>CM062807.1:1219421232-1220845016 GCA_031772625.1 Pinus tabuliformis
CTTTGGCGCCTCTGCACTGCGCCTTCTGTGGCGCCTCCGCACTGCGCCTTCTGTGGCACCTCCGCACTGCGCCTTCTGTGGTGCCTCTGTGGCGTCTCCGCACTGTGCCTTCTGTGGCGCCTCCGCACTGCGCCTTCTGTGGCATCTCTGCACTGCGCCTTCTGTGGCGCCTCCGCACTGTGCCTTCTGTGGCGCCTCCGCACTTCCACAGCTGCAGCGCTCGAGAGATAACCCTTCACAGATTCGCTTTCAACTTCACTTTCATAGATCAAACTTTCAAAACAATAACCCAATATTTCAGATCTTAAGATATTCAATTGCAAGGATGAATTAGCCAAGTGATCTCCTTTGCTTTATATAGGCTTAGGCCTTTCACAATACCACGGGCCAAAACCATAGGATCAAAAAACTGTTGGCCTAATACCATGAACCAACCATGAAAGTATGTGAGATCAACACTTTTGACGAAGTACCATGGTCCAAAACCATAGGTTCAAATACCAAGGACTAACTACCATGGACCAAAGGTACGTTCTCCAACATATACGCGCTTTTCCTCATAGGTTCAAATACCAAGGACTAACTACCATGGACCAAAGGTAAGTTCTCCAACATATACACGCTTTTCCTCATAGGTTCAAATACCAAGGACTAACTACCATGGACCAAAGGTAAGTTCTCCAACATATACGCGCTTTTCCTTGCATGAAAGTGCGTGAACTTTTTCTCTACATGAAATAAACTTTTCTCTGCATAAAAGTGTGTGAACTTTTCTCTACATGAAATAAACGTTTCTCTGCATATAAGTGCGTGCACTTTTCTCTACACTATAATTTATTATCTGAGATGAGTGGGTTGCCATCAAGTACAACATATGTATCATAATGCCAACATAAATGGAGAAAAGGTTTGCATATTTGGATTCAAGAGGATGAGGACATGCATCCTAGAAATTTTCAGAAGTTTTGGAGCAAATCTGGGTCACCAAAAGGTCCAAAAACTACCAAAAAATGACCTCTCTGCCTCTTTTTGGACACATAGAAGCAGTCTTGAGAGATTCAAGTTTTAAGTGGCAAATGACCTCCAAATTCAAACATTCTAGGTGTTCCAGAAACTAGACTCTAAGACCTTTCCAATGAGCTATCATGGGCTCAATTTCGCTGAGGGGAAGGCCTCCAAAAGTGTGCTAAAAGTGGCACTACGCTTTTGACCATTTTGCTTGGAAAATCAAAATTTCGCCTGTTTTGACTGGAATCTATTTTCTCTCCCCTCATGGTTGTTTTTACTTATGTAATTGATGACATGGTATGTAATTGTGATGGAAAAATAGTGCTATAGGGTAGATTCATTAGTTAGAGGTGGTTTTGGAGCAAATGAATCAATTTCCCTACTTATAGAGGCAAGTTGTTTGACTGCCTATGTTCTTGGTTCTTGTTTGGAATGGTTGAAACCACCCCTCTTCTCATGGATTCGACCCCTGATGGTTAGGATGAGTGGTTTTGTTGTCTATATTATGTATTTTCTTTCTCATTTGCAAGGGTTGGATTCACTTGGATGCTCTGAACAATATTGTACATCATTGTAAGCAGTTTGGCAAGGAAATTAAAAGGAGTTGCAGCTATTTTTATGGGATACGTGTGGTATGGTGCTTTTGCATAGTTTCTTCTTTTGTTATCAGTTTTTCATATGCCTTATGTATGCCACAATCTATTTCACTGCTTCTAACTAAATGATATCAAGATAGATAGGTAGAATTCATTGTTTACAGTGCTCTACCTTGGGAAACCATTTAGTTTTCTATGTTTTCTGCTATTTGAGAAGGATACATGATCTATACATGCCCTCCTCAGCTCCTCACCAGTATTAGACATCCCACCTCACTAAATGTTAAGTGTCAAAGCCTATACCTACCTCGCCCCATAGAACACCTTGCATTTCGACCTAATTTCCCAGACCCAAATTTCCCAGCTCCATCTAATCCAGTAAAAACACAATAAAATCAATCAAAACCCTAGAGCTACTATACCTAGCATAAAATCTTGTTCATGAACCAGTCATCTTGGCTAAGATTCATAAGGAGAGAGCCCTCTCCTGACCTGGTAGGGCTAGCTACCAGGTTAAGCTTGGTTTGTGGTAATCATAGGATTACCTTCCTTCAGCCTGAGGTCAATCTAGGCTCTAACAGGTTCTAGTGGTACGACATCAGACATCCCTTATGAAGATCCTAGTCCCCGTAACGGAACCATTTGTTGGCTTGTTGGGGCCTAACCCAGGTTTCGAGGTGATTTAGCCAAACAAATCTCAAAACTATCGACCCTTTCGGCAACAGTCTGCAGTGCACAGACTGAGGTCTCACCCAAGGTAGTATGGGATGGTGCTGGAAACAGGTTTCCACACCCTAAGGATGTCTTGATGATTTTTGGGAGGTTCACAGTTCGACCCTTCGCACATGCTGCTTTGCGTAGCTATCTATCCCTTGCAACTGTGAGGCTGCCTTTGCACAGCTCTGTTTACAGTGCGAAGAAATCATTTCCCTGATTCCTTATACTTACTGCATTATTATTATAGTACTTAACTTATATGTGTGAGCCTAGTATTCTTATTTATCATTCAACATTCATATAAGTGTGCATAATCATCAAATAGTATAAATGCATAACAGTAAGAGAAAACCCAGATACACAATATTTAGAATCAACCTTATATTTACTACTCTTCAATCCCTATTACATACTCAACACCGCCCTGCACACTCAGCTGCAGGGGTACACACACTCAGCTGTGAACTATACTAGGACTCTGTGCACTCAACTGCAGAGCCTCTTCCTACTACTATGACCCAGTACACTTAGACTCTTCTTCTAGGCTTGAACCATTCCTATTCTTCTCTCTAATTCGCTATCTTTACAACTTAGAGCCTCGCTCTATTTATACAATCCCATGGTCCGCGGACCATGGGTAGGCCGACATGACTTTACATTACATTACAATATTTTAGGGTGAACAGCCCTATGACTTATCCTATACTTCATGCTCCACGCCCTTACTTCATGGAGTCTTTACAATATACTTAACCAAAACTTGGGCTTTGAGCCCCAAAAACATGTTGTGGGGAATCCGATGCCCAACAATGAACCCTACATTGATAAATAAAGTTGGTAGCCTAGGAGTTGCAACATACTTGCTGCAATACTAGCGCTCATCAGTTAGTAGCATTTTGTTAGTTAAGTTTTGGAGTTAGTCTCAGAGAGGAGAAGAGAACCAACAGGAGAAGGAAAAGCAATCAATAAAAGGAAGGACAAGAAAGGCAAGGAAAACAAAGGAAAGTAAGCATCAAGAAAGGAAAAGTTATATCAAGCAACTTCAGTGGTAATACTTGCATTTATCAGTTTTCATGTATGATTTCTTAGATGGTTTTGACATGTATGGTATGTGAATGTTGGTATTTGGTTCTTTTGATGTCATTGGTATGGGTTTTGTTGGGTTTGACAGTGGATTTTAGCCTTGCCCTTCCAGTTCTGGGTAGCCATGGTGTGATGGGATTTTTCTCGATTTGTGCCTTGGATTGTTGGAAGCTTTTGGATCTAGGTGAGGTGGTCTTAGGAAAATTACTGAAGGCCTAGGAATCCATTGACCAGTAATGGAGTGATACACGGTAAATCCTGAGGTTGAAGACAGGAAAATTCTTCATGGTATTGGTGAATAAATTATGAGGCATCCAAGCTCAGTTTGGTTTTGTGATCTTGGGATCGGTTTAGGTGAGATCGCGGTATGGTAAGGGTGGAGGTGGCTTAACCTTTAGATTCCCTTGGTTCTTTTTGGATTTTTTTATCCCATGAGATCCTACATTCATGCTTGGAATATGGTACAGGGGTGATTAGAGGAAATAAATATTTGGTTAAGTTAATCTATGGTCGGGTGGTACGTGGAAGTCCCGAACCTAGTTGGGTTTTTCATATACTTAATAAGATATAATTTTATCTTGTCTTTGAGAGCAATTATACTTGTTATTATGTGCCATTAAGGATTGTTATATCATTTTTATCTATTTGGTTATATGTTGATTATAATATTGGTTTTGTGATAGATCTTAGTAATGGATGTCATCATGCTTTTACTTGTAACTAAATGAATAATAAATAAATGACCTAATTGGTGATATGACAACTCTTGTGAGAAAGCATTGGCCCTTCTTGTTAAAACTCAGATAAGTTTCCATATCCTCATGTTCAGATATGCATTCATGACTTGTAGGTTGTATGTTTACCAAGTGTTTGATGAAATGATAGTCCCGGTTGGGAGCGGTTAGGTCAAGTCCTAGTTCAAGTTTTGGCTGGAAGTTTTTTTTCTATGTCATTTATCATCTCTAAAAGTTTCACTAAGTTCTACGAACATGCATGAGCCCTAGCCCTAAAAAAGAGGCTTAGAATTTAGGGTCATTGACATATATCTGATTGGAAAATTCCACAACTGTTAGCATGAAATCCTATGGGGTCGACTGGAGGGTTATAGGTGCTTGGATACCTTGGCAAGGGAATTGCTGAGGATCTACTTTAGTGAAAAAGAAAGTCATCTCAGGCGATGGACACTTGGAGGGGTTGGATTTCTCCTAGAGGTCCTTTAGCACTTGGTGGAAGTTAGTAATGTCTTAAGTTATCGAATCCATTTCCTTCAAGTCATATAGTGACCCTCAATTCATGTTTACCTTGGGCAAGCCAGTGAAAGTGGGTAAATGGGGGAGGTGAAAAGTTACACAAGATATGGGTATGTGCATTCCACACCATAACTACATGTTCCCTTGGGTGACATTGGAAGTATTGGATATGAGTCAGAGGTTCCATCAAAGCCTCGTGCTCCTCTCAACATTTCTTCTCATAATTTTCCAATTCTGATTTTAGTGACTTTCACGGTTGAGCTGGAGCAATGTGAGGGCATTTTCCACCCATCCTCTGAAATGTTTGATGAACTATATGAGGGCCTAGACTCCACACCCTCCCTATCCTAATAGAACATATAGACAATGTATACTTGCCTTGATGGCACTCGCTTGGTGTAGGCTGAGAGGCCTTGCTTTTATAAAAGATAACTAGGAGGGAGATTTGTTTAGGAACCATTGAAGAAAGTTTAAACCAAAGAAAAAATCCTAGCATCACCTCCCTCATATACCACTAAGGTACCTCTAGATGTAGGAGGATGGTGGCTCCTCCTACAACTTCATACCACCATTGAACTAGTTCTAGCACCGTACTAAAACTGTTAATATCAAGTGTTTTCCTACTCTAGAACTAGACAGATCCTTCAAGTAAATCAACTAAACTGCTAAGGATAACAACCCACTGATAAAGGCCCAACAACAAATGGAAGGAATTTTAACCCTTGTTCAGACCAAAATTAAATACCTCCACCAAAAAAGATAGAACCACCACAACCATAACCTCCATCGCCAAATTAAATGTTCAAAATCCAAACCACCTGAGGAAAAGGCACTAAAACCCACACATAGGCATTGACCATTAACAAGACAATAACACAATAGCAGAATCCAGAGACTGAGAAACAGAGGAAGGCCGAGAGATGGGCTTTGAATTTTTTTCTGACCTAGCAATTTGCTCACTACGTGGGCGAGACCCACTCGTGGTTCCCCCTCACACCCAAACTCCAACACTAGGCTCACCATAGAGGTCAAATTCCTATCAAACAATATCCAAGGAAAGTTTTCAGATCACAACCAAATCCATAGATGTACAAGGTTACCTTGTACTTCTCATGGGCGCCAAAGAGACTAAAAGGAACATCGAGGGGTGGTGTTGCACCCAATAATCATATTTAAGCTCCCATCACCCCCATTATAAGTAGAATCGCAATGTGCCACATGAACTAAACCCAAGTTGTTTCTAGAGGATTGGAATTCATGCACATTGCATTGAGCTACCCCTCCTATGTTACACAATAAACAAAATGTTTCCATGATGAAGCCCATATTTCACCTTATGTAAAACCTGAGCCACCTTTGTAGGCATAAATTCCTCCCTCCATCGGCATCTATCCTCATACAAGCAAGTTGATCCCGGTGTTTCCACACTTCCAATTGTCTTCCCATGTGCACGTTCGACGTTGAGAAGGGACAAGCATGACCCCTAACTTCCTCGGTATTTACCCCCCATAGGGGATTGAAAATAGGATTAAAATTAAAAATAAAAACATATCATGTTTAATATTAAATTATCATTCAAATATTAAGCAAGAATTAGATTTTTTTTTAAAATACTATTTTTAGGTAAAACACTATTTGTAAGATATTTTACCCTAGAAGACTAATTTTTCCATATCTCTCATTATTACATTTGGAAAATAGAAAAGATTCAACAGCATGCTCAGACAATTTACAAAAAAATTACCCTAGAAACCTAAAAGTGAGGAAATACGACTAATTATTCTATATCTCCCAATGATTACATAGCTCCTATACAATTCCCTCTTCAAAGAGGGTTTCATTTTAGGGAAAAAAATTAACATATCTTTTATTGACACATGAGAAACCTAATGATGAATGGTTTATATTAACTATGAAATTATTGTTTGTGGTTCTTTATAAAATTGTTTCCACCCCTACACTTTTTGTAACAACCCTGGTGAAAAGTTCATGTAATGAAAGTTAATAAAGGAAAAATAAGACCACAGTTAAGGGACACTTGTTCCAAGATGAATGTTGGGCAAAGATATCCTAGTGGGCATCACTGGATGTGTATTTTGGCTAAGGAAAATTGGGAGTGGCATTAAAAGGAAAAAATGCATTTTTGGCACATTTATTTAGGAAAATAAAGAAAAATAGGAGAAAAGTAAGGTGAAAGGTCAAAGGTTGCATGTGAGAAGGAAATTGAAGGAAAATAATGGAAAATGAAGAAAATAGAGGCCTCATTCATAAAAAGGCTTCTGAGGATCAATTGGCAGGATTTTGGTAGCCTTTTATCAGTTTAGCTTTGAAACTCTCTCATTATTCTCTCTCTCTCTCACTCTTGGTCACTTAGAGTTTCTTGGAGCACTCTAACTTTGGATCAAGGAAGGAAAATAAAGCAAAGGAAAAGGAAAGAAAGCAAAGGGAAATGAAGGAAAGAAAGGATCAAGGAAAGGAAAGTAGGATTTAGGTGGCTTCAACAGGAATACTTGCAGGTAACCTTTTGCACATGTGATTTGCTAGATGGTTTAGACATGCATGGATTTGGATGTTGGTGTATGGTTCTCTTGCTTCCAGTGAAATGGTTTTTCCCCATTATGACAATGGTTTTATGCCTAGCCTTGCCTTTTTTTTGGATGCCATGGTATGTTGAGATGTTTATCTCAATTTTGAGCTTTGCGGAGGTGGTCTCAAGTTCCATTCCCAAAGGCTTAGGAACCCTTGATCGATTTAGGCAGGATACATAGTAAAGCCTGAGGGAGAAGTCTCATTTTAGGGCCTAGTGATATGGGTTTGGATTTCAGTAAATCTTGAGAGAATGGTCTCAGTTTAGGGCCTAGTGATCCAATTTTGATTGTGGTAAAGCCTAAGAGACAAGGAGATGGAAAATTACTCAAGGGTAGTGATGGATTCTGGATGGCATTCCAAGTCTAGTTTAGTTGTGATTAGAGCACAAGTTTTGGTTTGATCACATTTTGATGAGGGTGGAGGTGGCTTAACCTATGGATTCCCTTGGTTGGTCTTGGATTGGTTGTTCTATGAGATCCCACATTCATGCTTGGAATATGGCATGGGGGTGACTGACTAAAAGAGAGATATGATTTAGCCATGTCTATGGTCGGGTGGTACATGGAATTCCTGAACCTGGTCAGATTGTCCTACGAATAATTAAAGCTAAGTTCTCTTACTTTTGCACTGGTTTATATGTGGATTTAATGGCACTCATATCTCTAATATTTATATGGTTTTATGTTGGTTATAAGCACGGTTTAATGACTGGTTTGTGTCATGGTTATTTCATGTATTTACTTGTAATTTCTAAATGAATGGATGTCAGACCTAATTGATGATGTACTAGTTCAATTGAGAAAGAGGTGATCCTTCTGGTTATGTTTCATAAGTTCTATCAGTCATTTATGCTCTCTCTTGTATCCTAGACCTATAAGTTGCATTGATGCCAAGTTTTTGACAAAATTTCAATCCTGGTTAGGGATGCTCAGGGCTAGTCTTGAGGTTGATTTTGAGTTATCAGCATTGTTATCATGTCTTCTATGGGTTCTGAAGGTTATGGAAAGTTCTGGGAAGAGGTCAAGATTCTGGGTTAAAACATTCGCTCGAATCTCAAGGTTGCTGACACAGGTCAACTAAGAAAATTCCACAGTCACTAGCACAAAGGCCTATGAGAGTGAATTTGAGTTGTTGGTCATTGTCATGCCTATAACATGGCAGCGACTTTGGGTTAAAAGGATTAAAACATCAGTCGAACCGAGGGACAGGATGTTTGAGTGGCTAACATGTCTCTTGGGGGTGTTGTTGTTGATGTGGATGGGTTTGTTTGATGAGTTCCATCAATTCCATTTCCTTAAGGTCGCCATGGAGATTGAATCCCTTAGTAAACTTTCTCACCACATGTTTTCCTAGCTGGTTGGTTGCTTGGGTGGACCTAGGAGGAGGGGGTGTTACAAATTGGTGTCATAGCATATTGGTTCAACCCTCAGACTGGATGGGCTATGTGTGGTCATTCATGCATGTCAGTTGCATGTGCGCCTCTTACACTTGCATTCCATGTGCTTGTTTCATTTGCTTGATTATGGTTTTCATGGACAATTCCATTCCCTTAAGGTCACCTAGGAGATTGAATCTTTTAGTAACCTCTCTCATCACATGTTATCCCAGCTGGATGGTTGCTTGGGTGGACCTGGAAGGAGGGGATGTTATACTTTTCTCCTTTTATGTAAGCTAACATCATATCAAGGTGGCGAGGAGTAGAAAATGTGTACCCTTCTTTGAATATTTTTAATAATGGTTATTATAGTTAATAAATTATTTAATTTTAATTAGCCAAATATATTTTAAAAATATTTAAATACATTAAAATTTTTATTAATATGGATTAACTCTATTTTATCTAAATTAATTATGATTAATTTAATAAATTTTCAAACTTAAATTTTAAAAATATATATCAAAAAACTAAAATTGTTAGAAACTGTAGAAAGAAAGGCTCAATTTGACTTTAGCCTTAGTTAAATTGAGTAAATCGAATTTCCACATCAGCAGTGTTATAGGCCATTTTGTCACATCTCGTAAATAAGCCTACAAACCATATCAATCAACATCCATGAACATGTTTCATCTTCCTGTTATAGACATTTTTGTGCCTTACAACTATAAGCATGAAATGTCCATAATCTAAGGGATCCAAAGTCCCTAAACATGTTGTTCCTACCCCTAGAGGAACAAGGCTAACAAACCACAGCAATTCACAGAAGTTCTCCACCAAAAACTGCTCAAAAACAAGTCAATTCAGGATCATTTCAGAGGCTCTACTAGCTGTCTGCGCTGAAATGCAAAGCTAACACTGGCTACCTGCACTACAACGCAGGTAGAAGCACTACCCAGGTGTGTTGAGCGAGAAATGCCAAATGGCAATGTCATTTAGCAAGGTGTCCAAGCACTGGAAGCTTCCAGAATCTTCCTCAATGACACTTGCCTCAGTGAATTCGACTATTGATGAGTAAGAGGTTCTCAACCTCCAAGTGGAAGCAAGAACCTCCAAGTGGAAATAATAACTGACAGAGGGAGAGGACACTAGTCAGATCTCAAGCTGACTCATCCTCTCTCCAAACATCTATATATGGATCTCTCACCCAGAGGTTCAGGGGGCTGGAATTTGGTATTTGCAAATAATTGCTGTTGGTTTGAGGTTTGAACTATTGGGTGATTTGCTTTGAAGGAGGTGAAGGAGGGATTCCATTTGCTGGGAAGGTGATGCTGGATTGGGCCTCTCTTGGTTGTATCTCTTCCTAAACCTTGTTATTCATATCAATAAAACATTTGAGTTTCTCCTATATGCATGTATATCAATGATGTGTTGTTGTATTTGCATATTTAGTTTATTCTAATCCTAAACTAGTTATGAATGTGAATCTATGCTCTTTGTAGTTTCCCTCTCTTGTGATCTTGCAGGAACTTGGTGTAGCTGGGCCAGTGAAGGAGCAAGCACCGGGAAGCAAACAGAAGAGAGAGAGATTGGATCGACAAACTAGCGAAAGACATCGGTTAGTTACATCCTTCTCTTCTATTTACATTTCATAAAGAAGAATACTTGGATCGTTTTGTCTTGTTTGTTGCTAAGGCACTATCACTCCTTAAAGCGGGATAGGGTCATTCCGTATTGGATACTTTTCCCAACAACAAATTGGTGACTCCGCTGGGGAAAGTATCTTGTTGTTTTATTTGTGTTTTTGCTATTCATTTCATAAACTCAAAGAGTACCGAATCGAACTGCATTTGCCATTGTCAAATGCAAAGTAGAAGGCAGCTACTCTAGTCCACCCACTGGGCCTGTTTATGATCTAATTAGCTGATCCACAAGTGCTCTAACAGTCCTTAGTGATAGATCCTAATCCTCCTTTAAATCATCCTTTAGATTGTACTTGATTGATAGCTTTTATTTGGCCAAAAACTGTGAATTTGACTGAAATCTGTAACCCGGAACCCAGAAACAACTCTCGTTTCTACTTCAGCGCAGAGCCTGTGAAGAGGTTCTGCATTTCAACGCAGGTCCCGTGAAGGCTACCTGCGCTGAATGTCAAAACCTCTGTGTTAGACCTGCGCTAAACAGTCTTTGCCTTGTGTAGTTGTGTTTCCCTGTTTCCTTTTGCTCTATTTCACCTCTGTTTTTTTGCAGCCTGTTATCAATCAGTATACCTATCTGAAACCACTTCTCTTTGCCTCAATTCCACCTCAGTTGTATAAAGAAACTGTGTTTGTTCTTTGTGTATTTGTTACATCATTTGCAGTTTCCCATTACAAAAGTAAACTAGTCATACTGTCGCTCTTAGATCTTGACCTGTCATAAGTGTCGTTTTGATCTTAGGAGTGAGTTTGTTTGCTGTTCACAGTTGATTGAGCTTTTACTTTCGACATTTGGTTTGAATTTATGCATTTCTAGTGTCGAAACAAGTAAATCATAAGGTGTCGTAATCATCTTTTGGTTTTGAAAAAGGAACTTGTTTGTGTTTTCACTTGAAATCGAATTCAAATTTATACAACAGCTTTCTTGATAGGCATCAATATTAAGAAAGAGAAAATAAATACATGCATTTGTGCATTTGCATCTTGACAGCTTGTATGTTGATTTAGGAAAAAGGGCATTACTGTGTGCTCTATGCTCTGTGAGAAAAGATGATGTCTTTCTTTTCCCCTTGTAGCTAGGATTTTCATCTGTTGAAAAGATATAAAAAGCTTGCTTATCATCTTTAGACTGCATTTAGGAGTTGTACCATACATCTCGTGGTGATCCAAAAAGGCAAACTTCTAAAAAGATCAACCTAAAATAAATTGAATGAACTTAACAACGCTTTGTAACATAACGCACAACATAGAGGTCTAGGCTAGAGACGTGTTTCGGCGTCATAAAACCTGGTATCTTACCATCGAGTGGTTGGGTGATTCCTCCACGGTGAAGCGATAAGTATCAGTACGGATTGTGTTCCCACGTACCGTCGCGTATATATTGGGAGACCGCTATAGGAATAAAGCCTTTATCCATAGGAAGCCATGTCGGCCGCCCTACTGATCGCAATGCACTGAACACAGCATTAGGGAAGATTGACTGCCCGTACCTTAAAAAGTATTCTGCGGTTTTGCAAAAAGTTTGGCACACCCTCTACCTAGAACTCCAGAGCAGTTCCTTTTGGCCTTTTTCAGACTCTATAACGGAAAAAGTCCATCCGATCATTTGTCACTTCGGGCTCGTTAAAACATCGAAGGAGACTAGAGTCATCTTTAGCTTTTTCTCGACTCTTTAAAACTGAAAAAGCAAGTTGTTTCTAAAGCGTCGTTAAAATTTATTTTAAACGGAACAAAATCACCCCCTTTTCCTGCGTTGATCTTTCGGTTGAGAAAATGGAGCACACTAACCAAGGAGGTCCCCTTGGTGGAAATCCTAGTCCCTTCTCCTCTTGGGGAGATGTTGATGCGCCCCATATAGCCACATTGTCGCTTCCAGGACTGACAATTGGCTTGCCCATCTGGCTCTTCTCAACCAATGTAGTTCAGAACACCACTATTCCTGAACAGTCGAATTGACATCTAGATGAGTCTAAAGTTACCCACCAGCCTTCTACCAATCCTAACTCTTCCTCTCCTCCTTCCTCTTCGCTTGAGGGAACTGGTAAAGCTAAAAACCAAGTTCCTAAGGAGAAGAAGGAGAAGAAGAAGAAGGAGCCAAAAGTGCTTGGGGGCAAACAAGTGTCATCTAGAAAAAATCCACACACAACACTGACCGGGCCTAAATCGCCATGTGTCATATGTAGAGGAGACCACTTCCATAGAGATTGTCCCTGTATTCCCCAGATACTAAGGGACTGGTCCCCTCGTTTGCACAATCCGGTAGCATCGACCTCTGATAGCCATGTTGAATGCATACCGTCAACTAGCGAAAGTGAAGGACAAAGAGGGAGAGCTAGATCTCCCTGCAGACTGTGTGAAGGCGATCACGCCATCCACCGTTGTCCCTTCTTAGACGAAGCGAAAATAGTTTTGGAAGATCGTCCGGTTTCACCGTTACGACTTCCTCCTGGATATAAAAAACTCATGCCGAGTCCTTCGTTAGTTGAGAATCCAGCTGGCCCACTCAAGTGGTCGGCTGAAGCATCAATCATTGAAAATGAACCTACTGAATCCATACCTGACGAAAGTCAAAAGGTCGAAACGGCAGTTGACCCGGTTTTGCTTTCAGAGGATTCATCTTCGAATGATTCTGTCACTGAAGAGAAGAAGGATGACACCATCTAGATTATTTTCATCAGCACCGACTCCGACGAACAAGGGGGCACCCCTCCCATTCCTTTATCATAGGAAGGAAGTTCGTCAGAGCGATATCCGGCCATCTACTCGGTCCCACCACCAAGCAACCTGGTTGTATCCTTCGATTGGAACCAACTAGGCAGACCCCGTTTGCCAGCAAGCATACCATTTCGAATTATCGTCCAAATATACCGAATGGTCATGGCTGGCACCATCATTGATGAGGGGGCATCTGTGAGTATCCTTTCCTCTGTTGCTTGGAAAGCGCTTGGTTCGCCAGCGCTTTTGCCTGAAATGAGAAATCTGACAGGCTTCGATAAAGGAACCAGTCGACCTTTAGGGATCCTCCCCAATGTGCCTCTAACATTGAGGAAGAAGACAGTTCACATGAACGTCATGGTCGTTCAAGGACCCTTGGATTATAACCTACTCCTTGGACGAGACTATATATATTGCATGGGAGCCATCGTCTCCTCACTCTTTAGAGTAATGTGTTTTCCACACGAAGGAAGAATGGTCAAGCTCGTAGACCAACTTTCATTTCCGGGATCACGCATCGCAAATAGTCATATACCAACCTTAAATGGTCTATTCACGCAAGAAATGTCTCCACCCCCGATCCTTCTTCCCGATGAGCACGAGTAATTCGGAAAGATGTGACTGGAACCCAGGGGGCATGCATCCTGGTCTGCTTCAGGCAGAGAAAACTTTGGGTATAGAGTAGGTTTCCGCGGGAGAATATGACTAGTCCGTACCCCGTCCGTCTTGGAAGAGGGGTTGTTCTAGAATAAGATTCTTTTGTCAAAGTTAACATGTTTGAACTAAGTCACTCACCTGTGTCTATTTCGGTAGACATCGCCGAGGAAGTGTTTTGTTTGCTTCGCAAATGAGACAATCTTTGGGTAACCTGAAAGAGGTGGCCTTTCCTGATGAAACAAATGTTTTATTTGCAGAGGGGTAACCTTGAAATCATACTTTATGCCTGGGGGCATGCAAACCTTTTGGAGTGCAAGCAAAGAGCGGTTATTTATCCATTTTTTGGTATTAGTCGTTTCCTAACTTGCATAAAGAAAGGATCCAGGAGCAATGCTTTGTAAGGCGCAAGCTCCTTAAAAAATGGAATCTTACGTAAGACAATTCTTATCATATGACTGGTAATCGAGCAGTTTTAGCACACAGTTCATGCTCGTTAAAAAATAAACGCAAAGATCCGAGCAGTTTTAGTGCATAGTTCATGCTCATTAAAAAATAAACATAAGATCGAGCAAATGTTTCAACCCGCGTTTAAGCTCGTTAAAAAATGAACTATCCAGTAAATAACCACTGCGAATGTAAATTTATCAGCCATTAAAGCCTTGGTCGTGTTTGCACCGTCACCTCCACTTTTTATTGGCTGATCATTCACCACCATTTGATTGTTTACCCATTTTGAGGAACAGCTGCGAAGAGTGATTTCACTAAGCCATCCTTGTGACACTGCCGTGATTGGAACATTCCAAGCCGTACCTGGAATCTGTTGCTACCCTGTTTATCACTCGTTCCTCAAAAGACGAGTCTTCTTTAAGCTCTTTTCAACTGACTCGTAAAATATGAAAAGATTGCCGAGTTTTGGCCTCCCAGCTCGTTAAACGACCGGAAGAGCTATCCCTCCTCTAGATTTTAATCTTTTTGGACCTGAGGGATTATTGCACAAAAAGATCGAGCACTTGTTTAGTTCGGCTCATTAAAACTATCGAAAATTCATCCCTCCTGTATTGTTTTATACTTTTTCGGACTTAAGGGATTAGATGACGAAAAAGGAACTTTGGAGTTATCTTTACGTACCTTTTCAGACTCTCTAAAATTGAAAAGGACCGAGTTATCTTTGTCGTTAGACTCGTTAAAAGCATTAAATAGCGACAAACTTGTCTTTAGACGAGAACGAGTTTCACTATCGCTAGGCTCGTTAAAACATAGCGATGGGTTTACCCGAAGGGTAAATTATAGAACAAGCATATGTTATCCTCCTCAAGCTTGAAAAAAATAAAGAGGTACTGGTCAGAAATGACTGGGGAAAATTGGGAGAAACTCGAAGAATTTATTGGTAGCAAGTCGCTCTTGAACATGACATTTCCACTCCGTGCCTGAGTCGGGTTGGGTTGTTTCATTCACCGGTCACATCACCATGGTTCCACCAATACCATCCACCTTTGGGGTAAATGCTACCAATCCATCACACAAGAGTCGCCAATATGTTCAAGAGAAGTCATCCAGAGATGTCAACCATGTCCCATCCACTACCATACATTGTCCTTCATCCTTTCATGACCGCCACCCTGAATCATATATCACCAGATCGTTTTCACCTCTACCAAAATCATTTGCTCTGTTCCGTGTCACTGATGTGGGATACATCAAGGCCCTCCTTTGACGGATCGCTTCTTGTTGACATCAGCTCATTATCCAAGAAGTTGATCTAGGAACACTTCCTTCGGTACTTTGAAGCTTGCATGCCTCAATGGCAAGTTTCTCACTTCCGGCGACAGGTATACATCAACGACCTTCGACCGAAAGATTTTGCGTGGTGTTCAACGCCAAGTCCTTTATTCACACCACGTGAATTGTACTGCAGTACCTTGAGGGTCATCATCCTTATCGGTGATTCCTCTCGCGCTTGTTAACAGTTTACATCATTGACTGGTAATCAAGCGATGTCTTTCCATGTTCGACTTCAGAAAATTCTCACATGGATCGACTTGTACATCGAGTGAAGATCGGACGATATTGAAGACCCCAGATCTAGTTTCATCCATCCGGGCTGCGATATATATTCAGGAAATAAAGACATTGACATGTACAGCATTGCAGCAGATAATCATCCTACCAAAAGGATGATGATTTCATCAAAATCATCAGTCTATCATCAGACGATTGTCTGTTCTATGTACAGAAAAATGAATTTATAAAGTTGAGCATGGGAATGCCCGCCTCAACTAGATCATGAAAGCAGTATGAAAAATAATGTATTGTATTGTATCTTATTACAGGTCATCCTCCCAGCATTGGAAGAACTTCGGATCCTCCTAATAAAGCTTTTCACCCAATAAACGGCCTCATACTTTAGGGGGCAACTGTTATAGACATTTTTGTGCCTTACAGCTATAAGCATGAAATGTCCATAATCTAAGGGATCCAAAGTCCCTAAACATGTTGTTCCTACCCCTAGAGGAACAAGGCTAACAAACCACAGCAATTCACAGAAGTTCTCCACAAAAAACTGCTCAAAAACAAGTCAATTCAGGATCATTTCAGAGGCTCTACTAGCTGTCTGCGCTGAAATGCAAAGCTAACATTGGCTACCTGCACTGCAACGCAGGTAGAAGCACTACCCAGGGGTGTTGAGCGAGAAATTCCAAATGGCAATGTCATTTAGCAAGGTGTCCAAGCACTGGAAGCTTCCAGAATCTTCCTCAATGACACTTGCCTCAGTGAATTCGACTATTGATGAGTAAGAGGTTCTCAACCTCCAAGTGGAAGCAAGAACCTCCAAGTGGAAATAAGAACTGATAGAGGGAGAGGACACTAGTCAGATCTCAAGCTGACTCATCCTCTCTCCAAACATCTATATATGGATCTCTCACCCAGAGGTTCAGGGGGCTGGAATTTGGTATTTGCAAAGAATTGCTGTTGGTTTGAGGTTTGAACTATTGGGTGATTTGCTTTGAAGGAGGTGAAGGAGGGATTCCATTTGCTGGGAAGGTGATGCTGGATTGGGCCTCTCTTGGTTGTATCTCCTCCTGAACCTTGTTATTCATATCAATAAAACATTTGAGTTTCTCCTATATGCATGTATATCAATGATGTGTTGTGGTATTTGCATATTTAGTTTATTCTAATCCTAAACTAGTTATGAATGTGAATCTATGCTCTTTGTAGTTTCCCTCTCTTGTGATCTTGCAGGAACTTGGTGTAGCTGGGCCAGTGAAGGAGCAAGCAGCGGGAAGCAAACAGAAGAGAGAGAGATTGGATCGACAAACTAGCGAAAGACATCGGTTAGTTACATCCTTCTCTTCTATTTACATTTCATAAAGAAGAATACTCGGATCGTTTTGTCTTGTTTGTTGCTAAGGCACTATCACTCCTTAGAGTGGGATAGGGTCATTCCGTATTGGATACTTTTCCCAACAACACTTCCCTTCACAGATCCCTAAGCATGACCTTTCCAAAAAGTCCAATTTTATGGGATTAATTGCTCAAAATTGATGTTTTTAGCCCAAGCACACCTTGTTCCTTTAACCGCCCATGTTCAAAGCTAGATTCTCCCTTCTGCACCAACACTGGTCAACACTAGTTGCTCCCTTCTATAGGTGCACTAATTCTAGAAATTTAGGAAAATTAAAAATAATTATGAAGCTTCCTCTTTTATAAGATTCCAAGGTTGTTTCAACTATTTACCATACGTTGGTCAACACTAGTTTCTCCCTTCTATAGGTTCACTGATTCTAGAAATTTAGGAAAATTAAAAATAATTATGAAGCTTCCACTTTTATAAGATTCCAAGGTTTTTTCAACTATTTACCATGGATAATAAGATTGAATCCTATCTGATGCTATATTGGATATTTCACCTCTTATCCCTTCAGCTCATCATGCCATCATATGTAGATCTCAAGCCCATAATGGTAAATCCTAAACTACCATCCTTCTTCTATAAATTGACTGCCATCCATAGCATCAATGTTGGCTTTTGGAGATTGATAGTTCCCTTATGTTATTGCATTGAACCTAAAGGAGTTATCATTTTTATGAATTAGGGTTTATATTAAGGTGGTCTTTGTGACAATGAGGGACAAGTCAACTTGCAGAGACATCTAGAACACCATATACTATTTATGGTTGTAAACTCTCTCCTATTTCTATTAATACAAAGAGTATCTTGTTTTCCTATATTTGTTGTGTTATGTTTGCACTCATGTATTTCAATGCCTTATTGATTCATTAAGTAGATATTTTATATTATGCTACTTGGATTTTGTGGATGCTTTGCTTGTTTTAGTCTTGTGTGTGGGTTCAAATTATGACACTTGGAGCTACAATTGGACCTTACAAGCAAGGAGGAAATGAAAGCTTGCTATAGATTCGAGGTAGGCCTCTTTTCCATTCCCAAACTTCTCTAAGGAAAACTATATGCTTTTTTCCTTCTATTGTTCTAGACTAGTCCACTAGGTCTAGGGAACTCACCTTTGTCTGAAATCATAGATTTCACATAAAAAATTGATGACTCAGATGGGGAACGATTTATTCCCTTAGTGGTTTCCTTGACCTTAGCACCTTTTTTACCTCTTAAGTTGACTTTCATTGGCTCACTCACACCTTGATTTACCCTTGGAAATCCCTTCTATTAGCTTGATTGGATTTTTTTTTTTGGTCGTATTTTGGCCAAAGCTGCCTCAACGCACCCCTTGTTCTGGACAGAGAGTGCTTTAGCACACTCTCTCCTTCTCTGCACCCACCTTATAGAGAAATGGTGCTTCTTCCACACCTTCATTGATCTCTGTAAGATGCAAAAAAATGTTTTTCTTTCCTTTCTCTCTAATTTTCTTTGGTCCAATTTGTTTTCCTTATATCTTTGAGTGTGTCCTTGTCTTTGAAAATCCTTCACTAAGTTTTATTTTGGTTTTGATAACCTTTGATAACAATTTGTTTGGATTTTTCTTTATTCTAGGAAATTAGGTCATTGGAAAACTTTTGGATTGATCATTAATTGCTTGAAGAAAATTATATTACAGTCATCATTCTGTGTGTTTTCTTTCATTAGTGATTAGCGGAATTTTAGGTTTAATCTCATTTGGAAATTAAGAGAATTGAAAATAAAAATCTCATCATTTTTCATTTTGCAATTCATTTGGGGTTTTTTGTGCAAAATTGGAAATTGGAACAGTTGCATTAGGGAAATTTACTTAATAAAATTTGATTGTTGCATTTTGTATGTTGCATTAATCTTTGTTTCTTCCCTCTCGTACATAGGTTTTCATTGAAAAGCAAATGATTTCATTTTATCATGCTAAATTGCATCTTTGGGATATTCAAGTGAAATTCGCGGTGAGCCTTGTTAATTGAACCTTAATTCAAGGTAAATTTTAAATTTATTGAATCAATCTTAAGGAGAATTTAAAACATCAATGCAAACATCTAGAGGTCTAGGCTAGAGAAGTGTTTCAACCTCTATAATCATAGCAGCTACCATTTTTTTCTAGCGTTGCATTTTGAGGGTGATATCCCATTCCACGTATGTAAGTGTATGGGATCATTCTCCATGTACCTCATGGTATATTGGATGGTTCTACATGCATGAAAGGTATATGGGAACACTCTCATTGTACAGTTAGACAATAGATATCACTAACACAGACTGCGCTTCCTTGTACCTTCAAGCATATTTTTGAAGTCGACACTCAGTTGCTATCCTCACCTTAGGTAATCGATTCAGCCACCTTGTACATTGTGATACACTGAACATAGAATTTGGAGATGTTTCCTTCTTGTACATAAATCCTTGGTTCTCCAAGGTGGTTTATTGTAGCTCATAGTTTCCAAGTAAACCCTTCTTCCTAGTTACCCCTTTTTTATTTATTTTTGTTGTTAATTTTTAAAATTAAACCAACGTAATAGAACAACCTCCTTAACCCTCTTGTTCATGTAGGATGCAAAGATTGCCTCCTATTCTACCTTAGGTGACTCTTGGACATTGAAATGACAAAAGGATGTAAGCTATTGAATCCAGTACATCGAGAGATACCCCTTCTAGACCTCCATCCAGAATTAATCCTCTAGAATCATCTCTTCTTGTGAGTACTGAACCCCAGATCACTTCTTTATTACAATCGAAACAAAAGCACCTAATACGTTATTACCTAAGGTCATTTAACCTGAGTCTCTCGAATTAGGCACATTACAACCTGAGATTATATATTCTGAGGACCCTCATTTAACTATAGTTGTTACTTCAGGCCCTTCCTCTTCTCTTCCTCAGTCTTTCACTCAACCTTAACCTGTATATCTTGGACCTGACGGTGACGAAATTCAACTTGATATTCTGAGTATCAAGGAGATCCCTCAAGAATATTATCAACCTTCTTCTCATGTTCATTTGAGAGGGATTCATCTCTATCAAGTCCCTCCTCCTCATACTTTGTCACAAGATCCTTTTTCTGATTCATCTCTTTTCAACTCACCCTTAAGTTTCCCTCGAAAATGCTCTATGGGAAATTTAACCATGACTGAGTCTGTTATGGTCTCTCATTCTACATTTTCCACTATAACTGAGACAACCAATGTTTCGACTTCTTCTATTTTTGCAACATCACTAGAGACACATTTATATGGTGGCTCATCCATCCCGTCAGGTTACCAATCATTATCTGGTACTTTTTCTAGTGAAACATACATTCCATGGACTTCTCCCATGTCATCCTCTTCTTGAATCCCATCTGACACTTCTTTAATGAGAGCTACACAATATTCTTTTCCTCCCCCATCTCAATCTTTAGTAGAGCAGTAATCTATCCTTATGTTAGTCGGTATGGATACCAATAATAGCCCAATCCATATTATGCTAGGTACCCTCTTCCTGGTGAGTATTTTCCTCTATATTCCCCTCCTCTATCAGTAGGGGGAAACCTATTGTTGGAATTTTCCCATCTCTTATTCAAATATTTCAAGATAGTGATCAACCTCATTCGAGCCTTCCATATCTAGGAATGGTTGCTAATCCTTGGAAACCTACATTTCCTGTACAACTTGGCTTGGTTGTGATTGATTTTAAAACTCTCAACCTGTTCCGCCTACATCTAAATTCCTATTTTTCAACCTATATCTCAACTTGTTCAAGCTCAAGCTCATGTAAGTAAACCTTTGCAAGTTGCACCTCTAACTCAACATTTTCCACTGGTATCTGGGGCCTCCCAAGTCCCACTTACCTAGACTCTTCAAGGTGTCTTACAACCTCCACCTCTTATTCAAGATATTCCTCATATCCATATGGTTCAACCTATATATTGCATGGAATAGGCATAAGAAAACCAACCTTACATAGGGATGATCCAAAATCCCACAGGGTAACCATATCAAGGTATTCCTCATGTGCCTTACCAAGGTTAATAAATGCAAACCTATCCATTTCAAACTTTGCAAGGTTATCTTTGAAACTAGAGAACAAGGTTGTGTCTATCTAGGCTATCATAATCATTCCTATCTAAAAGCGCAAATACCTATTTCTCAAGTCATCCCATCTTACCCAAGATACCCTCCACTCAAATTTAATTGGTAGTTTCCATTTGTGGCAACCTTGGAATTTCCAGATCTGACTCGACTTACAAATGATCCAATTTGTCACTCTCCCTGGTGGCTGGTTATTCCTACAAAATTGACCAGTAATATCCCAAAGTTAAATGGAAATCCTAGAGAATACCCATGTACACACGTCATGATGTATCATTTATGGCATTCTTTGAACTCTTTAAATCATGAACCTATTAGATTACATATTTTCCAGCATAAACTTGCTAGTATGACATCAAAGTGGTATATTAAATTTCCATTAGCTTCATTTGACAATTTCAGCGCCTTAGCAACCATGTTCTTAACTCATTTTTCAGTTGCCCATTCACTATGAAACCAGACCTAAACTTTTCACTTCCTTCAAACAATTTGATTCCACTCATATATTTGATCATATTCATGAGTGGCGATGTCTTCATCATTTGGTCAAAACTTTGTTCTTGACCAATTATTAGTTGAATGGTTTATTAATTCTTTGTTACCATCCATAACAAAAGGCATTGCTAAGGGTGGAGTTGTGATCAAAGAGCAAATAATTTCTCATGCTCAATATTTTGATCTCATTTATACCTAATCTTACATGCTCTATGATAAAATACCAAACTCTATGCGACCTTCAAATATTGTTCCACAACCTCCAAGTAAAGAATCACATGTCGCCATTAGCTTGATTGGTTTTGATAGCTAGAAGTCAGTGAGTAAACAATCTTGTTCAAATATTGTTGTCGCTTCCCAAAAATACTCTTCTATCACTCCTATGACTTCTACTTCTAAGATCAATGTTGGCCAATCCATGAAAAGAAAATCTCAACAACCGGGAAGTAAGAAAAAAGGAAAAGGAAAAAAGAAGAAAGATAACCCTCTGCAGGACAAAACAAAATAATTAACCTTCTAAAGAAAATTTGAAACCTCTTTATCCTTTCTTAATGTGTAATGAGAAGAATTTCACTTACGACTGTCCACATCGGGCGGAAGAAAATCAATTCCTTAAGTCATTTTTCATGCCTACTGTGTCAACAAATCCATTTCCTAATCAGGAGACTAGCATGGTTTCCTGGGATCCCCCTTCCTCTTCCTTGGTTATGATGCTTTCCTACACTAAGATAAAAAATGAAGTAATAGTGGCAGCGAGCAATAAGGACTAAAGTAATTTGAATCCCTTGAATGGTTAGGCTACTGATCAAACTACCAATTCTACCTCATCGGCTTCAGATCCTACTCCAAATGTGATTCCTACTGAATTAACAATTAAATGACCCAAGGATGTTATTCATAAATATGTGTTCAACCCTTGTGTGACAACTGCATAAAATTATAACATAGTTGGGGATTTAGATCAAGCTCCTTTAGCTATGTGAACCCTCAAGGTGTTGCAAAATTTTCTTTCCCAGAAGAAGGCTTTACTTGCCACGGTTGGAGGTATTGATCCTTTAGATTCTAACCTTGTAGTCTTTAATATTGAGAATCACATTCTCAGAATTCTAGCACAATTGGATTTCATGATTCAAGTTGTTGTTCATAGCAGGACTATCCATCATAACATTATGGACGAAGGATTTTCAACCTATATCATTTCACTTTATTTCTAGAAAGCCATTAGTTATCCTCAGCTCAACCAGTCACCAACTACTCTCAAGGCCTTTAATGGAAGAGGCTTTAAGCCTTATGGAATTTAGATTTCGTTACAAGTTGAATTAAGTGGAAAGATGGTGTCAGTAGAAGTCAAAGTTATCAATGAAACATTAGATTATAACCTTATATTGGATCATACATGGGTTTATGTTATGGTTGTTTTCATTTAAACTTATTTCAGAATGATAAATTTCCCTCACCTAGTGGGCATAGTATCCATTGATCAACTCACCATCTTTCCCAATAATTTTCAAGTTACTTGACGCATCCCTCTTGTGGGAAAAACCCCACATCCATATCAGCATGTCAAGGTGCGATTGCTTAAGGATTCTTCCCTCATGGGAACCTTTTCCTTTCCTCCTCCTCTTCTTTATCCCCTTCCAGACAACTCGAACCCGGTTCCCTAAGTCAACATGATATCTTCTTGTACCACTCCATATGATCCTTGGATAGTACCAGATGCATATAACATTGACACATTGGTGACCGCATGTCACTTAGTCCTATTGAGCTTGAATATAAAGCCATCTACTCAGCTTGTTTGACATAATATGATCTTTTCTCTTCGATCAATTGGGTTTATTATTCCTTAGATTATGACACACCTTATGATACTTTCTCTAGTACATTTTCTACTGATGAACACATCATGGAGATCATGATGCCAAATGATGTGTTGTGGGACGATAATCATCATCGTTCCTCCTTACCGAATACCTTCAAGGATAATATTAGTGGTATCTATTCACCTAATGTCATTGAGATATCTATGAATTCTGTATCTATCCATGATATCAATTGCGAGAAGAATTTTTCAAATATTAAAGAGAGTATCCCTCTTGATATTTCAATCAAACCTACAATTTTCGAGAATGTACATATCAATGCATCTTTCTCTCCTGATGAGATCAAGATCTATAAAGCCCTTTTCCAGGGAAAATTTTAAGAACCCCCCCTAAATTTATAAATATAATAAATGGGCGAATCTCCATGGTATATAGGAAAAATGAAAGGCTATTTTATCAATAATATAATATGTATATATAATTTTTTGGCGAATCTCTCACCAGGCATGGCGAATATTTTACTCGATTATAAAATCTTGTAAGATCTTGGCGAGTCTTTCACTAAATAATAAAACTTTGTAAAGTCCTAGTGAATCTTACACTAAATAATAAAACTTTGTAAAGTCCTAGTGAATCTTAGCATAGGCTACATGCTGGTTTAATTCTTCCATTTAAATAGGCTACATTCCAGGTGAATACCATGGGTCAATACCATGTGCCATTTTTATTTTTATTAATTCTAATATTAGGGTTAATAATGGTTTTTTGCATGGTATTAATAACAATCTAGTCCATGGTATTTGTCCCATAGTATTTTGGCCATAGGTTTCACCTAAATATAACCCATTTTTTAAGTGTTGGTAAATATAAGGTGACTTATGGAGTAAATATAAAAAAATGTTTTATTTGTTTACCTTAAGAAATTTACTGCATAACATAAATAAATATTGAGAGGAATAAATATAAAATTAACCAGCAATAACCATAAACACATAAATACACATGTTTATCTAGGAAAACCCCAAATCCGGGGTAAAACCCAACCTAATAAGATTTCATTAGCATTGGCCAAAACCCTGGCCAATCCGACCAAGTGAACCTACACCACTCACCTCCAGGTCTTGCATTACAATGAAGTCCTTCCAGCCTTTTATAAGCTCCATTACATATAATATCATGGGCAAAATACCATGGGTGCACAATACCATGTGCCCCAAAACCATCACTGTTTAACCTGGTCAACTTTGACTCTATCCTGAGTCAAGTTTACCTAACAATATTCCCCCCTTAAACTTGACTTGGGGTTCCTTGACTAACTCCATGGGTGTACAATACCATGTGCCCCAAAACCATCACTGTTTAACCTGATCAACTTTGACTCTATCCTAAGTCAAGTTTACCTAACAATATTCCCCTCTTAAACTTGACTTGGGGTTCCTTGACTAACTCCAGCCAAACCTGCTAAGTGAGACAATCCCGCTCACTCTAGCTCTTACCCCCCTCAGAGTTTTTACCTGGGGTATTGTTAACCCGACATCCCCTCTATCACCTAGGTTTAACCCAGACTTTACCGGTGATCACCGAGGGGTACACATGCCTTATCAGGTCTTACAGTAGTATGCCCATTTACATGCAATAATTTTGACTTCATTAATTTTTTTTTTGTTTATTGATGCTGCGATCCATCCTCTTTCAATTTGATTTGCTCAAAAACTTCTATCAAACCACTCCAACTGGGAGAACCTCATAGATTCCAGCACTGGTGGCGCCTCACGTAGCAGAAAACGAACAATTTTCGAAGTTGCGTGAACAATTTTCTTCTGATGACCTGCATGCAGCCCACGCCTACTCCATCTTTCAACACGGCATAGAACACATAGGGAATATCCCTTATCGATTCTCTACGAAAAAGCTCCCAACAAAATCAGCCTTGAATTTTAATATTACCAAAGGTATTTCTCAACCTTCTTTAAATAGCCGCATGAATCCCGAACAATTCGTCAGCATGTTCCAAACCAGTAAATATCGCAAATTCTCCTTGAGGTTCTTCCGCGTACGATTGTTCCACCATTATTTTCTAGACCTAGATCTGTAAAATGGCTGCATTGATCTCATCAGCCACTATAAACTCCTAGCATCAAAGAATCCCTTTGAAGCCAATATCTGGGTCCGATACCAGTTGTTAAGAAATTTACTGCATCACATAAATAATTACTGAGAGGAATAAATATGAAATTTACTGCATCACATAAATAATTACTGAGAGGAATAAATATAAGATAAAACCAGCAACAACCATAAACACATAAACATGCATGTTTATTCGGGAAAACCCCAAATCCAGGGAAAAACCCAACCTAATAAGATCTCATTAGCAGTGGCCAAAACCCTGGCCAATCTCACCAAGTGAGCTTTCACCACTCACCTCGAGGCCTTTCCTTACAATGAAGTCCTTCCAGATTTTTATAAGCTCCATTACATATAATACCACGGGCAGAATACCATGAGTGCACAATACCATGTGCCCCAAAACCATCACTATTTAACCTATCTCAAGTCAAGTTTACCTAACAATTTATATTTTTATTAATTTACCATACCTCTTTTACAAATATGGTATTTGGCCCATAGGATTCACTTAAATAAAACCTGTTTCTTGAACCTTCATAAATAGAACGAGGTTTATGGACTAAATATAAAAAGAGGTTTTATTTATTTACGATATGTCTAGTTTATTTATATTTTTATTTATTTACCATACCTTTTGAGTAAGTATAAAAAGACGTTTTATTTATTTACCATACCTCCACTTTACTTATATTTTTATTTGTTTACACCCTTACATGTATATAAGGTGACTTATGGAATAAATATAAAAAATGTTTTATTTATTTACCATACCTCTCATTTATTTATATTTTTATTAATTTACCATACCTCTTTTATAAATATGGTATTTGGCCCATAGGATTCACTTAAATAAAACCTATTCTTGAAAATGGGCGAATGGATTCACTTAAATAAAACCTATTCTTGAAAATGGGAATGGAAGGTTGTAAGTCCTAATTTCAAGGGCTAAATTTACCTTTTTTACCCTCTCCCTTAAAATAAGGTGGGCTATTTGAGGTGATTTGTAAAAATGTACTATGATACAAAATATTCGCCCACTAAAAATTTAAAACCCCTTAATTTCGCCAAAGGGCGAACATTCGCCCCTAAAATTATCCTTGCCCTTTTCTTGGAATTTCGAGACATTTTCAATTGGTCTTATGAAGAGATGCTAGGTATTGACCCAAATATTGTTGTACATGAAATCAAAACATATCCCGATGATAATCCAATTTGGAAACACCTACGTCTGGTCCATCCTAAGAAGGCTACTGCTATTGAGGTTGAGGTTGAAAAATTCTTCGTGCTAGTTTCATATAACCAATACTCATAACTGATTGGGTGTCAAACATTGTTCTTATTATGAATAAACAAGGAACAATACATGTGTGTGTCAATTACCAGGACACCAATCGTGCTTTTCCTAAGGACAATTATCCTACCCCATTTATTGACTAGATTGTTGATGATTCTGTTGGGAGTGAAGCCTTTTCATTTATGTATGGATTTATCAACTACAATTAGATAAAAAGACATTTATTTTTCCATGGGGAACATTTGAATATAGAAATCTCCCTTTTAAATTGAAAAATGTTGTGGAATCTTTTCGTAGGGTAATAAATTATGCCTTCATGACATTAAACACATTTTACAACCATATTTGGATGACCTACCTACCCACTCAAAACTTTGTGTTGATCATCTGATGCATCTTAGGGATATATTTACATTGTCAACAATATAACATGGGCTCAATGTACACAAGTGTGTGGTTTGCATACAATCTAGTTGACTTCTCTACTTCATTGTATTGAAGAAAGGAATTCATATATATCCATTGAAAGTCCAAGTGATCCTAGATCTTCCTGCTCCTTCCTCTCTTGTTCATCTACAACGACTCCAAGCGAAGGCTAACTTTCTACCCATATTTGTTCCCAATTATTCCGAATTGACCAAAGGATTGACTCGATTGTTGAAGAAAGGGGTTCCCTTCCATTGGGATGACACTTCCAAAAAGGATTTTGATGCTTTGAAATATGTTCTAGTTCAGACATAGTTGTTGTATCCCTCAAATTGTCAACGTGATTAATTCATGTACCTTGCCACCATAGTTACTACCATCACTATGGTATTGGTCCAAGAGTATGATGTAGAGGACAAACATCCCATTTATTATTTGAGTCAGAACTTAAACTATAACACCCTCCTCCCACATCTACCCAAGTAACTGACCAACTGGGTAAACATGTGACGGGATGCTACTATGGTAGGATTCGACCTCCTATGTGACCTTAAGGAAATGGAATTGATGGAAATATAATACAAAGACCTTCCATATTAGCTACAGGACCCTTGAGAACCACGCCAACACTTCAGGCAGCTTGCCCCTAGGTCCCACGGAACATTTGATCAACTTAACCCCCAGTTTCTCTCATGATATGGGCATGATAGTGTCTAGAGGCCTCTAGATGCTCTCACAAGCTTGCCATCTAGCATCTAGGGACTTTTCTTGTCAGTTTTGTGCTAATGTCCCCAGGAATTAAGCCACTTTTTCAAGCCTAGAGATGAGGTAGCTACCTAGAATTACATGACATCTTCAGAACCATAAAATAACAGGGAAACATTGAAGTATAAGTAATTATTTAAACGCACTCTTAACTGGCCCTTACTAGCCATGATAGGCATTTCGTCAAAAATATCACAAGCATGTAATCTACAGGTGTAAACAACAGAATTAAGAATAAGGATCTCATACTTATCTAATAATCACTAAGAAGCATTATTCCCTCATGTATTTTTTCTGCATTATCATCTATTAGGTCATAGACACATTATAAATTCATTTCCAAGTAAAAACATGTTGAGAGCCATACATAGTTGTTGTCATAAAACACACATATAACCAATGTGGTAAAAAAATAAATACCGTAAATATACCAGTCATAAAATCCACATATGAACCAATACTTTTACACATGAAAACCAAAGGAATGAATTTTTTCTTAATGAATGCAAAAACCAACCAGAGATAGGACTACAAAATTCCACCTAACCATACCTTGGCTTAGCCAAGTCTCTCTTCAGCCAATCACCCTCGTGCCATATTCTAAGCATGAATGTGGGACCTCATAAAAAACATAAAAAGAACAAAAAAACATGGATGCCACCAGAGTTCTCTAGCTAACCTTGAGGAATTTGAGTGCCTTCTAGCCTCTCAGGCTTTACCATAATCCACAACCTAATCCAGGGATCACTAGGCCCTACTTCAAGACCCACCCTCTAGGATTTACTATACATCCCATCTCGAGACTACAAGGCCCAATGGAGAGAAATTCACCTCTTGGCTTTACCGTATATCTCGTTATTCACTAGAAACGATTCCTATGCCCACTGACAGAGACAATCATGTCTTTAATGCAACCCATAGTTTGCCTCAAGGGTGACTAGGTTAGTGGCTCTACTATGATCCACATTCTAGTTCAGGGAGCACTAGGCCATGTGTTTATAATTTCATAGACCCACCCCCCTCAGCTTCAAATCTATCGGCAATCTAGATCAGCCAAGGTATGAGAATTCATCTCATCAAGGCTATCATGAAATGGAAAGGCTAGGCTGAAGAACACTGTCACACCTAGAAAAAACAATGCCATGATAGAAACCAACCACATGCAACATCGTGCATGCCAAATCTAGCAAGGAAAATACACATGCAAATCGATACCTACAAGGAATCCTATTGTAGTTGCTTGATCTTGCCTTTCCCTGCTTGATCTTTGCTTCCTCTTTCCCTCTTCTTCTTTCTTGCTCTAATGCCAAAGTGCCCTAAGAAAATTCTAAGTGTCCAAGAGTGAGAGAGAGAGAGAGAGAGAGAGAGAGAGAGAGAGAGAGAGAGAGAGAGTAATGAGAGAGCTCCAAAACTGAACTGAGAGAGAGTAATGAGAGAGCTCCAAAACTGAACTGAAAAAAGGTTACCAATTGATCCTCAAAAGTGTTTTTATGAATGAGGCCTCTATTTTCTTCATTTTCCATTATTTTCCTTCAATTTCCTCCTCACATGAAACCTGTGACCTTTCACCTCCTTTTTCTCCTAATTTCCATTATTTTCATAAATAAATGTGCCAAAAATTCAATTTTTACTTTCCAAATCCTTAGCCATTTCCTTAGCCATAAACAACCAAATGAACACCCCCTAGGATTTCTTGCCAAACATTCATCTTCGAATAAGTGTCCCATCAACCGTGGTTATTATTTTTATCTTTTATTACATGAAATTTTCACCAGGATTGTTATAGAACCCTCCCCCTTGGGGGGACACCATCCTCAGTGTTCAATAACACATATACCTCAACAAACCATTGGAAAGAAGACATACTACTCATGGAAATTTATAACACAACTCGATGCAATATTTAAAATCATCGCCTTGATGAGTTCCAACCCACATGACAACATAACCACATGATAACATAACAACATGATAGCATACTAACATGATAACATAATAACATGAAAATCATAACGAAATGACACCCATACTGCATCTTAGAGCATTTTAACAGAGCTCATGGTGGTATTTACATACATATACATATGTACATATAGAAATATGACCAGAGCATACATCAAAACATATAAAACACCATATCCAAACTGATTTGCCTCAACTGGAAAACAAGGAATGATACATAGCCCGCATCTGATCTGCCATCTCACATGTAAATTCATTGGGCCCAAATTGCTTCCACTACATGTTAACTTGCTCGATTTCTCATTTCTAGAGCATGAGCAGATTTTTCTACAATATACACGGAGGCTCTATCTAGAATTATCCATATTGTTCCACCTGCAATACAGACTAGTCAATCACATGATCAACATCCTTAACATACTTCTTAAGAAATGCTACATTGAAAACATCACGAAATTTCACTATCAGAGGTGGTGCAAGTCGATAGGCTACTGGCCCAATCCTCTCAATGATACCATCCACAAAATTGTGGTGCCAGCTTAACACATGATCCAATTCGTAAGGAGCTCTTTTTAGGTTTGATGAGCAAGTACACATGTTCCCCAAATTTGAACTCCTTGAACAACTTGTTCTAATCTACATATCTCTTATGCCTATCATGTGTTTCCTTTAGATTTTTCTTGTTCACCTGCATTTCCTTTTCCATCTGTGCCAACATATCTGGTCCGATCAACACCCTGTTAACCAGATCACTCCAACTGATAGGAGTATTGCAACTATTCCCATACAATGCCTCAAGCATACTCATCCTCAAGAACTCCTGATAATCATTGTTGTATGAAAACTCAATGAAGGGAAGATAGTCCTTCCACTTCTGATGTTGATGCATCACATACATCCTCAACATGTACTCCGATATCTTGATGACCCTCTTTGTCTATCTAGCTTTCTACAGATGATAATCTGTATTGAAGGCCAACTCTATGCCCAAACCTGCAAACAACTTCTTCCAAAACATGGAAGCGAACTTTGAATCCTTGTCTGACTTAATATTCTTTGGAACACCATGCAACTTGATCACATCTCTGGCTAAGAACGTAGACTTCACTCGAATGAAGTGTGCAACATTTTCCAACCTGTCCACAACAACCATGATGGAATCATGATGTCTCACTGTCTTCAGCAACCCTATGATGAAGTCCATGGAAATTACCTCCTATTTCTACCCTGGAATCGCGATCAGTTGTATCATTCCACCTGGATCTTCACAATCTGCCTTTGCTCGTTGAATATCAAAACAACTAGCCACAAACTCTACTACATTCCTCTTCAAATTCAACCAATAATAAAACTTATTTACTGCATTAAATGTCTTATGATAACCTAGCTGACTTAAATAAGGTTTCATATGAAACTATATCAATCTCACCTTCTTGAACTCATTTCTATCTTGTACATCTATCTTGTCTCTAAAGCTAACCAATCCATCTGTTCTGTGACAATAATCTACACCCTGTGCATCCACACCTGTACCTATACCTGTACATGTGTCATCACCTATACCTGTACCATCACCTATACCTGTACTTATACTATCACGTGTACCTATACCAACACATGTACCTATACCTGTAATCAGCTACAACCTGTGCACAATCTCCATATACCTAACATCTTGCTAACTTGCCTACAAGATCTTTACCTGTACCTTCCCCCTAATAACATTTGCCACCCTATTCTCTTTACCTTTGATGTACCTGATCTCAAAATCAAACTCACAAAATGTGGCCAACCATCTACATTGCCTGGCATTCAGATTTGGTTGGTCAAACAAATACCTCAACCCAATATGATCACTCATGAGTAAAAACCTCCACCAAGAAGATAGTGCCTCCACATTTTTAATTCATGTATGATCATTCCTAACTCAAGATCATGTCTTGGGTAGCTCTGGTCATGCTGATTTACTTTCGGTGACTCCTGGCATGCCAACTATCCATCCTGCATAAGGACTCCACCAAGTCCTCTCTTACAAGCATCTGTGAATACTACAGACTCTTTTTCCGAATCTACAATATGTAGCATTGGTGCATGTGTCAACAACTACCTAAGCTGCTCAAAACTAGCTTCACACTCCTTTACCCATTCAAACTTCTTACCTTTCCTCTGCAATACTGTAATAGGATAATAAATATATAAGAATTTCCTAATGAACCTCTTATAATAGCGTGCCAACCCCATGAAAGATCAAACCTCATCCACACTCTTAGGAGCTGCCCAGTGCCCACTCCATGATGGCTCTTATCTTTTCTAGGTCTACCACAATGCCCTCCTTGGAGGCAACATGTCCTAGGCAGTGTACCTTAGTTTCAAAGAAGCTACACTTGCTAATCTTAGCATACATTTGATTATCTCTCAACAACTTCAACACTGCTACTAAATGTTTTCCATGCTCTTCCTCATTTTTAGAATATACCAATATATCACCAATGAACAAAATAACAAACTTATCCAAATACAAACTTAACACATTATTCATCAAGCACATAAATGTAATTAGAGCATTAGTCAAATTGAATGGAACTACAACAAACTCATAATTCTCATACCTAGTCCATAGAGTTGTCTTGTAAATTTCCTCCACTTCGATGTGTACCCGATGGTATCCCGACCTCAAATTGATCTTAGAGAACAATGTTGCTCCCTTCAACTAATCATACAAGTCATCAATCCTCGGTAAAGTGTACTTGTTTTTTATGGTCACTTTGTTCAACTACCTGTAGTCAATGCATTATCTGAGAGTACCATATTTCTTCTTCACAAACAATACCAGTGTGCCCCATGGTGATACACTTGGTCTAATGTATCATTTTCCCAACATTTCCTTTAACTGCAACTTTAACTCTATCAACTCAGGTGTGCTCATCCTATAAGGTGATTTTGATGTTGGAGCTACAACTGGCACTAACTCAATAGAAAATTCTACCTCCCTGTAAGGTGGAAACTCTATAATATGCTTAAAAAATACATCTTGAAACTGTTGTAGAACTGGGTACCTTCTCAAACCATCAGCATCCTCAACCTCCTTACCCTTGTCACTAGAAATTTGAACTGCAAATAACTTACACCCTTTCCTATGACTACGCTTTTCCTGCATAGGTGTCACCATCCTAACTGATGTGGCTTTCTTCTTACCCTGCAAAACTCTTGGTTCCCCATTATCATCAACACACTCAATCACTTTGTCATAAAAATCTACCTTGGTTCTATGAAGATACAACCAATCCATGCCCAACAATATACTCTACGATCCCAGTGATAATACATTTATATGTGTTATAGTAGGCATATCATTTAAATCAAATGTATAAGATCTTACCCAATTATGAACTCACTTCTTTGTACCTGTAGCCAACTCCACTAACCAAGATTATACATTCAATTCTTTACTCAAACCACATTTATCCACCAAGTCAGGACAAACATAGCTATAATTAGTTCTGGGGTCATTCAAAATAGGAATAACTTGGTCACAAAGCTTAACATCCATCTCAATGATAGATTCCTAGTGCTCTATCGTCCTGTTGTCCACAGCTGCATAAATACGAGGAATACTCTTCCCCACATCCCCAAGAGTCTGTGCCTCATGTGCATTTATATCTTAATCCTACCACCCTGATTCTGTGGAAAATCTCTCCTAAGGTGTTCCTCACCACATGTCGAACACTCCAAGTTACTAGTGCCCTCACCTATGTGTTGTTGTTGTGACCCATGTCCCTATCTAGATGCATTAAACTTAGGCTGCCATTTACCTTTACCTTTATCTTTCCCTTTCCATCCTTGTTGAGATTCATACTTATGCTTTGATTGTTCATAGAAATGCTTCAATTTATCAATGACCTCCTCAAGTGACTGAGGCTCATCATACTCAATCTAATCTCTAAATGTTAATGGGAAACCACTGACAAATCGTTGAACTTTAGCCTTCTCATATGTAAGATACAGTACATACCTCAATAGCTCCAGAAACTTGGTCGTGTACTCTTCATCTGTCATTGACCCCATCTTTAGCTCATAGAATTATTTGGCCTTATTATCGTAGTACATTTCTGACATGTACTTCTTCCTGAAAAGGCCTTTGAACTCCTACCAACTCAAGTCATCTGTCCTAATTTCTCTGACCTGCTTAAGATCTTCCCACCAAATTTTTCTTTACCTTTCAAGATGAAGATAGCTATTATGGCCTTCATGTTATCTATGTACTCATGCAACTCAAAAAATTTGTTCATCCCAAGTATTCAAGCCTCTGCATCTTCTGACTTCTTCAAACCTCCATCAAAAGTAGGTGGTTTTTCTTTCTTAAACTCATCTAGAAAGTATCCCATGTCACTCCTCATGTAAGGATGATAACAATGACAATCATGATGTCTGTCAGAACAAGAACTAGAATAATACATGTACTCATCACCACTCTTATCCATAGTGCCCAACAACCTGTCATCTCTCACTGTGTCATCTTTATCTGACCTATGTCTACCAGGAGACCTACTTCCATATGCCCCATTAGTTCTATCCTCCTGTCCATGGCTGATCCAAAGTGACCCTTGTCACTGCAATTCTGACAAACTCTGAAGAAGTATTGCATTAACCTCTGCTTGTTTGTCTTGTGCCTATATGATCCTATCGTTATCTACCTTACAACTCCTTGTTTCTTCCTTCAAGGTTCTAAATGTATCTGCCAAATCAGAAGAGTGCCCACCACACTCCTCATCTGATTCATAGGGAGAGTCCTTGTAGTCTACCATCTTTCTATTCATCTTGACCTTCTTTCCTACAAGGAATAATATTTCAGATAAACTAATTCATAAGAATCCAACATACCTTAGTACAATTTGGGGAGGTTACCTCAGCTGCAAGATCATCCAAATCAACATGATACATGTATAATATAATCATAACAACATATAGACATACACAATTAAATGCATCAACACATAAACATCATTCTAGTTAGAGTCTACTCATGAATGCAAGGCCATATCAACAATGCATGCTATGACCTCACGCATGAAAACAACCATTACTCCATTGTACACATTTCCACATGCAACCATCAACATGCATAAGAAACCACACATACACATGGATGCATGTAATCAAGCATAAGTGATCAATACTTGCAACCAAACCTGTAAGAGTCATACATGTAACCAAACATACAAGAATTCAGCCTAACATACAAGGTTGTAATCAAGCGACATTTTAAAGCATGTAAGAAACATATAACAACATGTAAGAAACATATAAAAACATGTAAACAATATGTAACCAGTCATACACTCATGACAATGCACTCCAAAATAACAACATCAAGCTCTGCATGGAAACATCACTACAACCATGATCAACATTATGCAATGCAACAAGCACATGGAATGCAAGTGTAAGAGACACACATGCAAGTAACATACATGTGTGATCAACACACACAACCCATCTAGTCCGAGGGGTGAACCATGCTCTGATACCATTTTGTAACACCCTCCTTACACATCTACCAAATATGGTAAAGGTTTTCATCCGCTTCACTTTTGCTGAAGCCCAACCTAGTGAAGTAGCTATCAATCCTGGTGTACCAAGCATGAGGTGCTTGTTTCAACCCATACAATGATCACTTGATTTGACACACATATGATTATCAATTGAAGGTCTCAAAACCTTCAAGTTGCTCAATATACACCTCTTCCACAATCATGTTGTTAAGGAAGGTTGTATTTACATCTCATCTGCGCTGACAGTGCCAAAATAGATTTAATTGATGAGTACCTTGCAATAGGAGAAAAGGTCTCATCATAGTCAATCCCCTCTACCTAAGAAAATCATCAGGCCACAAACCTGGCCTTATGTTTCTCCACACTACCATCTGCATCTTTCTTTATGTTGTAAAGCCATCAAGAACTCACCACTAACTTGTTCGCTAGTTTTGGGACCAAATCCATTGTTCCTAATGTTGTAGTGAATCTGCACACACTAATGATGATGTTGAATTTGTAATAACCATGCCATATATTTCTGTTAAACTTCCCTTCCTCAAAAAATGCCAAATGTCCACCTTGACACCAAAAATCCTAATGTTGGCTAGGGCACAAAATGTTTCAAAACTACTTCTTCATAATAGCTTCAGAGTTGTGACTAGATATGGCTACTAAAGGAGCTTTGTGCAAAACATAAACACCTGGAACTTCAATCCTATAAACAAGATTACTTAAGGGAAAAGCCAAAAAACAAAATTTTGTTACTACACCTCCTTCCAACATTTAAAGGGATCTACTATTTTGGGAAGTTTTAGTGTCTATCAATAAACGCCTCATGATTTGAAAATGGGGCACTTAGGCTTCTTGTCCAACTTACAAGAACCACTTCCACTCCCAAAGCTTTAAATATTCCCAAGTCTTATTGATTAACCAATGTGGAATTAATAAGTGCTTGATATTAAGGTGTATGCTGGTATTTGTTTTAAATTGTTCAGTTGTTGTAAATTAATGTGCTGAAACTGATATATAAATACATATAACAGTAAATAATGCAACATTAAAACAAACACATAAGACAACAACTTAACTTGGAGTTCACCCAAAAATCTTGGGCTATGTCTCCTTGAGCTCTAGTCAACTTGACTAGGCTCTCTGGGATTATGGCAGGTCCTTTTACAAGCTCTTGGCTCAACTCCACTATTTTACATAGGAATAATGGACTCAGAACACCATCTCTCCTTGGCTCTTGAAGCTCTCGGCTCTCGGTCTGACTCTTAGCTCTGGGTCTTTGCAATTTACAGCTCTCTGGCCTTTCACTTGAACTCCAAGTGACTCCCTTGGCTGCTCTGAGCTTCATCTTTTGATTTCTACGTTGCTTGTTTTCATTCCCTCTACTCAGTTGAGATCTCTCTCTCTTAATTTCCCTAGCTTCCTGATTTGGCTTAGATTTTTTTTTCTCCTGTCTCAGCGCTGCTTATTATCTTTTTTTTCTGTCATTCTGTGGCTTTTAGCCAATCGACGTTGTCTGTTCATTTTCCCTCTTAGGCTCTCTAGCTTTCAACCTCTGTCCACTTGAATCCCTCTTCTGAGCATTAGCAATCACTGCATAAAGTATTTAGGGGAGGTGGCCACCTGTTCTGTAATGGAAAGGACCTTCGGGCCTTTTAAATCCCCCAGAATAGCGTTCTTTGTTTACACATAGAAAAATTCTAAAACACAGGAAAAATCTTCAATCTGTCATTTTTTCAAACTTCAAATATTATGAATTTTGCCTTATCTTTTATCGAGTGTGCCTTTTAAATCACCATCGCAAGTTGCACAGGCATGTTCTGTGGTTTTCTTTTGTATTTTTGAAAATACATTAAACATTGCAAAATCTCGTCAGAGGACCTTATGGCAGACTTGACATATTATATATTTGCATTCATAAACCCGTTGGGTCTGGATATGTATTGCAAGTCAGAATATTGCATGGACCCGGGGTAAGCCATATGGCGTGGCCTATGCCGATGCGATCCTCTGACGCTGATATCGGCAATCACGATATCACTTCGCCCGGGGTCCCACCTTTGCCTCGTGGCATCACCAACTGCGATCCACCGATATCGACGATTGCAACATCGCTCGGCACGTGGGTCCTGCCTTTGCCTCGTGTCATGGCCACCACCAATGCTGATCGACCGATTTCGGTGATCGGCATATCGCAATATCGCATCGCCCGGGACCTTTGCCTTGGGTATACACCGCCTGCCTCCGATCTGACCCACTGATCCGATCATCAGAGGTTGCTGATCGAGGGTGCCTTCCACCCGACCTTAAGTCCTCCTCTTTGCCTCATGCGATGCGATTTTCCCTTATAAGGGTCTTTTGCCCATTTTTAAAGGATTTTTGCCTCTTTTCCCAAAGAACAAGGCATCTTCTTTCTGCAATAACTTTTGCATCCTAAGTCTATTTTTTCCCATTTGAGTTGCAGCAGATTCAGAATGAGACAATCTCTGCAATGGGGCTAGTTCTAGGAACTTCCTTGGACTTTCATTTTTCCTCTGTGAGGAACACCTTGACTTAGGAATCTATCCAAAATCCATTTTGGATCACGCCTTCCCACTAAAAGAACTTTTGGTCTCCAAAAGACTGATATACTGATCTGAACAGTAAATGAGAGTGGCTCACCCTCTTCTTTCAGCCTCCCTACACTTGCCTTGGATAGTGCCACTGAACCAAGGTTTCTGACCTCTTCCCTTCTTGGATGGGTTGGTCTTCCTGGGAAGAACTACCTTCCTCCCTGCCTTCCTGCAGAACTTCTGCTGAAATGGTCACAAAAGGTAGTTTGAATTTCCCTACCCTAATCATTGATACAAGGTGGCTCAAATAAATGTGAAGTTCATTTTCTCCACAAAACATTCATTTTTACCTGTTTGGAAGGCTGCCAACAACAATTGTTAACAAAAACAGGCATACAAACAACAACTGGATGGAGTAAACTCCTGCTTCAACAAAAGAAACAGATTTCACATCTTGTGAACACCTCCATGTCTTGTATCTGCATACAAATGATGGACTAGACAACAAGCCCACAAAACATGCCTTTAAAAACAAATGACCCTTCAAGTCAAGCATGTAGAAAAAGACCATTAGGACTCTTTTCAAAAGATAAAAAATTTCATCACTATCTCCATCTTGGAGGCCAAGTTAACTTCTTTCAAGTCAACATTACATGCATGTTTAAAGCAATCAACCCTTCAAGTTAATTACACATACATGTTCAAAACAAGGAAAACATCAACATCCCTGTGTTCATGCACATCATGCTTATGCATGCATTTCATCCTTCAACTTTCACTTAAGCACACTATACTTTTGAAGCTGAAATGAAATATAATGTTGCAGCAACAAAGTGAGTCTCCCACTCAATCTTTTCCATTCACCATCTTGGTAGAAACCTACAACTTGCATCTCATAAAAAAATAAATGAAAATAGATGCATCAATGGACATGCAATCCTTAATTGGAAAAGAACTCTAACCATTTCTTACCAATCCAGTTCAAAGTTTTTTCCTTTGTCTACACATCAGCATCAACATGTAAATCATTTTGAAACACATTATTTATGGAAACTTCCTTTGCATTTCGGCCATCTTATCTTTCCACTTTCTTCATCTTTGGTGGAAGCATTGTTGGATTCAGAGTCCAACACCTTTCGGCAATATGCCCTTGCTTATGGCAGTAAGTGTAACACATTCGCATCCTATTGACAGCATGATTTTCCTTGTCCAATGGACCTTTGGCTTTTGATTCTTTTCCTTGAAAAGTTCCCTATATGTGGCCATTCTCTTCCAACATCTAGAAACATGATGGTTATCCAAACCACAAAAGGAACATGCAAATATTTTCCCATTCTTATGTGGAAATTTACCATGCTTTGCAAAATCAAAAGGGATGTGTTTAGAACCAGATTTATCCCTGCCTCTTTCACCTTTATTGCCTTCAAGAGGAGGTGAACCAAATGAAGAAGTGGCTCCCTTTGGAACACCATCAATCTCTTCAAGTCTGTTAGAGTTTCCACAATTCTCTGGTTCAAGTGTGTGCTTCTGTACACCTGCATCCTGCAAGTGATGTTTCAAGGTATTGCATTCCTCCTGAACACAATCTTCACACTCTACATTGCAACCCCTCCTTGGAGCTATTTCAATGGCCTTCATGGCAGCTTTGGAACTCTCTCCATAAGGTTTTCCATAGCCAAGACCCAAATACTTAGGCCTTTCCTCAACCATTATTGGTTCAAAAATACATTGTGCATGCTTTCTCAAGCCCTTTCCTTCATAGCCCATCTTGGACATTAGCTTGGAACCTATGCCTCTAGTATGTTTTTCAAAAGAACCAATATAAGCATTCTCAGAGGAATTTCAAGACAAACTGGAATGGTTTACCTCTTCTTCAAGCTGATACTTGACTAAGGCTTCTTGGGAAACAAAGAGCTGTGTCTCCAACTCATGCATCCTTTTCAGGTTCATATTTGCAATATGAAGTTGCCTCTCCATTTCCTGCAATTTGTCAAAAAGCAACTGCTTCTCTTCCTTCATGGAATTCAACTGCTCTCTAAGTATGTTGCTCTTCCTTCCATCCTCATACATTTCGCTCACCATATCCATCATGGTGGACAAGTCTTGCTTCATATCTTCATCAAAGAGTCTTGTGATGAAGAAAGAAGAATTTGAGGACTCACTTGTAGAAGTTGTCATTATACCAATGAACAAAAGAACTTCAAACAAGATTAATAAAGTGTTTTATTAAGAAACCTTTTGCAACAAACCTCTTGTGCTTCAAGGATTGCTTTGAGGTCCTTTGGAATTGAAGAATGCCTTCAGCCCTTCTTCCTTCTTGTCCTTCCTGTACTGAGCTATCAACAGCTTTCCCTTCATCTCTGCAAACTCATAAAATAGTCAGTCTGCAACAAGCATACAATCAAATAATCAATCCTTGACTGCCCAAACACCTTTCAAACAAGCAATCTTTTCTCTGTCAATCAAGCATTCTGATATAACCTCCTTTGAAGGTGGGTTTAATCAAACTTAAGCTCTAATACCACTTGATCTAAAAATGGGGCACTTAGGCTTCTTGTCCAACTTACAAGAACCTCTCCCACTCCCAAAGCTCTAAATATTCCCAAGTCTTATTGATTAACCAATGCAGAATTAATAAATGCTTGATATTAGGGTGTATGCTGGTATTTGTTTTAAATTGTTTAGGTGTTGTAAATTAAATGAGCTGAAATTGATATATAAATACATATAATAGTAAATAATGCAGTAGTAAAGCAAACACATAAGACAACAATTTAACTTGGAGTTCACCCAAAACTCTTGGGCTACGTCTCCTTGAGCTTTAGGTAACTTGATTAGGCTCTCTGGGATTATGGCAGGTCCTTTTACAAGCTCTAGGCTCAACTCCACTATTTTACACAGGAATAATGGGCTCAGAACACCATCTCTCCTTGCCTCTTAAAGCTCTCGAATTTTTGGCTCTCAGCTCTCACTCTGACTCTTGGCTCCAGCTCTCGGCTCTAGCTCTTTGTAATTTACAGCTCTCTAGCCTTTCACTTGAACTCCAAGTGACTCCCTTGGCTACTCTGCGCTTCAGCTTTTGCTTTCTGTGTTGCTTGTTTTTGTTCCCTCTGCTCAGTTGAGCTCTCTCTCTCTCAATTGCCCTAGCTTCCTGCTTTGGCTTAGCTTTTTTTTCTCCTGTCTCAGTGTTGCTTATTATCTTCTTTTTCTGTCATTCTGTGGCTTTTAGCCAATCTGCGCTGTCTGTTCATTTTCCCTCTCGGGCTCTCTGGCTTCTGGCCTCTATCCGCTCGAATCCCTCTTCTGAGCGTTAGAAATCACTGCATAACATCTTTAGGGGAGGTGGCCACCTGTTCCACAACGGAAAGGACCGTTGGGCCTTTGAAATCCGCCAGAATAGTGTTCTCTATTTACACAGAGAAAAACACCTTATCTTATTATGAATTCCACCTTATCTTTTATCTAGTCTGCTTTTTAAATAGCCATCGCAAGTCGCATAGGCATGTTTCGTGGTTTTCTTTTGTATTTTTAAAAATACATTAAACATTGCAAAATCTCGTTGGAGGACCTTATGGCAAACTTGACATATTATATATTTGCATTCATAAACCCGTAAGGTCCAAAATTCAAATATGTATCGCAAGTCACAATATCGCGTGGACCCGAGGTAAGCCATATCGCATGGCCCATGCCAATGCAATCCACCGATGCCAATATCGATGATCGTGATATCGCTTGGCCCAAGGTCCCGCCTTTGCCTCGTGGCATCGCCAATTGTGATCTACCGATATCGGCAATCGCAAAATCACTCGGTGCAGGAGTCCTGCCTTGCCTCATGTCATGGCCACCACCGATGCCGATCGGCCGATTTCAGTGATCGACATATCACAATATCGCATCGCTCGAGACCTTTGCCTTGGGTATACACCACCTGCCTCCGATCCGACCCGCCGATTTGATCATCGGAGGTCACTGATCGGGGGTGCCTTCCACCCAACCTTAAGTCCTCCTCTTTGCCTCATGCGATGCGATTTTCCCTTATAAGGGTCTTTTTCCCATTTTTAAAGGATTTTTGCCTCTTTTCCCAAAGAACAAGGCATCTTCTTTCTGTAATAACTTTTGCATCCTAAGTCTACTTTTTCCCATTCGAGTTGCTACAGATTCAGAATGAGACGATCTCTGTAATGGGGCTAGTTCCAGGAACTTCCTTGGACTTTCATTTTTCCTCTGTGAGGAACACGTTGACTTAGGAATCTATCCAAAATCCATTTTGGATCACCTAAAACCCTAGACTAGTAGCTAAGTCTAGAACAACAGTGCAAAGCATTCTCCACTTTTTCTATAACCAATGGATTAAATAAGACAGTAAAGAAGCCTACCTTAAAATTTCACTTACTCCTTATCTCCCTTGACCAATTCTGTCGCTCCTTTCTATACTTAATCCACTTGAAAAGTACCTGCACACAGATAAAAGACAAAAACTAATCAAATCATATGATAACGATCTATTGATTAAACATAAAATGGAATCAAGTGTATAATACACATATGAAAGCATCAATAAACAATACAAACATATGGAAAAAGATTTGAACACTTTATTAGTAAAAGGAAGAGATACAACCCAATTTGCTTGATTCAGTGCCACTCCTCCAGTTCAATCCCATCCTCTCCTCATAACAAGCAATACATTTTGACATCATTACAATACTTGAAACCAACTCAAGTCTCATACTAACAACATCTCCCTATAATTCAATGATTTCCAACCCCTGATCACTTAGATGAGTGGTCTTTTTATAGGTGAATGAAGGAATTTATGCCATAAATGATGACAATGAATGCCCTCCCAAACTTAGGATTTAGTTCCATGGAGGAAGGGATAAACAGATTGATGTTACTTAACTTCCTCCCTCATCCAATTTTGAGCCCAAAGGAGTGGACAGCCTTGGGAAACTTCTAGAAGCATCCTATGGATAAGAATATTCCAAACCCCAACGCATATTTGACTCAAATTCGCCCAGCGCAGGCCAAAGAGGGCTCAATTGTACTGCAATGCACCCTGGCAGTGTACTGGGATGCACTGCAGTGCACCCTGATAAAGGCCTACCTGCGCTGATCTTCCTAAAGGCATTTTTTTGCATGATTTCAATTATGGAATCTCTTGGGAAGGAGGCATTCTTATGGTTGACTTCATTAGGACATGTAACAACTGAATTAGGGTTTGATGGGCCCTAATAGTATTGATCTGTAAGTTGGGGTTGATGTGCCCAAATGGATCTGTAACATCTACTCAACATGTATTTGGCATCATCCATGGTTGGTTGATAAATGTCCATAAGGTCACTCCATTGCTTCCTCATCTGCTCATCCTGTTGCTTTAGCCTAGAAATTTCCTTGTGAGCCTCCTTTAATTTTTTTTTCATCATGTTAAAAGTGTGTTTACCTTCATCCATCTCTATCTTTTCTTCTTGGATGGCTTGTTCTTCTTGTAGTTGTAGTTTTCCTTCTTGAATTTGCAGCTTCGTTGATGTAGACCTAGTAACCCTGATCACTAGAACCTATGCCTTCTTAACATATTCTTTGATCACTTTCTCTTTTCCCTTGGACTTGACAGTAAGTGTAGTTTTAACCATAGGCACATCTTCGCTTTCTCTTTTCCCTATTTTCTTCTTGCAACTGTGCGATCATGAAATGAGCCTTCTTCAATTGTTCTTGCAATTATCAAACTTCCCTAACTTCATCATCAATCACTTCAACTTTTGGTATGGTCCCCATGGTCTCTAATATTTCCTCCAAGGGAAACCCTTTAGAAACAGACCTAGTGAGAGGTCTCTTAGAGGAAACTACCACCTCTAGAGAAAATTGTAGTCTCTTGCCTTTCTTCTTTCCTGTAGACTGCATGGTAGATGAGGGCTTCTTTACTAAGCTTCCAACTGGTGATTTAATTTCCTTTACAACTATTAAGGGTGTTTCCTTCTTGATCAAGGGAATAGTTGGTAAATCATCCACTAATTTTGAAGAATCAACAAATGTTTGCCATGATATATTTATTTTACTTAACTCCTCTAGAACCAACAACTTTATCAGGGAAAAATGAAATAGACTAGGCTCCAATTGACTTTGTTTTCCCTGTACCTTATCCACCATATTATAGAGACTCCTAAACAGATAAAAGGGTAGGTCCAAAGGGTTCTTTCCAGTGAAATTTATTAGGAGCCTAAAGTGGTATTTATATACTCATCCAAACCTTCCCTCACATGTGAAGTGCCTTTGAATAGCTTGGAGAAGCTTGCTGTGATTTTCTAACAAATACTCCTTTGGCACAATGGACCCATACTCCTTGTTTATGTACTCAGGCTTCAAAAAATCTCTGTAATGGGTAATATCAAGGTGCACTCCCTTGAACCATTATTATCCCTGGGGAGGGATCTCTATTGCAGCTACTATGATGACCTCTATAACTGGAAAGGCAAGTGTTCCAATATCATCTTTCAATCCATAAAAGCCTTTGGAAAACTCCTTAGCGAATTGTAGATTGAACCCCTGAATTTTCTCACAAAACATTATACTCCCTACCTTCTCAAAAGCCATTCTCAAGGCTAGGTATGTATTAATAAATGTGACATATTGTGGCTCACAATGGATAACAACACCTCCCTTGTGCTTCTTCTCCTCTAGAGTTGACATGATTTTGTTTGCAGTATTGAAGAGTCTAGGATTTAAGAAAGCTTTGCACAAAAGACTAATCAACATAATATTTCTTCAGAAAACCTTAAAAAAACTTACAAATGTTTGAAACTGGAGGTAGAGAATTCCAACGGGTAGGCACAGTACTAGAAGTGCAACACACGAAAAAATGGATTTTCAAACACCTCTTAAAGAGACAGACTTTGGGTGGGAAGACTTGAATTTAGTCTAAACATATGGCATACTTTGCAAATGGAAGCTCTACAGAGGAAAAAACATTCTTGACCATGAAAAATGTAGAGGATACAAGACTCTGTCGAATCACAACAATTAGGAGAAAGCGCAACCAATTGAGAAAAGTGCAACGATGGGTAAATTAGTTATTTTTTGCAGGTTTTCAATGGTTTTGGCTGGCTCATGCATGCAATTGAGAATTCATTCGCAACCAAGGAATAAATATAAGATTCAGTTTACACCCGTGAAAGAGATTTGACCATCGATTTGCGAGAATGTAGCACTGTGTGGAAACACGATGCCCTTGCATTCTTTGCGCAACAATTTAGCACAATCAAACGATGCGAATGAACAAGAACTGAGAAATGTAGGATGAAGGGAGAAGTGAAATAAACTCCCAAATTGGCCTGGAATGGAGTTGATGGCAAAAAACTTGATTTGAAATCGTGGTGATGAATGCGCAACACCTTGAGGAAAATGCAACAATCTATCCTTTTGACTGTTGTACTTTGGCTGAGGTCATGACCACTCATGAAATGACATCTAAACTGAATCAAACACCTACAAATCTGTGCCCAATCTTTTTCATGATTGATTTGATGTAGCTTGACCTCTAGTCTTAGGTGACTAACTCATGATGACCAAAATTTTTTATGACACCCTATGATTACTCCTTTAATAATGAAGCCTCAAGACATTAGACATTTGGAATTTAGCAAGATAGACAAACTTTGCATGACACTCAACCCAAAACTATACCTTTTTAAACCATACTAGTTAGGATATCAAAATTGACTTTTACAAATTGACCTAAGATAAATAGAAAGACTAACATGACTAAGATCCCTATAATATAGGACTCTAACAGGAGGGAAAATTCAAATATGTGTGGACCTTTTTATATCATTCAAAATATAAAACCCATCACGCACATAAATATCATATGATCTAGTTAAATATAGGCAGGAAAATTCAAATCCGTGTGGACCTTTGAATTAATACAAAATATATAACCCACCACGCACATAAATATCATATGAGGTAGTTTAGATGCATCATCAACATGGTAGATCCATCTACCATAAGTCATGCCATGGGTGATGAATTCCTTGGTTTCTAAGTACTTACATAGGTATTAGTTCATTTGCATAACCTTTAACCAGAAAGTGTTTGTCAGAAAAACATGGTTGATATTCAAGGAGTGTCAAAGTGCTTCTCCTACCACTTATATCCACCATGCAATAATTGGTACACTGCAGACTCGATAATACTTGATGTAAAAGGATTAGTTGTTGTGCCCCATGTGTTCACCGTATGCAGTACACTAGGATAGTTATCTACGAAAAATTTAAAAATAATTTGAAAGATCCATTCCTACATATTTGTTCATTTTTTCGAGGCTAGCAGAGCCAAGACTCAAGATGGTTAAAAAAATAGCACTTGTCGTCTGAGATGTGAAAAGCATGACTACAAAGGTACATGATGTCATCTTGGAATTTGGTCTCTAGAAGACAGAGGGAGAAGGATTTAGATTGACTAGTCGAATTGATATCAAGGATTTATTAGATATAGAAGACAAGGTATGCAAATTTTCAACTAAAATATTTATCATATACAATTTTGTTTCAAAATACGTTATCTTGATTCTTATGCCTCACTCTAATATTCAATAAATATATAGGACATTCAAAATATTAAAGGCCTATGGGTAGGGTTGGAATTTCAAAACATATTTATTGGTTAAATTTAATGGTTTTCATACCTCCTCTCGCAACATATCTTTACAGTTTCAAAGAAAGATCTTTATGGTTTCAAGGAAAAATATTTAATGGTTTGAATATCATTTGAATTTTTTTTAAATGTATTTAACAGGAAAATCACTCCCCCATAAGATTCCATCCGTGTGTATGGGTGAGTAACAATAGAGATCCATTATGTATGCCCATGCCAAAGCTAGATTCGACCTCTGGTTCTTTAAGAGTTCTTAAACTCGAACCTTTAACAAATATGGAGGGAAAATGTGAAAATAAATTTAAAGAGTTGTTTTTTTCAATGTGATAAATTTCCATTTTCCTTTTGATGTTTCGAAGTTAAAGGAGTTAAAGAAGCCGAGACATTTATGTTAAAATCCGAAAGATTTACAGAATCTAATTCAAGTAAGTTCATTTCAAATATCTGGGTTGTCCCAATTATTTATGTTCTTAATTTTTGTGGAATATCTAAAACACCTATCTTGAATAGTTTTATTATTTTTAATTTGTAGATTCCCTCCAATATTAGACACATCGAATTTGAGTTAAGTTTCCCTGCATTCCAAGCCTCTTCCAAATGTATTCAATAACTAATTAATTTTAGAGTACTAAGATTAACGAACATATAGTTCAAACTATTACCTCGAGAGCTAGGATATTTGGGAATGGTTTGCAGGAACTATCACTTTCAAGTTGCCAGTATCTAGGGGTGTTGTATGTATCAATTTCAAGGTTTGGACTATTAGAAGTGTTGGGAATGCGTTACTGTTTTGATTGGACACAACTGCCAAAATATTTTAGGTCAATGAGTTCACTGCAGGAACTCTATTTGCATGGATGTCAAAGTATAGATGCACTTCCCATAAGTCTTGAAAAACTTGATTTGTCCCAGTTTGTAAGTCTTAAAATACTTCCTAGTAGTTGTTAGCACCTAAATCCACCTTAGGCTGAAGGAAGGCAAAATTCAGGGTAACCACAAACCACGCTCAGTCTAGTAGCTAGCCCTACCAGAACAGGAGAGGGCTCTCTCCGAGTCACACTCAGTGAATAGATAAACAAAAAGGCCTGAGATGACTTACAGTGAAATATTTATCTTAGGCTAGTAAGTGAATATGGATACAAGAAGTGATTTTTATGAATGACTATGTTTCTGGGATGGTATGGGACCAATGGACCGCAATGAACAGAGAATTTAATACAAAGGCACAGATTACTTCGTGAGGCAAGATAGGCGGAGAGTCCAGCAATTTAGTTTGAAACAACGCGGAATGGAGAGATTTCTTAGGAGAGTGAAAAGGGCATTAGTACATGAATCCTTTTCAACAGAAGAAAGAACACTGAACATGAAATTTTCCCACAGGCAGAGCAATAAAATTGAATTCTACCTTATCTAACTTAGAAAATTTCACCGGAAATGAATATGAAATGAGCTATGAAACATAACAAGATACATATGAAACATAAGAGACACATTTTCTACACTCACAACCACATGAATCTCATGAAACAGAGCCGCTGTGTTTCATTAATCCTCTGTAATAATATACAATGAAGAGACAAAATTTCTTTCCCACAGTCTCCCAGAAGTTACAAGCCAACCAACCCTTTGCAAATAGTTTGCATACAATATATAGAATGTGCCATGAAGAGATAGAATTCCCAAGGGTTGGGGAGTTACTCGAATCATTACAAAATGAAGGTGGAGAGCCAAACATCAGCTACAGGTGTAGCGCCACAAACATGACAAATGGCTTGGGTGACCCTTTGCCTTCCTTTGCCACTTGGATAGGTGCCCATCTGGAGTGAAAATACTTTAAATGCCACCTTTGGTGCCGAAAAAGTGAAGTGTAGATGAGAGGGCCCACTTATGAAAAGTCGCGAAGTGAAATTTCGCGAAACAGAGGTAAAATTGGCCTTTTTTCCTATATGCGCCGCGCCATTTTCTGTATGCGCCGCGCCACTTTGAGGCCAGTTTTGAGGCACTTGTAGGAGTCCAAAATGTGCCCAAGTGTGCTTGTTGGAAAGCCTGTCCTGTCTACTTTCCAACCCAAGTGGAATTTTTGAATTTGGAGCTCATTTTCCCCTCCAAATCTTCATTCTCCCAAGACTGCTTCCTGTGTGTCAAAATAGGGGCAGTGAGGCCATTTTTTGGGTGTTTTTGACCTCCTGGAGACTCAAATCATGCCCAAATTTCTTGCCCGAGTGCCAGTAGTCGTGATTTTGCATGTTGAATCCAAAAATGCAAACCATTTCTCATTTGGAGCTCCCAATCCTACGCGTCGCGCCAGTGGCGCGGCGTGTATAGAGAAAAAACCTGTGTTTGTGCCAAAAAATTTCCATGTGACCAAAATTGTCCCAAATTTCTTGAAATTTGGGCTGGAGGTTCTCTAAGAGGCACTATGCTAGGCCATAGAAGCTTCAGCCAAGATTTGAAGCCGATCTTTCTCTTTTGGCTCTTTTGTCTCTTTTGTTGCTTTGCTCAATTTTGCCTTTAAATTCCTTATTTGTGCCTTGCAAACATGATTGCGTGCACAATAATGGTTTTTCATGTGCCCGAGCATGTACTTGTCCTTGTTCGCTTTCGCCAATCACTGTGTGTCTCCATCTCATACTCCGATGAATGTTGTGAAGCCATGACTGTTGTGTATACTGTACCTAGGCTGCCCTTTGATGATGGTGTGAGGCTGGGTGCCTTTGTGATGTCTGTCACCAAGGGGAACAATGAAACAGGGAGTATTAGGAAGGGAGTAATGTAATGGGAATAGGGGTTATAGGGAGAAATTTTTTTAGGGATATGGGAGGAGTTTGGGTATTTTTATAGGGTAGGGTTTGGGGTTTTAACAAGGTAGGGTTTGGGGTGTCATGTTGACCAAATAGTGGAGGGATAGGGGAGAGGGTTTGGTAGTAGTTTAGGGCAGGGATTTTAGGAAAAATGATAAAGGGAGGATGGGAAAAATGGTAGGTGAGGGGAAAATGATGGGTGGAATGGAACCTTGGCACTAACAACTCACTTTAGCAACCCTAGCCATCATTTTTCTTGGTGATTTCTTATGGTTGATTTTATGCATTTGGTTGCATTCAAACATCTCTATAAACCATCATATCACTGATAAAATTTGATGAACAAGCGATGTTATAAGGCCTACCTCTCAATTTGATAGGCTTCACCAAAACTTTGAAGTGATTGGGCACTTGTTTCGGTCTTTGGTCTGTGTGCGTCGCGCGCAAAGCCCAGTGCGCCGCGCCCTGGGTATGCACCGCGCCTGTGGAAGATTTGAACTGCGGTCAGGCTCTGTGTGCACTGCACCCTCTGTGTGTGCCGTGACCCTGATTATACGCGCCGCGCTCCTTGGAACTGCCTCCAACTCACTCAAACACGCACGATGCACACTTTGCTCTCCTAATCACTTTGCAACGTTTCATTATGACCTTGATTTGCACAATGACCTTGTTTGCTTGTGGAAACCTTGTGGAATGAAGAATTTGCAGTTCTGGAGAAAGATTTCAGTCAACTTCAGGGCTTTTAGCCCTGTGCGCCGCACCTCCCATGTGCGCCGCGCCAGTGTAAATTTACACTGGAAATTTTCTCCGAGTGCGTCGCACTCTCTGTGTGCATCGCGCCCTTTTCCAGGTGACTTTTGGAGGCCTTCCCGGTGTCCAAATTGGGCACAGGATAGCTCTTTGGAAAGGTAATTGAGTATAATTTCCAACCCAATTTTAATGTTTCAATTTGGAGTTCATTTTGCCTATCAAAAATCAAATCTCCCAAAACGGGTTAAAATGTGCCAAATGAGGCTGCCTAAAGGCAGGGTGCTATTGCAGTCACCTTTTGAATGCCTTCCTTAACTCCAAATTGAGCTCATGATAGCTCATTGGAAATATATTTGTATCTAGTTATCATTTTACTCATCACACAAGTCATTTGGCCAACCCAGCTAGGATAAAACTTGATTTTCTCAAGGTCACTTAAGAGGTGCATCAATTCTCCTGAGGCGATTGTATTTTTGACATTTCTCTAAAACCATGATAGCAGTGTAAAACGTGAAGGAGGTTTTTCTTCCTTGGTGTGTTTTGGACAAAAACATCTCTCCGTTTTCCCAAATTCATCTTTGATCGCTCAGAAACATCATTTGAGTGAAACATATCCCGATGTGTGGGACAAGGGATTTTCCGAAATGAAGCGAAATGAAGGGGACAGGGGGCTTCTAAATTCTTGAGAAAATTTTGGGAAGTGAGGAGGGATGTTAGAAAGTAGGGGAAAGTGGAATCTTAGAAATTGAGTGAGGGGAAGGGGTCCAAACAGGGAAAACACAGGGCTAGCCTAGAAAATTGCCAAGTTGTAGCAAGAAACTAGGGTTTGTCCGAAAATGAGGAATTTGGGGGATTTTAGTGATGGGAAGTGTTTAATAAGGTACATTATGGATAGGGGAGGGTGTATGAACATCAGTATACAAGTTTTTCTGATGATTTGACCATCCAAGAGAAATTAGCTTCAAAACCCTAGGAGAGGGAAATGAACCTTGCCTAGGCACAACTGAAGCATGAACAAGGTGTAAAATGACCCAGTGGAACTTGACATGATGATGAAAACCTTTTGAATGATGGTACACTTAGTTTAATGGTGACATGGACCGTCATTTGGACAACTTTGACAAGGGTAAAATCAAACCCTAGACCTAATGCCTAGTGACCAAATTTTGCTTGAAGACTCACTAAAATGACAAAATTTGACCTTGAAACCTTAAAATCACTTGTGTAAGAGCATGTTTGATCACTGGAAGAAGGCTACAAAGGCTGACACTAATAGCAGTCTTGGAAAGCTCACATCATTGCAAGAGCTCAATTTGTACAACTAGAGAAGTCTAGAAGCTCTTCCTAGTTGTCTTGAGGAACTTTCATTGTTGATATTATTGAATTTATACCACTATTGAAGAATGAAATATCTCCCTTGTGGCTTAGGAAAGTTAACATTGCTTGTTAACCCTGATCTATATTGGTGTGCTCATTAAGTAGTATTCCTGAAAGCATTGGGAAGTTGAAGTTGTTAGATTCAATCGAATTAAATTCGATCGCTTTAAAAGTAATTCCCGATGGGTTTTGCAACTTCTCCATTTTAACACAACATGACATGACTAATTGCCTTCATCTAGAGAAGCGTCCAGATCAATTTGGAGAGTAACAAGTTTAAGAAAGCTAAGGCTAGTCTATTGTCTCACTCTAAAGAAGCTTCCAGAAAGTTTCAGCCAGGTCAAGTACTTGGATTTATCAAGATGCACGAATCTTGAAGAATTATGTATAAACATCAAAGGTATCTCACTATTGTTATTTGTATCTTTGGAAGGTTGAGGATTTCCATTTCCTCACTTCATTAGAAGTTATGGATGTAAGAAATAGGAAATGGATAGAGGGCATGGTAAACATGAAAATGCTACATATTATGAGCATCATAAGAAGAAGCACATTGTTGGAGAAAATATGGAGAGAAATTGGTGTAGGAGAATTTAGTTTTCAAGCCATTAACCTTTGGAGGACAAAGCTGCTAAAAGTGTCTTGACATTTATCTAGGAACTTAACCATTTGATGTAATTAATTATATGTTTTGAATAATATTTAAATATTGATAAATTAATGAAAATAGAAATAGGAGATTTGATCTCTTCATTAGGTGATAATTAAATTCGTGTTAGTTGTTGATATATTTATGAGCTCTAGAGAGTGAGTTAGTTAGGGAATGAGAGATTTTAGGAGAGAGATATTGGCATAGGATAAAAAATAATTAGTTATCATTTCAAGATTTAATGAAGCATTATAAGCCTACACACATTAGTAACAGGGGAAAGTGCGTGAGAAGAGGGCCAAGGGTTGCGTGCTTACATTGAAGATCAAGCCAATTACTATGGACATTTGAATCTAATTAGAAAACCATTTTTCATAGATATTATGTTTGGGCCTATCTCTGGTTAGTATGGTGTTGATGGTCTTTGCATAAGTAGCCTATGTAAAGATATATTCACGGTATTAAAAACGTGATGATATCTTGTGTGGGTAATTGATGCCATGTTCATGAAGTCTAATTTTGTAAATGAAATTTTTTGCTATTGATCTATGTTGAGGGAAAATGAAGATTCTATGAACAAATTGTATGGATATTTGTGTTGATCAAATCAATGTTGAATGGGGTTTTGGTTATATAATCACATGCTAATCTCATCCACGACATGAGAAAGTTCAAGAGACTGAGAAATGCATCAAACTGTGCTCAAGGGAAGTTGATATTGAAGAGCATTGAAGTATGCTTGTTGAGGATACGATTGAGAACATTGAGGGTGTAAACTTCCCACTGGAATTCTAGAACTGAGACTTGTGTGGGTAAGAATATGCAAATCTCATGGTAGAGATTCTGGAACTAACATTGTGTGGAGAAACAAGGGAATCAAATTGTAGAGATTTGTGGCCATGTTCTGGAAACGAGAAAATGTATCCATGGTAATTTACATGAGGAAATAATTCTGATGTTTAATTTGAGACTGTAGATGTATTCCTGTGGAATTTGGGTTTTGAAGTGAACTAGTATGTTGTCAATGTGGACTTTTGTGGGTGAATCAAGTTTAACAAATCCCAAAACCGAGTTTTAAGACCAATCCAATCATTAGCTACATAAGTTCCAATTCTCTCGTGGTTTTCTTATGACCACAATTCACTTATTGTTATAGGTCTACATTTCTTGTTATTAGAACAAGCCATGTTTAGATTGGTTGGTTCAGATAGTTTGCATGAAGGATTCATGGGGGCATCTGGTGTAAGGGAAGATCAATGTGGATTGAATTATGCGTTTTTCAGTTGAGATTTAGGAAATCAAGATCATAATTTAGGCATGCATCTTTATTGAAATAAGAGTTAACATTGGTGGTGATAATGGTCCACCAGAACTAGGAGATGACAACTGGGAGTTGGACAAAAACTGGGTGTTGACAACTGAGAGTAGGAATAAAGTGGTATCAAAGGAGGTTAAAGCCTGCTTCTTTTGAATGTTAAGGAAATTTGATGATAATGGCAACAATGGAAGTAGATCAACATAGGAGAAATTAATGGAGGTACTAAGGTATTGATTCTAACAATTTTTTTGGTGTGAAGAAGATTTGTTTGCAGTTGTTGATGTAGTTGGAAGAAAATGTTCAAGAAAAATAAATGATGGAGAAAGACTACGATACATAGAGACGTTTGTTAGCACAGGGAATCAAGGTTTGACAAAGAAATCATTTGAATGTCTGAAGCATTGATGGAAAGGTACATGCGCAGAGGTAACAAAACTATTTTTGTTCAAATTTGAGTATGTGTAGATTTTGATTTGAAAACAAAATATATAAAATATGGAATGAGAAGGAATGTTTGGAGGGGCATGGGTAGGTTGGATAGTTTTTATTATCTACCTTCATTGTCCTCTCCCTCTTTTATACTCCATAAAAGTGGTTAGACAGTTGAACCAAATGAGTAACTAATTACAACATATTCTATAATCTAGTTTCGATTAGAGGTTGAGGGTCGGGTTCTAAAGGTGATATCAAATAAGTAAAGTTTATGAATTTATATGTTTAAGTTTTCTAGTAGGTGGGAACCCCCCCGCACCCTTTGTTCCATAAGTAATTTTTTTTATGAATTTTAACTATAATAATTTCTTTGCAATAACTTCTATCCATTTATCATATAGTCATTATGTATATCTTTCAAATAAACAAATTAACCAATGTTATCCAAAAAATATGCATAATTAACCCATGGTTCATATGCCTCCATAAAACTATTGTTATCTAACTATATGCATGATGTAATAAAAATCATCAACAACAAAAATAAACAAATTCTCCTTGTGCCTCCTAGAAAACCCCTTGTTTCTCCATAATGATCATGATCCATATATATATATATATATATATATATATATATATATATATATATATATCTATATATATATATATATATATATATATATATATATATATATAGCGAGAGAGAGAGAGAGAGAGAGAGAGAGAATGCATGTGCATAATCATGATATATGTGCTACTAAAATCTTCAAAATAAGCCATTATATAAATAAGTGTTGTAAGCATATCCACATAAATATACCAAAAATGCCACATGTCCATGTAAACCAGTGCATATAAATTAAATAGTAGTAGAAAACAAGCAGAGTCCATATGTGCATCAAAATCATACTGAAACATCCATGATCTATCATTTCAACCTGTGGGATGGGGCACTTTTAGCCTGATGCTCTTCCTGGCGAGGATGATATATCACTGAGTGGGAGGAATCATGAGAGGAATAAGATAGATTAAATTGGGCCTTTTGTCTTTTATTTCTTGTAGCAGGTTGAGGGGTGGCTACTGTTAGCTACCTATACCAATAGGTTTCATATTTCATGATTGGCAATGAAAAGGTCCAAATATGCTCTGCTTTGATGATGCAAAGATCGCATATTTTCAAGAGAATACAATCTGTGCTTATAGCTTGATGTGGACTCAAATTTTGATGGATGGTCCAACAGCCTAATCTGGATCATGCCATGTTTTGAATTTTCAGTTGTAGAATAGAGAAAGAAGTCTGTCCAAACTGTTTAATCTTGGCAGATAAGTAGTTTAGGTAGAGAAGAAAGGCTCCCAATAGCTTAATCTGGGACCTTGGAAGAAATAAGGGTAGAAGTAGATAGAAAAACAAAAGAAAAAGCCAAAGAAAAGAAAAGGCAAGTAAGGGTCTACAAGCCTAAGTGCACCCTCCAAGAAGAAACAAAAAATGCTAGGCAAGTAGATGGGTAGGCAGTTGGGGTTGCAGAAGTATCATTCCTTACAATTGAAGGTATGCTAACCTATTTCACAAAGCAAAGTCAATGGATTGGGAAGTCTTTCTTCTCCATCAGGTTGCAGCAAGCAAAGAAGCATGTCTAACTTCCCAATTTTCCCCTCTCCATTCATTACTAACATCCCCTCATCAGTTGATATTCATGAAAGAATTGGTGGTTTTTAGTGGTTCTTAGTCCTATTAGAAGCCACATTTCTTGTCTAAAAACTCTTTTCATTTTGATCTACTCCTTAAGCTAAGTTATTTTCAAATAAACTTAGTGTTATCTCCCCTCATCCACTCCTTTCATCCATATTAACCCTAACTCTATTATATAATTCCCCTATGATTCCCTTTCCCCTAGTATTATAACACCATGGTGTATAAACCCCAAGCATTGTATAAATATCCCTCCCCTTGGCATTATAGCCAATAAATCCTCTGTTAGGGATCAAATTGGCATCTGGTCACTTTGTTGAACCTAAGTCTAACCCCCTCCCCTCTTCTGAATCCATTTGGCCCCTTAAAACCCTCATTTGTCAAAGAAAACCTTATAAAAGACCTTGTTCTACCTATACCCGCTTTAATTTGCAAAAATGAACAAAAAACCCACTTTTTTCGTTTATCCAAAGTATGGGCGCCGGGTTATTTTTAAATTTTTATATTGAATGGACATTGAAAAACCTTTCTAAACCCGCCATATCCCAAGAGTTTCTGCCAAGCACTGATCCCGAAAATAAATATTAAAATAATCCCGCCCCTTGTCATATCCACCGATCATCTCAGCGACCCGTCAACCGTCCGATCGAGCGCTTTTGATCGGACGGCCCTAATCCATATCGGACCGGCCCCGACGTCCGACAGATACCTTCCGATATCTGTCAGAGGGTGACGTCAGGCCTCCGCCACGCGTCATCCCCACAGTTTATCGGAGGTACGCCTGACAAATCCCTCTTCCGTATCATAAGCGGTGCGATGAGAAACCGCTAACCGCTCCCGGTTTTCGGTCGATCCGCCCAGCCAACGTCACCACCACGTCATACCCACGTCAGTGCCACCCCGCCGTCGCGTCAGCCCCTGCGTCCGCCCCCATGCTGATCTGTCTTGCCACTTCATCATATCCGTGGACCAATCACAGCCTGCCACCTCACCTGATGACGTCATGCTGACGTCATCCGACCTTGACCCCACCTGATGACGTCATGCTGACGTCATCCAAAAAACGCGCCAATATGCCAAAAATCCATATTTAGGCCAGTTTTCGCGTTTTTTCATACTTTTTGCCACTAGAGCTGTTGCTTTCTCTGCATGATTTTACGTCCAAAATTGCACCACCTTTGCTGAAATCAACTCGGAGACCTCCGGCGCGCTATTTCTACAGTCATTCGTGACCATTGCTCGCTCTTCATCAGGTATTTTCCATTATAAATCCTTCATATGCCTACTTTGTCTGTGAATTCCCTCAAAAGAGCTTAAACGACAAAAAACTCGCAAATTCACCGGCGAAATCTTGGTGCCTAGCCCCCATTTACAACTGTGAGCTCGAAAAACACCAGCTGAGCCTTGTTTGCCCATATTTTCACAAAAAACTGTACTTTGTTCGCGCAATCGCGAAACAGCTTACTCAAACTGTACCTACCTGTTAAAAAAGACAGATTGAGACCATACATTGGTCTTATTGGCACTTCAAGCAGTATTTCAATTGCTGCAGCTACCTCACTCACCCTATGTTCCATACAATTCACATTTTTCGTTGAAGAAAACTCTTTGTCTTGATCTGCATAGCAACTCCATCCATAATCTTAGGAGAAATCATGGATCCACCAGTAGCTCCAATAGCATTGAACGTTGCTCCATTAAATGCCCCTCAGAGACAATTGGAATGGCAGTCTCTGGCAGACATGGACTATCAGATTTCAGAGGAAATGCTGATGAAGACTAAGTTCCACATCCACCTGCTCAATGAATTGAAGGCCAAGCATGAGACTAAAACAGATGTGCTAGGCATATTGGACTCATTCCTTCCTATGTTTAAGCTCCCTCAGGTCAGACAATTCCCTGATTTGATCCATCTGTGTGCTGAAAACTATGACCCCACTCAGAGGGCAGTTCTTGACCCTTCAGGATCAGCTGTGTTTTATGTCACCCCAGAAGTTATCAAGGATATGCTCTGCTTCAGGACTGAGAAGAAATTGGTCCCTCTATCACTTGTAGACCTGATAAATCAAGGAGCCAGAATGACAGATGCTCAGGTCACCAAACTAAACCAGCTATACATTGGCTCTGACTCTGTGAAGTATCCTCCTATCAATCAAGTATACCTCAACCAACTGGGCAGAGATCTGGCAGACATGATTAGTCCCATTTTGGGCTACAACTCCATTGAGTTTTTTTATCAAACTGTGCAGGTAATCATGCTCATGTTTATTCCTAGCAAGTCTCCTATCCGCTATGACTATGCCACCTATATAGCAGACAAAATACATGAGCAACTAATGAACCTGGCAATAGAAAGAGTGTTCAAATATACCTCTTACATTTAGCACTTGATCTTATATCATCAACATCAGAAATTCTCTTTTCCAATCAAAAGAGAGGATGCCCAAGGCAATCTAAGATCAGTGGTCTATTGGTCCTCTGTTTTCCACTGTAGATTTGAATCTCCTTATACTTATTGTGAGTTCGTAGATCAGTTCATCCACCCAGCTATGTCAATGATGATGGGCTCACCTCCTCCGAGGCTCACTGATGAAATGCAAAGGATCCTGCAGTTATCCAAATCATACAGCATTGGGGACTGGTACTTTTACCAGCACCACACCGTCATCAGGATGTATGGGTGTGAACTGCCTCCCTACAAACTACCCAAATATGTGCCTATGAGGCTATTTGCCCTAGAATACTTCAGGCAGTTTGGCAATGTTGATGTGCTTCACTTTTCAGGCAAAGGCAAGAAAGCACAGTTGAAAGTCAGGAACCAACTTGGCCACTTTGTCTATAACCAAAGGGAGGAAGGTTGGAGAGAAGCAGATAGGATGCTTGAGTCCCTTGGCCTTCAACCAGTTTCCTCTGGAAACCTTATGACCCCAACCACTTCATCACTTTGAGAAGGCTCAAATATAAGCTCTCTGGCTATGATCATGTAAAGATCCCTCACATTGAAAAACATGCAAACCAAGCAAAATGGAGGAGAGGAACCCTAGAAGAGCCGGTTACACAAGAAGAGCTGAATCAAAGAGCAGTGAGGAATCTAAAAAAGATGGTTGACCTTGAACTTTGTTCACAGGTGTTTTCACTACCAAGCACACAAGTGGGAGCAGTTGCATCCTCCTCGACTGTAAATCAGCAAGCACCCAAAGCCACTGAAGATATATCTAGCAAGGGCAAGGAAAAAGAAATGGATACTGAACAGCCACCGCATGAGAAGGTGCAGCAACAGCAGCAGCAGGTAGAACAACAACAACAACAGGAATTGCAGCAAGAAGAAGGGAAGCATGACAAAGATCAGCCCCCACAGCAAGAAGGGGCAGTTGAGGCCCCAATTTTCACATAACAGCAGGCACAAAATACGGTGCCTCCTAGGCAAGAAACATCAGTTGATGCATCAATCCTCCAAACTCCACAAAAGGAGGATACTAGCAGAAAAAGGGACAAAGAGACTCCCTTGACCACATCAGAAAGTCATGGTGAGAAAAGACAGAGATTGAACCCTTTCTCTGATGAGGAAATGCCAACAGGGCAGTCTCTGGGCATGGGCCCACCTAGCAAGGAAGCATCTGCAAGTTCCTTCCAAGAGGAACAGAACAGAAATGTGGGAGGAGAAGTCAGCTCCTCTAGCCAGCAGAGGGAGGGTGAACTGAGCATCAAACAGCAGTTCATAGATATAAAGAAAAGGAATGAGCCCATAAAAATACAGCTCTACAATCATTTGCTAAAGATGGCTCCCACTAACCAGCAAAGACTGATGTCTGCTTTTGATGTTAGTGAAGGACAAATGATGATGAGTCATTTCTTGCCAGTTGTAGCACAGCCCCAGTCCCCTGCAGATTATATAAGGACCAATCTTGAGGTCCTTGCCAAGGACATCCACCTGATGGACAAAATTGAGCTACACAAACAAACGGGTGAGATGGTGTATGCCTCCTTGGCAGACAAAACCTTGGACAATTATAGGCTGGAAAATAGCCTTAATAATACAGCTGCCCAACTTGAGTTGGAAAGGGCATCATCACAGGCTAAGGACAACAGAATTAGGTCCTTAGAAGATATAATTATTGAGATTGGGCATGATCCCAAAGATATCAAGGGCATCCAGGAGATATTGAAGTTAAGGGATGCAGACATGGCTGCTTTGAAGAAAAAGATCAAAATGCCAGCCACCATTCACCCTCAAACAGATGAGGTTTCCCAGCAGAGGCATGATAAAGATGCCACAGCTTTGCTGGTGTCTCTCTACAAGCAGCTTATCCAGACACAAGAAAAGCTGGGAGAATCAGAGGCTGCACAGGCAGCATTACAGGCAGCCTTGAAGCAAAGAGAAGAAGGTCAGACCTCCCAGCCTCCTCCTGAAGTAATAAACCTTGAGGAAACTGCTCCAATTACTATTCCTCCTCCTCAGCAAACAGAACAAGCAGCAACATCCACCTCAGCAGCACCACCAACAACAGAGCAGGCCCCAAGCCTGGACATGCAAAAGCTGAGGAATGAGATCCAGGCCTTGGAAGCACAAATGACAGAATTGAATGAGGCCAAGGAGAAACTAGCCAAGTTCAATGAAAGATATGACAAATCCAAGCAGTCTGTGGCAGAAAAGGGCAGGGAGATAAAATCCCTCAAAGACAGGATCAAAGAGCTAGAAAATGAGCTCAAATTAGATAAAGTTGTGGCTGAGCTTAAAATAGTGTTGTGGGCTAACATTGGCCAATCTATTAATGAGCAATGGCAATATATTGAAACAATCCACGAGCAGTTGGACCTCATTCCAAAAGCACAGACTGAAATGCAGAGATCAAGAGCTGCTCTAAGCAACATGCCTGAGACAGCCACCAGGATGATTAATGTGCTTAACAATAGGACAAGCAATCAGTTGGCTGCCATGGGAATTTCAAACAGAACTGAGCACATTCAGTTAATCAAGAGCGTTCTCACACTGAGAAACTTAGTGCAGACATTGGAGAGAAGAACCCAGGACATGCAGACTGAGGTGAACAAATTTATGGAGAAATTTCAGGTGTTAGAAAACAGAGGGCTCCCTAGCTTACTGAACAGCGCAGGGAGATTGTTCACACATGACCAGTATGCCAAAAGGGTTAATACATTTGCCACTAGTCAGATCAACGAGAAGCCCAGCACCTCAGAAGAGACAGGGCCAGCCACAGGACAGACTCTCTACAATAGAGTAGAAAGTTTATTTTTTATAATGAATGAAATCAAACACCTGTTTGAGGTGCCTCCCAATTTTTACAAATATACAGAGGCAGAGGAGACCATGGATGCAATTCTCAGGCATCAACTACCTACACTAGAATGGTGGACCAAGGCCATACAGACGATTTTATAAACAGGATGCCATTCAACAAATTTTGTTCATGGAAAATGCAAACTGTCATACACAGGACAGTTTAAAAAGAATCAGCATACATTAAAGATAAAGGCTGAGCCAACTCAACAGAAATTTCGGCCAACAAAGCAAGGTAGGGAGCTACAGGTGTCCAAGCCGAGAAGCTACAGTAGGACAGCTCCAAAAGCGCATTTCTCAGTATTAATGCAGATCACTCCAACCGACTCAGTGGCCTCCAAAGGCCAAAATATCTTCTGACAAACATAAAGATGCATTTACTTTGTATTCAATGATGTAATAACTTTCTTGTCTAAATATCTTGAAAAGTTGGTGAAGATATTTCATTTCTCAGATGACTCAATGCCTGAGATATTTTGTAATACTGTTTGTATATATTTGCCCCTCGCACAAGCTTGCAGGGTTGTTGTTGATTTCTCTTGAAGAAGTTCTTATGCTGTAATCCTTTCAGAATTTAATAAAGAAAGTGATGGAATTTCTTGGAGTTCTAAAGTGTTGAATGCGTTTTGGTGTCTGTTGAAAACTACAGGATTCCTGTGTACCTCACAATACAATAAGTTTTTCTGTAACTCCTTTGTTATGTGTTTCAATCTATTGCAATTCATATATGTTTCTAATTCCTAAGTGTTTAGCAACAAAGAAAAAGAATAACCTTCAGGACTTATTCATACAAATACCCTGAGTTCAATCTATGTTGTTAATGAATGTTTTTCTTCAGCTATAATCTTGATAAGTGTAATTCTTAATTGCTGCACTTTCAGAATATATCTTTTACAGTGACCTTTGTTTCAGGAATTCAGGTTTTCTCCTGAGCATCATGTTTCACTTTCACATCACTAACTTAATGGAGAATTCTTAATTGCTTTCTGTTGGATGAACATACATCACCACTTAAGTTTAAATTTTGTTTGTTTAAGATACTCAATAGGCGCTGTAGTCTGAACATCATCAGTCCAGCATTTCATAACATTTCACAGCTCTAGACTCCATTGCCCAATGATATACTACTGTCTGAACATTACACCTTAAGCACTGAAAGAAATCCTTCAACCAAAATATAAACCAAAACCTGAGCATAATAACTAGCCTAAAATCCTATCAAAACAGAGACAAATTATAAAGAGAGAGCCCTCTCTGATTACAGTTTGGCTAGAAACTGTGGTCCAAAGATTGGTTAGTGGTTACCCCGGCCGTATTCCCTTGGGAGTCATAGGGAACAACCTGGGTGTTAACATAATTGGCGACTCCACTGGGGACTTCTTAGGATTTTCCAATTTCTATTCATCTCTCAAAGCTACAAATCAAGCCTGAAATCAGTCAGGAGGCCTTCAACACTGTTTCTGTGTCACATTGACAGCTTTAAGGAAGAGCTTTTTTCGGTGAATCTTCATTTTAGCTTTGAAATATATATAGCCATTCCAAAATCTTTATCCAGTCCTTGCAGATATAAAAACTTCCTATAAAATCCTAAAAAACGGTTAGAAGCTGGCTCCCAAGAAAAATCCGCGGCATACTAGGGCAAATCCTGACCCTAATCCACCCATCATTGTTGATAATCCAAATACTATCCCTAGAAACATTAGGAGGCAGCAAAGGCAGGAGCAGCCTGCTGATTTAACCTCAGATTCAGATCATCCCAGCCTTATCTCTACTCCATGCAAGGTCCTTTTCCGGTCTACCCCTAGTTCCCCTAGTTCACCATCTACATCTCAAAGTCCTCCCCTCACATCTTCACCCACTGCACATATCCCCTTGACCAACACTCTAGGTTCACCCTTACCTATTACCCCTGTGGTACCCACTGTTCCTATTATCCCAGCTGCCCCTGTTAATCCTCTAAACCCTGTAAATATGGCTAACAGATATGCACCCTTACAAATACCAGCTAATGCTGCAGCTCTACCCCAAGATTACCAAACCAAAATCTCATATTTTGACTCCAATGGCCCTCTGACAGCTGTCCAGCATGCTAAGAGGATGCAAGACCATTTTGAGACCTATGAAATAGATGATGACAGTGTCAGAATGAGGATGTTTGTTCAAAGCCTAACTGGGGATGTAAGAACTTGGTTTAGATCCCTGAATGCAAATTCCATCACAACTCCTGATGAACTGTATCAAGCCTTTACTAGCAGATGGGAGAAGAAGAAGGATCCTCTGCACATACTTGGGGAATATGACACTATCAAAAGAGGTCCCCAAGAGACTGTTTTGGAGTATTGTGCAAGATTTAACAATGTATATAACGCAATCCCACAAAATTTAAGACCCCCTCCTGATTTAGCTTTGTACAAATTCCCTGATGGTTTTGACCCTGACATGGCCTATCAGTTAAAGGAAAGAGATCCTCAATCCCTTGCAGAGGCCCAAAGGGTTGCTGTTACAGTGGAAGCCAACCTAATTGCCAAAAGAAACAGAGCAAGGTTGGAAAAGAGGACTGTTTTCAAAGACGAACCCTCTGCCTTTGATCAAAAGCTGGATGCAATACTCACTGGAATGAAAAGATTGGGTGATAGAGTGGAATCGGTTGAGAGAAAATCATCATGGGAAGCACCACAAAACAACCCTCCTAGGAATCCAAATTTTAGGAGAACTCAAAACCCAAACGTTGGCAAGACCAGTGCTAACCAAGACATAAGACCCCCTTTCCAAGAAAATTATGCAGAAACCTCCACATCAACTGAACCCAATGAAGATTCTCAAATTAATTTAATGGGTCTAGATGGTGAAAGTCAAGTTTTCTTAACACAAGAAGATCATGAGGATGATGAAATCAAACTGTTCCAAACTAAATCAGGTGAATCCTTCGACTTTAAACAAGGCTATGACACTGCTGTTTATGAATTCCATAAACAATACAAGCTGAGGAGCAGAACTGTGAATGTAAACCAGCCTGAAAAGATAAAGGATAATCAGCAGCCTAAAAGAGCCATAGTCACAGAGCCTAATGACAAAACAAATTCACCTGCAGAACAAGTAATTATTGAAGAGATTACTGAACCATTGTCCTTAAAACAGCAGCCTATGGCTACTTCATCCTCTCACCCTAATTTAAATATTACTCCTCAAGAGATGAGTAAAAAGGATAGGTCCCAAAATCAAGATAAAAATCAAGAAGAAGATCTAGTGAACAAGGAAAGGACTGTTATCCATAACCCCAAGACCCAATCTGAAAAACCCTTTGACCTAGAAACTGAAATTGGCAAACTAAAGATAGCAATTCCTCTCTCAGAACTAGCAAAGCATGACATCTATAAACTATAGATCAAGAAGTCCCTTCAACTCACTAGCAAAAAAGATGATGTCAATGTGCTGGATGACACCCCAAAACTACTGTTTGGCCCAGAAGTGAATGGAAAAACAGTAGTCACAGGGGTACTACCTTTTTTATGTCAACTTACATATTCATGATAAAATATTACATAATGCAATGTTTGACTCAGGTGCCTCTCACAATCTCAGGCCAAAAGCGGTCATGGAGAGATTGAATCTAGATATAACAAGACCTTACAAGGACCTATTTTCCTTTGACTCCAGCCAAGTCAAGTGTTTAGGTCTCATAAAAGACTTATGTGTGTCCCTGGTTCAATACCCAAACAAAACAATTCTGATGGATGTTGTAGTTGCTGATATCCCACCTAAATATGGGATGTTGTTATCAAGATCATGGGGAGCTAAACTCCAAGGTTCCTTACAATTATACATGTCATATGCTACCATCTCGGTTTTTGGGCAACCAAAAAGACTATACAGAGAAACGCTCATGAAATACATGGTCAGCAGTGAAGAAAAGCCTCAAAACTTTCCCATATATGCTATCCATTCAGACATAGACTCATACATTCTCTTCAATAACAGCACAATTCTCTCAAAAAATGATGTTGAAACCAAAATACTCATACAGGAGGAAGACTCTAATGAAAGAATTACCACCCATGAAACAACAGTCAATCAAATGCTAGACACTGCTGCTGTTCTAAATATCAAGCATACCCAATCAAATGATGAAACTGTCCTAGAAGACAAGCCAGATGAAAAACCAAAACTTCTACTTACATTGCCAGCGCATGAACAGATCATTAAATCTCCTTCCCAACAGGATATTCTATGGTTCCTTGAATTTGATGGCTCAGTCAACAAATTAGGGGCAGGAGCTGGAGTTTGGGTACACAATAAAGAAAACAATCATGCAGAAGGCAGAGCCTATAGATTAAACTTCAAATGTACTAATAACATGGCAGAGTATGAAGCTCTGTTACTAGGCCTCAAGTTAGTAAAGTTCATGCAAGCTGCCAGGGTTTCAATCATGGGTGATTCAGATTTAGTTATCCAACAAGTGAAGGGAAATTTTGTCACCAATGACAAAAGACTAAGGACTTATAGGTCTGCTGTTGCTGAGGTACTAAACTTTTTCTCTGAATTCCAAATCACTAAAATTCCTAGAACCCACAATCTGCATGCTCATAGTTTAGCCACATTTGCAAGTACCTGCAAGCTGCCTTTTGATCCCCATCATTGTTTTACAGCTGAGGTAAAACACAGACCCTCCATTCCAAACAATGTTAATGATTGGCAAGTATTTGAGGATGACAAGCAAATAAACCATTTTTTAACTCTACAACAAGAATTTGCAGGATTAAATATTGACACTGATACAGCAAGTCAATCACAAATACTTGATACAGCAAGTCAATCACAAATACTTGAAAGAGCAAGTCCATCACAAATACAGTTTCAAAAAACTACTCACCCAATATCACCTAGAACAGCAAAACAAATGCTAAACCCAACTATTTTCAACAAGGAAAGCATTCAGCAAATTCAATCAATCAGTTGTGAGGAAGTGGCCAATGCTGAAACTGAAATCATAGAGCTGAAAGACAATTTCCTGCCAACAGGCTTAACTCCACTAGAGGACATCTTTGATTCAAATGATATTCCCAGAAAACCAAAAATGCAGCCCTTAAATACAGCCATTGAAGAATGCAACATTGGTACCATTGACAAACCCAAAATAATAAAATTGTCTGCATCTCTACCTCCTGATCAAAAGCCTAAATACATTGACCTCTTTAAAGAGTTCCAGGATGTCTTTGCATGGAGTTATGAGGACCTAAAATCCTATGATACCTCTGTTATCCAGCATACTATCCCTCTCAAGCCTGATCAAAAACCCTTTAAACAAAAACTGAGGAGAATCAATCCAATGCTTCTCCCAGCAATGGAACAAGAGGTACAGAAAATGTTCAAGGCAGGCATCATAGCACCAATCAGATTCTCTGAATGGATCTCCAACTTAGTCCCTACAAGAAAGAAAACTGGTGAAATAAGGCTGTGTGTGGACCTAAGAAATCTGAACCAAGTATCCCTCAAAGACAACTATCCCTTACCCAAGATGGATCACATTCTCCAAAGAGTGGTAGGGGCCTCAAGGATCTCATTACTGGATGGATTTTCAGGCTTCAATCAAATCCTGGTGCACCCCGATGACCAAGACAAAACAGCATTTACAACCCCATGGGGAACTTTAAAATATGTAAAAATGCCTTTTGGATTGAAAAATGCAGGGGCAACATTTCAAAGAGCAATGGATATTGCTTTTGCCAAGGAGATTCATGACTTTTTAGTCATTTACTTAGATGACCTCACCCCTTTTTCAAAATCTGACCAAGAACATTTAAAACACTTAAGGCAGATTTTCCTAACTTGCAGGAAATATGGAATTTCCTTGAATCCCAAGAAATCCCTGTTTGGTTTAGAGGAAGGTAAACTCTTGGGCCACATCATTTCTAAAGATGGCATTAGAATTGACCCAGATAGGATACAAGCTATCTTACAAATGCCCCACCCAAGAAATATCAAAGAGTTGCAAGGATTCTTGGGAAAAATCAATTTCTTGAGAAGGTTTATCCCAAACTTAGCAGAACTAATCAGATTATTAAATAACATGCTAAAGAAAGATTCAAAAGTAAAATGGACTGTTGAAGCCAATCAAGCCTTTGAAGGTATAAAACTGGCCCTTACCCAAACCCCAGTCTTGACCAATCCTCAATTTGACAGAGAATTTATCATTTTCTCTTTTGCCTCCCAGCATACTATTGCTGCTGTTTTGTTACAGAAAGATGACCAAGGAAGTGAGAAGCCAATTGATTTCTTTAGTAGAGCTCTTAGAGATGCACCTTTAAAATATCAAATCATGGAAAAGTAAGATTACGCTTTGGTCAAAGCTATCAAAGACTTTAGGATTTACATCCTTTATTCACATGTTATAGCCTATGTGCCAAGTCCTATTGTCAAAGACATTCTCACCCAAGAAAATTTGGAGGGCAGAAGAGGAAAGTGGATTGCCAACATCTTGGAATTTGATATTGAAATAAAACCTACAAAACTAATAAAAGGGCAAGGTTTGGCGAAACTAATGACAGAAGCAAATTTCCAAGCCTTAGACATCAACCAGCTGGACAGTGAACCGGAGCTGGCGACTCCAAGGATCAATGTAGCCTTTGAACAATCCCCTTGGTACTCTGATATATGTTATGTATTGCAAAACCTGTGTGCTCCCCCAGGATTGTCCAGAACTAAATGTAGGTTCTTAAAAATGAAAGCTTCTAAATTCTGTGTTATGGATGGAAATCTATTGTGGAAAAACCATGAAGGCATATTGCTAAACTGCCTAATTGAGAATGAAACTGACAATATCATAAAGGAATTTCATGCAGGTGACTATGGTGGACACTTGTACTGGAAGTCCACTGTGGATAAAATACTAAGGGCTGGTTACTACTGGCCCACCATGTTCTCTGATGTCAAGAAATTCACAACCTCATGTCATAAATGTCAAGTGTTTGAGGGAAAGAGACAACTGCTGCCACTTCCCTTGAGGCCTATTGCAACAGAGAGACCTTTTCAACAATGGGGCTTGGATTTCATTGGGGAAATTCATCCCTCATCTTCAGGCCAACACAGATGGATCTTAACAGCCACAGACTACTTCACTAAGTGGATTGAAGTTGTTCCATGCAGACAAGCAAATGATTCCACTATCATTCAGTTCTTGGAGAACAACATATTGGCTAGATTTGGATGCCCTGACAAAATAATAACAGACAATGCTGCTGCTTTCAGATCCAAGAAAATGGTGAACTTCTGCCACAAATTTCACATTACCTTAGGCCATTCTACTGCATACTATCCCCAAGGTAATGGCCTTGCTGAGTCATCAAACAAAAGCCTGATAAACATCATAAAGAAAGTGCTAGAAGAGAACAAAAAGAATTGGCATAAGAAGCTTGTAAATGCTCTATGGGCAGATAGACTAACAACCAAGAGATCAATTGGGACCAGCCCATATGAGTTGGTTTATGGATTGGAAGCCAAATTTCCCTCATCACTAGGGGTACCTGTTATGAAACTTCTTCAAGAAAGCCAAGCTGAACCAAATGATATGCAAAGAAGAATCAATCAAATCATATGTTTACAGCAAACTAGAGACCAAGTTTTCAGCAGAGTTCAAGTTCTACAAGAAAAATTAAAGAAGGCCTTTGATAGGAGAACTAAGGCAGAAGATTTCAACATTGGTGACAAGGTCCTCAAGTGGGATTCAAGAAGAGAGGATAAGGGAAAACATGGAAAATTTGATTCCCTTTGGAGAGGACCATTTGCTGTCCAAGCTGTACAAGGAAACAACACTTATTTCCTTAAAGGTCTTAATGAAACTGATTTGGATGAAGGTCCTGTGAATGGCAGGATGCTCAAGCACTATTTTGACTACCATCCATAAGTGCAGCCGGAGTTTTCCCTTGTACATATCCAGATGTATATATTATTTTCTGTCAACATGTAAAAATGTAATTTCTCAAAGTTTTCTTAAACTGCCAGCAAAAGGTAAATAGGATCAAAAGGTCTACCAAGAAGGGAAGCACACAATTTTGGCATTTCAAAGCAGCAAACTTCAAGATTGGCAAGAGCAGTCAAGGGCCAAGGCAATCTGACCTGTTGTTCTTGGTCTTTCAAATGAAAAACCATCCCCATGTGGAGCCACTGTTAGCTACCTATACCAATAGGTTTCATATTTCATGATTGGCAATGAAAAGGTCCAAATATGCTCTGCTTTGATGATGCAAAGATCACATATTTCCAAGAGAATACAATCTGTGCTTATAGCTTGATGTGGACTCAAATTTTGATGGATGGTCCAACAGCCTAATCTGGATCATGCCATGTTTTGAATTTTCAGTTGTAGAATAGAGAAAGAAGTCTGTCCAAACTGTTTAATCTTGGTAGATAAGTAGTTTAGGTAGAGAAGAAAGGCTCCCAACAGCTTAATCTGGGACCTTGGAAGAAATAAGGGTAGAAGTAGATAGAAAAACAAAAGAAAAAGCCAAAGAAAAGAAAAGGCAAGTAAGGGTCTGCAAGCCTAAGTGCACCCTCCAAGAAGAAACAAAAAATGCTAGGCAAGTAGATGGGTAGGCAGTTGGGGTTGCAGAAGTATCATTCCTTACAATTGAAGGTATGCTAACCTATTTCACAAAGCAAAGTCAATGGATTGGGAAGTCTTTCTTCTCCATCAGGTTGCAGCAAGCAAAGAAGCATGTCTAACTTCCCAATTTTCCCCTCTCCATTCATTACTAACATCCCCTCATCAGTTGATATTCATGAAAGAATTGGTGGTTTTTAGTGGTTCTTAGTCCTATTAGAAGCCACATTTCTTGTCTAAAAACTCTTTTCATTTTGATCTACTCCTTAAGCTAAGTTATTTTCAAATAAACTTAGTGTTATCTCCCCTCATCCACTCCTTTCATCCATATTAACCCTAACTCTATTATATAATTCCCCTATGATTCCCTTTCCCCTAGTATTATAACACCATGGTGTATAAACCCCAAGCATTGTATAAATATCCCTCCCCTTGGCATTATAGCCAATAAATCCTCTGTCAGGGATCAAATTGGCATCTGGTCACTTTGTTGAACCTAAGTCTAACCCCCTCCTCTCTTCTGAATCCATTTGGCCCCTTAAAACCCTCATTTGTCAAAGAAAACCTTATAAAAGACCTTGTTCTACCTATACCCGCTTTAATTTGCAAAAATGAACAAAAAACCCACTTTTTTCATTTATCCAAAGTATGGGCGCCGGGTTATTTTTAAATTTTTATATTGAATGGACATTGAAAAAACTTTCTAAACCCGCCATATCCCAAGATTTTCCGCCAAGCACTGATCCCGAAAATAAATATTAAAATAATCCCGCCCCTTGTCATATCCACCGATCATCTCAGCGACCCGTCAACCGTCCGATCGAGCGCTTTTGATCGGACGGCCCTAATCCATATCGGAGTGGCCCCGACATCCGACAGATACCTTCCGATATCTGTCAGAGGGTGACGTCAGGCCTCCGCCACGCGTCATCCCCACAGTTTATTGGAGGTACGCCTGACAAATCCCTCTTCCGTATCATAAGCGGTGCGATGAGAAACCGCTAACCGCTCCTGGTTTTCGGTCGATCCGCCCAGCCAACGTCACCACCACGTCATACCCACATCAGTGCCACCCCGCCGTCGTGTCAGCCCCTGCGTCCGCCCCCATGCTGATCTGTCTTGCCACTTCATCATATCCGTGGACCAATCACAGCCTGCCACCTCACCTGATGACGTCATGCTGACGTCATCCGACCTCGACCCCACCTGATGACGTCATGCTGACGTCATCCAAAAAACGCGCCAATATGCCAAAAATCCATATTTAGGCCAGTTTTCGCGTTTTTTCATACTTTTTGCCACTAGAGTTGTTGCTTTCTCTGCATGATTTTACGTCCAAAATTGCACCACCTTTGCTGAAATCAACTCGGAGACCTCCGGCGCACTATTTCTACAGTCATTTGTGACCATTGCTCGCTCTTCATCAGGTATTTTCCATTATAAATCCTTCATATGCCTACTTTGTCTGTGAATTCCCTCAAAAGAGCTTAAACGACAAAAAACTCGCAAATTCACCGGCGAAATCTTGGTGCCTAGCCCCCATTTACAACTGTGAGCTCGAAAAACACCAGCTGAGCCTTGTTTGCCCATATTTTCACAAAAAACTGTACTTTGTTCGCGCAATCGCGAAACAGCTTACTCAAACTGTACCTACCTGTTAAAAAAGACAGATTGAGACCATACATTGGTCTTATTGGCACTTCAAGCAGTATTTCAATTGCTGCAGCTGTCTCACTCACCCTCTGTTCCATACAATTCACATTTTTCGTTGAAGAAAACTCTTTGTGTTGCTCTGCATAGCAACTCCATCCATAATCTTAGGAGAAATCATGGATCCACCAGTAGCTCCAATAGCATTGAACGTTGCTCCATTAAATGCCCCTCAGAGACAATTGGAATGGCAGTCTCTGGCAGACATGGACTATCAGATTTCAGAGGAAATGCTGATGAAGACTAAGTTCCACATCCACCTGCTCAATGAATTGAAGGCCAAGCATGAGACTGGAACAGATGTGCTAGGCATATGGGACTCATTCCTTCCTATGTTTAAGCTCCCTCAGGTCAGACAATTCCCTGATTTGATCCATCTGTGTGCTGAAAACTATGACCCCACTCAGAGGGCAGTTCTTGACCCTTCAGGATCAGCTGTGTTTTATGTCACCCCAGAAGCTATCAAGGATATGCTCTGCTTCAGGACTGAGAAGAAACTGGTCCCTCTATCACTTGTAGACCTGATAAATCAAGGAGCCAGAATGACAGATGCTCAGGTCACCAAACTAAACCAGCTATACATTGGCTCTGACTCTGTGAAGTATCCTCCTATCAATCAAGTATACCTCAACCAACTGGGCAGAGATCTGGCAGACATGATTAGTCCCATTTTGGGCTACAACTCCATTGAGTTTGTTGATCAAACTGTGCTGGTAATCATGCTCATGTTTGCTCCTGGCAAGTCTCCTATCTGCTATGACTATGCCACCTATATAGCAGACAAAATACATGAGCAACTAATGAACCTGGCAAGAGAAAGAGTGTTCAGATATACCTCTTACATTTACCACTTGATCTTATATCATCAACATCAGAAATTCTCTTTTCCAATCAAAAGAGAGGATGCCCAAGGCAATCCAAGATCAGTGGTCTATTGGTCCTCTGTTTTCCACTGTAGATTTGAATCTCCTTATACTTATTGTGAGTTCATAGATCAGTTCATCCACCCAGCTATGTCAATGATGATGGGCTCACCTCCTCCGAGGCTCACTGATGAAATGCAAAGGATCCTGCAGTTATCCAAATCATACAGCATTGGGGACTGGTACTTTTACCAGCACCACACCGTCATCAGGATGTATGGGTGTGAACTGCCTCCCTACAGACTACCCAAATATGTGCCTATGAGGCTATTTGCCCTAGAATACTTCAGGCAGTTTGGAAATGTTGATGTGCTTCACTTTTCAGGCAAAGGCAAGAAAGCACAGTTGAAAGTCAGGAACCAACTTGGCCACTTTGTCTATAACCAAAGGGAGGAAGGTTGGAGAGAAGTAGACAGGATGCTTGAGTCCCTTGGCCTTCAAACCAGTTTCCTCTGGAAACCTTATGACCCCAACCACTTCATCACTTTGAGAAGGCTCAAATATAAGCTCTCTGGCTATGATCATGTAAAGATCCCTCACATTGAAAAACATGCAAACCAAGCAAAATGGAGGAGAGGAACCCTAGAAGAGCCGGTTACACAAGAAGAGCTGAATCAAAGAGCAGTGAGGAATCTAAAAAAGATGGCTGACCTTGAACTTTGTTCATAGGTGTTTTCACTGCCAAGCACACAAGTGGGAGTAGTTGCATCCTCCTCAACTGTAAATCAGCAAGCACCCAAAGCCACTGAAGATATATCTAGCAAGGGCAAGGAAAAAGAGATGGATACTGAACAACCACCGCATGAGAAGGTGCAGCAACAGCAGCAGTAGGTAGAACAACAACAACAACAGGAATTGCAGCAAGAAGAAGGGCAGCATGACAAAGATCAGCCCCCACAGCAAGAAGGGGCAGTTGAGGCCCCAATTTTCACAGAACAACAGGCACAAAATACGGTGCCTCCTAGGCAAGAAACATCAGTTGATGCATCAATCCTCCAAACTCCACAAAAGGAGGATACTAGCAGAAAAAGGGACAGAGAGACTCCCTTGACCACATCAGAAAGTCATGGTGAGAAAAGACAGAGATTGAACCCTTTCTCTGATGAGGAAATGCCAACAGGGCAGTCTCTGGGCATGGGCCCTCCTAGCAGGGAAGCATCTGCAAGTTCCTTCCAAGAGGAACAGAACAGAACTGTGGGAGGAGAAGTCAGCTCCTCTAGCCAGCAGAGGGAGGGTGAACTGAGCATCAAACAGCAGTTCATAGACATAAAGAACAGCCCCAGTGAACAGCAGTGTAGCACAGCCCCAGTCCCCTGCAGATTATATAAGGACTAATCTTGAGGTCCTTGCCAAGGACATCCACCCGATGGACAAAATTGATCTACACAAACAAACGGGTGAGATGGTGTATGCCTCCTTGGCAGACTTAATCAAACTCATTGGGGAGGGAATGAAGATATGGTAGAGCTTAAATTTTTGATAGCTATTTTTCTTGCTTTTACAGTGGGTATTCTAGCTATCAAATTAGGTCAAGCACTGTATGACTGCTGATTTTTTCTGCTTTTCTTGGCCTGGCCATCGGCCAGGCCAAGAAAAGCAGAAACAATCAGTCATACAGAACTATTTTTAACGAAATGAACAATACGATTGACTGGATTGTTCTTTATCCAACTGAATAATGGCAATATTCATTATATTGCCGATACAATCTATACATACTATGATATACACCTTTACTCCACCATTCATTTTGTTACACATGAACTCTTCCATCTTGGAGAGATGGCTGAGCGGACCAAAGCGGCGGATTGCTAATCTTCGACAATTATAGGCTGGAAAATAGCCTTAATAATACAGCTGCCCAACTTGAGTTGGAAAGGGCATCATCACAGGCTAAGGACAACAGAATCAGGTCCTTAGAAGATATAATTATTGAGATTTGGCATGATCCCAAAGATATCAAGGGCATCCAGGAGATATTGAAGTTAAGGGATGCAGACATGGCTGCTTTGAAGAAAAAGATCAAAATGCCAGCCACCATTCACCCTCAAACAGATGAGGTTGCCCAGCAGAGGCATGATAAAGATGCCACAGCTTTGCTGGTGTCTCTCTACAAGCAGCTTATCCAGACACAAGAAAAGCTGGGAGAATCAGAGGCTGCACAAGCAGCATTACAGGCAGCCTTGAAGCAAAGAGAAGAAGGTCAGACCTCCCAGCCTCCTCCTGAAGTAATAAACCTTGAGGAAACTGCTCCAATTACTATTCCTCCTCCTCAGCAAACAGAACAAGCAGCAACATCCACCTCAGCAGCACCACCAACAACAGAGCAGGCCCCAAGCCTGGACATGCAAAAGCTGAGGAATGAGATCCAGGCCTTGGAAGCACAAATGACAGAATTGAATGAGGCCAAGGAGAAACTAGCCAAGGTCAATGAAAGATATGACAAATCCAAGCAGTCTGTGGCAGAAAAGGGCAGGGAGATAAAAGCCCTCAAAGACAGGATCAAAGAGCTAGAAAATGAGCTCAAATTAGATAAAGTTGTGGCTGAGCTTAAAATAGTGCTGTGGGCTAACATTGGCCAATCTATTAATGAGCAATGGCAATATATTGAAACAATCCATGAGCAGTTGGACCTCATTCCAAAAGCACAGACTGAAATTCAGAGATCAAGAGCTGCTCTAAGCAACATGCCTGAGATAGCCACCAGGATGATTAATGTGCTTAACAATAGGACAAGCACTCAGTTGGCTGCCATGGGAATTTCAAACAGAACTGAGCACATTCAGTTAATCAAGAGGGTTCTCACACTGAGAAACTTAGTGCAGACATTGGAGAGAAGAACCCAGGACATGCAGACTGAGGTGAACAAATTTATGGAGAAATTTCAGGTGTTAGAAAACAATGGGCTCCCTAAGCGCAGGGAGATTGTTCACACATGACCAGTATGCCAAAAGGGTTAATACATTTGCCACTAGTCAGATCAACGAGAAGCCCAACACCTCAGAAGAGACAGGGCCAGCCATAGGACAGACTCTCTACAATAGAGTAGAAAGTTTATTTTTTATAATGAATGAAATCAAACACCTGTTTGAGGTGCCTCCCAATTTTTACAAATATACAGAGGCAGAGGAGACCATGGATGCAATTCTCAGGCATCAACTACCTACACTAGAATGGTGGACCAAGGCCATACAGACGATTTTATAAACAAGATGCCATTCAACAAATTTTGTTCATGGAAAATGCAAACTGTCATACACAGGACAGTTTAAAAAGAATCAGCATACATTAAAGATAAAGGCTGAGCCAACTCAGCAGAAATTTCGGCCAACAAAGCAAGGTAGGGAGCTACAGGTGTCCAAGCCGAGAAGCTACAGCAGGACAGCTCCAAAAGCGCATTTCTCAGTATTAATGCAGATCACTCCAACCGACTCAGTGGCCTCCAAAGGCCAAAATATCTTCTGACAAACATAAAGATGCATTTACTTTGTATTCAATGATGTAATAACTTTCTTATCTAAATATCTTGAAAAGTTGGTGAAGATATTTCATTTCTCAGATGACTCAACGCCTGAGATATTTTGTAATACTGTTTGTATATATTTGCCCCTCGCACAAGCTTGCAGGGTTGTTGTTGATTTCTCTTGAAGAAGTTCTTATGCTGTAATCCTTTCAGAATTTAATAAAGAAAGTGATGGAATTTCTCGGAGTTCTGAAGTGTTGAATGCGTTTTGGTGTCTGTTGAAAACTACAGGATTCCTGTGTACCTCACAATACAATAAGTTTTTCTGTAACTCCTTTGTTATGTGTTTCAATCTATTGCAATTCATATATGTTTCTAATTCCTAAGTGTTTAGCAACAAAGAAAAAGAATAACCTTCAGGACTTATTCATACAAATACCCTGAGTTCAATCTATGTTGTTAATGAATGTTTTTCTTCAGCTATAATCTTGATAAGTGTAATTCTTAATTGCTGCACTTTCAGAATATATCTTTTACAGTGACCTTTGTTTCAGGAATTCAGGTTTGCTCCTGAGCATCATGTTTCACTTTCACATCACCAGCTTAATGGAGAATTCTTAATTGCTTTCTGTTGGCTGAACATACATCACCACTTAAGTTTAAATTTTGTTTGTTTAAGATACTCAATAGGCCCTGCAGTCTGAACATCATCAGTCCAACATTTCATAACATTTCACAGCTCTAGACTCCATTGCCCAATGATATACTACTGTCTGAACATTACACCTTAAGCACTGAAAGAAATCCTTCAACCAAAATATAAACCAAAACCTGAGCATAATAACTAGCCTAAAATCCTATCAAAACAGAGACAAATTATAAAGAGAGAGCCCTCTCTGATTACAGTTTGGCTAGAAACTATGGTCCAAAGATTGGTTAGTGGTTACCCCGGCCGTATTCCCTTGGGAGTCATAGGGAACAACCTGGGTGTTAACAGCTACACACTTGGAGGATTGAGAAACTGGATAGGCAAGTACAATAGGATGCTTGGAAACTTGGGCAAAATATGGAGGGGGTTGATTTGCAGGTATAGAAGGCTAAGGTTCTACCTTTGGAGAAGGTACAACATATGACTCAACTGATTGTAAGTGATGAGACACATTTAATTCAAGAGGACGAGACAACGAAGTAGTAGTCCAACCTTGAGCATAACGTAGAGGTTGTGCTTGAATTACATTTTTCCAACCATTATTATTAGGAACAACAAGAGGAGAAGACATGTGGGGTGGCACAAGGATACTAATGCTTGGTCTATCATGAACAAGAGGCTACTGAAATTGAGCCATAGATTGGGCAATAGGTTGGCTTGTAAGGTTCATTATGCCAGTTTGGAGTAGTTGCCTAAGTTCTTCTGAATCTTCATCGAAATGGACTGACACCCTATGCCTCCTTTTTGTTCTTATCCCCAAATTTCTATTTTTGTTTCCTCTTTCTCTACCCTTTTTTATGTTAAAGAATCTTATGTTGTGACAAAAATATTAAATTAATTGTAACTTCTAACACAATAATATATTTTAGCATCAATAAATCTATAATGGCATGAGTCAAAACAATCACAAAAAGAATTGTAGGGAAGGGAAATAACTTCTTGATGTATCAACAAGGTGGTTTAAAATTATATAGAAGAAAAAAACAAAAATGGTTTAGGGTTCTCTTGTAACTTTCAGAGATATGTACATTTGAAAAAACAATTTCTCTTTTTATTTCATAAATGTTTGTCATATAATAGTGTAAATCTTCATCATGAATGCCAAAACATACCTAAGGAACGTAATGCATACTAAAGACACAAAAGAGAATATAAAACATGGGGCCAAGAGAACATAGAATAACTTGAACTCTCGCTCGAACTTTCACGTCAATAGAGTATTTTTCAATGATTATATTACTAATGGTTGAGACATTTAAACATAGAATGTTGAAAAGTTAGACGCACGAATTTTCATTATAGAAACAAATGATTTTTTTGAGAAATTCCACTCATTTTAATGATAGTGAAAACGATGAAATTCATATTCTAATATACATATTCAAATACCTTTGAATATTTTAATATACACATTCAAATATTCTAATGTATATGTATATTCTAATGTATATGTATATTCTAATATACATATAGTCATGAAGAGAATAGGGACTTGCCCCTAGTCATATATAATAATTGGAGTTCTAACGCATTTGGTAATGTCACACAATTTTGTTCCATAGACCGTAGGGTTTCGAAGGCTCTTGTTGACATGAAGATATTAAATGTGCCAAAATAATATTCCTCGTCTCGATCCTATCAAATATCTAAAACTATTACAAAAGTATCTTCTTATATGAATATATAAAACTTTGTGACAAAACTATTTAACGTCAAGAACATTAACATAATATGTAACAACGTCGCATGGGGTGCAAACCATACAAATATCACTACAAATTTGTTACCATAACCTCAGCCATAAAAGAAGTATACCATATGAAATCATATTATAGTAGGTTATAGAAAGTCACCCCGTCATATATCTATAAATGAACTTTGTAAAGGTTGAATTTTACATAGCGTACTCTATGTCCATGCATTTCATTCATTACTTTGATTTCTAACATGAACCTTATGAGGTGTGACTTTATTTCAGAGACTATGTCATTATCTTAAAAACCTCTGTTTTAAATATAAATTTATTTTAAATATGGATCTATCATGAGTTGAGAGGGATTTAATTTTTTCATGTGTAAATTTTTTTATGAGTGAACATTATTTAAATGTTTTGTATAGTATTTTGTTTTTTGAATTTTTTTTTTTTAGTCAACATTAACCAAAATTTCAACTTTGATGACTCAGAAATAGTGTTACACATCATATTGGGTTGTAGGATGAGCCTTTCAGTGCAAACATGATCATGATAGTTTCTTGTTTTTTTTCTCTTAAGGGTAGGGTCCCACCTACTAGTTAGACAAAGGGGAACACATATTGTAATCCTTTGAAGAGGGAATCGCCACTTTTCCTTGACATTCTAAAATGATCTATATTGCAAAGGAAATACAATCTGAAATTATAACATGCAATGTTTTCTCTAGAATTTTTGAACCTTTTCTAAGTCTTGAATTCCTTTATTTATCTAGAGAGAGGAGCAAGAAAATTTATTACAAAAAATATCTAAGGTCCCTACTCAAACGTCTGGTCGACTAGCTGTATCAGTCCTAAATGGATCTATGGCCCCAAAAATATTACAGAGTTGAATGCCTCCAGATTGGAGACACGTTACAGTACAACATCGTAAATAACCACACGGAAAAAAATACACAAAGATCTCCTCTCCCATCCTATGATCATCTCGATTTGCAGGAGTTGTTCTAACTAACATATGGCCTCCTACACTATTTCACAGACCATTTCCTTTTCTGCCTTTACTCCGTTTAGCGCTAGCTCCCGAACCTATGTCTCAGTGAGCTTCCTCCAAATCGACCCATCTTGTGCCTTGAATGCACCACGTGCACTTCTTAAAATAATAGTTTTCGGCCTATTATGCCCTTTAAACCTCTGTACTGCACTTCCAGTGCCCTGACACAATGGTTGAGTTGCATTCCATGTGTAACAGTGCAATCTCACAGGCAGGGGCTTTTTTCCTCTAAAACAGGTGAAATGGGAATTTTTTATTTTCCCCTTGACCCCCCCTTTATTATAGCCCCTCGTGTGGCTTTCCTCGTATGACCGGGGGTTAGAACTGAGGACTTAGCCCTCAGGCCCTAAGGCCTTCAGACCCGTGTCTGGGAGCCTTTTCCTTTGTATCACAAAATCTCACATATCGACACTTTACCATGCTTTCCCTTTCCCATAGCGCAGCCCGATAGTCCGGACACGAAATCCTCATAGACAGAGCTGTAATAACTTATCGTGTCTGAGGAAAGTCCCACACATCGCAATCGGCCCTCCACTATTGTCTTAAGCATTTCCCTTCAGCCGCTTGTGATTGTCGATAATCCGGACGTAGGACCCCTTTAGATCCTGCTTTAATATTTTATCGCATCCCGGGGGGGAAGTTCTCGCATATCGTAATCAACCCTTTTCTGTTGTGTTAATCTTTTCCCTTTATTCGCTTGTGATTGTCGATCGCCAATAACTTACTAACGTCATTGCTGAAGTCATCATTCCACATGTCACCCTGTGGATGGTGCCACATGGCACCCAAAAACAACCCCATAGGACCCCTGAAAATGCCAAAAATGAGTGACACATGTCCACCCTCCACATCATATTTCGGACTTTCCATGTCATCACTGATGTCCGTTTCCATGTTAGCTTGATGGACAAATAAGAGGCCGCCACGTGGTCTCCTAGAGGAGAGAGAAATTGGCCTACCCGACCCTGTTTTGTCAAGCATTTCTTTGTTAAACTTTTCATCCCTCTCTTGGCGATTTTACACTATATCACAAATCGGCCGCCACAATGCCTTTCAAGTCTTAGAACCCCGTTGATCTGCCAATATGTGAGATGCGGGGCCGCCGAGATGCAAGACTCCGATATTGGCCTTCAACGCCGAGAACCTCTAATAATCATTAAGTGTGAGCCCAGGACCTCACCGATATGAGGAATGTGATATTTCCAGCAGTGCGACACGTGGCCCCCACGAAGGAGAGAGAAAAGGGGGTGGTCTGCCCTGTTTTGCAAGCCTTTTCCTTTGTATTTCGGAATCGACCCCTCCTGGTGGTTCAACACTATATCGCAGGGTTGGCCCCCGCCAAGGTCTATTAAGTATGGAGCCTGCCCATCCGTTGATATGTGATGTGCTTCGCACCTAGGCCCGCCTGAACGCCGATATAAGACCTGCGATGGACCTCCCGGGCCCGATTGTGATTTTCTCCTTAGACTTAGCCATTTTTTGGTTTTCCTGAGCTTTCCAAGGCAATCTTCAATGAGCTCTAACTTTTGCTCTGGAAGTCCATTTTCAGACTTCTATATACCATTGGAAATCTCTTTCTGAGCACTAGGCATTGGAGTGGGGTTGATGTAGCTCTGGGATCTTCTGTGGCCTAGGACAGTGGCTCCAAAATTTCACTATTCTTGGGCAACCTCGACCAATTGAAACCCACAATGCAGTGAGTGACAACATTGGCTCCAACTGGGGACAATGCCTTGTTGATAATGTATTGAGGACCTGCAGACTAGTAGATTTTCCTTCCATTGGGTGTAGGATTATTTTTAAACAAAATGTAATTCTGTGAAAGAAAGGACTCTTTTGATAATAAATTGAAAATTCATGTAACAATTTCAACATACACACACTAGATATTTACAATGACAAAGAGAGAGTTATCTCTAATTTTGAAAATAAAATTTTAGGAACTGACCATCTACAAGTAGTTCCAGCAGTTCACCATCCAAGTTTGAGAATGTAAGTGTTATTTCCCCTTTCTTCTGCAATCTTGAAGGGGTCGAACCATAGTAGATCAAACTTCCAATGTTTTCCTTTGTCTTCTTGTCTGACATCCCACCTGAGAACTAAATCTCCCTACTGGAGAGGTTTGTCTTTAGCCTTCTTGTCAAACATAGATTTCATCCTTTGTTGATAGTTTGACAGTTTGGTCCCCACCTTCTCTGTGTTCTCGTGAAGCTCCACCAACTGATTGATTCTTCTATTCAAGGAACTAGGATCTTCCTCGTCTTCTTGCAACAACTTATCTATTGGCATTTCTAATTCGATAGGGAGGACAACAACCTTGGCATTTACTAGCTCAAAAGGAGATTTCCTAGTGGATCTTTTCAGTGTTACACGGTTAGCCCACAGAGCAAACTTTAGTTGAGAGTCCCAGTTCCTTTGATTTTCAGTGATGATATTCTTTAGAACTCTCACCACAATTTTATTTGAAGACTCAGCAAAGTCATTCTCTTGAGGGTAGTATGTAGTGGAGTGTCCAATAATGATGTTGAATTTGTGGCAAGAGTTGGGAACTTGTCAGATTTGAAGACCTATGCATTATTAGTGATGATTTTAAAAGGACACCCCGAAGAGGGACAATTTCTTCTCCTTCATGAATCTTATCACCACTGAATCAATAGCATTCCTAGCTGGGATAGCCTCTACCCACTTAGTAAAATAGTCAATGGCTATTAAAATCCATTTGTGTTGGCCACTAGAAGGTGGGTTGATTTCTCCAATGAAGTCCAATCACCACTTTCTAAAGCTCTCCTCTACGTGAACTGGAATCAGGGGGAGAGGAGAAAATTTTTGTCTTTCAGCAAACAATTGGAATTTTTGGCATGACCTAACCTGAGAATAAAAATCTCCTAACAAGGTGGGCTAGTAAAATTCTGTCTTGAGGATTTTGTGTGTTGTTTTCTTCCAACTGTAGTTTCCTCCTCAGTCTCCCCCTTGGAAAACCTCAATCACTTCATGGGTTTCTCCCTCAATGACACATAACAATAATACCCCCACTGGGTCCTTTCAATAGAGCATTCCATTAGATATAATGTATTTATGTGCCTACAATCTGAGACTCTAGTATTTAGATCTATCTAGTCCAAACGGACATCTTAGAAATAATAGGTAATGAATAATGTTCTTGTACCTGAGTGATCCCTCATATTTGGAATAGATATTTTGCTCAGTTGTTTTTATTCTGCTCTATTCATCCTCTGGACTACCCTCCTCTATCACTAGGCTTATCCCTAGGGCTTGGTAGTTGGATTCAGAAAATATCTTGGCCAACTCCTGACCTTTGATCAGCTTGGTAGGCTTGATTTGCAGCTCATATTCTTGTATTTTAGCTATCCATCTACCCTTGTTTCCTTCGATGTCTCCTTGCACCAGAATGCCTTTAACTATTGTTTTTGGGACAAACGTTGTCATTTTGGATTGCAACACATACATATGAAACGACTTCAGCCCCTTGACCAGTGTATAAGCCTGTTTCTCCAATATATCATACTTCTACTCAGCGTACTTTAGGACTTGGCTAAAAAGGGAAATAGGTTGCTCGTAACCATCTTTATTTTTCTGTAACAACATGACAACAATGGTATGTGGAGAGCAGGGAAAATTTTAAGAACCCCCCTAAATTTATAAATATAATAAATGGGCGAATCTCCATGGTATATAGGAAAAATGGAAGGCGATTTTATCAATAATATAATATGTATATATAATTTTTTGGCGAATCTCTCACCAGGCATGGCGAATATTTTACTCAACTATAAAATCTTGTAAGATCTTGGCAAGTCTTTCACTAAATAATAAAACTTTGTAAAGTCCTAGTGAATCTTAGCATAGGGTACACGCTGGTTTAATTCCCCCATTTAAATAGGCTACATTCCAGGTGAATACCATGGGTCAATACCATGTGCCATTTTGGTGAATACCATGGGTCAATACCATGTGCCATTTTTATTTTTATTAATTCTAATATTAGGGTTAATAATGGTTTTTTGCATGGTATTAATAACAATCTAGTCCATGGTATTTGTCCCATAGTATTTTGGCCATAGGTTTCACCTAAATAGAACCCATTTTTTGAGTTTCCTTAAATATAAGGTGACTAATGGAGTAAATATAAAAAAAGGTTTTATTTGTTTACCATACCTCTCGTTTATTTATATTTTTATTAATTTACCATACCTCTTTTACAAATATGGTATTTGGCCCATAGCATTCACTTAAATAAAACCTCTTTCTTGAGCCTTCATAAATAGAACGAGGGTTATGGACTAAATATAAAAAGAGGTTTTATTTATTTACGATACTTCTAGTTTATTTATATTTTTATTTATTTACCATACCTTTTGAGTAAGTATAAAAAGACGTTTTATTTATTTACCATACCTCCACTTTACTTATATTTTTATTTGTTTACACCCTTACATGTATATAAGGTGACTTATGGAGTAACTATAAAAAATGTTTTATTTATTTACCATACCTCTCATTTATTTATATTTTTATTAATTTACCATACCTCTTTTATAAATATGGTATTTTTCCCATAGGATTCACTTAAATAAAACCTATTCTTGAAAATGGGTGAATGGAAGGTTGTAAGTCCTAATTTCAAGGGCTAGATTTACCTTTTTTACCCTCTCCCTTAAAATAAGGTGGGCTATTTGAGGTGATTTGTAAAAATGTACTATGATACAAAATATTCGCCCACTAAAAATTTAAAACCCCTTAATTTCGCCAAAGGGCGAACATTCGCCCCTAAAATTATCCTTGGTGGAGAGGTGAAAGAAAAGATGTAAAATGGAACTGAATAATCAAATCTAGCTAGCACTGGGGCCTCAGCCAAAGCTTGCTTGATCCTAGTGAAATAATCACGGGGGCAGGGCTCCACTTAACTTCATTCTCCTTCTTGAGAATATCTATGATACCTTTAATTATCTCAACATAGTTGGGCACAAATCTCCTTAAGAAATTTATCCTCCCCAAAAAGGCTTGGACTTCTTTCTTGCTTCTAGGCAAGGGAATGAGGTTGATGGTTTTGACTCTCTCAAGATCAAACTTTACTCCTACTTGCACTATTATGTGCCCAAACAACTTCCCCTCACTCAGGGTGAACTGAGACTTCTTCGGATTCATAGAGAGACCATACCTTCTACACTTCTTCAAGATGAGCTTTAAATAGTGGATATGCTCTTGATCAGTCTTAGAAAAGACTATGATGTCGTATAAGTAAACTACCGCAAATTTATCTTGCTCACCCACAAAATCTTTGTCCATCACTCTCTGGAATATGGATACTGCATTTATCAACCCATATGGCATGCATGCGTACATGAAAGTCCCCCACGGGTTGGTGAAAGTAGTCCTTTTCTGGTCCTCTAGGTGGACCTCCACTTGGTTATGTCCCGAGAATCTGTCCATCATGGACATTCTAGCTACACCCACTACCTTCTACAATATAGTATCCATCTTGGGCAGAGGATAGTTGTCATTTAGGAACGCCCTGTTTAAATTTCGGAAGTCCATGCACAACGTTATCTCTATGTTATTCTTCCGGATAGGGACTAAATTAGCCACCCACTGAGAGTATCGTAGAGGGACTATGATATTGGCCTGCAACAACTTCCTTACCTCCTTTTCAATGGACGGGAGTGAGAGTGGGTTTATTGGTCTGAGTTTCTGTTTATATGGCTTTATCCCTGTTGTTGGGAAAAGTATCCATTCAGAACGCCCCTATCCCACTCTAAGGTGTGATAGTGCCTTAGCAACAAACAAGGAAAACTATTTTCGTATTCTTCTTTATGAAATGTAAACAAAGAGGAAGGATGTAACTAACCTGTGTCTTTCGCTAGTTTGTCGATCCAATCGCTCTCCTCTTTGTTCGCTTTCCGCTGCCTACTCCCTTACTGGTCCAGCTTCACCAAGTTCCTGCAAGATCATAGAAGAGGAAAACTACACAAAAGACATAGATTTACATTCATAACTAGCTTAGGATCAGATTTAAGCTAAACATGCAAATATAACAAAGCATCATTGATATACAAGCATATAGGAGAAACTCAAATAGTTTTATTGATATGATAAGAAAGTCCAAGAGGAGATACAACCAAGTGAGTCCCGATCCAGCATCTACCTCCCAGCAAAGGAATCCCTTCCTCTCCTCCAACAAAGCATAAATCACCCAATGCACTAATCTCAATCTCAAACCAACAGCAATTCTCTGCAAAGTACAAAATTCCAGCCTCTGGATCTCTGGGATGAGGGATCCATATATAGATGTAAGCAGAGAGGATGAGTCAGCTTATGTTTTGACTTGTGGCTTCTCTCTGTCAGTTCTTGCTTCCACTTGGAGGCTGAGAGCCTCTTACTCATCCTTGGTCAAACTCAGTGAGGCAAGTGTCATTGAGGAAGATTCTGGAAGCTTCCAGTGTCTGTACACCTCGCGGAATGACACTGCCATTTGGCAATTCTCGCTCAGTGCACCCTGGTAGTGCATTTAGGTGCGTTGCAACGCACCTAGCTAGTGTACTGGGGTGCATTGCAATGCAGGCAGCTAGTAGAGCATCTGAATTAATCCTGATTTGACTAGTTCTGAGTGGTTTCTGGTGGAGAACTTCTGGGAGAAGCTGTCATTGGTTGACCTTGTTCCTTTAGGGGCAGGAACAACACTTTTAGGGACTTTGGATCCCTTGGATTATGGACATTTCATGCTCAAAGTTGTAAGGAATAAAAATGTCTATAACAGTTGCCCCCTAAAGTATGAGGCCGTTTATCGGGTGAAATGGTTTATTAGGAGGATACGAAGTTCTTTCAATGCTGGGAGGAGACCTGTAATAAGATACAATACAATACATTATTTTTCATATTGTTTTCATGATCTAGCTGAGGCGGGCATTCCCATGCTCAGCTTTATAAATTCATTTATATGTACATAGGACAGACAATCGTCTGATGGTAGACTGATGATCTTGATGAAATCACCATCCTTTTGGTAGGATTATTATCTGTGCTGCAATGCTGTACATGTCAATGTCTTTATTTTTCCTGAATGTATATCGCATCCCGGATGGATGAAACTAGATCCGCGGTCTTCAATCTCGTCCGATCTTCACTCTAAGTACAAGTCGATCCATGTGAGAAATGTTCTGAAGTCGAACATGGAAAGACATCGCTTGATTACCAGTCAATGATGTAAACTGTTAACAAGCACGAGAGGAATCACCGATAATGATAATGACCCTCAAGGTACTGCAGTACAATTCACGTGGTGTGAATAAAGGACTTGGCGTCGAACACCACGCAAAATCTTTCGGTCGAAGGTCATTGATGTATACCTGTCGCCGGAAGTGAGAAACTTGCCATTGAGGCATGCAAGCTTCAAAGTACTGAAGGGGGTGTTCCTAGATCAACTTCTTGGATAATGAGTTGATGTCGACAAGAAGCGATCCATCAAAGGAGGGCCTTAATGTATCCCACATCAGTGACATGGAACGGAGAAAATGATTTTGATGGAGGTGAAAACGATCTGATGATATATGGTTCAGGGTGGCGGTCATGAAAGAATGAAGTATAATGTATGGTAGTGGATGGGACACGGGTGACTTCTCTGGATGACTTCTCTTGAACATATCGGCGACACTTATGTGATGGATTGGTAGCATTTACCCCAAAGGTGGATGGTATGGTGATACCATGGTGATGTGACCGGTGAATGAAACAACCCAACCCGAGTCAGGCACGGAGTGGAAGTGTCATGTTCAAGAGCGACTTTGCTACCAATAAAAGTTTTTTGAGTTTCTTCCCAATTTTTCCCCAGTCATTGCTGACCAGTACCTCTTTATTTTTGTCAAGCTTGAGGAGGATAACATATTCTTGTTCTATAATTTGCCCTTCGGGCAAACCCATCGTTTTAATGAGCCTAGCGATAGTGAAACTTGTTCTCGTCTAAAGACAAGTTTGTCGCTATTAATCTTTTTAACGAGTCTAACGACAAAGATAACTCAGTCCTTTCCATTTTTAGAGAGTCTGAAAAGGTACGTAAAGGTAACTCCGGAAGTCCTTTTTCGTCATCTAATCCCTTAAGTCCGAAAAAGTATAAAACAATACAGAAGGGATGAATTTTCGATAGTTTTAACGAGCCGAACAATACAAGCGCTCGATCTTTTTGTGCAATAATCCCTCAAGTCCAAAAAGATTAAAATCTAGAGGGATAGCAATTCTGGTCGCTTTAATGAGCTGGAAGGCCAAAACTCGGCAATCTTTCCATATTTTACGAGTCAGATGAAAAGAGCTTAAAAAAGACTTGTCTTTTGAGGAACGAGTGATAAAACGGGTAGCAGCTGATTCCAGGTAAGGGTTGGAATTTTCCAATCACGGCAGTGTCACAAGGATGGCTAGTAAAATCACTCTTCACAGCTGATCCTCAAAATGGGTAAACAATCAAATGGAGCTGAATGATCGGCCAATGGAAAAGTGGAGGTGACAGTGCAAACACGACCAAGGCTTTAATGGCTGATAATGTTACATTCACGGTGGTTATTTACCGGAGGATAGTTCATTTTTTAACGAGCTTAAACGCGGATTGAAACACTTGCTCGATCTTATGTTTATTTTTTAACGAGCATGAACTATGTGCTAAAACTGCTCGATCTTATGTTTATTTTTTAACAAGCATGAACTATGTGCTAAAACTGCTCGATGATAAGTTTGCATGCCCCCAGCATAATAACACAAATCGAGGTGCATGCCCCCCAATTACCTTTGAGATTTGAAAAGGGTATTTGTTTCATTTTTTAATGAGGTTGACACACTAAAAGAACTATCCTCATGACTCCTTGTTTCATTTTTTAACGAGGTTGACACGAGATAAGAACTGTCCTCGGAGTCCAAATCCATTAGATATAGAAGGTTTCATATTCCACTGTGGCCACTTCCGCCAGATTACTCGGAGGAGGTATGGCAAAAGTACCCATTAAGGCAGGGTCTTTTAGGAGACCTACTCCGATCTTTTGGAGTGAATGATTGCTTCCATGGATCATTGGAATGCTTCCCGTAACTTGTGAATTGTTGGGGAGAAATATTTGTTGGTCGACGATTGTAATTCCTCCTTGGAAGGGAGATGCAATCTTCCTGAAGTAGGTCGACACAACTGCGGCCATGGCATATATCCAGGGTCTTCCCAATAGGATGTTGTAATCAAGGTTTCCGTCGATTACTTCAACATCAATTTCTATTGTTTTCCCTCCTAGTTCAACTTTCAAGTTACTTAGGATACCATATGGGGTATATGTCCTTTCGTCGAACGCTTTTAACATCGTCGGAGACCGCGACAGGGTTGGAGATCCTAAAGTTTTCTAGCAACTCATCGACATAATACATGTAGATGCCCCCTCATCAATAATCGTTCGATGAACAGTTTTGTTGAGGGCTTTCACTTGAATAAGGAAAGCTAGTTGAGCTGGTAACTGAGGGTCATATCCTTTATGATTAAAGGCCACAAGATTGGAATCCATTGGGTCAATCCCACCTATTGCTGATAATAAAGCTTGCTCTTGGGAGAGGCAATTTTGCGGTACCTTAAGTGTCGACATAGCGGACGGCGATTGGGCTAGGTCCTCTATTATATTATAATTCTGTGTTATTTTTGCACGAGGATTAAATGTCGATTTGTGCACTACTCCCTTTAGCGACTTTATCATTTATTCATGAATGATGGGTGGCACAACTTTGGTCAAAGTTGTTGTCGAACTACTAGGTTGTTCATTAGCCTTGTTATTCGACACCTGTGGATTCCCGTAATCTTTATTCTTTGCCAAAGCATCATTTTGCTGCTTTGAGATAGACAACATAAGAACTTGGGATCGGGAAGCATTTTGATTAGCAACCAGTTTGGTTCCCGAGCTTGGAAACGGATCAGTCAATACTGCTGAGGTTTTTGAACTCTTAAAAAGTTTCTTAACTTCAGCTTTATGTGGGCAATCTCTTGTCCGATGATCCTCATCGCATATATGACACCCCGCAGGGGGTTTCCTTTGCCCAGAAGGGTTCGCAAAAGCTTTATCGTGCTTCCTTTTTCTCCCTTTCTTTTTCTTCTTGCCCCCTGGTTGCTTCAGTTGTTTGCCCTTGTTGTCCGACACGGAATTTACTTCCAAGGCAAGAAGTTCCTCATTTGCATTTTGATCGGAAATCTTACGGGCCTTTTTAGATATAGCCTTTGTCGATTTCATATCTGTTGCGCCAATCACGCCATCACCGGCATGAGAGTCATTGTTTGATTTAGGAGGAGGAGGAACTGAGAATTCCGGTCTAGGGGCGTCAGGTATTTTATCGTAGAGCATGCCAGACTGAGTGTAAATCAAGTCCAAATATTGCGCACGAGCGATAACTTGCTCTTCTGTGACGACCCCCCCTTTTGCCACATCTTCCGTGATGGAAGGCAATAATGACTTAATAAACCATTCAGCTAATAGCTGATCGGGAACATACGTTTTCACCATTCTACGATGACGTCGCCATTCATGTATATGATCAGATATGTGAGTGGCCGTCATTTGTTTGAAGTTGGTAAGAAGTTCGGTTCCCATTTCGTACCTTATCGGTAACTGAAAATGGTTTAAAAAGGTTGTGGCTAGGGTACTGAAGTTGTCGAATGAAGCTCTAGGTAATTCGATATACCATTTTGCTGCCAGACCAGTTAATGTCCTCTGAAAAAGGCGAAGCCTAATCGAATCATCATTTAGGGTGTTTGATGAACACCACAGATGAAAGGTCATCACATGATTCGACGGATCTTCACCCGAATTTCCAATAAATTTAGGAATATCTAATGGAAGTTTATGCGGAATCGCTGGCCACCAAGGGGCATAAGCAATTGGATCATTCATCAGCCGGTTTAGATCTGGTAATTCTAGAGTTTCTACAAAGGGCAACTGTTGATTCAGGTTAGGCGAAGCATACCCAGGATAAGATGGAATCGCCTGAGCAGTGGGTCTTTGCATACCAGCATAATGTATTTGATGCTGGCAACTTTGACAAGGTTGATGGGCATAACCATTATAATATGGTTGTTGGTAACCGATTTGTAAATGCAATTGCCCATTACTTACAAAGACTTGTTGCTCAGGTCCTCGATATGATTGCTGGAATGGGGGTTGATGAGTTTGAACCAGCTCTGGTTGTTGGACCATTTGCTGTTGTCCAATACTGGATGATTGACCAAGATGAGTAGTCATAGTACTTGTTTGAGCTTGAGTTGCTCCAGATAAGGAGGCACTAACTGGAGGTTGTGATTGAGTTGTTGAGACAAGAGGCTGTTGTATGGCAACCTAAGAAACTTTGGGTTGACATACAACAGGTAGCGCTTGTACTTGCGACGCAATCACCATACCAGCTATAGTGGCAACATTCGACACAGGGTGGACTGGTTGCATTGAATATGCAACCCTTGGTTGCTGAGGCAGTATTGGTACCCATCCACTGGATGTAATTCGAGTTTGACCTGAACTTTGTTGTAAACTCCCATATGGTTGTTCTCCGGGGGGTAACAATGAAAAGGCATACTGTTCTCCATATGGTGGCAATCCAGTACTTAAAGGGTAGATTGGCCTTTGAAGACACATTGGATCAATTTGTTGATTTTCAACATAAGAAATACCAGATGATAATCCGGATGAAGAAATAGGAACTAACCATGTCGTCGAAACAGTCTCTGATTGGACTCCAGCTTGTTGTTGACGATTTGCCGAGACAGATGGTATACCAGCGAACATCGTTGGAGTAGCAGCAGGAGGCTCTGCCGCTGCTGCGTTGGATGACACAGTCCTGGATGTCGACGGTTGTTCAGACATATTTAGTCTATCCAAAAGATTTCCTAGCGATTCTACAAGAACTTGTGATGAAGGGAGACTAACTTCGAAGATCAACGAGGGAAAGGTGATGATTATTCCGTTTAAAATAAATTTTAGACGCTTTGACACAACTTGTTTTTTCAGTTTTAAAGAGTCGAGAAAAAACAAAAGATGACTCTAGTCTCCTTCGATTTTTAATGAGCCTGAAGTGACAAGTGCTCAGATGGACATTTTCCGTTAAGGAGTCTGAAAAGGAACGAAAGGGACTGCTCTGGAGGTCTAGGTAGAGGGAGTGCCAAACGAATCGCAAAACCGCAGAATAATGTTTAGGGTACGGGTGGTCAATCTTCCCGAATGTTGTGTTCAGTGCATTGCGATCAGTAGGGCGGCCGACACGGCTTCCTATGGATAAAGGTTTTATGCCTATAGGGGTCTCCCAGTATATACTCGACGGTACGTGGGAGGACAATTCGTACTGGCACTTGTCGTCTCTCAGGAGGAATCATCCAACCATCAGTGAGGCAACAGTTACCAGGTTTTACGACGTCGGAACACATCTCTAGCCTAGACCTCTATGTTGTGCGTTAAGTTACAAAGCGTTGTTAAGTTCATTCAATTTATTTTAGGTTGATCTTTCTTAGGAGTTTGCCTTTTTGGATCACCACGAGATGTAGATACAATTCCTAAATGCAGTCTAAAGATGATAAGCAAGCTTTTATATCTTTTCAACAATGAAAATCCTAGCTACAAGGGGAAAATAAAGACACAATCTTTTCTCAAAGAGCATAGAGCACACTGTAAATGCACTTTTCCTAAATCAATCCATACAAACTGTCAAAATGCAAATGCACATATGCATGTATTTGTTTTCACTTTCTTAATATTGATGCCTAAAAAGAAAGTTGTTGTACAAATTTGAATTCAATTTCAAGTGAAAACACAAACAAGCTTCTTTTTGAAATCAAGAAGACGATTACGACACTTTATGATTTTGAAGTAAACACTTGTTTCGACACTAGAAATTCACAAATTCAAACCAAAAGACAAAAGTAAAAGCATAATCAACTGTCAACAGCAAACAAACTTACTCCTAAGATCAAAATGACACTTACGACAGGTCTAGATCTAAGGGTGACAGTATGACTAGTTTACTTTTGTGATGGGAAACTGCAAATGATGTAACAAATACACAAAAAAAAATACAGTTTATTTTATACAACTGAGGCAGAATTAAGGCAAAGAAAAGGGGTTTTCAGATAGGTACACTCACTGATAACAGGCTGCAAAAATCAGATATAAAACTGAACAAAAAGAAGCAAAGAACCACAGCTGCACAGGGCAAAGGCTGATCAACGCACCTGTTGCACAGAGAAACTGAATTGCAGCGCAAGTAGCCCTCTCGGGACCTGCGTTGAAATGCAGAGTCTCTTCACAGAGCTTGCGCTGAAGCAGAAACGAGAATTGTCTCTGGGTTCTGGGTCATGGTTTGCAGTTTTATCTATGGTTTTTGGCCGGATAAAAGCTATCAATAAGGTACAATTAGAGGGATTATTTAAAGGAGGACTAAGAGCTATCACAAAGGGCTATTAGAGAATTTGTGGATCAGCTGTTCAGATCATAAACAGGCCCAGTGAATGGACTAGAGTAGCAGATCTCTACTTTGTATTTGTAAATGGCAAATGCAGTTCAATTCGCCACTCCTAAGTTTATGAGAAGAACGACAATAGAAACACAAATAACTAACTAGATACGCTCCCCAGCAGAGTCGCCAATTCGTTGTTGGGAAAAGTATCCATTCAGAACACCCCTATCCCACTCTAAGGTGTGATAGTGCCTTAGCAACAAACAAGGAAAACTATTTTCGTATTCTTCTTTATGAAATGTAAACGAAGAGGAAGGATGTAACTAACCTGTGTCTTTCGCTAGTTTGTCGATCCAATCACTCTCCTCTTTGTTCGCTTTCCGCTGCCTGCTCCTTTACTGTTATAGACATTTTTGTGCCTTACAGCTATAAGCATGAAATGTCCATAATCTAAGGGATCCAAAGTCCCTAAACATGTTGTTCCTACCCCTAGAGGAACAAGGCTAACAAACCACAGCAATTCACAGAAGTTCTCCACCAGAAACTGCTCAAAAACAAGTCAATTCAGGATCAATTCAGAGGCTCCACTAGCTGTCTGCGCTGAAATGCAGAGATTACACTGGCTAGGTGCACTGCAACACAGGTAGAAGAACTACCAGGGTGCGCTGAGCGGGAAGTGACAAATGGCAAGTTCATTCAACGAGGTGGAAAGACCCTGGAAGCTTCCAGAATCTTCTCCAATGACACTTGCCTCAATGAATTCGACTAGTGATGAGTAAGAGGTTCTTAGTCTCCAAGTGGAAGCAAGAACTGACAGAGGGAGAGGACACTAGTCAGATCTCAAGTTGACTCATCCTCTCTCCAAACATCTATATATGGATCTCTCCTCCATGAGATCCGGAGGGCTGGAATTTTGTTATTGCAAAGAATTTCTGTTGGTTTGAGACTGGAATCATTGGGTGCTTAATGCTTTGAAGGGAGGTGAAGATAGGAATTTCATTTGTTGGGAAGGAGATGCTGGATTGGAACTCTCTTGGTTGTATCTCCTCCTTAACCTTGTTATTCATCAATAAAGCTATCTTGGTTTCTCCTATATACTGATGTATCTTTGATGTATGATTGCATTAGTATGTTTAGTTTATTTCTAATCCTGAACTAGTTATGAATATGAATCTATGTCTTTGTGTAGTGTTCTATTCTTGTGATCTTGCAGAGACCTGTTGAAGCTGGGCGAGCGAGAAGGCAAGTAGCTGGGAACTCTCAAAGAGAAGAGAAACCGGATCGAGGGACAAACGGAAGACACCGGTTAGTCCATCTATCTCTCTTCATTCTTAATTCATAAAGGAAGAATACTAGAATAGCTGTTTCTGTTTGTTGCTAAGGCACTGTCACACCTTAGGTGGATAGGATCATCCTGCATAGGCATTTTTCCCCACAACAAATTGGCGACTCCGCTGGGGAGATCTGTTTAGTCATTTTATTTGTGTCTCTATCATTATTTGTTTCATAGACTCAACAGCAACAATCGAACTGCATCTGCTATTCTTAGATGCAAAGTAGACAGCTGCTGCTTTGATCCAATCACTGGATTTGTCTATGATTTGAACAATGGACTCACAAATGATTTGGTGATCCTTTGTGATAGATCTTAGTCCTCCCTCAAAGCATCCCTTTGATTGTACCTTTCTTGTTGCTTTTATTTGGCCTGAAACCGTAGATTAATCAGCAAACTGTGACCCAGAACCCAGTGAGGAACTCTCGTTTCTCCTTCAGCGCAGACTCTGTGAAGAGGTTCTGCATTTCAACGCAGGTCCCGTGAAGGCTACCTGCGCTGAATGTCAAAACCTCTGTGTTGAGGGTGCGTTGATCCAGTTAGGCCTTGTGCAGCTGGGGTTCTCTGCTCTGTTTTGCCTTGTTTTGATCTCTGATTTTTGCAGCCTGTAACCAGCATAGGTACCTGTCTAATAACTCCTTTTCTCTACTTAAATTCCACCTCCTTTTGTACAAAAAGACTGTGAGTGTTTTTATGTGTTTGTGGCGTCATTTATAGTTTTCCTTTGCAAGAGTGAAATAATCATCCTGTAGCCCTTGATTCAGATCTGTTGATTGTGATCTTAGGAGAGAGTTCATTGGCTGTTTACAGTTGATTATACATTTACTTTTGCTTTTGGTTTGAGTTTGTCTCTTTTAAGTGTCGAAACAAGTGTTCATTTCGAAAGTCGTAAAGTGTTGTATTCTCTTCTACCCTTTCTGATTTCGAAAAAGTAAACTTGTTTGTATTTGTCATTTAAAAGCAAATTCAAAGTTGTACAAAAAGCTTTCTTTTTAGGCATCAATATTAAGAAAGCGGAAAACAAACACCTGCATTGTGCATTTGCATCTTGATAGTTTGCATGCTTGATTTAGTAAAAGTGCATTAGAGTGTGTTGATTGCTCTTTGAGAAAAGATGGTGTCTTTCTTTTCCCTTTGTAGCTAGGATTTTCATTGTTGAAAAGATATAAAAGCTTGCTTATCATCTTTAGTCTGCATTTAGGAATTGTATCATACATCTCGTGGTGATCCAAAAAGGCAAACTTCTAAAAAGATCAACCTAAAATAAATTGAATGAACTTAACAACACTTTGTAACTTAACGCACAACATAGAGGTCTAGGCTAGAGACGTGTTCCGGCGTCGTAAAGCCTGGTGACTTTCGATCTCGCTGATGGTGGGTGATTCCTCCTGAGGGACGATAGCGCCAGTACGGATTGTGCTCCCACGTACCGTTGAGTATATATTGGGAGACCCCTATAGGCATAAAACCTTTATCCTTAGGAAGCCGTGTCGGCCGCCCTACTGATCGCAATGCACTGAACACAACATTCAGGAAGATTGACCGCCCGTACCTTAAAAAGTATTCTGCGGTTTTGCGAAAAGTTTGGCACACCCTCTACCTAGAACTCCAGAGCAGTTCCTTTTGGCCTTTTTCAGACTCTATAACGGAAAAAGTCCATCTGAGCATTTGTCACTTCGGGCTCGTTAAAACATCGAAGGAGACAAGAGTCATCTTTAGCTTTTTCTCGACTCTTTAAAATTGAAAAAGCAAGTTGTGTCTAAAGCGTCATTAAAATTTATTTTAAACGGAACAATCACCCCTTATTCCTGTGTTGATCTTTAGGTTGAGAAAATGGAGCACACCAACCAAGGAATTCCCCTTGGTGGAAATCCTAGTCCCTTCTCCTCTTGGGGAGATGTTGGTGCGCCCCATATGGCCACATTGTTGCTTCCAGGACTGATAATTGGCTTGTCGGTCAGGCTCTTTTCAACCAATGTCGTTCAGAACACCACTATTCCTGAACAGTCGAATCAACAGTTAGACCAGACCAGAGTTACCCACCAGCCTTCTACTTCATCTAATTCTTCCTCTCCTCCTTCCTCTTCGCTTGACGGAACTGGTAAAACAAAAAACCAAGTTCCTAAGGAGAAGAAGGAAAAGAAGAAGAAAGAGAAGAAGAAGAAGGAGCCAAAAGCGACTGGGGGCAAACAAGTGTCGTCTGACAAAAATCCACACACAGCACTGACTAGGCCTAAATCGCCATGTGTCATATGCAAGGGAGACCACTTCCACAGAGATTGTCCCTGCATCCCTCGGATACTAAGGGACTGGTCTCCCCATTTGCACAATTCGGTGGCGTCAACCTCTGATAGCCATGTTGACAGCACACCATCAACTAGTGAAAGTGAAGCCACAGGACAGAGAGGGAAAGCTAGATTTCCCTGCAAACTGTTTGAAGGCAACGATGCCATCCACCGTTGTCCCTTCTTAGACAAGGCTAAAAGAGTTTTGGAAGATCACCCGGTTTTACCAGCGCGACTTCCTCCTGGATATCAAAAACTCCTGCCAAGTCCTTCACCAGTTGAGAACCCGGCTGGCCCACTCAGGTGGTCAGCCGAAGCACCTATCATTGAGGATGAACCGTCCGAATCCATACCTAACGAAAGTCAAAAGGTTGAGGCGGTAGTTGACCCGATCTTGCCTTCAGAGGATTTATCTTCGAATGATACAGTCACTGAAGAGGATAAGGATGACACCATCCATATTCTTTTCATCAACACAGACTTCGATGAACACGGGGGCAATGCACCCATTCCTTTATCGCAGGAAGGAAGTTCGTCAGAGCGATATCAGGCCGTCTATTCGGCCCCACCACCAAGAAACCTAGTTGTGTCCTTCGACTGGAACCAACTAGACAGACCCCAGTTACCAGCCAGTATACCATTCAGAATTATCATTCAAATACACAGAATGGTAATGGCTAGCACAATCATTGATGAGGGGGCATCTGTGAGTATCCTTTCCTCTATTGCTTGGAAAGCGCTTGGTTCGCCAGCGCTTTTGCCTGAAATAAGAAATCTATCAGGCTTCGATAAAGGAACCAGTCGACCTTTAGGGATCCTCCCCAATGTGCCGATAACATTGAAAGGGAAGACCATTCAAATGAACGTGATGGTCATTCAAGGACCCTTGGATTATAACCTACTCATTGGACGAGACTATATATATTGCATGGGAGCCATCATCTCCTTACTCTTTAGAGTAATGTGTTTTCCGCACGAAGGAAGAGTGGTCAAGCTCGTGGACCAACTTTCATTTCCCGGATCACGCATCGCAAATAGTCACACACCATACCTAAATGGTCTCTTCATGCAAGAAATGTCTCAACCCACGGTCCGTCCTCCCGATGAGCGCGAGTAATTCGAAAGGATATGACTGGAACCCAGGGGGCATGCATCCTGGTCTGCTTCGGCAGGAAAACTTTGGGTATAGGGTAGGTTTCCGCGGAAGAATATGACTAGTCTGTACCCCGCCCATGCTGGAAGAGGGTTATTCTAGTATAAGATTCTTTTGTCAAAGTTATGTGTTTGACAGAACAGAGTCACTCACCTTTGTCTATCTCGGTAGACATCGCCAAAGAAGTGTTTTGTTTGCTCTGTGAATAGGACAGTCTTTGGGTAACCTGAAAGAGGTAGGCCTCTCTCGGTAAAACAAATGTTTTGGCTGAAGTGAAGTAGGGGTAACCTTGAAATCATACTTTATACCTGGGGGCATGCAAACCTTTTGGAGTGCAAGCAAAGAGCGGTTATTTATCCGTTTTTTGTTATTAGTCGTTTCCTAACTTGCATAAAGAAAGAATGTGGGGCAAAAGTCCAAAAGTTGCCATTTTTATATGAGACATTCTTATCATATGACTGGATAATCGAGCAGTTTTAGCACACAGTTCATGCTCGTTAAAAAATAAATGCAAGATCCGAGCAGTTTTAGCACATAGTTCATGCTCGTTAAAAAATAAACATAAGGTTGAGCAGTGTTTTTCCGCATTTAAGCTCGTTAAAAAATGAACTATCTTCCAGTAAATAACCACTGTGAATGTAACATTATCAGCCATTAAAGCCTTGGTCGTGTTTGCACCGTCACCTCCACTTTTCCATTGGCCGATCGTTCACCTCCATATGATTGTTTACCCATTTTGAGGAACAGCTGCGAAGAGTGATTTCACTAGCCATCCTTGTGACACTGCCGTGATTGGAAAATTCCAACCCGTACCTCGAATCAGCTGCTAACCCGTTTTATCACTCGTTCCTCAAAAGACGAGTCTTCTTTAAGCTCTTTTCATCTGACTCGTAAAATATGAAAAGATTGTCGAGTTTTGGCCTTCCAGCTCGTTAAAGCGACCGGAAGTGCTATCCCTCCTCTAGATTTTAATCTTTTTGGACCTGAGGGATTATTGCACAAAAAGATCGAGCGCTTGTTTTGTTCGGCTCATTAAAACTATCGAAAACTCATCCCTTCTGTATTGTTTTATACTTTTTCGGACTTAAGGGATTAGATGACGAAAAAGGACTTTCGGAGTTGACTTTACGTACCTTTTTAGACTCTCTAAAAATGAAAAGGACCGAGTTATCTTTGTCGTTAGACTCGTTAAAATCATTAAATAGCGACAAACTTGTCTTTAGATGAGAACGAGTTTCACTATCGCTAGGCTCGTTAAAACATAGCAATGGGCTTGCCCGAAGGGCAAGTTATAGAACAAGCATATGTTATCCTCCTCAAGTTTGACAAAAATAAAGAGGTACTGGTCAGCAATGACTGAGGAAAATTGGGAGAAACTCAAGAAAACTTTGATGGTAGCAAGTCGCTCTTGAATATGACACTTTTCCTCCGTACCACAATCGGGTTGGGTTGTTTCATTCACCGGTCACATCACCATGGTCTCACCATACCATCCATATTTGGGGTAATGCTACCGATCCATCGCATAAGTGTCACCATATCTTCAAGAGAAGTCGTTCAGAGAAGTCAGTCGTGTCCCATCCACTGCCATACATTATCTTTCATCCTTTCATGACCGCCACCCTGAATCATATGTCATCAGATCGTTTTCACCTCCATCAAAATCATTAGCTCTGTTCCGTGTCATTGATGTGGGATTCATTAAGGCCCTCCTTTGATGGATCGCTTCTTGTCGACATCAGCTCATTATCCAAGAAGTTGATCTAGGAACACCCCCTTCAGTACTTTGAAGCTTGCATGCCTTAATGGCAAGTTTCTCACTTCCGGCGACAGGTATACATCAATGACCTTCGACCGAAAGATTTTGCGTGGTGTTCGATGCCAAGTCCTTTATTCACACCACGTGAATTGTACTGCAGTACCTTGAGGGTCATTATCATTATCGGTGATTCCTCTCGCACTTGTTAACGGTTTACCTCATTGACCGGTAATCAAGCGATGTCTTTCCATGTTCGACTTCAGAACATTTCTCATATGGATCGACTTGTACTTAGAGTGAATATCGAATGAGTTTGAAGACCCTGGATCTAGTTTCATCCATCCGGGCTACGATATATATTCAGGAAAGATAAAGACGTTGACATGTACATCATTGCAGCAGATAATCATCCTACCCAAAGGATGATAATTTCATCAAAATTATCAGTCTACCATCAGACAATTGTCTGTTCTATGTACAGAAAAATGAATTTATAAAGCTGAGCATGGGAATGCCCACCTCAGCTAAATCATGAAAGCAGTATGAAAAATAATGTATTGTATTGTATCTTATTACAGGTCTCCTCCCAGCATTGGATGAACTTCGGATCCTCCTAATAAAGCATTTCACCCGATAAACGGCCTCATACTTTAGGGGGCAACTGTTATAGACATTTTTGTGCCTTACAACTATAAGCATGAAATGTCCATAATCTAAGGGATCCAAAGTCCCTAAATATGTTGTTCCTACCCCTAGAGGAACAAGGCTAACAAACCACAGAAATTCACAGAAGTTCTCCACCAGAAACGGCTCAAAAACAAGTCAATTCAGGATCAATTCAGAGGCTCCACTAGCTATCTGCGCTGAAATGCAGAGATTACACTGGCTAGGTGCACTGCAACGCAGGTAGAAGCACTACCAGGGTGCGCTGAGCGGGAAGTGACAAATGGCAAGTTCATTCAACGAGGTGGAAAGACCCTGGAAGCTTCCAGAATCTTCTCCAATGACACTTGCCTCAATGAATTCGACTAGTGATGAGTAAGAGGCTCTTAGTCTCCAAGTGGAAGCAAGAACTGACAGAGGGAGAGGACACTAGTCAGATCTCAAGCTGACTCATCCTCTCTCCAAACATCTATATATGGATCTCTCCTCCATGAGATCCGGAGGGCTGGAATTTTGTTATTGCAAAGAATTGCTGTTGGTTTGAGACTGGAATCATTGGGTGCTTAATGCTTTGAAGGGAGGTGAAGATAGGAATTTCATTTGCTAGGAAGGAGATGCAGGATTGGAACTCTCTTGGTTGTATCTCCTCCTGAACCTTGTTATTCATCAATAAAGCTATCTTGGTTTCTCCTATATACTGATGTATCTTTGATGTATGATTGCATTAGTATGTTTAGTTTATTTCTAATCCTGAACTAGTTATGAATATGAATCTATGTCTTTGTGTAGTGTTCTCTTCTTGTGATCTTGCAGAGACCTGTTGAAGCTGGGCGAGCGAGAAGGCAAGTAGCTGGGAACTCTCAAAGAGAAGAGAAACCGGATCGAGGGACAAACGGAAGACACCGGTTAGTCCATCTATCTCTCTTCATTTTAATTCATAAAGGAAGAATACTAGAATAGTTGTTTCTGTTTGTTGCTAAGGCACTGTCACACCTTAGGTGGATAGGATCGTCCTGCATAGGCATTTTTCCCCACAACACTTACTGGTCCAGCTTCACCTAGTTCCTGCAAGATCACAGAAGAGGAAAACTACACAAAAGACATAGATTTACATTCATAACTAGCTTAGGATCAGATTTAAGCTAAACATGCAAATATAACAAAGCATCATTGATATACAAGCATATAGGAGAAACTAAAATAGTTTTATTGATATGATAAGAAAGTCCAAGAGGAGATACAACCAAGTGAGTCCCGATCCAGCATCTACCTCCTAGCAAAGGAATCCCTTCCTCTCCTCCAACAAAGCATAAATCACCCAATGCACTAATCTCAATCTTAAACCAATAGCAATTCTCTGCAAAGTACAAAATTCCAGCCTCTGGATCTCTGGGATGAGGGATCCATATATAGATGTAAGTAGAGAGGATGAGTCAGCTTATGTTTTGGCTTGTGGCTTCTCTCTGTCAATTCTTGCTTCCACTTGGAGGCTGAGAGCCTCTTACTCATCCTTGGTTGAACTCAGTGACGCAAGTGTCATTGAGGAAGATTATGGAAGCTTCCAGTGTTTGTACACCTCGCGGAATGACACTGCCATTTGGAAATTCTCGCTCAGCGCACCCTGGTAGTGCATTTAGGTGTGTTGCAACGCACCTAGCTAGTGTACTGGGGTGCATTGCAACACAGGCAGCTAGTAGAGCATCTGAATTGATCCTGATTTGACTAGTTCTGAGTGGTTTTTGGTGGAGAACTTCTGGGAGAAGCTGTCATTGGTTGACCTTGTTCCTTTAGGGGCAGGAACAACACTTTTAGGGACTTTGGATCCCTTGGATTATGGACATTTCATGCTCAAAGCTGTAAGGCACAAAAATGTCTATAACAATCCCACTCTTCAGAGGAATCTTATGTTGAATAATATTTGTGTCAAATGATTTCAAATGATCATAAGACCAAGATAATACATCTTTGTAAGTTTTGAATAGATATAAATACCTCTGTTTTCTTAGCGGGGGGACTCCTTTGGAAAACCTAATCTTCTCGGGTTCCTTCTCTAATTCGATGTTACAGTCTTCGACTTGATCATCCTTCAACAGTGATATTGGCTAGGATGATATGTCGTATCTATTAAAAATTCTTTCTAGTGGAACAAGTCCACGAGGGATGGTGTTCCCTTTTAGTTGCAATTGTTTTTGCCCAGCCACTTGTCTTTCCACATAGTGGTTTCTTGTTCTATTTCTTCTTCTTCTTGATAAATGGTGGAGTGGGAAAACCCCCCAACAACTTCTATGAATCTTCTTACTTCCTTGTCATCTTCGAATACCTGCCAATGTTTGACATTATCAGGTATTGAATGCTTGTGTCTGACTTTTATCTCATATCTGAGGAGTGGATTCTATGGGTGCCTGAAAGTGCTTGCAGCTACTGCAAGAGAGTCAACCATCCTGTTTTCTTCCTTGGGCAGGAACTGGATGTTAAAGGCCAGGAAGAAATTGTTGATTAAGTCCCATAATTCATTTCGGTATGTCCTCAGCCTAGGGTGTTTGGCTTGACATTGGTCTTAGATCTGCTTCATGACTAGCTCAGAATCCCCAAAGACCGATAGGCATTCAAAGCTCATCTTTCTCACTGTTAGTAACCCTAGGAGAAATGCCTCGTACTCCGCTACATTGTTGGTCACCTCAAATTCGAGCTTGAAAGAGAGGGGTATCATGCTGCCTTCTAGAGATACCAACAATGTTCCAGCTCTGTTCCCATATTTTGAGTTTTCTCCATCGAAGTATAACCTCCATACCTCATTTTCATTTAAATTCTGGTATTTCAACTGCTTTTTCAAGTGCACTAATTCTTCTTCTAAAAGGTTCTCACCTTCTTCCAAGAATAGGTAGGAGATTTCACTATCTTTCCCATGCACCGGGGAGTTTTCTGAACCTTTAGCTAGGGTCATGGTTTTCAAAAACTGAGATTCTCTGTACAGCCTCCTTTTCTCACCTCCAAAAGTGGGGATGGTGGCATAAGTCAAATCCATATTGATAGAACCACCCACCTTTGAACCCCAAGATCTGGATAAGAGCATTCCAAAATGAGGAGTTACGTCAGCCACCACTATATCCATGACCACACTCTTCACTTGGATCTGAGCCAAGTTTACCACCAAATCCTTTATCATGCCTAAGCACTTGACTCTCTTGGAGTCAAAGGAGTATAAGCCTTTGTATTGTCTAGTGATCTCCAAACCCAACTGTTCCATCACTGATAATGGCATGAGGTTGTGTGAAGCTCCTAAATCCATCATGCAATTATGCAGTAAAAGGTCATGGATCACCAGAGTCACATAAAATGGTGCAGTAGAGGGATCCAACTCTTCCAGATGTGGCCCAAAAACAACCATTGGCCTCTCCTCCTGGAGGTTCAAAGTATCATGGGATGGTGTTGAGCCAGTTCAGTGCATGAATTTGGAGACTTTAGCTTTGTAATGAGGATGATTTAAAAGCCCAGTCAGAGGAACAGGACTTTTTACCTTTTCCATCTCCTTTTGGAGATTGAACGTATGTTGGTCGTTTTCTACATCTCCATGCTCTATTCCTTCTCCCTTCCCGTTGGTAGTTGTTAGTGGGGGAGGTGCCTCTTTTTCTATGTGTCCCTTAGGACCATTTCTCTCTTTATTTGCAGAGACTCCTGTCTTGGGTGGGTTAGGATGTAGCTTACCCTTCCCTTTGTTTGGGCTAGAGGAACCACTTGGGGAGAAACTTCCCCTTGTTTTTCTAGTTCTCTCGTCCTCTTCTTCAAAGATCTAATATTATACTTCTGTTGTGGCTATGTTTGCATGAACTCTGAAAATTGTCTGCAATAATAATCCATATCTTCTTCCTCTGTTGTTGCTTCTCTGTGATGATTGGCCTCCTAGTGGGCCACATTTTTCTGTTCCTCTTCAGCAAAACCATCATATATATTGACCTGCATCTCCTGAGTATCCAACGATTGTTCATCGGGACTATCTTCCAAGTATAAGGGGTGAGTAATCTGATCCAGCTGTTCCTTTTTTTCCCTTGGAAGTAGTTGTAGTGGAGGCCTTCTATATTGCTGGTTATAGCCCGAGTTGTTAATTTGAGAATTCTGCCTGGAGATTCTTGTTCTCGATTTTGAGCTTCCCAACCTTTTGTCATAAGCTCTTGATGAGTTTACATAGATCATCCCACTTTGGGTCTGATGAATCCCCAACTCAACCAGAGGAGGATGCCTCTTCTTTTCCTCTTTTAGGTTCAACAAGTTCTTGCGTTTCCCTCGAATTCCCTACTGAGGCCATATTTGCTTTACCTTCGAGAGCATCAATCTGAAGTTCATCCAAAGTGGTATATTTCCTTTCTCTCAGGGTAAAATCAACATCAAAGTCAAAGGCTCCCAAGAAAACCACATGAGATGTAGCTAGGGGAGGCTTTATGTGAGCTGACAGACTATTGAACTACTTATTGAATATTTTGATAAATTTTGTAGTACCTTCCTTCATCATTTTCCTTATTGCATTGAACTCAGTGAGGAGGTATTCATGGTTCCTCTTTTCTCCCCATTTCTGGGTGAAAGAGGTTTCAATTTGCTCCCATGTGGGGATGAAGGCATTAGGTAGGGATTTGAACCATTTTCTAGCCTCTCCATTGAGGGATTGTACAGACAATCTCATAACCACATCCAACTATTCCACATTTATGTTCTTAGCAAAAGCATTGAAGGTTTCAATGTGGCTTTGTGTCGTGTTATCATCTTCCCCATTGAACCTAGGTATATGATTTAGGTAGTCTTGGAGCATTGCACTCAGAGGCTAGGATAGATAAAAGGTGCATATTTTTTAAGAAAAAAAATCCTAGGAGAGCCATCTGGACTAGCGGAGGGAGATTCAAATTTTCTTGAGGGACTCAAGTTAAGACCACAGGGGTTGTCGGGGAAGGAGGGTATGTCAGGGTCTTAGGAGTAAGTCCTGGATATTGAGCAGCAGTAGGCTAAGAACTATAAGAGGGAACTTCGAAGGCTGATAAGATGGTAGCATAGTCTGGGGGATTTTTCTCTTTCCAGACTTTGTTAAAAATCAATTTTTTAGGGTCAAATACAAATGGTGCTTTTTGCTAGGATGTATCTAAGCAAGTATGAGGCATTTTAAAAGCTAGGGTTATGAATGATAATGAGAGGGGTGTGGAGTCACCAAGGTGATATAGACGAAATCATAACAAAATTTGATCACCTATTCAAATATTGTTTCAACTTGTCATATCCCAGGGGAAAGAATCCTTCAATAAGCTCCCTGGCAACTATGCCAAAAGATGTTGTATCTCCCAAAAACAACCTTGGATTTCTTCAATACCAATGCTTGAGACATCTAAAATGGTGTGTCTAAAATGATTTATAGGAAACTAGAGACAACACTTATGATCTATGGATACATATGTACATAGGAAATAGGTTGGTTAATTAATACAAAGAAACGAAACATATATTTATGATACTTCATCACTAGTTCAGATCTCAGAAATAAGCATAAAAATAGTGGAGGCCAAAAGCTTCAAGGTCTTACAGCTTAATAATCTTTTGCAGAGTTGGTGAGAGAGGATAAGATAGAAGAGTAATCCATCACACAAAGCATAATTCTTCAAGACTTCTATATTCAACACACAAATCTTGGGGTAGTAAGGATTTCTATGATTATTTGGGTTACAAGCAGAAACAATGAATGAAGGGATAATTGAAAGCCATGATTCATGTGTTGTAGATTTAAAGATCTAATCTCAATATTCATCAAAGGCATATACATAAACAATATTCATACAAATGAATCTGTGAAATAGGTATAGACATTTGTATTAACATATAGTTACTAATGAATATGTGAGGGAGCTTGAAACAAATCTAGCAACAATAATTACATGAATTCGAGGAAGAAGCATGAACATAAAATGATTTATACAAAGGGGAAAACATACGGTAATCCTTTGAAGAGGGAATCACCATTGTTTCCTTGATATTCTGAAAAGATCTGTATTGCAAAGGAAATACAATCTAAAATATAACATGCAGTGTTTTCTCTAGAATTTCTGAACCTTTTCTAAGTCTTGCATTCCTCTATTTATCTGGAGAGAGGAGAAAGAACATTTATTACACAAAATATCTAAGGTCCCTACTCAGTTGTTTGGTCGACTAGCTGTATCAGTCCTAAATGGCTCTATGGCCCCAAAAATATTACAGAGTTGAATGCCTTCGGATTGGAGACACGTTACTAAACATAATAGTAAATAACCACAAGGAAAAAATACATGAAGATCTCCTCGCCCATCCTGTGATCATCTCGATTTGCAGGAGTTTTTCTACCTAAGGTATGGCCTCCTGCACTATTTCACGAACCACTGTCTTTTCTTCCTTTACTCCATTTAGCACTAACTCCCAGACCCGTGTCTCAGTGATCTTCCTCCGAATCAACCCATCTTGTGCCTTGAATGCACCACCTTCTCCTCTTAAAACAATAGTTGTCAGCCCATCACACCCTTTAAACCTTTGTACTACACTTCCAGTGCCCTGGCACGGTGGTTGAGCTGCATACCATGTGCAACAGTGCAGTCTCATAGGCGCGGGCTTTTTTTCCTCTAAAATAGGTGAAAGGGGAATTTTTTATTTTCCCCTTAGCCCTCCCTTTATTATAACCCCTCATTTGGCTTTCCTTGTATGACCGGGGGTTGGAACCAAGAGCTTAGCCCTCAGGCGTTGAGGCCTTTAGACCCGTGTATGGGAGCCTTTTCCTTTGTATCACAAAATCTGCATATCAATGCTTTATTGTGCTTTTCCCTTTTCCATAGCGCGGGCCGATAATCTAGGTACAAAATCCTTATAGACCGAGCCATAGTAATTTATTGCATTCAGGTAAAAGTCTTACACATCGCAATCGGCCCTGCACTGCTATCTTAATCTTTTCCCTTTAGCCACTTGCAATCACCGATAATACGGACGTGGGGTCCCTGTAGACTTTGCTTTAATATTTTATCGCGTTCGGGGGGAGTTCCTGCATATCACAATCGACCCTTTTCTATTGTCTTAAGATTTTCCCTTTAGCCACTTTTGATCGTCGATCACCAATAACCTGCTGACATCATTGCTGAAGTCATCACTGCCATGTGTCACCCTATGGGTAGTGCCACATAGAACTTGGAAATATCCCCATAGGACCCCTAAAAATGTCAAAAACGAGTGACACATGTCCATCCACCACGTCATCTTCCGTACCTGCCACATCATCGTTGATGTCAGCTGCCATGTTAGGTTGGTGGACCAATGAGAGGTCGTCATGTGGTCTCCTGGAGGAGAGAGAAAAGGGCCTGCCCATCCCTATTTTGTCAAGAATTTCTTTGCTAAACGTTTTGGCCCTCTCCTGACGATCTTACACTATATTGAAAATCTGCCCCCTGAAATGTCTTTGAAGTCTTAGAACCCCATCGATCTGCCAATATGCAGGATGCAGGCTCGTCAAGATGTGGGACTTCGGTATCAGCCTTCAGCGCTGAGAACTGTCGATAATCCTTAAGTGTGAACCCAAGACCTCGTCGATATGTGGGATGTGATATTGCAGGGAGAGCAACACGTGACCCCCACGAAGGAGAGAGAAAGGGGGGCCACCTGCCCTGTTTTGCGAGCCTTTTCCTTTGTATTTTAGAATCGGCCCCTCCAGGTAGTTCAACTGATCCAGGTGGATCTTGGTGGCCACCTACCCAGTCCACCTAGACCCCCACCATTGTTTCTCTCAGCATTTTCAGTTTCCTTAATTGTAGCACAACTTACTATTTTTAGCAGCTTTTCGGGTCTTGAACTTTCGGAGCCTTTTTGAGGCCCTAAACGACATTTTTTGGGAAATCTGGGGGCAACATGAGTCCATGGACCAATGTTTCCCTTCCCAAAGTGGTCGTGCTCAGATAAATCTTTCTAACGAGCTATTTTACGCATCAAACGGAGATTGTATGCCAAAGTTACGACCCTGGGAAGTTGATGTACCATTTTACCCAAATGGGGCCCACAGTTTGGCGTTTCATTTTCTAGGGTTAGGTTTTGGAATGTTAAGGGTTTTCCATTGTTTCTCAACAATAAATAGGCCTTCGAGCCTCATTGTAACACAGCTCAAAGGCATGTAGCCACCACATCTCTAATCAGAGATAAGCTACCATCACCCTAGCTGGTTTATTTCCATTACTGTTTGTAAGCATATTTCAGTATTTTACATTAATGAAATGAAGTATTATTTCCACTGCATATCTGTGTTTATGGTTATCTCTGTAATTTGCTGCGTTCCTGTTTAAATTTGGATCATCAACACTATATCACTGTAGGTTTTAACCCTGTACAGAAATTACCTGCATACGAATTCTTAAACAAAGAAAATAAACAATGCGAGAGCATAACCCATAAAACACATATGCACAGAGATTTTTCCCTGGATCCCAAAACCGGGACTACCAGCTTGATTTTTCATTATGTTCCTTTCAATGTTACAATACATATTTATACATGCCGAAGCATCCAATACCATGAACCGAAAAACCATCGCGTCCAATACCATGTGCGAAAATCATGCACAAAACCATAGGTAGGTTCGCCCAACCTAATATAGGGTCCATCTGTTCTACCTCAAAATCAAAAGCAGCAGCAACAGATAAAAGTAATCTAATAGAAGCTACCTTGGCAACAGGAGAAAAAATATCACCAAAATCAATTCCCGGCACCTGGGAATAACCTTTTGCTACCAACCGAGCTTTGTATTTCTCCACCTTTCCTTCTGCATTAGTCTTCTTCTTGAACACCCATTTGCTGCCAATGGGTTTCCTTCCAGTCGGCAACTCTACCAGATCCCAAGCCTCATTTTTGTGCAACGATGCCATTTCATCAACCATGGCCTCTTTCCAGAGTTTTCCATCCTCTGAATCCACTGCTTCCTTCACAGTTCTGGGATCATCATCAGTAACAGACAAAGCAAAATTTGAACTGAAAGCAGATGGACTATACCTTTCTGGCTGCCTTCTTTCTCGACCTGATCTTCTCACAGCTGGAGTTTATGGCTCTTCATCTTCTGATTCCTCCTCTGCTGCAGAGTCTGATTCTTCCTCCTTTGGCTCAAACTCTATCTTCTCAGGTTCCTTTGGTTGGACTTCGGATTGAATAACATCTTTTACCTCTCTGAACACCACATCTCGGCTGTACACAACCTTCCGTGTGACTGGGTTCCAAAGCTTATAACCCTTTAAACCATCCTTATACCCAATAAAGATGCACTTTTCAGATTTACTATCCAACTTGGTTCGTTTCTCCTTTGGAACATGTACATATGCATCACATCCAAATACCCTCAGATGTGAAAGAGAGGGTTTCTTACCAGTCCGTACTTCTTGTGGAGTCTTATCCTCCAACGCTGATGAGGGTGATCTGTTGATCAGGTAATGTGCAGTATCCACCGCCTCTGCCCAGAATTCCTGTCCTAACCTGGCACCACTGAGCATGCTTCTTGCCCTTTCCATCAACGTCTTGTTCATTCTTTCTACGACTCCATTTTGCTGAGGTGTATATGGAGTAGTCTTCTGCCGTGCTATACCACACTTCTTACAAAATTCTTCAAATTCCTTGCTGCAAAATTCTCCACCATTATCTGTCCTCAGCACCTTTATCTTCTTCTCTGTCTGATTTTCCACCAGAGCCTTAAATTCTTTAAACCTGTCAAAGACTTCAGATTTCTTCTTAAGGAAATATATCCATGTATTCCTTGAGAAGTAATCTATGAATGATACATAGTACACAGACTTACCCAGTGATGGAACCTTCACAGGTCCAAACACATCACTGTGCACAAGCTCTAATATCTGTTTCGTCCTCTTACCACCATAGGGGAAACTCACTCGATTCTGCTTCCCATACACACAATTTTCACAGAAATCAAAATCCAGAGAGCTATCATTCATACCTTCTACCATACCTTTACTATGAAGTATTCGAAGGCCCTTCTCTCCAATATGTCCAAGCCTTTGATGCCACAACATGGTCTTCTCTCCAGAGACCACTAGATTTTCTACTCCATTTTCAGGAACCATAGAACTATTGCACCCATCAACAACAGTGCTACCTTGCAGTTTGTACAGAGTTCCAGTCCGAACTCCCCGCATCAATATCAGTGCTCCTCGAATCATCTTGCAGGTATCTTTCTTGAACACCGTCTTTACACCTGCATCATCCAACTTGCTTACAAAAATCAGATTTCTGGCCAATGCAGGAATATGTAGAACACCCGGAAGTGTTCTAACCCTTCCACCTTGCAACTTCAACTTTACTTTTCCCCGACCAATGATTCTAACCTTCCTATCATCTCCTAAGAAGACATCACCACCATCATATTTCTCATACTCGTAGAACCACTCTCTATGGGGAGTGAAGTGAAAGGATGCACCTGAGTCAATCAACCATGCCTCATGATCTACATGTGTACTTGAAGAAGCCAAGTACACATCCCCACCTTCATCTGAGGTGGTTTTCGCCTCTGCAGAAGGAGCATCATCAGATCCCTTTCCTTTATCAGGAGCTTTAGATTTACAATCCCTTCTGAAGTGCCCTTCCTTTCCGCATTTCCAGCACACCACCTTTGTAGGTTTTCCTGGAGATTTAGATCTCCCTCTAGATTTAGATCTCCCACTCGATGACTTATTTTTGTTTCTGTTCTGGGATCGTCCTCGTACAGACAAGGCATCACCATTCTGGTTGTCCATATTCTTCCGTCTCATCTCCTCCGTCAGCAAGGCTGAGACTATTTCATCAAACTGCAAAGCAATTGCATTGCTACCTATTGCAATAACCAGACTATCCCACGAATCTGGTAGAGAACACAATAGACTGATGCACTTATCTTCATCTAAAATTTTAATATCAACAGATAATAATTGACTTACCACAGTATTAAACACATTCAGATGCTCTATCACCGAGTCTCCATCTTTCAACCTCAGGTTATACAGCTTTTTCCGCAGGAACAGTTTATTCACCAGAGACTTAGATTGGTACAAAGTCCCTAACTTGACCCACAAAGCCTTTTCCATAGCTTCCCCTAATACATTCAGCAATACTGAATCTGAGACACACAATCGTATTGTGCTCTTTGCCTTCCGATCCAATTTCTTCCATTCTTCATCGGTCACTCCCGATGGTTTAGTACCCGGATCTACTGCGATCCACTGATATTTATCGACCAACAGATCCTCCATCTTGAGTTTCCACAACTCAAAACTCTGACCATTGAACTTCTCAATCTCGATCTTTCCACTGCTCGCCATCTTCTTTCACCACCAGAATCGATCTCGCAGATCTCCCACTGAACAGGGTCTACCACAGGCCCGAGCGAAACCTCTCAGCAACAAAGGCATCCCCTTGAAGCCAAAACAGCTCTGATACCAAATGTAGGTTTTAACCCTGTACAGAAATTACCTGCATACGAATTCTTAAACAAAGAAAATAAACAATGCGAGAGCATAACCCATAAAACACATATGCACAGAGATTTTTCCCTGGATCCCAAAACCGGGACTACCAGCTTGATTTTTCATTATGCTCCTTTCAATGTTACAATACATATTTATACATGCTGAAGCATCCAATACCATGAACCGAAAAACCATCGCGTCCAATACCATGTGCGAAAATCATGCACAAAACCATAGGTAGGTTCGCCCAACCTAATATAGGGTCCAAAAAAAATTTTCCCGGGGCGCTGTCCCGGACCCCGTAGAGGGGGGCTACCCGCCCCCTCGAACCCCCCGGACAGGGGGGGATGCCGCCCCCCCGTTGCGCAATCGGTGCAACAAAGGGTGGCTACCGCCCCCCCGTTGCGCAATCGGCGCAACGAAGGGTGGCTACCGCCCCAATTTAACTACATAGGTTAGTCGTGGAAAGAATATAACACAACCCAACAATCACAGGGTTGGCCCCCCGCGAGGTCTGTTAAGTATGGATTCCACCCGTCTATGAATCTGTGATGTGCTCCACACCTGGGCCCGCCTAAACACCTATGTAAGACATGCGATGGACCTCCCGAGCCCAATTGTGATTTTCTCCTGAGCTTGCCAACGCAATCTTCAACGGGCTCTAACTTTTCCTCCGGAAGTCCATTTTCAGACTTCTATATACCGTTCGAAAGATCTTTCTAAGAAATAGGCATTGGATTGGGGTTGATACGACTCTAGGATATTTTGTGGCCTGGGACAGTGGCTCCAAAATTTCACTATTCTTGGGAACCTTGACCAATTGAAACCCACAGTGGAGTGAGTGACAACATAGCCAATCAAGGTAGATCTAAATCATAGCTTCCTTTAATCATGAAAGTGATATTCACTATTATCAAAACATCAGGTTTTCCTTTTGTATTTCTACCTTTCAATCCCAATATGATATACACATCTTGAACATGTAATCCTTTAAGGATTACCAAAACCATCCACTCAATCCATCTATTTTTTGAGTTGATTCCTTAACTCTCATTATGAAATTTTGTAACATTCTTCTAGGTAGAAAAACCAAATACCGATCAGATAGACAATATTAAAACATTATGATTACCTAAACATGATGGCCTCTTATCAAGTTCTGCTTACTTGTTTCCTTTTAGATTAACATGATGATGAACCACAATTCTTTCTCATCCTGATGATGAACCACCGTTCCTAGTTGGAAACGTCGATTATAACAAAAATAAATGCGATATGAATCCTAAAATTGATTTACATACTTGTTTCCTTTTAGATCAACATATTTTTGCATGGTCCATCATTGTATTGTAAAAAAATACTTTCTCTGTGCTTTCACTTTTTAATCAAAGTACCCACAAAATGAGCTAATAAAAAAACAACAATATCTTCTTCCTTGGAGTTGTCATTATCAACTCTCTCTTTCTTCAAGGGACCATATATGATTTTGATCAATATCATCAAACAAACTCTCCTTCCAGCCTCTTCACATACTTTTGCAATATGCATTACTAGGGAGCCAAGTCATACCCCATGTAGATCATCAATATCAAATTTTCCAAATTATAACATCCTCTAGTCAGAGTGTCATGTCAAAATCTCCTACTTGCTCCCTTTGAAGTCAACATTCCTTTGCATGTTTAATCTTCTTTTTGAAACAAGATTCTGCTTTATCTTTCAATCATTAATGAGTTCTAGGAATGAACTCATGAGATAGAAGTCCCTATCAAGGTCCTTACATTTCCCTCTTTTTATCATGCTCGTCATTTTCCAGGAATCATCGATAAGCATGACTGTTTCTTCACTTTGTTCTTCCATCCTTCTCAACCTTCTTCCTTTATTATTTACCTACAATTTTCACTGACAAGTACAACCAAGAAAAAACATACAAAGAGAAGAGCATGATGTAAATTTTGTTAATCAATTCTCTAACCTAGCACCCTGTAACTGCCCCTCCCATATTTACCCAACTTTACAAGCTTGCTAGGGAAAACGTGAGATGAGTGTCACTATGACATGACCCGACCTACAAGTTCTAGTTATGGAAGTGGGTTCGACAACCAACAACTTCATTGACATCTCTCAAAGACCACAAACCACCCTAGGTGGTCAATTCCTGAGCAGGAACCCTTTTTTTCTAACCTAGCACACCAAATGAATGTACAAAAAGGAAAGAGTGTGATTATGAGGCCCCAATCACATGAAAAATCATTATTCTATGTGGTTATGGCATAAATCCTCCAATTCAATACGAATGGTTCTGGGATTTGAGCCACTTTTTCATGCTAGCGTCCAAACCACTAGCTAAAACTGCCTCTAACCTTTCAGAATCATAAACTTCATGACAACAATGCCAAACATTCAAACATGAAGCCATAACTTGACCTAGACTACCTTCCATAAAAAACATATGGAAAGCATGTATGCCACATGTCATGAAATCATATCTAATCATAAACTGATAGTCTTCACCTGAGAATCACCAAGAAGACTCTAATCCCTCTCTAGATAGCTATCATAACACTTGTTAGTCCATGCATTCATTAACCAATTAATAACTTATCAAACAAGTCATGATACATAGATATATTACATCATATAACCAACATAGAAACCATGGAAAATAACACATAATGTCAACATGATAACTAATAGTACTCATAAATCACCATAGGAAAAATATATCTTATTAACATATGAAAATTCCAACCAAGTCAAGGACTTCCAAATACCACCTAACCATATATTGGGATGAACCAAATCTCTCTTTCATCCAATCAGCCCTCGCCATATTCCAAGCATGAATATGGGATCTCATGGAAGAAACCAAGACAAATCCAACCATGGCTTTTGGAGGAAAACCCACCTCATCCCTCAAGCAAAGTGATTCCACCTCTATGGTTTGGAAATCACTAACATCAACTAGATCGGTCTCTACCCAAGTTATCTAGGGCAGTAGGAACTAGTAACTCAACCCATAGCTTTCCAGGGCTCCAGAGCATTTGTTGCAACCGCGGCTCTAGGGACTAGTAACTCAACCCACTAAGGGCTCTAGAGAATTTTCCTAGCCTACGGCGCCAGGAGCTAGTAACTCAACCCAAGTTGTTCCATGGATTCCAAAGCATTTTTTTTAACCCATAGCAATCAGGAACTTAAGTGCCAATCATAAAAACAAGTGGAAAAGCCAGAACAACATGGCTATCCAAGAAATGGTAAGGCAAGGCTAAAGTGATAGGTTTGTATTCTCTAAATACTTCCAATTCATTATTGGATCCAAGGACCTAGGCCTTCGGGTATTTCATGTCTCTCCGGAGAAAGTTGTTGAAAACCAAATTTTAATGGGGAAATATAGGTTTGTGGTATCGGAAGCTTGCAAATGTGATATTGAATCCAAATCCCCATGAATTTTGATCTCGTTGTTATAGACATTTTTGTGCCATACAGCATTGAGCATGAAATGTCAATAATCCAAGGGATCCAAAGTCCCTAAATGAGTTGTTCCTACCCCTAAAGGAACAAGGTCAACCAATGACAGCTTCTCCCAGAAGTTCTCCACCAAAAATCACTCAGAAATGGTCAAATCAGGATCAATTCAATGGCTCCACTAGCTGCCTGTGTTGAAATGCAGAGGTTACACTGGCCAGTTACACTGCAACGCAGGTCGAAGCACTACCAGGGTGCGCTGAGTGGGAAATGACAAATGGCAAGTTCATTCAACGAGGTGTAAAGACTCTGGAAGCTTCCAGAATCTTCCTCAATGAAACTTGCCTCAATGAATTCGACCAAATGATGAGTAAGAGGTTCTCAACCTCCAAGTGGAAGCAAGAACTGACAGAGAGAAGCCACAAGTCAAAACATGAGCTGACTCATCCTCTCTGCTCACATCTATATATGGATCTCTCACCCAGAGGTTCAGGAGGCTGGAATTTTGTACTTTGCAGAGAATTGCTGTTGGTTTGAGATTGAGATTAGTACATTGGGTGATTTATGCTTTGTTGGAGGAGAGGAAGGGATTCTTTTGCTGGGAGGTAGATGCTGGATCGGGACTCATTTGGTTGTATCTCCTCTTGAACCTTGTTATCATATCAATAAAGCTACTTGAGTTTCTCCTATATGCTTGTATTTCAATGATGTTTTGTTATATTTGCATATTTAGTTTATATCTGATCCTAAACTAGTTATGAATGTGAATCTATATCTTTTGTGTAGTTTTCCTCTCTTGTGATCTTGCAGGAACTGGGTGAATCTGGACCAGTGAAAGAGCAGGTAGCGGGAAGTGAACAAAAGAGAGAGAGATTGGATCGACAAACTAGCGGAAGACATCGGTTAGTTACATCCTTCTTTCTCTATTTGCATCTCATAAAGAAGAATACTCAGATAGCTTTCCTTGTTTGTTGCTAAGGCACTATCACCTCTTGGAGTGGGATAGGGGCATTCCAAATTGGATACTTTTCCCAACAACAAATTGGCGACTCCGCTGGGGAGAGTATCTTGTTAGTTTATTTGTGTTTTTATTGCTATTCATTTCATAAACTCAAGAGTGCCGAATCGAACTGCATTTGCTATTTACAAATGCAAAGTAGAGATCAGCTACTCTAGTCCTCTCACTGGGCCTGTTTATGATCTGAGAAGCTGATCCACAAGTGCTCTAACAGCCCTTTATGATAGATCTTAGTCCTCCTATAAATCATCCTCCTAATTGTACCTAATTGATAGCTTTTATCCGGCCAAAAAACTGTAGATCAAACTGCAAACCGTAACCCAGAACCCATAAACAACTCTCGTTTCTGCTTCAGCGCAGACTCTGTGAAGAGGTTCTGCATTTCAACACAGGTCCCGTGAAGGCTACCTGCGTTGAATGTCAAAACCTCTGTGTTGGGAGTGTGCTGATCAGTCTTTGCCTTGTGCAGCTGTGGTTCCCTGCTTCCTTTTGCTCAGTTTCATCTCTGTTTTTTGCAGCCTGTTATAAGTCAGTGTACCTATCTGAAACCCCTTTTCTTTGCCTTAATTCCGCCTCGGTTGTATAAAGAAACTATATTTGTTCTTTGTGTATTTGTTACATCATTTGCAGTTTCCCATTACAAAAGTAAACTAGTCATACTATCACCCCTAGGTCTAGACCTGTCATAAGTGTCGTTTTGATCTTAGGAGTGAGTTTGTTTGCTGTTCACAGTTGATTTAGCTTTTACTTTTGTCTTTTGGTTTGAATTTATGAATTTCAAGTGTCGAAACAAGTAAATCATAAAGTGTCGTAATCGTCTTTTTGATTTCGAAAAAGGAACTTGTTTGTGTTTTCACTCGAAATCGAATTCAAATTTATATAACAACTTTCTTTTTAGGCATCAATATTAAGAAAGCGAAAACAAAATACATGCATATGTGCATTTTCATTTTGACAGTTTGTATGTTGATTTAGGGAAAAGTGCATTACTGTGTGCTCTATGCTCTTTGAGAAAAGATGGTGTCTTTCTTTTCCCCTTGTAGCTAGGATTTTCATTGTTGAAAAGATATAAAAAGCTTGCTTATCATCTTTAGACTTCATTTAGGAATTGTATCATACATCTCGTGGTGATCCAAAAAGGAAAACTTCTAAGAAAGATCAACCTAAAATAAATTGAATGAACTTAACAACGCTTTGTAACATAACGCACAATATAGAGGTCTAGGCTAGAGATGTGCTCCGGCGTCGTAAAACCTGGTCACTGGTCGCCTCATTGATGGTTGGGTGATTCCTCCTGAGAGACGATAAGTGCCAGTACGGATTGTGCTCCCACGTACCGTCGCATATATATTGGGAGACCCCTATATGAATATAACCTTTATCCATAGGAAGCCATGTCGGCCGCCCTACTGATCGCAATGCACTGAACACAGCATTCAGGAAGATTGACCGCCCGTACCCTAAAACGTATTCTATGGTTTTGCGAAAAGTTTGGCACACCCTCTACCTAGAACTCCAGAGCAGTTCCTTTTGGCCTTTTTCAGACTCTATAAAAGAAAAATTCCATCCGAGCATTTGTCACTTCGGGCTCGTTAAAACATCGAAGGAGACTAGAGTCATCTTTAGCTTTTTCTCGACTCTTTAAAAGTGAAAAAGCAAGTTGTGTCTAAGCGTCGTTAAAAATTTATTTTAAACGGAACAATCACCCCTTTTTCCTGCGTTGATCTTTAGGTTGAGAAAATGGAGCCCACCAACCGAGGAATTCCCCTTAGTGGAAATCCTAGTCCCTTCTCCTCTTGGGGAGATGTTGGTGCGCCCCATATGGCCACATTGTCGCTTCCAGGACTAACAATTGGCCTGTCGGTCTGGCTTTTCTCAACCAATGTCGTTCAGAACACCACTATTCCTGAACAGTTGAATCAACAATTAGACGAGTCTAGAATTTCCCACCAACCTTCTACTTCCTATAATTCTTCCTCTCTTCCTTCCTCTTCACATGACAGGACTGGTAAAGTTGAAAACCAAGTTCCTAAGGAGAAGAAGGAAAAGAAGAAGAAAGAGAAAAAGAAGAAGGAGCCAAAAGCAAATAAGGGAAAACAAGTGTCGTCTGATGAAAATCCACACACAGCACTGACCAGGCCTAGATCACCATGTGTCATCTGCAAGGGAGACCACTTTCACCGAGATTGTCCCTGCATCCCTCGGATACTAAGGGACTGGTCTCCCCGTTTGCACAATCCGGTGTCATCAACCTCTGATAGCCATGTTGAAAGCACACCGTCAACTAGCGAAAGTGAAGTTCCAGGACAAAAAGGAAGGGCTAGACCCCCCTGTAGACTGTGCGAAGGCAACCATGCCCTCCACCGTTGTCCCTTCTTAGACGAGGCTAAAAGAGTCTTGGAAGATCGCCCGGTTTCACCGTTACGACTTCCTCCTGGATATAAAAAACTCTTGCCAAGTCGTTCGTTAGTTGAGAATCTAGCTGGCCCACTCAAGTGGTCAGCTGAAGCGTGTATCATTGAGGATAAATCGACTGAATCCATACCCGACGAAATTCAAAAGGTCGAGGCGGCAGTTGACCTGGTCTTACCTTCGGAGGATTTATCTTCGAATGATATAGTCACTGAAGAGGATAAGGATGACACCATCCAGATTCTTTCCATCAACACAGACTCCGACGAACACGGGGGCAATGCACCCATTCCTTTATCGCAGGAAGGAAGTTCGTCAGAGCGATATCCGGCCGTCTATTCAGTCCCACCACCAAGCAACCTAGTTGTGTCCTTCAAATGGAACCAACTAGGCAGACCCCGATTACCAGCCAGTATACCATTCAGAATTATCATTCAAATATACAGAATGGTAATGGCTGGCACCATCATTGACGAAGGGGCATCTGTGAGTATCCTTTCCTCTATTGCTTGGAAAGCACTTGGTTCGCCAGCGCTTTTGCCTGAAATGAGAAATCTATCAGGCTTCGATAAAGGAACCGGTCGACCTTTAGGGATCCTCCCCAATGTGCCTATCACATTGAAAGGGAAGACCATTCAAATGAACGTGATGGTCGTTCAAGGACCCTTGGATTATAACCTACTCCTTGGACGAGACTATATATATTGCATGGGAGCCATCGTCTCCTCACTCTTTAGAGTAATGTGTTTTCCGCACAAAGGAAGAGTGGTCAAGCTCGTGGACCAGCTTTCATTTCCCGGATCACGCATCGCAAATAGTCACATATCATCCCTAAATGGTCTCTTCACGCAAGAAATGTCTCAACCCACGGTCCATCCTCCAGATGAGCGCGAGTGATTCGGAAGGACATGACTGGAACCCAGGGGGCATGCGTCCTGGTCTGCTTCGGCAGGAAAACTTTGGGTATAGGGTAAGTTTCCATGGAAGAATATGACTAGTCCATACCCCGTCCGTCATGGAAGAGGGGTTGTTCTAGAATAAGATTCTTTTGTCAAAGTTATGTGTTTGGCGCTTGTTGTCACTCACCTTTGTCTATCTCGATAGACATCGCCGAAGAAGTGTTTTGTTCGCTGCATTGATGAAACAATCTTTGGGTAACCTGAAAGAGGTAGGCCTTTCCTGGTGAAACAAATGTTTTATCTGCAAATTGAGGGGTAACTTTGAAATCGTACTTTATACCTGGGGGCGTGCAAACCTTTCGGAGTGCAAGCAAGGAGCGACTATTTATTTTTTAAATTTTTAGGTCCTCCCTTTAAACCTGTAGGTCTAACCCTTTAAACTCGTAGGATTAGCCGTTTCCGAACTTGCATAACGAAAGGATTCCAGAGCAAAGCTTTATAAGGCGCAAGCTCCATAAAAAATGGAATCTTAAATGAGACATTCTTATCGTATGACTGGAATCGAGCAGTTTTAGCATATAGTTCATGCTCGTTAAAAAATAAACATAAAATCAAGCAGTTTTAGCGTATAGTTCATGCTCGTTAAAAAATAAACATAAAATCGAGCAGTTTTAGCACATAGTTCATGCTCGTTAAAAAATAAACATAAGATCGAGCAAGTGTTTCAATCCGCGTTTAAGCTCGTTAAAAAATGAACTTCCCGGTAAATAACCACTGCGAGTATAGATTCATCAGCCATTAAAGCCTTGGTCGTGTTTGCACCATCTCCTCCACTTTTCCATTGGCTGATCATTCACCTCCATTTGATTGTTTACCCATTTTGAGGAACAGCTGCGAAGAGTGATTTCACTAGCCATCCTTGTGACACTGCCGTGATTGGAAAATTCCAACCATTACCTGGAATCAGCTGCTACCCGTTTATCACTCGTTCCTCAAAAGACGAGTCTTCTTTAAGCTCTTTTCATCTGACTCGTAAAATATGAAAAGATGGCCGAGTTTTGGCCTTCCAGCTCGTTAAAGCAACCAGAAGTGCTATCCCTCCTCTAGATTTTAATCTTTTTGGACCTGAGGGATTATTGCACAAAAAGATCGAGCGCTTGTTTTGTTTGGCTCGTTAAAAATATCGAAAACTCATCCCTTCTGTATTGTTTTATACTTTTTCGGACCTAAGGGATTAGATGACGAAAAAGGAACTTTGGAGTTATCTTTACGTACCTTTTCAGACTCTCTAAAATTGAAAAGGACTGAGTTATCTTTGTCTTTAGACTCGTTAAAAAGCATTAATAGCGACAAACTTGTCTTTAGACGAGAACGAGTTTCACTATCGCTAGGCTCGTTAAAACATAGCGATGGGTTTGCCCGAAGGGAAAATTATAGAACAAGCATATGTTATCCTCCTCAAGCTTGGCAAAAATAAAGAGGTACTGGTCAGAAATGACTGGGGAAAAATTGGGAAGAAACTCAAGGAACTTTTATTGGTAGCAAGTCGCTCTTGAATATGACACTTCCACTCCGTGCCTGAGTCGGGTTGGGTTGTTTCATTCACCGGTCACATCACCATGGTCTCGCCATACCATCCATCTTTGGGGTAAATGCTACCAATCCATCACACAAGTGTCGCCGATATGTTCAAGAGAAGTCAACCGTGTCCCATCCACTACCATACATTATCCTTCATCCTTTCATGACCGCCACCCTGAACCATATATCATCAGATCATTTTCACCTCCATCAAAATCATTTGCTCCGTTCCGTGTCACTGATGTGGGATACATTAAGGCCCTCCTTTGACGGATCGCTTCTTGTCGACATCAACTCATTATCCGAGAAGTTGATCTAGGAACACACCTTTCAGTACTTTGAAGCTTGCATGCCTCAATGGCAAGTTTCTCACTTCCGGCGACAGGTATACATCAATGACCTTCGACCGAAAGATTTGGCGTGGTGTTCGACGCCAAGTCCTTTATTCACACCACGTGAATTGTACTGCAGTGCCTTGAGGGTCATTATCATTATCGGTGATTCCTCTCGCGCTTGTTAACAGTTTACATCATTGACTGGTAATCAAGCGATGTCTTTCCATGTTCGACTTCAGAACATTTCTCACATGGATCGACTTGTACTTAGAGTGAAGATCGGACGATATTGAAGACCCCGGATCTAGTTTCATCCATCCGGGTTGTGATATATATTCAGGAAAAATAAAAACATTGACATGTACAACATTGCAGCAGATAATCATCCTACCAAAAAGGATGATGATTTCATCAAAATCATCAGTCTACCATCAGACGATTGTCTGTTCTATGTACAGAAAAATGAATTTATAAAGCTGAGCATGGGAATGCCTGCCTCAGCTAGATCATGAAAGCAGTATGAAAAATAATGTATTGTATTGTATCTTATTACAGGTCTCCTCCCAGCATTGGAAGAACTTCGAATCCTCCTAATAAAGCATTTCACCCGATAAACGACCTCATACTTTAGGGGGCAACTGTTATAGACATTTTTGTGCCTTACAGCATTGAGCATGAAATGTCAATAATCCAAGGGATCCAAAGTCCCTAAATGAGTTGTTCCTACCCCTAAAGGAACAAGGTCAACCAATGACAGCTTCTCCCAGAAGTTCTCCACCAAAAATCACTCAGAAATGGTCAAATCAGGATCAATTCAATGGCTCCACTAGCTTCCTGCGTTGAAATGCAGAGGTTACACTGGCTAGTTGCACTACAACGTAGGTAGAAGCACTACCAGGGTGCGTTGAGCGGGAAATGACAAATGGCAAGTTCATTCAACGAGGTGTAAAGACTCTGGAAGCTTCCAAAATCTTCCTCAATGACACTTGCCTCAATGAATTCGACCAAATGATGAGTAAGAGGTTCTCAACCTCCAAGTGGAAGCAAGAACTGACAGAGAGAAGCCACAAGTCAAAACATGAGCTGACTCATCCTCTCTGCTCACATCTATATATGGATCTCTCACCCAGAGGTTCAGGAGGCTGGAATTTTGTACTTTGCAGAGAATTGCTGTTGGTTTGAGATTGAGATTAGTACATTGGGTGATTTATGCTTTGTTGGAGGAGAGGAAGGGATTCTTTTGCTGGGAAGTAGATGTTGGATCGGGACTCATTTGGTTGTATCTCCTCTTGAACCTTGTTATCATATCAATAAAGCTACTTGAGTTTCTCCTATATGCTTGTATTTCAATGATGTTTTGTTATATTTGCATATTTAGTTTATATCTGATCCTAAACTAGTTATGAATGTGAATCTATATCTTTTGTGTAGTTTTCCTCTCTTGTGATCTTGCAGGAACTGGGTGAAGCTGGACCAATGAAAGAGCAGGTAGCGGGAAGCGAACAAAAGAGAGAGAGATTGGATCGACAAACTAGCAGAAGACACCGGTTAGTTACATCCTTCTTTCTCTGTTTGCATCTCATAAAGAAGAATACTCAGATAGCTTTCCTTGTTTGTTGCTAAGGCACTATCACCTCTTAGAGTGGGATAGGGGCATTCCGAATCGGATACTTTTCCCAACAACACTCGTGTGTCCCTCCAAGAAGACATTTTATCCATACCCTTCAGGAACTACTCTTTGAAGGAATTTCAAAGGGGAACATAGGGCCTATAGGTGGCAAAGGCACCAATTGCAACCTATCTAGAAATTTCATCCATAAATTATCTTGAGGATGATAGAGGACAACAAAAACAATTTTTGAACCTACTACTATCTCCTAGGGGCTTCTCCTTTTCCAAAAGATTAACAAAAAACAGATTAAATACATGTGGTATTATCTACCGATTGTCTCCACCCTTTAAAGTGTCTCAGTAAGATAACTCTGATCACATTGAGTATGCAAGAAAATCCAAATACGAAGACCATGGATCAGGTTAAAGTTTGGTGAAATCTGACTGATACCCTCTTTTTATTGCATGGAAGCACATTTAGAATTTTACAAATGTTGGGTGCTACTAGGTGTCTTTTAAAACTCCTAATTGCCTCACATTAATTATCAACCTGAGCAAGTCCTTTTATTCCAAGAGTGTACACAATATGTGCAAGCTATGAATCCAAAGAGTAATGATTTTTAAAATGAAGTATAAACCTTTGATACAAGAGTAAATGGATGCATTTATAAAACTCAACTTGCAACTGTTAAAGGAAATACTACATCTAAGCATCAAGACTTAATCTTCAACGGAAATCGTAATCAAATCTCAAACAAGCAATTAAATTGACAATAGCATCAACCGAGAGCATAGTAGCATTAACCAATCTCTTCTAGCTGATTCTATCTAAATTAGATTCAATCTCATTTAAGCGATTCAAATGGAAATGGTGTCAACCGAGAGTTCAGTAGTATTAAATAATCTCTTTCAGCTGATTCTATAATAACCACACTCTTATCATGATAAAAAAGATTCAATTCTTTAACTGATAATCAATTTAATCTACAGTAATAATAAATGGAATCAAATGACAAAGCTACAAATCACATAAGGAGAGTAAACTAACTTCAACAAAAGAAATTGGCAAATAACAAACAAGATAAACTCACAAAGAATGGAAAAACATCAAACCAATCAACTTGCATGAATTAGAAAGATATAGCACAAAAGATAGCAGTTTCATCCACCAGAGGTCGGGCCCTTAGCCACCAGCGAATACTTCTGACCTACTTCAGAGAATATGAATGAATAGCAACGTAAATTATGTATTAACCATTGAACTCAATCCTCATTGCAATATGGTCATGTTCCTCCAAAGCACCAGTCTGTAAATTAAAATTACAATTTGAAATAAATAGAGATCGATTGATTCCTCCCTTTCCTCTTATAGTTTTCACTTTTATAGTAAGAAAGGATAAAAGATAAATGTGATCCCTCGGGATCGGGAGATCCTGAGGGATTCACAATGGAATGTTATCTTTTGACATTCCTCTTGTTTAGCTTTGATCCTCCTGATTTGTCCTCCGGCCTATCCACAACCGGCGTGCCTTATTCCTCCTTTGTTAGTTTACGTTGTTTTGTCTCTAGGGAACAACAGTTGTTCCTTTCGTCGTTTTTCTGCATAAAAAGGATTAAGAGTTAGTTATGGTGGATAAATATTAATCAAGAGTAGTTCATTCATTTCTTATCATAATCCATCAATATGTTAGCGTATCAAAGTACAAAAGAGATAAGAAAATAGGAAAAAGGCATTGTAATTAAGAGTAAATACATACCCATTTCATAACTTAATAACAAATATGCAGAGTAAGGGTGTATATGAAAACCAGAAAGAAAAGCTCAGAAATCTCGTGAATGCCTTTGAACATGAAGGCAAAGAAGTAACCACAAGGAAACCATGTGATATATGCAAGTAATAATCAACTAAACTCAAGGGTGAACTCGTACAGGGCACAAAGATTCGATGTAAACATAAATTTATCAATGACTAGAATGAGAAACTCATCGTTCAAATGCCTTTCAAATTAGCGTATATGGAGTCACAATGTATTCTCAACTCTTAACCTCCTCACCTCCTAACATATACTTCACAAAATCAATCAAGAAGAATAACTAAACATGAGAGAGAAAACACATTGAATACCCTCCTAAAAGGCCACACAAAAGTGAAAAGTTGGCGTGCAAACGCTAAGGTTCATGACGTATTAGAGGAGTAAATGGTAGAATAAATATCATTGTAAGGGTTGGACACTTAGAGAGTTGAGTCATAATCGAAATCAAAACTAATAAGAAATGCAAGTCTCCATGTCAACATCATCCCCAAGTCTTCACGAATGGAGAGATTCCATGTCGAAGTGGCTGGACAAATAGGATGATAAGTAAGCATAATAATCAGACAATCATTTTAATAGATAATAGATCATGCTTTTAGGAGGAATTAGTGGCCATATACACTATTTAATTGTGGCCTTTAATTAAGATTGAGGCATTCAAAGTGAAAATCACTATTAATCCCTAGTGGCATGCTTTACCTACAAAGAGTCATCGTTGGCGAGTAACAGGGCAGACATAGAAATCCCTTTCGGAGACTTCACACCATAGAGAGTTTCCACATAAAAAATGTCACATTTGAAGTTATTTTCAATGGCCAAGGCATAAAATGTGCCAAAATCATATTCCTCATCATGAGCATATCAAATATCCAAAAGTAGTACCGGACCTTAACCTATCACATCTTCTGATATGCATATATAAATTTGTGACAGAAGTATTTAACGTCAAGAATATTAACATAAGATGTAACTCCATGGAATGGGGTGTAAACCATACAAATATCACTATGAATTTGTTACCCTACACTCAGCCATAAAACAAGTATACCATATGAAATCATATTATCGTAGGTTATACAAAGTTGCCCCGTCATATATCTGTAAATGAACTTTGTAAAGGTTGAATTCAACATAGCGTACTCTATGTCCATGCATTTCATGCCTTCTTTGATTTCTAACATGAAGCTTATGAGGTGTGAGCTTATTTCAGATACTATATCACTATCCCAAAAACAATGTGCAAAATCTGTAGTTTTGATTATACCAGCATAAATCTATTTTAAATATGGATCTATCATGAGTTGAGAGGGGTCCAATTTTTTCACATGTAATTTTATTTATGAGTGAACATTATTTAAATTTTTTGCATAGTTATTTTTATTTCTTATTTTTATTTTTAGATTTCATATAGGTTTATATTCTCTAAAGACTTCAAATGCATGATTGGCTCCAAGGCCGCAGGCCTTGGGGTATTCCATGTCCCTGCAAAGAAAGTTGTTGAAATCTAATTTTTAATGGGGAAAGACAAGTATGTGGAATATGAAGCTTGCAAATGTGAGATTGGCTCCAAATCCCCATGACTTTTGATCTCTCATGTCCATCCAAGAAGTCATTTTATCCATACCATTCAAGAAATGCTCTTTGATGGAATGTTGAAGGGGAACACAGGACCTGCAGGTGGAAACGACACCAATTGCAACCTATCTACAAATTCCAACCATAATTTATCTTGAGGAAGATAGAGGACAACAAAAAAATTTGAAGGCTTCAGAATCAGGTGCATGTTCTGACTCTGAGTCAGAACCCAACAAGAGAAATGACAAAGTGAAGTAGATTATTGATGTGGAGCCCAGTTCCACTGTTGCCATCACCAAGATCCAGAAGAATGAGCCCGAAGATCTAGACGAGGGGGAGCTTCTCTTCCACTCACACATGTGGGTGAAGGGTTCGCTGCTACAATTCATTGTCAACAATGGGAGCCAAAAGAACCTCATTTCAGCAGAGTTTGTGAAGCAGTTGGGCCTACTGACCACACCACACTCGCAGCCATATAACATCGGGTGGCTTCAGCAAGGACGAGATCTTTGAGTTAGCCAGTAGTGTCGCCTTCCCTACAACATCAAGTCATTCACAGATGCAGTATTGTGTGATGTTGCTCCTCTTGAAGTTTTTTATGTATTATTATGACAACCATACTTGTGGACGAGACATGTTGTATATGATTCTAGACCTCGATCTGTTATTATTTCTTTAGGTTAATACGTCATATAGTATACTGGAGGTAGCTTCGCCTATTGCCATCTCTTTGATCTCTACTAAGAAATGCAATTAGATCATCTCCCAGATTAAGAATTTTTTTCTTTCTGATTCACTCTCAAAGTAAGAGGAAGATTGTAGCCACATCCATGGCCCCCAGGAAGGGTTCCTCCACACAATAGAAGTAGGTGGATATGGTCATGGAAAAATACAGGGACATCTTCTCCTCACTGACAGGTGTACCCTTGCACTATCAGGTGAAGCATCCATGAACCTGGGATGAGAATCTTCCCTATGCGCAACACAATTATAATAGAGCTCCCCATAGCTTGATTGGCAGACTCCCTTTCAAGTGGGTCTAGGATTTCAACCATTGTCTCTAATTGATGTTGCCATGCCTCATGCAACTACAAGACAAAATCCACACGTGTTGTCTAAGATTGATAAAGAAACTAGATTTATTGAACGCATCCAGCAATCCACTAGTGGGTTCAGGACATATTGGGGCAGTCAAATTCCAAGTACAAGCAACGACATGATCAACATCGGATGCCACACAAGTTTCAGGTGGGTGACAAAGTTTGGTTGCATTTGCAGAAAGAACGCCTTACCAGAGCCCATCGGAAGCTCAGACCAATCCGATATGGTCCTTACACCATTACCAAGGTTGTGGCAGACAATGATTTTGAGCTCAGCATTCTCCCATTCCTTGGCCTACACCCAGTGTTCAATGTGGGCCGCCTTCTACCATACTTCCCACCATTACTGGAAACATCAGACATTGCAGAACAACTCACACCGACAGAGTTAAACCAAGACTATATGGAATGGGCCACAACTGATCGAATTATGGACACACGGGTCAAGAACACTCGCCAGCAGAAGCTCCAACTATATTGATTTGTCAAATTTGGCCAATGCCTGCACCAAGGCAAGCGGCTCGCCAGGGACCAAGTTCAACAGAAGTTTCCCCTACTCAACTGTAGGTTTTAACCCAATACATAAATTACCTGCATACGAATTCTAAAAGACAGAAAATAAACAATGCGAGAGCATAACACATAAAACACATATACATAGATATTTTCCCCTAGAACCCAAAACCGGGACTACCAGCTTGATTTTTCATTATGTTCCTTTCAATGTTACAATACATATTTATACATGCTGAGGCATCCAATACCATGGACCGAAAACCATCGCGTCCAAAACCATGGACTGGAAACCACCACATCCAAAACCATGGACTGAAAACCACCACGTCCAAAGCCATGTGTGAAAACCATGCACAAAACCATAGGTAGGTCCACCCAACGTAATATAGGGTCCAAAAAAAAATCCCTCGGGCCATTGCCCTGGACCCCGTAGAGGGGGGCTACCCACCCCCCTCAAACTCCCTGGACAGGGATGGCTTCTGGCCCCCGCTACACAATCGGTGCAACGAAGGGGGGGCTCCTGCCCCCTCTAAACCCTTGGTTAACTATGTAGGCTAGTCGTGGAAAGAATATAACACAACCCAACATCAACGCAATTGGGACCATTGCTTCCTAAGGGGGGAGGACTGATCCAAGTAGATGTTGGTGGCCAATCGCCTTTCCACTGGGACCCCCACCACTGTCTCTTTCAATTTTTCAATTTCTTTAATTATAGCATAGTTTGCTATTTTTGGCAGTTTTTCAAGTCCTAAACTTCCGTAGCCGTTTTGAGGCCCCACACGACTTTTTTGGGAAAACTAGGGCTAACATGGGGTATATATTAGCATTGGCCACTTGGAAGTTATAGTCCTTAAATAGATCTTTCTAACGAGGTATTGTGTGCACCAAACGGAGATCATATGCCACAGTTACAACCCTGAGAAGTTGATGTACTAATTTACCCAAATGGAGCCCATACTTTTGCCGCTTCATCTCTCAGGGTTATGTTTTTGGATTTTTAGTGTTTTCCATTGTTTCTCAATAATAAATAGGCCTTCAAACCTCATTGTAACATAGTTAAGAGGCATGTATCTGCCATATCTTTTCTCAGAGATAAGATACCATCGCCCAAGCTAGTCTTATTTCCATTCTACTTGTAAGCATATTTCAGTATTTGATATGAAATGAAGTGTTATTTCTACTGCATCTTTGTATTTATGGTTATATCTGTAATTTGTTGTGTTCCTGTTTAAGTTTGGATCATCTGAGAAAGAAAAATAAGCCTAAACAACATGAATAGGATGAACACTTACTTCCTTAATAAACTTGCATGATGATTGAATTACAACTTGAACTAAAACAATTGAATATTTAAGCTAACTTTGAAAAAACAAAAACAAAAAAATCATGATTTCCACTTTGCAAAGAAGTTCAATATTTGGGGTTTAAAAACTACCCCTTAAAGAACATTAGCCATGGTACATTTCAAGACAAAAGAGTCAATGCTATTGAAACAAATCCACTAGCTACTTCAATCCAAACTAGAAATCCATTTTGAATCGAAAAAAAAAAACAAACATCCAATTAATTGAAAGAAAATGGACTTGGGAAAACTTGTGAGAAAGGAGCATCATAAAAAATAAGATATGAAATCAAAGATAGTGCAAAAACACCTAAATTCAAATTCAAGTCTATTATTAATAATGATAAAAATAATTATGTTGAGTGTGTTGCCTCTTGAGAATTATTAAAATGGTTCATAAGCACAAAAGTTAACATATCCAATATTTCTATATTCAAGCTTCTGTGATCCATAATGAATTAAACAAAGTCTTTTGGTAGAAATCACATGAGAGCACACACACACACACACACACACACACACACAAATATATATATATATATATATATATATATATATATATATATATATATATATTGGCCGATGCGTTTCGAACCAATGGCAAAGGCTTAAAAAGAGAGCAATGTAGAGACATAATACCAAGTAACGGCTATATTCAAACAATAATGTTTAAATTATAATATTAATTTATTAATATATTAAAAACAAATATTATTAAGTAAGAGCTATATTAAATGGCTAGTTTTTGAAAAAAAATATTTAAATAATGATATTATTTCACTAATCTATTAAAAATATTAATAGGTAACGGCTATATTAAACAGGTAGTTTTTGAAAAATAATATTTAAATTAATTTATTAAAACCAAATATTACTAGTTCTTGAAAAATAATATTTAAATAATGATATTAGTTTATTAGTTTATTAAAATATTAATATGTAATGGCTATATTAAACGGCTAGTTTTTTAAAAATATTTAAATAACGATATTATTTCATTAATTTATTAAAATATTAATAGGTAACGGCTATATTAAACGGCTAGTTTTTTAAAAATAATATTAAAAAACCAAATATTACTAGTTCTTGAAAAATAATATTTAAATAATGATATTAGTTTATTAATTTATTAAAATATTAATATGTAACGACTATATTAAATGGCTAGTTTTTGAAAAATAGTATTTAAATTAATTTATTAAAACCAAATATTACTAGTTTTTGAAAAATAATAATTAAATTGTGATATTAGTTTACTAATTTATTAAAAACAAATATTAATAAGTAACCACTATATTAAACAACTAGTTTTTAGAATAAATAAATAAATAATCAAAGTCAAACTTTAAAGGAGGGGAGTCAAAAATTATAAAATGAGTGAAGACCCTAATCGAGACAAGATCATTTAAAAATAATTAATGGAAAAATAAATAAAATAAAACAAAAATATACACAAGGCAATATATATATATATATATATATATATATATATAAACAAATAAAAATAAAATAAATAAATAAAACATAAACATATATATATCCAAAGAAAAATAATCAATAAATAAAACGGGGTCAACAATAAAATATGGGGATCAGGCCCATTAAACAAATAAAAAACGTACTAAAAGGAGTTAAGAACGAATATGATGATAAAATACATAAAAAAACACGAAGGATCAAGAAAATAAACTCTAATGAAGAATAAATCAAAAACAAATATTCTAAAAAGGACGCCAATACCTTAAATTATAAAAAAAAAAAAAAAAAAAAAAAAAAAAAAAAAAAAAAAAAAACCTAGGAGGACAAGACAGGGACCCAACTTCTACTAATATTCCAACCATCATCCCTATTCAAATTATTAGGTCATTTTTCAATTTCTAGGGCCTCCCTCAATTTACGATGATGAAAATGACTAACCTTAGCAACGACCTGGGCCTCCTAAATGCAGATGTGATGCTTAGATTTATCTACATGTTCCGCCAAAGCAAAGGAGCGAGTCCTGCCATGCTTGATGTCAGCGGCATGCTCACAAATCCTTTGATTAATTGAGCGACCAATCTCACCAATGTAGGGAGTCCCACAAGAGCATGGTATAACGTAAACACCCTTCATATTCTTGGGGTCCACTGGGTCTTTTACAGATCTAAGGGATCTCCATATGGTATTTAAAGGCCGAAAGGTTGAAGCCACCTTATGCTTCCTTAGGATCCTTGCAATCTTGTCAGTGGTCCCTTAGATAAAAGGAAGATGAACACCAGAAAATTGATCCTTGGTATCTTTCTTAGCACTAGGACCTTTTTCAGCTCTCAGGAAAGCCTTAGTACATTGGTGTCTACCATACCCATTATTAAACTTAGGAGATGTGCTTTCTTTTCCTTGAAATGCTTCTCATCAAAAACTCTTAAAGCTCTAGTTGCTAAGGTGTTGAGAACACCAAGCTTTTGAGCTGGGAAATGATGAAAATTAGCATGAAGATATTGTTTCATATGACTTTTCTTACGATAAACCTGATGAGAGAAAGAGCCATTATCATTCCTTGAGAGGAGGACATCAAGGAATGGAAGACTACCATTACATTAAAATTCCATGGTGAACTTTATAGAACTAGATTGATTGTTAAGATGGAGGAAAAATAGTTCCAACTTTTCTTTACCATGGGACCAAATGACAAAAGTGTCATCCACAAACCTCTTCCACAACCTAGGCAGAAGATAAGAAGAGGCTAAGGTCTTTGATTCAAAATCCTCCATGAATAGATTAGCTACCATAGGGGAGAGGGGAAAACCCATGGCAACACCGCAAGTTTGCTCATAGAATTCCCCATCGAATCAAACGAAAGTAGAAGTAAGACAAATACCAACTAAATAAGCCATATCAGGATCTGTGATGTGCTTGATGACTTCGATGGCCTCGTTGATAGGGATATTAGTGTAGAGAGAGACCAAATCGAAGCTCACAAGCTTGTCATCTGGAACAAGCTTAAAACTCTTTAAATCATTAACAAATGATGCAGAGTCCTTAACGAAGGATTTTGTATGGCCAACAAGGGGCTTAAGCTTCTGGGCTAAATATTTAGCAAGAAGATAAGTTGGCCCTCCTATCGTGTTGACAATGGGTCTCAGAGGAGCCCCTTCCTTATGAATCTTTGGCAAACCATAGATTCTAGGGGTAAGAGGGAAACTTTCAATAAGCTTATGACTAAACGAGCTGACCGAGCTACTAGCCTTTATAGCAAGAGCCACACTTTTGGAAATCTTCTTCAGAGGATCCTTGTTGAGTTTCCTGTAGCTCCCGCTATTATGGAGGTGGTCCAACATCTTTCAACAGTAATCATCTTTATCAAGAATAACCACAGCACCACCATTTTCATCTTTGAGAACAACAATATTCTTATTATCATTTAACGATTTGAGAGCATCAAACTCAGGTTTGCTAATGTTATTCTTGGGGGGCTTTGCCTTTCTAAGGACAACTGCACAGTCTTGACAAATGATATCTTTAGTGACATCTGGTAAGTCTCTAATACCATATTCAATGTCACAGATGATATCATCAACCGGGATCTTTCTAGGCGCAGGAGAAAAATTTAAACCTTTCTCCAGAAGACTAAAGACAGGGGGATCAAAAGAAAAGCTAGAGATTCACAACCCTATTACTAGAAGAGGAAAGAAAATTAGAACAACCAATATTATCCAAACTTAGAGTCTTATTACCAATCCTATTATTATTACAATTATCAGAATTGAAAACAAAGTCACTAACCTCATTAATATTATTATTATTATTATTACACCCAGTAATATCATTATTATTATTATTATTATCCAAACATAAATTATTATTGCTATTTTTAATATTATTATTCCTATGTGAGGTGAAAATATAATCACTATTATTAGTATTACTATTAAACCAATTATTATTATTATTATTATTATTATTATTATTATTTAATTGAATATTATTATTAATAGAACCACTTCCACTATTATTGAAACCAACAGAAACCAAAGAAGAATTAACAGACAACGAACCTGAGGGAATCTGACCTGGTGAATACGAGATTGTTCCAGCTTCACCTTCGATGGAAGAAGGGTGAGAAACACTATCAACTCAAGATCGAAGAGCATAGATTTGATTAGAATTAAATCTCTACCAAAAGACTTTGTTTACATCCAATATTTTTGGTGGTTCTCAACTAGTCATAAGGTGGATGGGGAATTAATATAGGGTACTTGAAACATAAATGTTCTTCCTTTGGTTATTCATTTTAATTATATTTCAAGATTATTTAATCATATATCATTTTAGTGTGTTTATTAGAAGTTGAATTACAAAGTTGACTCACTATCTAAAGAGGAACTTCAAATTATACAAAGAACTATATATTATTTATGGATTTTGATGACAGATTTCTATTTGATCTTAGTCCTTATGAGATATATGTCATTCATGTATATACTAGTTTTTATGACGTATGTATAAAAAACTTTAAGCTATAACTTAATTTGGGACTATTACAATGATGCTATGTTAGAAATATTCTTTATTAGAAAATTATTGGAAAGCTAAATGATAAAAAAGAGGAGAAGAAAAGTTACTAGATATGTTTTGATGATGATATTAAGAAGTCATATTTTTTCTAATAATCATTTTTTGAAACTTATTATATCATTCCATGAGCAAATGAAGAAAGTGTTTTTCACTTTAAAATAGAACATGTAAGACATAGGGATTGTTGATTGTGGAGCCTGATTATCTTCTATATTCAAAGGTATCACCACATTGGACCCCAGTTCGAAATGGGGGTAGCAACGCCGCCCATAAAATATTCGCTGCAGGGGGGGTCCAAGGGGGGGCGGCTACGACCTTTGGGAGCCCCCCCCTGGAGGGGGGTTTCAGGGGCAGCGCCCCCGAAGCTAAAAACAGATGTAAAATTGCCTTGTGAAAGTATAGTAATTTCTAGTCAATCTAGGCCATTCATTAGGCAGATGATCTGACGGTAGAACTTATGTTTAGTTTAGGGTTTTTTTCCCTAGAAGGCAACCCCTCGCATTGTATTTGAGGCTGTGTAATAGATGTGTATTCTGTGAGAGAGAAACAAAGAGGTGAGACTGTGAGAGAAAACAGAGGATATTACAGCGGATGTGGTGTAGGTTGTGTCTCTTCATTTTGTTGGATAATAGAAAGGAAGGACTGGTTGTTTGGGGTGGACATAGCCCAAACTGGGTGAACCACGTATATATGTGTCTCTCTTGTTTTATGCGTTTTCTGTGTTTATATTTCTGCAATATTTTATGTGTTCCATTGCTCCGTAATATATAATTTTCTAACAATTGGTATCAGAGCCAGGTTCTGAAGTTAGCCAAGTGGATGAATCCTTGGAATGTCGAACGAAGTTGGTGGGCCCTGGTAATATCACGATGGGATCTATGGATGAGCTCGGTTAGACAGGCGGTGTGCTCCAAATTCTTCATGGATGTGTCTTGGTCCCAACACGGTGAAGAGGAGTTGACCTGGGATAGAGCAAGCTCTCGAGGCAGGTGGTGCTCCATGTAAGGCGTGTGCTTCCAATGCATTGGAGTGGAGAATCTTGGTTGGTAGAGAGTGGACGGATGGACAATCGTTTGAGGGGAGGCTCGATGGTCCTTTGTTCGAGGGGAGGATTGTTGGGTATACAACCAAAGTCCCACATTGACTAGAAGTGGTGAGGATCATGGGTATATAAGGATGGACAAATATCTCCATTGGTATGAGGCCTTTTGGCGGTAAAGCCCAAAAACAAATCCATGAGGGCTTAGGCCCAAAGTGGACAATATCATACCATTGTGGAGATATGTGGTGTCCAGAGTCCTTACAGGGATGAAGATGATGAAATTTCTTGGGTGTGTATCAAAATTAGATGTTGTTGATAACCTCTAGGAAACTATGTATTCTATTCGTTGGTGTGTCTAATGGTTCGAGTGAACACTTCACCCATCTTTAGGGGCAAGAAGTTTGATAGAAGGTGTGAAACATGTTGGACCTAGTTACTTAGAGAAGGCATGAATATTACCATTGGAAAACGTTAGATTAAGATTGGCGCGAACATAGTTGTTAGGGAATGAATATAGTTGTTAGGGAAGGTGAGAAAGATAAGCCTGAATGATTAATATTGACCCAAAATGAATAATTTACTAAATTATAGAAGATTTAAAATTGAATTCACATGAAATTATAAAAAATTATTGAATCAAAATTAAAATATTAATTAATAAAAAGATTTCAAAATTGAATTAAAAAATAAAAATAATAAGTTATTGAATTAAAAATAAAATATTAGTTATGAAAAAGGTTTAAAGTTGAATTCAAATTAAATTATGATAAATTAATCCATTCAAATTAAAATATTAATTAATAAAAATAAGTAAAAAAAGTTTAAATGCAAATTAATAAATTTAAATTTAAATTAACAGATTTAGAATTAAATTGGAATTAAAACATTTAGAAAATGAAAAAACCTAAGATGGGGAAATTTAAAAAGGATCAAAAGTTATTTATTAAGTTCGTTAAGAATTTAATTTAAAAGAATACATCAAATTCATATTTCATAAAGATTAATATTAAAATATAAAATTAAAACTAATATTTCATTTTTAAAGGAATCCCTACTTATTTTATTATAAGATTAGATTATAAATAAAGAATAGTAGTTTTTTAATAAATTGTATTAAAATATAATAATATATTGATAATGAGGGTGATATGGGTTAGAGAATCTGGTTAAAGAGGGAATATTAAATATAAACAAAAACTTTATTGGAGGGTTGAAACGTTGACCATAAAATTATTTGATGTGATTAATCCAAAAGATAATCTCAAACGAGAAATAATAAGAATAAGAAAGAAAAAGGTGAAGGATTAAATAAGGATCAAGTTGATTGAAGGGAGGTCCAAGGAGAAAGAAGTAGGAAAAATAGAGAAACAGGAAGAAAAGAGAGGGAAACAAGATTCAAGAAGGGTGAGAACTTATGTTAGAGGAGTAGGGTTTAAATGATAAGAAATGTATGGTGGACTTCCAAGAATAGCTTAACTGGTATCCATCAAATTACGGACTATGAAAACACCCATGCCAAAATTAGATGTTTCTATATCGTCAAACTTGGATATACAACCTTATAAACACTTGACGTTTGAAAGATCTATTAGTGGTGGAATAAATTAAGGAAGGTTAAAGAACCTCTAGAGTACACTCTAATCCTTTGTATTTTTCTTATCCAAAAGGTTTTAAATTCTGATATACTTTAACAGAGAAATAAAGCAAGTCCAAGCATTTTCATCCCCTCTATAAGTAATGAAAAAACTTCCTTGCATTTATTTAAAGAATACCCTTAGGGTCTATGCATGAAGTTGTGTTACATTGTTTGGCAAGAGAGGGCGTGTTTTGGGTGAAAAACAACAACTTGATCGATCCATTTTAAGTGCTCGATCAAGCAATCTTTGAGCCCTCGATCGAGTTGTTTGAGGGCTTAAAGATATAGCTCAATCAAGCATTAAAACAAACCCTCAATCGAGCTCATGTGTAACCTGAGGTTATCTAGGAGCTCGATTGAGTTAGTGGCTCGATCGAGCAATATGCTTGATCGAGCCATGTTTTTGAAATTTCCTACCAATACAACCTAGGCGTGGAATTAAAGAAAGTGGCTTGATCAAGCCTTAAAGCTAGATCAAGATTTTATTTAACCACATTAAGTGCTCGATTGAGGGTTTCTTAAACCCTCAATTGAGTTATGTAAAATTTTATCTCAAGCGCTCGATCGAGCTGTTGAGGGCCTAAAAACAAATTTTTAGCTCCACTTTTGTAGATTTCTCTACAACACCATTTTGTACCCTGGTTGATTTAGGGCAGAATTTGTCATTAAGTGGCACAATTGATCATGTTGGATTTGTGAAAGAATCCTCTATCCAATGGCATATGAGTTTGACACTTTCAAATTCATATGATATTTTTCATCTAATTTCTTCTAAACATAATGCTTGAAATTTTTTTGGACAATTTCAAAGGGGATGAATAAAAAATCAATAACATAAAATATACACAACAAAAAAATTCAAAAAATACCACTATCTTCATTTATGGGCCCTCTTCAAAAGGGTACTCTTGGTTTTTCAATTTATTTAAACAATTGAAAAAAATCTTACACGAACACATATGTCTGCAAAATGTAATTGAAATATTACTTCGCCAACTTTAAAAAATTATAAATAATATAATTTTTCATTAAAAAAAAAGAAAATGAAAAACTTAATTCTCTCCATGTAGATCATGTTCATATAGATGTGTTTTAAAATTTACACATTTTGGACTAAGTTATGCTACACAAACACATGCATACATCTTAAGATGTAGGGAAATTTGCAAAGACAACCATTTCATTTAATGGAAAGTTGACAGGTTATACGACACTATATTTTTTTGTAAAAAATATCTTTAGGACAACAACATAATTCTTCACAAATTTCCTTTTACTCCAAATTAAAATTCCCAATGCATATATGAGTTTTGAGGGCTTGAATTTGATAAAAGAGAAAAAAATTGAAATTTCAACGCCACATTTGGCCCAAAAGTGTAACCCATCTTCATGCATTCACCCCTTACTCAAGATAGTATGAAAAGAGGTTGAACATTAGATCTCACTTAAACATATGTGGGAGAAAGTGTCCTTAGAAGTTTGCTTTAAAGAGCACTTTATTGGACGAGAATTGAAGGAGTATAGAACACTTCCATACTTGATTACTTGGGAAATTTGTTTGGTAAGAAATGTTAGGCTTTTGATCATTTCTAAGCTCTCAATTTGACAGTTTCATTAGAACATGTTTTGCAGTTTTCTTCTTATAATCCTAGTATAAAGATAAAAACCAATCACATGACTTGGGAGGATATTATGAATGAGGATTATGCATGAAGCTTCATTAATAGAGCTTGTTAGACACTTTCATAGTCAAAGTTTTGTTTTGTTTACTACTGAGGATCAATATTTTGCTAATAAGGAAGACCTGGTTATGGGTCCAATAACCATGGTTAACTAAGAGCATTGTTCTTCCTATCGAAGTCCACTTTAGAGAAAAAATGTGTGCAACTACACATATTTGAATACCATTGTGATTATTGAATGCATGAACAATGAAATTTAGGTCCATAGTAATTGTCTTTTATAGCTAACATTACATTTTATGGATATCTATGTCTCTTTCAAATTATTAGTTTTAGTGTTATATATAGAGAACTTAACAATTTTATAGATTCATTATCTAAGGAAACTTTGCACTTAGATGGAGGTTTTCTTGTCTCAGATGAATTCACTAAGGGGATTTTGGTTTCTTCAAGATCTTGTAGCCTTTAATAATTTTGATCTTGGTAAGAAATGTTAGGGTTTTGAGCATTTCTAAGCTCTCACTTTGATAGTTTCATTAGAATATTTTTCGCCATTTTCTTCTTATAATCCTAGTATAAAACCAAAAACCGATCAGGTGACTCGGGATTATGCATAGAGCTTATTTAATAGAACTTGCTAGACACTTTCATAGTTGAAGTTTTTTTTTATTTACTATTGAGGATCAATATTTTGCTAATAAGGAAAACCTAGTTATGGATCTAATAACCAAGGTTAACTAAGCACATTATTCTTTTTATCGAAGTGCACTTTAGAGAAAAATATTGTGCAACTTCACATATTTGAGACCATTGTGACTATTGAATGGATGAACAATGAAATTAGGTCCATAGTAGTTGTCTTTGATAGCTAACATTACATTTTATGGATATCTTTGGTCTCTTTCAAATTATTAGTTTTAGTGTTATATATAGAGAACTTAATGATTTGATAGATTCACAATCTAAGGAAGCTTTGCACTTAGATGGAGGATTTCTTGTCTTAGATGAATTCACTAAGGGACTTTTGGTTTCTTCAAGATCTTGTAGCCTTTCAAACTTTTGATCTTATTTGACCTTTGACATGTAATATGTCCACTAATGACCACATAAAACTCAAGTAGATATTTAAAGTTTTGTTACAAGTTATGAAAATGATATGAGTAGTGGGCTTGTAAGTCACATAAAACTAATCATATATTGTATATGCATCAACATATAAGATTGCATTTTCAATTCGTCTTAAAATAAAAAGTACATTTTGTTTTAAAAATAATAATAATAATATAATATAGAATATATTATATCATGCTCAATTTATTCTTTATTTTCCATTAATATTGGTGAGAAGCTTGATATATGTGTGTGTGTGTGTGAAAAAGCAAATAACCAAATTTAAAAAAAAAATACTAATTTAAGAAGATATAAACTCCGTGTTTTACTAAATCAATCAAAATTGGTACAACCATGTAAATTAAATGGTTGGTAGATGTTGATAGACATCATTCCATGATAACCATCAACGCACTCACATCATGGCACGTCTCATTTTACCAAGATTAAAAAGATCATAGAAATTAACTAAGTTATGACTTTATTTTAAATTATTATTATTACTAATAATCATAAAAAGAATTAATATATGAATTAAAGATACCATGACATTTCTATGGAGGTTCTTAACTTGTAAATAAGATTTGTTACAATTCCATGGGCCAATACCATAATTTATCAATGCCACATGCCCAAACAATCCTAACTCATTTCACAATCAAAATATCTTATATATATTTTATTTCACTTTAATTTTATAATATTTTTAATTAATTTGGAAAAGAAAAAAGACATAACTACCTTTGAGATAAATCTCAAGGTCTTTATTAGTGACAACTACAAATATTTCATGAATATTACATATAGATTAATTCCCTACCATTTGTTTAAAATACATTTTTGAATGCATATTCAACATCTTAAAAAAAACCCTTAGGGCACTTGAATTCTACAGATTAAACAATTTAAAAACCCTTAAGACACTCGAATTTTACAGGTTAAACAACTTAAACTCAAGTTTTTAAAGTTAAAATTAACCATTTCCTCTCTAAGTTAGAATAGGCCATTAATTATTAATAATTAAATTAAAATTCTAAAAATACTATTCTAAAAAAACATATCTATAAACTATTTTAATAAAAAAACAAACTCAATTCATTTATATAATCTTTTTAATACATAAATAATGTAGCCTCAAGTTAAAAAGATAAAAATAAAAAATATATATGGTTAAGAAGTAAAACTTACATGTTAATATAAAAAAAATGAAGCTTACACTCTAATATAAAAAAATATATCTATAAAGAACATAAATATCAATATTTTGAATTGATATAAAAAAAAAAAACATAAATATCAATATTTTGAAAATAAAATGCCTTGATTTACTATAACAGTCAAATATATCTTTTATATAAAAATACAATAAATCAGCTCAAAATACAGACACCCTAAAAGCTAAAATGGAAGATTGAAAAAGTACAAGTACATACCACCCACTAATAATTACTGAGCAAAACCAAGATCATTGGAAATGAAAAATGTTACCTTAAGAAGTGGACGCTATTGAATCATCATTAAATGAGTGAAGTGTTCTCTAATTAAGATATGCATTCGCCTATAGGAGGTCACTCGCCCTCGCTATTTACATCATCGTCGTCAGCATAACCCTTAGTGGATAGCATTTCTTCTAATTCAAGCAGCGTCTTCTTCCAACTTGTTTGAGTACCTTTGAGCAATTGTTGCATCAATTCTTTTACTCTGTCATCTGAATATTTTTCAGATAACAATTTTACAATTTCTTGCCCCTCTGTTGTTATCAAATTTCCATCTTCATTCATTATCAACATCCATGAATGATTGACCTCAAAAAGATCAAAAAGATCAGAATCCATGACGGAAAGCATTTTCGATAACTGAATTTGATCTGTGGCATTAATGGCCACTTTCAAAGAGCTAATACGCGCCCAAAATCTGACAGCTTCATACTCAGATAAACTTAACGAAAACATTCTTTCCATCTCTGCTGATGACATTTTGGAAGGTTCCAAAGGGAAAGCCTCTTGAAAAATTGTATAAGTGAAACGCTCATACTTTTTTAATGTTCCGTTTGGACAAAAATATGGAATATAAATTATGTAAATGATATTACTCAATTCTGTCAACACATCCTTCATGGAATTTGGAAACTCCTCTTCGTACCAGCAGCATAAGCATATCATTTTTTGCTGACCCGTTGCCTCCCTTAACTTTTCATCATCAACGACAAGGAGAGGAGAAAAAACAATTAGAAATGAAAATCATTTTCTTTTTCCTTTCCAAAATATACAAAAAGCAAACAAATAACAGGTAGTTATTGACCTGCTCTGACACACGTTCCAAATGCTGGAAAAGAAATATTGCATGAGGAATAGCCTCCTCCTCCATTTGTGTCTTTTCTTTTTGTATTAATTCCTCCTCTTTTTCCGCCGTAAAAGGAAAAGCTGCTGCCCCCCAAGTGTGCAACATACGCAGTACACTATGATCATTATACGGTGCGAATGTCCCGTTGCTTTCTATTATCCTCATTATTCTCGGGTACCACCACTCGTCTCCTGTGTTAAGCCGTGGTGGACACCCTTCAATGAGAAAATACTTGGTTGTATTTGTCAGCTGCCACGGATTTTGGAGGACCAACCATGGAACCTCTCCTGAAAACTTCTCAGATACATCCAATGTTGTGTCTTCCTGCATTATTGGAACTGTTATAATTTCAAAATTAAATCTCTCTTTCTCCACATTGTACATCTCCACTAAAGCGTGAAGAGAAATATCAAAAGAGTTGTTGCCAGGCCTGATATCTAATAAAATCGTTTCCCTTGCAATTCGTCGACTCCGACCTACAATTTTCATATAAACGCAAACAAAATAATCAATAGTCGATAAATGGAATTTGAAAATTTGATTGTAAAATATTTGAAGGAAGAGTTATCCACAAAATATAGAACTTTAATACCTTCGTGGATTCACCATCCTTGTTCTTTAGAAAGGAAACAGAAATTTCCTCTTCTCCTCCTGCGAAGAGCTCTCTTAACAAAGCTATAGGACTCCCTCCGCCTCTTTCTGCCACTTGCTTCAATTTAAGGTATCTTCCGCGCTTCGTTACCACAAAGTCCTCCACCTCCATCCTCTCACTCTCATCTTTGTTGGGTATTTTTAATGGAGAAAATACCAAAAACCAAATATTCAAACACACAGAGTCAATGCTCTGTTTCTTTTGCTCCAGGATCTTTTGTGCACACAGAAGACTTAAAAAAAATTCAATGAGGAACAGAGGATTTCACCATAAAATATTTCTATTCATTAAAACAAAAAAACATTCACTGTGTCTCCATATGAGAATTTACACTGCTAGAAAAATTCCCATTAACATTTACTGCTGTAAAACCTCCATTCACATTTACTGGTGTAAAACAATTTTACATACTGCTGTAAAAGCAAAACTTACACAAACTTACAAAAACTTACTTCGTGCAAAACCACACATGGTTTTCGCTACTTAAAAAAAACTTCACAAAACATTACTGAATGTATTCGTGCACTGCTGTGCATACATCCTCTGGTTCTTCTTCTTCTTTTACCGCACCATCAACGTTTTTCACTGCTGTGAATACACATACATTTTACCTCCCGTGTGCCATACATAATAAAAGTCAACACAAAAAACATTAAACTTATTACATACAATTTCCTATTTAATACATGTCGTATATAAATATATATAAAAACATATATTATAACATGCCCATGCTCATATTAAAAGAGCCTCACCAAAATCTTGTACCAATCATTAAATTCTTTTACCTACGGCGGTCAACCATAAACCTTTTACTCCACGCAAAACATTGAATTGATGTGGGTTCGTATGCAGCTCCAGGTGATCAACGGCGGAGAACACGGGAGCAAATCCAACGGTGGAGAACAATATCGGAAGACCAACAAGTGCTGAAAGTTAACCTCCGAGATTCTTACGTTGCGTTACGTCAGGGGTCAACCACGCGTCAGCTCCATATTTTCTCGGAGCTCCTTCCCGGATTATTCCTTCGTCGGCAAATAGCTCCGAGAAAATCCGGTGAACGGTTTCTGGCTTGGTTCACGGTTTTTCTTGGTCTGCGTTGAAATTAGATTTCAACACTCCCCTTTAATTTCAACAGCTGGGCATTCAGCCATACCCAGACACTTTCTCAAAAATTCAAAGCTCTTCTGATCAAGTGGCTTTGTCAAGGTGTCTGCTACCTGTTCTTGAGTCCTGCAATGTTCTAGGACAATTTCTCCATTGTTCACTAATTCTCTGATGTAGTGAAACCTGGTTTCAATGTGTTTCGTTCTCTTATGAAACACTGAATTCTTTGACAATGCAATAGCTGAGCTATTGTCACAAAAGATCACTGTCGCTTTTGCCTGCTCTTGGCCTAAGCTTCTCAACATTCTTCTCATCCACACTGCTTGACATGCTGCTGCTGTAGCTGCCACATATTCAGCCTCTGCTGTAGACAATGCTACAATGGACTGCTTCTTAGAAGCCCATGAAATGGCTCCTGAACCCATATTAAAAACATAACCAGAAGTGCTCTTCCGATCATCTACACTTCCAGCCCAATCGCTGTCTGTGTATCCAACCAAATCTGAATGTTCTGAGGCATGATATAGAATTCCAAACATTTTGGTACCTTTGACATACCTCAAAATTCTCTTTGCTGCCTGCCAATGTGCCTCCTTTGGCCTCTCCATGAACCTGGAAATTAAACTAACAGCATACATTAAATCAGGCCTAGTAGCTGTTAAGTACATGAGGCTGCCTACAATACTCTTGTACAAACTAGGATCAAAATCCTTGCTGCTGTCCTCTCTGCTGAGCTTTAATCCCATCACTGTGGGAGTGATTGCTGCCTTGCATTCTTGCATGTTAAATCTGCCCAGAACTTGATTTACATATCTTGCTTGAGATATAAAAATTCCTTTTTCATTTTGATCTACTTCTATGCCTAAGAAGTATCTCAAGAAACCCATGTCAGTCATTTCAAATTCATTCTTCATGACTGATTTAAAATTCTTAATGAGCTGATCATCATTACCTGTGAAAATCACATCATCAACATACAAAACAACAATTAAAATCTTACCATCCTTTTCCTTGATGTAGACTGTGGGTTCTCCTTCACATTTGTCAAATTCATTATCTAGTAGATATGAATCTATTCTGCTGTACCATGCTCTTGGCGCTTGCTTCAGCCCATAAAGAGCTTTCTTCAATTTGCACACTTTGTGCTCTTCACCTTTCTTCTCATAGCCGAGAGGCTGTTCCACATAAACCTCTTCCATTAACACTCCATTTAGGAATGCTGATTTCACATCCATTTGGTAGACTTTCCATTTATTTTGAGCTGCTATGGACAGCACTGCTCTCACGGTTTCCATTCTTGCAACCGGGGCGAAAGTCTCCTCATAATCTCTCCCATACTGCTGCTTGTAGCCTTTGACAACCAGCCTTGCCTTGTGCCTTTCAATCTTGCCTTCAGCATTGCTCTTGGTCTTGTAGACCCATTTCACACCAATGACTTCTTTGCCTTTTGGTAACTCAACCAAATCCCATGTTTTGTTTCTCTCTATGGCATTCATCTCCTCATCCATAGCTTCTATCCATTTCCTATCTTTAATAGCTTCTTCAAAATGAATAGGATCATCAACATGACAATACAAGGCAAATAAGGAATTCATTCCTTCTTCATAAATTTCACTTAGATTTCTAAACTTCTTACCTCTTTCACTTGGTGTGCAAGTGCTTGAAGATGCACTTGAATTTCCTCCTTGTGGTGTGCTTGGAGAAGCACTCTCATTGATCCTCAATGGTGTCCCTTGCTGTCCTTGTGTTGGCGCTGCTGTTTGGGGATGTACTTCAGCCACTTCCTCTTCATCTTCATCATGAGACAAACAGTTCTTGACATTCACTGTTTTCTCTATGCTTCCATCCCAAGCTTCCTCTTCAATGAATTGAACATCCCTGCTGACAAAGAACTTCTTGGTAGATGGAATGTACAGCCTGTAGGCTTTGGATTCCTCACTGTATCCAATGAAGATGCATTTCTCCCCTTTGCTGTCCAACTTCCTCCTTAGCTGATCCGGAATGTGTGCATAGGCCACACACCCAAAAACTCTCATGTGGGTGACTCCTTGCTTTCTCCCACTCCATGCCTCTTCTGGCACTTTGTTCATGACTGCTTTTGTAGGACACCTGTTCAATATATAAACTGCACAATGTACAGCTTCAGCCCAATACTCATTTGGCAAATGCTTTGCCTTCAACATGCTCCTTGCCATATCCATGATGGTCCTGTTCTTCCTTTCAGCAACTCCATTTTGCTGTGGGGTGTACCGAGTTGTGAACTGTTTATGTATTCCATTTTCTCTACAAAACTTTAGGAATTCATTTGAGATGTACTCACCTCCTCTATCAGTTCTCAATACTTTTATGTGCAGCCCGCTTTGGTTCTCCACAAGTGCTTTGAAGTTTTGGAATTTCTCAAAGACTTCACTTTTGTTTTTAAGGAAATATATCCAAGTCTTCCTTGTCAAATCATCAATGAATGTTAAGAAATATAGGCTGCCTGCTAATGATGGAGCTTGCATTGGTCCACACAAATCTGAATGGATAATCTCTAAGGGTGCCTTTGCCCTTATGCTTTTCCCTGATGGAAAACTTTCTCTATGTTGTTTTCCCAAAATGCAGCCTTCACATAGGCTGTCCGGTTTCTCTATCAATGGTAATCCCTTTACCATTCCTTTTCTGCTTAATAAATTTAGACCTCCAAAATTTAGATGCCCGAATCTCAAGTGCCATAACCAGTTCTCATCCTTTGGCACGCTTTGGAAGGCCTCTTGGGTGACTGCTGCAATTTCACCTTTGTTTTTCATGTCTGCCCTGATCCGGAGAGGGAACATCCTGTTCCTTGTCATCTTCACTTCAGCAATGCATCTCTTGCTGGGTGGTATATCCATGATGGTGCACACATCATTTACAAAGTAAACATTGTAACCCTTTTGGATAAGCTGTCCAACACTCAATAGGTTACATCTCATTCCGGGGACATAGTAGACATCTGCTATGGTTTTCCTTTCTCCTTGTTTTGTAAATATTTTTACCTCCCCTTTTCCCATAACAGAGACTTTACTATCAGTTCCTAGTGTGACCTCTGATTTCAAATTCTGATTTAAGGCTGAAAAGAGGGCTATATTCCCTGTCATATGGTTGCTGCAACCTGAGTCTAAAAACCATATGTCTTCACTATGTGTTTCAGCCATGTTACAAGCTAACAGGACATTATTTTGACTGCTGTTTTCTCTTGTAACATTTGCATTTTGTCTACTACTCATATCATGTTGTTTCTTTCTACAATCACTTGCATAATGTCCATACTTTTTGCAATAATAGCATTGAACATTAGATTTATCATACCTTTGTCCTTGAGCATGAAACTGTTCTCTTTGTTGGCTGCTGCCTTGGCCTTGGTTTTGATTTGGATTGCTGCCTCTTCCTTGTGCATTTGCTGGGCTGTTCCTTCCACCTCTGTTCTGGCTTCTGCCTCTTCCTCTCTTGTTTCCTCTGCCTTGACCTCTTCCTCTTCCAAAGGACATCTGGATCTTGAAGGCTTGCTCAAGAGATGAGTTTTCATTCCTACTCAACCTCTGCTCATGTGTTATCAGTGATGCATGTAGCTCATCAACTGAATAACTTGAGAGATCCTTTGTCTCTTCGATGGTGGTGACTATGGCATCAAACCTTGAGGGTAAGACCCTCAATATTTTCTCCACAATTCTTCTGTCTTCAATGGTTTCTCCATGAGTTCTCATTTGTGTGATTACACCAATCACATGAGTAAAGAATGAGTCAATGTTATCTGACTCCTTCATGTTCAGATTCTCAAAGTCCTTTCTCAGCAATTGTAGCTTTGCTGTCTTCACTCTCTCCATGCCTTGATAGGCTGTCTTAAGGGTTTGCCATGCTTCATTGGCTGTCTTAGCTGCTGCTAACCTTGGAAACATACTCTGGTCTACTGCTAGATACAACAACACACGGGCTTTTGAATCTTTCTTCCTATTGTTCTTCAGCAGATCCTTCTCTCCTTGAGTTAATGCATTGAACTCAGTTTCATCTGCTGGTTCTTCAAAGCCTTCTTCAACTATTTCGCATAAATCTTGGGAAGCAAGCAGAGCTGTCATAGTTATTGACCAGTAGTCATAGTTCTTCCCATTAAACTGTGGGAGCTGGGTGTTAAACAAACCCATACCAGTGCTTGTGCTGGCCATTCCTTGACTGTGTATTTAAAACACTGACTGTCTCTTCAATAACAAACAAGATAGCTATGAAGAATACCTGAATCCTTTGTTGTCTGAGTCTTCTATCTGCCTGAGAGGTTTTGCTGCAGCAACAACCTTCTCCCTTCAGCTTCTTTGTCTCCTTCAAAGAGCCTAAGCCTGCTCTGATACCACTGTTGGGTATTTTTAATGGGGAAAATACCAAAAACCAAATATTCAAACACACAGAGGCAATGCTCTGTTTCTTTTGCTCCAGGATCTTTTGTGCACACAGAAGACTTAAAAAAAATTCAATGAGGAACAGAGGATTTCACCATAAAATATTTCTATTCATTAAAACAAAAAAACATTCACTGTGTCTCCATATGAGAATTTACACTGCTAGAAAAATTCCCATTAACATTTACTGCTGTAAAACCTCCATTCACATTTACTGGTGTAAAACAATTTTACATACTGCTGTAAAAGCAAAACTTACACAAACTTACAAAAACTTACTTCGTGCAAAACCACACATGGTTTTCGCTACTTAAAAAAAACTTCACAAAACATTACTGAATGTATTCGTGCACTGCTGTGCATACATCCTCTGGTTCTTCTTCTTCTTTTACCCCACCATCAACGTTTTTCACTGCTGTGAATACACATACATTTTACCTCCCGTGTGCCATACATAATAAAAGTCAACACAAAAAACATTAAACTTATTACATACAATTTCCTATTTAATACATGCCGTATATAAATATATATAAAAACATATATTATAACATGCCCATGCTCATATTAAAAGAGCCTCACCAAAATCTTGTACCAATCATTAAATTCTTTTACCTACGGCGGTCAACCATAAACCTTTTACTCCACGCAAAACATTGAATTGATGTGGGTTCGTATGCAGCTCCAGGTGATCAACGGCGGAGAACACGGGAGCAAATCCAACGGTGGAGAACAATATCGGAAGACCAACAAGTGCTGAAAGTTAACCTCCGAGATTCTTACGTTGCGTTACGTCAGGGGTCAACCACGCGTCAGCTCCATATTTTCTCGGAGCTCCTTCCCGGATTATTCCTTCGTCGGCAAATAGCTCCGAGAAAATCCGGTGAACGGTTTCTGGCTTGGTTCACGGTTTTTCTTGGTCTGCGTTGAAATTAGATTTCAACAATCTTCGAAATATTTCCAACGAGAAAGGTATTTATCACCGTTTTCCCCATTCACAATCTCCGCGGTCATTTGGAAACTGCTGCTATGGAAACTGATGGCACGATTCCGGTCAAAGTCGTGGCCGAATTGAACAACTGATGAGAAGAGTCTTTGAAACAATGCTTTAGTGTCTCTGTTAGCAGGAGCATGCCCCACTATTCTACCCGCTACTTTCTTAGGCAACTGATCCCAATGGTTGCCAAAATAAACCATTTCGAAATGTGTTTGAATATCATCTATACTCTCCTCAAGTAAAGGCAAAGGAAAAGAATGAGGACAGAAATCCTGACGGCCATCAAAAATAACAAGCAGCAGCGTGTTGAGAGGACGACCAGATATATTCAGTGGCTTTCCTTCTCCATTAGTGAGCATGCTATCAAATTCTGATTGGAACTGCTTTAGAAGATTCTCCTCATTTGATAAACCCTGAAGAGAAAGCTAAAGTGAGTGGAAAGGAAAAATAATGTATGCTTTGCAATTTTTTCCCCTGTGATATGTTTTAGGATCTAAACATTAAAAGAGTTAATTATAATGTGGGAACAGAAAACATGTTTGAAAATGTGGATCACCTGCTCTGTATACACAGCACAAGACCATGATTGATTGCATTGTTGTGCTTGAATTTTCTCCCATCTTTCCTCCAACAACTTGCTTCCTGCTATGCGCAAAATTTGTAGCTTTTTCATCTTTAGCATGCTGTCTATCCATTTCCCTTCCAACTTAGAGCAATTTCTTACATCCAGAACTTCCAATGAGGTGAGGCATTGGAAATCCTCAGGGAGCTTCTTTAGCTTGTCGCAGTCTTCCAGTGATAGAACTTGCAGTAGTGAGAGACCTTTGAAGTATATACATAATTCTTCAAGAGCCGAGCAGGCTGATAAATCCAAGTGCTCCAAGTACTTGAGTTGGCAGAAACTTTCTGGCAGCTTCTGTAGACTGTGACAACCGATCATAATTAGCTTTCTTAAACTTGTTACTTCTCCAAATCGCTCCGGAAGCTTCTCTAGACGGTTGCAGTCACCCATGTGAAGCTCTGTTAAAGTGGAGAAGTTGCAAAACCCATCGGGCAGTTCTTTTAAATTATAGGCCCAATATAAGCTGATTGAATTCAACTTCAGTTGCCCAATGCTTCCAGGAATACTACTTAGCCCACCACAAGCATGTAGACTAAGCTGAACAAGCGATGTTAACTTTTCTAAGCCAGAAGGGAGATCTTTAATGTTTCCACAGCGGGATAAGTCCAATAATCTCAATGATAAAAGCTCCTCAAGACTGCTAGGAAGAGCTTCTAGACTACTGCAGTCGCTCAAATGGAGTTGTTGCAATGATGTGAGCTTTCCAAGACTTCTAGGAAGCGCTTTAAGACTTGTACACTCGGACAAATCGAGTTTTTGCAATGCTGTAAGATTTTCAAGCTCGCTAGGAAGCACTTCTAGACTTCCACAGCTTTGCAAAGAGAGTTCCTGCAGACAATTCAATGATCCCAAATCTTCTGGTAGCTGCGTCAAACCAAAACAGCTAGACATTCTCAACACTGTTAAAGAGCCCAGACTTGAAAATGATGCCGGTAATTTCTCTAAATATTGGCAACTATGAAGTAATAGTTCCTCCAAACCATTTCCCAGATCTCCTAGCTCTTCAGGTAAGCTTTTGAACTGTGCATTCGTCAGTCTCAGTACTCGCAAATTGCTTAGTTGCTGAATACATTGGGAAGAGATTTGGAAGGAAGGAGAATTTAATTCAAATTCGATGTGTCTGACACTGGAAGGCATCTGCATATTATGCAATTAGGAATATATGAAAATCATACTCTAACTAATAAAACTGCGCATGATATAGCGTTTTAGATATTCCACGAAAAATAAGAAGAGAAATAAGTGGGACCAACCAGATATTTTAAGTGAACTTACTTGACTTAGATTCTGTAAATCTTCCGGGTTGTAACATAAATGTCTGAGCTTCTCGAACCCCTTTAGCTTTGACACATCAAAAGGAAGATGGGAAGTTATGGCACTGAAAAAAACCAGCTCTTTAAATTTATTTTCACATTTGCCCTCCACATCTGTTAAGGGTCCGAGTTTAAGAACTCTTAAAGATCCAGACATCAAATCTAGCTTTGACGCGGGTATACGCAGTGGATCTTTGTTGTCACTTGCCCATATGCCCTTGATCTTTTGAAGGTCCTGTATATTTATTAAATATTAGAGTCAGTCATTTTGAAACAAAACTGTATATGATAAATATTTTAGTTGAAAGATTGCGTACCTCAACTTCTAAGAACTTTTCAATTTCAGTTGCAGTGGTCAATCTGAATCTGTTTCCTTCTGTCCTCTGGAGACCAACTTCCAAGATGACATCGTGTACCCTTGCAGTCATGCTTTTCGCATCTCGGGTCACAAGCGCTCTTTTTTCTAGCCCTTTCAGTTCTGGCTCTCCCCCAATATCTGAAAGTTCTTTCCAGTCACACCCTCGAAAAAATGAACAAATATCCAAAAATGGATCTTTCAATTTATCTTCAAGTTTGTCGTAGGCAAAGACGTATTGCTCTATACTTTCCCCAATATCACCTTTCCAGTTTTTTTCTTTAGCCTCTTTCATCAATGTTTTATAATTTTCCACTGCGTTTCCTTCCCCGCCATTTATGAATCCTACTAACACCTTCAAAAGCCCCGGGACTCCTCCACATATATTGACTATGCCGTTAATTTGGCTATCATTTAGTTTATTTTTATCGTCAGACAGCTCCTTTTTTAAAAGCTCCACTGCCTTGGCTTCGGGCAGGCTTTCAATTGGGTAGAATTCTTTTTCGACCCCTTTGCTCATTGTCATCCAGCTCGCTGCATCTTTATTACGTGCAGTTATGAGCAACCTCACTTTTTTCGCATTCCCCATATTCTCAGGGAGAAGCTGTGTGAGTGCATCTGGGCCTTGTTCACGCTTATCAGGAAGCAAAACATTGTCGATATAAATAAAAGCCTCCTCCTTCTCTAACATGACAGCAATGTCTTCTTGTCCTTCGTTATACCTTCGGATCTCCTCCGCCTTTTCTCCCTTCAAATCAGATAATATAATTTTTTGCAATTCTACTACATTTGGAGTTGATTTTATATCTTGAAACAAACTAACAAAAGAAAATTTACACCCTTCCTTTTTCTCCTCAAACAGCCGCGCGAACACAGCATCTGCAAGGGTAGTCTTTCCCATGCCACCAAAGCCATGCAAGATAACCGCTACAGCATTTTTGTCGCTTTCCCACTCAAGCTTTTTAATAACTTCTTGCAATGGTTCTTCGATTCCAACTGTTGTAACCATATTTAAACACAGAAATATCAATAAATCATTTTAATAAAAACATTCACAAGTATTTAAAATAACACTTTCTCATCCGGTATCACAATTTACCTTTGTCTTTAGGATATTTTGGATAGTGTGGTTTTGGCTGGCGGACGCAATCCAAAATACATAAATCCATTTGTCTCTGCATTTCTTCGTACGTTTGCTGTAACTCTTTCTCAAGTTCAGCCAGCTCTTTTCTGGACGAAGTTGCCGAAAGAAACCTGTATTAAGAAATATTTTTTTTTCAGATCCTGTATTAAGAAATATTATTTACAAGCCTCTTTCATAAATGGTCTCCTCCTACATAAATCCAACACTAAAAAAAGAGGTGTGAATTTATTTAGGTGGGACAAGGAATTGAGCGTCAATTTTCACCTGCGAGGTTTATAATATTAAAGTGTGTTGAGTGAGCATTCACCTGCGAATTTTGGAAGCCTCAATTTGAGTGCAGCAGGCGATAGAGGCTTCAATTATCAACTCTATTGCTTTTCCTATTGAAGCCTCCATCCCTCGCTTCGATTCAGGCCGCTTTTCAAGTTCTTTAACATGTTGCTTCAATTTACTCATCTCCTTCAAGAGGGACAGACATGCATTTTGATTATCAGACATTTCTGCGTACCGCTCCCATGCATTTGCCACCACAAGAAAACCTATATTAAGCAGGCGTGCTGTTCCCATGCCTTTGAGAAAATCCCGAGCGATTGTCTGCCCGTCGTTGGATGCAAAATCTTTCTGCATAACAGCAAAGGAAGCGTAAGAGCATTTGTGATGTAATATATCTTCACGTTTTAATAGAATAAATGTAAGTAATGATCAATGATGGTGAAATACTTTTCATACTTACAGCTGCCTCAATGGCTTCAGAGAGTGCATCTTTTAATATCAAAAAGTTTTTTGAAACTAACAATGAATCTTTAGCGGGCTTCGTCTTTGACAGGTTATTTCTCTTTTTCTTTTTCTCTTTTTTTCCTTCTTCTTCCTCCTGCGAAAATAAAACAAAAATATGTTTTTTAAACATCTAATTTAACCCAAAAAATATATATATATATAATAAAAATAAATGGTATTTATGAAAAAATAAATTAATTTAAAAACAATAATAATAAAGTGGTTCTTAAATTTTTTAATTTAAGAATAATAACAATTATAAAGTGATTCTTGAATGATAAAGATAAATTGTAATAATTTTTATAACAAAATAATAATAATTATTTATAATTAATCTATAGAAAAAAACTTAAATTTTTAATATAATAGAGTTAAAAGAAGAATAATATTTACATTAATTTCATGTTTTTCCTAAATAATTTTTTTAGAATTTTAATCATGTTTTTTCTAAATAATTTTTTTAGAATTTTAATTTAATTATTAAGTAGATAAAATAGTTTTAAATGCCATTAAATAGTTTAGAATATTTAAAATAGTATACACAAATCAAAGTTTGATATTTATTTTCAAAGTAGTTGTGTCATTTTTACTTTTTTAATTAAATTGGTTAATAGAAAAAATGTCATACTACTAGGTGTTAAATCAAATGAGTAATGGATTTTTGAGGATGTGGTATTGATAAACATGGTATTGGCACATGGTATTGTAGCAAAGCCTCTTTACAGATTAAGAATCTCTGTGTTAAAATGTTGTACATCTCCATGGTTAAGAATCTTGTTCCATGCTTTTTAAAATGTATATATGTTTAGGATTGACAATGAATGGGTGCATTGTTAAGGCACTCCTTGCAATAGGTCACTGGTTCAAATCCCTTGTGGGTGCTTACCTACCAAAAAAACTTATATATTAAATTATTTTATTATTTATTATTAATAACAATAATTTAGAATAAAGTTATTAAGGAATGTAAGATATATCATGTAATAAGTGTTTTCGTTGTTATTTTGGATTGATGCCTAATGACATTTACGAGCCATAGGTAAATCTTGTATTACCTTCTAAACACAAGCCCATATGAAAATAGCTCGGTTGGGTAGCTTGGTTGGTCAAAGCCCCTTGCTTGGTTGGTCAAAGCCCCTCGCCAAGTTGTTGGCCCTCTGTCACAAGGTGTGGGTTTTATCCTCCTTGGTCCATCGAGGTGAAATTTCCATCACTAGAGTCAACTCAGCGTAAGGCCCCTTTGGGTGGGTCTACCTAGGGATATTATTGTGAAAAAAAAGGACTGTATATGGAAATGTTGAATGATTTAGGCTAGTCTTTGGCTAGGAAGACCAAATCATAATGAGAATTTCACTCTCCTTAGAGAGAGATGGGATAGCATAATATTCAAAAAACAAAACAAAAAACCATACATAAGCTGAAAACCATGGCAATTGGCCTTGAGAAAATACAATAATAATAAAAATGATGGAAGCTTGAGTGTATCAAAAGACTAAGCAAAGGGATTAGAACTCATAGTTGCAACTTGGATGGGTCCTGATTGTTGCCGCTAGCTAGAGCTGGAATGCTAAGTTGAGCTCATCTTCAAAGGGGCTCGAGGTAAGCTCACAAAATCAGGCAAAAGTATCCTCTAGATGGTGGTGAATACACGCGTTTCCTAAGTGGCCCATTCCTGGTAGTAAGTTTCTCCTCTATGAACATAGGTAGATGATGAGTCATGGTTGAAGGCCCGGGAAAGAAAGGAGAGCATGTGATATGTAGAAGAAAGTCACAAGTGCTAGGCATGAAGAGAAAAGCCATGTGTAGGAGGGTCAGGGCCAGGTGGGTGAGCAACAAATGTGGCCAAGAATTGGGAAGGAGATGGAAAATGAACTTCAGAAAAAGAGAATGAGCCAACTCAAGAGGATGCGGGGAAAGTGATGTAGACCTAGCTGAGAAGAACACTAAGGGAAGGGAAAAAACCGAGGGTAGTGAACTAGAGAGAGGTCTTTGAGGCCCTGAAGCAAGTTGAATACCTAGAGGGATACACCATATGAGAATGTTGTGTGGAGAAATACAAGAAGGGAGTCCATAAATGAAAATAATGACTAAACAAGGGGTGTTACTCAAGCCAAAGCCCATCAAGAGCACATCTATAGAAGGTTTCTGACACCTGAATGAGGAATTTCCTTACATGCAGAAGTAATTGAATTTGAAAGCTTTGTCAAATGCACCAAACCTACAAAGCGAAAGAAACAATTGATTAGAACCTATTCTCTTGAAATTCAAGTGGAAATTGCCTTCATTTCCAGAGCTCAAGTTTGTGTGGGAGGGATGGTTCTTTTCTAACGGTGCAAATGTGTTTCAAAGGAAGAAAAATTGTGCTATTTCAGGGCTCAAGAAGGTGGGTCCACATAAGACCCCAATTGCGATCAACGAGAGCCACGGCCTACATTTCAGGAAAGAGACTCAGGTAGCCAACAACAAATGTATGATATACGAATCGAGTAATGAGGAGGGACACAATAGTCTACAATAGAGCCATTTCAAAATTCATATGAGTGGAGACCCTATGAGTTGGCTGGAGGAGAAACTGGCATTCAAAACTGGAGTGTGAAGCATGAATGGCATGGAGTACGATGGGTGTAGCCCACATGTGACATCACCTCATGATCCTAGGCATCATAAACATTATTTATGTGAGCGTGTTGCCATATCCCCTCGCTTCTTTTCCAGGTAGGGTAGTGGTAGCGCAACCCTCAACCCTTCTCGATCCATAAACACCCCATAAGGGATAGATGTATCCTTGTGAACAAGCTTCCAACACATATCCTTAAGAGGGGAGTCCTAGAGAAGGTTCTAGGTGGAGGGTAGCGCTAGCGAAGAGTCCAAACATCCATGATTAACTAACATATCATAAACTTTAATTCTTATTTATTGAACATGGGAGGGCACAACAACCAGGATGTTAACAATAAGAGGCGAAGCCTTACATATGAGTGCTTATAAACTATAGCTTTTGGATATTCTATGAATTGGGTCATTGTTATGTATCTTGCGGATCGTGTTGATGATAAGTTGAGATCCCCTTCTACACAAATCTTGGAGAAGCCTTTTACTTTTGCAATTTTCAACCTTGTGATGAGGGAAGTGAGTTCCACCACATTATTATTGTTAATGCCCAAAGTACTAGAGTATACGTAAAGTGGAAGGCCTCTATGATCTCAAAATATACTACCAAAACTAGTTGGACTCAAATTCCCTTTTGATGCACTGTCAAAATTCAGTTTTAGGAAAGAAGCGTGGGGGAGGGGACCATGTAGAGGAAATAACAAGTGATGGAGAGGAGGTGAGGAATTGAGAAGAGATGGGGGAAGAGGGGACAATATTCCATCGATTAAGAAGCTCAACCTCTAGAACTTGGGCTTGCGAGTGAGACTCGGGACCAAGAGAGGGAAAGAATGGTTTTCTTGATGTTAATAAGAGTAGAGTTCCAGGGAGACTTTTTCCAAACCATAATAGCATAATAAAGTGACTTAGTAGCCTATTTTGATTCTCATAGGATATAGTCGAAGAAAAAGGGATCAACTAGTTTAATTGCTTGAGTTTGTTATAAACAAAAGGTATCATTTTAATAATATTAAATAATTAATTGTGGGTATGGTAAAAATAAAGTGACCCATGGTATTTCCATCCACCCAAGGTATTTCAAGAGGAGGAAATAATTACAAAAAGAATGAAGGGATCTCAAGGAAAATATGAGTTGATGATTTGAGAATTGAACTTGGAGCTTAACTACCTTACTTTGTGAGGGGAAACCTTTGTGTAGAGCCTCAATTTGGTGGTGGAGCTATCCATTCTAGATGGTGGCGATTAGTTTCGGTGGTGAAACATCCACCCTAGCTATTATAAAGGGGGGATCATTTTAGGTTCTCCATTGGCACTTAACGAAGGAAATAGGATCAAATCATAGTGACTTCTAGGAGTTTGGAGAAACAAATATTTAACAACTGACATCACTAGAAAGATTCAAATTATATAGGCTAACTCGCATCTTTGCAAAGGTCTAAATTTTTGTAGCATCTGGTTTTTTGCTTTGGCATTTTCTAGAAAATTTTGTGAACTCACAACTTTCCAATTCATTGTTGGAATTTATAAAAATTTAAGCAAAATTATTTATGGCAATTTTCGGAAGAAATTTTTGGTAGGATTTTTTTTTTAACAAAAATGACTACATTGGGAAAACCAAGGAGTAATTACATTCAATACAGAGGCAAAACATTTCTTCTAAGATCATATATGGAGTTGAAAAATTGATTCTTACCCTACTATCCTAGACAAACATTTTGTAGAAAGAACTACAACTATATACTCTACAAAATTGATCACAAAACAAAATACATCTACATAAATAATACATATATCTTCTATGGGGGATCAGTGGATATCATGTCCGAGTTCCTCCTAAAGCACCGCCTGCAGTGCTGCCATTCTCTCCAGAATGTCACTGAATATGCATGTCCTCTAAATGATGTCAAATCCATTAGAGTTCCTCTTCAAACTGTTGCATTTTGTATTGTAATTTCTATTGTGCTTCCAGGAGGAACAAGATGGAGTCTGATTGCTGCCTCAACTAATGTATTATCTCATCGTACCCTTCATTTCTACTTATAGGAGGGAGAGGACAGAGATGACACAAATGTCATGAGCCAAAGCCAAAATATCTTTGTTCTCCATGCTAAGCCGAGACACTGAAAGGTTTTGGACCAACCATATTTTCTTGATTCCTTCACTGGAGACTAAAAAATAGTGGGACACAAGGCCTCTACTTGTCGTGTTGTCCAAATGAGATAGTCTCCAAAGAGTTATTTCTCGAAGGATGTTGTAAATATGGGACTTGAACAAATATCTCAAGGTGGCCAAACTATACACACAAAAGATAGATTGAATGCATATAGTATCTGAGAGCACTTGGCGAAGGAATTTTAAAGACAAAAGGAGATCCTACAAATACTCGGGGAAGGCCCTTTGGGTAGAATTGACACTGAGATGGAAAGATAGAGAGTCAATTATACCTATAATTGGAATTTTCATACTTTCGAACTTCGCAGAGTAGGAACCTTTGGATTTATTTGAGAGAAAGTTATTTGTCATGTTCCCAAAGATGATTATCACAATGTTTTCATATGAGGGAATCAAAGGATGAGAATGCCACACCTTGTGCAGTCCTCCAGAAGGAAACTTGTCATGTTTTCAGAAGAAAGAGGAACCTCTGGAGGCATGAGGACCTTTCCTCCTTCTCCCTACATAGATACTAGTATTTCTCTTCTTGACTGCATCTCGAAGCATCTTCGAATTGATTGATTTGAGCTGATATCTCTTGAATGCTACATGGGGTTCTATAATATCTCATGCTTTAGCAATCAATTTTTAACAATAACCAATGACGTTGCACAGTCCATAACTCATCCAAGTGAGCACATTTTTAAAAGGAATGACACATATTAATTTATGTTTTTCCCTCTCCAATTGGGCTAAGAAATATTGTGCATGTCATGTGTTCCAAACATCCTCCACCTTGTAGTGGTTGACAACATCTCGACGACATCCCTGCAAACCAAAGTCGTGAGAAGTAAAGGAATAAATTGAGTGTTCCTTTGGGAGGCATTTAATTTGCGCTACTTGGAACCTTATTTCGTCCATCTACTTGAAATAATAAGACTTGTTTTTCATATGGAGGGATATCATGGTATATTTTGCATCCCCTCTAGTTCGTTGATTTCATATTTCCCTCCTTCGAGTTGGAAAGCCCTATTTGATTAAGCATCATCTTCCATGTTTTGATGCCAAAGAATATGATAATATGAATTATGAGTGAAGGATTCCAAAGTGATTCTAATTCTACAAGGGAGTGAAAATAGATTATTGGAAGGGAGAGATCCTTTGAAGAGATGCCTAATTGTGATGATAGAATCACCTGTTACTGCAACTGAAGAAGGTTCATTGTCCTTGACCTATTGGAGACTGAAATAGAGGCCATAGATTTTGGTAAGTTTTTTCGATTTAAGACATAAACCCTAGGAACACTTAATTTCTTGTATTCCTTCGTGATTAAGAAGAATCCCTCCACCTCCTGCCAACCCTGGATTGTTTTTTGAAGCTCCATCAAATAGAAGGATACATTTCTTTCGCTTGATTACCCATTCCTTAAATTCATTATCTGAAATGCAAAGCTTCCAATTCTCTTTTTCTATTTGGTGCTTTACAGTTAGATGGGGTAGATTTCCTAGTGGATCGATAAGCATGTCCATCCAACAATTTTCTAGCTTATCCAAGGTAGAGGCTTGATCCTTTAGCTTAGTTCGATTAAATTCCACATAGAGGGAGAGTGATTTCATATAAGTTGGTCTAGGAGAAATAGGAACGTCCTTAAAGATAACATTTTTTTTGGATAACTAGAGTTGTCAATAGATGTATTTTGGAAGGGAAGTCTAGATCCATTTAGGCAAGGTTCCTCTCTAACATCCCAGAGTACTACTTTTGCCAATTATTAAAGAAGACTGAAAGATATGTATGCATGTTAAGACAAATGAACAAGGGTCCCAACGGTAAATCCCATACCTGAGTTGACTAAGCGTAGAAGAGGAACAAATGAGGTATATATTCTTCATGATGGTTGCAAAGGGCGTAGTGTGGCGGTCCTACAATTCCTCTTTTCTAGAGATTTTCAGTCATCAGAATTTTCATATGAAGAATTTTCCAACATAAAGTGTTAACTTTAGGTATGGCATTGTTTACCTATAGCTTCATTGACATGGGGGATTTTGGAGGGAACTATGGAAAGAAAAGAAATTCTTCATACATTGCCTTTACTACATAAGCATGATCTTTCCATCCCAAATTATCCTCAATGTGATTATTTAAGGGAGCACATCCTAATAAATTGATTTTAACACTATTCACTAGGTTATTATAAGTAGGGGGAATATGATCAAAACTCCATCCCATCGAATCGCCTGCTTCGTTCCATCTGGAAATGTGAGCTAGCAAGGAGATTCCTTGGTCAGATAGATATTGTTGTAGACATTGGAGATCTTCATTACAATGGATAAGAGGTCGATTCAAAATATAATATTGTCATACATGATTGGATGAATCATTCCCCAGAGTTGAACTAAGATGATTGTTAACTATTTTAGTCAAAGAGGAAATCAACTTCCATACAGGTGAACAAGAATTTGTTGGGGGAAGGGAGTTTCCCTCTGACTGAGCATGTTTTCTTGATAGAAATTGGACCCACCAATATTCCCTTTGGGTTCTCATTTTCCAGATGATCTTTGCATGCATGGCTCTTCATGAAGGTTGGGTCTTTGATCTCTAATCCTCCATGGGATTCTAGCATACAAATTATGGCTCAACTGGTCAAGTGAAATTTATCTTTGTTTCCTTTACTCCCTTCCCATAAGAATTTGTATATTTTTCTTCCCATATATTGTAACATAAATTGAGGGGTGAGAAAAGTAGTGAATAAAAGTATTGTGGAAGCCCACCCTACTTATCATTATAAATAGAAAACTATGTCTGACTCAATCAAAACCATTGGCCATATCTAGCTTAATTACCATTCCTTTGATGCCTCTTGTTGAGCTCGGGAAAATAGCCTCTTGTACCAAAATTATGTTATTAAAGATTTATTTTCCTAGAACAAAGGCTCCTTGGTTGTCAGAGATAATCTTCGGAAGAAAGCACTTTAGTCTTTGAGCTAGGATCTTTTATATTACTTTATAGGAAACATTGTACAAAGAAAGGTTGAAATCTTTGAAATGAGGATGGGTTATCTTCTTTGGGAACCAGAGTTAGAAAGGATGAATTGATCCCTCCTCCCATGAAGCCATTCTTTATTGAATAACCTATCCCCCTGCAAAAGTCACACTTAATAATATGCCAAAATTGTTGATAAAAATGAATTTTAAAAACATTGGGCCTTGAGGCTTTATCTAGATGGAAAGAGAAAACACTTCTAGAATCTCTTCTTTAGCGGGAAGGAGGGATAAATACTTGTTCATTTCCTATATGATCACATGTGGGATATGCTCTAGCATATAGAGATTTGATTCCTAGGAGGGAGGGTTTTGTTGAGAGTAAAGATTATTGTAAAAGGCTATTGTTTCTTATTTAATTTGTTGGTAATCTCCAACATTATTACCATTCACCATGATTTCTTGGATGTTTTCTTTCCTTTCTCTATTTTTTTCTTTCTTGTGAAATAATTTAGTATTTCTATCTTCTCCTTGAAGCCACAAACTTGTTTATTTCAACCTTCAATATTCCTCTTAATCTTTTAGTAATGAATGATATTTTTCAAATAGGAGTATATCTTCCCTCATTGTTGTTATAGATGAAAATTCTTCTTCCATGGATGCGTGGAGTTGGCCAATATATTTTTCCATCTCTCGAATATTAGATTGACTTGGATGAGGCATGGTTTTTTTCCCAATATTTAATGTTGCCTTTTAATATTTTAAACTTTATTTCCCATATCCTGATAGAGCTTCCATCCACCCAGGGACGCAACAACTGAGAAAATATCTCATGGAAGTAAGGTTGATGGATCCATATGGAACTAAATATGAATAAGATAGGCCCAAAATTGACAAGAGGGGGTAGAACCAAGTGGATTGGGAGGTGATCAAATCCATTCCATGATTTAATGAAAATATTTGATGAGGAGGTTGCAAATGAGGAAGTCGTCAGATACTAAGAGATGATCTACTCTTTACTGCAATGTGATTAGGACCTACCCTTCTATCATTCTAGGTGTATTTAATACTCACAGGCTTAATATCCATCAATTTCTCCCAGTAGATGAAAATTCCATATATTCCTGGAAGGGGTATCGAACTAGCAAGCCTCGTTTTTTCTCCCCACTACTTAAGGTAGTGTTGAAATCTTCCCCAAAGATACTAAAATCTCCAAACTCATAATCAACTATATTGTGGAGAGAGGCCCAACAATCCTATTTTTCTCTAAAAAGAACTAACATTTATATATTTACAACTGTGCATACCTAATTGGAAGAAAGGACTAAGAAAGTGGTGGTAAGCCAATGAACTGGATGATAGGAGTTAAGGAATTGAACCCAATATGGATCTCATAAAGTACACAATACTCCCAAAGCACCTATGGAATTGAGTGAAAAGGTATCACATCCATTCCACAACTGGAATTGATGAGACATACTTTCTTGATCTTCAAGCTTAGTCTCTTGGAGAAGGGCTATATAGAGTCTTTCTTTCTTGATGAGGGATTTTACTTCAAATTTCCTTTTTTCAGATCCTAAGCCCTTGTAATTCCAAGAAAGAACAATATTTACTTAATTCTGGTGTGGCGGTGCCCTTTGGGTGGGGAAGATCTAGAACTTCTCTTATTTCCTTTTCTTCCAATGTCACCCATTTGAATGTTTTTGAGAGTTGGCTGATGTCCCAGATATTTTTTTTTCCATTTACTTGATTCTTAATTCTTTATTGGATTTCCTCCCAAATATATGGGTTCTTTGGTCGACCTCCCTGACTTTATATGCTTTTGACTTTCCATCCATAGAGATGCCATAAGGGCCTCCCATTGTGCCTTCTCTTGGTTAGAAAATATGTCCCATCCTTGGTGTAATCAATTTGCAAGTGTTCGATTTTTTCTTGCGGTCTAGCACCTATGGATCCTTCCATCGAGCTTGTACATCTATGAGATTAGGGGATGGATCAAAAGGCTGGGGATTTTGTCGAGGAAATTCTGTCCCTTTCTCTTCAGTTGTGAGTTCTTTAAAAATGTTACTTGAGGTTTCCACGTTTCCTTATTTGATCGTGCCTTCTCCCTCTCCTGCTAATTTGTTCTCAAGGGAATAGGGTCTTGAATCCTTGGTTGGGGCCTACTTTTATGCCTAATTTGGGTTTTGATTTTGAGAGACTTCCATCCTTTTGGCTTGTTGCCGCTGATCCTTTTGCTCACTTTTCTTTTCTAGGAGTTCAGATCTTTTAGGGCAATTTCTGGAAAAATTCCCATGATCATGGCAGATTTTACATTTGAATGGAAATTAGTCATAATTCACCTCTTGAATATGAGAACAAATATCCAAGCTTAGATCGATTGCCAACGAGAATCCCTTTTCTAGATTGACTTCAACAAAGATGCTTGCACAAGAGAAGATACCTTCTTTAGGTTCAACACAATTGACGTATTTCCCATGTGGGCTATGTGTGGCTAGCCCACATGGGTACCACATAGATTTTCCTTTATTACATGGCCTCATCTAATGGGATAAGTTTCTAAAGAGAATAAATTTATATTTAGGGTAGTCTTGGATTGAGTTAAAATTTATATCGTTCAAAAGCTCTTGATGAGTTGAACATGATGGTATCATTTGTTTTAGAATCTGAATATTTTGAGAAAGTGGTTGTTGTAACCCCATCTTCATAACAAACCTTGGAGATCGGGTCAATATGGTAGCAATCCCATATACCGAGATGGTACAAGGGGGTGGGAGGTGTTACAAGTTGTGTTGGGAACTTGACAATACTAAGAGGGGGGGTGAATCAGTATTGTACAATATGGATCATCTATACCAATTTTTTACCCTTTCCTTACATTTAGTTGAATAATCAATGAGCATCAAAATATTTGAGAGTATAGTAAAAAATAATACATGAGCAACATATATTTGATGTACAAGTAAACTATGACAACAACATATGAACATTAAACAACCATCGACAAACACATGGAAACACCATATATTTGGTGCATTAGAGAAATTTTGAGGTCAAAATCAGCCTCAAAACAAAAATGTACAACCAAAATCAGCTTTATAAGAACCAACAGGATTCAAGATGATGATGTCAACCATGGGGATGATTCACCATTTTTGGAGTAAAAAAGTAAAAAAGATAAAATTAAAAAATAAAAGAACTACTTTTTCAACTTGTATTTTCAACTTATCTCCCTAAAAGTTTCCTCAAATTTCGAGTGGGAACACTTGTTTGACGTGGAATCTAATTCCTCATCCAAGGAGTACCCATGTTGCTATAGAAATTCCTTGTAGATTCAAACTATAGATTTTATGTGCTAAAACAATTGACTTGAATCTACTCTACTCGTCAGCGGAAACAATAAAAGATCGATGAAATCATGATGCATAAAAGAGAAGGAATTTAATCACACATAACACAACAATTTTCTAGGGAAATCCACAGCTAAAAACCCCTTCTATCTGTATATTTCATTAATCAGAAAAAATGAGAAGATTACAATTCTTTTCTCAAGCTTGAGCAACCTCTGCATTATCTCTATTTATCTCACTACTTCTTAGACAAGCTCAAGAAAATACTTAGCAAATTCTGCTACCTGCCAAGCTCCTATTTCCTTGCACGGTCCACTTGGGAACTTGGCCTATTTAATTGGGAATTTCCACAATTACAAATTGTGCAATCCTCATAGGCCTTCCTCTTATTGCATGCACCACCTATACAATTCTGATGATTATATAACTAATAGTACATTGTCCCTGAACTCCAATCTCAACTGGGCAACTCTCAAATCTGACATGCATGAGTTATTTATGAGTGAATCATCAATTAACTAGTTTAACACATGAAGCAACACCCCACTATCTGACCTACTACTAATTCCTCCATCAGTTGGAACTAGTTTAAATGACTTTAACTCAGTTAAACTGAATTAATTAATTACAACTCAAAATAAAATCAACCAAGGCTCCTAATTATAGGATACACTCTACATGACTCTAGTTAGACCCTCAACTTGAATTAACTGAGCCAACTAAGTCAAATTAACTTAGTTAACTAATACAAGTTGTCATGAGATGTGGACTTACAATTTTATTCCCAATTTAATTCAAGGACAAATTAAATCAGGATCTTTCCTGTGCTATTTTTAACATTTCTTGTGGTTATTTTTAACACTCCCTCTCAACCAGAAAGGGACTCACATCTATCCCAATATAGTTCCTTTGGTATTTTTTACATGCAATTATTGCCATTGTTGTTGTTGCTACTGCAACATTTGCAACCGAAAATCATGCAAAAAATAAATAAAAATAATCATTGTCAATCTAAAGCTGTCTACTGGGAAAAATGTGTTACTGCTGACTCTACTATTGAGCCTCTTTCCCTACTGTCAATAGTACTCTGCACTCCTCAATATCTGAATGACATTGATCCTCCTGCTACTGAATACTATGGGCCCTATATCAAGGTAGTGATCCATGAGACAAAAAACAGCTCAATGGACCTTGCCAAAATTTCTATAAATTTTGAGACTTGCTTCATATTGTCCCACCTCTCACGTGGAGGTATAGTTTCATGTGCTCCCTATGCCCACTTGGCTTGAAATTTCCCCCTAATAGAGGTCTCTCCTTTGGTGGATGTCTCCACTTGGCCTCCTCTCTGCTTCTCCAATTGTGGTTGCTCCAAAACTTGTTGAGGCTTCTTCTAAGGCTCCATTTTGAGAGGTACATTATGCTCCTTCTCAACCACCAAATCTCTAGTCTCTGCCTTTTTCCTCAAGTCTTTGCATGCATGAGAAAAATATGATATACTACTACTGCTACTACTAATACTCTTCTGCTGCAACTACTACAATAATGATTCTGATCTCACCAGATCCTAAAGTTCTAGCTTTCATAGGGTTGCTCCCTCTAAAACTAGACTCCATCTGAGTCTCAATCTCCCTATGGGAAATCTATATGCTCCTCAATCTACTGAATAACAATGATCACAACACCCTTTTTTGTCACCAAATGTTTCCTCGTTGATTTTCCCACTAGCAGCCTTCTAGCTCGATTATGAAGTCTACACATAGGGTCTTCTGGACCTACCCTAAACTAGAGGTCCATCAATCTGCAAGGAAAACTTTGAATTATTATATTCTATTTTGATTTGAGCTCTCATACCATGTATAAATATCCACAAATCCAACTCCGATACCATGTATAAATTTTTATAAATCTAGCTCTGATACCATTTAGAAATTCCTTGTAGATTCAAACTGCATATTGAAATATGCTAAAACAATTGACTTGAATATACTTTACTCATCAACAAAAACATTAAATGATTGATGAAATCATGATGCATTAAAGAGAAAGAGTTCAATCACACATAACACAATAATTTTCAAGGGAAGGACACAACTAAAAACCCCTGCTTTCTGTATATTATATTAATTAGAAAAGATGAGAATATTGTAATGATTTTCTCAAGCCCGAACAACCTATACACTATTGTTACACGTCATTTTGTCGCATTAGGAATATGACTGTCGCTTTGGATTTTTCGCTATCCACAAATGTGTCCGGGAGCATTCCCCTGCAAAGTTTGAATCCAAATTATCCCAAAGAAAGTGAAATTCCTAGATTCCATGGTGCAAAACCCTGTTTTTGGCTACCTGCGTATTTCCCTAGTTAATTTTTGTGCATACGCAGAGAATACCATTAGGAGTTGCACATAAGTACACATTGGCTTACATTGTGACCTGCGAACCTGACTTAACGCATGTAAAAATAAAAGGTAAAGTCTAGAGGCATTGTTGTTAGCATCTATCCCAACCAACAAGCTTAGAATGGTTGCTTATTCATTCATGATCCCTCCCATCATGGAGAAACTCCCTCTTTTTGTGGAATTTGTATCCCACCATTAGTGGACCTCGTCCATTGGAAATCGATCCCAAACTTCACACTCTTGGCCTATAAAGATAACCTAGGACTAAGGATTGAGGAGGACTGTTGGAAGTAGGCTTATGTGGCAAGATTAAGGTAGGAAGGCTCTTCAAGGAGAGGGTTGGATATTATGGGAAAGGGTTTGCAACATCAAGGATACATGGTGGTAAGGTTATTCTCCATTTTACTACTATAAAGACAAATTTTATTTCTCAATTACATCTTTGTTGATATAATTTGTAGGATTCCTTGATCATCTACATAGATTTTGATTTCATATTGATCAGTTTATGATATATGATTGGTTAATTAGTCCATTTATCTCTTATGATTATATATTGGACGGTTTGATCTCTTTTTTGTTTCTGTTAATGTAGATCTCCTTTAGGATGTCATGATGAAGTTGTCATCATATTGGTTTTAGCCAATCATAGTCTAGAGAAAGGTAGCAGATCCTAAGTGTTTTTACTAGGTTTCTTTGAAGTCTAGGGAGATCGCTCTTGTACGCAAGAGGGATAAGTCCACATAACAAATTGGCGACTCCACTGGGGAATCATCTCACTCTCCATTATTTTTCTTATTTCACCTTTTGAACCTTCTATACAAGCCTTCCTTGAGTGTATAGAAGTCTTAGAAATTTGGTTTTTGGGTTGGATTTGATTGGTTTTTTATTTTTTCTAAAATTCCCTATTGTGCACACTTTAACTTTAGGCACAAATAACACTTTTGTGCACTTTTATTTCTGCAACAATGCATATGCGCACTAGTTTTCTCTATGACATGTGCACATACCTGGAATTTTTTGAAAATTTCACTTGTATCCTCATCAAGTCCAAAGATTTTGATTTTTCATGTGTATTTACACTTTTCTGTGCCTTCTTTCAATCTCTATCAAGTAGATTGGGTGCTTTGAATTTTATTTTTTGAGAAATTCTTAATTTGATTTCCTTTGGTCATTACTCAGAGGTTTGTCTCAGTCCCTTAACAATGTTTGCATGTTTTTGCTTTCATTTTTGCAAGAAAAATTCCCCCTCAATTTCCTTTGAGTATCTTCACTTTTGATCTTCATAATTTTCACCCACTTTCCTTTACTTACACTACGTTGATTCTAGTTACATTGGTGAAGGAAAACAATCTTGTTGTTCTTTTTCTGATTTGGAATCATCTTGTGTTTGTTTTGAAGAATTATCTTGCATATATTACATTTGCATAGTTAGAATTCTCGTTTTCATAACATGAATGGAAATTGCGCATAGATTACATTTTCAAAGTTTTCAAGCAAATTGTAGATAGATTACATTGCATGGTTTGGCATTTAGGGCTTTGAATTTCATTGCAAAATTAGAAGTGGTGCATTTTGGAGTTAATATTTTAAAGAAACCTCTCTCCTTAATTTAACTAGAATTCATCAAAATGAAAAGATCACAATATCATATTCGATTGCATTAAAGTTTTGAATCATGTCATAAAACCATCAGTTTCACATTCATTTAACCTGCGAGTAAATAATAACTTTAAAATCAACACTAATAAAATCAATCTAGAAATCTTTTATTTTTAGGGCTCTTTTCCACCTACAGTAGATCAGGTTGTAGGGCTTTGGAATAGGGAAGTGAGTTAAATTTCTAAAGCTACAAACAAACATTAGCATCTTGTGATAGGGAGAAAAATTCATTTACTACAATTTTTCTCTTGGAAGCTCCCATTACAAAGGAGTCAAGCGCGAGCTCATATCGGACCCAGGTAAGTGATCGAACCCACTTCTTTGGTTACGGTAGAGTGATTTGCACGTACAAAAAATGGTGTTGAAAGGTACTTGGGAGTCACTTGGAAGTAAACCTCATATTAACCATGTTGAGAAACTTTCAAGGGGATTGAACTTTGTTATTATGCCCTTATGTGTACGTCTGATATGCGACTGTCCCCCCAAGTTTAATTGTTTTACATGGTAACCTTGGGGACTATAATCTTAGGGCTTTTACCCGAAGTGATGGTGGAGGGGAAGTCTCTGCTATACCTAGAACAAACATTGGCTAGACTCACTTGAACCTTTATGGAGGTTATTCTTCATTCGAGATGGCAAAAATGAAGTTTACTTGCACCAAATCATGTACATTAAGCAAGTTGTCAACGTAAATGGTTCCACCCACTCTATCTATAGCCACTTTTCACTTTCATCTCTATGATGTTGGGTTTCATCACCAACTAGTGATTTCAATGTGAAAAGCTTGTTTGCATGGTTTGAATCCTTAGATTTACTAGTGCGTGTTAATTGTTTGTTTTTACTTTTTTACAGATCGTAGGTGTGGATTGCTATTTTCAATTATTAATATTGATAGTAAATTTATCCAAGTTGAATCTAATGGAAACAATGTTGTAAGTTATCGATAAAGACCTCCCTTTTAACGGGAACCCTAATCCTCTCCCTGATTTTGCAAATGTCGATCCTCCTTATATGGCTACATTGTCACTTCCTGGATTCATGATAGGTTTACTGGTGTGGTTGTTTTCAACTTATTTGATCCAAAATACCCAATCTATTCCACCTCAACCGATTACATCATCTCAACATCACCAACCTCTATTAACTCTTTACCTTCTTCACCTAACATATCCTCCTCTCTTTCTTCTTCTTCGCTTGGTAAAAGCCTTGATGCTAATAACCAGGTGACTAAGAAGAAGAAGAAGAAAGGGAATAAGAAGAAGAAGCAAGATAAGAAATAAGTCAACCAACTAACCATGGTTGTAGGTAATGATAATGTTGAGGAAACGTCCAGTATGGATCACAAGCCTAGATACCCTTGCAATATTTGTAAGGGTGACGACTTCCTTATTGATTGTCCTAGTATTCCTAGGGTCCTGGAAGTATGGTCAAAAAATTCTTATCAACCTATTATTGATCCATCAACCAGTGATTGTGCAGTTCTCAGGAAAAAGGGTAAAGTTAGTTTTCCTTGTAGGCTATGCAAAGGAATTCATCATAGTCACATTTTCCTTCATATGGATGAATCCTCAAAATTGATGGAAAAAAATATTGTTTCACAACAACAAATTCCAATTGGTTACCGTAAACTTTCTCCCAGCCTACCATGGGTTGACGAAGTGATTGATGTAATTCCAAGTATAGCCAATCCCACTCTTCCATAGTGAAACACATATCAATCAAGTTGATGAGCCATTGGTTGATCAAGTGGTCAACTTGATTCTATCTTCATTTGATCTCATCCTCCCTTTAGAGAGTGAACCTTATACCACTCAGGTTATTCTTGTTAATTCAGATTATTCTACGCATGGGGGAATTTCACATGTTTTCATTAACCCCCCTCCAAGTTATGAGGTTACTTACTTTGATTGGAGTATAATGACAAGACCTCATCTTCCTTCTTCCACCCATTTCCAAATCATTGTGAAAGCATATGGTAAGAATGTGCAATGCACAAATGTAGATGAAGGTGCATCTGTCAATATTTTATCCTCTTTTGACTTTTCACTTTAGGGGGTAATCTATTTGGATCTTTCGTTATCCATAAATGTGTCCCAGAGCATTCCCCTGCAAAGTTTGAATCCAAAATATCCCAAAGAAAGTGGAAGTCTTGGAACCCATGGTACAAAACCTTGTTTTTGGCTACCCGTGCAGTTCCATAGTTCCTTTTTGTGCATATGTAGAGAAGACCATTAGGAGCTACAAATAAGTACACATTGTCTTACACTGCGAGTGTTTCACATGACTTAACGCATGTAAAAATAAAAAGAAAAATATAGAAGCTTGTTGGTAGCATTTATCCCAACCAACAAGGTTCAAATGGTTTCCTATTCAATCTTGATCCATCACATCATAGAGAAACCTTTGTGGAATCCATATCCCACTATTAGTGGATCTCATCCCTTGGAAAATGGATCCTAAACTTCCCACTCTTGGCCTATAAAGCTAACCCAGACCTGAGTATTGAGGAGGACTGTTGGAAGTAAACTTATGTTGCAGGATTAAGGTTGGAAGGTTATTCATTAAAGGAGAGGGTTGGAGATTTTGGGAAGGGACGTGAAACATTAAGGCTACATGGTTGTAAGGCTATTCTCCATTTTACGAATTTAAAGGCAATTGTTCTTTCTCAATTACATCTATGTTGATATAATTTGTAGGATTCCTTGATCACCTACATATACTGTGATTGTATATTGATCAGTTTATGATATATGATTAGTTAATTAGTCCATTATCTCTAGTGATTATATATTGGATGCTTTGATCTCTTGTTTGTTTCTGTCAATGTAGATCTCCTTCAAGATGTCATGGATAAGTTGTGGGGAGCGATAGGAGGATCTCTAAAGCATCAAGGAGCAGATGAACGAGAGATTTGAAAGGGACTTCATCAATCATTTCGTTTAAATGGTAAGTGGACTCTATCATCATATTGGTTTCATTCAATCATAGTCTAGATAAAGGTAGCAGTTCTTGATTGTTTGTTATTAGGTTTCTTTGAATTGTAGGGAGATATCTCTTATCTGCAAGAGGGATAAGTCCACATAACAATTATCTCTATCTAACTCACTACTTCCCAGATAAGCTCAAGCCAATACTTAGCCAGTTTTGCTACCTACCAAGCTCTTATTTCCTTGCGCAGTTCCCTTGGGAATTAGCCCATATTTATTTGGGAAATTCCGCAATTATGAATTTTGAAATCCTCATAGGCCTTCCTCTGATTGGATGCACCATATGTACAATTTGGATGATTGTACAGTTGATAGTACATTGTCCCTCAACTCTAATCTCAACAGGGTAACTCTAAGATCTGACATGCATGAGTTATTTATGAGTGAATCATCAGTTAACTGGTTGAACACATGAAGCAACACCCCACTGTCTGACCTCCTACTAGTTCCTCCATAAATTAGAACTAGTTTAACTAGCTTTAACTCAGTTAAACTGAATTAATTAATTAAAACTCAAAATAAACTCAACTAGGGCTCCTAATTGTAGGAGACACGCTATATGACTCTAGTTAGACCCTCAACTCGAATTAACTGAGCCATCTATGTCAAATTAACTTACTTAACCTATACACATTGTCATGAGATGTGGAATTACAATTTTATTCCCAAATTAATTCAAGGACAAATTAAATTAGGATCTTTCTTATGTTATTTTCAACATTTCTTGTTGTTATTTTTAACAATTAGATACTTTCGATGGACCTGGTACACGAAAAATGAGAAATATAATAAAAAACATTATTTTTCTTATAGTAGGGTCCATTAGAAGCTTACAACATGTTTACTCCTTGGATGAGGAATTAAACTCCGCATCCAACGAGTGCTCTCACTCGAAATTTCAGTAAAACCATAGGGAGATAAGTTTAAAATATGAATTGAAAAAATCATTTTTTCTTTTTTCACTCTAAAATTTGATGATGCAATCTAATCTTGCTTTATTATCTCCACTTTTATTTTATAATGTTCCTTAGGAGGCCCATTTTAGACCTAAAATTTTCTCTAAATGGAAACCCTTATGAGAGAAAAACCATTGTACTATTTATCCTCTTCTTCTTGTTATTATTAATTCATTTACATCCTTCACTTGCCACCACCCATGTTTAATCCCCAACTCAAGATACATGCGAGAAACCACTCACTTCAGAATATACCTAACAAATTCACCACCTCGATAGCTATGCAAGCCCCAACCTCCAATAATTTCCTAGGCCACCATCTAAAGGAATCCACTACTCCCTACACTAGCAAACCACCACTTGCCACTAAAGGCCCCAACATTCAAACCCTTGTGGAACACCTTTCATACATTTTCAAGTTGGGCCCACGTAACTCAACTTAATCAATTATAGGCCACATTTCATTAATTTTCATACTAGACCCTATTGGGATCTATTTTTATCTCCTTTTTGACATCACATTTCACCATTTTATGTTTCCACCCTCCTTCATTTTTTCCTTTTGATACCCTAGAGTTGTCTCTATACTTGTCAAATGGCCGTACTAAAAGGATGGAGGTAAAAGTCATAAATTAGGCTCATTTTCATGATTATTTGGTTGATATATATATAGATGATTAACTAAAATTTGTATTCTATTGCTAATCATAAACATGGCTACAACTTTTCTAGGACTCTTGACATGAGGATGAGGACTCATCAAAATTTCACTTGTTAATCTGGAAGTTTAGCACTTGGATTAGTAATTTAGCACCAAACATATATTCAATACTTGTTTTGCACATGATCTCGTACCTTTTCCTAGGAATTCAGTATTTTTTTTTTTTCTTGAGCAAGAGACAGGCCTTCTGTTTCACTAAAACAAGCAGAAATTACATAATTTACACCAAGCCACCAAATAGATTGGTCTTATGCTCATCAAGAGCGAGCTTGACAGAAACGGAGCCTTCCCTAAAAAAAAATCTCTCCCAAACCAAAAGAGTACATACAAAAAGTATCTCACTGAAAACACATGGTCCAGGAACCCTTCCCGCCAAACACCCGCGCCATCAAAATCCTGACATGCCTTTAAATCACCGCCGTCCAAACTTCTTAAGAAAATCAATGCCTGAGATACATTTCACACCCAGAAGAAGCGCAAAGGATAACCCCTGGTCCCCACCAAACTACACGTTCAATCTCTGTTGTTGATTGTCCAGCTCCCATCGAACGGTGGAACTACATATCGCAAGGACGAAGTGAACGAAGAATAGCGTGCGATGAGGGTGGTTTTCAGGGCCCGCCCTCATCCACGTGTCATGATGTGATTGTGATCGTTGCCCAGAAAAGAAAACTGCCTTCAGCTTGAAGGCGGTGTGATCGCACCAAAACCACTCTGGAAGCGGTTTTGTCTCCCGCCACTGGAAATTGAGGGATGGAGCCGCCACGACAGGAGCTGTCGTTTGTTGACTTTTCACTTCCCTTCTGACCAGGATGTCTTTGCGACCAACTCCAGAGATATTTAGGGATGTGATTTCCATAGATGCAGAGGCCGACCTTGACTCGTCTCCCACAGGATTCATAACATTTGAGGATTAATAGAACTACCCTCCATGGTTCTGCTTCTAAACAATAGCCAATCTTCCTCGGCTTGATCATGGCATTTCGCCTTGAGACTCAGTTTGTTTAGCTCATGCCATTTTGTCGCAAAATTTTCCTCTGTGCAGTTCACTCCTTGATTTGCCAGGAGATCCGCCAGCTTATTGGCCATTCTTCGAACATGTTTAAAAGTGATAGTACGGAGGCTTTGGAGGTGTTTGTGGATTCGTTGAAAGATCAAAATGAGCCTCCAATTCTTTGAGACCTTTTCCGGTGCCGTACCCCAGCTTATTTTCTTGGCCGAGTTGATAATTAATTCAGAATCAGCTTCAACAATCACATTGTGTTGATTATCATGAAAAAAGAATTCTAAACACTATTCCATAGCTAGAATTTCTGCCATATTGTTGGTGGCCTTTCCAAGATGACCGTGGAAAATAAACAGGATGTTCCCTTTTTCATCCCTTAAGACTCCGCCATGACCTGCTATGCCCGAGTTCCCCTTTGAGGCTCGGTCAATGTTGAACTTCAGAAAACCCTTGGGGGGAGGTTGCCAAAATTCAAGCTCATAATCATTAAAGAGATTCTTCCCACTTAAGCTTTGAGGAATAAAAATCTGTAAACCTAGCTGGCAGAGAATCCTCCACTCAGAAGTCGAGGGAGGATCGTCAGGGAGCTTTCGTACAATAGAACCTACAGTCTCTTGTATCTGTCTTAGGATCTGATCTTAAAGGAAAAGGGGTGATCTTTTTGCTCCTTGAAAATCCTGTTGTTCCTTTCTTTCCAAGTGTTCCAGATGATGAAGCCCGGTGTTAGAACCCAGGCAATGCTAAGAACTTTGTTATTCATCAAATTTCTTCTCCACTTGCTTAGGGTGTTGATGATGCTTCTGTGGTCTCTGTCCGACTACTGGAAAATGGAGGCAAAGGAATCCCACAGCGTGGAGGAAAAGGAGCAATTGTCTAGAATATGCTCCATAGTTTCCTCTTGAACTTCACAGAGCTGGCATCTGGAAGGCCCCAGGACACCTCGTTTCCTGATATTGTCCCATGTCAAAATCTTCCTATGTTGTACCAGCCACATAAAGAGTTTAATTTTCATCCAACCTTGTTGTCTCCAAAGTTTTTGCCATGCTTTATCCGGAACTTGAGAAGCTAAAGCAAGGAGAATATTTTTAGCCTCCTTAAGATTAAAGGTGCCTTCGTTGTTGTTGCGCCATATTAGTTGGTCATTCCCTTCTGAAACTAGAATTTTCCTTCAATCTAACTCTTGCATTAGTATTTCAGCTTTGTCCTTTAAAGAGTTGTCATATCTAAGATCTATTTTCCTCCATTTTCTCCACTTTCCTGCCTCGTTGTTGCAATCCCAGAAATCCTTAACTTTGACTAGTCCGTGAGCATCTGTCTCTACCTTAATTTCCTTTAATTCTTCTTTTAAAAGAGTGGGTTCCTGCTGCTATCTACCCTCCCAAAATAGAGCTAAGTTTCCCTCCCTAATCTCCCAGAAGCCATTCTCTTGCACTAGACCTCTATTAACACAGGCCTTGTTCCATATGTGTGATCCTTTGATGTTGCCATCCATTCTTATATGCTCCTCACTAGGCCATGAACTGGCACTTTTCTTTCCAGATTGTAGCCCATTGGGCCTTTCGTTATTTTAGCCATCACCACCATAATTTAGCCCCTAGAGCCTTGCTTAAAGTTTCAGGATCATCCAATCCTAGGCCTCCATGATTTCTAGGTTTGCAAAAATTTTCCCAGACTACCAAGGCCCATTTTTTCTTTGTTTCCCCATTTCCCCAAAGAAAGTTTCTTTGTATGTTTCTGATAAGCTGAAAATCTCCTTTAGGGGCTGGGAGGGCAGATAGCATAAAAACTGGGATTGGTTGTAGAACCGCCTTTGTGAGCACTAATCTTCCAGCCAGGTTTAGGGACCTTATCGTCCACTTTCTGATTTTGTCTTGCAATTTGTTGATAACTGGCTCCCAGATGCTTTTGTGTAGAGGTTTAGCCATTAGAGGAATCCCCAAATATTTTGAGGGAAGAGAATCTCTTTGAAAACCCAGAATTTTAGCAATGTTCTTTTGAATGGCAACATTAGTATTGAAGAAAAAAATCTTGGATTCGGTAAGATTAACTTCCATACCTAAAACCATGGCAAATTCATTGAGAATCTGTTTGAAAGCATGAGCTTCTTTGACTGTGGGGATTCCTTGCAACATGGTGTCATCCACAAACTATTGATGAGTCCAAGCTTGACCTCTGTCAGAGAGTTGGAGACCTTTGATCTTGCCGAGTTCTTTGGCATGATTGATAGACTAACCTAGTCCTTCCATCATAAGGATGAAGAGAAAAGGAGAGAGTGGATCCCCCTGTCTAAGGCCTCTAGAGGGAAGAAAAGTTTTAGAGGGAGATCAATTGACCAAAATAGAAAAACTTGATGAGGAAACTAGGGCCAAGATCCATCTTACATAGTTGTGATCAAACCCAAAAGCTATGAGTATTTTCCTGATATAAGTCCAGCTTATTTTATCATAGGCCTTAGCAATGTCCAATTGCATGACCATACCAGCTTTTAGGTTGCTTTTCAAAGAATGAACCACCTCGTGAGCTTGAATGATGTTGTTAAGAATTTGTCTTCCTTCCACATAACCAGCTTGTTCCTCCGAAATTAGGGAAGGGATGAGAGGTTTGAGTCTGTTGGCTATCACTTTTGATATTATCTTGTATACTACATTACATAAAGCTGGTGGGCTCCAGTATTATAGCAATAATGCTACAACTCTTGGAGCTTCCTTCTCTAATTTTATCAACCAGGTAGTTCGTAACAAACTTGGAAGCGACGGTGCTGTATGCACAAGTACTAGCTCTTGCCACAACTGTCACTTGAACAACTGGCACAAGTCCGCTAGGGGCTCAAGCCAACTTCTATGAGCTCTTAGAAGAAGCTTTTTAACCGATGAATGAAAGCTAACTCAAAGGAAATTAACCTACTTGCAGAAAGGAACTGAAAGCCAACAAGAAACACAAACCCTAGCAAAACCTAATTCTACCAGCGAGTCCTACTGATGCAAAGGTGAGAATGCAAAATACTGAAAGAGATGCCATTACTTCTAGAAAGGTGAGATGCATGTGTCTAGACTACTTTTATCTGAAGAGAACATATTTTTGTATTTTTGTTCAAGTGGTTGGAATTATTATGCATGTGCTTCTAACTGGGTCTTTACTGTGCAGGGGTAGATCAAGGGGGAGAAATGCTTGGAAGAGGCCAGGAAGGCTCAGAGAGGGTCTAAGGAGTCCCTAACATCCTTTCAGAGAGTTTCACAAAGTTTGGATGCCAAGCAATCGTGTTTATGAGCTTCTACAGGAAGTCTGCAGGGGTTCTACAGGATGTTCAGAATTCCTACAGGAAGTTCAGTAATTCCTACAGGATGTTCTATAATCGGATTTTTGGGTGATGGGTGAGTGGAAGAGGCTGCGTGGGTGGATAGGGAGGTAGGAGAGGGGTCTGTAATGACTTCGTGACAGAGAGATGAGATGAAGAGGGGGTGTGTTAAGCTAGGTTTTCTTGAAGAGGGTAGAGGGAATGGAAGGCCGAAAAGGTAGAATAACGTGGGTAATAGAAGAGTTGAGAGACAAGGGGTCTAATTGGGAGATGAGTAGTTGGTTTGGGCAAGGCTTAGAAGGATAAGAGAGTGATGGGATAGTACTGCACAGTGTAAACGAAACAAATCATCCACGTCCTGCACATAACCGAAATATCATTAACCTATTCTAACTGTTTAATAAAACCAAAGAACAGCAACGTTATTTCTAAGGAAAATCATGCATGGTACTGAAGCAACGAGTCATTCCAAAAGATCTGAACACATGGACACTTCTACAAACGAAAATAGTGCATCAAAGATTGCATGAACATGTGAAACAATGTTTTTGGTGGGTGGCACTGTCTGCAATTCCGGCCCCTAAACAGAGGTGAAAATGAGTGTGCAGTCAGCCCTTTTTTGGAGCTCTTATTAACTCCAATCTCCTTACTCTATTCTAAACTACTGAAGCAACTCTGTTTCATAAAACTAACCTACTTAACCACACCAAGAAGTCTAGCTCAGCAAACCGCGTTTCAATTACATGTAAAGAAAAAGAATAAAAACACGATGCTGAAAGAAAGATAACAATACAAAGGAAGGAGGCCTTAGGCTCTCAGGTTGGGCCCAACCCCGAAGCTATGGCTCCTTTAAGAACTCATAACTGAACTCAAATCTGCCTGCTTTCCATTAAAGGAAAATAATCATAAGTCAAATAACATGCCAATAATGGCTTACAAAAGAGCAAAATAGAGCTAGCAGCTCGTAATCCAGAATGTGCAACAAGGTTTCCAAAGTCCTTTTCAAAAGCTAAAGCCTCATCATTTATACATTACGAGGCCCCAAGCTGGCCTCCTAAATCAGTGGGATTCGGCTGACCAAACTAGGAGTGAACTGCTGCTTCCTCAAAATCCGTTTGGCTGCCTTCTAACTCGGTTGTGGTAGCTGTCAGAGCTCGGAGTTGGGGGTGAAGATCACGAGGAAGGCCATTCAATGTTGTGGACAACCTTCCTACAAAATCTCAACCCCATCTTGGCTGTCTCCTAGCCCACATCTGCGTGGTTTTGCTCCATTAAATGTCAAAAAACCTGAAATAAGCGCGTGTTAGCCACCTAGGAATAGTGACTGCCCTCATTCGTACAAATGACATAAATATACTAAGAAAATGATGCATAAGTCATGAAAAATGAAGGGTTGAGCAAGGGTAGTTAGGCCAAATGAGCCCAAAATGTTACCAAATTTGGGGCTCATCAAAAGCTATTGGTCTAAACTTGTCTGGAGTTTGAGCAGACTCCTGCTTGGGGATAAGTGCAATGAAATAAGTGTTCAGAGATTTCAGAATGGTTTTATTCATCCTGGAGTCCTCAACCACATTCAAAACATCCTGTTTAACAGTACTCCAACATGCCTTGAAGAAATCAACGTTGAAACCCTCTGGGCCTAGTGCTTTACCATTTTGCATTTCTTTGAGCACTTCCCTGACTTCCTCCTTGGTTACTGGCTTTTTGAGGTTGAAATTGTCATCACTGGACACTAGCCTAGGAATGTGTCTTGTGAAGTTTCTGATGGAGTTCTCTCTGTCATAACAAGTTTCTTTGGTGATACCTTGGAAGTGCTTGACCAGAGCTTTTTCTATATCAGCATGTGAGTTGTGAAGAATTCCATTCTCATCTTTGATCACTAAGATTCTATTGTGAACTTTGTTCACCATTGTGGATCTATGGAAGAAACGTGTGTTTCTTTCTCCCTCTTTAAGCCATTGAATTGTTGATTTTTGCCTCCAAAATATTTCCTCTTGTTTGCATAATTCTTCCCATTCTTGCTGGTATTTGGTTGCCTGAAAATTGTTGGTTTCGTCAAATCCGTCTGTGATAAGGACTTGGTTGAGATCCTGCATTTTACCCTCTATTGCTTTTTTGGCTACAAAAATGTTGCCATATTCATTCTTGTTCCATTCCTTGATCCTAAGCTTGATGTGTTTTAGTATTTTTTGAAGAAGGAACATTCTGGTGCCCTGAATGTTCAAATCTTCTGACCACCATTTAGCAATATTACTGTTGAAATCTGGATGAGAAATCCAGATGTTCTAAAATAGAAAAGGTCTATTCTTTGAAGTGCCAATACTATGCACCTCCAGAAGAATGGGCCAGTGGTCAGATCCTCCAAAGGGTAGGATTCATGCTGAAATTTCCTTACTATAGAGCATAAGGTCTTCCGATATCATGAATCTGTCTAATTTTGAAGCCACCTGAGATTCCCCTCCTCTTTTGTTGTTCCAAGTAAACATTCCATTGCTAGTTACCATGTCTACTAACTTCATAGTATCTGTAAAAGACTGAAACTTCAGAGAGTATTTAATTTGAATTCTTGTTCCACCTTTTTTCTCTGAAAGTGATTTAATCATGTTAAAATCTCCTCCCAATATCCAAGGCATGCCTGTGTGTTTGTCCCTGAGTTCCTCCAGAGAATCAAGAAATTTGAGCTTTCCTTCCAGTCTTTGAGGTCCATACACATTTGTGATTAGGTATGTTTCCTTGTCTCCTACCGACTGGATGACCACAGAAAGATAGTCTCGAGATTCCTTCGCATCTAAAATTTCTATTTTCTTAGGATTCCAAAGGGTGAGTATACTGCTTGCTGTATTCTCCACTTTGACTTCTAGGAATTCATAACTATTGAGCCATCTGCTATTGATCTCTTTTAATCTATGAATGGAACATTTGGTTTCCTGGATAAAGATCACATCCGGAGCTGTTTGTTTCATTCTGTTACTAATCAATCTCTGCTTTCTTTTACTATTAAGACCTCTAATATTCCAAGAAGTAAACTTCATTATTAAATATTGGTAAAGGAGTAGCTGGTTAGGTCTTTCATCTTACCTGAGTCTATCATGAGCTTTCCACATTCCATTAATAACTTGTTCAGCTTTTTCTGACCTCTTTTTCTTCCTAGATTTCTGGGTGCTAATCCAGGTATGGGTTTTGTCGTTTTTACCCCTTCATTGCTCTACTTTTCCTTACTTCTTTGCCTCTCCGTTCCTATGTTTTGGGTTTTCCATAGATATAGTTGCTGGAATTTATTGAACTCCTCTGGAGGTAGAGAATCTATCCCTACTTTAGTTCCTTGAGACAAGAAATCTTCCAGATTAAGATACTCTCTCTCAAGAATCTCCTAAAGTTCTTGGTCCTCTATTTCCATCTCACTATGGGTCATCTCATGATCCATTTCTATTTCTGTATCTCTCCCTATCGTTTCTGTCTGCAGGATTTTATCTGGTGTTTGCTCCTTGTCCACTTCTTTCTCTTCTTCCATTAATTCCTCCCCCTTCGTCTATTCTGTTGTGTCAACTTCTTCTTCCACTTCCAAGACTTGGAACTTGTTTTGGTTGGTTTGTATCTCTTCAAATTTCTAAGCCTTTGATCCCCTCTTGCTTCGTTTTCCTTTGTGTGCCACTTTGTGAAAGCTTTCGGACTTTTTCACAGCTTTCACTTTACTCTGATTCTCTATTTTTGTGAGAGGGCAGTCCCTAAATAGGTGCCCATGTTCATGACATTTGCAGCATCTGAACATAATATGTTCGTAGTCTATGGTTTGAACCCATTCTTCATCATAAACTTCCAAAATCATCTCATCTGGAAGAGCTCCAGAGAGGTCCATCTCCACACATATTCGAGCAAAGGAAGTATACTTTCCCCTCCTGGTGGCTTCAGAGGCTTTAACAAACCGTCCTAGCTTATTTCCTATGGTTGTTAAGGATTATGTTTGCCAATAATCAAGCGGAAGAGAGTAGAGCCTTACCCAAACCGGGACTGAAGTAAGGGTCTCACATTCGGGAACAAAGTTCATGATCCAAGGTCTCATATAGAGACCTGCAGTAAAAAAGAAGTAAGGCCCACCTTCAAAAACTCTGTCCTTGTCTTCAATGTTCACAAAAACTATAGTGAAGAATCCTTTCGAACCCAAGTGTAGATCAATACTTCCTTTTGGCTTCTAATGGTATTTTATCCACATTTGTAAGGATTTTTCAATGCGCCATACACCCATGAATTTGCAAATGATTGCATAGGTTTGCATATGGTCCCTGTACTCCTGCAGAGCAGGCACATTTAACGTGACTCTGGGAGTAACAGCAGCTCTGGGCTTACATGGGCCCATGTGTGCTTTGTTGTTTTTCCCTATTCCTTGTCTTCTTCCTCATTTTCTTTAATAATACTGTTCTCCTTGGATTCCTGTCCATCTTGTTACTTTTCACAGTTCTTATTCCTTCCCTTTGCAGGTCCTCTATCATATTCCATAGGTTTTTTCCCCTTCCTAATCACGGCCTACTTGAAGGAGCGAGTGGAGTTCCCTCCTTTGCACCCCTCCATGGATCCCTGCTTCTGCGACTACTCTGAACCCTAGATTTCAGATTTTTCCCTCTCGACCTCCCACCTAGGAATTCAGTATTAGCAAGCAATCAGATACTATATTTTTCCACTTTCTCTGGTAATAGTTACAGACATTCGGTACTTTCTTGAAGGAATTCAGTACCATGCTAGATATTTTTGGGATGTGTTGGAATTTGTATGGAAAACACTTGAATGTAATTAAAGACAAATACCAATCCTCTTGGATGTTATTTCATAAGTATTGGAACGATGTTGCACAAAATTTGGTCATGTCTTAATTTGAAATTAAAAACTTATCTTGTATTATTTCTGTTTCATTTAGTTTGTAGAAATATATTTGGACAACGACCTCTTTAAAATGAGTCATAAGTGGTGTCATCAGTTTAGGAAGAAGAGGAGGAGAAGAGAGAAAGTAATAGAATTCTTGGAATATCTGTGAACTTTATCAAAATCAAACAACTTCGAACTATGATATGTATATTTCATTGAATATATTTAAATATAATACTTCGACAACTAGTTTTCTAATTATTGATTTGTTGATAAGTAGTTAAACATATTATAGTTAGTCTCGCTTGTCTAAGATTGTTGGAAGGGCCCACCATCGGTCTCATTCAAGTTGTTATGTTCCTATACCAATAGGATTCATAATTTTGCTGAGATCAAAACTATAATATGTACATACCTTTGCTTGCTGCAAATGTTTTCCATATTCAAAAAACCAAAAAAATAAAAAAAATGTAAAGAGGGTATGTCTTAAAAGAAAAATCAAAGGAAAAAAAGAATGAAAAAGGTCAAAAAATATGAAAAATGAACCCCAAGAAAGAAAAAGACCATGAAAGTGTGCAAGTCAAAATGCCACTACAATTTACTTTGATGCAAAATAAAAAGATTGTGTGCAGCTTGTTACCTATGCCACAATCCATGGTAACCAAACAGCTTAATCTTGGTTATTCCATGTTTTGAATTTCATGCTTAGAGATAGATAATGAAATCTGACCAAACTGTTTAATCTTGGCAGATGAGTAGATATGTAGAGTAAATAAAAGGAGCTCAACAACTTAATTTGAGCCCTTGGATGTAATAAGGATCAGTGTTGTTAAAATCGCCATATTATCGTATAATAGCGATATTTTCAACAAAAAGATAAAATTGCGCTTAGTACTCGGATAAAAAAAAAAATTGCCCGATTTTTCCGAAAAAATAGCGATTTTTTTAGGAAAAATAGTGGAATTTTTTTTTTTTTTTAGGCGGAGGAGGTGACCCAAGCTACCCCTGTCACAAGTAGAGGACATGGTATACCTCCTGTAGCACCTAGTTCTTCATCTTCTAGAGCACAACAGACTCCATAGTCTATTGCGGCCTGTAACTCCACCGACATATACATCTAGAGGGGCAAAGGAAATCAGTAGTATTAGACTTTAGTTATTTGGTTCATTTCATTGTATATGACATTATGACTCATGATATGAGATACATTATTATATTTTTTGTTGATATTTTGAGGTTGAGTTGGGACTCAGGAGTTAGGACTTATTATTCAGGACATGATTCATTGTTATGTGTGATTTTAGCACTACAAATAATATTAAACATCTTATATATTAGTTCTTTTATCATATTTATGTGTAAATGTATTTATTTTATGTTGTAGATGGTTTAGATATTAAAAATTTTGAAAACAAAATGAATATTTTTGTACCAAACAATTTTTTCCCTATTATTACGATTTTTTCCAATTTTTTTCTCGCGCCGATATTATCCCGATAACGATTAGTGCAACATTGATAAGGATAGACTTAGATAGATTTTTATTGTAAAAGAAAAGGAAAATGTTTTGATAAGGGTTTGCCAGATTAAGTGCACCCTAATAAAAAGTAGAAAAAATGGTAGGATGAGTAGATGGGTAAGTAGTTGCATGGTTGCAGAATTCTGATGAATGATTAGCTAAGATCATATCATTTACTTTCATCATCAAGTTGCTAAAGTATGGATGATAATTGAGCAGTGACATAAAGTCAAGTGATTAATTTCCCCATTCATTTTACCCTTAAGTTTACTAATTTCCCATAAGTAAAGACAAAAGTACCTAAAACCTTAAGTTAAAGGGGCTCAGAGAATTTCTCTGATTTCTGGAGGGACCGGACCCTTGGCCCAATAACTTATAGGGTCTAAGTACTAAAACCCCCTCACCAACATTCACCTTCTCCATAATTCACTCATTTCCTCTAAAAAATCCCTTTTCCTAAAGCAAAATCACCATTTTCTTAGGGAAAGCAATCACCCCCATACAAAACCCATTTTTACTACAAAAACCCACAAATGCGCATTTAGCCTAAGTTATAATGTTTAAATGTGAAAAGAAAATGAATTTTATATACATTATACTTAGCGCATTTTATTCTTCACTTTCACTTCATATTGATTTCTGACATTATTCATTAAATCCCGAGAAATACCCGTTTCCTGTATGTTTTCTTATAAACCCCATATGTTATTATCCCACCCCAAGGTTTGAAACATAAGCCATTTTAATAAACTGATTAATGGGATTAATTAAGTTGATCAATGACTAATTAAGAGCCATGACCCACCACCGAAATAAAAGAGGTTAATTATTCAAAAGTGATTAATTAATGATCAGTCCCCACCAATGAAATCGCTCCCGATTTCATTAACCCCCATAATCCTTCATTTAATTAAACCTTCCACTCATTAAAACCTCGTTGGGCCCATTCATTAAGCCTCCGATCAAATCACCGTCCGAGCTCACCCTTTTAATCCAACAGTTGATGCTCATATCTGGCGGCCTCCGAAGGTCGACTTTTACCCACCCGATGTAAGTGGTTTCACTGTTCAGCCCACCGCTACATTTCACCCGATGAATGGCATCAGGCGGCCTTCCCCCAAAACCACTCTATCCCAAAAGGTGGTGCGATGAATTCCAATTACCACCTCTCACTAAACGCCAAAATGTCACGTTTCCCGCTTAATAACAAGATGTCCTTTTCCCCAGCGTACCTGCTAAAACATTGACTTTACGAATAAAACTAGAAAACTCATAGTTTTTTGTTTTATCATGGAAAAGAACTCTCTGACCTCCATGCAAGCACCAGAGTACGTGCAACCATAAAACTATGTCAAGTGCCATCTAATCCAAGTTGCTGAACTCCAGACCACCTTGCAGACCTGTGTGCTTCCTGCAAACAGTCCACAATTGCCATTACTCAGTCCAAAAGCTAAAACCATGTATTTATCCCAATTCACTAAAAAACGTTGTTTTATTCCACAACCTGGACTAAATTTCTTCCACTTCCTGAGTAATTTAAGTAAGAAATTCGCCTGGTGACTCCAAAATACCTTAATTGGACTAGATTTTCCCCAAAGTTCACTATAAACCCTTTGCCACTGTCTGTGAATCCACAAGAACCAAGGATGGATGCCCCATTTGCCGTAAATGTCATGCCCATCTCTACTCCTCACAGAGACTTAGATCACCTTCCCCTGGCAGACAAGGACTTTCAGATTAAATACATCACTTTTGAAGAATCTCCATTGAAATTATACTGCAGGCACAGAGACTAGTAGTTGAACCATGTAGACAAAATAGGTCTCTAGGAATCAAACCTGTCCAGGTACTAGTTCCCCAGCGTCCATATCTTCCTAGAAATCATTCACTATTTTCATGCAAGCTACAATCCCACCTTAAGAGCAGTAATGTCCCCAGACCAGACAGTGCTTTTCACCATTACCGCTGAGTCCATAAATGAAATGTTGCAGTTACAACCTGGTCAAAACCTCACTCCCCTTTCCATTGCAAACTTGCTTGATAGATTCCCTAAGCTCCCCCATTCCAAAAGTGCTCAAATACTCCAGACTTTCATTGTAGAAGAAAAGCACATACCAAAGGATCCCCCTCCTTACATGACATCCTTCTTTTCTTAGCTTGGCAAAGACATTGTATCAATGATATCCAGCATTCTAGGCTACACTACTAGTGAATATGTAGATGAGATTATTTTTACCTAAATGTCCATTTTCACCCCTGGGCAGGCTCCTGCCATCATATTTGACGATGAAAAATTCGTCTCAAACAAAATCCATGATCAGTTCATGACGTTGGAAAATGAGAGAGTATTCAAATACTCAGCAGTGTTATACCATCTCTTTCTTTACTATCAAGATGACAAACTTCCCTTCCCTATTCAGAAGCTTGACACCAAGGGAAAATCCTTGATCAGTGGTCTTCTAGACCCCTCTATTCCACAAATATGAATCTCCATATTCCTATACAGATTTTATAGATTTATTTGTGCATCCAGTGGCTACCATGATGATAGGAAGTCCTCCTCCAAGAATCAATGCAGACATCAGGAGGGTCCTTCATCTATCCAAATAGTACAAAGTGGGAGATTGGTATTTATACCAAAACCACACAGAGATAAGAATATATGGCTGTGAATTGCCACCTTACAAATTGCCAAAATACCTCCCCATGAGGTTATTTGCTCTGGAGTACTACAGGCAAATAATCAACTCTGATGAAGTGCATTTTGTAAAAGCCAAGAAGAAAGCTCATCTTAGGATAAAAGATCAGCTAGGCCCCTTTGTGTGTAACAATAGAGAAGCTGGGAGGGTTGCAGATGAAATTCTTCAAGGGCTCAAACTCAAACAAAGTTTCATATGGAATTATGACCCCTTTGATGTCATTTGTAACAGAAGATAGAAAAACAAATTGTCTCCTTACATCCACCACAAGATTCCTGAAATTGAACAGTATGCAAATCAACTTGAATGGATGGAAAATACTTTGGTAGATTGAGACAACACAGAGGTTGTTGTTGATAATGTATTGTTTGATTTAGAGAAAAGACTTGATGAGGATTCATTTGTACAGGTGCCAGAAGAGTCCCAATCTCAAAAGGAATCACAGGGACATAGTGGGCAAACAACAGAAGCAGGACCATCAGGGAAACTAGAACCTTCAGAGTAGCCAGAGGAATCTGAGCAACCTGAAATTTCAGAAGAACTTGCTCAACCAGAACAAAACATGAGCAATCCTCCTATCATACAGACTCCTCTAAATGAGGAAAGGAACCTTAAAGGAGACAAAGAGGAGGCCACTCCTTCCAGTAGACCTGTTGCTAAAACCTATGTCAAGAGGGAAAGGTTGAACCCATTTTCTGAACAGGGGTACACTGAAGAGACAACATGGACTACAGGAACAGAAAGAGAAGAAAGCATGCATACCACTCCTTTATGAGGAACATAAGAACCTTCCAACTCACAGACCTAAATTCTAGAAAGGCAACAGAGTGTGGAAGTATCCTCCTTCAGGGATCCTACTGGCTAGAGCCAAGATATCAAAGAGAAATATAAAAAAATCAAGTCCAAGAATGAAATATTAAAGGCACAAAGTTACGTACATTACCTGAAAATGGCCCCAATCAGACAAAGCTAATGTCAGCCTTTGACATAGAGGAAGGTAAGATGCAGATGAGTTTTTTGAAACCAACAACACAACAACCAAGATCAGTGGCATATTATATGAAAACAGATTTTGAAGTATTGGACAAGGAGATTCATCTTATTGACCAAATAGAACTACATAAGCAAGCTGGTGAAATGGTCTATTCCACCTTGACCAACAAAGCAATTGCAGCCTACCAACTCCATAATTCGCTGAATAATATATCAGCACAATTCTAGTTGGAGAAGGCCTCTTCACAGGCCAAAGACACCAGAATGAAGTCCCTAGAAGACTTGGTCATAGAGCTGGGACATGATCCCAAGGATGTGAAAGCTGTAGAACAGCTTATCAAGAAGAAAAATGATGACATAACTGCACTAATGAAGCAGCTCAAAATCCCTCCCCTACATCATCCTCAGACAGCTGAAGTAATGGAAACCAAAAAGGAGGAAGAGCTTATGGACTTGGTCCCAAAGCTTCATGAACAACTCAAAGAGACCGAGAAGGAGCTAGATAACTTGTTAGAGTCTAAACAGAGTGAGTTTACCACCACTCCTCAGACTGTAATTCCAACAGTCTCCATAACAATACCCTCAACGTTGGTTGTTGTACTAGCACCAACAATTCCACCATCTACTGCCTTGCCAATTATAGGTACATCAATAAGCACAGAGACACCAACATAAAAGACTACTGAATTGATCAAGGCCATGGAAGAGATGAGCATCCAGGCCACCGAGCTTAAGAAACTTAGAGAACAAGTGTCAAGTTTAGAAACCAATTGTAAGCTTGCACAAATACAGCAGAAAGAAGAAGCTCAAAAGAATCAGAGAATGGGAGAAAGAATCAGAGTCCTTGAAAAGGACTTGACACTACAACAACCACTTGGAGACATGAAAGAAATCCTTTGGGTCAACATCATTAATTACATCAATGATGTTTGGCCATCTATTTAGGTTATTTTTGAACATAATGAATTAGTCAAAGTGGCCACAGAAGCAATCCACAAGACAGTGGAAGAATTGGGAGATAAACTTGAAGAAGCCAATCAACTGATAACATTCCTAAACAACAAAAACAGGTATCAGCTTGATGAACTGGAAATAGAAGATAGAACAGCAACAATCATAGAAATAAAAAAGGTTCTCACCAAAAGGAACCTGATGCTCAATCTGGAGAAAAGGTGCCAAAGCATTCAAACTGATATTGACAACTTTATGACAAAATATGGCATTTTGAGAGAAAAAGGACTCCCCAGTCCTATGGTAATAAATGACAAGCTAATGACTCAGAGTGATTACATTGAAAGACTGAACAAGTTAGCCAGCAGCCAAGCTAGTACTTCAGGGGTAAAAGCTCTACCCACTGGCAAAGTACTATATGATAGTCTTGAAAATCTGTTTTACATAGAGCATGAGGTCAAGCACTTGTTTACAAGCAAGCCAAGTTTTTCTAAGTATACAGGCACTGACGAGGCATACAGGAAAAAGATTAGGATGAAGTTACCTAACAGTGAATGTTGGACAAGGCTTACAGATTTACTATAAAATTGCAATAAATCTACATGGTAAAACATTGCTGCCAGGTAAAACAGGTGAAACAGGATCAAAGCAGAACAGGTAAAGAGTATCAGTAGGTAGAAGATAGAAAGTGATTCCAACACACAACTATAAAGCAACTAAAAGAGCCAAATCCGAATTACAACAGCCAGCATAGTCACAATAAAAGGGATAGCAAGAAAACAATTCTCCATCTGTCTCTATCTTCATGTTGAAGATATTTTTTGTTTCCTAGAATAATTCTCATATTGTTATGAGATATTTTGTATCATTTTTTGTATAAATACTTCACAAATTGAAGTAATTAGGGTGGATTAAAATACATTTTTGTAGACATTTTATTTTTGAGCCAAGGAGCTATTGTACTCAAGACTGGACTAGTTTTGCTAGAAATGAAATATAGCTAAGGACATTTCACTGGATTCTTGTGCACAGTTGGAACAAATAAGTATTATCTCTTCGTGTTTAAATTTTGTATTCTCTTCATGTTATGAATATTCATATGTGTCTCTTAAGAAATCTAAAAGCAAACAAGGAATGATATCATTAGAATTAGCTTAAATGCTCTCTGTTTTAACTGTTTGCTTTCTTTATGTTTTCTACTAGGCTATCTTGGTCTGGTAATTCTTAATTGCTCCCTTACTTCCGTAGTTTACCCCCGCTTTGGTCCATAGTAAAGGATTCTTCATTGCCCTTTACTACTGATCATCCTTCCATTCTTCATCTTAATCCCGATTAAGGATTCTTCATTGCCCTTTCCCTGGTTAGGACTATTTCATCCATTTAAACCTGCAGATTTACTTTTGTTGTGTTAGCCTACCCTGTGGACTCTTAGCTTAGTGATAGATCAGATCCAGTTAAGCCTTTCTTGATTGACTCCATAAGCCCAATGGCCTGAATACTTGCTCTACCCATTTGTTTTTCTTAATTCCACCACCCAATCAAAACAAAACAACCCTAAACACTAAGAACTAGCCTGAAATCTTATTCAAACAAAGTTAAATTATAAATAGAGAGCCCTCTCTGGACTTAGGTTGGCTAGAGCCGGAGTCTAAAAGATTAGGTTTATGATTACCTAAGACTATTCCTTCTTTGATAACTTCTAAAGAAAAAATCGGAGTGATAACATAGTGGCGACCATACTGGGGATTCAAAACCCTCAGTCTTAATAAGCCTTTGAGAAATTCAAATTTTTATTTTTAAGCCTCTTAAAGGGTTATTGTTATAGACATTTTTGGGCACTACAACCCCAAGCATGAAATTTCCATAAACCAAGGGCTCCTAAGTCCCTAAAAGTGTTGTTCTAACCCCTAAAGGAACAAGGTCAACAGATTACAGCTTCTCCCAGAAGTTCTCCATGAAAAACTGCTCAGAATTGGTCAAAACATGATTATTTCAGCTGCTCCACTGGCCAAGTGCGTTGCATCTCACCTAAGTACACTGTGTGGGTGCATTTCATTTCAAAAAGCCCTTCTATGGGGTGTGATGGGCGAGAAATGATAAATGGCAGTGTCATTCCGCAAGGTGGAGAGGCAATGGAAGCTTCGAGAAACTTCTCCTGTGACACTTGCCTCTCTGAATTCAACCAAGGATGAGTAAGAGATCATCAATCTCCAAGTGGAAGCAAGAACTATCAGAGGGAAGACACTAATCAAATCATAAGCTGACTCATCTCCATTACATATATCTATATGTGGATCCCTCATCCCAGAGATCCAGAGGCTGGAATTTTGCATATTGTAAGGAATTGATGTTGGTTTCTTGAGACAAAACATCAGATTGTTGGGTGATCTAAGCTTTGTATGAGGTGAAGAGGGGCTTCCTTGCTGAGAGGTTGATGCTGGGTCAGAACAACTGGTTGTAACTCCTCTTGGCTCTTTCTTGTTTATTAATAAAAGCTATTCAAGTTTTCCTCCATACTCTTGTGTCATTGATATTTGCTGCATTTGTATGGTCAATTTACATCTGATCCTAGATTGTTTATGATTATAGATCCATGTCTTTGTATAGTGTTGTGCTACTGTGATCTTACAGGTACTTTGTGAAGCTGGACGTGCAAGGGAACAAGTAGAGAAAGACTATCAAGGAAGAGAGGAATCAAATCAGGAGATTAGCGCAAGACAGAGGTTGGTCTTCTTGTTCCTCTCTATCTATAATTCATAAAGGAAAAATGAAAGTAGCTTTACTCTGTTTGTTTCTAAGGCAACTGTCACACCTTAGTGGGATAAGTAGTTCTGAGTAGACACTTTTCCCTGTAACAAAAAGGGGACTCCGCTAGGGACGAATTAGTTTGTTTGTTTATCTTCCTTGTTGTCTATTTCATAAACTTATAGGTAGCATTCGAACTGCATTTGCCATAGCAAATGCAAAGTAGATAAATGCTACTTCAGTCCATCTATGGGATCTGTTTATGATTTAAACAACTGATTCACAAACTCTCTGATTTCCCTTATGATAGCTCTAGATCCTCCTTAGATCTACCCCTGATTGTTGCATTATTGATTACCTTTTGCTCGGCCAAAACCCATGAACTGAACTGGAAACTGTGACCCGGAACCCAAACAGAGTCTCGTTTCTGGCCCAGCGCAGGTACTGTTCAGAGAATCTGAACTTCAATGCACTTCTCGAGTGGAGAAGGTGCGTTGCATTTCAAATTCCCTATGTTACAGGTGCGCTGATCAGACTAGGCTTTGTGCAGTGTTGGTTTCTGTGATTCATTCTTTCCAGTTCTATTCCTGAATTTTGCTGCCTGTGATCAGTATATGTCTGTTTGAAACCCCTTTTCCTTGCTATTATTCTGCCTCCTTTGTACAAAAGAACTGTAAATGTTTTTGTGTGTTTGTTGAGTCATTTTTAGTTCTCCTTTGCAAAAGTAGCATAATCGTATTGTCGTCCTTTGATTTGAAACTGTCGCAAGTGTCGATTTCGATCATAGGAAAGAGTTTGATTGATGTTGATGGTCGATTATCCTGTTACTATTGTTTTTGGTCTGAATTTGTAATTTTTCTAGTGTCAAAAACAAGTATTCATTTCAAAATCGTAAGGTGTTTTGATCGTCTCCATTTTTTATTTCGAAAAGAAACTTGTTGATATTTGTCGCTTGAAAAGAAATTCAGATTTGTGCATCAACTTTCTTCTTATCATTCATATACTAAGAAAGTCGAAAACAAATACATGCATGTGCATTTGCATCTAGAAAGTCTGATTGGTTTGATTTAGGAAAGTGCATTTAGAGTGTGCTCTTTGCACTTTGTGAAAGGATTCTGTCTTTCTTTCCTTAGTAGCTAGGATTTTCATTGCACAAAGAAGATAAAAAGATTGTTTATCATCTTAGATTGCATTTTAGGAATTACATTTACATCTCACGGTGAACCTGAAAGGAAAACTTCATAAAAAAGATCAACTATAAAATAAATTCAATGAATCTAACAACGCTTTGGAATTTAACGCACAACATTTAGAAGTCTAGGCTAGAGATGTATTCTGGCGTCGTAAAGCCTGGTAACTGTTGTTCTCACTGATGGTTGGGTGATTCCTCCACTTTGAGATGATAAGTGCTAGTACGGACTTGTGCTCCCACCGTCGAGTATATTTTGGGAGACCCCAATAGGCTTAATCCTTTATCCATAGGAAGCCATGTCTGCCGCCCTATCGATTGCAATGCACTGAACACAACATTCGAGAAGATTGATTGCCGTACCGTAAAAAGTATTCTGCAGTTTTGCGATTGGTTTGGTAATCCCTCTACCTAGATTTCCAGAGCAGTGCCTTTCGTTCCTTTTCAAACTCTTTAACAGAAAAGGTCCATCTGAGCACTTGTCACTTCAGGCTCATTAAAAATCGAAGGAGACTAGAGTCATCTTTTGTTTTTTCTCGACTCTTAAAAATTGAAAAAACAAGTTGTGTCAAAGCGTCTAAAATTCATTTAATTCAGAAACATACTTCCCCTTTATTTTTAGTTAATTGAGTAATCCGCAATCATGGAAGAAAGTCAATCGAAACCCCGTCATTCACGGAGGCTTATGAGTCAATCGTCTTTGTCTCCGGAATCGAAGCTAGTACGGACAAAGTGAACTCGCTTAACCGGTTCCAAATCTCCTGTTAAAGTTAGAACAAGTGTTCCAACAACATCAGAGACTCCGGTTACTCCAAACATTTCTGGAATCCCTGCCTCTACAGAAGAAACAGCCACAGAAGGATAGTAGTACTGATCCTAGTCTGAGGGTAAACACTTGCGTTACCGAACCAGTTCCATTTACAACCGGTTCGGAGAGTCTTGCTCCTGAAACATCTGTCGCTGCCGATTCGATACCTTCTTCGGCACCAGAAATATTCTACGGACCTGACGGCCTACCTCTTCCACCTGGTCTGATTGCTATAGAAGAGATTGTGGAAGATCCTCCAACTAGTACTCCATCATAATTTGGAGTCAGGATCACTCTGTATCCTTCTTCATCAGAAGTTGGTCTACCGCCAGTAGAAGCTCCTGTAGAATTGCTAGGTAATCTTTTGGATAGACTAGAAATGTTTGAACAATCGTCGACATCTAGGACTGTGTCGTCTGACACAGCGACGTTAGAACTCCCTGCTATCACTCCAACAATGTTCGTCGGTATACTATCTGTCCCAACTAGCTCTCAATCGCTAGAAGGAGCCCACTCAGGGGCCATTTCGACGGTATGGTCTATTCCTGTTTGTTCATCTGGATTAATATCCAGAAACTCTTATGTTGAGTCTCAACAAATTGATCCATTTGGAGGTCAATTTGGGCAGTTCAGCCCTCAAGGGCAAACTATTCCCTTGAGTTCTAGATTACCACCGTATGGGGGGCAGTATACCCTTTCATTATCCCCTCCAGGGGGACAACCATATGGGAGTTCACAACAAAATTTGGTTTATGGTGGAATTAATTCAAGCGGTTGGGTACCGATACTACCTCAACAACCAAGAGTTGTATATTCGATGCAACAATGCTTACCTATGTCAAATATACCAACTACGCCAGCTATTGTGACGGTGGCGCGAGTTCAAGCACTGCCTGTTGTATGCCAACCTCAGGTTTCTTAGGTTGTAATGCAACAGCCCCTTGACCCTGCGACTCAACCACAATCGCCCACTGGTGGAATGACACAGGTTCAGATGGGTACAATTACCCCTCATCTTGGTCAAACTGTTAGTATCGGGAAACAACACATGGCTTCACAACCATGGCTAGTACAATACCAACAACCGCAATTCCAACAAGTATACCAAGGTTCTGAGCAACAAATCTTTGCAAATAGTGGACAACCGTATATTCAAAACGGTCAAAATCAACCATTTTACAATGGTCATGCCCACCAACCTTACCAAAGTTACCAGCATCAAATGCATTATACCGATATGCAAAGACCAACTGCTCAGGCAATCCCATCTCATCCTAGCTATGCTTCACCTAACCTGAATCAGCAGTTACCCTTTGTGGCAACTTTAGAGTTACCTGATTTAAATCGGTTAACAAACGATCCAATCGCTTACGCCTCTTGGTGGCCAGCGATTCCGCATAAACTTCCATCAGATATTCCTAAATTTAATGGAAATCCGGGTGAAGATCCGTCGAATCATGTGATGACCTTTCATCTGTGGTGTTCATCAAACACCCTAAATGATTATTCGATAAGGCTTAGCCTTTTTCAGAGGACGTTAACTGGTCTGGCGGCAAAATGGTACATCGAATTGCCTAGAGCTTCATTCGACAACTTCAGTACCTTAGCCACAACCTTTTTAACCCATTTTCAATTACCAATAAGGTACGAAACGGGAACGGAACTCCTTACCAACTTCAAACAGACGATGGCCACTCACATATCTGATCATATACATGAGTGGCGACGTCGTTGTGGAATGGTAAAATCGTATGTTCCCGATCAGCTCTTATTTGAATGGTTTATCAAGTCATTACTACCTTCCATCACGGAAGATGTGGCAAAGGGGGGAGTCGTAACAGAAGAGCAAGTTATCGCTCATGCGCAATATTTGGACTTGATTTACACTCAGTATGGCACGCTCTACGATAAAATACCTGACGCCCCTAGACCGGAATTCTCAGTTCCTCCTCCTCTTAAATCAAACAATGACTCTCATGCCGCCGATGGCGTGATTGGCGCAATAGACACGAAATCAACAAAGGCTACATCCAAAAAGGCCCGTAAGATTTCAGTTCAAAATGCAAAAGATGAAATTCTTGCCTCGGAAGTAAATGTCGTATCGACAAATAAAGGCAAAGAAACCAATCAGCTAGGAGGCAAGAAGAAAGGCAAAAGGAAGAAGAAGAAACAGGAAGAATCATCACCTGAGAAATCTTCTGTAAACCCTCCTAGAAATAGGAAACCAAAAAATCCATGCTTTATATGTGATGAGGATCATCGAACCACAGATTGTCCACACAGAGTTGAGCTTAAAAAATTCTTCAAGAATTCAAAAACCTCCGCAGTGTTAACTGATCCATTTCGAAATCCAGGAACAAATCTGGTTGAGAGTGAAGATGCTTCCCGGTGTCAAGTGCTAATGTTATCGGTTTCAAAACAGCAAAATGATGCTTTGATATCGACAAGGAACAAATATTATGGGAATCCACAGCTGTCGAACAACAAGGATAAAGATCGGCCTAGTAGTTCGACAACAACTTCGACAGAAGTTATGCCGCCCATCATTCCTGAATTGACAATAAAACCGCCAAAGGGAGTAGTACACAAGTCGACGTTTAATTCCCGCGCTAGAGCAGCACAACATTATAATATAGTGGAAGATTTGGCCCAATCGCCATCCGCTATGTCGACTCTTGAAGTACTACAAAATTGCCCATCCCAAAAGCAGGCTTTATTATCAGCCATTGGTGGGATAGACCCAAAGGATCCCAATCTTGTATCCTTCGATCACAAAGGATACGATCCTCAATTACCAGCTCAACTAGCTTTCCTTATTCAAGTGAAAGCCCTCAACAAAACTATTCATCGAACAATTATTGATGAGGGGGCATCTACATGCATTATGTCGATGAGTTGCTGGAAAACTCTAGGATCTCCAACCTTGTCGCGATCTTCGACAACATTAAAAGCATTCGACGGAAGAACATATACCCCATATGGTATTCTAAGTAACTTGAAGGTTGAACTAGGAGGAAAAACAGTAAAAATAGATGCTGAGGTAATCGACGGAAATCTCTATTACAACATCCTACTAGGAAGACCATGGATATATGCTATCGCTACCATTGTGTCGACCTATTTTAGGAATATTGCATTTCCCTTCCAAGGAGGGATTACAATCGTCGATCAACAAAACTTCCTCCCCAATAGTTCTTAAGTTACAGGAAGCATTCCTATGATCCATGGAAGCCCCCATTCGCTTCAAAATATCAGAGTAGGCCTACTAAAAGATCCTATATTAATGGGAACTTTCGCCCTTCCACCTCCAATCAATCTGGCGGAAGTAGCGTCGGTAGGAACCTGTAATATGATATCTTCTAAAAAGATCTCAGAAAGCGATATCGACATGGATCATGCAATGGTTTTTCCTCCAAGACCAACGGAAATATTGTAGCAATCAATGTTCCTAGCCTGGGAGGCAAACCAAAATCAACGCTCATCAAGCGTTTGGATAGATAGGTCTGAGGAATATGGTACCCCTTCAGATCCTTGGTCGTGAGTGCATGTCACCGACAAAGGAATTGTTCAATCAATGGTAGTTGAAGGGGCACCATGGGATGATTACCACCATCATTCCCTTCTTCCGGATTGTGGAGAAGATACTCCTGATGACCTTTATCATCCTTCAGTTTTTGATTTTCTATCAAATACTGTAAACACGGCTGATTCCGAGAGAAGCTTGTCCAAAATTGAAGAGACTATCGCCATAAATATCTCGACCAAAATAGATGTTGTAGAGAATATTTATGTTGGCAAATGTTGTTCTCCTTCAGAACTGGAAATATATGACGCTCTTTTTCGCGAATTCAGAGATGTCTTTGCTTGGTCATATAGTGAAATTCCAGGCATTGACTCGAGTATCGTTGAACATGAAATTAAGATGTATCCAGATGTCAAACCAGTACGACAACCGTGCCTCTGACAGAACTGGTAAAGAGTGAGATGTTTAGAAATCCTATCCTTGAGGCTCTCGAGCTGAAGATCACACGAACCTCCACTGACTTTGTCAATTTGCAAGACGATAGGCCTGCAGTTGTGCTAAGCCCAATGACTGAACCTGCCAAGGATAATTCCCCATCTTTTTATGTCTCCTTGACCATTCATGACAAAATTATCCACAACTACCTCCTAGATACAGGTGCCAGTCACAATCTGATGCTTAAAACTGTCATGGAAGAGTTAGGCCTTGACATCACCAGACCATATCATGACCTATTCTCGTTTGATTCAAGGAAGGTGAAATGTCTAGGATTGATTAAAGATTTAGCCATTTCCCTAACCCAGCTGCCCATGAAGAGCATGATAATGGATATTGTGGTGGCAGATGTCCCTCCTAAGTTTGGCATGTTGTTGTCCAGAGGGTGGATTAAGAGACTAGGTGGAACATTGCAGAATGATTTATCTTATGCAACTGTCCCAGTGTTCGGAGGAGAGAGCAGGAGGTTATATAGAGAAGCGCAGCTGGCATATATCATTAGCGATGAGAAGAATCCTACAAACCATCCCATATATGTAGTGGACACTGATTTTGGAGCTTGCATTCTCCAAATAGAAGAATCTCAGAAGGCTGCATTGCAGATCAGGAAACCAACAGCTCAGGCTGAGCATAATACAGGAGGTCAAATTTGGGAGATGTTCTTTGATGGAGCATGTACCAAGGAGACTGCAGGAGCAGGGGTGGTGCTAGTGTCTCCACAACAAGAAACAGTTCAATTGTCTCTAAAGCTAGTTTTTCAGGTGACAAACAACATAGCAGAATATGAAGCACTGTTGTTGGGCCTTCATGCCGCCAAAGACAAAGGAATAAAGAAGCTAAAGGTATTCGGAGATGCTGATCTGATAATTCAGCAAGTGAACAAAACATTCCAAGCAAAGCACCCAAGGCTAAAAGCGTACAGAGATAAGTTATGGAGAACCAAAGAGTTCTTTGAATTTTTCTGCATTTCATATATTCCTAGAGCCCAAAATCAGCTTTCCGACTCCCTTGCTGTCTCAGCTAGTTTGTTTATACCTCCATCGCCTCCCAAACTAGTTTATGAGGTACAAATGAAGTATAGACCCTCCGTGCCTGATAATGTCCACCATTGGAGGGTTTTTGATGATGATGATGAGCTAAATAGGTTTCTTCAAGTCATTGATGAGTTTTCTGAAATGCAAATTGACCAAAATAATGATGCTTTGTTAGAAGATCCCAAGTCCAAGCTTAGAATTAAGATTGGCAAGAATAGCATAGTCCAACTCCCTAGCAACCATATTCCTAAGGGTCTAATTCCTCTTGAGAGATTGTTTGATCACAATGATGTGCCTTACAAAGCTGCCCAAAAAGAAGATCAAACTGCATTTTGCAAACATGATATAGGAGGTCCAGGCCACCCCAAATTCATAAATCTGTCCACCAATCTATCTGCTGACCAGAGTGCTGAATACTGCAAATTAATGAGGCAATTTTCTTATGTGTTCGCTTGGGAGTACAACGATCTAAAGACATATGATGAAAATATAATTCAGCATAAAATTCCGCTTGAGAAAGACACTATTCCTTTCAAACAGAAGCTGAGACCAATGAATCCTATGCTCCTTCCTCTGGTTGAGAAAGAAATTAAAAAGTTGCTAGCTGCTAAGATCATAGTGCCTCTCAGATATTCTAAATGGGTGGCCAATCTAGTTGTTGTGAGGAAGAAGAGTGGAGAAATCAGACTATGTGTTGATTTCAGGAATCTAAATAAATGTTCCAAAAAGGATAATTATCCTCTACCAAAAATGGAGCATTTGTTGTAGCAAGTCTTAGGTGCCAAAGTAATGTCTTTTATAGATGGTTTTTCAGGTTATAATCAGGTTGATGTGCATCCGAATGATCAGGAGAAGACTGCATTCACCACTCCTTGGGGTACCTTTATGTATTCCAAGATGCCTTTTGGGTTGATGAATGCTGGAGCCACCTTTCAGAGAGCTATGGATATAGCATTTGTGGGAGAAAAGGATAAATTTGTCCTTATCTACCTGGATGATATAACAGTATACTCCAGTAGCCATCAAGACCATGTGCAACATTTGAAGAAAGTGTTTTTGAAGTGCAGAAGGTTTGGGATTTCAGTAAATCCTAAGAAGTCACAGTTTGCGTTAGAAGAAGGCAAGTTGTTGGGACATATTGTTTCTGCTGCAGGTGTCCGAATTGACCCAGAAAGAGTAAAAGCGATACAGACCTTGTCTGTCCCGAGATCGAAGAAGGACATCTAGTCTTTTTTAGGCAAGATTAATTTTGTAAGGAGATTTATCCCAAATTTTGCAGAACTTGTGAAGCATATTACCTCTATGTTGAAGAAGGGGTCAGAGATCAAGTGGAATGGTGTAGCGAGAAAGTCATTTGAGTCCATTAAAAGGGCAATTATGGAGGCCCCCACTTTAATCAATCCAAATTATAGCAAGGAGTTCCGCATATTTTCTTTTGCCTCTGACAACACCCTTGCAACAGTCTTATTGCAAGCAGATGAAGAAGGCTCAGAGCATCCGGTGGCATTTTTCAGTAAAACCTTAAGGGATGCTGAGCTGAGGTATGATATTATTGAGAAACAAGCATACACTCTTATCAAATCTTTGAAAGATTTCAGAGTATACATCTTGCATTCCAAAATAGTTGCATATGTGCCTTCTGCTGCAATAAAGGATGTCTTAACGCAACCTGATGCTGATGGAAAAGAGCGAAATGTATTGCAAAAATGATAGAATTCAACATAGAGCTGAAGCCTACCAAGCCGGTAAGAGGTTAGGGGATTGCCAAACTGTTGGCTAAAGAAAATTATAAATCTTTGGACGTCGATTTCTTGTTCAATGTAGAAGGAAATGGTCTAATGAAAGAGCATGAAACAATTGAATCGCAGAGAGGGCAGTCGGTGGCCGAGAACCTAGCTTCATGTAATTGGTATGCTGCAATAATTAAATTCCTTTTAGAGTTAGAAGTTCCTTCAGAATTTTCTCAAAGTCAAACAAGAACGTTAAAGCTCAAGGCAATGAAATATTGCATCAATGATAGCTCGCTTTATTGGAAGGATCCATCTGGAGTGCTTTTAAGATGTCTGGACAAAGAACAGTCAATAGACGTTATGCAGCAATTCCATAACAACATGTGTGGAGGACATCATTATTGGAGAACTACAACCCAAAAGATTCTCAGAGCTAGGTACTATTGGCCATCTTTATTTTCTGATGCATTTTCTTTTGTTAAATCTTGTGACAGGTGCCAGAGATTTGAAGGAAAGCAGCAGTTAAAATCCCTGCCCCTAAAGCCAATAATTGCAAAAGGACCTTTTTAGCAGTGGGGCTTGGATTTCATTGGTGAAATCAACCCGCACTCCAGTGGCCAGCACAGGTGGATATTAGTTGCCACTGATTATTTTACAAAATGGATTGAAGCAATCCCAACAAGGAAGGTTGATCATAATGTGGTAATGAAATTTTTATCAGAAAACATTTTCAGCAGATTTGGTTGCCCACATAAGCTTATAACAGGTAATGCAACAGCCTTCAAGGCAAAAGAGTTGGTGGAAATGTGTAATTCAATGGGAATTAAACTTGTTCATTCCACCTCCTATTACCCCCAAGGGAATGGTCTAGCAGAATCCTCTAACAAAAGTTTGATGAGGATTATTAAGAAGCTGTTAGAAGATAATAAGAAGAATTGGGATGCAAAGCTCAAATATGCACTATGGGCAGACAGAGTGACCATCAAAAGATCTACAGGTTGCTCTCCTTTCAAGCTGGTATATGGTACTGATGCTATTTTTCCAATTCAGCTTACTCTTCCTGTGGCAAATTTGCTCCCAACAGCGCAGAATGAAGAAGATGTTATGGCCAATAGAATCACTGATTTAACAGAATTATATCAGATCAGAGAGCAGCTGATTGAAAAAGCTACAGCACATCAGCAGAGGATCAAGGAAGTCTTTGACAAGAAGGCAAAGAGAGACAACTTGCAGGTTGGGTATTTGGTTATGAAATGGGATGCATTTAAAGAAAAGAAAGGCAATCATGGGAAATTTGATGCTCTCTAGACGGGCCCTTTCATCATTTCACAAATTCAAGGGAACAATACCTTCATACTAAAAAGTATGGAGGGAGAACCAGTTTTTGATGGCCCAATTAATGGGCGGTTTTTGAAAAGCTATGTGATTTAAGGTCTTTAGGCCTTAAAACTGTAAATATTTTATTTTTCAGTTTTAGTATAAGCAAAGTAGACTCCATGCCCAATGGAACACTAGGAAATTTTGGCTAATTTGTTTTCTACAAGAAAGGCATTGATCTGCAGTTCTTGAGACCTCACAGGGAGGATCTCATCCGCAGAAGGAGCCAGTGTTAGCTTTGCTATGCAAATGGATTAAAAATAGATTCAAAAAGCTCTCAAAGGCTGCAAATATGCTTATAGTCATGCCCAAAATCCATGTTTGTTGTTCAAATCATCAAGACATGACAAAAGCTACCCACTGATCAAAGAGGTTGCAAGAGGGAAGCCCTTTGGAGGGCAGAATTACACTATCGGAAGGTGAAAATACCCAAAAAATCACATAAAAACCAAAGTTGCAGGCTTAAGGGTCCGAAATCATATCAGTCGTTGGATCTGGTCGGTCAACGGTCCAGATCGCGTTGGCATTTCGCTATTGGCGATTACGAGGGGCAGGCTTTAACATAAGTTATGCGCCAATGCGATGGGCCGGACCCGATGGCCCTTCAACACTCCATTTTATAAAATATTGGGTCCGCGGTAATATTGGCGATCGGCGGGTCGGCGGTATCGGCAGTGGCATTGCGATTGCTGTCTAGCGATTTGATTAGGGCCGTTAATCGCGTGCACAGATCAACGGCTCGCATCACATCGGCATTTCGCTACCGGGGCTGCCAAAGAGTACAGGGCCTTCACATATGTTATGCGCCGATGCGATGGGCCGGACCCGATGGCCCTTCAACACTCCATTTTATAAAATATCGGGTCCGCGACAATATCGGCGATCGGCAGGTCGGCGGTATCGGCAGTGGCATTGCGATTGCGGTCTAGCGATTTGATCAAGGCCGTTAATCGCGTGCACAGATCAACGGCTCACATCACGTCGGCATTTCGCTATCGGGGCTGCCAAAGAGTACAGGGCCTTTCACATATGTTATGCGCCGATGCGATGGGCCGAACCCGATGACCCTTCAACACTCCATTTTATAAAATATCGGGTTCGCGGTGATCGCCGATATCGCATCGGCACTTTCAAAGGGGTGGGGCTTTAACACAAATGATGGTGCAGGCCGATGGGCCAGACCCGATATATGCACAACACTCCATTTCATATTTTTTAAAGTCCGCGCCCATATCATTTTCAATGTATTTGGTTTATTTTCTTTGTATAAAGAAAATATAAAGGGAAGCCCTGGGCAGATGCCGATTATGATGGGTTTTGGATCCGATGGGATTCGAAAGTAAAATATATATATTCTTCAAATCTGCCAGAGCCATTTTTGATGATTTTGCAGCTGTTTTATGTATATTGTTCAAATATTAAAAAAACAAGGGACCGGTGCAGGGATTCCATAAGAACGGCAACCACTCCATTGCAGGTTCAAGTGGTAAGCCATCCTTGAAGGAACCGTGCAGTTATGTTATATACCAGAAGAAGGATTCGGCGGAGGGACAATGGCCGGCAAACAGAACCCAGAAAGGGAAGGGGAAGGGCCACTACATGCCTCAACCCAAATCAAATAAAATAATGGAGCATTAACGGCCCTCGCAGTGCAGCAGTCATCCTAACGAACTTAATGGGGCATCTTTGGCACGAGGGAGCTCCTATGCATCACAGCAGGCCACCCAAAATATCTGAGTATGGTTATTTCTCTGTCAGAAGAGGAAAACCACCGAGCCATGCCTACCTATTGAGGAAATCAATCAGTTAAACAAGACAGAAGGATAGATTAAGACACCTGAAGCCTCAAAAGGCTGAGGACCATTGTAAACAAGCTATAAATAGCTAAAAACAAGATGTAAAAAGGGTTCAACTTTTGGAGATTATTCCTCCCCTGTTTTCTCAAGCTTCTCATCTGTAGTCTTTAGTAATACAAGCTTCTTTTGCTGCTACATGTTTAATGTCCATTTCTCTTCTATTCTATGCTTGCACCTGAACAGTTTGTTCAGGTTTTTTGTGTGTTTGAGGCCAGATAACTCTCATCTTATCTCTGCTTTGATATATTAGATTTGCAAGCTTCTTTGCTGCCTATGGCTAGCCATTTATATGTGTAATTATATACGCATCTGCCAGTATAGTCAGTAAGTTCATTTGCTGCCTGTAGCTAGCCTTTCGTATAGGTCCATGTATGCAACCTGCTGTCATAGTCGGTGTTCTCCATCTATCCATTAAATCTACAAACTATTGAGCATTAGCAGTCTAAAGCCTTGTGTTATTGGGGGTGTTCATGCATGCCTTGAGTGTGAATAGAGCTGAAATGGTTATCCGACTTGATCCAAACCATCTTTCATTCCAATATTTCAGAGAACAATATTAAAATTTATATGTTACCAGGCATCTCTGATTTACAACCTCGGAGAGTTTCCTGGAGTGATAACAAGTGCTAGAGAAGAATAGTCCCTTTAGAAGGCTAAAGGAGATGATAAGCCCCATACAAGAATCAAATGTGGTACTATTACCACTCTTTCAGTAGTTCCTAAATATTACACCTTCAGGATCAATGGGGTCATACAGGGGTAACAAATCACAGCCTTGGTCGATGGTGGAGCTATGCACAATTTCATCGATGTAGCTTTGGTGGCAAGGAGAGGTGTTCGCAAAAAATAATTTGAGGGTTTTTACATGAGGGAAACTTATGGGTCCAACATGACATGCATGCAGGTGATCCCACATTTGAGTTTGACATTGGGTAATTACACCATCACCATTTATTTTTATGTAGTAGAACACACAAATACCAATGTTTTGTTAGATGTACAATGGTTGTACTCAATAGGAAAATTCTTAATGGACTACTAGGTGATGGAAATGGAATTATTGGCCTTGAATGACAACAAGGTAGTGCTAAGAGGTATGTCCAACTGTGGTCCTCAAACTATATTAGCTAAGATAATGGAAGCAATATATAGGCATAAAGATGTGGCTTGCATAACATAACATTCGGTTACAAGACCCAGGTCGTCAGATAACAACCTACAAGCCTATGTGATTGGTACTAAGTACACAAATAATGTTGTGTCTGTTGTAAATAATAATAGAAAAATGGAGGATAGCCAACTTGAATAAGGGCGGATCCACTTTGACTAGGACCATGACTTTGACCTCAATGTTACATTTTCCTACATTTATGCTAAACTAAAAAATGTTATGGGTCACTTTCAAAAGGAATTCGAGTGAGAACTCTTAGTTGAGAATTTGGAGTCAAAATTTGGAGGCTATGGCTCACTTTTGACAAACCATCAAGGATCTCAATTAGAATTTATTCAACCTAGAACTCTAGCTATTGTACCACACAACATTACTCAAAATTACCCAACAAGGGGGCAGTGGAGATTATGACATCACATAAGAATCTTAAACCTTCCTTGCTCACACCCCTTCCATATATTCAACTACAATTGAAGGATATAGATGATAATGTTTTTTCAAAAGACACTGAAAATTTGATAGTTAAGATAAAGTTTCAAAAAGATACTTCAACAAATATAAATGAATTTGAGTTTGTAAAGGATTTTTGAGGAGTAAAGGAAAACAAAGAAATATTTAGTGGGAACAAAAGAAAACTAAAAAAATAAAGGAGACTTATAGTAAATTTGGAAGGAATGCTCCAAATAATTTGAAATGTCCTACAAAAACCTCTTCAAACGACACTTGTATGGATGGTTGGAAATAGAAATCATAGGGGACTGAGGGAAGTTAATTCTAAAGAGATGTGATGCATATAGGAAAATAACAAAATAAGCACCAAAGGATGAGATCCGTCATTTTTTTATAAAAGAAAAATGGACAATGTGTGATACCTATGAGAAATGGCGTTGTGAGGTGGAGTGTTCATCACCTTCAAAAAGGTGATGTTATATAATGATTCATTGGCTTCCTAACATAAAATAGTGTGATGTTAGTGAAGATTCAATCACACAAATTGCTAATGAGATGTATGGAATACAACCAAGCCAAATTCAGGTGGATGAAAATAAAGAGTAGCTTCAACATCCAAGCTGAATGAACCATTCAAGCTGTCTTTCAAAGAAGAATAAACATACATTTGTTAGGATAAATAACTCAACTAATGTAGATCAAGAGACTCTAGAAAAACTTCAAGCGGACAAAGGCATAGTACAACAAGCAACTAAGGGGAATGGCATTGTAATGGGAATTGATAAATTCAAACTACAAGAAAAATGGAAGTTGTAATAGTGAACAATTACAAGTTCAAGAGTCACTTTCCTCTCCATAAACAATGCTTCAACAACCAACAATAAACTTTCTAAATATCTAGCTAATCACATTGCAAAAAGTGGGATATGGATGACCATAGTGATTCTATGGGAACAAAAGCTTGAACATAAATAAGGTTTTGGCATAGAAGGGAAAAATTATAGAGGTTGAAGTACACTTGGAACTTTGTTGTTCATACCTCAATAAACAAATGATGTGTTGATAGAAACAATCAACCATCTAGGCCATATACACCATGTGACTTCCAAACCATGTGTGGAAAGTACTTTCCCTATTTGTGTAGTGGGACTTACTGTGAAAATTTGCTTACCAGAAGGGAGATAATTTGAAATTCGCAACTCATTCACCAACTCCAAATTGTTATACAACGGTGATCATGATCGTTGTTGATGATACAATGGGATCAAAGAATATCATGCAACATCAAATTTCCCATTGCTTGAGGGCAAGCAATGTTAGGATGGGAGGACTATAATGTCCTTGTCTAATTAAATATCACAAGGGGGGACAAAATAGCCTATCCAACCTCATAGGCCATGGTCATTTATAAAGGGGGGAACCCATTCTTCAATTTTATTGGGGTAACATTGGGTAAATTAGGGTAATTAGAGGAAAACTTGTGAAAGAAACAAAATTTGGGGCAAAATGGAGGGAAACTTGTTAGCCCCTCAAATTAAAATTAGGAGAAGAAACCCCAAAGGGAATCTATAAATAGTAGAGAGGAGAATCATTTTTACCATCTTTCCTTTTGGATATTTTTTTTTGTGAGTTGAGGCTCTTGAAGGGAATTAAGACTTGTTTTTTATTAGTTTCAATTGTGAAAGATTCCACCCTAGCCAATGCCTTCTCTCTATTTTGTTTGGCATAATTTTATGAGGCATCTTTCATATAATTTTGGAAATCAAGCTAGGAATTATGCAGATTCATTGGTCTGATGAGCAATTATGTGGCACTAACGTCTATCTAATACAATTCTAGGGCAATGAAGACCTTATCAGGGAAACAGGAAACCCTTTATGTGGTAGTGTAAGCTTCTTAAGGAAATTACAGGAGACAAGAGTATGTCAGCAACAAAAGAACCTGAATCCAAGGCATGCGAAGGAGGTTTCCTAAAGTAGCGAGGTTATTTGAGTGCTAGTTCTTTGGTTGAAGAATCTCTTGATACCCCACATTTGTGGTAGTGGTCCTATTGAAAGTGATTTCTCTATGGAAAATGAGGTTCTTCAAGGTAGTGAAGCTTTTTACCTGATGCAATGAGGGCCTCTGAGGCCATTTACTATAATAGCATGGTCATATGAATTTGTTTTGGAAGCAAGGAACTCACCCTATAGTTGCAGGCCATATCTAGGGAACTTATAGGCAAAAACATATCTTGGAACCTTCAACTAAGGAAATGTAGGTCTAGAAACATCTTTTCTACGGTAGTGAGGGGTTGAAGGGTAAATTATGAGGGTTTGAAGGGTAAATTGCACCCTAAGGATAAATTATGTAAGAGGGTATTACACATTCTTGGGGCATAAGAGTTGAATGACTTGATCTAAAAGAGGGAGCACAAATATTAAGAGCAAGATGATGGTGTATGAGACTTGTCACAAAGAGAGATGAACCTTTAGCAAAAAGGGAGCTAAAAAAGCAAGAAACGACTGTTACATGGAAAAGTGTCTATATAGAACTGCTCTATCCCACTAAGGTGTGACAGCTGCCTTAGAAAAAAACAAAGAAAAGCTACTTTCGTTTTTCCTTTATGAATTATAGATAGAGAGGAACAGAAAGACCAACCTCTGTCTTGCGCTAATCTCCTGATTTGATCCCTCTCTTCTTTGATAGTCCTCAACTACCTGCTCCCTTGCACGCCCAACTTCACAAAGTACCTGTAAGATCACAGAAGCATAGCACTATACAAAGACATGGATCTATAATCATAAACAATCTAGGATCAGATGTAAATTGACCATACAAATGTAACAAGCATCAATGACACAAAAGCATGGAGGAAAACTCAAATAGCTTTTATTGATAAACAAGAAAAGAGCCAAGAGGAGTTATAACCAGTTGTTCTGACCCAGCATCAACCTCCCAGCAAAGAAGCCCCTCTTCACCTCAAACAAAGCTTAGATCACCCAACAATCTGATGTTTATCTCAAGAAACCAACAACAATTCCTTATAATATGCAAAATTCCATCCTCCCCTCCTCTGGATCTCTAGGGTGAGAGATCTATATATAGATATTTGCAGAGGTGTGAGTCAACTCTGGGTTTTTGATTAGTGTCTTCTCTCTGATAGTTCTTGATGCCACTTGGAGATCTCATTGATCTCTTACTCATCCTTGGGCGATTCTGAGAGGCAAGTGTCGCAGGAGAAGTTTCTGGAAGATTCCATGATCATCCACCTCGCAAATTGTCTCCGCCACTTGTCTTTTCCCGTCCATCGCACCCCATAGAAGGGGTTTTTGAAATGCAATGCACTTCCCGTGTGTACAAGGTGCGATGCATCGCACCCTGGCCATGGAGCAAGTGCAATGATCCAGTTTTGACCAGTTCTGAGTAGTTTTTCATGGAGAACTTCTGGGAGAAGTTGTAATCTGTTGACCTTGTTCCTTTAGGGGTTAGAACAACACTTTTAGGGACTTAGGAGCCCTTGGTTTATGGACATTTCATGCTTGGGGTTGTAGGGCCCAAAAATGTCTATAACAATGACCCTAAAGTTGGAACCTCTACAAGCACCACGTTAGAGTGACGACCATGGAATCATGATACTATCCATCCACATAAGAGCATAGAACTTAGCAACACTGATAAGGAGTACCAACTAGTATCATACATAAACTTGAAATTCATACCTATAACAATGCAGGAGAAGTAGAAGAAAAAGAATGCTCTCATATCATGTAGCAAAACAAGGAGCATTGATACAAGATTGTGTAGGATTGTATAGGAGTGTATAACACCCAACAACCACAATGAAACGAAGGAGAAATCACTTCATTGCTTGAATTAAAAAAGTTTACAACTATTTAATTTATAAGTGCAATGAAAGATTATAGCCATAGCTAGAAGATAAGCCTTACAATGCAATAAATAAAAATGCTAAGTAAGTTAAAAAATTCAAAAATTTCTTTAAGAGAAATCTAACAAATTAAACTGATGCACAAAACAACGTGTTAACTTTCCATAAGGAAATCTATATTCACATTAATCAAATAATGTTACAAATAAACATATGAAGTGTTGTCTCAAGATAGGGAAACTTGGTGCAGCAACTCTAACCATAGGTTACACAAAAACAATAACACTTAAACTGAAACTCACACCAAACATATGCACATAAAACTCTTCAACAAATGATTCATTAATCAATAAAATATCTACAGGAGAAATCATGGCCTATTCATGGCCTCTCATTCCTCAACCTCACTCACACAGTTCTGCATTTTTTTATGCCTCATAGGCTCACCTCAATTTATACAAATGGATGAGAACCCAAGGTAGGTTCTAGATCCCTCAACAAACTCCCAAAATATCTCTCCTAATCCATAAAATCTCTCATCTAATCCCTTATCCCTAGATAAGAGCTAACCAATCCATAATCCTCTCAAACCTTCCACAATACTCTCGAATCTTCTCATATTTACAATAATCTTCATTCTCTCTTAAAACTATTAAAAATATACATTAATTAATTAAATCCTACTTTACAAACTAACTCCTCTAGTAAATGATTGACCCAAGTTAGATGCTCCTGCATCAGATTCCCCAAGTAAATGAAAATCATGGTCTCTTGACCATTAATCTTTAATAGATGATAAAACTCCTCCTATATCCCAAATCTTATATTGTAATGGTCCAAATGATCTGCACCTTTGTTGCTACTACATGTCTGCTATCTTATAGTTCATTTTCCTTTCTTCAATCAGTTTCAAATTTTGTTTGATCATCCCTTCTGCTGTCAATTGTCTCCATTTGGATTGTTTCATCATCAATCTCCATAGTTCTTCAATCACAGAATCAATTTCTTCTTTGTCATGGAATCCTTTTGTCTCAGCAACTTGCCTGAAATCTTGCCTAAGATCCTTTCTCTGCTGCAATTTTGCACATTCATTTTCAATCTGCTGACTACTCTTTTCAGCTTTTTTCGCCATCCATACATCCTTAATGTCTTTGAAAACATCTTCCTCTGCAATTTCCATTTGTTGCTTCTTATCTTTAAATTTACTTTCAAGAAGTAAATTGTCTGTCATCTTTTTTACTGCATACTCATTCACCTCTTCTTCTTTGTTAGCCAGTACATCAAAAACTTGGCAACTAAGACATATCTCTGTCCCAATTAAAGCTTGAGACACTCCCTCATTTTTTACTTCAGTTACACTCTCACACTCTTGTTCTTTTAGCAAATACTCCAGCAACTCAGTTTCTCTTTGACACCTCACAAGTACTTCATTATGATGTTGTTTATAGTCTTCAATAGGTTCTTCTTCTTTCTTAACGTCTTTCAGTCCTTTCCCTTCCTCATCTAACAGGTTTTATTCATCATATTTTACTTCAAGCTCTTCACCTGTCCTTGATACATCTTCAAAAGGCTGCCTATCTCCTGCAATACCTGCAATCATACACAAATTGCCAGTTTTAAAAACGTAATACCTTTGTAGAAATTTCACCTGTAGATCAACTAATAATGCAATGTACTAAAGCATAATACTAGATCTACTTCTACAACAAACTTTACAGAAGCTTAATCGAATATGAGTAAGATCAATACAGAACAAATATAACTGAGAAGAGAAAGCAATCACACATGAACACAGAAGAATAATCCAGGGAAAGCCTCAGCCTAAAACCCCAATCTATGTATTATCATACAAGTGGAAATTATCTCAGAATTACACAAAGCCTTAGCTCGGAAGCTATCCAACTCTCAGTACAATCCCTCAACACTGCTCACAGACTGAATAAACACAACATATGTCAATCCTCGGCCTCCAAGCCTCCTATTTCCTTGCGCAGTTTTCCTTGGGGTCCAATGCTGCCACCTGTGTGAAGTCTGGCCTCATACAACTCATTGAACCAAGAAATAACTGCGCAATCCTCAAGGAATGAATTCCTTCTGCATGCAAGAGATATTCACAATAGAATATTCCTGCAACTGATAGTACATTGTCCCTCCATCTGATCTCAACTGGGTCTCTGACAGAACTGACATGCATGAGTTATTTATGAGAGAATATTCAGTTATCTGAAGTGCAATAGTTACATGCATGCATGCATTAACTAACTGAACTCACAATCAGTTCCTCCAACTATTGGAACTAATCTAACTAGACTTAACTCAGTTAACTGAGCTAACTAATTACAACTCATCCTTATCTCTTTAACTAAGGGATAAATTCCTTAATCAAAGGAATAACTGTTGCATGTCCTCACATAGACTTCATGTTTGTTTTTCCTCAACTAATTAACTCAAGATGAATTAATTAATTATTTTACAAACAGCTGCTAAGATCAAATTCGAATTTTACTTCACAATTTTAGTTCAGGGACTAACTAAAATTGGAAGGTATCCCGAAATGCTATTTATGGTAGTGCTATTTTTAGCACTTCTATATTTAGCATTTCTTGTTGCTATTTTCAACACTCCCTCTCAACAAGAAAGGGATTATCAGTCACCCCAATCTTGTCTCTGTGGAACTCGAACTTGCATTTTGACAATGCCTTAGTCAAAATATCTGCATCCTGTTCCTCGATCGAAACATACAGCAACATCATGATCCTCTTCACCACACAGTCTCGAAGATGATGGTACCGGATATCTATGTGCTTGGACCTGTCATGAAACACTGGATTCTCAGAGAGTTTTATGCAACTCTGATTATCGCAATATATCACTGTAGGATCCATCATCTGACCAAACAATCCCACTAGAATCTTCCGCATCCAAATGGCCTCGCATGTTGCCTGACTGGAAGCCATGTATTCAGCCTCTACTGAGCTAAGTGCAACTGGCCTCTGTTTCCTCCTGTACCAAGAAACTGCAACTGAACCAAGGTTGAAGATTTCTTTAGAAGTGCTCTTCTGGTCTGATGGACTCTTTGCCCAATCAACATCCGTGAAGCCATGAAGCTTCACTCCCTCTATCCATCTGTACCACAATCCATACTGAGATGTGCCTCTGAGGTATCTCAGCACATGCTTCGCTGCCTTCCAAAACAACTTGGTTGGTTGAACCATAGCTTGACTCAGCTAGTTCACCACAAAGCACAAATCTGGTTGTGTGTTCACTAAATACATAAGTGAACCCACAAGTTGCCGATAAATAGTAGCATCTACTACATCACCTGAAGTAGCATCCTCCTTCCTCCAGTTACCAGCTAGAGGAGTCTGCATGGGCTTACACTTCTCCATGTGGAATCACCTAAGTATCTCATTGGCATACTTGCCTTGAGACACAAATACTTCCCCATCCTTTTGCCACACTTCCATGCCTAGAAAGTAGTGCATAAGACCCATGTCTTTCATCTCAAACTCTCTTGCAAGGTCCTCCTTGCAAGACTTGATCAACTGATCATCACCTGTCAAAATCAGATCATCAACATAAAGTACAATGATCAATGGCTTACCTTCTACCATGATGTGGTAAAGGTTCACATCTGCTTCACTCTTGGTGAAGCCCAACCCAGTGAAATAGCTATCGATCCTAGTGTACCAAGCACGAGGTGCTTGCTTCAGCCCATACAATGCTCGCTTGAGTCAGCACACATGTGACTCACGATCGAAGGTCTCAAATCCTTCGGGCTGCTCAATGTACACCTCTTCCTCAATCTTCCCATTGAGGAATGTAGTCTTCACATCCATCTGATGGATCTTCCAACCCATCTAAGCTGATAGTGCCAACATCGATTTGATAGATGAGTACCTTGCTACAGGAGCAAAAGTCTCATCATAGTTGATCCCCTCGACCTATGAGAAACCACAGGCAACGAACCTTGCCTTATGTTTCTCAACACTGCCATCAGTTGCCTGCTTTACCTTGTAAAGCCATTGGGAACTCACTACTGACTTGTCCGCTGGTCTTGGGACAACATCCCACACACTGTTCTGAATGATAGAGTCGTACTCCTCTACCATCGCATCAACCTAGACTGGTTGTTGCACTGCTTCCTCGAAAGAAGAAGGTTCGGTCACTACACACTCCCCAACCAGGGCCATGTAACCAGTGTACCGCTTGGGTGATCTCCTCTATCTGTGCTAAGAGGATGGCTGCCCCACATTCTCTCGTGCATCTAGCATCAACCTGTCAGCTTCCCATGAGCGTTTTTTCCCATCCCTGGAAGACTCTGCATGAGTGGATGTCTCCACTCCCAGATCCTCTACATGTGGTTGCTCTGCATCAGTCTGAGGCTCCTTCTCGTTTGGAACTAAAATTTCCTCCTCTTCGTGCAACTTGAGCTCCCTCTCAAGTGATACTCGCATGGCTTTCTGCTCGTCAAACTTCACATCTCTGCATATCACTGTCCTCTGACTGGTAGGTAGGAACACCCGATAGTTGTGGGGTGTATCCGTGTACCCCACAAGTATACCCAACTCAGCTGTTGGATTTAACTTCTTCCAGGATTCTTTGGTCACATGGCAGTAAACCGATGATCCAAAAATCCTAAAGTGACTCACATATGTTCGCTTCCCGGAAAAGGCCTCTATTGGTGTCTTCATCCCCAGTATACGATGCGGGCTTCTATTCTGCAAGTATACTGTTGTATTGCATGCCTCAACCCACAAATACAGTGGTAGGATTTGGTCATGCAACATCGCTCGAGTTGCTCCCACAATCGATCTGTTCTTCCTTTCGGCCACCCCATTCTGTTGTGGGTTATGGGGTGCCATCAACTCCTGTTTAATTCCTTTTGCAGCACATAAGTCCTTAAACTATTGGGAGACATACTCTCCACCATTGTCGCTTCGCAAGGCTCTTATTTTCTTTCTAGATTCTTTCTCTGCCAAGGCTTTAAACTCACAAAACCTCAAGAAGGTCTGATCCTTCTTTTGCATAAAGTAGATCCAACATCTACGAGAAAAATCATCAATAAAAATAACATAGTACCTTTGTTTAGCAGTGGAGGCTGTAGAGAATGGTCCACATACATCTGTGTGAACTCGCTCTAGGATTGCTCCAGCTCTATTGTCTCGATCCTGAAAGGAAGCTTTCGCATACTTACCCAAGGTACATCCTTTGCATGTATCCACTTGCTCCAATTTTCCCTTGGGTAGTCTGGTAGAAATTTGTTGCATGATCTTCAAGGCCTCATGATGCAAGTGGCCCAATATTCTATGCCATAGCTCGCCAACATCTTGGCTTTGCACCACCTCTGCTTTGGAACTCAGTGCAGCATAGTCGTCTACCTCTAACTTGTAGATATTCTTTACTCGAATCCCAATTCTCTTGGTCTATCCAGTGCCGATATGCCTCAGGAATACCTTTCCTTGACTAAAGACTACATCATAGCCTTTATCTTCTAGCACAACAATGGACACAAGATTTTTCTTCACCCCCCGTACATACTTTACATCAATGAGGGTGAGAGGAGCTCCATGCTCCCTCTAAAACACAACCATACCTTCACCTGAAACACAATACTTTCCATCATCACCCATCTCGATGCGCATCTGGAGATCCTTCTCCTCCAGGGTACTAAAAAGATTCTTGTCACTTGACATGTGGAATGAAGCTCCACTGTCCAGGTACCAAACACATCCCACCATGGATGAAACCATGCATGCGATGAGAGAGAAATCCAACTCAAACTGTGAGGCCAGTGCCTCACCATCTGATCCCTTCGAGGATCCTTTCTTGGATTTCTTTTGTGGACAATTCGTAGCATAATGGCCCACCTCATGACAATGAAAGCATCACACTTTCGATTTGTCAAACTTCTTCCCACCATGGGAAGAACTTGATTTGGATTGGGACGCCTTCCCTTTCCCTTTCCTAGCTTTACTCGCTAAAGCTAGATTTTCTTCATCATCTTGTTTTGATGAAGATCCATCTCTGGTGCTTCTTCTTATCTCCTCCTGCATCAGATCCGACCAAAGTCGTTCCCAATCTGGCAGTTTCTCTCTTCCATTAACTGAGTCTTGGTAGCTATTCTAGCTCTCAGGAAGACCGAGGAGTGCAAGACTCACCATGTCATCGTCAACAGTCATGATCCCTACACTACCAAGCTCATCCCTGCAGGTGGTGAGCTTGGTCAAGTATTTTGAGATCATGTCCCCCTTTTCACACTTAATTTTTTGAAGCTTGTCTTTCATCGCCAGCGTCCTTTGATCGTTGTTGTTCTGATATAAATCCTTCAATGTTTTCCACATTGAATACAATGTCTCCTTCCCATGGAGGCTCGAGACTATGTGGTCTCGAACTCCCTCCAGGAGGATTCTCCTTGCTCTAGCCACACATTTCTTCCATTCCGCCAATTCTTGGGCATTAGCTGTTGGGGGCTTGGGGAATTCTTGATCAATGAATTCCTTCAGTCCATTGTCCTCTAATACCACTTCCATGTGATCCTTCCAGGCTATATAATTTGAGTTGCCATCAAGGACATACTCGAGTCTCAAACCACTGAACACCATTGGTGAAATTGAGATGTGATAAGAACTTGATTTCTATAATCAAGAACTTGAAACTTCGAACTTCTCCCTTCTTTGTATATTGTTCTTCACTTTGATCACCTATGCTCTGATACCATGTAGAAATTTCACCTGTAGATCAACTAATAATGCAATGTACTAAAGCATAATACTAGATCTACTTCTACAACAAACTTTGCGGAAGCTTAATCGAATATGAGCAAGATCAATACAGAACAAATATAACTGAGAATGAGAAAGCAATCACACATGAACACAGAAGAATAATCCGGGGAAAGCCTCAGCCTAAAACCCCAATCTCTGTATTATCATACAAGTGGAAATTATCTCAGAATTACACAAAGCCTTAGCTCGGAAGCTATCCAGCTCTTAGTACAATCCCTCAACACTGCTCACAGACTAAATAGACACAACATATGTCAATCCTCAGCCCTCCAAGCCTCCTATTTCCTTGCGCAGTTTTCCTTGGGGTCCAATGCTGCCACTTGTGTGAAGTCTGGCCTCATACAACTCACTGAACCAAGAAATAACTGCGCAATCCTCAAGGAATGAATTCCTTCTGCATGCAAGAGATATTCACAATAGAATATTCCTGCAACTGATAGTACACTGTCCCTCCATCTGATCTCAACTGGGTCTCTAACAGAACTGACATGCATGAGTTATTTATGAGAGAATATTCAGTTATCTGAAGTGCAGTAGTTACATGCATGCATGCATTAACTAACTAAACTCACAATCAGTTCCTCCAACTGTTGGAACTAATCTAACTAGACTTAACTCAGTTAACTAAGCTAACTAATTACAACTCATCCTTATCTCTTTAACTAAGGGATAAATTCCTTAATCAAAGGAATAACTGTTGCATGTCCTCACAAAGACTTCATGTTTGTTTTTCCTCAACTAATTAACTCAAGATTAATTAATTAATTATTTTACAAATAGCTGCTAAGATCAAATTCATATTTTACTTCACAATTTTAGTTCAGGGACTAACTAAAATTGGAAGGTATCCCGAAATGCTATTTATGGCAATGCTATTTTTGGCACTTCTATATTTAGCATTTCTTGCTGCTATTTTCAACAACCTTGTGGTCTCAATTGATGCTTCAGCCACCAGGTCTTCTTGCAGCTCTGAATCCTTCATGTGATTTAGAAAATTCTCTATAGATTTCTCCTCTATATCTTCATTACTTTCAAAAAGCAATGGGCCATGTTTTTGTTCACATACCAAAACTTCATTTACTCTGAGTAACTCTTCCTTCGGTTAAGCATTCAATCTATGCTCCCACTTCACTTGCAATCTATGCCATTTGACTTTTCTTTTCATAATCCATCCATGTCTCTGTCTTTGTCATAGCTCTAGCAACACGTCAAGTCGTACCTTTAATTCAACAATCTCTTTTTCGTCATCACCAATGCCAATTGTTATGGCATCGTCGTGGTCTTTTTCTAGAATTTGCATCTTCTGTCGTGAACTTCACCTTGTTCATTGTGACCTGCAATTTTACCAAGTTAACTCCTCTGAACTTGGTCAATGGTTCCTTTCACTTGAACCTTACTCGTGAGCACTCCTTGCTCCTCTTCAAATTGTCTTCACAATGACAAGACTTTGGGTGTCGGCTCCGCCGATCATGCACCCATTACATTTAAAGACTCAAACTTTTGACTTGACTTGACTCTATCACTCCAGACTTTTATTTTGACGTCAACTCTTTACATCATTGAACTTTGACTTTATGACTCCAGACTTTTATTTTGACGTCAACTCTTTACATCAATGAACCTAGGGTATCGAAATACACCCTTTTTTTGTTACAATAAATCAATTTTAATTTGACTCAAATTTTACTCAACTAAAAAATACTCTCAAATTCACTTGTGGCAAAAATCTCAATTTGACTTGGCTTTCATAACCTAACTTTCCTTTCATGACTCAATTACATCAAGCTTTACAGAAGCTCTTAAAACAAATAACACAATTCTTTTATAAAACTCTAACAAAGCCCATTTATATTTTCCTCGATAAAAAAGCGCATTTTGAAAAGATGCCACGTATTATAAGAATCTTTAATTTCACACCCACTTACTTTTAAGTTCTTGACTTTTCCTTTTGAAAATCACACCTTTTAAAAAAAAACAACAAGCTCACGTGACTTTTAAACATCAAATCAAAGATTTTTATGAGCTTTTTAAATTGTTGCGAGTGATTGCATTATTTCTTTTCTTTTCACAATCGTATGAAGCAATCTTGCCTCAAGCTAATTCCACTAAATTCTGGCCATTACCACCGTGGACTGAAATATAAAACAATTTCAAACTGGTTTCGTATAACTTATTCACTCTTTTGCCGAACATCAACCTTGCTGCAAAAGCTACTCTGTTAGGTTGTATTTCAAGCCATGGTAAACAACTTTCAATGTATTTCTTTGTTTTGACAAACACGTCGCTTCTCAGGTATAAGTTACTTTAAGCATTTTGTACCATTTCTAAGATCAGTGAATCAATAATATCTTTAAACCTAGTTGTTGAAATATAATTTCAACTGCAAGTTTATTTTATTTGCGATGCGATCTATCGCATATCGCAAATCGCATCCTCAGCATGATTGCCTTTTGTTACAACCTGTGTTTTCTCTGATTGCGATGGTGCGATGCGATCTGATCGCATATCGCAGATCGCATCATATGTGTGTGCCCCAATTTTGTGTTCCGACCAAATGGGATTCTGCGATGCGATTTAAATGAAGTCAATGGGTGAAGTATGGGCTAGCATTAAATGAAATTTTACGTGAAGTAAAAGATTTACTTTACCGCCAGTAAGAGTCAGTAAAACAGTAAATGCAATTTACTGTGGTTGGTAAGTTTTGATGAAGTTTTTAATTTTGTTTCAGCGGGAGTATGGGCACAAGTAAAGGCTGGTAAAAATCATTTAATTTTATTGTTTTTTATTTTACGGAAGCATGGCAAGTGGAAACGTATGTAAGTCCTTTTGTTTTATTGCCATATATATATATGTAATGTTTTTTCGTGTATTGTAGAAGAGGAAGGTAATGCACAGCAGTGCGATGTATTGTAACCCACGCAGCAGCGTGAAGAAAATTTGTGTAATTTCCACACAGCAGTGAAAGTAATTTTTCTGTAGTAGAAGTCTGTTTTTACAGCAGTGAATGTAGAAGAGATTCTTACACACAGCAGTGTAAAATCTCAGGAGAAGACTGAGTAATTTTTCTTTAAATGTTCTCGGTGAATCCCTCTGAGAGAGAGGAAGAAGTTTGTAACAACAGTTGCTTTTATTAATGAATAGGAATTTGTTGATGTGTGGAAATCTCTGTCTACCCAGAAATTTTAAAGCTTCCCTGTGCTAATATCCTGTGTTTGAAAACAGAGCATTGTTTCTCTGTTCTGTGATTTTGTTTTTGGGATTTTGACAGAAAAATCCCCAACAGTGGTATCGGAGCTAATCCAGGCTCTTTGAAGGTTCAAAGAAGCTGAAGGAAGGATTATTATTGCAGCAACTTCTCCAGTAGTGTGAAGACACAGGCAAAAGAATCCAAGATCAGAATGCAGGGAATGGCCAGCACAAGCACTAGTATGGGTATGTTTAACACCCAGCTCCCACAGTTTAATGGGAAAAACTATGACTATTGGGCAATAACCATGACAGCTCTGTTTGCCTCTCAAGATTTATGGGAAATAGTTGAAGATGGTTTCGAAGAACCAGCAGATGAAACTGAGTTCAATGCATTAACTCAGGGAGAGAGAGATCTATGAAGAGCAATAGGAAGAAGGATTCAAAAGCCCATATGTTGTTGTATCTAGCAGTAGACCAGAGTGTGTTTCCAAGATTAGCAGCAGCTAAGACAGCAAATGAAGCATGGCAAACCCTCAAGACAACCTATCAAGGCATGGAGAGAGTGAAGACAGCAAAACTACAATTGCTGAGGAAGGATTTTGAGAATCTGTGCATGAAGGAGTTAGACAACATTGACTCATTCTTCACACATGTAATTGGTTTGGTCACACAGATAAGGACTCATGGAGAAACCCTTAAAGATAGGAGGATTGTGGAGAAAATATTGAGGGTCTTACCCTCAAAGTTTGATGTGATTGTCACCACAATAGAAGAGACAAAGGATCTCTCAAACTTTTCAGTTGATGAGCTTCATGCATCACTGATCACACATGAGCAGAGGTTGAGTAGAAATGAAAACTCATCTCTAGAGCAAGCCTTCAAGACCCAGATGTCCTTTGGAAGAGGAAGAGGTCAAGGTAGAGGAAACAAGAGAGGAAGAGGCAGAAGCCAGAACAGAGGAGGAAGGAACAGTCCAGCGAATGCTCAAGGAAGAGGCAACAATCCAAATCAGAACCAAGGTCAAGGCAGCAGCCAACAAGGAGGACAACATCATGCTCAAGGACAAAGGTATGAAAAATCCAATGTCCAATGTTATTATTGTAAAAAATATGGGCATTATGCCAGTGAATGTAGAAAGAAGCAGCATGATGTGAGTAATAGCTCTAGTGCAAATATTACTAGAGAAAATGTCAGCCAAGATAATGTATTGTTAGCTTGTAACATGGCTGAAACAAATAGTGAAGATATATGGTTTCTAGACTCCGGTTGCAGCAACCATATGACAGGAAACATAGCCCTGTTTTCTGCTTTAGATCAAAGTGTGAAGTCACAAGTCACACTTGGGACTGATAGCAAAATTTCTGTTATGGGTAAAGGAGAAGTTAAAATATTTACAAAGCAAGGTGAAAGGAAAACCATAGCAGATGTCTATTATGTTCCTGGAATGAGATGTAACCTCTTGAGTATTGGACAGCTTGTCCAAAAAGGTTACAATGTTTTCTTTGAAAATGATGTATGCACCATCATGGATATTCCACCCAGCAAAAGATGTATTGCTGAAGTGAAGATGACAAGGAACAGAATGTTCCCTCTCAGAATAAGGGCAGATTTGAAAAACAAAGATGCAATGGCAGCAGTTACCCAAGAGGCTTTCCAAAGCCAACCAAAGGATGAAAATTGGTTGTGGCACTTGAGATTTGGACATCTCAACTTTGGAGGCCTTAATTTGTTGAGCAGAAAAGGAATGGTAAGGGGATTACCATTGATAGAGAAACCGAACAGCCTTTGTGAAGGCTGCATATTGGGGAAACAACACAGAGAAAGTTTTCCAAGCGGGAAAAGCATAAGGGCAAAAGCACCCTTAGAAATTGTCCACTCAAATTTATGTGGACCGATGCAAAATCAATATTTAGCAGGCAGCCAATATTTTCTAACATTCATTGATGATTTTACAAGAAAAACTTGGGTTTACTTCTTGAAGAACAAATCAGAAGTGTTTGAAAAATTCCGAAATTTCAAAGCACTTGTGGAAAATCAAAGTGGGCTGCGCATCAAAGTTTTGAGAACAGACAGAGGAGGTGAGTATATCTCCAAGGAATTCCTACGGTTTTGCAGGGAAAATGGAATTCACAAGAAATTTACAGCAAGGTACACTCCACAGCAAAATGGAGTTGCTGAAAGGAAGAACAGGACCATCATGGATATGGCGAGGAGCATGCTGAAGGCAAAGCATTTGCCAAATGATTATTGGGCTGAAGCTGTAAATTGTGCAGTGTATATTTTGAACAGGTGTCCTACAAAAGCAGTGTTGAACAAGGTGTCAGAAGAAGCATGGAGTGGGAGAAAGCAAGGAGTCACCCACATGAGAGTTTTTGAATGTGTGGCCTATGCACACATTCCAGATCAGCTAAGGAGGAAGTTGGATAGCAAAGGGGAGAAATGTATCTTCATTGGATACAGTGAGGAATCCAAAGCTTACAGGCTGTATATCCCATCTACCAAGAAGTTTTTTGTCAGCAGAGATGTTCAGTTCATTGAGGAGGAAGCTTGGGATGGAAGCATAGAGAAAACAGTTAATGTTAAAAACTATTTGTCTCATGATGAAGATGATGAGGAGATGGCAGAAATACATCCCCAAACAGCAGCGCCAACACAAGGACAGCAAGGGACACCATTGAGGATAAATGAGAGTGCTTCTCCAAGCACACCACAAGGAGGAAATTCAAGTGCATCTTCAAGCACTTGCACACCAAGTGAAAGAGGTAAGAAGTTTAGAAATCTAAGTGATATTTATGATGAAGGAATGAATTCCTTATTTGCCTTGTATTGTCATGTTGATGATCCTATTCATTTCGAAGAAGCAATTAAAGATAAGAAATGGATAGAAGCTATGGATGAGGAGATGAATGCCATAGAAAGAAACAAGACATGGGATTTGGTTGAGCTACCAAAAGGTAAAGAAGTTATTGGAGTTAAATGGGTCTATAAGACCAAATGCAATGCTGAAGGCAAGATAGAAAGGCACAAGGCAAGGCTGGTTGTCAAGGGATACAAGCAGCAGTATGGAAGATACTATGAGGAGACTTTCGCCCCGGTTGCAAGAATGGAAACCGTGAGAGCAGTGCTGTCCATAACAGCTCAAAACAAATGGAAAGTCTACCAAATGGACGTGAAGTCAGCATTCCTAAATGGAGTGTTAAAGGAAGAGGTTTACATTGAACAACCTCTAGGCTATGAGAAGAAAGGCCAAGAGCACAAAGTGTGCAGATTGAAGAAAGCTCTTTATGGGCTGAAGCAAGCGCCAAGAGCGTGGTACAGTAGGATAGATTCCTATCTACTGGAAAATGAATTTGACAAGTGTGAGGGAGAACCCACCGTCTACATCAAAGAAAAGGATGGTAAGATTGTGATTGTTGTCTTGTATGTTGATGATGTAATTTATACAGGTAATGATGACTACCTCATTGAAAACTTCAAATTAGTCATGAAAGAAGAATTTGAGATGACTAACATGGGTTTGCTGAGATACTTCTTAGGAATAGAAGTAGATCAAAATGAAAATGGGATTTTTATCTCTCAAGCAAAATATGTAAATGAAGTGTTGGAAAGATTCCACATGCAAGAGTGCAAGGCAGCAATCACTCCCACGGTAATGGGATTAAAACTCAGCAAAGAGGACAGCAGCAAGGATTTTGATCCTAGCTTGTATAAGAGCATAGTTGGTAGTCTTATGTATTTAACTGCAACTAGGCCTGACATAATGTTTGCTGTTAGTTTGATTTCCAGATTCATGGAGAGGCCAAAGGAGGCACATTGACAGGCAGCAAAAAGAATTCTGAGGTATGTCAAAGGTACAAAAAGATTTGGCATTTTGTATACTTTTTCAGAAAGTTCAGATTTAGTTGGATACACTGATAGCGATTGGGCTGGAAGTGTGGATGATCGGAAAAGCACTTATGGTTACGTTTTTCACATGGGTTCAGGAGCCATTTCATGGGCTTCCAAGAAACAGCCAATCGTGGCGTTATCTACAGCAGAAGCAGAGTACGTGGCAGCTACAGCAGCAGCATGTCAAGCAGTGTGGATGAGAAGAATGTTGAGGAGCTTAGGCCAAGAGCAGGCAAAATCAACAGTTATTTTTTGTGACAATAGCTCAGCTATTGCCTTGTCCAAGAATTCTGTGTTTCACAAACGAACGAAACACATTGATACAAGGTTTCACTACATCAGAGAATTAGTGAACAACGGAGAAATTGTTTTACAACATTGCAGCACTCAGGAACAGGTTGCTGACATTCTGACAAAGCCACTGGATCAGAAGAGCTTTGAATTTTTAAGGAAGCGTCTGGGTATGATTGATAACCTAGCAGTTGAAATTAAAGGGGAGTGTTGAAATATAATTTCAACTGCAAGTTTATTTTATTTGCGATGCGATCTATCGCATATCGCAAATCGCATCCTCAGCATGATTGCCTTTTGTTACAACCTGTGTTTTCTCCGATTGCGATGGTGCGATGCGATCCGATCGCATATCGCAGATCGCATCATATGTGTGTGCCCCAACTTTGTGTTCCGGCCAAATGGGATTCTGCGATGCGATTTAAATGAAGTCAATGGGTGAAGTATGGGCCAGCATTAAATGAAATTTTACGTGAAGTAAAAGATTTACTTTACCGCCAGTAAGTGTCAGTAAAACAGTAAATGCAATTTACTGTGGTTGGTAAGTTTTGATGAAGTCTTTAATTTTGTTTCAGCGGGAGTATGGGCACAAGTAAAGGCTGGTAAAAATCATTTAATTTTATTGTTTTTTATTTTACAGAAGCATGGCAAGTGGAAACGTATGTAAGTCCTTTTGTTTTATTGCCATATATATATGTAATGTTTTTTCGTGTATTGTAGAAGAGGAAGGTAATGCATAGCAGTGTGATGTATTGTAACCCACGCAGCAGCGTGAAGAAAATTTGTGTAATTTCCACATAGCAGTGAAAGTAATTTTTCTGTAGTAGAAGTCTGTTTTTACAGCAGTGAATGTAGAAGAGATTCTTACACACAGCAGTGTAAAATCTCAGGAGAAGACTGAGTAATTTTTTTTTAAATGTTCTCGGTGAATCCCTCTGAGAGAGAGGAAGAAGTTTGTAACAACAGTTGCTTTTATTAATGAATAGGAATTTGTTGATGTGTGGAAATCTCTGTCTGCCCAAAAATTTTAAAGCTTCCCTGTGCTAATATCCTATGTTTGAAAACAGAGCATTGTTTCTCTGTTCTGTGATTTTGGTTTTTGGGATTTTGACAGAAAAATCCCCAACACTAGTTGCAGCATAGGGTCTAAGATTCTTTGCATACCTGACCAAGAAATTCCTATTTCAGTATTTGAAACCGCAAATGCTGCGAATATTTATGTGTACAATGGTAAATTCTTCACGACATTTTCATCCATGCACACAGAATGAAATTACAGTGGAATGATGGAATGATTCTGCAGCTCGTTCACCTATACTCCACGCAGATTTTTTTTTGTTTTTAAACATTTCACATCTTTTCTCACAAACCTCTACACGCAGGTCTTCTACGATATATATTTCTCAGCCTGGACATTCTTCAATGATTACTAGTCTCCGTCTTCCAGAAAAAGAAACGTTCCTCCTGCAACGACTTCTGTTTCAATTTCAGGTTAGATTCAGCAATAAATCTAACATTGGACACGGTGATTTCACATTATTAAAATGGAAATGAAATGGAAGCAGCATCACAGAGAAATAAATACGTCCACATTGGATATGATTCCAACACAGATTAATTTTGACAGAGAAGAAAGAAGCAATAATTTGCTAGGCGTTGCACCATAACGTATTTCATAGTGAAACACTTCACACGCTGGATTGAATGGCAATACCACGATATCAAGAATTCGCACGATATTCGCCTTCATTGTTGGACATGTTGTAGTCTTCAATGGCGGTTTTCGTTCTCAACACATCAGATCGATCTCAAAAATGCAATTACGACCTCTGCAATGCACCCAACAAACCGAATCTCTCATTCCATTTGAATCATAAGTGAAATAGCTCAGTCGCTTTCCAGCTCCTAAGCCCAAATTGCCCAGGTTTCTCTCCTTAACGGCTCTGCCCTTTGACTGATTATAGTTGTGGATATGTTCATTCGCACAGACCAAAGTCTATCTCCTTGTTATTCTATTGCCAATTCTTTCTCATCAATATCACTACCATAGTGAGGGCGTGTAACCCCAGGCTTGCCGGTGAATATCGTTAATCAATCAAAATTAAGCAGTGATCAAGGTTCGCCCTGCTAATTGAATCCTTAATAATAGTCCAATAACGTAGACCCCCACTCACTCATACCTCTATTACAAACTCGGCAAAACTCTTGCTCTGATACCAAAAATGGTGCAACAACTCTAACCATAGGTGACACAAAAACAATAAAACTTAAACTGAAACTCACACCAAACATATGCACATACAACGCTTCAACAAATGATTCATTAATCAATAAAATATTTATAAGAGAAATCATGGCTTATTCATGGCCTCTCATTCCTCACACTCACTCACACACTTTCACATTTTTTTATGCCTTATAAGCTCACCTCAATTTATACAAATGGATGAGAACCCAAGGTAGGTCCTATATCCCTCAACAAATTCCCAAAATATCTCTCCTAATCCATAAAATCTCTCATATAATCCCTTATCCCTAGATAAGAGCTAACCAATCCATAATCCTCTCAAACCTTCCACAATACTTTCGAATCTTCTCATATTTACAATATTCTTAATTCTCTTTTAAAACTATTAAAAATATACATTAATTAATTAAATCTTACTTTACAAACTAACTCCTCTAGTAAATGATTGACCCAGGTTAGATGCTCCTGCATCAAAACTATATTGGACACACAATCTGTTGGTTGAGAGAATATCTCAACCATACACAAATCTAGGAAACAAAATAGGAATAGACTCCTCTAGATAGAAAGAATCACAACTGAGACAAGTAGGAATTACATATTCCAACACACCCCCTTAATGAGTACTTGTCTCGATATCAATCTGCAAAGTCTAGTTGTGGTCAAACATAACAAAATAATATGTTGATGTCCATATAAAGGAGCAACCATCCACCGGAATGCATGGGTGCCAACCGCTGCAACCGCCAGTGTACTAGGATGTCCTTCACATACATGGTTCTGTCAACCATTATAACTGCATAAATGTACCTGTACCTGCAAATCCCCCTCCAATATCATCATCATGGGTTTTATCGGATTACTCGTAACCATGTTCTTAGTTTTATCGAATCACCCTCAATGATGCCACCAAGGGCTCTCAGCCACCATGGCTCAACGCAACCACCAAGGCTCAACACTGCCACTAAGGCTCTCTAGCCGCTTTGGGCCACAAATCTGTCACTAAGGCACTCCAGTCACTCTAGGCCACAAACTTGCCACTAGGGTACTCCAGCCACTAGGGGACTCCAACCACTAAGGCTCACCAAAGAACCGACTCAACCAGGCCGAGGGTTTTCTCGGCTAACCCTAAACCATTCCTATAAGAATCCATGTCCACTTCACTCTCACATGCGGTTTCCGGCTTACCACAAACTGACACTGCAAGTACAAAGTGGTTTTAATATTACCACGAACTTTATGGGGATACACATGCCTCATTAGGCTTACATTTCACATTCCAACTCTTGGAGTTACCAGGTACATACACTATAAAGACCAATACAAAACATCCTAGACTTGCTTACAACCAATATGTATGACTCATAATACATCATGCTAGTGAGTCTATTCCACAAACTCACACAAATTTTCACCTAGTTGTCCATCATCTTTTAATCGTTATTGTTGCTCCTTTACCTCCTCCTTTAAAATTGTTCACATCTCAGGCATCTTTGTCTTTGTCAATTAAGTCTTGGAATTCCATGCTTAACCTATCATTTGTTAGAATAGCCAATTCTAACAAAATAACTTTATATTGAGGTGGCTAATCTCAATATATATATTGATTTTAATTCCAAAATTACTTTCATCATAAAAAAAAATCATTTAGTAAAAAACACTGGCTACAGAAGAAACAAGGAGGAGTGACCTATTTACCAAAACACATTACACTCACACAGCGTCAACAACTTGTTGAATCCAAAAATGTGCAGACGAATCTCTCCTTCTTTCGATGACAAAGTTCTACCAAACCTAATGCAAAGTTACAAACACGCTTGAGTGCTTGCCCATAACTTAACCACTCATAATCTCCCAGATGTAGCTTTTCAAAACTCCTGCCATCTTCGCTGACTTGTGTTTCTATGCTAATCAGCTTTCAAGTTCCGAGTAAGCGCATTTGAGCATGTCTCTTGCGTGCTTGCTCAAAAATGTCTGCAACAGTTGAAGCTCCTTCCCATCCATGCTCTCGACTCAACCCGCATCACCTGCACACAGAAGGAGAACTTGTCATCCTGGGGCCAATCCCTTTCAGCTATACATTGACACACCCAGCTTGACACTCTCATTGCCCAGCACAATGTCAGTAGGAAAGCTACGATTTATAGTGTCAGCGCCCATTGTGGTTATGCAGGGAGAAACGTTAGTCACCGTCCCATCCCCGGGGCTGTTGTTTCCCGCCGATGTAGAAACAAACACCCCCCTCTGCACAACACCAAAGGTGCCAATGGCAATGTTGTCCAGAAAATAAGGAACAACGCTTCCTCTGATAGACAACGAAATAACATCAACACCTTCATCTACCGCCTTGTTGAGTGCTGAGAGTATGTCGAAATCAAAACAACCTAGCGACCAACAGACCTTGTAAATGGAAATATAGGCCTTGGGCGGCATTCCTTTGGCGATTCCCTTAGCGTAGCCCAACATGCTCGCTTTGTAAACATATTTTATAATGGTCGTGGAAGCCGTATGCTCCTTCCTTTGCTAATCCTTGGTAGATCCACATTGATCCGTGCTCATCCACAATTCTTCTTCATAGATTCCAGCAGCACGACGCAATCAGCTCTCCACCGTTGGTTGATCCAGGTTGTAAAACACAACCACGGGCTCTAACAACAAACATCAACCCAATATTGGATTCATCATAGGCTCGATTGAAGAACGTTGGTTTCAGCTTTCAAAGATTCATGCAGGAAAATGAATCAACACTATGGATCTCAACATCTGTTCTGCAGAGCCTCCAAACAATTACGAACAAAGTCTTTGCATGATTACATAGCTTCTCTCACATGCACCAGCCACAGGCCACTGCTACTCTACTCTCACCCTCAAAACATGTGAGATACTCAAAATGCCTAGTGGTTGCATCATCGACACTTCACAGCTCCTCTCGTCACACATTTCAACAAAGAGTGTTTGTAATTTTTTTTTTTTTTTTGATAGTAGGGGTGTTTAAATCCTATTTTTTATGGTGGAAATAGATTCAGCGCCAGCAAAAATACATGGGGCACTTAAAATCTTGAAGCTTAACATGTTCCTGGATTTCCAAAAAAAATCACCAAATTTTACTAAAATCATAAAGAAATTTCCATTATTTTACGGCAAATTTGCAACCTCATTAAGCTAATCATTTATTTTTACACTTCATTGTAAAATAGTCTTAAATATTAAACCTAGAGAATTTAAAATGATACTTGTGTTGAGTAAAACTTATTTTTTAGTTAAAAGTGGAAAAGAACTTGATTTAATAATTTCAATTTTAAATTTAAAAAAAATGTATAATTGGATTGGTTTCAAAACTTTCACTTTTAAATTTATCAAAAATTTATTAATTTTAAAATCATAATATGCTAATGTATATTAACATTATTATTTGTTTTTATTTTAAAATCATATTTTTGTTTGTCAAGTTGTTTGTGATCCTTGAGGCTTGAGCTGTGGTTTGCGGAGCTGCCATCTAGGGGCATTTAAGTGGTCAAAGTCACTGGGGATTGCACACCAGCCATTAGTTGACTCAATCTTTTTTATTATGTCTCATCCCCTAGCACATAGCACAACCACTCCCCTGAGGTTTGATAAGAGCTCCATCCTCAACTGGTTGTGTTAGTAAAACTTGACAAAATCACAATATATTAATATATTATTATTTGTTTTGTTTAAAACTGTGCAAATTTACATATAGTGAAATATGATTGCAGAAAAATAGATTTATTGGTGAAATTGTAATGAGCATTAGTTTGCTTTGTCAGAAGAAGGTTTATTGGTGAAACTATTTATTTAAGCTTTTCATGTCTAAACATATGACAAGTAATCTAAGTTATTGAATCTCAAATTTAAGGTTGCTTTTTTTGTACTTTTCACTTTTAAGGTTTTAGAATTTTTATTCACCCTCAAATACATTTTAAAATCTTAAAAAAAAAACTATGGTGGGTCAAATTCCAAGGTTAAACCACTAAATTTAAAAAAAAAAAAATTAACTAGCAATTTTTCTTAAAAGTGCAAAGATACATAGAAAGAATAGAAGGGGCATCTGGATTTGCTCTAATGTCATTTAGGTGTACAAGAAGTCACCCAAAGATTCCAGTGCATAATCAAGAAAATTCTACTAAGAGAGGAAATTGAAGATACAAACTATAGAAAACTTCTACTAAGAGAGAAAATTGGAGAGACAAACTAAGTTTCTTTGTTGCTTCAAAGATAAACTATTATCTAATAATAGAATTTGTACTATAACCATTTTTCAAATGTTTCCATTTTTTTCAAGTAGTTGATTTCTTAACATGTATAAATTCATTTTAATTTAGTGTTAAAAATAAATAAGAAATTTTAATTTTTGCTTCAAAAAGTCAAACCAATATTTAGGCATGTTTTCATTTAGTTGACTTCCATATAAATTCATTTAACTTGTAAAAAACCAATTAGAAATTAGAGGTATTTCAACTTTAGTGTAAAAAATTCAAGTTATTTTTAAGACATTCTTCCAAATAATTGCCTTTCTTTCAAATAGGTGAAGGCCTTTATATCTATATATATATATATATATATATATATATATATATTCATTTTAAGTTTATTAAGTCATCTTAATCAAAACAAAACACAAATTGTTGGCATTATGATACATATGTTGTACTTGATGGCAACCCACTCATCTCAGATGATAAATTATAATGCAACAAAGTTCACGCACTTTCATGAAGATAAAAGTTTCTTTCATGTAGAGAAAAGTTCACGCACTTTCATGAAGATAAAAGTTTCTTTCATGTAGAGAAAAGTTCATGCACTTTCATGAAGATAAAAGTTTCTTTCATGTAGAGAAAAGTTCACGCACCTTCATGCAGGGAAAAGTTTCTTTCATGCAGAGAAAAGTTCACGCACTTTCATGCAAAGAAAAGTTCCCTTCATGCAAGAGAAAAGTTCACGCACTTTCATGATTGGTTCATGGTATTAGTCCGACAGTTTTTTATCCTATGGTTTTGGTCCGTGGTATTGCATCCAAAAGTGTTGATCTCACGCACTTTCATGGTTGGTTCATGGTATTAGTCTGACAGTTTTTGATCCTATGGTTTTGGTTCGTGGTATTGCATCCAAAAGTGTTGACCCCAAGTATTGGGTCCGTGGTATTGTGTTATTATGGTTTTGGACCGTGGTATTTTGAAAGGCCTAAGACTATAAAAGAGGAAGGAGATCATTTGGCAAAGTATCATCTGAATTATTGAATATCTGATAAAGTGCTAGATATGGAATACTGTGATTGGGTTATGGTGCAGATCTGGATCTGAGCTAAAGAGGGATCTCACTAGTTGATGGAGAACAAGATCTAAGGATAGATCGGGATGAAATGGTTTGAAATGAACTATCTCTATATAGTTGATTATGCTTATTCTAGATCTATATACTGACACTTGTAATGATCTGAACTGGGTATAACTTAAGTTTGAAATCGCTGCAAGTCATGATTGAATATTTATAGATCTATACATGGGTTGGCTTTGGTGAAAGCGCGTATGTATGCAGGTTTGGTTCATTGTAGTAGTGTATACCATTTGAGCTATGTTATAGGTGGTTCAAGTTGTTGATGTGTTCTGATGACTGTTTAATGGTGTCAGTGTTCTACATATTCAATTTGATTGATTGTGTTGATGGATGAGATCTAATAATGGATCAGGATCATAATGACTCATATTTATGTGATCTAATGGACTAGATCGGGTTGCTAACACACATATTATCCTTGTACAAGTAATAATCTGGATATGTCTGAAGTCAAGAAGTGCATCAAGTTATAAGTAAGTAATTGACGACATATACGCTAGTTCACTTTGGTGAAGTTGCGCATACACGCAGGTTTAGCACTTCCAAGTAGCGTATGCACTCTGATGCATGTTTTTGATGATACAGTTGGATCTGGTTATTATTACAGAGTTCTATTGTCTGTTATGTGACTGTGTTGATTGATAGTGTTACAATATTGGATAAATCAGAGATTTACGATGCAAGTGTAGTTGATGGGTTTTGCAATAGTGATTGTTCTTGTGCTTCAATGTTGTTGTTGGGTCCAGTATGAAAATTGGATGAAACGTGGCCTTTCAGATTATGTTGTTGTGCTTTAGTGTATCCAGTCTGAAAATTGATGAAACGTGATACCTGGAGGAGAGAAGATTGTAGGTTGGCGCCTACGTACTAGTATCTTAGCTAGTGCAAGGGCTAAGGGGGTGGTAGCTCCCTTCCAGTAGCAGTTGAAAACTTTGGAGCATTGTAGCAGGTAGCAGCTTGCATACTAGTAAATGGATCAGCTAGTACAAGAATTATGGGGGTTGTAGCTCCCTTCCAAGAGAGACTAGAGAATGAGAGAGGGTTGTAGCTCTCTGCAGATAGTAGTCTGCATACTAGTAAAGGACTGCACTAGTACAGAACTTTTGTAAAAGGATTTTCTTATTAAGAAGAAGATTGAGATGACTTGCAGCAGGTGGTTTTCTCCCACATTGGGTTTCCACCTTATATCATGGTGTTCATGTGTGTGGCTTATGTGTGATGATCTGTTCTATTTTACTGCACCTGTTTACTGTTAATATGGTTAATAATGTTCTAATGCACTCATTGAAGATCAATTAACTGAATCATAAGTTTACTGAATATACGCAAGTATTCTTAACTGAAGCAGCATATATGAATCAGAGTATGGAAATGAAAAAAATTTATTGACTTAATAATACTGATTCACCCCCCCCCCCCTCAGTATTATTTCCAACAATTGGTATCAGAGTAGGTCCTTTTGTAGAAGCTTGACTGCTTGAAGGAGATCTGTGGAACAATGGGAAAGAAGCTTAAGAAGAAAGCGCCTAAGCATAATAAGACATCTCAGAAGAACTATGACAGTGGGAGAATCGATTGGGGATTATGTGGAAGAAGCACTTCAGATTCAGAATCATTTCAGAATGAAGATGAACTATCAGGTATGAATGTGTTATCCTCTGATGTTCCAGCTAGCTATCCATTTGGAAAAGATGAAAGTGATAAGGAAACAACTAAATTTGCTCTTATGGGTGAGCAAGAAAGATATCAAATAGAGGTAGAATTCAAAAGGCTTACAGACAGAATTAGAGATCAACAAGATCTATTGAACAAAAGGGAATGTGCCTTCAAAGAAGACTCTACCAAACTAAAATCTCAACTTGAGGAAGGAAACAAGGTAAGGAAGTTATTCAAGGAAAAATATCAAAAGTTGCAAGATGAAGTAACATCTCTAAGAGATGAAGTCAGTGAGAAGAGCACAACAATCAAGAAACTCAGAGATAGATCCAGTTACTATGAAATTCTTGAAGCTACGATCCTCTTGCTGAAGGAATATCTTGAAGAATCAAAGAAGTAGAATAACGAACTTCTCCAAGCTCATGAAAAACAAGAAAATGAAGTCCTCAATCTAAGACATCAGTTGGAAGAAGAAAGAAAAGTTGAATAAAACATGAAGAAGCAGCATCGTGAAAAGGAAGAGCGTCTTCAGGTTGAGGTAACCATTCTAAAGGATAAATTAGAAGAAAAAGATAAGATCTTACGATTTCAAGATAGTCAAAGGTCTCCTGCTGTCAAAACTGGTCCTGGTTTTCATGAATCTATTGAAGGTGAATCTAGTTCAGGAAATAAGACAAGGGACTCTACTGCAAAATCTGAAATGCTCAATAAGGAGATGAAAGGTCAATCTCATCATCAACCAAGGAAAGAAATTCTTCAAAGAAAATATTTTACTCCTCCTATGAATAATGTTGGATGTTATGTATGTCATAATCTTGGACATGTTGCAGCCAGATGTAGAAGAAGAAGGGTTCAAGACCATCATGCAGAAAGATCATCACATTCAAGGTACTTTAATGGATATTGCTTTGCTTGCAATATGTTTGGTCACAGAGCTGTTGATTGCTATAGAAGAAATATGAGACATGTAAGATGTTACACATGTAACAAGCTTGGACATATAGCTAAGGAATGCAGGAACAAAGTATGAGCACCATACCAAAAGGAGAAAACATCATCATCACACCTGAATATGTGGAAGAGGAAAGAAGTACAGTCAGAAAGAGGTGGCACAACACAACATACAGACATAACAGAATTAGAGGTAGCTGGAAGTGTAAAACATCAGTGTCCTAAATCTCATACGCAAGTTTCTTAAAGAGAAGTCACGTATATACGCGAGTTGGTTATGGCATAGTCGCGTATATGATTGTTTGAGGAAAGGCAGTAGGGACAGGTTCAGGAAAAGGATCAATTATGATTCGGTTTATTATTTGTGCTGTTTGATAATGGTTACAATTTGCTGATGATGTGTGGAAATGACTTGATGGTTAGAAGTGTTTTGTTTCTAACTTGATAATGATGATGTCTTGATACTTCTTGTTGATATGCATGATCAAATCTGACAGTAACCAAGATGGCACAGGTTTAGGGGGAGCATATGCTTTTAATGCATTGTTGGCATTATGGTTAATAGTCCTTGGTGATGATGCTTATATGGATAAATGATTCATCTTGCTATGATATGGTTATGAGTTGTTCAGATGATTCTTGGGGTTACATAGTTGATATTTAGATCAGATTTGTGGTTGATTCTCTAATGGTGCTTACATGGTGATCTTCATAAGGATAAGGAGAAGTACATAGCTTGAATTCACATCTTCTTTACTTGATGATGAGTCACTCATATGCTGTTGTCGTCATATGCATAAAGATCATATATTATAGTTATGATGCAGGATTCCTATTGTTCTTGACACATATATGGATGAGGATTGTTGGCTGGATACATGGATGATTATTCAAAGTTGCATTGTTGGAGACATGATGATGATGAGTTCTTACCTATATGATGATAGGTTGTTTCATACATATGTTGATTGATGCAGATATTCCCAATTGATGATAGTTAGTTCATGCAGATCTAGATGGCTATGGTGTTTCTCACATATGATAGAATGTGAATGATTCTGTATATACAAAATTCTATTCAAAAGGATGAGTTGATACAAACATACCTTGACGATTCATGCACTAATACAAGCTACTGGTCTAGTTGTTGTTAACAGATGCTATGGAGCAGATCATACAGTGTTGTTGCTGATGTTTATCATGATCTTATTTAGGTGTTTTGTCTCTGTTATAAATGTCATGAATATCATTCGATGTAAAGGTCATATCAAGACTCATGATGGAATAGTGTGTCTCTATTTATTGTAGTCATTTGATGAGATCTCTTCAGGTCATGTAACGGCCTATGTTGGTTTCCCCACTATGCCTGGGATGAATGATGTTATTCTCTTATGTTATCATATGTAAACTTTTGGTATATCACCATTGTGATGGGAGATAGATGTATGTATGAGTCTTTGGTGATAGGAAGGTCATTTGTATAGAGTCATGTTCTTCTTCTTGTAGAACATCTTTTTGCAGACCTTGCTTATAGTCAGGGGGGGCATGAACAACATATTTCAGCAGAGCAGAGATTTCAGCATGTTCTGAAAAAGATCATGGACAGATTGGTGCACCATGGCATATACAAAGAGGAAGCTCATTCAGAGATTTCAGCAGGTACTCAGGGGGAGTATGGATAGCAAAGGAAGAGAATATCTTGGTCTGCCCTTTGCCCTTGATGTCAAAGGGGGAAAGTGATTTGGTTGTTGTTGCCATCAAGTCCAAAGGGGGAGATTGTTGGCATTATGATACATATGTTGTACTTGATGGAAACCCACTCATCTCAGATGATAAATTATAGTGCAACAAAGTTCACGCACTTTCATGAAGATAAAAGTTTCTTTCATGTAGAAAAAAGTTCACGCACTTTCATGAAGATAAAATTTTCTTTCATGTAGAGAAAAGTTCACGCACTTTCATGAAGATAAAAGTTTCTTTCATGTAGAGAAAAGTTCATGCACTTTCATGCAGAAAAAATTTTCTTTCATGTAGAGAAAAGTTCACGCACCTTCATGCAGAGAAAAGTTTCTTTCATGTAGAGAAAAGTTCACGCACTTTCATGCAGAGAAAATTTCCCTTCATGCAAGAGAAAAGTTCACGCACTTTCATGATTGGTTCATGGTATTAGTCTGATAGTTTTTTATCCTGTGGTTTTGGTCTGTGGTATTTGCATTCAAAAGTGTTGATCTCACGCACTTTCATGGTTGGTTCATGGTATTAGTCTGACAGTTTTTTATCCTATGGTTTTGCTCCGTGGTATTGCATCCAAAAGTGTTGATCCCAAGTATTGGGTCCGTGGTATTGTGTTATTATGGTTTTGGACCGTAGTATTGTGAAAGGCCTAAGACTATAAAAGAGGAAGGAGATCATTTGGCAAAGTATCATCTGAATTATTGAATATCTGATAAAGTGTTAGATCTGGAATACTGTGATTGGGTTATGGTGCAGATCTGGATCTGAGCTAAAGAGGGATCTCAATGGTTGATGGAGAACAAGATCTAAGGATAGATCGGGATCAAATGGTTTGAAGTGAACTATCTCTATATAGTTGATTATGCTTATTCTAGATCTGTATACTGACGCTTGTAATGATCTGAACTGGGTATAACTTAAGTTTGAAATCGTTGCAGGTCATGATTGAATATTTATAGATCTATACACGGGTTGGCTTTGGTGAAAGCGCGTATGTACGCAGGTTTGGTTCATTGTAGTAGTGTATACCATTTGAGCTATGTTACAAGTGGTTCATATTGTTGATGTGTTCTGATGACTGTTTAATGGTGTCAATATTCTACATATTCAGTTTGATTGATTGTGTTGATGGATGAGATCTAATAATGGAGCAGGATCATAATGACTCATATTTATGTGATCTAATGGACTAGATCGGGTTGCTAACACACATATTATCCTTGTACAAGTAATAATCTGGATATGTCTAAAGTCAAGAAGTGCATCAAGTTATAAGTAAGTAATTGATGACATATACGCTAGTTCACTTTGGTGAAGTTGCGTATACACGTAGGTTCAGCACTTCCAAGTAGCGTATGCACTCTGATGCATGTTTTTGATGATACAGTTGGATCTGGTTATTATTGCAGAGTTCTGTTGTCTGTTATGTGACTGTGTTGATTGACAGTGTTACAGTATTGGATAAATCAGAGATTGATGATGCAAGTGTAGTTGATGGGTTTGGCAATAGTGATTGTTCTTTTGCTTCAATGTTGTTGATGGGTCCAGTATGAAAATTGGATGAAACGTGGCCTTTCAGATTATGATGTTGTCCTTCAGTGTATCCAGTCTAAAAATTGATGAAACGTGGTACCTGGAGGAGAGAAGATTGTAGGTCGGTGCCTACGTACTAGTATCTTAGCTAGTGCAAGAGCTAAGGGGGTGGTAGCTCCCTTCCAGTAGAAGTTGAAAACTTAGGAGCATTGTAGCAGGTACCAGCCTGCGTACTAGTAAATGGATCGGCTAGTACAAGAACTAGGGGGGTTGTAGCTCCCTTCCAGGAGAGACTAGAGAATGAGAGAGGGTTGTAGCTCTCTGCAGGTAGTAGCCTGCGTACTAGTAAAGGACTGCACTAGTACAACACTTTTGTAAAAGGATTTTCTTATTAAGAAGAAGATTGAGATGACTTGCAGCAGGTGGTTTTCTTCCACATTGGGTTTCCACCTTATATCATGGTGTTCATGTGTGTGGCTTATGTGTGATGATCTGTTCCATTTTACTGCACCTGTTTACTGTTAATATGGTTAATAATGTTCTAATGCACTCATTGAAGATCAATTAACTGAATCATAAGTTTACTAAATATACGCGGGTATTCTTAACTGAAGCAGCATATATGAATCAGAGTATGGAAATGAAAAAGTTTTATTGACTTAATAATACTGATTCACCCCCCCCCCCCTCTCAGTATTATTTCCAACACAAATATCTCTATAAAAACCATCAAAACAAAACACAACACAAATCAAAGAATCGATATGATAAACCAATCTAAATCCTTACCACAATAAATAAATATATATATATATATGAATTAATGAGTAATTGTCACAATATTTTATTCAAAATTAATTACATGACTTAATACCCACTCTAGAAATATGGGACTAATAGCTCATTTTGGGAAATGGTAAGGGTTTCTAAGTTTATTAAAGCTTATGGGATATGCTATGCCCAAGTTTGCACTTACTTCGTTGGAATCAATTACTTGAGAAAATTCCCACTTTGGGAACATAAAAATAATAAAAGTTTAGAAGTTTACTTAAACCAAAAAAATTTGGTGAAAGGGAAAACATCTTCAATATATATAATGTTTACTAAATTGTCGTTTATTCTGAGGTATCTACAACAAGTATTGTTATGTTAGTTATGGGTCCAAATCCCAAATAGATTGTGTGAATTGGTCTCTCTGCACATCAATCATAAGAGTTTGTTTAATAGTTAACTCGTACCTATCCCAATGTTGCAAATGCAAAAAACAAAGTTTCTTTTAAGCCAACTTAGCAGGAGAAGCATGCCAATTCCTCATAGACTCCATCCCGAGATTCATTCTTCACCAACCAAAAGACAAGATCATGAAACAATTTAATATACACAAAGAGGATACATATTTAGGGAGTATACATATTTAACCTTTCTTCACCCAGCAAAAGACATAATCATGGAACAATTTAATATACACAAAGAGGATACATATTTAGCCAGTTTACAAGTGGGATACTTGGATGCCACTCTTTGAAAGTTGAGAAATTGAAATTTAGTAAATAAATAAATAAATTATAAATTTCGTGTTATTTATTTTATTTAAATTCGATGAAATTTTAACATAAATGCTTTATAATTTTTAAATTATTTTAAAATAATTTAAATGAAAAAAATGAGATTAGAATAAATTTTTTTAATATATTTATTTGTTATATGATTTTCTAAGTCACAGGACACGTCCTCCACGGTCCCATGTCCCGTATTTTATGTGTCGGACACGAAAACGACCCTAAAACGTGTCGAAAACGTTTTTCATCGTGTCCTGTAAAATGTAAAACGTATTCGCCGGTTTTCGTTGTGTCTTGCATGAAAACGCGTATTCCGTTGATAGAAAATGTTGCCTGCATAAGCTGCAATTTTTTTTAAAGAAACAATTAATTTTTGAATGGGGCAGCGTAATCCTAGTATTGATACGCTATTCATGGTAATGTTAAATTCTTAAAGTAAAAGTGACATTCTCCTTAATCTTCATTTTCATCATTTTACTTAAATTTTTAACATTACCATGAAATGACTCAGGATGTTTGAGAGTGGTTTCGGCCTCATTGGATTTCATATGGAGAAAGTAGAATTTTAGACTTCATTCAAAATGCAGCAGACTTATCAGTTTTTCAGGATTTCAGTATTGGGAGATTGTAATATTTCCAAGTGACACCACCTGCCCGGGCTACCCCTGCCACCAGTAGAGGACGTGGTCTACCTCCTATAGCTCCTACTTCTAGTTCTTCAGCTTCTAGAGCATAGCAAACTCCACTGCCAACTCCACCAGCACCAGCATCTACATCTAGAGGGAAAGGGAAAGCTGTGGCATTTTCTCCCAAGAGGAGCAGAGGAAATCAATAGGATTAGACTTTAGTTATTTTCTTATGTACTTGTAAGTTGTACATGAACAATGAACATTGAATATTCAAGAATCAAGACCAAGCATATCACATTCTAATTTCTAAATAGTAAATTTTGATTCTATTTATTTTTTTAAAGTGAACTATGAACTTTGAGAAGTAATTATATTTTAATTTGATTAGATAAGCTGCAACCTACAATTTTTCCAGGTCGCTGCATTTCGTATTGAATACTTACGTGTCTTCCATGTCTCGTGACCTCGTGTCATGTGACTTAGATGATTTTCTTTATTATTTTCACATAATAATAAATAAGCAATTTATTGAATTTAATTAATCTTATAATAAATAATCTTCTCTCAATTATAAATTTAATTGAAAAAAATAAAATAAAATAAAAAAAATCATAATATTTTAAATTTTAAATGTCTTTTAAAAAAATTATTGTCCAAAATTCTATCTTTTTAAATAAACATAAATTATCAAATTTTCTAATTAATAAATTCAATTAAATAACATACAAATCATTAAAAACTTTTATCGAAATCTCCAATTATCAAAGAAAATCAATCACAATTTAAATTAAATTTATATATAACAAATATTTAAAGTAAAATAGTCTAGATTTGTTGTTTCTCTTCCACTAGAATTTAGCAATATTATTAAACTTTTGCATTTTTTTTAATATATATATATATATATATCATGAAAAAGAATCTACCAAATTTTTGAATTAATAATAAATTAATAAAATAGAAATCATAAAAAAAAAATATTACCTTTTTTAATTTATGTATAAAGAGTTTTTCGGATTGAAGCTTTGGGTAGACAGTTTTGAACCAACAAGTGTGATTTATCTTTAGAAAATATTATTAAATTTGTGAGCGTTTTTCACCACAAAATATTTATATAATTTAACAATATATTTTTTTAGAAAATTATAAATATTAATTATTTATATAAATAAATTCCTTTAATTAAAAGGGATAATAATTAAATACTTGATTTTAACGATCTTCCAAAATTTTAATTTTAATTCCAAAATTACTAGGAAAAAATCATATAGTAAGAAACACTGGCTAACCTAGGAGTGACCTATTGCCCAAAACACATTAAACTCACACTGTCAACCATTTGTTGAATCCAAAAACTTGCAGAATTACAAACCTTTTGATGACAAAGTTCTACTAAACCTGATGCAACTTTAGAAACACGATCGAGTGATTGCCCATAACTTAACCACTCATAATTTCTCAGATCTACCTTTTCAAAACTCCTGCTTTTTGCTGGAGCTAACCAATGATATATTGGGTATTTAATGCCCTCACGCAAGTTAGTCCGATAACATGGGAACAAGTAAATATTATTTAATGCTGAATTTGCTTGCTCCAGTGTTATCGCGTTAAGTCGCGTGATACTCTGAGGTCATTAAATACCCAATATATGACTGGTTAGCTCTTTCCTCCCATAAGTACCTTTTAGTTTGACTTTCGTTTCTCTGTTAATAGCTTTCGGGTTCCGAGGAAGCGCATTTGTGCACGTCTTTTGTGTGCTTGCTCAAAAAGAGGTCCGCAAGAGTTGAAGCGCCTTCCCAGGGATGCTCTCGGCTCGACCCGCATCACCTGCATACCCCAGAGGAAGCTGTCGTCCCCGGGCCAATCCCTTTCCCCTATACATTGACACCCGGGCTTGACACTCCCATCGCTCAGCACAATGTCAGCAGGAAAGCTACGATCCATAGTGTCGGCGCCCACCGTGGTTATCCAGGGAGCAACGTTAGTCACCGTTCCACCCCGGGACCGTTGTTTCCCGCCGCAGATGCAGAAACAAACACCCCCCTCTGCACAGTACCGAAGGTGCCAATGGCAATGCTGTCCAGAAAATAAAGAACAACGCTTCCTCCGACAGACAACGAAATAACATCAACACCGTCGTCTACCGCCTTGCCGAGCGCTGAGAGTATGTCGGAATCAAAGCAACCCGACGACAGCAGATCTTGTAAACGGCAATACGGGCCTTGGGTGTCATTCCTTTGGCAATTCCCTTACCGTAGCACAGCATACTCGCTTTGTAAACATATCTGCCCGCGGCCGTGGAAGCAGTATGGGCCTTCCGTTGCTGATCCTTGGTAGATCCACGCTGATCCGGGCTCATCCACGATTCTGTTTCATAGATCCCAACAGCACAGCACGGCGCAATCAGCTCTCCACCGTTGATCCAGTTGCAAAACACAACCACAGGCTTTATCAACAAACACCAACTCAATGTTGGATTCATCATAGGCTGGATTCAAAAACGTTGGTTTCAGCGTTCAAAGATTCATGCAGGAAAATGAATCAGCACTGTGGATCTCAACATCTGTTCTGCAGAGCCTCCAAACAACTGCGAACAGAGTCTTCACATGATTACATAGCTTCTCTCACACGCACCAGCCACAGGCCACCGCTCCTCCTCTACTCTTCACCCTCAAAACAGGTGAGATACTCAAAATGCCTAGTGGTCGCATCCTCAACGCTTCACAGCTCAACTCGTCACACATTTCAACAAAGAGTTTTCTCCATATGGTTGTGTCTCTCCTCAGTGCGCCCTGCAACTAGATCTGAGATCAACGATTGCAAGCAGACTTAGGTAGAAGACTTCTCCCCTTATTTCTCTCAGCTCAGGATGGCCCAAGCCTAAGAGGTGCATGATACCATATTAAATTTCCATAAGGAAATTTATATTCACTAATATCACAAACTTAAAAATATATATGTTGCAACCATAAAAAGTAATACTCTCAAAATAAATACACTCTTTAATGGGCTAAATCTCTAAAAAAAGGCTAAATCTAAGAGAGGCCTGATATCATATTAAATTTCTATAACTATTTTGGACACAATCTCTTGATTAAGAAAATATTGCAACCACACAGATCTAAAAGATAAAAAATAATACAGGAAAAAACCCTCTGATAAAAAAAACATAACTGAAACAAATAAGAATTACATATTCCAATACAAAATAGGAGTAAATCTATTCCAGAGGAGTCCTATAATTTTTTCTCCTATAATTATAGGAAAAACAGATCTAACTTTATATGATTTGTATAATTAAAATAGAGCATGAAGAATGAAGATAGAGATGGACCTTGATAAAATCTGAAAGCCGCGATATGTAGTCGAAAAGGGCATCTAAATCGGCATCAACCCTTTCTTCATCAACTGCTTCAGCTGCTTCCCTTATCCTCTTAGCATAATCCGGTAGCTTTTGAGGGCTGGAAGTAGATGCGGTCGAATCAGGTTTTGCAGATCCAGAAAAGAGAGAAGAAAAGCGGTTTTTTCTTCCAGTCATGGTTGATAAATTATTGACAACGCAGGAACGAGGGGCAACTCTGAAAAAATGATGAAAGATGACTCCAGACACTCACTTCAACTCATTACACAGCCAGTCAGGGACATGAGATTTTCAACAAATAGTTCCAGGGGGTACCCCATAATATGTGACTTCCAGACTCCAATATAGCTATGGCTGTATTCCTTTTTGAGAGGAGAGCTTCTAGACGGGTTGTATTCCACTGGGTGAAGGAATATCACTTTACCGACTACCGATAACGTTTCGTGGAGCTGTATTCACACGAGAGATTCTATATGTCACATCAACAAGCTGTATCCACGAAGTTTGATGATTAAAATAACAAACATAAAAGTTTCATCCGACGTAACGTGCACGCTACCTGGACCACAAGACGTTCATCGTTTAATTTAGTCGTGGCAAATTTAGGACTTTCATAAAAAAGGCGTGGATGCATTGGAATTTCAAATTCACTTTACCTGTAAAGTGAATTTGTGATGTAGTTATTTGTTTGTAGCATTGTATATAGAGGTAGCTAGGTTAGTTGAGTTAAAATTTGTAATTTTTTTTCTGTAAGGGGGTGTTTGAATCTTATTTTTATAGTGGAAATAGATATAACACCAGCAAAAATTTAAGGGCCATTCAAAATATTGAAATTTAACATGTAATTTGGATTTAAAAAAAAATCACTAAATTTTACTAAAACCATAAAAGAAAGAATTTCCATTATTTTCCTGGTAAATTTGCAACCTCATTAAACTAATCATTTATTTTTACACTTCATTATAAACTAGTCTTAAATATTAAATATTAAATAGAGCATTTAAAATAATACTTTTCTAATTACTTGTGTTGAGTAAAACTGTTATTTTTTTGTTAAAAGTGGAAAATAACTATCAATTTAAATAATTTAACTTGATTCAAAAGTTTCAATTTTAAATTTAACAAAAATGTATAATTGGATTGAATTCAAAAATTCACTTTTGAATTTAACAAAAATGTATTAATTTTAAAATCATAATATGATAAAGGATATTAATATTATTATTTGTTTTTATTTTAAAATCATATTTTTGTTTGTCAAGTTGTTTGTGATCTTCTAGACTTGACTTGTGGTTTGAGGAAAGTCACCTGGGATTGCACACCCACCCTTAGCTTACTCATTTTTTTAGTATGTTTCATCCGCCTCGCACAAATCACAACCACCCCCCTTAAGTTTGATAAGAGGTCCATCCTCAACCAATTGTGCTAGTAAAACTTGACAAAATCACAACATGTTAATGTATATTAATATTATTATTTGTTTTGTTTAAAACTATGCAAATTTACATATAGTAAAATATGATTGCATAAAAATAGATTTATTGGGGAAATTGTCATGAGAAATAGTAGTTTGCTTTGTCAGAAAAATGTTTATTGGTGAAACTATTTATTTAAGCTTTTCATGTCTAAACCTATGACAAGTAATTTAAATTATTGAATCTCAAATTTAAGGTTAATTTTTTTTTTTGTGCTTTTCATTTTTAACATTTCAAAATTTTTATTCACCCTCAAATACATTTAAAAATTAAAAAAATAAAATCTATGGTAGGTCAAATTCCAAGGCTAAACCACTAAATTAAAAAAAAAAAAACATTAACTGGCAATTGTCCTTAAAAGTGCAAAGTGGTTGAGGGGAAAGTACCCCTAGGGTCCTTTGGGTTAAGACTCTACCAGACTGAAAATTGCTTATTCAAAGAAACACACACACAGCCATTATCTGTATTGTAAGCAAATTCTAATGTTGAGGGTACGTACCTAAGGTCCTACGTTCGAGAAGGCCTTTAGGGTCCAAACCCTTCTTGGAGTTCCCTTCTTCTCCTTTGACCTGTAAAACAAATAAATCAAAGAACACAACAGTACATGGACAAATACTTATACATAAACCATCTTCATGCTATAAAGTTAGTTATAAAAATGTTTAAGTAACTACTTGCATAAGAATTCAAAACAAGAATCTCATAAGCACAAAGAAAGATTGTTTCGGGAACCAAGACGTGTTTCTTTATATAAAGGCAAGTAAAGTACATATAACGGAAAGATTTCACTTGAAACACCTTCAGCAGGCTCCAAGCAAAGCTTCCTCCCGGATTCGTTCCAGCCTCAAGCCTCCAACAAGAGCTCCTTCCAAGTCTTACTCAATGGTGATATAAAGGATGAATGATCACCAATACACGTGGAAACAAGGGTTTCCTATGCAGAATGGGGGAAGTGCAGAAAACACCAAGGACTTCAGACCTGGTCTAAGGGGCAAATCTCAGCATAATAATCTTGCTCTCCTTTCTCTCTCCCTTAGGCCTTCCCTTTGATGTCTTTTTATACCATCTCCAAAGTAGTTTTTTAGTTAGGAGTTGGTTGGGAACAGTTGGGCCACGGGCACTAACAGATGATCCAGCGGGTAAAACCCGCGATCTCCACCCGAAAATAAGGAATTATTTATTTTTTTAAGTGTTTTAATACATACACGCGGGTTGGGTATACACAGACCCGCGTGTACACGCGTTTAACTCAGGGCAATGTCGCGTATAGGGAATAAAACACTGTTTTTTAAATTTTAGGACCAGGTCTGGAAGGAGGGGTTGCCCTAGGCCATGAGTGCAGCATCACAAACCATAAGAGTGAGATTTGGAGCTATAACAGATGCCCCCTAATATATGAGGTCAGAAGGGGAACATGATGGCAGAAATATATTATGTAAGTACCTGGAAAGGAAGTCTGTCGAGAAACTGAGGAGGACTTCACTAGAATTCAGCCTGCCAAGCCACCAAAAGGAGATCAGAAAAAAACACTGTCTGAGGCGGGCATACCCATGCTCAAGAAAAGTAAAGCATGTCCGCATATCAAGTACAAGCGGATCCACTAAGTATACAAGTATAAATGACTGGAAGATACATAATGGATCATCTGATCATAATGAGCAAGTACATGTCTGAATATCACATATAAGACTGTCAATGATGTTGAAAGATGCAACGGATCACTGATATCAAAGACTGATCCCAAGAGGTACCAACTGAACATGATGGAATAGGATGGTACTACACTGCAAACTCAGGTGCCAGCATATAGAATGTCACCATGACTGACTGCAACATATAAGGTGGAGTGGTATCAACTAGCAGCAACAGGAGCAACTGTCAAGTGAACCAATGAATGCTGATACAACCTGAGGTCTTCACCGACCGTCGTGGTACATTTCTACACCATGGGAATAAATGATCTGAAGTCGACCATGTGAGAAATCGTTTGATTACCGGTCATTGATGTATACCGTTAACAAACGCGAGACTACTCACCGATAATGATAATGAGCGTCAAGGTACCCAGTACAATCTAACAAGTGCGAATAGATGAGCTGAAGTCGAACACCTATAAGAATCTATCGATCAGGAGACAATGATGGTTTCCCACTGTCGATAGCGAGGAATCTGCCACTAATGACTGCAAACCCCAAGGTACTGCCAAATGGACTCTAGATCTTTGCCCCAGAGCAATGAGTCGGAGTCGATAGGGAAAGATCCGCTAGAAGGAAGGCATTAAGGTATCTTCCATCAATCTAGCGCGAGTGTAACCCGTAGGCCAATAATGTGGAAGGAATCGGACGAAAAAGATGTAGTAACCCAACCAAAGTACGTTTTCGGCGTACACAAGATGTGGCTAGTGCATGGCAGTAACCCTCTGAACCAACCAATAATGAAAGCTGACACAAAGGCGGGGTATCGACCAATAGGGTCAAATGGAAACCAAGGTACTACACGAATCCCAATGTGTGATAATGTATGCTGACGTCGAACACAAGGGAAACCACTCAGTCAAAGACCCATGATATTTATCGATGCTGAGCACAAGGTGACCTATCAATAATGAAAATAGGGCCAGGGTGCGGCTCTAGGCTTGTCCTCAGAGCAAGGTTTCGTCATCGATAAGGACAAGACCCGCCAGCAAGAAGTCAATGGGGGCCTTCTCAAACCGGAACGAGTAAAGGACCAATATAACTGATGTGATGATAGACATGATACTGACAACCAGGGATGGCCGACTGAAAAATGAGTCAAGAGACACCGCAGAGAGGCCGACTCAGGCTAACTTCCCTTGAACAAAAGCACGACTCAATGTGACTATGTGGCAGCATATGATGACTCTGTATAAGTTCGCCATGCAGGAGGCACGAACGAACCCTCCATATGATTGGAAGAGATAACCAATTGGGGGAGAACTGACTCAATAACAAGGTTATGGCATACCTAAGTCAAACTAAATCCCACCCATGCGGAGGAGACTTTGTTTTGAGTGCTTTGTTCAAGGGCGACACGACTGACTCTAGCTGCCAACAATAAATGGAAATAATGTCCTTGTTCCCGCTCTTTTTGGAATATTTAATTTTTTTGTCTTTTTCTATTAAGCCGGAGAAAGAATAAAAGAATGCTATGGTACAGTGGAAAGAACGAGTGTCGGTGAAACAGATGATCTAGTTCCCGGGAAAGGAACGTTCCTATGCTCAATGCAGGGAGGTGAAAACTGGTCGGTGACACTCAAAGGTATGTTCCTTCCACGGGTCAAGGTGTGTCAAGTTACAGAAGTCAAAGGTATGCAAGGTTGATTTTGCAAGCGTCATGGTCAAAAGTTGGCTTAAACACGAGTCCCAGTGAAGCCGGCTCTAGGCCAAAAGGTGCAAGTGGTCAACATGCAATGCAGTAGTACAACTCAACACAAAGGAGCCTCTGGGGTATAAGGCCAGAACGAAGCGAAGAAGCTAAGAAGAATGAGTCTTCAACGCATAAGTCATGGCGGGACTACAGAGGACTCCCGAACCTAAGGACAAAAAAAACTACATGAGTTCCAAGCGACAATAAGGTACTAACTAGGGCACCCATGATAAGGTAGGCTCTACCACACAAGTCACGATACTTCTAAGCAATGAGAAGGTTCCGCATCATAACTTGGTGGGGTCGATCCTAAGGCAAAATGGGAAAGGAAACTGATAAGTGCACAATGCAAGTGGAAAAACCTAACCTATATGCCAGTTTCGAGAACCAATACCTGTCAGAACGGACCAACCATAAACTTCCAAAGGAGAAATCTTCCAAGTTCTGTAAACATAAATAGGAACACTAGACACGAAGTTAATACATCCCACTTATAAACTCCATATAAAATCTTTGTGTTATAGGATACAAAACTTGAAAATGCGTACCTCATATATACAATATGGTACAGGGAACCACGCAGCCTTGCGGCTTACGCATAATAGTTCTGCTGAACAAACCCCTTGCAGGGCTCAGGCCAAGGGCTCCTTTGGTAGTCATAACTCATGGCTTCAAAGAGTTCCTCCTATGAAGGAAAAGCAAGATCTGAGAAATCATGAGAACTACAAGGATCAAAAGAGGGAATTAAAGGGTCCCATGTCCCTATTGGAAGAATCTCTCGGTCAACTGCCGGGACCAAGTCCCAAGAAGGAGAATAATAGGTCAAAGGATCCTTCTTAGAAGCAATTGAACATTGAGGATTCAATGCCACATAATTGACCCGTGGCGGGGTAGAGTCTATTTGAACACTTGGAACAAACCAAGGGGCATTCTATAGTAAAGTCGAATTAGGGTGGTGATTATCAGATGCAAGCTGATCAATAGTGACAATATTCCCGTTATGAGGAAAGCACATTACTCGAAAGAGTGAAGACACCACAGCATTCATAGCATAGACATAATCACGCCCAAGTAGCATATTAAAGTCTAAAGGGCTATCAACCACCATCATATCGATTAAGACAGTCTTCCCACCTAAAGTGATAGGCACTTGAGGAAGAACACCCATAGATTCACCAGGCCTTCTATCATAGGCTAACAACTGACTCTGAGCTGTCAACAACTTTGGGGAACCCAAAGCTTTCCAAGTCAAAGAGGATATAATACTTGTAGAGGATCCTTCATCCACCATACATCGATAGACATTCGTGGAATTAACTCTGACCTTTATTTGGAAGGGTGCAGCGGAAGGAAGACGAGGCTCAACAAGACTATCCCAATCAAAGGAAACACTCTTAGCACTTGGAGGGGGAACATTCGAAGTAACCGGAATGCCCCCTATACTAGAAGACTCTGTACTAGAGATCAAACAGACTCTTTTGTTAGGCACTTCACCCCCCAAAAGAGGAGTGTAATCGGCCAGCGATTGCACTGGCTCTACCACATTATCAACCAATGGTTGATGGGATTGATGAGAAACCATATCAGAGCTAGGAGTAGAAGTAGTTTTAGACTCAGACCATATCCTTTGAACCTCTGGAATACCAGGGCATAAATGAGTAAGATGGTCTCCTTTGCATATCTTACAAGGGCACTTAGGTTTAAAACTTCTACGTCCAGGTTTCTTATCAACCTCCATTCCGCCAACATGACTAGCAGTGGTTTGCGGAGAGTCCTGAACATGACTTGCAGAGGTCGGTGACTCTTTACTAGTATGACTCGCAGTGACTAGACTCATGCCCCCAGCATGACTTGCAGGGGCTGAAGATTCATCTCCAACATGACTCGTAGAGGTTGAAGATGAAGTGATAGAATGACTTGCAGTGACTAAACTTGTGCCCCCAGCATGACTTGCAGCGGCTGAAGACTCATCTCCAACATGACTCGCAGAGGTTGAAGATGAAGGGATAGACTTATTCTTCTTCTTTGACTTCCTTTTTCTCCTTTTTCTATATTTCTTGTTACAAGAAGGAGGAGAAGAAGGAATCCCAGATTTCTCTTTGAAAGAAGATGAACAATTAGTGCCCATGTGATGCCCCTGAAATAAAGCATTCAACTGAGAAGCTTCAAGAGCATTCGGAATATTCAGAGTGGACCACAGCCAAACGGGTAGTCCAACACTCAACCCAGGAATATTCAAAGTGGCCATCAAGGGAGTACCAACGTTTCCAAAGAAAGGAAAAGCACAGGGATCCCCTTTTGGGAGGGTACCTTGGTTGGTTTCCACAGGAATATTGGCCATATTTAACTGATCCAAAGACCCTTTCCCTTGCGGGAATATAGAAATAACTCTTCAAAGAATATGGGTAAGCAACCAAAACCTTTGCCCTTGAGGAGGCAACTCCACAACTTCTGAAAGAAAGACCAAAAGCCTTTCAAGATCGGTAGAGTGGTAAGCTAATCACTCAGACCACAAAGTCCAAAGGCGACTAGACAACAATACCTAAAGCCAACTATATACAAGGAACAAAGAGCACACACTATAAAGTCCCTAAAGATACAACCAGTCAAACAACTTCCAAGTATTTCCGCTCCGGGTGGTGAGGACCGGACACCAAAATACAAGAAAGTGGAGTCAGGGGCCTTCCGAAGATAGTCTGGGATAATGACGGCCCAGTCCTATCAGCAAAGGTATCAGAGGAAGTTACGCTGACCTCCTAACAACAGCCTGCGCTGGTGCAAGCCCCCAAGCTTCGCAAGGGTGCCCTCCAGTAGTACTGTCGACAGTGATACAACATCAACCTCAGGTGCCACGGGATTCCCCTCCGCAGCCACCTGTGTAGATCCCTAGGAGAGGCAACTATGGGTACCAACTCGTCGCAGAAGCCAGGCGGAACAGTCGTGAGGTAAGTTCGGACAAGTAGGAGAGGGGGTATCTCTCTTCCCTGTCTTCACAGACCCTCGTGCTTAACTCCCAGATTCGGAGCTTTCCTGGTCTTCCTAACGCTATTGGATTTACTCTCGTTATTCAGACTCTTATGTTTAACGTTTTATGTGGCCTTGGAGAGTTAACTCTCCACTCGCCTAATCCAAGGCCCTAAAATCCTAAACTTGTTGGTGTAACTGACTAAAACAAAAAGTTCTAGTGGATTTTAATTAGCGCTTGATTTTATTAGGCTGTTCTTTAAGTCACAAGGTAACGGAAGTGAAACTTGTGGTGTTTTTAGGACGCAAAAAGAAACTATCCTAACTACATGCACATGCACTTTTTGTTTTCGATGAAGAGCAATTTCTATGAGGTTCAGAGGTACTTCTAATAAAACAAAGTTTTTTGCTTTCTTTTCAAACTCCACACTCACAAAAGCTAACAAAGCTATGTATGCATAAAAAGGGATGCAAATCCATCCTAATGCAAGAACTATATGTGGATGCAAGATTTTAAAGACTACTCTAAAAGCAAAGAAGGAAAGTTGCTGCCTTATCAAATTTGTCTTGCCACTCAAATGCTTAGATAGAAGATGATGTGTTACCAATCATTTCGTCCAAACAATAAAAACAAGTTCTAAGATAAACACAAAGCACTTTCACTTCACAAAAAAGGAAATCAAATGAAAAGCAAGTTTAAGAAAGCGAAACTCAAAACTTTCAAAAGATTTTCTTTCAATCAACAAAGAAGTCTTTTTCAAGGAATGCTCTCAAAAATACTGACACTAATGATTGAAGAATAGGCAACCAAACACTTTTGCGAATTGACACCTTTCAAATGATGAAAACCCAACAAAAATAAATGTGTTTGAAATCACTCTTGACAATTGAAGGCAGCAATGAAAGTCCAAAAGATCAAAATATAAGTTTCAAGAAAATGGTAACAAACAACTTTCCCGAAACGAAGGAGCAAATGGTCACAAAAAGGGTTTCGTTAAGCAAACAAAAAAGGTCATCAAAACAAAATGAACACAAAGATTGAATCCAATCTTCCTACTCTGCCAAAACAGAGCAGTCAAGTTTCTTAACCAGAAATCTTGTGTGTCAAAAACAATGACGCTTGCAATCAACGAAAACAAGACTAATACTCCTTATAACTAGAAAGAGTTCAGAACAAGATGCCCCTTGTTAAACAGAAGACTGTTACTGGAAAATGACTGCTTCAAACTGGCCCAAACCACCAGACAAACATTCAATAAAAAGAAAATTTATAAATCTTGAAAATTATATAATATACGCGCCTGCAGTGATGTGCAGAATGCGTGTACACGCGACTGTAACTGAGGAAACACGCATATACACGGGTTCACTTAGTACAACTTGCGTATATACGCTTCTGTAATCCAGAAAAACAGCGTATCTGAAGATTTTCAAGAAAAATAAAAAATACATACTGAAAAACTGGAAAAGCTTAGAGTTCAAGAACAGATCAGACAGTTAGAGCCAGCAAACAGAGGGGCTGAGTCTTGTTTGGCTTGAAGACTACCCAAACTAGGAACAACAAGAGTGTTGTTCCCCAGCGGAGTCGCCAATTCTGGTTGAGGGGAAAGTACCCCTAGGGTCCTTTGGGTTAAGACTCTACTAGACTGAAAATTGCTTATTCAAAGAAACACACACATAGCCATTATCTTTATTGTAAGAAAATTCTAATGTTGAGGGTACGTACCTAAGGTCCTACGTTCGAGAAGGCCTTTAGGGTCCAAACCCTTCTTGGAGTTCCCTTCTTCTCCTTTGACCTGTAAAACAAACAAATCAAAGAACACAACAGTACATGGACAAATACTTATACATAAACCATCTTCATGCTATAAAGTTAGTTATAAAAATGTTTAAGTAACTACTTGCATAAGAATTCAAAACAAGAATCTCATAAGCACAAAGAAAGATTGTTTTGGGAACCAAGACGTGTTTCTTTATATAAAGGCAAGTAAAGTACATATAACGGAAAGATTTCACCTGAAACACCTTCAGCAGGCTCCAAGCAAAGCTTCCTCCCGGATTCGTTCCAGCCTCAAGCCTCCAACAAGAGCTCCTTCCAAGTCTTACTCAATGGTGATATAAAGGATGAATGATCACCAATACACATGGAAACAAGGGTTTCCTATGCAGAATGGGGGAAGTGCAGAAAACACCAAGGACTTCAGACCTGGTCTAAGGGGCAAATCTCAGCACAATAATCTTGCTCTCCTTTCTCTCTCCCTTAGGCCTTCCCTTTGATGTCTTTTTATACCATCTCCAAAGTAGTATTTTAGTTAGGAGTTGGTTGGGAACAGTTGGGCCACGGGCACTAACAGGTGATCCAGCAGGTAAAACCCGCGATCTCCGCCCGAAAATAAGGAATTATTTATTTTTTAAAGTGTTTTAATACATACACGCGGGTTGGGTATACACAGACCCGCGTGTACACGCGTTTAACTCAGGGCAATGTCGCGTATAGGGAATAAAACATTGTTTTTTAAATTTTAGGACCAGGTCTGGAAGGAGGGGTTGCCCTAGGCCATGAGTGCAGCATCACAAACCATAAGAGTGAGATTTGGAGCTATAACACAAAGATACACAAAAGGAATAGACGGGGCACGTGGATTTGCTCTAATGTTATGATAGGTGCAAGAAGACATTTGAATATTCCTCAAACTATTTTTAAACATTTTTCCAAGTAATTTCCTTTGTTGCAAACATGGATGGAATTAGACAAGAAAATTGCCCGTCTCTAGGTGATTTGCCATCAAATACCATTTGAAATTTTACAAGGCCATTGAAATTTTGAAAACTGGTCAGGGAGGTGTGAAAACCGTCCTATTTGATGGGTGGACCTATTTTAAAATTCCAACCCTGGTTTCGTGTGTGTATATATATATATATATATATAAGGTCATCTTAATGAAAACGAAACACAAAACTCTCCATAAAAAACTATCAAAACAAAAGAAATTCAGATCTGAAATAGATATCAATAATTAAAACCAATATCAATCCTTACACACACACACATGTGTGTGTAATTGTCACATTATTTTATTCACAATTAATTACATGACTTGATAGCCACTCTAGAAATATGAGACTAATAGCTCACGGTGGAAAAGGCTTTCTAAGATTAGATGTGCTATAATGACAACATAGTATCTTAGCCTTGGCCCAAATTTGCACTTACTTCATTGGAATCAATTATTTGAGCTAATTCCCACCTTGGGAATATAAATATAATAAAAGTTTAGAAGTTTACTTAAACCAACGAAATTTGGTGGAACATAAAACATCTTCAATATATATATATATATATATATAATGTTTACTAAATTGTAGTTTATTTTGAGGTATATACAACAAATATTGTTATGTTAGCTATTAGTCCAAATCACAAATAGATTGTGTGAATTGGTCTCTCTACATATCATAAGAGCCAATTTTTGTTTAATAGTTAACTCATACCTATCCCAATGTTGCCAGTGCCAAAAATAAAGTTCTTTTTTTTTTAAGCCCATTTAGCATGAGAAGCATGCCAATTCCTCATAGACTCTATCCCAAGATCCATTCTTCACCAACCAAAAGAAAACATCATGAAACAATTTCATATATACAAAGAGGATACATATTTAGATATACACAAATAGGATACATATTTAGAGAGTATACATAAGATCTCTTCACCAAAAGCAAAAGACATAATTATGGAACAATTTAATATACACAAAAAAATGATACATATTTAGGGAGTATACCAATGGGATACTTGGATACCACTTTTTGGCAAATTGATAAATTGAAATTTAGTAAATTAATAAATAAAAATAATTTATTTTTTACGAAATTTTATAAATTTTGATATTTATTTTATTTAAATTCATTGAAATTTTAATATCACTGTTTTATAATTTTTTAATTATTTTAAAATAATTTAAATAAAAATAAAAATGAGATGAGACGAAGTTTTTTTTTAATATATTTATTTGTTATATGATTTTTTTTTTTTTTACTATTGAATTTAATTAATCTTATAATGAATAATCTTCTCTCCATTATAAATTTAATAGAAAATTATCATAATTTAAAAAATTTAAATTTCCATAATATTTTAAATTTTAAATGTTTTTTAGAAAAAATATTGTCCAAAATTCTATCTTTTTAAATAAACATAGATTATCAAATTTTCTAATAAATAAATTAAATTAATAAATCATAAATCATGAAAAACTTCCATCAAAATTTCCAATTATCAAAGAAAATTAATCACAATTTAAATTAAATTTATATATATTCAAATTCAAGCTTCTGTGATCCATATCATAGTGTATAAATAATTTTTTGGAAGAAATCACATTGAAGATTTTGGTCGACGCATTTCAAACCAGCGAGTGTGGTTCATCTTCAGGACATGATGAAGAAACAGATCTAGGAAGAAGGTTAAATAGGGAGAGAGGTCAACCTAACAGCTAGAAGATAACAACTATATTTGATTAGGGGGAGGGAAAAGGGAATGTCACATAATATTTATAATTTTTTTTATTAATTTATTAATTGTTTATATATATATATATATATATCTATATATATATATATATATATATATATATATATATATCTATATCTATATCTATATCTATATCTATATCTATATCTATATATATATATATATATCCTTGATAAGGAAGATTATTGGAAGAAGATGCTAGATCATCTGATCAACAGTGGAAGCTACAAAAAGCTTGACAAGAATCCCTTGAAAAATATTTCTAAGACTATCACTCTTGCTATTAAATCTAGTAGCTCGGTTGGCTCCTTTAGTCATAAGCTGATTGAAAGTAGCCCTATCACTCCGAGGATTTATGGACTTCCCAAAATCGATAAAGAGGGAGTCCCCCTTAAGCCCATTGTCAACACCATTGGTGGGCCCACCTACCTTTTAGCTAAATATCTAGCCATGAAATTGAAACCCCTGGTTGGGCAGACGAAGTCCTTTGTCAAAGACTCCTATTCTTTTGTTAAAGAATTAAAAGAAATCAGATTTGAACCAGGTGACAATCTTGTTAGTTTTGATGTAGTTTCCTTGTACACTAGCATCCCCATTAAGGAAGCCCTTGATGTCATATTTCGCCTCACTGATCTTGACACAACCAAATTAGTAGAGATCTGCATCACTTCTACTTTTTTCTGTTTTGAAGATGAGTTCTATGAAAAGACCCGTGGGGTTGCCATGGGTTCCCCCTGTCCCCTATCGTTGCTAACTTGTTCATGTAAGATTTTGAATTCAAGGCTTTATCCTCAGCTTTATTTAAACCCAAGCTTTGGAAATAATTCATTGATGACACCTACACCCTATGGCAGCACGGACCTAAAAAATTAGACCTTTTTTTCCCACATCTCAATAATCAGTCCAACTCCATCCAATTTACGATGGAGCACGAGGTCAATGGTAACCTTCCTTTTCTTGATGTCCTCATTTCTAGGAAAGTGGATGGATGTTTCTCCGATGATGTATATTGAAAAAGGACTCATACTGAGAAATATCTTCATGCCAATTCTCACCATTTTCCTGCTTAGAAGATAGGTGTTCTCAGCACGTTAGCCACTTGGGCTCTTAGAATTTCTGATGAAGACCACTTTTCTCAGGAAAAATCCCATCTCCTTAGTGTTTTTGTCCAAAATGGCTATAGTAGGCAGCAGGGTGTCAAAGCTTTCCTCAAAGAGAGCAAAGGTCCCAAGGTCAAGAAAGAACCAATGGATCGCAGTTGAGGAGTCCACCTCCCCTTCATCCAAGGGACGACTGAAAAGACTGCTATAATCCTGAAGAAGCATAGTATTCCTTCGACCTTAGACCCCTCAACACCCTTAGAAGCTCCCTTAAGTCTGTTAAAGACTGAGTAAACCCTATGGATATGAAAGGTGTTTATCTCATCCCTTGTTCCTGTGGAACCTCATACATCAGTGAAAATGGTCGTTCTATTAGCTAGAGGATTAAGGAACATGTTATTGATATCAAGCATGGGAGGACCAAATCTTCAGCTTTGGCCGAACATGTAGAGAATACCAAGCATAATATATGCATTGAGGAGGCTAGGAGTATTGCTAATATTCCTTATTTCTTCCATCGTAAGTTTAGGGAAGCCATTAAAATTGAGAGGTCTTCCAGTAATATTAATAGGAATGACGACTGGAAAAATAATAGTTGTTGGATTCCCACCGTCTCTTCTTAGTTTTCTCTGTCTTTGTCTAGGCCCCTTAATTTTTTTTTAACAATATTTTATTATTAGCATTATAATTATTTATAATATTGTTTAGAAATTTTAGAATCTCTTTTTATTAATCTTTAATATAATATAGATATATTATATATTTAATATTTATTAGTAGTTTAATCTTTGTATATATTAATAATATATAATGAATCAAATATTTCTAAAATCATAATCTTTAGCTTCTTTGTATATAGAGATCATTATAAATAATTAATTTTGATTAGCATATTATTGTGATGATGATGATGATGGTGGTGGTTAATGTCCATTGAGACCAAACTTTGGTATATAGGACCTAAAGAAATGAATTATTTAGTTTTATTTAAGATTTTATTCCTATGCTAAAAAATCTTGAAGAGAAGCCTCCCAAGCTCACTGTAATTTTGACAATGTAAAAGGCTAGGAAGGTGAGTATTGCAACAAAGATTTTAAAATTGAGATCTAATGTGGTTGTAAGTGGGGCACTCTAAGAGGAAGTGATTTTCATCCTAGATGTTTGTATCCTCACAGAGATGGCAGAACCTTTCCATCCTATATATTACATATTTCAATAGGGAGAACCATATTTATATATATTTCAATATTTTTCTATGTAAAATTAATTCTATTAAGAAGAAGAGAAGGTATTTACAGGGTGACCGAAGTCAGTACATTGCTCTAAAGAGAGCCATCATTCCAAAGAAACCAACTTAAGCCTCCTTCCAGAGGCGAAGAAACACATGACCAAGTTTTAAAACCACCCATGGAGTCCCATACATCCCAAACAAAACCAGGAGATCCGTTCGTCAGCAGCTGTAAGAGACCCAAAACCCAAATGACTAAGAAGCAGCTGAGGATAGCCAAAACTAGATCAAAAAGAAGGAGGATCACCTCCAGCAGAAGTGTGCTACTAATCAGGCTATTCCTCCACAATTCAGCACCAGCCGAATTCCTGTTCATCCTCAAAAGGAGCGTTGAACTGAGCAGAGGGATCGGGATCGGCAGGCTGCATCTCCGTGTCCTGAATACCTCTCCTTGGTTCCGCTCGTGCAGGCTATGGCATCATACCAATCCCAAGTTGGAACGCGGGGGGAGGACCATCAGCAGCTCCCGAACCTCCCGTATGACTATCAGTGCCTTCCAATTGTTTGGTTTCATAAAACACCACCAAGATGTGTGCAGTGACCCATGGCCGATGAAGCGAATTGTTGAAAGTAAAAATGGCTGACCTAGTTGTCGAGGGTGGCCCTGGAGGTAGATTGGATGCGTGGCGCCTTCCTCGCCCACTACGGGTACTCGGATAATGCCCAGTGAACAGCTCGCTGGTGGCGGCAAGTCCGAAGTGGAGTCATTGGTGGCACGCTTAGGTTGGTGTCGATGGCAACCCATTCTCTGTCTAAGGCGGGCCATAATAGGAGGGGCCTCAGATGGATATTCACCAAACACCACACTAAAGCCTTGAAAGCCCACAGAGGTGGGAGAGGACCGAACGAGACAAGATGGCTTGTACTCCCCTGTCTTCCACTCACCCCTTTCCAGGACCACGCACAGAAGCCTCCTTCCAGAGCCGGATAACAGAACAGAAGGAATGCCACCAACCTTGAGACTAAAAACCTCAGAGCCAACAAAGATGGAATAGGACCGAACGGGAGCGGAGAGGCAGTTTCCTACAATGTCCCCCCCCCCTCTTTTTCAAAATATTTACGTGAAACAGGACCAATGCACCCGAGACCCGAAATCAGAGGCCACTTCCCAGAGCACGAACTCCAGCTAGTGCCCCAGAGAGAATTAGCACAAACCAAACACAACGACTCCGCTTCAGGCTCAGAATTGACAGAGAGGACCCAGCTTAACACCTCACCTAGCTGCATCGCGCTAGCATTACCCTGTCCCTCTTTATGATTGTCTTCCCTTTCTCGATTAACCCACACCATAACTGCCTCATTGATGGAGGTCACCATCGCTTGCAGGTCACATCATGCGAGAGCCGAAGCAATAACAACGGATCCTGTAGCACTTAACGGGAGAATGTAATGGCCTGCATGCCAGGCTGCCCTCCCCCTATTGACATTACTCTTCACGTACAGGGTGGGCAGGTGTCGAGCCGCCTCCCACCACCCCTGTCCCATCACGCTGATCGCCTCCCTATTCACCCGCATCTGGGGGGGCTGCATCGCTTTGAACCAACTTGGTGAATTCCTGGGCATGGTCATGGTTTTGAATTATGTCAGTTGTGCCTGATAACATGGTGTGTCTTGCTTCCACTCCCAAATTAGCCAGGAGATCTGCGACTTTTTTCCCTTCCCTCTTGGTATGATTGAAAATAATGGCTTGATTGTTGTGGAGGAGGTGTTCTATGGCCTCCAGTCTGGCCTCAAGCCTCTAGCTATTAGCAATTTTCCTCGCATGAGTCCTGTTTTGAAGTTGTTTGGCCATGTTTATGAGGATTTGGGAGTTCCCTTCAATCTCCAGGGGCTGGAAGTTGACGTTCTTGGAGGGGAGGAGCCCTTGCTAAAGCCCCTCCAGTTCCGCCGAGTTATTGGTGTCCCAACCTATATACCCAAAGTAGAGGAGGATTGGAGACCCTTTATAGTCTCTAAAAACACCCCCAAATCCTGCATTTCCAGGGTTGCCCTTAGAGGCGCCATCGAAATTGAGCTTGATGGAGTTCCTAGGGGGAGGGGTCCAAGAGTCCTTCCTGTTGTTGCTGCTCATCATCGTGGTAGGTGAGTGAGCGTCCAGCTGGAGGTTCAGATTCCAATTTGCCCAGATGGCTTTTTCAGCGTCGGTGGAGGGAAGATCTTCCTGCATCCATTTGCCGATCGCCAAGGTCTCCTGGAGGTTGTGGCAGAAATTACCCCATCTGATTTCTGGAGGGGAATTTTGATCCTTGAATATCCGCTTGTTCCTTTCCTTCCAGATCGTCCAGAGGAGGAGTCCAGGGATTATTCTCCAAAGGTGATTGAGAATCCCGCTTTTGTAGGGGGTCTGGTGCCATTGACGAAGGGAGTCGGGGATGTCTACTGAACCTCTGCAATTTCTCTGACATCGGAAGCTAGCTTTGTCCCACAGTTGTTTGGCCAGAGGGCAGGAAGCGAGGAGGTGCTGAAAGGTTTCTTCCTGATCTTTGCAGTTGACGCACCTGGAGGGTCCATGAAAATTCCTGCGTCTGAGATTATCCCAGGTAAGAATTTTGCGATGCCCCACCAGCCAGAGGAAAAGAGAGACCTTGGGCCAAATGCCTGGAGTCCAAATTCGGCTCCAAATGGGATCTGGGGGGTCTGAGTCCATGCATAAGAGCTTGTAGGCCTCTTTGGTTGTGAAGGTTCCCCTGGGCGTGTAGCCCCAACGGAGGATATCCTTGTCCTCCGAGCATCTGATTGGCCGATTTTGGAGCTCCCCCTCCAGAAGCTGCTGAGTTTGGTGATCCGCATGCTCAATTATTCGATTGCTATTCTTCCATTGTCGGTATCCTTGATCCATGTCCTGGGTCCAATTCTGCCATACTTCTTCTTGTAACTGTCCTTCCCTGTATCTGTGTGGATGTTGTTCAAGGATGTTATGGAGTTTTGGCAGCTGGTTCCACGCATCCATCCAGAATCGCGCCGATCGTCCATTCCTCACTTCCCAAAAACTATGTTGTTGGATCATTAGGTAGTGTTGTTTGGCGGCATTCTAGATTAAGGAACCTTTCACTGTGGGGGTGTACCTGATCAGATCTTCCGGCGGCCTGAGGTTGGCATATTTGGCTGTCCAGATGGTTGCCCATGGCTTGTTGGGTGTTGTTACCCATTGCCACCATATTTTGGCACACATGATTGAGTTGCTGTGACTTGGGTCCCTTAGACCAATGCCTCCTTTTTCTTTAGGCTTACAGACTGTTGTCCATCTCACCAAGGCCCATTTGCAGTTGGTTCCAGTGGCTCCCCATAAGAAGTTGCGCTGAAGGGCTTTTATTTTTTTAATTACCCATTTGGGCGCTGCCAAGATAGAAAAAAGGTATAGAGGCATAGACTGAAGGACCGCTTTGATTAGGACCAATCGACTGGCAATGTTCAAGGTTCTATGAGTCCATAGATTTAAACGAGATTCTAGCTTCTCAAGGAGAGTGCGCCAAGAGGCGTGCTTTAAGGCGGAAGCTATTAGAGGGGCGCCCAGATATTTGGAGGGAAGGGTGTCAATGGTAAAACCCAGAATACGCGCAATGGCAAATTGAGTGACCGGGGGGGTGTGGAAGAAGTAGATCTGAGATTTAGCCGTATTGATGCAAGTGCCAGAGGCTTCGGAGAAATCATTCAGCAGGGTTTTGAAAAGAGAGGCTTCCTGAACAGAGGGGTACCCAAACATCATATTGTCGTCCACAAACTGTTGGTGGGAAATCGCAGGCAGATTGTGGATGGACAGACCTTTGAGTCGATTGGAGAGGAGGGCTTGCTTAATGTGACGACCCAGGCCTTCCGCCATCAATACAAAAAGGAAAGGTGAAAGGGGATCACCTTGTCTGATTCCTCTGGAAGGCCTGAAGGGACGGGAGGGGATGCCATTAATGAGGATGGAGAAAAAAGAGGAAGATATGAGGCTCATCACCCAGCGCACCCACATATGTGAGAAACCGAAAGCTGATAGCATTTTTTGAATGTATAACCAATTAAGCTTATCAAAAGCTTTTGAGAGATCGAGCTTGAGGATCATACCTGCTTGTTTGGAGTGCTTGAGGGAGTGTATGACTTCATGAGAGAGAATGATTCCGTCCAGAATCTGCCGCCCCTCTACATAGCCCGACTGTTCCGGTGAGATGAGCATGGGTAGAAACGGTTTCAGCCTGTTGGAAATCACCTTGGATATCACCTTGTATATGACATTACAAAGTGCAATTGGCCTAAATTTGTCCGGTGTTCTGGTGATCTCCTCCTTGGGGATAAGCGCCATGAAGGTAGAATTAAGGGAGGGAAGAAGCCAGTGTTGGGTGCGCGATTCCTCCACCACTTGCCAAACCTCTTCTTTTATCAGATCCCAAAAGGAGTGGAAGAACGTTGTGGTAAAGCCATCCGGTCTAGGGGCCTTACCTTCCTTGAGCTGTTGCATTGCTGTATCCACCTCCTGTTGCATGATAGGACGTAGGAGAAGTTCATTGTGCTCTGCTGTAATGATTTTGGGCACATTAGTGATGATTTTATCTATGGCCGGAGTTCTATCCAGTTGGGGTTCTTGATGAACCTGCTGAAAATGCCTAAGGAACTCCTGCTCTATCTCCTCATGATTTTCCAATCTCTCCCCCTCTGGATTCTGAATGAACGAGATAGTGTTGTGCATCCTTCGTTGTATTGTGGTTCGATGAAAGAATTTAGTGTTCCTTTCTCCCTCTTTCAGCCATTTAATCCTAGATTTTTGTCTCCATAGGATTTCCTCTTGCTTCCTTCGCTCCTCTAATTGGTTATGAATGCGCAGTTCCTGAGCCAGGGTTTCCTCGTTGTGTCCTTCTGAGATGATATGTTGCTGGAGCTCTGCCATCTCCTTGTTTAAACTCTGCTGGGCTTGAAAGATGTTGCTGAATGTCTCTTTGTTCCAAATCTTGATTTGGGCCTTAAGGAATTTGAGTTTTTGCTGGAACTGAAACATTTTTGAACCGCCTAGTGGGGGAAAGGTGGTCCATACCAATCTGATGAAGTCTTTGAATGCGGGGTGTGAGAGCCAGAAAGCCTCGAATCGAAAAGGTCGCCTTTTTACATCACCTGGTCTTTGCCATTGGAGGGCGATCGGCCAATGATCTGAGCCTGACTATGGGAGAATTGAAGCCGATATATCTCCGCCTAAATGTACTATATTATCAAAAAGGAGGAATCTATCAAGTTTGGATTCTATTTGCTGCCGTCTAGTTCTACGGTTGCTCCATGTATGCGTACCATTGCAAAATTGCATATCTATGAGAGCATTGTTATATATGAAATCCTTGAAGTGAGCAACCTCCTGCTCTAGTCTCGCGCACCCCCCTTTCTTTTCTTCCATCTTGGTTATCACATTATAGTCCCCTCCTATGATCCACAACGGATGGACTCTGTTGCCGTTGAGTTCTTCCATTGTATTAAGAGTTGCAATTTTTTTGCTGGCTATTTGGGGAAATAAACGTTGGTCAAGTGACCATACACATTAGTGCCTACTATGTGAAAGGTTGCTTGAATCATGTGATGTGTTGCATGAATGTCTTTCAGCTCAATCGCTTGGGTGCTCCAAGTAATTGCCAAACCTCCCGAAGCCCCTGTGGCCTCCACTACCACCGAGTGACATCCTGGCCAAGCTTTAGCTGGAATATTTGCTATAGCAATATTATTACACTTAGTTTCTTGTAGAAAGAAAATTTGTGGCTGCTCCTGCTTAATCATATCTTTTATTAGTCTTCGTTTCCCAGGGCTGTTGAGCCCTCTTATATTCCAAGAGATCAGCTTCATGGTTCACTGTTGTGGGTGGGCTTGTAGTACTTAGTTAGCTTGGCATACCTGCCTGATTCCACCAGAATTTTCCCTAGCGCAATTGTCCGCTGGAGATCTGTTCTTCTCCCTCGCTTTTTGGAATCCTTGGGGGGTAAGCCTACATCCCATTGACTACCCGATTGGATGCCAAGCTGCTGTTGCTGGTAAGCTCTAGCGATGATGACTTCCAGTTTGCTGATCTGGAGCTCTGATATTTTGTCATAATCCCTTTTCCTGCAAAATTGCTCCATTGCCAGGATATCAAGACCATTTAGGTCAATGCTCTCAGGCTCTTCCTCCATTTGCTGTACTTGATTTTCCTCATCCACAATGAAAGCAGGGCTTAAGGATTGACTGGGAATGTCATCCACCTCCATATCTTTCTCTTTTTCCTCGGAGTTCTTGCTTGCCTTCTAGGGTGAGTCCGGGGGGGAACTGACATGCAAGGGGGGGGCTGAGGGCGCAGGATCAGGGGGGTATGCAGGAGATGGTCAGCTGAGGGATTGGCGAGGGCCTCAAAACTGATGCTGGTTGAGGCGAGGGAGGTGGCATCCGGCAAGGGTTTTTTCCCTGAGGGGGGCTTCTTGTGAGATGTTTTACGGGAGGCTACTTTACTAAATCCTTCTTGATCGGTCTGCCCCGACGGTGCAACATTGACAGAGTTGAGATTGAGAGGACAATCTCTGAAGAGATGACCCAATGCATGGCATCTACGGTAGTGAAATGGGACATGCTCATAATCTAGGGGTTGAACCCATTCGAAATCATCATGAAGAAGACTTACCGAGTCCAGGAGGGGTTTGTCCAAACGCATGAAGACACAAATATGGGCATAGGAGGTGTATCTACAAATATCGGACCTAAAGAAAAAAATTAATTATTTTGATTTAAGATTTTATTCCTATGCTCAAAAAGCTTGGAGAGAAGTCTCCCAAGCTCACTATAATTTTGACATTGTAAAAGGCTAAGAAGGTCAGTATTAATAAAACATATATATATTATTAATAGAATAAACATTAATAAATTAATAAAATCTATTTTGATTCTTCATATTAACATATTATTAAATATTGCTTATATTAATATAAATAGCCATATTATATATTTATATATATTTCCATATTAATTACTATATAATATTTATATATTTAATATATATAATTTATTAATATATAATAATTTAATATAATATAATAAAAATAGGTTTATTTATTTGTTTATTATATTCGGTTGTATAAATGAAATAATTTAAATGAGTCGATTGAGATTTCAAAACCTAATCGACCCTAGGAAACAAATAGACTGGACCTATCTCCACTTGCTTCTACTACGGGCCAGGCCATGATGACTTAGAGATAAATCAAGTCTAAACATGGAGAAAATAACTTAAAGAGAGAAATAACTTCATTACATTACCGAAACTTGGTGCGGCGACGAACCTAGGGTTTACTCGGCTCTGGCTGCTGCCTGAGCCTGCGGCGGCGGGGCTACCTGCTGGTGGGGGTTCTGGTCGCCCTTCCGGCTACCATCGCCTGATATCAGTGCCGGGGCTCGGCTTCTGGTGGTTTCTGCGGATCCGGGGCTCGTGCATCTGGAGGTTCTGCGGACCAGTTTTGCCTGCGGCGTGATCTCGACCTCGGCTCCCCTATCTCCTGCATTTTCTCTCGCGCGGTGTTTTTTTTCTTCATTATTCCTCTGCGAGACTCGGGCTTTGGGCTGAGCGGCGGCGGCGTTCCTCTGGTGCCTCGGCGGCTCTCTGCGCACCGACAGTCCTTCTGACTTGCGGTTTAACAAGGGGTTTTGGCCTTTGCGTTTTGTACTGCGCCGCAGCGAGGGGCCAAGGGTTTTTGGGCTCCTGACTTTCTTCATGGGGGCGAGGTGGCTGCCCTAGCCGCCTCTGCCCCCGGAACCGACCCGCCTCAGCTCGTTTCGGGACCTGTTGGGCTCCTTTGCTGATGCTGGGTACTTTTTTGGTCCTCTGCTAGTTACCAATGCAGCTATGGAGAGTGTTGAGGGATCTGAGATGTAGAGTCTGTCTCTGCATCGATTCGTGCCGCTCGTCTATGGCTGTTGCTGGTTAGTTTATTTTCTGGCTTCTCTGGATATATGGGTGGCTTTCTTTCACTGGCTTCTGCGGGTTTTGGTGGAGAGTTGAGGGGATGGGGGAGGTGTGGCCTCTACCATTTCGTGCCTCTCCCCACTGTCTTTGGGCTGCCATTTGAATTATTTCTGCACATTACACAGGAGCTTTCGTTTATTTACTGTTTTTATTAGCTTGTTAGGGTAGGAGTATACTCCTGTTGGGGTTTACATACCCTGTTTATGGATGCCCTGTCTGAGGGCTTTATCAGCATACTTCCCTGAAGTATTGGTTATTGTAAGTGGTTTACCCACACTACTGCATATGTGTTTCTGCATCTACAACATGTAATTTTCTGAAATTAATGGAAATTACGCACTCTATTTCTTCGGAAAAAAAAAAGAAATAATTTAAATGAGTCAAATATCATCAAATATAGCCATTATTAAGTTGATAATAATAAAAATATATTTATATATTTTTAAACAATTAATAAATTAATAAAAATAATTATAAATATTATGTGACATTTCATTTTCCTTCTCCCCAATAAAATATAGTTGTTATCCTCTAGCTGTTAGGTTGGCCTCTCTCTCTATTTAACTTTATTCCTAGATTTGTTTTTTCATCATGTCTTGAAGATGAACCACACTCGTTGATTCAAAACGAGTTGACCAAAATCTTCAATGTGATTTCTTCAGAAAAATCCTTTATACACTAAATTTATATATAACAAATGTTTAAAATAAAATAGTCTAGATTAATTTTTTTCATTCATTAAAATTTAACAATATTATTAAACTTTTATAAGAATAATATATATATATATAGATATAAAATAAAACAATTTACCAAAATTTTTAATTAATAAATTAAATTAATAAAATTGAAATCATTAAAAAAAAATACAATTTTTAATTATTAAACAAAATTAACAATAATGAAAGCAGTGGAAAATTCAATATCGTGCTAGAGGCTTCGGTGAACAGTCCAGTAAAAAAGCAACAGAGTATCCCAGGCCCCATAATTCTCTGCCATTTATGCGTCCTTCCAAGTCTATCTATAGCCTACACGGCCCATTCTCTTTTCGGTTAACCATTCGTCGGCAACATAGTTACCAAATTCGAATTTGAGTTCGAATTCGAATTCGATTCGATACGGAAAAAATTCGACCATCAAAAATTCAATACGGAAAAAATTCGAGAGTATGCATTATAGAGACACTTATTTTTTAAAAAAATTAAAAATTAAAAGGAACCATAATTATATTCAAATTTTTAAATAAAAGTTATTAAAATCTTTTCTCACAAGAATAGTCATGTTTACTTATCTCTAACAATGACCTCTCTTGTCTAAAATGCTACAACCCCTCCTATTTAAGATCATAAAAAACAAATAAGGGATAAACTAAAACATGTAAAGTAAAATTTAGGAATGAAAAATCAAAACTAAATCTTATATAAAAAATGGAACACTAAATATTAAAAATAGGCTTAATTGATCTCCACATACTAATAAATTTATGTCTCTATCCTTCAACAAATCCATATAAACTTTGAAAATTTAAAAGACATCCTCATTTCTGGAAAGAGAATGCCTGCATTAGTTCAAAATTTCAAATGGCCCTAAGTTTAATAGATGAAAGCTAAATTATCACCTAATAAATCAAGTTCTAAATACAATGAAATATCATAATATTAAATTCAAAGTTTAGATAATTATATAAAAATCTGATAGTAAAGTTATCCCATTTTTTAAACAAATTTAAAACTTCAACTTCATTTAACTAATTTCTATGCAAACTAAATTTATTCAACAATAATGAAAAATAATATTAACAAAATAGTTTTTTATTATAAATTGTAGAAAAAAACTTTTATTTGAATTCCATTACAGTAATTGTTTAGCAAAATTTTACCTTATTTCAAATTTGGTAAGGTAAAAATTACTATCTTTTCTATATATTTTGGATATTTTTAAATATAAAATTTACATTCGTTGTAATATAGAAATTTCTATTTTTCCAATGTATTTAGATATTTTTAAATATAAAACTTACTTGGATTACTGTAATATAGGAATTTCTATTTTTTACCAGATAGATGGCTTTCTTTTTGGGTTGCACGTCCACTAGGAGCAATTCTGTTCATGGGAAAGATACCTCCTTCCCACCCGATCCTTAACCGCTGGTTGGTAGTCGGTTTGGAAGAATTGCAAAAAGCAGTAAATTCAATCTTTCAAGGTTCTCTTGATCCAATCCTTAATTGGTGGACCAAGAGGAATATTTGGCCACTTAATCATTCTTTCCAAGATTGACAAAACTGGGTTCAGAGCGATAGCAAGAGAAAGCTAAACCCGTACCGTATTGAATTTCACGAATTAGCCGACGAATCGAACCAAACCCATGAATATTCGGATTTTTTGGGCCAATTCGCCCGAATTCGGTAACTATGGTCGGCAATCACACAACACAACACAAATCAAAGAGATTAAAGCACTTAAAAAATAATGTTAACGCAGTTACATTATTCTCATTTTCTTAATTATAGTAAAAACCATACTATATCTTTCTAATCTTATTATTTTGTCTTCCTATTCATGAATAATTTGTGTTATTTTTTCTTCCTATCCATGAATAATTTGTGTCATTGCACATGTGCATTGCGGCTCAAAGTGATTGCAATAGGTGTACTTTTATACCTTCAGTGTGTCACTTCTCATCTCATGTTCACTCTTGGAAAGTTCCAGTTACAATCTACCCACATATACACATTTTGCTACATGATATTTATCTTTCTTTGTGAATTTAGCAGTTAGTATTTTGTATTGTGGTATCCAAAATTATACTAGCTGTTTTATGTTGATGGAGTGAGTTGTTTGTATTATGGTATCCAAAAATTATCATTTGAGTACTTGTTTTATGTATTTAGAATACTCAATTCTAGATTATTAGAATAATCTATTAATGTGAAGAAAAATGTTATAGTAATGGAGAAGTTTTAAAGACAAATGTTATAGTAATGGAGAAGCCAAGAGGTAGTGTCTAGTTTGATGGTCTAAACGTGGATATTTTGGTGGACTTGGGTCATTCTCTTCGCAACCGGATGGCTGATGGTAAGTACAATTTTGAATTCATGTCTCTTTTTCATTTTTTCTCCCTTTCTGATGTTTGTGTAGATGATTATCATGTTGGTTTTGAGTGTGTATTTTTTGGGCCAAGTTGGTGCTCTAAATGTTGCCTCTCAAGATGCCGACAAATTGGTTTCGCAAGGTGAGAAGGACTTGCACTTATTCCGAACAAAATCTTAGACAAGTTTGATCTCTGTGGTTTTTAGGTTCAGAGCATGGGTAAACAATCTCTGCAGAGGGGTGAGTTATGTTGTGTGAAACATTTTGGATGCGATTTGCTAGTTTGTAGTTCCAATGATTTTTTGGGCTACAAGAATGGATTGTAATAGTTCTTCATAGTGTGATTACTCAATTGGGTTTTATTTTTCTTTGTGGTAATCACTACAATATGAATCTTTCTCATTTTTGTCCAAGATTGTCTAAGTTTCCAAACTTCTCTTTATCTTTGAAAGTGATATTGTTTATGAAGTTACTTATGCTACTGCTTTATGTTATGTGTGATATTTTTATATGAATTCTTTATAAATATTTTGTTTGTTGCATTGCAGGTTTGGTAGCTGGAGTATATTCAAGCATGACATATGGCATGCAAAGGCAAGTGGTGTTCATCGCTAGGTGAGAAAATCATGATCAGGCATGACATATGGAATGCAAGAGGAATTCCTGGTCGCACTGCCCTACCAATTTATTTATTCTTGTAGAATAAATGAAATTTCATATTCAAGAGCTCTGATATCTCGTTGGGGATGAAGCTTGTCAAACCATTCATGCTCGAATCTAATTTCGTCGGCGCTGTCAGGTTCCAGACAATGGAAGAGATTTGGCGGGACAATTTATTGTCATAGAGGTGCAGGTAAACTAGTCATTGAATCAGTTAAATTGTCCTCACATGTTTAGACGGAGACAAATGACCCCTCACCTCTCCCGCGCCTTTGAAGTAGTGCAAGATGATATAGTTGAATACGAAAACGATGGGGTGGAGGAAAAATTGGAGGATCCTGAAATTGAATGGAGATCCATTTTTCCCAACCTACTCATCATAGATTCACTTCTATAATGCGTGGTGAGGTGTTTGGGTGAATTACATGATATGCTCAACCTCAAGTCTAATTCTTGGTACTCTCTATGCCTTGAATCAATGTCAACATTCACGATTTGGAAACTTGAAACTATAATAGGACCTTCAGTTTCCTATTACTGAATTCAAGTAGTAGACTGCTCCATTCTGCAACACGGTTATGTGAACTATGATCCATTCTGCAAGATCACTTTAAATATAAATATATGAGCCTAGGAACAATATTCAAGATGGAAATAGAGAAATATATTTAAAGTTGTGATCACAACTAATCTGATTTAGAACAACGAGCTTATATTAATTGCAAAGCACAAGTGAAACAATATCCAGCTCGGTTACATATGGAAAACCTGGCTTCAAAAAAATACATAATACTAACGTTGTATATTCAAATCGAATCGGAATCCATGCTTATAGTAACTATATTTGAAGTGAGTGATTGACCTTTTGGGGCATGCATCGATCTTGATCTGGATCCACTACATTCACAAGCTCCTCAACTAAATTATTACGACCTCCCTGCAGATGAAGAATCATAATCTCCTGATTACGGCCTACCTGTAGATGAAGAGTATCCAATGTGTACTCGATTAAATTGTTTAGATATCTGACATTGGAACCTGAAACGTGAGGTTGACCTAACACCCTAACACTGGAACCTGAAACCTAAGGCAGACCTAGTCTGACGATAGCAAGCAACCACGTGGTAAAAAATTATTGGACGGGACGACTAAAATGGAGTGTGGGGATTGACTAGGTTGAAAAATGTTTGCCCAAGCAAACCCTGCAAAGAGACCATCTTCGATGTAATGAGGAACAAAATTTTAAAATACCTAAAATGAACAAATCTATCACATCGATGTCTTATTAGTGTAATTTATGGTACAATAAAATGAACAGATCAATCATATCTATGTCTTATTAACGTCATTTATGGTAAAAAAAAAACTTTTGAAAGGCCTATAAGGTAACATGCACCACATGAATGACTAATTGAGTTTGGACTTTATTTCCTAACAATCTTACACTGCATTATTTCATATTAAAAATTTCTCCGAGTTTTCACACAATCGATGGACTTCCAACATTTTAAATAAAAGTAAGGTGGTTCGAAAATAATTTTAATAAGTGTAATATGCAGTTGATCTAAAATTTAAGAACTTCTCCTTTGTAGAAACTGACCGTCCTCTAACACTTTGCAAGTAAAAATGGGTCTTATGAAAAAAACAAATTTTATGGTCTCTTCAAGGATAATGAGTTAGTTTTCATGTGAAATTTAAACAAGCAACATATCATCATGAAACTCATAAAGGAAAACAAGAAGAGAGACAAAACATAATTTGGTGACGGATTTCACCCTCTTGGGCTACATCTTTGGGCCTACTAACACAGCTAGATCGCTCCATAGATTTTAATGATAAAAGAGTACATGAAATGTGTTGACAAATGAGTGGCTAGTTTCCCCTTCAAGGAAACATTCTCCTACAAAGAACTCTCACTCTAAAAAGAATGACAACCTATATTCATTCATGAAACAGTCAACAAGAAAAGTGATTTTCCATCAAGACATGGTACTCCATTTGAAATGAGCATACATGTACAACAATTCCACATTGATGTACTAATAGAGATATTTCCTCAAAAAAACATAATGAGAAAAGAAAAACATGAGTTGCACCATAGATGTCACAGTTGCTGTAGATAACAAATGTAGGCTATAGAACCCCTACAAGGTCCTCTCCATGCTCAAAAGCATTCAAAAGCTCCTTCAAATCATTGATTGTACCTTGAACCCTATGACACAAAACTACAAAAATTCCTTCCAAAAGTGCTCCAATCAGTAAACAGAGGCTTCCATTGGATTCAGAATGTCCAACACCCCTATTTGGGTTCTTATTGTGCTCAAAAAGACCAAAAAATCTTCAAGTTATGGCTCTCCCAAGTTTTGTGCTATTCATCCTCCAAATTAGATCAACCTACAAAGAGAGTGACATGTTCGCACTTTTATATGCTCGGAAGGTGAAATATTCACCCACCATTGGTGCAAATTGTCGCTTCATTAATTTTTCCAATAACCCTGTAGTCGTGAAAACGTGGCCACATGGTGAGCCATAAGGCTAGGGGCTGGGCCAATGATTTTCCCCCGTTGGTCTTAGCACCTTTTCTAGCGGGCTCTTGGTTGCATGGGTTGATGTGGTCGGGGGTCAAGGCTAGCCACCCACCCTTGCCTCGCTAGCCCTTGAATCTATAGCTCATGTTTACACACTGACACTGTAACCTGGGGCCAAGCCTCAACTCTGCCCCACTCTCGTAGCACCCATCTAAACTGCGTAGGGTCATATGGCTTGCACGAAACCTGGGGCTAGGGCCTATAACCCGCTCCATCTGCCAAGCGCCTCTCCTCTATGCCATGGGCCTATGGGAGTTCTCATGACCAAGTGCTAGGGCTGGTCCCCAAGCCCTCTCCAACTTCACTATCAATTTGATGGAAATGCACATGACCATGAGTTAGGGCTAAATTCCCACACTCTCCAAAAATGTTCCACTCTTGCTTGCACTTGGTCTTGTGTGTGGTTAATATGACCGAGGGATGGTCCCTGCTACTATTCTCCATTCACTTCAGGGTTTTAGTATGATTAACAAGACCGGGGGCTGAAGCTCACCGCCCGACCCCTCTCCCAACGCACCATAACTTAGCCCTTAAATATATGTGGCAACGTATATAGGTTAAGACCAATTATGGAGGAGAGTTGGTGAGGCTCAAACTTTTTAAGTGGTAGGTCACCCATTCGAACCTTGTCGAGGCCATCCAACCCTTAACAAAATTTTTGGCCAGTGTGGAGGCGCCACTTGGTGACCTTCAGTTGGGTAATGTGGCAGCCTCCTATTGAGCCACCAGAACAAAATTCAACTAATGAAAATGTGCCAACTTGCACTTGTACAATCCCACCACATGGAAAGTCATGATTGGTTGACTGTATGCCCAGTAGGCATGTTCACATCAATAATACGAACCACCCAGTCAACAGCCCAGTGATCACACCTGCAAATTATTTTGTTGCTGAGCCAAATGATCATAACATCATAACTTGGTCATACTACATCAAATTGAGGTGATTCAAGTGTCATTGAAATTAAAACAACTAACACTATGACTTGACGCCAATTTTGAAACATTCTAGTAACTTTCATTTGTGAGCAAAATTTTGATCTTTGGATCATACCTCCCCACTAGGAACTGTTGGACTCCAAAAGTTTATCTTCTCTTGGAAAACAAAATGAGGAAAAAGCTCAAAACTTCCCAAATCTCAATCCTTAATGTTATGTTTTCAATCGGTGCCTTCAAGCTCCAATAAAGGTACTCCCCCTATCCTCTACATGAAGTCCCCACCAACCTATCAAGAACTAAGCCACACTTCTCAAAACCATGCAGGCAAAAAAAACATCAATGGATGGAATCTGAACATTCTCTCCAAACCCATCTTTCAAGGCTCAAACAACTTCATCTTGAATTTCCCTTGTTGAAGACAAACTTGACTTTTCATCTTAGAAATCAGAAGCAATTCAATGCTTTCCATGCACTAATTCAAACTTTGATTTATTGTCCTCAAAATGTGGCTGCAATAATTCAATGACACATTTGGCTTTGTCCACAAAACATAGTAATTTCTTGTATAATATTTATCAAATATTTTATTCGCAACAAGCTTCATCTTGAAACACTTATATCGATGAGTACATTACACAATTGTAGACATACTGGACAACAAACAATGTTCATCCCAAAAATTCCTCAAACAATTGGACTCATAAACAAGCCAACATAACATGACATCTCAAAGAAAAACAAACTTGTTGCAAATATTGATTGTTCTTGTTTCACTTTACAAAATACTCAAAATAGGTAATGAACAACAAGTATTTACAATTTACAAAGCAACAAACTATAGAAACATTCTACCCAATATTTGCATATCCTAGGTTTATGGGTTCTCTTTCTACATTTTCTTTGCTTTGAAGGTTTCCTTAGGAACTATTCTAGTATCCTCTTTGCTACCTATTTCTTTCCTTGCATTGGTTTGCATAACTTCTTTATCCTTCTTGGGACGAAGTTCTAGCTGAAGTTTCCAACACCTTTCATTCCCATGCCCATTCATGTTACAATGGGTACATAAATACTTTTGCTTTCCCATCGACAAGGAAGTATTCCAATTTGAGGGAGGTTCTTCATGCTTGATGCCAAGAATTTGTTCCATTCTTTTGACCATCACTTTTTGTTGCTCACAATCAACCATGCAATGGTCAGCTGCATTACAAAAGTGCAAGGGTATATGTCCCACAAACAATCAAAATTACCAACATTCAGAAAATTCCCATGGCATTTATACATGTCCCTTGGGTTGTAAATTTGATGGTGAGGACTGGACAACGACATGCAAATTCCTTTGAAACATTCATCTCTCTTGGGAGACAAAATACCATTATCACTACCATCTTGGTGTGACATATCATGAACTAATGATTTCTTTGTCTAAAAAAGTTTAGAACACTCTCCAAACTCTGTATGACCATAACCCAATCCTTCATATCTTGGTATCTCCTTTACCTCGATAGGATTGGTAATACCTTGGTTGATTCCGAGGCCTTCCCCTTCATAACCCATTTGAGCTAGCAACTTCATACCAATGCCTTTAGTATGTTGTTTAAAGGCTGCAAAAGATGTGTTATTAACATAAACTAAAGGATTTGAACTAGATATGTTGATTACCTCCTTGGATTTCTCACCCATCTTTTCTGATTTAGATGTTGATAACGAATTGGAAGATGACTCAAGCAACCCACTTTTACCAATAGGCATATAATGAGAATCTTTGAGATGCTGACAAAACTTGCAAGCATCATTCTCCACATAAGGTCCATAACCTGTGTTTGGACCATGCCCACAAATTGGTTTCACTTTGGAGGAATTATTTGTTTCTTTTGGAGAGGAACTTCACCAACTTGTTCCGCAAGCATATGCTTCAATTGAAAGCACATATGCCTCTTCTCCTCTCCAAAAACTTCAAACAATCTCCTCAATTCAACATTCTCCATTCGAAGAGACAAGTTCATCTCCTCTAGCTCTTGGAGACTTTCAAGCTTCTTGCCCATACCTGCAACTTGGTCAGAACCAGCTCTGATACCAATTGATCTGAAATTGGAGGAGAAATTCTCCTTCCTAAAAATGGACCGTCCTTTGATGCTTTGCAAGTAAAAATGGGTCTTATGAAAAAAACAAGTTGTATGGTCTCTTCAAGAATAATGTGTTATTTTTCATGTTAACTTTAAACAAGAAACATATAATCATGAAACTCATAAAGGGAAACAAGAAGAGAGACAAAACATAATTTGGTGATAGAATTCACCCTTCCTGGGCTACATCTCCGGGCCCGCTAACACAACTAGACCACTCCATAGATTTCAGTGGTAAAAGAGTACATGAAATGTGTTGACAAATGAGTGGCTAGTTTCCCCTTCAAGGAAACATCATCCTACAAAGAACTCTCACCCTGAAAAGAATGACAATCTACAGTCAATCATGAAAGTCAACAAGAAAAAGGATTTCCAGTCAAGACCTTGTACTGCATCTAGAAATGAGCATACATGTACAACAATTCCACATTGAAGTACTAATAGAGAGATTTCCTCAAAAAGACATAATGAAGAAAATATAAACATGAGCTGCACCATAGATGTTAGAGTTTCTGTAGATAGCATATGAATTCTAGAAAACCCCTACAAGGTCCTTTCCATGCTCAAAATCATTCAAAAACTGCTTCAAACCACTGATTGTATATGGCGCCCTCTAAATCAAACCTGCAAAAATTCCTTCCAGAAGTGCTCCAATCAGTAAACAAAGGCTTTCATTGGATTTATAATGTCCAAAAAGCCCTATATGGGTTATTGATCTGGATTTATGCAGGAACACAACAAATTACAAAGATAATCATAAGCACAGAAATGCAGTGGAAATAATACTTCATTTCATTAATGTAAAATACTGAAATATGCTTACAAACATAAATGGAAATAAACCAGCTAGGATGATGGTAGCTTATCTATGAGAAGAGATGTGGCAGCTACATGCCTCTGAACTACCTTACAATGAGGCTCAAGGGCCTTTTTCTTATTGAACAATAAGAGCAAACCCTAAACAACCAAAACCCTAACCCGAGGAGATGCAACACCAAGAGTTTATGGGCCCCGTTGGGGTGAGTTGGACAACCAACTTCTTAGGGTCGTGACTTGGTCATATTATCTCCATTTAATGTGGATGATAACCCGTTGGAAAGATATTTTCGGGGACTACGACGAAGAAGACAATTTTGGACAAAAATTTGCTAGCGTAGATTTCCAAAAAAATGTCGTTTAGGGCCTCAAAACGGCTCTGGAAGTTTAGGACCCGAAAAAATGCTAAAAATAGTAAACTGTGCTACAATTAAGGAAACTAAAAAACTGAAAGAATCAATGGTGGGGGTCCAAGTGGAATTGGCGGGTGGCCATCAATATCAACCTGGATCATTCCTCCCCCCTTAGGAGCCAATGGTCCCCATTGCATTGAGCTCCTCCATGAGATGAGGAAACCTCTGTTGAACTTGGTCCCTGGTGAGCCACTTGCCCTGGTGAATGAGTTGGCCTGCTTTGACAACTCGATATAGTTGGATATTCTGCTAGTGAGTATGCTTGATCTGTGTGTCCATGATCCGATCAGTTGCAACTTGTTCCATGCAATTTGGATTTAACTCTGTGGGTGTGAGCTGTTCTGTAATGTCGAATGTGTCTAGTAATGGTGGAAAGTATGGCGAAAGGCGGTCCACATTGAACACTAGGTGCAAGCCAAGGAATGGGGGAATGCTGAGCTCAAATGCATTGTCTCCCATAGCCTTGGTAATGGTGTAAGGACCATATCGGAGTGGTCTGAGTTTCCGATAGGCTCTAGTAAGGCGTTCCTTTTGGAAATGCAACCAGACTTTGTCGCCCACCTGAAACTTATGTGGCACCTGATGTTGATCATGTCGCTACTTGTACTCGACATTTGATTTCTCCAGAATGTCATGGACCTTCCAGAGAATATGTTGGATGTGCTCAATGAAGCTTTTTTCCTTATCTGTTTTGGATTGGACATAAGCTGAATCTGTGTGAGTAGATGCAAATGGCATGGCCACATCAATGGGACATAGTGGCTGGAATCGCAAGCCAACCTAAAAATGGTTGTGGCCAGTCGAGCTATGGAGAGCATGGTTGTCGCTGTGCTGAACATGGGGGAGACTCTTGTCCCATATGCATGGATGCTTTGAGTTGTGCATGCGCAGAATGTGTACGATCATCCTGTTGACAATCTTTGTTTGGCCATCAGTTTAAGGATGGAAGGCTTTGGACTTAGTGAGTTTGGTGTCCAGCATTGTGTTATCACTGACAAAATTCTCAAAGAAAAAGGGTAAGGTAAAGGTTAATTGATCTTAGACATATTCATGTTGATCTTGGTCGTGTTCATGCAATATACATTTGATACAATTCTTAGTTTGAGCAAACAAGCCCATGGTGAGCAGAGATCAGAAACCTTCATCAAGTTCAAGCGAGGCAGCTCCTCAATTAAGCAAGGAATTTAGCCCTAGGGCTGAGGAAACATCATCACAGCTGCATAAAGATGATAGCAGTAAGGCTAAGTCCTAATTTTGGACAAATTACCTTTTGATACTTACCTTGAAGAATGGGGTCTAAATATTCAATGTTGAACAATTTCATGTCAAATGGAAAAGTCATTGCAGTAAAAGGAAAGACACAAGAAAGTTAGATTTTGATCCTAAGCTGTGTTTTTGAAATTACACAGTAGTTTCGCAGCGTGCTGCGAAACCCCTGTAGCAGCCTGTTTCAGCATAAAAAACTCTGCTTTCTGCGTTTACTAGTCAACTTCCAGGAGGTCTCTAAAGCAACTGAAAGCCTATTTTGGGAAATGGAAAGAGGTTTTTATTCCTAACAGACTGAACTAGAAAAACCTCCTTCAGTTTCCTCAAATCCATTACGATCTGAGAGAAATTAATGACCAAAGTTGCGCTACGAAACTGCTGTAGGTGCAGTTTTTCATCTCCTGTTTTACACCTGCTTTTCAAAGATAGATTCTGGGCGGTAGGGAAGGTGTTTCAAAAAACCAAGAGAGGTTTTTGTTAAGCACAGATTGGTTCACAAAAACCTCCTTCATTTTTTCCAAATACGTTTTCTGTGAGAAATTATGAGCTCTGTCCCAAGACATATTTTTCAGCCAGAACAGCAGTTTCGTAGCAGCTGAAGCTAAATAATCCAATCTCAGTCACTAGTTTTGAACTGCAAGTGGAAATGTTGAAAAGGGAATATCTTCAAGGGATCCTTCAAAATTATCAATCTTCAGCAAAGTTAATACAGGTGGAGGAAACATGTATTCGAATGCAACTTTAAACTTTTGTCATAAAGTGAACACATTTACTACAGTCCAAAATATGTCAGGCAGCTTGGAAGAACTTTTGTCTTCACACATGGACAAAGGTTGACAGCACACAAAGACGTGGCATTCTGATATTTTTGTATAATCAAAGGAGAAATACATGTTACATTTTATTACAAAGCTTGCCACAGCTCGCAATGAACTCATAAGTTATTACAGCCAGGTTATAGATGACAAGGAGAATGCTATTTTTGTTTATGGCAGAGCGCAAGAGAATCTCATTTTCATTTCCAAGGGCAATAGATATTATTTCAAATAGCCAAAGGAGTTGAAGAAAATTAATGAGGATCAGTAGATGCCAAAAAAACCCGCATGCATGTGGCATATATGTATGTTTGGTGTGGAACATCAAAACATTTGACACTGGCGACAGAGGTTTTTCTTTTTGAAACTTCAAGTTAAGGGAATTTAAAGTGGTTAAAGAATGGATTTAGGTTGATGCTGCTCATGGTAAAGAATGCATTTGGATAAGGGGGCTCATGTATTATGCTGCTATAACCATTTTTCTGCTGTGGTTATCACCGCTTGCAGTTTCTGTTATATTATTTGGCTGTGGTTATCACCGCTTGCAGTTTCTGTTATGTCATTTGGCTCATGTGTACTGATGCATATAGAGCTTACTCCAGGCCGAGTTTTTACTGAAATTGTGACTTTCCGCATACTCCAAGAACCTCTGAGATCCTTTCCTCAAATAATCACTGCAGAAAAGCAAGTTGTTTCAAATAATACAGCAGTTTCGTAGCGCACTACGAAACTGCTGAAGGTGTGGATTTTAACGCAGAACAAGCCAGTTTGCATTTTGAGCGGAAATTTTGGAAAGAGAATGCCAAAAGATCATGCAAGATATCAGGTGGAGCTACAACAGCCGTTCAGATCAAGACAGGTGTACCTTGAAAAGGGTGGAATACTTTATCCAAAGTTGAATGTCTGTTATAAAGTCACTTTATCACCGTTCAAAGGGTAAATGCATGGTATACAAAGAACTGTTGCCCGCATACATATCTATTAATGCAGCCTCCAACACATCAGGAACGTGGCAGCGTTCCATATTTCAAGTCATTAAAAGCTAGAAGACATGCTGCTATGCATTTGAGAAAGTTAAGGAAAATTAGGGCCGAGAAGCAAGGGACATCTCCAGCATGACTGAGCAGTTAAAGGAGTTGGCGTACAAGGTCGATATGGAGTACTAAAGACATCCAGCTCAGCCATATCAAAAAGGACCAGGTGTCAAAGAACAAAGAGAAGTCATCATGCGTGGAAGATAGAGTTAGAGTTATAGTTAGTTTAGGACTCTTAAACACTACAGTTAGTTCCTTATTGTATTTATGAGTCAGTTCAATAGTAAATAGGTGTCATTAGTGGCAGTCATCGAGCTCCCCTCATGCTGGAGGAGGAAGCTCGAAGTAGTTAGAATTATGTTTCTATATATAGCTGAAACATCTATGTAATGAGGGTTGGATATTTGAGAAAACAGAGTATTGTTTTGGCTGGTGTAAAACTCAGTTTCAGTAATACAATTTGCTGCTTATCTTCTAAGGATTCATACAGTGTTTCAAATGCTCAAGATATGTGGTTTTGCTTTATCCTTTATGTTTTTACAGTTGTATAAATACACAATCACTCAGAATTCACTTTGCTGCTCTGATTTCCTGTGTGTATTTGTAAGCTGAGGTTTCTATGAGATGTGTTTTGAGTATTTAAACATCACATGCCCTGACTTCTATGTATGAGTAGTGTTATAGTTTACTGAAGGATGATTAACTCCATAAGCCCAATGGAAGTCTTTGTAATGTTTGTCCAGCCAACATATTTGTTAAATTCACTTTGCAAGAGTTAGCCATCTCATCATTAGTCAAAATTACTAACCTTTGAGAGAGCCCTCTCAGGCTAAGGAGGCTAAGCCTTAGTCAAAAGATTGGTCTGAAACAGTTACACAAAGTCTACCTGATCAGCAGCCCTTCAGTGCTTGATTTTGTGATAACACATCGACTAGAGACTGGGCCAAAATGTACTGAGGAACTTGCTATCCCCATCGGAGATGATATACTATGGGATCCCAAAGTGTACCCACACTCGTTCAAAGAAGAGTTTAGTAGTGGATTCTGTTGTTATATTCTTCTTGCAGGTCGTCATAATGGCCATCTTCGAGAACCTGTTGACGACTACAAAAACATAGTCATTTCCATTCTTAGTGGAAGGAAGGCCTGACATGTAATCCATGGAGATGGATTCCCAAGGTTGACTAGGGGTAGGGAGTAGGGTATAGAGGCCTTGCTTCTTGATGTTCGGTTTGGAAATGGCGCAGGCAGTGCATGATATGATGTACTTCCCAACATCCTGTCGAAGATTCGACCAATATAAATACTTATGCAATGCTGCCACCGTTTTCTGAACCCCAAAATGCCTAGTAGCCCGGTTGTAGTGTGCTTCCCAAATCATCTTGGCACGCTCACTTGAAGGAACACAAAGGTGACCCAGGTGGCATAACAGGGTATCTTGGAGGTGAAAATCTAGAACGTGTTGACCCTCCAAGAGTGTCTGGTATGTGTGGCCGAATTCTGGGTCGCTTTTATAGAGAAGTGGCCAATCAGAAGTCTCATTCCCACAAGAGTTGAGCACGGTGGCTAACACCATGATCGATGGTCGACTGAGGCAATCTGAAACATTATTGGTGCTGCCCTTCTTATACTTGATATTCAAATGGAATTGTTACAGGTATGTGGACCACTTCTGATGGCAATCATTCTGTAATTTCCCCTGGGTCTGTATGAACTGCAGGGTTGGTAGTCTGTGTGGATGACCGTTACCTTCCCCAAAATGTAATGCTTCCATTGTCGGCAGGCCTGCACAATGGAATACATCTCTTTGTCATTAGTGGGATACTTCTCGACTGTGTCTGAAAGTGTCTCATTATGGTATGCCACTGGATGCCCGTGTTGAGTAAGGATTGCCCCAATAGTATAGTCAGAGGCATCTATCTTGACCTCAAATGGTTGTTGCAAGTCTGGTAATGCGAGCATTGGTGCCAAGTAGATGCGATCTTTCAACTTTGTGAATGCCTTCTGTTGAGATTGAGACCAAAAGAATTTTGATTTCGCTCCTCCCTTGGTGACTTGACTCAAGGAGCAAGTGATATGAGAAAATCATAACACAAACCTGCGGTAGAAGTTGGCAAGACCTAGAAAGCTGTGAAGCTCTATCAGAGTGGTTGGAGATGGCGAATCCTGAATGACTTGGATCTTGGTTGGATCCACATGCACCCCCTGTTCATCAATAATGTATCCTAGATACTGAACCTGGGTGATGCCAAAAGTTCATTTCTCCAAATTGGCACATAACTTGTGTTGCCGCAATGTTTGGAGAACCTGTTGGATGTGGTGGAGGTGCTCTTCCCAACTTTGGCTGAAGATCAGGATGTCATCCAAGCATACCACTACAAATGAGTTGGTGAATGGCCGCAAGATTTCATCCATTAGCCTCATAAAGGTTGCAGGAGAATTTGTCAATTTGAAAGGCATAACCAACCATTCGAAAAGGCCCTCCTTGGCTTTGAAGGGAGTGTTCTACACATCGGAGGGTTCGATTAGTACCTGGTGATATCATGACTTCAAATCAATCTTGTTGAAATATTTTTCCCCTTTAGTTGGTCCAGGAGGTCATCAATCCGTGGGATCGGGTACCTATTACGAACAATGACCTTGTTCAGTGCTCGATAGTCAATACAAAGTCTCCAAGTCCTGTCCTTCTTTTGTACCAACACAAATGGGCTCCCACAGGGTGATGAGCTCGGATGGATGTGACCTTTCTGCAACAGCTACTGAATCTGCCTCTTGATTTCATCGTTCTCTAGAATGGAGTGCCGATAGATTGGTCCATTGGGCAGCAGCGCACTTGGGGTTAGATCGATGGAGTGCTTGACTTGACAGTGCAGAGGAACCCCTGTAGGGGAGCTGAATATGTCCTCATACTCCTCCATGAATTTGTCCATCTGTAGTTATCATGCAGAGGGATCCTGTCTAGAGGTCGTGGCCATTGTCTTCTTCTTTCCTTGAGGGCGTATCATCAAGAAAACAAATTTCCCGATTTTGGAAATGAGCTTACCGCATTGTTTTACAATAACCAAAGAGATGGCGGTAGGCAGTGCTACCTCTGGTATCATGTACAACTTATTTCCCAAAGTAACAATAACAACACGGGGCCTTGATTCATACACAACATGTCGCTTCCACAAGTATGGTTGTCCTAATAATACATCACAAAATTCAAAGGTACCAATGTCTCACAATACCTCATCCATGAAGGGCTTGATGTTGTTGGAAGGCGACACTGCTGGCTCACGCGAAGATCCCATCCTTGGTGAAGCCACCTAATGGTGTACGGTTGTGGATGTGCTATGGTCGGTAAGCCCAGTCACTTCACGACCTCTACTGAAATGAGGTAATTTTGGCTCCCATTGTCGACAATGAACTGTAGTGGGGATCCCTTTACCCACGTCTGAGAGTGGAAGAGACTCTCCTCCTCCTCTGGATCTTCAGGTTCCTCCTTCTAGATCTTCGTGGTGGCAATGGTGGTGTTGGGCTCCGCATCGATAATTTTCTTCCCTTTGTCATTCCCCTTGTCGGGTTTTGACTCAGAGTCGGAACATGCATTTGATTTTGAAACCTTTAGCTTGGCCACCAGTGACTGCTTGACCTAACACTCACTTGTGTTGTGAGTGGAGCTCTTATGGAACTCACACCAGTTTCCCGTGTACTTGTTCAGCTTCGCGACGCTATTCTTTGCTTGCAGCTCTGGCGATTTGTCTTGGGCCGCCATGCCTTGGATTTGTCCCTTGTTCTATGGTTTGGGGCACCTTTCCCTTGCTTTGGATTTGCAGATCCAAAGTCTCGCTTCTTCTGTTTAAACTTTTGCTTAACCTTGACGGCATATCGGTATGCCGTACTGGGCGAGGAGATGTTCAGGAATTCTATTTCTTCCTGGATGTACTTGTGTAGGTAGCCATGGTATTTGAGTACCAAATGCTACTCTGAATCCTTGATACCCAAATTTGTGTGAATGGTATGGAAAATATTGGTAAACTTTGGCACGTCTTGGTCCCTTCCCTGCCACAGCGTGGTCCACTTTATGTATTGATCCTCATAGCTTCCGACAGGATAGTACTGCTCCTTGATGGCATCCCGGAATGAATTCCAAGTGGGTGTGACTGAAAATAGTGAGCCTGTACTTTCATCCTTATGCTCACAGTAGGTTTCCCACTAGTCCTTGACGTAGGGGGCTGCTTTGAGAGGAGAGAAAATAATCTTTTCCCGGCTGGAAAAATCACGAACAGAAAAATAACCCTCTAGCATATTTAACCATTTATCGACGACATCTGTGTCTCTCTAACCCTCAAATATGGGGATTTCAAAATTAACTTGTACCTTAAATGGTGTGGCATTTCCAGAGTAGTTGTTGGAAGTCGATGCGTCGCCCCTGGGTAGTCGCTGAAGGATCTGGGAAAAGTTGTCCATCATTGCGTTCCTTTATCGCTCGAGGGCTTCTTCGAGCAAGATTTTTATAGGATCTCCTACCCCCTTGTCTTTCTTTTCATCCGCCATGGGAGGCAGTCGGGATTTGCGAGGCTGGTCTTGCAAAGGTTCGACCAATTCAAGCCCTAACTCCTTATATCCCGACCTCGTTGGGGACATGTAAATAAAAACAGAGAAAAAAGCAGACTGCTCTGATACCATTGATCCAGATTTAAACAGGAATGCAACAAATTACAGAGATAACCATAAACACAGAGATGCAGTGGAAATAGTAATTCATTTCATTAATGTAAAACACTGAAATATGCTTACAAACAGAAATGGAAATAAACTAGCTAGGGCGATGGTAGCTTATCTCTGAGAAGAGATGTGGCGGATACATCCCTCTAAATTGCCTTACAATGAGGCTCAAGGGTCTTTTTATTATTGAACAATAAGAGAAAACCCTAAACAACCAAAACCCTAACCCAAGGAGATGTAACACCAAGAGTTTATGGGCCCCGTTGGGGTGAGCTAGACAGCCAACTTCCTTGGGTCACGACTTGGTCATATTATCTCTGTTTGATGTGCATGATAACCTGTTGGAAATATCTCTTTGAGGAATACGACGGAAAATACAATTCGGAAAAAACGATTTAATCAAAAAATTGCGATAGATTTCCAAAAAAAACATCACTTAGGGCCTCAAAATGGCTCCGGAAGTTTAGGACCCGAAAATTTGCTAAAAATAGTAAATTGTGCTACAATTAAGGAAACTGAAAATTTGAAAGAAGCAATGGTGGGGGTCTAAGTGGAATTGGTGGGTGGCCACCAATATCCACTTGGATTAGTTCTTCTTGGGATCAAAAAGACTGAAAACTCATCAAGTTAAGGCCCTCCCAAGTTTCTTGCTATTCATCCTCCAAATTGGATCAACTTGCAAAGAGAGCAAAATTTTCGCCCTTTTATCTGTTCGGAAGGCGACAAATTCACCCACCATTGGTGCAAATTGTCACTTAATTAATTTTTCCATTAACCCCGTAGGCACAAAAACATGGTCACATGGTGCGTCATAAGGCCAGGGTTGGGCCAAGGGTCTGCCCCCGCCAGTGTTGGTGCCTTTTATGTTGGGTTGTTAGTTGCATGGATTGATGTGGCAGGGGCCAAGACTAAACGCCCGCCCCTGCCGTGATAACTCCTGAATCTATAGCTGGTGGTTACACACTGACATCATGACCTAGGGCCAAGCCTCAACTCCACCCCTAATTTGATATCACCAACCTAAACTGTGCAAGGTCATATGGCTTCCACAAAACCTGGGGCTAAGGCCTACAACCCGTCCCCTCCACTAAGTGCCTCTCATTTGCGCCATGGTCCTGTGGGATTTCTCGTGACCAAGGGCTAGGGCTGGTCCCTAAGCCCTCTCCAACTGCGGTCTTAGTCTGGTGGAAATGCGCATGACCATGAGCTAGGGCTAAAGTCAAATTCTCTCCACCAACGTTCCATTCTAGCTTATGCTTGGTCCTATGGGTGGTTAATATGACTAGGGGCTAGTCCCCGCTACTCTTCTCCATCCGCATCAGGGTTTTATGGTGATGCACAAGACTGGGGGTTGGGGCTCACCGCCCAACCCCACTCCCAACGCGCCATAAATTAGCCCTTAAATATATGTGGCAACGTATATAGGTTAAGACCCATCATGTAGGAGAGTTGGTAAGGCTCAGACTTTTTAAGCGGCATGTCACCCATTCAAAATTTGCCGATGCCATCTGATAATTAACAAAAATTTTAGTCAATATGGAGGTGCCACGTGGAGGCCTCCTGTTGGGCCACATGGAAGCCTCCCATTTGGCCACCAAAACAAAATTTGACCAATGAAAATGTGCCAACCTGCACTTGTACGAGACCTCCGCTTAGCAAGCCATGATTGGTTGAGCGTACACCCAATAGGCATGTTGACATCAGCAGTACGGACAGCCCAATCAACAACCCAGTCAACACACCAAATTTTTTCGTTGTTGAGACAAACGATCGAAACATCATAACTTTTCCATATGACATTAGATTGAGGTGAATCAAGTGTTGTTGGAATCAAAGCAACAAACACTATGACTTGACACCAATTTTGAAACATTCTTGGCACTTTCATTTTCGAGAAAAAATTTGATTTCTGGATCAGTGGCATTGCTGCTTAATACCTACCTCTTATGCAAAAAGAAATTGATACCAAAATAATCCTCATGAGAATAATTATAGGGTAGTATAATATAGAGTTACTATATTAAAAAATATTGGAACATAAATTATGTTAAAAAATTATGTCTCATATGGTTTAAATTATATTAAAAAAATTTGTCTCATATGATTTGAGTAAACCACTTCACTACACATAAGATACAAAATTGTGAGAAAGAAAACAAAGGTTTAACTTGTTTATTTATTGTTTTCTTTGTCATTATGTTCTGCCCAAGGTTAAGTGAGTTTGTTCATGTAAAATGCATTAGACTAAAAATTATAACTTAGTTTAAACCAAAAAGATATGACATGTCGAATTGTGAAAACCTTAGCTATACATCTATGATATTTGATAATAACTAGGTTTTACCATAAACCTCATTTTTAATTAATAAAACTTGAGGCATTTCAAACCTATTTTTTACAATAGATAACATGTATTATATTGATAATTAACTTAGACTCCTTAATGATTTCTTCTCTACCATGGGTATGACTGTTAACACTAACAAAACAAAAGTTATGATTATCAAATCCAAGAAGGACACTTATGCTAATTTTATGTTTGACAATAGTAACTTGGAGGAAGTGTCTTCTTACAAGTACCTAGGAATTAATATTAATCACACGCCCAATTGGAACTATAGCATTGAGAAAAGGATTAATGGGGGGTAGAAAACTTATTTTGGTCTTGAAAATAATTGTAAAATGACAAACCTCGTAATGTGGGATAGAAAGAAGTTCCTCTTTGAAACTTTAGTAACTCCTGTTATCTTATATGGATGTGACGTTTGGGGTTACAACATCTCTAGAGAATCCTGGAGAAAGATTGAGCAAATCCATAAGCATTTTATAACGTATAACCTCAAAATTAAAAGTTGTACACCTTATCCTATTCTCCTTATAAAAGTGGGTCTTTCCCCTATCGAGAGCCTAGCTATGACTAGGCTTTTGTTGTACAAGCACAAACTCAATAACATAGGAGACCATAGACTTCCTAAGCTAGCTTTAAATTCCAGCCAAAACTACCTAAGGCTCAAACAAGGTTGGTATAAAGACACCATGGCCTGGTTAAACCATTGGGAGATTGACGAGACTGTTGCATTGCAAAACATTAATAACATTAAAAATATTGTTACTTCTAAGTTCAAAAAAAAAATGTAGTGTGAGAAAGATTTAGCAGCTAAAAGAAAATTACGATATTATAAGGAGGTCATCAACCCCACCGAAGATCAAAAGTATCTCTATGTTTTAACTAGCTCAAAGAAGAAAATTAATATAGCCAAGATTATAACGAACTCTCATTAGCGTTGGGAAGCTCCTAAAACACCATGGCTGGAAAGGATCTGTCATCTTTGTGAGAATATGAACATCGGGGATGAAAATCACTTCTTCTTAGAGTGCCCTGCGTACAACCACATTAGATCTCAGTGTCATAATCTTTGTTGCAACACTGACCTTCCTAGCCTTTATGATGTCAAAATTATAGTGAGCCCGGGAGGCTTCTCTCCAAGCTTTTTGAGCATAAGAATAAAATCTTAAATCAAACTAAATAATTTGTTTCTTTAGGTCTAATAGACCGAAGTTTGGTCTCAATAGACGTTAACCATATCATAAAATAGTAAAGATTGAATTGACAATATATTATATTTTTACCTAAATAACTTAAAATTAAAATTTTAAGTATCACTATTTATAAAAAAAAGACAAATATAATACTATACTATACAAAAAAATACTATAGAATATAATTACTACAATTATAATATTATTTAATAATTATAATTTTTTTTATTATGTTATTAAAAACTTTCAATACTATTAATTATTATAATATTTTATTTTAAAAACTAATAATAATTATAATATTTTATTATTTTAAAAAACAAACATTAAAAAATATTATTTTTAAATATCAATAATTAACTTTCAAGACAATCTCATAATGGATATACTATGCGAAAATTATTATTATCTTAATAAAAATTGAGAATGAAGTTAGCACAAATTCAATATTATTTAATAATTATAATTTTTTATTATTTTATTAAAAAATTTCAATACAAGAGTGACTCCTTTGCTTTGGCAGAGCATGCAGATAAATCTAAGTATCACATTTGCATTAAGGATGCCCAAGTTGTTGCTAAGGTTAGTCATTTCCATCATCATAAATTGAGGGAGGCCCAAGAAATTGAAAAAGACCAAATAATTTGAATAGAGATCATGGTTGGAATATCAATAGAAGTTGGGTCCCTTTGTCCTACTAATATTTTTTTAGGTTCTTTCTTTTGTCTTTTGTTTGTCTTGTTGATTTATTCTTCATTAGAGTTTATTTTCTTCATCTTTCGTGTTTTTTATGTATTTTATAATCCTATTCATTCTTAAGTCCTTTTAGTATTTTTGTTATTTGTTTAATGGGCCTGAGCCCCATATTTTATTGTTGACCCCATTTTATTGATTGATTATTTTTTCTTTGGATATATATATATATATATATGTTTTTGTTTTTATTTATTTATTTATTTTATTTGTTTATATATTTATTTTGACTTGTGTACATTTTTGTTTTATTTTATTTATTTTTCCATTAATTATTTTTAATTTATTTTATTTTATTTCCATTACTTAGGCCTTCACTCGTTTTTAAAATTTTTGACTCCCTTCTTTTAAAGTTTGACATTGATTATTTATTTATTTAATTTAAAAACTAGATGTTTAATATACCCGTTACTTATTAATATTTGTTTTTAACAAATTAATAAACTAATATCACAGTTTAAATATTATTTTTCAAAAGCTAGCCGTTTAATATAACCATTACATATTAATATTTTAATAAATTAAGAAACTAATATCATTATTTAAATATTTTTTTTCAAAATATTTGGTTTTAATAAATTAATTTAAATAATATTTTTCAAAAAAACTAGCCATTTAATATAGCCGTTACCTATTATTTTTTTTCTAAATAAAACTGGTCTATTAATAAAAACATAATATACAAAGAGGCGCTGGCCTATTTAAATATTTTTTTCAAAACATTTGGTTTTAATAAATTAATTTAAATAATATTTTTCAAAAAAACTAGCCATTTAATATAGCCGTTACCTATTATTTTTTTTCTAAATAAAACTTGTCTATTAATAAAAACATAATATACAAAGAGGCGCTGGCCTCTGCGGTAATGGGTCAGCTATATGACCATTTTAACTAGCAAGCCTTGACATGGCGACTGCCCCAGTTGAGGAAACCAGTCCGAGAATGAGATAAAAAGAGTTCATTTTACCCTCAAAGGGGCTACAGTTCCAGAATTCAATTTTTTTAACCAAAACACTGTAAAATTTAGTAAGACAGCCATAGTAAAACCCACAGTGTAGTTCAAAATTCATCACCATAGTAAAACCCACAGTATAGTTCAAAATTCACCACAGTAAAATAGCTCAGGAACCCGAGCTGGACACGGGACTCAAAATTGACCATACTAAAACGAATGTTGTTACCTATTATTATGTTTAATAAATTAATGAAATAATATCATTATTTAAATATTTTTCGCCGTTTAATATAGCCGTTATATATTAATATTTTTAATAAATTAATGAAATAATATCATTATTTAAATATTTTTTCAAAAACTAGCCATTAATATAGCGGTTACTTAATAATATTTGTTTTTAATATATTAAAAATTAATTTTATAATTTAAACATTATTGTTCAAATATAGCCCTTCTACATTGCTCTCTATTTAAGCCTTTGCCATGGTGTGGCTCTTGATCTGGTAGTGATGATGAACCACACTTATTAGTTCGAAAAGCATTGGCCAAAAAGATTTCTCTCATGTAATTTCTACCAAAAAACTTTGTTTAATTTCAATACTATTAATTATTATAATAATTTTAAATATTTTATTTAAAAAACTAATAATAATTATAATATTTTATTATTTGAAAAACAAACATTAAAAAATATTATTTTTAAATATCAATAATTAACTTTAATAAACTCTGAATTAACTTTCAAGACAATCTCATAATGGCTATATTATCTGAACACTATTATTATCTTAATAAAAATGGAGTGATTTTCAACATTCCACTTGATATTAAATCAATTCCTTTTAGTTCACACCAAGATAATTTAGTCGTTATAACTTACCATCATTAGTAACACAGCCATCTACCAGGTTTCCTCGAAAACAGTCACGGTAAACACAGCTGTTAATCATCGTCATTAAAAAGTACAACCATAACTATTATTTATATGACCTTATAAGATAGAAATGAGAACTGTAATATATATTTTTATAACTATTGTTTATATGACCTTATAAGATAGAAATGAGAACTGTAATATATATTTTTAAAGTTTAGTAGTAAAAATAGAAATGAGAAATGTAATATATATCTTTAGATTTTAGTAATAAAATTTATTTGTATATAGCATAATATAATATAATATATAATTTAAAATTAAATTAAAAAACAATAAAGTTTATATTTAAAAATAAAAGTAAAAGATATTTGTTGAAATTCACTCTGATAAAAGGTTTTATCAACGGGATGTTTTTAGAAAAAGAAAATTGAAAAAACAACCATGATTTTACAAAAACAAAAAACAATAAAGAAAAATTAAGATATTGGGACTGTAAATAAAAAAAAGTAAAGTCAGAATGTAAAAAAGAAAAGAGTAGAGTGTTGCACAGATATTAGGATGTGACTGCCAGCGTGTCCAAAATGGAGGCTTGAGTCATTGGCTTTGGCATATGGAAAAGATCTTCGTGCCACCTCTTTGTTATTAAGGGGAGCAAATCAAAATTCTGAGTAGGAAAACAAAAATTAATCAAAAAGTTGAAGTGGAGCAAATATTTTTAATTAGAAAATGGATCAGAAACAATTTTTTATTTATTTTTATGAGATTAATTAGTCTGATTGACAAACCTATTTTAGAGTAAGGATCCATAGATATAAAAATAAGTTTTTATAAAACTATAGAACATACTGCATCCACCATCAAATCAAGATTATAATTAATTTTGTGGAGAGGTGTTATATTAGGTTTTTTTTTTAATTTAATTTTAATAATTTTAAATTTTTTTAACGAATATAATATAAATCAAATCTCATCGATGTTTATGGCAACCAGGGATGGAAATTGAAATTTTACAAAACCATCCAGTTTTTTTTGTTGAGATCATCAGCTGGACGTCAAATTCCAAGTCTAAACCACTCAATTTTAAAAAGAATATCAACGAGGTACAAAATTTTAAAATCCGCAAAATCATCACATCGATGTCTTTTTTGAAAGGCCCATAAAGTAACATGCACCACGTGAATGACTGAATGAGTTTGGATTTTGTGCCGATTATAATTGAATTGATTTTGGTGCGTTCATTGCACCACGTGAATCACTGATTGAGTTTGGATTTTTTTTTCCAGTACGAAAAAAGCACTATTTATATTATTCACTAAAGATATTTGCACTTTTTACCTATTTGATATGGCAAAAACAAAAGCTAAAATCAGAGACAAATATGCAACATTTTCGATGGCAGGAAATGGGAATCCATCTTCCCCAAATATTTGAAAAAAGGTACATGTATCAAAAAAAATATATAAAACACTGTGTGACAGACACAGCAGATAGACAAGATACAGCCCAAAAACTTTGAGACTGTGTCACTTGTTTTTTTGAGGAAAAATGTAGTCACCATTTACGAATGAGATAAATCCCACTTCGACTAAGCAAAAAATTTCCAAAAACAGGGGTAACAATAAGAGAGTAGATGTCTGCTTTATGTTCCCGGAAGGAGGAAATTTTCTATGTTATAAAATTTGTTCTCCCAGAGAATATCCACATGCCATTTGTCAGTTTTTGGGACAGACCATTTTTTGATAGTCTATAAGCTTGCTTGTTATGAGCTTTGTTGATGTGTTGAATAGTGTATCCATGTAGAGATTGCCAGAGGATCTGGATTCTCTTCATCCATCCTGTTAGAGAAGGGTTGTTTATGGATATCTTTCCGAAGACATGGTCAACAATAATTTTAGAGTCTCCATATATATATAAAACAGGAATATTCAGGAATTTGCTGAAACTTACAAGACCCCAAAGTGCCATTGCCTCCGCTTTGTTGTTAATGCCCTTCCCACCATTCCAGCGAATGTTATATTTTAAATGTTCATTCATTTGTATGCAACAACCACAGACACACACCAGCTGGGGACTTTTGTTCTTAAGGATTTTATTACCTAATGCTTTAGGTTGTGGCATGTATTTGCTGTACTGTGTGATGACCTTTTGGGTAATACGCTGAAACTTTTCTTCCCTGTTTTGAAACAAGAAATTGTTTCTTCATTTCCATATTGTCCATATACATATTAAGGGGATGGATCTCCAAAGAGCCCTTTGTACACTCCACCATTCAAGTAAGTCCTGTAAATAAGGATATATCATGTAATAGAAACCATAATAATTTGACAAGTATTTCCATACCTGAGTGGTGAGATTGCATTGAAGGAAAATGTGTTCATTGTTTTCAGCGTCAACTTTGCAGATTGGACAAACGGCGGGCCCATGCCATTTCCTCTTCTATAAATTCTCCCAAGTGAAATTTTTATTGTGGAAAACTAGCTATGAGAATATGATGATTTTACTAAAAATTCTAGTTTTCCAAAAAATAGTGGGAAAAAGCCTCTCAATTTGTTGAGGAGGAAATTTGGATAATGATGAATGAATATCAGCAACACTTATACTCACAATTTTCCTTTTCCCCTTCCATGTGAGATAGTCAGGGTATTCGGTACGGAAAATTCCTATACTTTTCATGTTTAACATAACCCTGTTCCATGGAAGGACCTCTATTGTACACTGCATTATTTTATATTGAAAATTTCTTAGTGGTTTATTGAGGTGGAGGAATGACAAAAGTTATTGGAATTTGGGTAATTTTTTTTTTGTAGAGATAGTGTTTTAAATCATGTTTTGATAGTAGAAATAGATTCAGTTTAATAAAATACTTCTAAAATATTTAAAATTATGAAGTTTGATAGCTTTTACTTGGATTTACAAAAATCCCTACCAAATCTTTTTAAAATATGATTTAAATTTTAATAACTTTCATAAAAAAAACATAATCATTAAACTACGACGAAAACATAATCATTAGACTACCACTAAAATTTCCCACAATCGATGACTTTCCAACTCTCTAAATAAGAGTAAGGCGTTACGAAAATAATTGTGAAAAGCAGCCGACCCGAAGATTTTCAGAAGATTATAGATCATGAGCATGAATATGAGATTGTTAGTTTGAGACCTGTAGAGTAAGACGTAGTTTAAGGGGCACTTTATTTTGCAGAGTTTTGAAATTCAAGTTTCTGATCACAATTTTTGACGGAGGAACATTTCAAATTTAAAGTTCGCAAAACAGGAAAATTTGAAGTGTGCGGTTACCCTTTTGAAACCGTTATTTTCAGGGATCTTTTTGAAATTCCAACCCTCACATCCTTTCAAAGGCCTCTAAGGTGCATGAATATGTGAAATTTCTCTGCATTTTCCCACAACTAAATGGCTTTGCAACATTTTAAAGCGAAAGTAAAGCGATATGCAAAGAACTCTGGAAAAGTAGCCGACTGAAAGTCTTTTATGAGTGTCTTTCCACGTGTCAAGCTTGAATTTCTCCCAATCTCTTTAGATGTCGAGATAACTAGAAATCTATATTTATAATATTTTTCACTCAGGCTGGTAATGGTTGAGCTTTAAGAAATTGTTGTCCTTAGTAAACTACTCATTTAGCGGAGGAGCAGATGGAGTTCCCTTACGCATTTTTTTTTTCCTTCAATTGGTTACGGTTAGAGTTTTTATTTAAAATTTTTATCTATCCTTATTATAAAGGGTTTAAAACAATTATTTGGTCGTCCAATTGTATTAATTATTGCTTTTAAAAATGTAAAGATATATAAGAAGAAGTTACATGTATCTCTAGCAGATAATGTTAACTTTATTATAAAGTGGAAATTAAAGAATTATTCGGTCAGATGTGTAGAGGCAACAAATATAGTGAGGATGATCCCTTTCATTTTTATTTATGCCAATGATTTTCTTCAGGGAATGTATATTTAATAGTGGATCGACTTGATCCTGGGTTTATTATGCTCCACTACTCGTGCACCCCACTTGATTTTGGGATAGCTAGATGCATCGAGACTCTCCAAGAACATTAGATGTCCCACACATATCAACTCTAGTATTTGATTGCACTCGCAAATACATAGGCTTTGAAGATGGTGGTGATTCTTAGCTTCTCTAGTTCTTTACATGAGTGGACATCTAGTTATTCCAAAACTCGAGTAATAGAATAAAAATGATGGCATTTCCAACAAAGGGTGTCAAATACAGACGAATTCCAAATTTCTAAAAGCATCATTAGCATGTCTTTTAAATTTGTAGAGAGAGCATTTTTTTTAATAAAACTATTTTATAATTAAAATTTGTACAAAACTCTCGAGTCGAATCGCCATGAACAAAACCCACTGTTGAATGCATGTCGTAAGGTCTGTCAAACTCTACAATCCAAGCACCACAAGGCGAGCCCACTACTCACAACCTATGAATGAGCAAAAAGTGTTGAAAGACCTTGCCCCAGGTGTGTCACACATGGCTAGTTATATTTTCTTCGCCACACAGTGTCGTTAGTCTCGAATTTCTGCCACGGCACGAGTTTAACCTTCTTCGAGGTCCTGGATCCCAGTGACTTGTTCCCTATTCCACACAATGGCTCCTCTTGTGAGATTCCACTAGTATAGTCGACACTACTTTAGGAATGAGGCTAATGTTCTTATTAAAAGATAAGCACAAAAATTGTTGGGTTACAAAGAGGAAGCTTCTACTTCAGTGGTTGCTTACTTGCCAATGGAAATTTTCTGTTGGAACATTTGGTTATGCTTGACATAGCATGAATGATGGAAAATTACACAGGTAAATAAGTAAATGGCCACATCTTTATACAATATATTATTTAATTCTTTCAATATTGATGAAATTGTTGGTTGATATATTGTCATGCTAGGCAGGGCAATCTATGAAGACAAAATGTATCAATTTTCACATTGTTGCTTTTACCAGTTGGGTCAATACAAATCAAAGGACAACTTTAAAGAGTTAGGAAAAAAATTGACTAGCAAGAAATTTCCCACGGGACGTTGGAGCTACTTTTGAGTTTCTTAATGATGATTACAGATCTCACTGACTTGCTCATGTCCAAGGCTTCTCTTCTTGACGAAAGGACTGATGCAACAAAAACCAGGTAGATTCGGGTAAGCACCCTTGATATGAAGGTCTTGAAGGATTTTGATTATAGTAATTCCAAGGATGTATGCGAGGTTATGATCCAGTGTTGTGGAACCAAAGGGGGGGTCTCAGATTATTTTGATTTCGTTAGGAATACACATGCCAATGATGTTAAATTTTTCATGGCCACATCTATTGGTTTTGATGATATACAAATCTTCAGGGGAGTTTAGATCAGATATGACTATTGGATATGCTCATAGGTTAGGGGTTCCGATGGCATTTGGAAGGCCTCATGTCACTTTTCTAGATACTTCAAAAATCATGCCCATGAGGATTTTAGGAGCGAGTGTGGATTCAAATGATAAGTCAACTCTTCATATCTGTCGTGTGAGACTGCTTCCCGACTACCTTCTTTGGATGTTCTTCGAAAAATTCATGTTGACCTTGTCAGTGTTGTTAGTAGCGAGGCTAACGAATTGCACTGTTCAGAGTGGTAAGAGCTGTTGGTAATGAGGTTGACGCACTTCATCGTTCAGAGTGCCACATAGTAAAAAATGGTTTGATAGAGGAAGATGAAAATGCACGGATCCTATTGGCTGGGATGAACCCCATAGAGAGACACCTCTGTGTTAAACTAATACATGCTCTATGCTAGAAAAACATCTGGGAAAAAAACCATTATGATTATATTAAAGTGTTGGAAAATTCATGACAACATTGAAGTAAATTACCATCAATACATTAAATGTTGTTGAGACATTTAATAGAAATACAATATTTTTTTGGAATTATTTTTAACACATTTTTTTTAATCATTCTCCAAAGAAAGTGAAAGACACTTTACAATTTGAATGAAAAAAATATGTCTATATATATATATATATATATATAAATATAAATACAATTGATTTCTTTTATATATGAATGGCAATATATCTTTTTTAATGGAAAAGATATATGAATGCTATTATTACAAAATATATATATATATATATATATATATATATATATCTATATATCTATATATATATATATATTTTCATTTTATAAAAATATATAACTAATTAAAAATATGAATGGATATAAATTTATTTATAAGTTTTTATTTTTTGAAATTATAAATATAAATAAAATTAAATATATTTCACTTTGTTTTTGAAATTTTATTTATAAATTTAATAACTTGATTATAAATATATTAATAGCATAATTTTATATATAAAAATGTATTAATAAAACATAATTTATTTTTATATCAATATATAAATATATTAATAAAAAAAATATTGTTTAGCCATACATGTAATATTTAAGTGTTACTATTTTCATTTTTTTTTTCTTCTTGATTTTAAACATTTTCACTTTAACAATATTTAAATAAAATTACATAATAAACACTAGACATATTTCTTTAATAAAATAGAATGCATTTAAAATTATTATTTGTTTTCTATCCTTTTAAATAATTCCCAGTTTTCTGGCACCAAAGTTTTTGTAGTGAAATTATCTATATAATTTGTTTCTAATAAAACGATTTATATAACTTTGTGTTTAATATTATATAAAAACTATTTATATAATTTTTTCCTAGTGAAATTATCTTCGCTATCTATATAACTTTGTATTGATTATATAAATTAGCATTCTCTACTTTGCATTGAATATATTATTATCATTATTTTATGGTTATGGTATATAACTCTCTTTTCATTCTCATTTATTCCTTTAATTAATATGTATAATGATGTCAAAATATTTATAATATTATGTATAATATATGTTATATTATTTTAATTTTTTAATATGTAGAAGAATAAAATTGTATTACTAAAATATTTAAATATAAATAATATAAAATATTTTTTATTAAAATTAAAAAAATTCTTAGATTTTTTATATTTTTATTAATTTTTTTTAGAAAAATATATCACTAGATTTTTAAAATTCTTTTAACATTTAAAAATATAAAATTTTTAAATCATACAAAATTTTCAAATTCTTTTACTTAAATATAATAACGTACAATTTTTTCAATTCCTTTTCACAACAATTTCCAAATAACTAGAATTTTACATTATAAGGCCATATTTGTAATATGGAATTATAAAAATACATGTGCAATTTCATGAGGGAAAGGCAATAGTTTTTAATTAAATTTCTTTAAAACACCAATTTAGTCTCCCTTATTGCCACCAGAAATGTCAACCCATTATCTTGCTCTGAATTAAAATGCAACTGTGACTTAGAGGTGAAGTAGCTACCACCATTAATATGCTCACGACCTTTGTGTAGTCATGGGATTAGGGGGAGAAAGGGTAGTAAGGTTAAAGGCAACCCTACATATTTTGGAGGAGTGAGGGCGGTAAGGTTAAAGGAAACCCCATTATGGCCACGTTTTGTGCACACATGAGATATAAGATGCCCTCAATTACAGGGTTTACTGTGAATCTAGCTCAGATACATATATGTGTGGGAAGAAGTTTTTGATGATAATTTGTTGGAACCATAAAGTAGGAATGAGCCAAAAAGCTTGATACACAAATCCTTTATAGCCTAGAACGATTTAAACCTTATATGTATTATTTTTGCTCTATAATAGTATTTATAAATCTAGGCTTAGGCATATGTGTGTCCTTTCCATTCTTAGAGGCAATGCTTGATCCTAACATTTCCCATTCCCACTTTACAACTCTCACAATGTGTCCTATAGCTATTGTCTAAATGCCTTGCCTTACTTTGTGAGTTAGTGGTTGTAATGGAGGTAGAAGAAGAATCAATTGCTTTTTCAGTTTCACCTCCACTTTTCTTTAATAAGAAGCACATATGAGAAGCATTTATCTACAATATAACTTGTCTTCTGGGCCAATTCCTTGATTTCTGTCTCAATGCAGGCACTTGAATCGATTGGATCTTTTCTTCAATCATTTGAATGGGTCTATTCCTTTTTCCTTGAATAACCTCATGCATCTCGCTGGTCTCTTCCTGTAGAAAAATTCAATGAGTAGATGGATACCCAATCTCAACTTCCCAAACTTGAATTTCTTTTGTGTAGCAAACAATTAGTTCAATGGTTTAATTGTTAGGTTGCTGCAGAGGTTTCCCAATATTTATTTCCAAGGAAATGCTCAAATATGTGGGGTTCCAATAACAATATGTAAATCGTTTTTCCCTTTGTCATCTCCCTCTCCTAGAACCTCCACTATAATTTGGGGGTCCAAGAAATTGAAATTGATCACCGATGTAGTCGTGGCTGACGTAGGAGGTTGATGAAAAGAGGTTGTCATATAAAAATAGACTAATGGTTAACTTTATAACCAATCAGCTGTGCTTAAACGGATTTTGTATGTAGCCTCTTTTCTCTTGAGGGTCCCGCTTAGCTGTACTATCACCGCCGGTCCCACTTTGACTTTTCCTCAGAAGAGCGCTTCGATCTGTACCGTCGATTCGCTCCTTCCGATCCAACGACTATCGCGTCGTATCACACACCAACTAGCTGGGTGATCACCACCATCGATTGACCTCGCTTGATCCAATGGTCATCGCGCAATCTCGTGCGGACTCTAGCACGGTCGATATCAAATTAAGAGAAAGCGAGAAAATTTGTTTTCTCTCTCTTCCGTGTGCTATGTGTCAAGTGCTAATGTTGGGTCCCTATAATACTAGTGATTACCCCATTACTATTGTAGTTATACCCCTTATTTATATTGTTGTGCCCCTGTTACCCCCATGTTATTATTTCTGTGCCCCATAGAATCCCTCTATTGTTATTTTTGTGGCTTTATATTATTATTGTTAGGTCGGCTGGATTATATTGTAACTCCTTAGACTCCTATATATAGAAAGGAGGTTTTTTCAGTTGAATCATCCAAGAATTGTTCATTTATGTAATGTAAAGGAGGTTGCCCCCTCGAAGAGGCTGAATTCTAAGGTGTTGATCTATCTTTTCTATCTTTTCTTGAGCTGGTTTCATAACATTTGGTATCAGAGCTTTGGATTCTAGGGTTTCGCTGCTCCAAATAGGTCATCATGGCATTTTCTCTATAAATTTTTTTCTGTGACGTTTCAAAAGTGGCAAAAAAAACCCATTTGAGAAGAAATCGCGCTGAACCAACGGAATTCGCTAGATGTTTCCACATCGGAATCATCTATTTCTCCAGATCTCCAAAAAGTCCTGGACAATCATTCCAAGGTATTTGAGACTCCCAAAGGTCTCCCACCTATGCGTGATCATGATCATGCTATTCATCTGATTCCAGGAAGTGTTCCTCCAAACATTAGGCCGTACAGATATCCTTATGTCCAAAAAATTGAAATTGAACGTATGGTTGCAGAAATGCTAGAGGCTGGTATAATTCAACCAACTCAAAGTTCTTTCTCTGCTCTAGTAGTATTGGTGCACAAGAATGATGGATCATGGCGCATGTGTCCAGATTATAGGGAGCTCAACAAGCTCACTATTAAAGATAAGTTCCCCATTCCTGTCATTGATGAATTACTGGATGAATTGCATGGATCAATTTACTTCACCAAGTTGGATCTTCGTTCGGGATATCATCAAATCAGAATGAAGATTGAAGACATTCCAAAAACAACATTTAGAACTCATGAGGGTCATTATGAATTTTTGGTCATGCCTTTTGGCCTTACCAATGTACCTTCAACATTTCAAGGTTTGATGAATTAAATTTTCAAACCATTCCTTAGAAAATTTGTGTTAGTATTTTTTGATGATATACTTAGAATCTATAGCAAGTCTTGGAAGGATAATGTTGAACATGTTGAAAGGGTGCTACAACTATTGGAGGAGAAACAATTATATGCAAAAAGATCCAAATGTTTCTTTGGAGTCCAGGAGGTGGAATATTTGGGTCATATCATGAAGGAGTTAAGGTAGACCCTAGCAAAATTAAAGCCATTAAGGAATGGAAAATCCCCACATCCATAAAGCATCTGCGAGGATTTATTGGGTTGACAGGGTATTATCGCAAGTTTGTTAAGAATTATGGGAGAATAACAACACCTCTAACAAAATTATTGAAGAAAGATGCATTTTCATGGACTTCGGAAGCGACAAATACCTTTGAACATCTTAAAGAGGCAATGTACCAAGCACCGGTCTTAGCTACACTGGACTTCACAAAAACCTTTATTGTGGAATGTGATGCTTCAGGAAATGGAATTGGTTCTATTCTAATGCAAGATGAAAGACCCATTGCTTTTGAAAGTCGTCCAATCAAGGGAAAGTTTTTAAGCAAAGCTATTTATGAGAAGGAAATGTTGGCAATACTCCATGCACTTAAGAAATGGCGACCCTACCTAATGGGAAGACACTTCAAGGTAAAAATGGATCATGATAGCCTTAAATACTTTTTAGAACAAAGATTATCCTCTGAAGAGCAACAAAAGTGGGTCACAAAGATGTTGGGTTATGACTTTGAAATCATCTACAAAAAAGGGAAGCAAAATGTGGTGGCAGATGCACTCTCAAGAAAGGATGAGGATGTGGAAGCATTATTGTGCGCCATTTCTATTATCCAACCAGATTGGATAAACGAAGCAAGGGAGGAATGGAAGAATGATGAAGAAGCGTGGGCACTTATTCGAAAGCTACAACAAGATTCCAGTACATCTGATACATTTAGCTGGCAAAATGATTCATTATGGTACAAAGATCGCTTATACCTCTGTAAGAATTCCCAGCTAAAACAAAAGATTCTTATGGAATTGCACACTTCTCCCTTAGGAGGGCACTCAGGATTTTTAAAAACTTACCACAGGGTTAAGAAGGAATTTTTTTGGGATGGCCTTAAATCAGATATTAAAAATTTTGTGGCGGAATGTTTGGTTTGCCAACAAAATAAAGTTGAAACAATTAAGACACTGGGTCTATTACAACCTTTATCCATTCCAAGCTAACGTTGGGAGGAGGTTTCAATGGATTTTATCACAGGTTTACCCAAGTCTGAGGGAAAGAGAGTCATCATGGTGGTAGTTGACAGACTTACCAAGTATGCACACTTTTGTGCATTATCACATCCATTTAAAGCCAACATAGTTTCTACAACATTTATGGAAACAATTAAAAAGCTACATGGAAACCCAAAGATTATTGTAAGTGACATAGATCCCATTTTCACTGGAAATTTTTGGATAAAATTATTTTCTTGTCTTGGTACTCAGTTAGCTCATAGCTCATCTTATCATCCTCAATCTGATGGGCAAACTGAGATAGTAAACAAATGTTTGGAAGGATATCTTCGTTGCTTTGTATCTGATAAATAGACACAATGGGTCAAATGGTTGCCTCTGGCTGAATGGTGGTATAACACTTCCTTCCATACATCAACAAAAATGACCCCATTTATGGCACTTTCTGGGTATCAACCACCATCCATCACATCATATTTAAGAGAAAATTCTAAGGTTCAGGCAGTGGAACATCACATCGAACAACAACAACAAGTCCTCCAACTCTTAAAGGATAACCTCGTGTTGGCACAAAATAGAATGAAACAACAGGCATATCAACATCACAGTGAAAGAAGTTTTGATGTAGGTGATTGGGTATTCCTACGACTAAAACCATATAAGCAAATGTCCCTAAAGCAAGCTAAGAAGGATAATAAATTATCACCAAAGTATTATGGTTCGTACAAGGTGTTGCAAAAGATTGGTACTATGGCATACAAATTGGAGCTTCTTGTAGCTTCTCGATTGCACCCAGTTTTCCATGTTTCATGTTTAAAGAAGGTTATAGGCGACAAGCTCCCAGTTCAAACAATATTGCCAGAACTTGACGAGGAAGGAAAAATTATATTGGAACCAAAAGCAGTCACAGAAACAAGAACTGAACAGCTACGAAATCGATCAATTTCAGATTATCTTATCAAGTGGAAGAACTTATCCGCTGAAGATTCCACATGGGAGGATGAGAATTTTATGCAGAAGTATCTAGAACTACTCAAGCGTTGAGGACAACACTTTTTTGAAGGAGAGGGGCATGTTGGGTCCCTATAATACTAGTGATTACCCCATTACTATTGTAGTTATACCCCTTATTTAATGTTACCCCCATGTTGTTATTTTTGTGCCCCATAGAATCCCTCTATTGTTATTTTTGTGGCTTTATATTATTATTGTTAGGTCGGCTGGATTATATTGTGACTCCTTAGACTCCTATATATAGAAAGGAGGTTTTGTAAGTTGAATCATCCAAGAATTGTTCATTTATGTAATGTAAAGGAGGTTGCCCCCTCGAAGAGGCTGAATTCTAAGGCGTTGATCTATCTTTTCTATCTTTTCTTGAGCTGGTTTCATAACAGCTAAGGCTAATCACGCGGACTTGGAATTATACTACTTACCACCTTTTGGGTGCGCGAGATACTGCTTCCCGCTCATCCAATACAACCCACGTGCTTATTACTTAATTTTAAGAAAGACGCCTTAAGGAAGGTTTAGCGTTTTAACCACAATATTAACCTTAAACACGAATCGACAACAATTAACAGTGAAAAACATAAACGACTGTGATTTATAAATAAAGCGTTAAAACAGAGAAAATATCCAATTAGGGTCTAGAACGCCGATACACAGATGTAAATGAAATTCTACACTAGGATTAACATACAACACCACAATTCAATCAATTACTCAACAATATGGAAATTACAGAGTTTTGGCCCTCCCGGCTCAATTACAACAATTTATCTGACGTCTCAATCTCAAACCCTATCTCTGTCACACCTCTCGCTCACTCACTCAATTCTCAATCATCTCAGCTAATCCTTCTCCATTACATTCTTTCCTCTTTTATGAGTCAAATCCTAGCCTAACTGGATTGACAACTAGATCCCTATTTTAATCAATCTAACAATCAAACCTCTATTCTCAAGCTTTTTTACACACCTACACTAACAACTTATCTCTTAGTCTAAAAATAGTACAATATTCTAATTATTACAATAATGAAGTAAAGATACTTTTCGAGAGATCCAACCCTCTCTACTAAAACTGACTTTGACCACTCAAGTCAATGAAATTCATCTCTTTTAGCCACAACATGTGAACATACAATCACATTGTTGGCTAAGTCTGGATGCTCCTGCATCAGACTCCCGGAGAAGAAAAGAATCATCCCTCAGACTTTCAGGGTTTACTCCATACTTCTGCAACTCTGCTGTTGTCAACCAACTAGCATCCTCCATTGGTTGTCCCTTCCATTTGACTAGATACTGAAAATAATCCTGTCCTTTGGTTCTTTTGGATACTCTTTTCTCCAAAACAGCTTCCACCTCTTTCTTGACTGTCTTTATCATTTGTTCTTCCCAGTTTATAGTTTTAACTTCATCTTCTGTAGGTTCCTTCTATAGCTATGTCTCTGTCTCTTTTTATGGATAGAAATCTGCAATATTGAAGATAGGTGATATTCCAATCCCTTTTGGAAACTCAATTTCATAGGCATTAGTTGAAAACTTCCTCGCAATTCTGCATGGTCCTATCTTTTCATCTTTAGTTTATTGTAGGTCCCAACAGGAAATCTTTCTTTTCTCAAGTATACCATCACTAGATCTCTGTTGGGTCCCTATAATACTAGTGATTACCCCATTATTATTGTAGTTATACCCCTTATTTATATTGTTGTGCCCCTATTACCCCCATATTATTATTTCTGTGCCCCATAGAATCCCTCTATTGTTATTTTTGTGGCTTTATATTATTATTGTTAGGTCAGCTCGATTATATTGTGACTCCTTAGACTCCTATATATAGAAAGGAGGTTTTGTCATTTGTATCATCCAAGAATTGTTCATTTATGTAATGTAAAGGAGGTTGCCCCCTCGAAGAGGCTGAATTCTAAGGCGTTGATCTATCTTTTCTATCTTTTCTTGAGCTGGTTTCATAACATTTGGTATCAGAGCTTTGGATTCTAGGGTTTCGCTGCTCCAAACAGGTCATCGTGGCATTTTCTCTATAACTTTTTTTCTGTGACGTTTCAGAAGTCTCAAAAAAAAACCATTTGAGAAGAATTGGCGCTGAACCTTGGATCCGAATTTCAGAGCTTTTCACGCGATAGTTTCAGAGATATGATCTGAGGAAGTTGGTCTTTTTGCAGACTCCTGAATTACATTCAAAACAGGTGACCTGGGGAAAATCGTCATAACTTTCTCTCTGAGGATCGGATTGAAATTTCGTAAAAAGGTACAGAAAGAGGACGAACTGCATTTTCTTGTGGGTGTTTTTTAGATCCAAAGGTTGAAACAGTGACTCGTGGCACGTCGTACAAGTTAGCTCTACTGAACTAGTCTATAATCAAGTCACTGTGGGAGATTTCGCATAACTCTTCCTTGGAGAATCCAATTTGGGTCAGACTTGTGGCATTGGAAAGAGGACACAGAGAGCTACTACAGGTCACAAGTTTAGAACTAGATGATTGGAAAGTACAGAGATACATCAGAGGCAATATCGAGCTCCTACAAAGTGAAAAAAGGTGTGTAGATTTTTTTTAAATTTTTGCTTAAGCTTGGTTTGAAAATTTATTTTGAAGGAATTCAAAGGGCATAGTAGAGAATTATTATCGGTAACTGATGCCCCGAGGAAAAAAATGCAAACACCTAGTAAGGAACCTGAAAGCTCTAGCATGACTCATGAAGAAGAGGAAGAAATGCTACATGATATATCAAAATTACAAGAACAAGTGCAACAAATGTCACGCTCACAAAAGTTAACAGATGCTAAGATAAATGGCGTGGAAGATAAGATGAATGGCATGGAAGCTAAGATGGACAATTTGAAGATAGATTTGAACACAAATTTGAAGACAGGCATGGCAGATTTGAAGACAGATTTGACTAATTTTCTACAAGAAATACTTACTAATGGTGAAAAGGTAGTAAAGGAAACTCATGATGAGAACAAAAGAAATGTTAATCATGATTCCATAGACGCTAATGTTGGATCGAAGAATCACCATATTCCAAAAATCGATATGAGGAAGTTTGATGGCAAGGATCCCGCCACATGGATATTACAGATGGAGCAATTCTTCGATCTCAATAATGTGCAAAACACACAAAAGGTACGTATGGCAACTTTATATTTGGAACCAAATCAGTTTGTATGGTATCAATGGCTTTGTTCTCGTAAACAATTTATCACTTGGGCAATTTTTACGGAAGAATTGATAGCACATTATGAGGATACAAAAAGCAACACTTTTTTTAGCCAATTGATAAGTCTCAAACAAAAGGGTTCAATAATGGAGCACATTGAGGAGTTCCAAAAATTGAACATAAGGGTAAAAGATATTCCAGAGGAGCATAGGATTGATGTGTTCATAGGGTCTTTAAAGGATAATATCCAACATGATGTGCGCCTTTGGGAACCTGATTCATTAGAGAAGGCATTCAGGTTAGCAAGAAAAATGGAAAGCAAAATTATGGCAACTAGGAAGCATACCATTCACAACTATAAAGACGGAAGTGTTGTTGCCCATAGTCTTCCACAACCTAAAAGGTTGACACCACAACAATTGGAAGAAAAAAGAGCAAAAGGGCTTTGTTACAATTGTGATAGCAAATACACAAAAGGTCATAAGTGTGCTGAGAAGAAATTATTCTACATAGATTGTGAAGAGGAAGAAGAAAAGGAGCAAGAAAGGTCAAAAGAAGAGAATATAGTCCAGGAACAAAGCCTAGATGAAGAACAAATAAATCCGACCATATCTTGTAATGCATTGGCGGGAATTACCACTCCTCAAACCATCAAGATAGAAGGACAAATCAAGAAGAAAAAGGTAATAGTGTTGATTGATTCAGGAAGCACCCACAATTTTATTCATTGTAGGGTAGCAAAAGAATTGAATTGCTTCCTATATCCAGCACCAGAGTGTCAAGTGATGATTGCAAATGGAGGAACAATAAATTGTTCTGGAAAGTGCCATAATATCAAGCTATCCATGGGAGAATATGTATTGACTAGCCCAATGCTTTCCATTCCAATGGGAGGTGCTGATGTTGTACTAGGAGTCCAATGGCTACAATCCTTGGGTACAATAGCTTTTAATTTTCAAGAACTTTTCATGAAATTTTCTGTGGAAGGAAAGGAAGTTGAATTAAGGGGTATTGCAGGGAAACCAGGAAAGATAATCAGCTCTAATGGCATGACAAAGCTTCTAAAAAAGGAGCAAAGAGGTGTAATTGCACAATTATGTTCGCTAGATGTTTCCACATTGGAATCATCTATTTCTCCAGATCTCCAAAAAGTCCTGGACAATCATTCCAAGGTATTTGAGACTCCCAAAGGTCTCCCACCTATGCGTGATCATGATCATGCTATTCATCTGATTCCAGGAAGTGTTCCTCCAAACATCAGGCCGTACAGATATCCATATGTCCAAAAAGTGAAATTGAACGTATGGTTGCAGAAATGCTAGAGGCTGGTATAATTCAACCGAGTCAAAGTTCTTTCTCAGCTCCAGTAGTATTGGTGCACAAGAAGGATGGATCATGGCGCATGTGTCCAGATTATAGGGAGCTCAACAAGCTCACTATTAAAGATAAGTTCCCCATTCCTGTCATTGATGAATTACTGGATGAATTGCATGGATCAATTTACTTCACCAAGTTGGATCTTCGTTCGGGATATCATCAAATCAGAATGAAGATTGAAGACATTCCAAAAACGGCATTTAGAACTCATGAGGGTCATTATGAATTTTTGGTCATGCCTTTTGGCCTTACCAATGCACCTTCAACATTTCAAGGTTTGATGAATTCAATTTTCAAACCATTCCTTAGAAAATTTGTGTTAGTATTTTTTGATGATATACTAATCTACAGCAAGTCTTGGAAGGATCATGTTGAACATGTTGACAAGGTGCTACAACTATTGGAGGAGAAACAATTATATGCAAAAAGATCCAAATGTTTCTTTGGAGTCCAGGAGGTGGAATATTTGGGTCATATTGTATCTCATGAAGGAGTTAAGGTAGACCCTAGCAAAATTAAAGCCATTAAGGAATGGAAAATCCCCACATCCATAAAGCATCTGCGAGGATTTCTTGGGTTGACAGGGTATTATCGCAAGTTTGTTAAGAATTATGGGAGAATAGCAGCACCTCTAACAACATTATTGAAGAAAGATTCATTTTCATGGACTCCGGAAGCAACAAAGGCCTTTAAACATCTTAAAGAGGCAATGTGCCAAGCACCGGTCTTAGCTACACCGGACTTCACAAAAACCTTTATTGTGGAATGTGATGCTTCAGGAAATGGAATTGGTGCTGTTCTAATGCAAGATGAAAGACCCATTGCTTTTGAAAGTCGTCCAATCAAGGGAAAGTTTTTAAGCAAAGCTATTTATGAGAAGGAAATGTTGGCAATACTCCATGCACTTAAGAAATGGCGACCCTACCTAATGGGAAGACACTTCAAGGTAAAAACGGATCATGATAGCCTTAAATACTTTTTAGAACAAAGATTATCCTCTGAAGAGCAACAAAAGTGGGTCACAAAGATGTTGGGTTATGACTTTGAAATCATCTACAAAAAAGGGAAGCAAAATGTGGTGGCAGATGCACTCTCAAGAAAGGATGAGGATGTGGAAGCATTGTTGTGTGCCATTTCTATTATCCAACCAGATTGGATAAACGAAGCAAAGGAGGAATGGAAGAATGACGAAGAAGTGTGGGCACTTATTCGAAAGCTACAACAAGATTCCAGTACTTCTGATACATTTAGCTGGAAAAATGATTCGTTATGGTACAAAGATCGCTTATACCTCTGTAAGAATTCCCAGCTAAAACAAAAGATTCTTATGGAATTGCACACTTCTCCCTTAGGAGGGCACTCAGGATTTTTAAAAACTTACCACAGGGTTAAGAAGGAATTTTTTTGGGATGGCCTTAAATCAGATATTCAAAAGTTTGTGGCGGAATGTTTGGTTTGCCAACAAAATAAAGTTGAAACAATTAAGACACCGGGTCTATTACAACCTTTATCCATTCCAAGCCAACGTTGGGAGGAGGTTTCAATGGATTTTATCACAGGTTTACCCAAGTCTGAGGGAAAGAGTGTCATCATGGTGGTAGTTGACAGACTTACCAAGTATGCACACTTTTGTGCATTATCACATCCATTTAAAGCCAGTACAGTTTCTACTGCATTTATGGAAACAGTTCAAAAGCTACATGGAAACCCAAAGATTATTGTAAGTGACAGAGATCCCATTTTCACTGGAAATTTTTGGACAAATTATTTTCTTGTCTTGGTACTCAGTTAGCTCATAGCTCATCTTATCATCCTCAATCTGATGGGCAAACTGAGATAGTAAACAAATGTTTGGAAGGATATCTTCGTTGCTTTGTATCTGATAAACAGACACAATGGGTCAAATGGTTGCCTCTGGCTGAATGGTGGTATAACACTTCCTTCCATACAGCAACAAAAATGACCCCATTTATGGCACTTTATGGGTATCAACCACCATCATCACATCATATTTAAGAGAAAATTCTAAGGTTCAAGCAGTGGAACATCACATCGAACATCAACAACAAGTCCTCCAACTCTTAAAGGATAACCTCGTGTTGGCACAAAATAGAATGAAACAACAGGCAGATCAACATCGCAGTGAAAGAAGTTTTGATGTAGGTGATTGGGTATTCCTACGGCTACAACCATATAAGAAAATGTCCCTAAAGCAAGCTAAGAAGGATAATAAATTATCACCAAAGTATTATGGTCCGTACAAGGTGTTGGAAAAGATTGGTACTATGGCATACAAATTGGAGCTTCCTGCAGCTTCTCGATTGCACCCAGTTTTCCATGTTTCATGTTTAAAGAAGGTTATAGGCGACAAGCTCCCAGTTCAAACAATATTGCCAAAACTTGACGAGGAAGGAAAAATTATATTGGAACCGGAAGCAGTCACAGAAACAAGAACTCGACAGCTACGAAATCGATCAATTTCAGAGTATCTTATCAAGTGGAAGAACTTATCCACTGAAGATTCCACATGGGAGGATGAGAATTTTATGCAGAAGTATCCAAAACTACTCAAGCGTTGAGGACAACACTTTTTTGAAGGAGAGGGGCATGTTGGGTCCCTATAATACTAGTGATTACCCCATTACTATTGTAGTTATACCCCTTATTTATATTGTTGTGCCCCTATTACCCCCATATTATTATTTATGTGCCCCATAGAATCCCTCTATTGTTATTTTTGTGGCTTTATATTATTATTGTTAGGGCGGCTGGATTATATTGTGACTCCTTAGACTCCTATATATAGAAAGGAGGTTTTTTCATTTTTATCATGCAATAATTGTTCATTTATGTAATGTAAAGGAGGTTGCCCCCTCAAAGAGGCTGAATTCTAAGGCGTTGATCTATATTTTCTATCTTTTCTTGAGCTGGTTTCATAACAATCTCCTACTTGGAATTCTTTTTCTCTCCTCCTCAGATCAGCTCTCTGTTTGTACTTTCCATGACTTTCTTGTAATATTTCTTTGACATCTTCTTCTAGTCTCTGCATCTGCTCTGCAAATTCTTTAGCTCATACACACCTCTTGGATTCATCCCAAAAACAATCTGAAATGGACTCATCCCAGTACTTCAATTTGGAGTGTCATTATAAGCAAACTTAGCTTGAGTTAGTGCTAAATCCCACTGCTTAGGATTTTGATACACTAAACTTCTCAATTTGTTTCCCAAGCTTCTGTTTACCACTTCGGTCTGTCCATATGTTTGAGGATGGTATGCTGAACTGAAACTAAGGTTAGCACCTAGTTTCTTCCAAGGAGTTCTCCAGAAATGCCCAACAAACTTTGTATCTGTATCAGACACAATACTTACAGGTAATCCATGTAACCTTACAACTTTTGAAAAAAAATATATTAGCAATATGTGTCGAATCACTAGCCTTTTTACATGCATTGAAATATGCCATTTTGGAAAATCTATTTACCGCAACATAAATGGAATCATTCCCTCTTTGAGTTCTTGGTAACCCCAATACAAAATCCATACTAACAACATCCCATGGTCTATCTGGTATTGGCAATGGTTGGTACAATCCTGTATTTTGGCTTCTCCCTTTAGCATGCTGACATATCCTACACTTCTCAACAAATTTCTTAACATCAGTTTGCACCTTTGGCTAGTTAATAAAAAGCATTTACCTGAGCAAAGGTTTTGTCTTGTCCAAAGTGCCCAAATAATCCTCCACTGTGTTTCTCCTTGATTATGTTTTCCCTCATAGAATATTTTGGAATGCACAATTTTTTACCTTTAAATAGTAAACCTCCTTGGATAAGATAATCCAACCACTAGCTTCTATTATGAACTATTGGATTTTGTACAACTGCATAAATATCCTTGAAATCAACATCATCTTTATACATATCAACCATTTCTTCAAATCCTACAACACCGACTCTTAATTCTTGCAAAATGAAATTTACCCTGCTTAGAGCATTAGCAACTTTGTTCAGCTTACCACTTGTATGTTTTATCACAAAAGTAAAGCTCTGTAAAAGCTCTACCCACTTGGCATGTTTTTGGTTCAATTTTAGCTGGTTGTTTATGAACTATAATGCAAGATTGTTAGAATACAATACAAACTCCTTTGGTAGCAAATAATGTCTCCATTTTTTTAAAGCTTGCACAATAGCATAAAATTCTTTATCATAAGAGGAATACTTCTTCTTAGCTTCATTTAGTTTCTCACTAAATTATGCTATTGGTCTTTGTTCCCGACTCAAAGCTACTCCAATTGCAACTCCACTAGCATCAATTTCAACTTGAAAAACTTTTCAAAAATCAGGTAAAGCTAAAACAAATTTCTTTGTAATTTTCTTCTTCAGTAACTCAAAATTTCTATCTGCTGCTTCTCTCCACTTGAACACTGGATTAGTCTCTTTGATTGTTTCAATAATTGGTGCACCAATTTGACTAAAACTTTTGATAAATTTCCTATAGAAACTTGTAAGACCATGAAAGCTTCTTACCTCAAATATGTTTCTTGGAATAGGCCAGTTCCAAATTGCTTGGAATTTCTCTGGATCCATTTTCAGACCTTCTTTAGAAACTACGAATCCCAAATAGACTAATTCTTCTTTCATAAAACTACATTTCTTCAGATTTATTAGCAGTTTCTCTTTCCGCAGAGTTCTTAAAACTAACTTAAGATGCTCCAGATGTTCCTCTTTGCTTCTACTGAAAACTAAAATATCGTCAAGATAAATAATGACAAATTTTCTTGCATATTCCTTCAAGACTTCATTCATCAATCTCATGAATGTGCTAGGTCCATTAGTGAGTCCAAAAGGAATCACTAACCACTCATACAACCCACTATTTGTTTTAAATGCAGTTTTCCATTCATCTCCTTCTCTAATTCTTATTTTATGATATCCACTCTTCAGATCTATTTTAGTAAAATACTTTGAACCACTCAAACAATCCATCAAATCATACATTCGTGGTAAAGGAAATCTATACTTGATTGTGATCTTTTTTATGGCTCTGGAATCAGTACACATACGCCATTCACCTCCTTTCTTTGGACTGAGTACTTTTGGTACAACACATGGACTAAGACTCTATCTGATTAATCCCTTATCCATTAGTTCTTGCACTTGTCTTCCAAATTCTGCATTCTCTTGAGGAGTTAATTTGTATGCTTCTTTTTTTGGAAAACTTGCTTCAGGTATCAGGTCAATGTGATGACTAATACTCCTGATTGGTGGCAAGGCATTTGGCAACTCATCCATAATAATATCAGCAAAATCATTCAACAGAGTTTTGATTTCTTTAGGTAAATCATCTAAGTTTGTATAAGTCAAAATTACCTTAGGTCTCCCTATAACAGAAAAATGCATTTCTTCACCTTTTCCAACCTCTTGCAACAAATCCTTTCCACTGATCAACATAACATTGTTTCCAGGCGCTCCTTTGCTTGCTTCATCCTTCAATGGCAACAATGTATGCTTCACTCCATCTTTCTCAAAGGAATAGGTGTTTCTTATACCATCATGAATAGGTTTTCTATCAAACTGCCAAGGTCTTCCCAGCAACACATGGCATACATCTGTTGGCATTACATCACACAATATCACATCCTTATAAGTACCAATCTGTATCTCTACCTTGCATTGTTCTGTCACAATAATTTGATGTCCTTTTTGTAGACATGACACTTTGTAAGGAGTAAGATGTATTGTTTTTACTAATCCCAACTTGTCCACCATTCTGTAGAAATAAGGTTATCAGTGCTTCCACTATCAATTATCACTTTACAACATTTTCCTTTGGATTTGCATGTAGTTCTGAATAAACTCCTTCTCTGAGTTAGTTCTCCTATCTCTTTCTCCACCTTAAGCAATACCCTTTTTAACAACAAGGATTCTCCTTCTTCGGGTGATTCTTCCTTGTTTGCAAATTGAGGTTTTTCTTCCTTTGCCTAAGCCACATTCACATTCCTCTGACTTGTTGCTTTATTATGAGGACAATCTCATGATCCATGTCCCCATTCTCCCCATGTATAACATCGAATATCTCTTCCTTGGCCTCTTCCTCTGGGTGCAAATATTCCTCTACTAAAGCCTCCTCTCTATGGTGGTCTACTACTTGAAATTCCTGCTTCACTCTGATGGTGTTAGAATCTTGGTCTGGTAGTTCCTCTACCTCTTGCTGAACTTTTCCCTCTGTTCCTCTAATTTTGTTTCCTCAACATCTTATCTTTTGCCTTCAAAGATGCTTGATAGGCATATTCAATTGTCTTCAGACTGAGCAAGCCCATTTCATCTTGTATATCATACCTCAAGCCATTGATGTATCTGGCTACCTTGTCCATGTCATCCTCTGCATGTCCTGCTCTAATACTCAGCTTATAAAACTCTTATGTATATTCTTTGACAGTCATTCCTTTTTGCCTCAAATTTTGTAACTGTATGAAAAGATTTAACTGATAATCTTTTGGCATAAATTTAGCTTTCAATTTACTCACCAGTTTATCCCATTGCTTGATCTTGGACTTCCCTTTTCTTGTTCTGGATGTTTGTAGTTCATCCCACCAGATAGCTGCATGACCTCTCAATCTGGTAACTGCAAATTTCACCTTCTTTTTATCATCAACCTCCTCATAGTCGAAATACTTGTCCACTAAACTGATCTAGTCCATCAACTCTTCTGCATTGAGATTCCCTTCATACAAAGGTATTTCCACCTTTGGTCTTCCACTTACTTTAGCCAACATCTTGATAACTTTGGTAGTTTCATTTTCCTCCTCTTCTTCTTCCTCAGAAGATTCTTCTGTAGCACTGGCAACTCCTTCATCAGGTGCTCTCCTCTGAGCAGTCTCCATTGTATCCATCCTTGTATGCAGACTCCGGATCTCATCCAACAGAACTGCATTTGCTTCAAGTCTTCCTCGACCTATGCCAGCTCCTCTCCTCGGTGGCATGTTTACTGCAACAAAACTTAATCTCTATGCTCTGATACCAAATGACACAGGAAGTTGAAGAAACGAGGTTGTCGTCTGAAAATAGACTAGTGGTTAACTTTATAACCAATCAACTACGCTTAAACAGATTCTGTATGCGGCCTCTCTTCTCGTGAGGGTCCTGCTTAGCTGTACTATCATTGCCGGTCCCACTTTGACTTTTCCTCAGAAGAGTGCTTCGATATGTACCGTTGATTCACTCCTTCTGATCCAATGACTATTGCATCGTATCATGCGCTAATTAGTCGGGTGATCATCATTGTCGATTGACCCCGCTTGATCCAATAGTCGTTGCGAATCTCACTCAGACTCTAGCATGGTCAATATCAAATCGAGAGCACACGAGAAAAGTTGTTTTCTCTCTCCTTCGTGTGCTACATGTCAAGCACTAAGGCTAATTGCGCGGACTTGGAACAATACTACTTACCACCTTTCGGGCGCAGGAGATACCGCTTCCCGCTCATCCAATGCAACCCACGTGATTATTACTTAAATTTAAGAAAGACGCCTTAAGGAAGGTTTAGCGTTTTAACCACAATATTAACCTTAAACATGAATCGATAGCGATTAACAGTAAAACACATAAACGACTGTGATTTATAAATAAAGAGTTAAACAGAGAAAATACCTGATTAGGGTCCAGAACGTCGATACATAGATGTAAATGAAATTCTGCACCAGGATTAACATACAACACCACAATTCAATAAATTATTCAACAATATGGAAATTACAGAGTCTTGGTCCTCCCAGCTCAATTACAACAATTTATCTGACCTCTGTCTCAATCTCAAACCCTATCTCTGTCACGCCTGTTGCTTATTCACTCAATTGTCAATCATCTCAGCTAATCCTTCTCCATTACATTCTTTCCTCTTTTATGAGTCAAATCCTAGCCTAACTGCATTGACAACTCGATCCCTATATTAATCAATCTAACAATTAAACCTCTATTCTCAAGCTCTGTTACACACCTACACTAAAAACTTATCTCTTAGTCTAAAAATAATACAATATTATAATTATTACAATAATGAAGTAAATATACTTTTTGAGAGATCCAACCCTCTCTACTAAAACCGACTTTGACCACTTAGGTCAATGAAATTCATCTCTTTTAGCCACAACATGTGAACATACAATCACATTGTTGGCTAAGTCTGGATGCTCCTGCATCAGTGGCTATCATCATGGGCATCATTAATGTTCTCTTATTTTTGTTGGCATGCTTTATTTTGTGTTGCATTAAAAAACGTTGGGGTGAGAGTGTGACAAAAAATTCTTAGAAAGACGAGCGAACCCTAATTGAGAAGGGTGGGCCTTCTAAGAAGGAATACATGGAGACTACATAATATGTAGAGTGCAACAAGATATTATTCTTATAGGGAAGAAAATATACTTTTGACCTATAATATGTTCTCCTTTTCTCTCTAGAGGTTTTTGGGAAAGGAAGTGTTGGTACAACCTACAAGGTAGTCCTAGAAGATGGAGTTCTCTTATGCACTTTCTCTCTTCTTTTATATTTTTTTTTTTCTATGGGCCACAATTAGGGTTTTTTAATTTAATTTTATTAATTCATATTATAAAGGTCTATAACAATCATTTGGTGGTTAAATTGCATTGATTATACAACCAAGAAATTTTCCTAAAGGTGCAAAGATACACTGAAGGAATTATAGATTTTGAAAGATTTTCTTGAAAAACTAAATATCTAAATATAGAAAATCCTATTTCTAATAGAATAAATATTATATTTGAAGATATATGAAATGTATGACCACACCTATCTTGAAAAATTAAACGACTAAATATAGAAACTCCTATTACTAATAGAATAAATATTATATAAAGATCATTTGAGAAAAATTGAGATATATAAAATGTATGACCACACGTATACGTGACTGCACAACTTGGTATAACATGTATTGTATTGAGATAAAGTCGGTTCGGTGAATGATAGTTATCTCTAGTAGATAATGCTAACCTTATTGAAAATTGGAAACTAAAGAATCAACTAAGTGTCATAGATGTGTACCGATAACAGATTTAGTGAGGGTGACGACTTTCGTTTTCACCCATGTTAAGGATATTCTTCAAGTAGTGCATATTTAATAGTGGAATGACTTGATCCTAGATTTATTATGATCCAAGATTAAGGCACATATTCAAATATGCTTCAATACATATAGAGAAAAACAATGACGACTGACCAAATATAGTTCAGGAATCAAAGAACATAGAACAAATTGACATCAGTGATGATATTCAATGAGAAGACTATGAACTAGGTGATGATGAAAACATTCCTTTAGTAGTAAGGAGAAGTAGGGCTAGAGGTGTATCTTCACAAAATGATAAATTAGATGAGGCAATTCACCATGAAAATCAACAATTTCCAAATGCAAATGATTTTATAGAAGAAGACAATATTGATGATATACAAGATGAAGATCAAATTAATAGATCTCATAACATTGATATTTATTTATCTAGAAACAAATTTTATTGATACAGAATATGATGAAGGTGAATATGAGGATGATCACAATATGAATTTAGCAGAATGGTTTAGGAAGAGTAATATTAATTGCCTGCAAGAAAATATGAACATTGACAAGGAAGCATTGCAAGACATAGATGCAGATCATAACATAAATGAAAACTTCTAGATACTTTACACAATATTTAATTCATATTTACATAAGGACATTTTTTATGTCCCATTTTGAAATGGTTGGTTGTTATTTGGTTGTAATTGTCATTTAATTACTATGTTTAGAACTGATAATCCAAATTGGTGTTTTGGATATTCTTATAGATATACCCATTACTTGATGAAATTAATGTCATTAAAATGTATGTTGTTTAATATGATTTGTTGGTTGGAAATAACAAGATCAATTAGTTGGATAAGAGTTACCATGGTTAGTTTCATCTATTGGTTGAAAATGGTTAGAAGTGATGAATTTACTAGTTGAGACACAATTAAAATAATTTATGTCTGTATAAATTGTCACATATTGTGCATACACACAAATATAACTTGTGAAGTTGAATTAAGGAATTAATTAACACAAATATATTAAACTATACTACAATAGAAATATGAATCATTGAGGATCTTTGGATGGGTAATGAAAGTGAATTCAAATTGTCTAATGAGTTTATTCATTTTTGTAATCAATGATAACTTTCCCACATGCAGGTAATATTTTCCCCATATAGGGAATTTGTGATGGCATGGTGTCCTTATCATTTTATTGTTGTCGTCATCATCATCATTTAATCATCATCCTCATTGTCATTGTCATTGTCGTCATCTTCACCATCACCACCACTATCATAGGTTGTTTTCTTATGAGAATTATCACCATATCTTCCCTAGTTTCTGATATATATATATATATATATATATATATATAGAGAGAGAGAGAGAGAGAGAGAGAGAGAGAGAGATATATATATATATATATATATATATATATATATATATATATAGAGAGAGAGAGAGAGAGAGAGATATATATATATATATATATATATATATATATATATATAGAGAGAGAGAGAGAGAGAGAGAGAGAGAGAGAGAGAGAGAGAGAGAGGAAAAAAATGATTGGTTAGGTTACCGTACATAGACCATATTTAATGTTTTCCATACTTCCAAAACATAGGGTTTCTAATCCAAGGTAGGTCCCAAGCACATTGATGAAGCCAACTATATCTTGGATGTATCATCCAAATATTTTCTATATTTACAAGCCCACCTATTATATCCATTGTTTTTTAAAATGTTAAATATTTTCACACATGATATACTAAATAGTAAATGGATAATACAAATACTTTCCATGGTTGATATTATTATAGTTATATGCTCTTTGTTATTAACAATGTACACTTTGAAATGGGAACTGATACAATTACCTTTTTTTTTAAGGTAGCAAAAAAATCAACCGATTTTGAAAAGTGTTGATTCATAATACATATATTTTTTTGAGCATAGTTTTTGACACGTTAAATTTTTTCTATGTACATTGTTTTTAAAATGTTAGTGATTTTCAGGTTGATTTTAAAAAGTGTTGATGCAACATCAAGCCCTTTTTTAGAAGACTTATTTTTTGACTTTACATTTTCTAATGTGTTAAATATGAATAATGTTTTTCTAAGTTTAACAATGTTTGAAGTAGTCATCTTCTTCATTTTTTTTTTGTTTTTATTTTAATATCTATATATATATATATATATATATATTTTAGTGAGATCTTTATTTTTTTGTATAGTTAAAAAAAGGTCAATATTTTAAAGTTTCGAAATCTATATATTTATATATCGTTAATTGATTTTTCAATGCACATCAAATAATTGTCTCTAAAAAAACAATAATTTTTAACAATTGACATAAAAATACACATTTTGAACATAAATATAACAAAAAACTACACATTTTGAGACTTTTTTGCTAAAAATGACATGTCAAAATCACAATTTAACAAAAAATGGTGAAATAATAGTTTTTTTTTTTTTTTTTTGAATTTCATGTCAAAAAATTATAATAATCACCGTTTTTTGTCAAAAAATAATGATTCACATCAAAATTGAAGCGAAAATCACATAATGCAAATATTGAACATATAACAACATTAATTGAATACTTATTCTTCTCATAAAATGTCAAAGTCAAAACATTACAAGTATAACTAATTAATAGTTACAAAAAATGAGCTTGATTTCCAAGCATAACTTAAATTTAATCAATAATATCACGTAATCCATACTCTTCATCTTCTAGAGTTTCATCATTGTCTTCTTCCACAATATTTTCTGCTTCAGTTTGCTCATTTTCCTCTTTTGATGGATCTTTGATGTTTGCAAATCTCCCAATGTATGCCTTTCCAATCATTCCATCTAATGGTGGTTGAGGTTCCTTTTCCTTTTTTTCCACACGTGATTCATTAAAATCCCCTTTCCTCAACCCAACTTCTTGCATTGCATCTAGAAGAAATTGAAGAGCATTAATTCTTTGCTGAATAAATTTTCACTGTACTGGGTCTTTTTCAATGGCAATGAAATTTCTTCCTTTTTGTAGGCAACATGTTAGTGTTGTACCTAATTATCAAGCACAAAAGAAATAATGAAGTAAATTAGTATAATCACATATAACTTAAGAAAGAAGATATTGAAATTCAATTTTATATAATAAAACTTACCTGAGACTAAGAATAAATCCAGAACCCGATCTCCTTCATTTGAACATAAGTCTTTAAGACAGTTAATCAAAGACTGTCGTTTTTGATAAATGTTAGCTATCTCTTCTTTTTCTTCTTTATTTTCATATGTTAGTTTTTTAACAACAACATCATAAACTAGTACTTGACTATGACTCTTTCCATCTACCCGATTAAGAAGCACATGCTTATAGCTATCAGCTTTTGTCCAAATTTCAACATGGATGAACTCACAATTACTTATAATTGATTGATCTCCATGGTTAATAAGATTTCATTTTTTCCTGTAATATGAAATAGTAAAATTTCAATTAACTTGTACATAAATGATTTTTTTAACATTAATCAAACATACAATTTCAATGTCTTACCGTGTAAGCCGCATCCTTGTGTTTGCTTTTCCGTTGAAGGTTGTTAATAGCATTGGAAATTGTGTGTTTGAATGAAATGTCACAAATCTCCATAATGGTGATGTTGTGACATCTGCAAATCCCACAACCACTTTACTAAGAGCTTGATATGTATAAGGGTCACTATCATAGTCAATGTTTGAGATATTGAAACCATGAGGAATATCTGCAATAAATAGGGAATAATCCCTTTTAGGTATGAGTTGAGAAATGTCTTCACAACCACCTTGTATTATTTGATATTGGATAGTCTCAAGATCATTCCAAATGAAATGAGCAAGACTAGGATCAAGTTCAACATTACTAAGACATTGCTTTCTCAGTCTTTCCATCTTAATTTTTTCAATAAAGCTTCTGAAACTATCTAGTGCTCCATTTTCATACTTCTCCATATTTAATGAAATAAATAAATATATGTATAAGTTATAAAAGAAAAATGGTATACAGATGAATAGAAATGAATGTATAAATCAACATACCTATTTAAATGCAATATACAAATCTTTTAGTGTTGATGTAGAACTTGAATATGGGTAGTTGCGTACAACATCATCCCAACTAACTTCATTCAACAATTTAACAATTTGTTCTTGTACTCTCATGTAAACCTTGTGTCTGAATAGATAAAGTAAAAAAAGTTAATATAATGATATGTATAACAAATACTACCAACAAAAATATGTTATATTTAAAAGAAAATTATAATCTAGAAATAAGTAAAAATAATTCAACAAACTTAATTTTGAAATTTCTCAAACATTTCGTCCAATGATAATTCCATTGCCTTCACACGAGATAATATTATTTTGACAAGTTTTTTATCCTTCTCTCCTTGCAATGCTCTCCAAGGTTGATAGTCATATATTTTAAAAGGAGCTTCATTTCAGGGCCTGATTTACTGCTGCTACATATCAATGGTTTAGATTTTTTGACCTTCTGGTTTTTAATGCCAATGTTCTCCCACATGCTAAAAATATCATTAATCAATTCCCATATCTCTTCAGTTCTAAATTCCAACTGGAAAATGTTATCCATACCTCTGAATATATCAGAATTTACTTTGTTGCCTTTTGAATTGATTTTTTCCTCAATTTGATAACCTATTTCCATACAACATTCCTTTTGAAATGCTAGACTAACCTTTGTCTTATCCCCACCACATTTTTCTTCAAATTCATTATGAATAAATCTAACCCTTTGGATGAAAGTCATAGACATCCTATACTCATTATCTGTATTATGATCCCATGCTAATAACTTTGCTTATGTATCTGATAAAAGAACATAAATGATACATTTCATTGTTTCAAAATGTGCATTATTAGGATATTCCTCCATCAATTCCCTTTGAGCTTTTACAAATGGTTCCCTTGAGTACATAATAGTTGTATTCAAAACATTTTGACTTATCAAATGCTTCTTTGCTCGGAACTTGAATGGGATAAAAAAGAAGCACATAATCAACCACATGAGCATATGGATTGTACCTCATAAATGTCTTCAAGTTGTGAACATGCAAGTGGTGTGGCTTTCTAATTTGATATTTAAATTGTCCTTCACTTGGCTTATAGATTTGATTGACATTAAGTTGAAATGTATGACCACTCTCAATTAAGTTTATCTTCATCAAGTGATGTCGAATGAAATTTTGTTTTGTTTTAATAATGACATCCTCTAAATCAACTCCTGGTGTAATGATTTCCTTGCTTCCTTTTGAGTTTTCACTATGATCTTCACTGTTGGCCATGACTTTTTGAGAATGATCAACTTTTAATTTCTTCCTCCTCTTGGTTATCAAATTTTCTTCTACATAAGTAACATCCTCATCATCAACTAGAACAAAGACATTCTTGGGAATTTTTTCTTTTGGTCTTTTATGGCTCTTCTCCTTTCTAACATCAGTTCTAATCTCATCCTTAGTAATGGAAACATATTCTTCAACTTCAACTTTAATTTCAACTTCCTCATCTTCAAAAGTAACATGTCTAGCTTTGCTAGATTTATCCACTATAGGCATTCTTTGTTGATCCCTTGGATGTAGTCTTGTAGCATCATGAAGTACTTTTTTTTCTTGTTTTCCATATCTTCTTCTGGGCTTGAGTAGAAACCACTGAAAAAATTCATAATATCTTGCTCTATAAAACAAATCCCTCCCACCATAACTGAATGATTTTCAACAAAATTATGTCAAACAAAATACCATATGTCAATAAAAACTAAGTTATAAAAGATATAATGATAACATTACAATAAAGCAAAACACATAAATAAAAATAAAAATACTTATGATATCTTATGCCATCTCGTTTATGATTTATTTACACATCTTTGTAGAATCATCGCCATGTCATACATTGAAAATGCAAACTCATATCTAATCTTTTCATGTGACTTGGGCAGTTTTGTAAGTACATAAACAACTTCAGTGTCAAGTATCAAACACATGTCTAGTACTTTTCCCAACACCTCATAACTTTCACTATCGTTAGGGATATCAACATATAGATATATCTGCAGATGTTGTTTGCCTTCTCTATCTTTCACAAACCATACAAGTTCTATATGCTTCCCTTCTTGTGATTTCTTCCAATAAGAAACCAAATTATTATCCTTAGAGGCATTTGTTAGATTTGTAGCTATTAGCTCAGGTCGACTTCATTCACTAGTATTTTTTTAGGATCCACCTCCACCTTTAGTTGTCTTTGCTCGAGAAAGATTGACAAAAATATTCCTTGATGCCATTTTCCTGCAAAATACACACACCCACACACACCCACACATATATCACTAAATTACAAAAAAACCAATAGCTTAAGTAAAAAAACAAAACGAAACCAAATTTAAAAATGAAAAAAGGTCAGAAAAATGCACATCAGCCCCCATGACAAGTTTGTTGTTATGTTCATATAGGGTTAAAAAAAACCCATTCCTTAGAAACTTTTTTTTTTTACATTTTTTCCCGGTCCCTTGGTAGGCCAGGGGTCGATTATGAGAATCGGCCCCATTCCTGCGAGGGAGTCGTTGTGCCTTAGGAATGTGCACCTAGCCATGGCCATGCCCGCCCAGGGAAAAATCACCCCCTTGCAGGTTAGGGGGCTGATTTTGAGAATCAACCCCTTGGCCTGCTAGGGAGCCAATTATGGGAAAAAACACCTTGCAAGACTAGAGGGCCCATTCTAAGAATCGGTCCCTAGCCTACGAGAGGCTGATTCCCGAAATTGGATCCCTAGCCTGGAGGGGGTTGATTCTTGGAATCACCCCCTTGGCAAGCCAGAGGGTTGTTTTTCATCGGGTGGGCACGCCCACAGCTGAGTGCGCCAGCCCACAGGAACTTGTGCCTGTGGGTGGGCGTGCCCGACCATGGGTGTGCCTACCCACGACAAAACGGGCATGCTGATCTTGTGGGCAGGCACGCTCTCGATACAGTGGGCATGCAACTTGCATGATCGTTGTGTCGTGGGAAGGCATGACCATGGCCAAGCGCACCCGCTCAAAGAAACTTGTGCCTGTGGGTGGGTGCGACCAGTCATTGGCATGCCCACCTGGGGAAAAACGACCCCCTGTCCTACTAGGGTCGATTTTTGGAATCAGTCCTCGGCAGGCTAGGAGGCCTATTCCTAGAATTGGCCCCTGGAAGGCCATGGTGCCAATTCTTAGATTTGGCCCCTAGCAGGCCATGGGGTTGATTCTAAGAATCAACCCCCTTGCCTGCCGGGGATTGATTCTCAGAATCAGCCCCCTAGCCTACTAAGGGGTCATTTTGCCGTGGGAGGGAATGCACACCCATGGCACATCGGTTGTGTTGCACGCCCACGACCGAGTGCGCCTGCCCATAGGCATAGGTTGCGTAGAAGGGTGTGCTCGCTGGAGGCAAAATGACCCCCTAGCCTGCCAGGGGACCGATTATGAGAACCAACCCTAGGCAGTCCAGTGGGCTAGACATGCCCACGACTAGGCACGACCACCCACAGACACAAGTGCCATTCCGGGGGCCAATTCTCCCTATGGGTGGGCGTGCCCGACCACGACATATCGGTCGCATTACACACCCACGACTAAGCGCACCCACCCATAGGTATAGGTTGCATGGGAGGGCGTGACCACCCAGGGCAAAATCTAGGGGACTGATTCCGGGAATCCACCCTAGGCGGGCCAAGGGGCCAGACATGCCCACGACTAGGCGCGATCCCACAGACACAAATGCCCTACGCGGGGTCAATTCCTATAATCAAACCCCTATCCTTCTAGGGTGTCATTTTGCCCTGGACGAACATGCCCATGGCCGGGCGCGCCCACCCACAAGCATAGGTGCCTATAGGTGGGCACCCCCGACAGTGGGTGTGCCCACTTGTGGCAGAGCGCCCCCTCACAGGCCAGGTGGCCGATTCTCCGAATCGGTCCCGTGGCCTACCAAGTGGCCACTCTGCCCTAGCGAGTGTAGAGCATTGGGAAGGTATGTTTTAATAAATGATTTAGTGATGTTTTAAGCAATAGTTGTAATCTTTTCTTTATTATAAAGTAGGGAAAATGTAACGAGAACGAGTCTAAACTGATCCAATCACTAACAGTTGTCTTCTCTACGCAGGAAAAGGTAAAAGCAGGAAGGCGCAATGCAAAATGAGGATTTGACGAGAAGATAACGACTGTCCCTCCAATTCTAAATAAGGTTCAGACCAGGTCGAGTAAATCAAGGAAGATCAGTCCGGAACGAGATGAAGGACTGCCAGTTCGGAAATACAGGCCGAGTAAAGGAAAGCGTTAACAGTTTAGCAGATCCCTCAGGATCTTCGATCCTGAGGGATCGCTACGATCAATCGTTTTGTCGACCGATGAACTCCACCGTTAATTGTATAAAAGGAGGGTAGCATTGGAAACTAGGGATGACTTTTGTATCTTTACTTTCTATTCATGAATTTTATTATCAGTTGAACTCAGACTATTGAGTCTCTCTGAGACTTAGTTTTGTACTCTCATTGATGCGTTAATATAATATCTTGGTGTTAATTTCTCCGTGCGTCTGAAGTAGTTTACGGCAGTGCGCCATTGGAAGCTTTGGGCCCGGCTCCAACGGACACTGGCTGATTGTACCATTACAATTCTGCTTTGTGTGGTTTGTTTCTCATAATCTGTTATGGTTGCATGTTGTCTCATATTTATTCATCTGTAGCTGTCCTGTTATAAATCTCTGTAACAAGTTCATATCATACTTTCAGGATTCTTCGCATACTGTTGATCCGAATTATTTGCATCAATTACAGAATTCATAAGTAGAATATTTCAGCTACAGGTGATTGGGGTTAATGGATCGTTGGTGACTATTGCAGATCGTGTACATATGATTGACGTTTCCTGTCTTTAATGATTTGCTGTCCCATTTGATATATATATGATTGACGTTTCCTGTCTTTAATAATTTGCTGTTCCATTTGATTAAGCTGCAAACTTGTATAAACGATTGCTTTCCTTTTTGTATGTAAGTGTGTGCCAAGGATTGGAAGTGTTGACCTCGCGAGACTTAGTTTCTTTACTGCCGTTCCTTTTATTGCTATTCCATTTCTAAAGTTGCTGTTCCATTCTGTTTTCTTGCTTGCGTTTATTGAAGTGGCATGAGAGGAGGTTCACGACTGTTGTGAGATACAGCAGACGCTATAATGCTCCCAGATCATGATCCATACTCCTTCATCAGTTTCTAGGGGGATAGGTTACTAATTCCATACCCTCGACCGACGAAGTTGCTGCGTGTGTGATTTCTTTATGCAAAAGTAATTTAGCATTAGCATCCGTTTACTCTTGTATTCTTTAGATCTATACTACGAAGCATTATCCTGACAAATAGCCTCAAACTAAGATGTCCTTTACAATAACAAAACGCTCCCGGATTGACTTGTAATGTGAGATAACTAGAGGTGAAAAAGACCCTTGTTACAGCTCCACATTTTGGCGCCGTTGCCGGGGAAGGGGCATAGCCATTTGTTTTTTTACAGGGTAGTGTGTGAATCTGTTAGGGGAGAACTGGATTTTAAAAACGGAAGGTAAGAACCTGCGTGCGGAGCATGTAAAAGCCTTGCTCCACCGTCCACTTTCCTAGCAGAATTGATTTAGTAATTTAATTGGAGTGCATGACTAAGCAGAAAAAGCCAGAAAAGAATCAAAAGCCTCCATCCAAAATCGAAAAAGCCAAGGGGTCGGCGACCCTTGGACGAAAGACCTTTATAGACGAAATTTACAAGAAAGCCGGATCTCCGCCATCAGTAGGTTATAGGAAAGTAAACTCTAAACAACCTGCTAGTTCCCTTCAGGCCTCAGAATCACCATCTGAAGCCTTTGCGGAGGTGCACAGTCAGACAGAGGAGCAGGACTTTCAAGAATTTGACAATTCGACTCCTGGACCAGTGCACGAAGGAAATTTTAGCAACCTTTGCGAAGGAGAAGGAGAAACAGGGGAAATCGAGGAACCTAGATCTCATATTGAACCAAACCAGCCTTTAAATAGTCCGGATAAAGGAAGCGCTGCAAAAATCCTTGTTGAGGGAGTTCATTCACCTCAGACCGTAGGGGCCATCATTATCCCTGATAAAGGGAGTGCTGTAAAAACAGTTCCTGCTAAGATTACCCCTCCGCAACCAAGGAATACTCTATTGGAAATTCCTGAAGATTACTGACATATATTTGATTCCATGGTGCAGAATCAGCCAAATACCCAAACCTCTACTTTGCAGTATCCCATAGTAGATTCCGCTGCGAATGCACCAATGAAGGCAATTCCGCTTCAACATATCCCGACGTTTCATGGACTCACATCAGAAGATCCTGATGCGTTTCTATTCAAATTTGATGTGTTATGCAGGGGATACGATTACACCACTGATCCCCAGAAGCTAAAGCTGTTTCCCTCTACCTTGAAGGGAGCAGCTCTGAGATGGTTCATGGGTCTAGGTGGTGGAGTCATAAACAATTGGGACGAAATGAAAGCGGCCTTCTTAAAAAAATATTAGGATTACTGTAGATCAAGAGAACTAAAGGATGAAATCTTTCAAATGTCTGCCAGACCAAATGAAACTTTAGAAGAATATGTAGAACGTTTCCAATATAACTTGCAGAGATCTCCATATGCATCGTTACCTCTGCCCGATAACGTGTTGAAAACTGCATTGATTAGAGGTATGAAGGAGCAATGGATTGAAACGTTGAATATTATGGGAAAAGGAGACATTTATCAGGAAAATTTTGCTGACATCATTGATCTGTGTATCAGGAGCTCAAGAGGCAGCACAAGGATAAAACTAGCAGAATATGATCGCTTCACTAGAGACAATCGAACATCAACAGAAGGAGTATCACGAGTGGAACTTGGGAATCTGTTAGAGAATTTTAAAACTGATATCATGGGGACATTAACTACACAGCTCGATATTGTGCAGGCTAAACAGAAGCAAGCAGAGGCGGAACAGAATCTGGCAATCTTCTGCCCGCGGTGCAGGAAGAAACATAGCCAGAAAGAATGCCCGCTCGATACAGTTCAAATATGTGCTATTTGTACCAAGGACCATCCGACTGAAAGCTGTCCCTCGCTCCCTGGTTTGAAGGCGGTGTACAAAGAAGCAGAAGAGGAACCAGAATCAGCATACTTTATTAACCAGCGTCGTCAATGGCAACCTAGGCAACCTGGTATGTTTCAAGATCCCTCCTCTTCTTTTCAATCTCCGCAATTTAATGCTTAGCAACAGAATATGTGGCAAAATCAGTCTCAGCACCCGTTTTCAAATTGGCCGCCTCAAATGTTTCCTACTCCGAACCCTTGGATGAACCAAGCTGGTTGGCCAAACTTTCCTTATCCTCCGCCATATTGGCCAAATAATTCATATCCTCCGCAGTGGACCCCTTCCACTTCGCAAAGTTCACCCTGGCAGAGCAACTGGCCAAGATCGACATATCAAACACCAGGATCAATTCCGCTCCCTCAACCAACTCTGCCAGCCTTGCAACAAAATCCCCAGCCCAACCTAAGACTGCAGCTCCCAGCCCAACCCAACCCGAACCCAAATAATCGACCAGTTCAATCTCTTCAAATTATAGAATCTTCCGAGATTGAATCTGCTCTGCAGGAGTGCAATGATCTTCAGTTGAGATCTGGGCGAATAATAGAAACTGAGGGACATAGAACCGCTCATATTGAAAACCAGTTACCGATAGAACAGCCGTCACAACAAGAAGAAGTAAGTAAAGACCAAGTTCATCAGCAAGTACTTACATCTTCTCCACCTTTCCCAGAACGACTGGCCATTCCGAGACAAATGCAATATCTGGATTTTGATATTCTGGGAGAACATCAAAAGTTGTATATAATAATTCCATTCCTTCAGGCTATACAGGATATCCCCATATATGCAAAAACCATAAAAGACCTGTGTAGCAGAAAAACAAAAAGAAATATAACCCCTAACCCTAGAGTCCAGGTAGTCGGCACCTTATCCGACCTCTTATCAGGGAAAGAAACACCAATTAAATATGAGGATCCTGGAAACCCAATTGTCACTGTTCAAGTCTGTGGGCAGACCCTGACCAACGTTTTAGTAGATCTAGGGGCTGCGATTAATATCCTGACAACATCAACCTGCCAGAAGCTTGGAATCACATCGGTAGAGCCTACTTCCACTTTACTAGAACTAGCTGACCGATCAGTAATAAGACCAGAAGGCACCTTGTATGATGTCATGGTTTCAGTGGACTCTTGGGAATACCCGACCGATTTTCTGGTGATTAATCCCAAAACCCGACTAGATGGACATCCGCTAATTCTAGGTAGACCATGGCTCGCTACTGCTGACGCCTACATTGGATGCCGGCAGGGAAACATGACCATAACCAGAGGACTGGATATCAAAAATTTAATCTTGTACCCGCCAGCCCAGCCAAGCATCACACCTCATATATCGCTGACCAATCTGCGCCCTGCCTCATATATTACTGATAATATTAGACCACCATTAACAGTTCAGGAAGCGCTAGATTTTAAGGATCAAACGGAAGATGATGCCATCAATAAATTCATTAATCAGACAGAATCCACATCATATACACAGTGCTTTATGATAAAAGCGGCATTTGATAACGAATTAGAGGAAGATCCTCTAAAAGATGACAATGACCCAAATATACCTGTAACCTCTGTTGCTAACAGCAAAGTAATACAAATTGAACCGGGCAAAACTTTAAACATTAACGCTAATCTGACACCTGAGCAAGAGACCAAACTCATCCAGCTCCTACGAAAGTATCAGGAGGCATTTGCTTGGGACTATCCCGATATGAAGGGGATTGATCCCCAGCTATGTACACATCGTATCTATATCGAGAAAGATGCAAGACCAATTCGCCAACCACAAAGAAGACTCAATCCCCACTTAAAAGATGTTGTAAAAGATGAGCTGCAGAAATTATTAGACGTTAATTTTATTTATCCTATTTCTGACAGCAAATGGGTCTCCCCACTTGTGGTCGTACCTAAAAAGAACGGGAAATGGAGGATCTGTGTCGATTACAGAGAATTAAACAAAGCTACACAAAAAGATCACTTCCCTCTCCCTTTCATAGACCAGGTATTGGACACCTTAGCAGGCAAGAAATTTTTTTCTTTCTTGGATGGCTTCAGCGGATATAACCAGATTCAGATTGCCCCTGAAGACCAGGACAAGACTACCTTTACTTGCCCCTGGGGAACGTTCGCCTACCGAGTCTTACCCTTTGGATTATGTAATGCTCCGGCCACATTCCAACGGGCTGTTCTTAGCATCTTCACAGATTTAATTAATGATGGATTGGAAGTCTATATGGATGATTTCACACCATATGGAGATGACTTTGATCCAACCCTGGACACTCTCGAAAAAGTTCTAGAGCGTTGCATCGCTACCAGGCTTTGCTTGAGTCACGAAAAATGTTACATGATGATGACAGAAGGACTCATTCTGGGACATTACATCTCAGCAGCTGGCATTCAGGTAGACCCGGCTAAAATTCAAATACTCATGCTTATCCCAACCCCCACTAATCAAACAGAGGTACGCAGTTTTCTTGGTTTTTCTGGGTATTATAGACGATTTATACAACATTACTCACGTATTGCCGCACCTCTACATGCATTAACTGGAAATGTTGATTTTTTGTGGACAGAAAAATGTGATCGAGCCTTCACAGAATTAAAGAAGTTGCTATCTACAGCTCCAGTTCTCAGAGGACCTAATTGGAACTTACCATTCCAAATTTCAACCGACGCCTCAGACACAGCAATCGGTGCAGTGTTGGGCCAAGAAGAAGAGAAAAGACCATACGCTATCTATTACATCAGCAAAAATTTGGCTCCGGCTGAATTAAATTACACTGTCACCGAAAAAGAATTTTTAGCTGTGATACATGCTATTAATAAATTTAGACACTATATTACAGGCTATCCCGTTATTTTGTACACAGACCATTCTGCTATTAGGTATTTAGCAAATAAGCCTGTTACAAATGGAAGAATAACCAGGTTGTTGATCTTGTTGCAGGAATTCGACATTACAATCAGAGACCGACCAGGGAAGGAGAACCCTGTAGCTGATTTTCTTTCACGAATACCAAAATCAGTTGAAACAGCAGCAGTTGAGGACCAATTCCCAGATGAACACTTATTTGCAGTCGCTGTTCAGACTCCCTGGTACGCTGATGTGGCTAATTATCTTGCAGTAGGTAAGCTTCCAAAACATTTAACTCCCAATGAACGGAAGCAAATCGTTGCGAAAAGCAATCGATTTTCGTGGGTTGGGGGCTATCTGTTTCACACAGGCGCAGATATGGAAATCAGAAGATGTATTCGAGAAGACGAAATCTTTGATATCTTGAAAGCCTGCCATGACGGGCCATGTGGAGGACATTTCGCTGAACGAAGGACAGCACACAAAGTATTACAAACAGGATATTACTGGCCTACAATCTTCAAAGATGCCAAAAAATTTGTCCAGGCCTGTGATAGTTGTCAACGTGTAGGACGACCTGGCCCAGCAGACGAAATGCCTTTGCGGCCTCAATTGGTGATCGAACCTTTCGAACGCTGGGCTCTGGACTTTGTCGGACCCATCAACCCCCCATCAAACCAAAAAACTTACATTTTGGTGGCAACTGAATATGTTACCAAATGGGTTGAGGCGGAGGCATTACCCAGAGCTACAGAGGAGTCGGTAATTCAGTTCTTGTTCCATTTGTTTGTACGTTATGGTCTCCCAAGGGAAGTGGTTACAGATGGAGGACCACAATTTGTGGGACATAAATTAGCTGCAACACTCAATAACCATCACATCCATCACAAAATTACTACCCCATACCATCCGCAGGCAAATGGGCAAGTCGAGAATAGTAATAAGATAATAGAGTCCATTTTGACAAAAACTGTTGCCTCACACCGCCGCGATTGGGCCGCCCGACTACCGGAGGCACTGTGGGCTTATCGAACCACATGGAGAAGTACCACTGGCTATTCACCATATCACTTAGTGTTTGGAAAGCAACCCATTTTTCCTATAGAATTTGAGATCCAAACCCTGCGAACTACCCAAGAAGTCGGATTGGATTTAAGTGAAGCACAGAAAAATCGATTACAGCAAATTAATGAGTTGGACGAAACAAGGCTCACTGCATTACAGAATACAGCACTCATCCAGCAGCAGCGAGCCAAATGGCATGATGCGCTCATCAAAAACAAGATATTTCACGAAGGAGACTGGGCTCTGTTATATGATTCTAGATTTCAGGATTTCCCGGGGAAGCTTCAGACTCGATGGTTGGGACCATACGAGATTCAAAAAGTCCATGACAATGGGACCCTTACTTTGATTACAATCGATGGATTTGGATATACATTTAAGGTAAACGGCCACCGAGTTCATCTGTATCGCAAACCGCTCACTCGGGAATCATTTTGCCAGCAGTTACGCCAAGATACTAACATCAACATTATGGGAGAGGAAGCAAAAAATTCCTCCCCTATAGATTGGTAAGAAGTTCATTCTTTATTACCACATTTTGTATATAAGATTGTAAATTTTGTATATATGTTGCGAGTGTGAGTTTTGCTGTTCCTCTTCAAAAGGAACAACACTTGTGAGTTTTGTTGTTCCTTTTCAAAAGGAACATCACTTGTGAGTTTTGTTGTTCCTTTTCAAAAGGAACAAAACTTGTGTGTTTTGCTGTTCCTTTTCAAAAGGAACAACACTTGTGTGTTTTGCTGTTCCTTTTCAAAAGGAACAGCACTTGTGTGTTTTGCTGTTCCTTTTCAAAAGGAACAGCACTTGCGTGTTTTGCTGTTCCTTTTCAAAAGGAACAGCACTTGCGTGTTTTGCTGTTCCTTTTCAAAAGGAACGACACCCTTGAGTTTTGTTGTTCCTTTCCAAAAGGAACAACACTTTTTGAATTTTTGCTGTTCCTTTCCAAAAGGAACAGCACTTTTGAATTTTTGCTGTTCCTTTTTAAAAGGAACAGCACTTTTGAATTTTTTTTATCCCTTTTTAGGAGGAGCAACATTTGTGTGTTTTTTTTCAATTCTTTTTTTTAGCAAGCAGCATTTGAGTGCTTTTGTTATCTTAGGACATTGCATCAAAAGAACCCTCCCACCCTCCCTTGTAAGAAAGAAATAGTATGCCCTCGTCCTTTCTATAAGAAGAAAACATTGTCCCGAGGCCATAAGTAGCGGCTATATATTTATGCAACAAATATAAAAGGCATGATATATCAAGATCAGCACATCATAAATCGCTATCTATAACAGCCCTAGTATTGATGCAACAAAGGAGGGAGCCATACACTCATCATTCTTTCAGCCATAAGTCTCACTTCCTCTACCCTGTTGGAAAACTTCATCATGTTACGTTCCTACAATTTTCTTTATTATTACTTGGAAATAAGAATAGAAAATTTATATCTTCCTATTGGGATAACAAGACTTCTTCCGCCATTCCCACTCTTAAGGAGGGCTGAACCATCCTTATGTGTAACTATACAAGAGCAAAAGTCCATCTCAAAAGAAAAAAGCAACAGCAGAACCAAAAGAAATTATTTGTCAAATGCAGGATAGGGGGTTTCATTAAAGAACCAGCCTACTATGATCATAAGATTGGAAGCGAAGTGGAATTCCCATCATGGCCACCACACCAGGGATATGGTCCAACAGGTTCATTATATAAATAAACCTTGGAATAGAGGGTCTCATCACGAGCCAACCTGCCCACGTTTCGCGCCTCTCTGGTGAATGGCGTCATGGTTATCTGGTTACCAAGCCAGCATGATGGCCTGCATGTTGACAAGAATTGCTCTTCAAAACTACACAAAGGACTATGGTTTCGGGGTGAAATAAACAACTCTGCCACGGTTATAAACACCGGTCGGCAGCAGAGCTCTGTTAATGGTATCAGAGTCAAAACATATACACCAATTTGGATCTTATTAAATCTTTCTTTCTATCCTCGTAATAATTATATCTTACACCTTAATGGATATGTCACATGAACATTTATCATTACCAATTATGGCAAAGGCATTGACTATGACAATCTTAGACTTTCCATGAGTGCTAGACGTCCTATCCTTATGTTCTGCATCACATCACGAAGGCTTATGTTAAACGCGATCTATCTGTCGCATCGATCTCGGTATTTCTTTGTCTAATCTGAAACATGGCAAAATTTTAAAAGCTGTTCCATTATGACTCGGTGATGGGATGACCGCCTTCTTCTATTTGACGGCTGAGGCAGCCTATCATTTCGCGCAGGGGGGAGGTGACTTCATTACTCCGCCGGCCACGTGTTAACACATCATTCGGAAATGATATGATACGAAGGTACGATATGTGTTAACGGCATGACAATGCTATTTTTTGAAAAAGTTGTTATTTATGATCAATTATTCATGCATGCTCTGTGTCTTTTCTTTTTGCCGCAATTACGTTCTTTGCATCGCTGTTCCATCTAGACCCTGAAACAGAACCATGGGGGGAAAGTCTATCAGAAGCGAGCCGAGCGAGCTCATAGTCTCCGAAGCCGCTCGGAAGATCTTAGAAAAAGCAGGGTGGTTAACTTATTTTGGCCGCCTGCGCAAATCAAACGAAATAGTGGCCATGGAATTCCTGCAGAATTTGCAGGAAGAACACTCAGTGGTAGGTGGGAAGCAGATAGCAGTCGCGAAGGAAATAATCGCAGAAGTAACCGGATTACCAAACTTAGGTCCAATATGGACGACAAAGAAAGAAAGACTGCAAAAGATCGTAGAACTCTTCCAAGATGAAGGGCAGGAGCTGACAGTGAAGGGAAAAGGAGTGCTGCCAGCAACACTGGGAGAACCTTGGAGCGAACTGGCAAAGGTAGTACAGAGCTACATCACCTGCGAAGGACGAAAAGATGTGGTAACGCCGCGTCACCTTAAGCTCTTAGCTGTGTTAAAAGGAAAATGTGTTGTGAATCTCCCTGCATTGTTAAATTCATTGTTGCATGATACCTCTCGGAGCCTGAAAAAGGCACACCATGAAGACGCAGTGGTTAGCCACCACGGGCTGATCCGCCTGATAGTGACATACAGTCTCGCTTGGCAGCAGACTAGCTGGCGGGAACTTATTACAGCAATTGAAGGGGAAGTAGCATCACCATCCCCAAAGAGGAAGCACCCCGCTAGCACCTCCGAAACACCTAAAAAACCCAGAGAATCGCCAAAACCTAAGCAACCCTCGGGCACAACCGAGCAGGCGAAGAAATGCATAAAGCTAGGGAAACAGAAATGCACCCCTGAAGCAACTAGACATGCAGAAAAGCGTAAGGAATTGGCCGCAGAAAGACCTGCTACCTTAAAGCGAAGGCATTCCTCTGGCACAGAAGAACAGGTTGAAAAACGCAGAAAGGTGGAGGTGGAGGAACAGGCGGTCAGCACATCCAAACAGCCCGGGAGGCCTAGAAAGTCAGTTCGGTTGGCAAAGATAAGAGGTAGGCTGGAGAAAATCCAGCCAAACATAGGCCAGCCGATTGAAATAATAGAGGACCCTCCAGCGCCAGAACAAATACCTGGGGAAAACCTGGAACAAACAGAGAATGAAGTAGGAGCTGAAGAAGGAGATAGGGATGACGACTCTGCGGCCGAGACCAGCTATCCAGAGGCAGCTACTGAGCAGCCAATTCGGGAGAAGGAGATGGAACAATTGGGGGGTAGCCATCCACAAAACCCTGTGGAGGAAGAAGAGCTGGCCACCATCTTGGCCAGCCTTAGAAGTTATCCTTCACCCTCCAGTCCGGCAGAGCCTCCCGAAGGACCATTTGAGGAAGATACGCATGACGAATTGCATGAGGGAATGGCAGGGGAAGAAAACCCCCCCTGTCATCGACAAAGAAAATGTGAATACCAATCAGGAACAAGCCGTTCCTAAAACACCAGAAGGAAATCCACCCGCTGATGGCGGGGAGGATGAAAACGTTTGTAGGGAACAGGACGTTCCTCGAATGATGGAAGAAACCCTCGATGAAAGAGGAGCAGAACTAAGGGCCGCCCATGTGCCCACAGCCGAGGCAAAAGAAATTAAGAAGTTGAGAAGAAAACAGCAGAAATTGCTGACCATTATAGCCCAGCTTCGGCGGAAAATTCGAAGTCTGAAAGCCAGTTTGAGAATAAAGAGGACTGTAAGAAGAAAAAGAAGGACAAATACAGCTGGGTCCTCTCAGAGAGGAAGACAGAGCACCTATAGACATCTAGTAGGTCGATACTCTGCTAGCAAACCTGCAGCTGCTCCAATTAATACTGAGGAACAAAATGTTGTTCCATCTGGAACAGAGCATCAGAATGCCGTTCCTATTGACATAGAGGAGCAGGCTGATATTCCAAACAGCCCATTAGAACCAACTGCCGTTCCAATTAAAACTGAGCCACAAGACGACATCCCAGTTACAGAGGGACCACCGTACCCCTTTATACATGTCAAGAAGGAAGGGGAAAATAGAGCAGTTCACACTGAGACACCACCTTCAGGGAAAATTAAGCGATGAAATGTAAAGGTCTAGGCGAAACTTCCTGCCTCCAGGGAATTATGGGAAAGGGATCCAAAAACCAAGGCCTTGCGCCGCGAGATAAGACAGGCCCAACAAGAGGCTGAACAACTACGGGAACAAATGATCCCTCGAGAGAAGTATGAGGAGCTGCAACAGGAGGTTGAGCAGAGGATTCCTCGAGAAAAATATGAAGAGCTGCAGCAGGAAATTGAGTAGAGGATTCCTCGAGAAAAATACGAAGAATTGCAGCAGAGGGCTGAGCAGTTAGAGGAACAAAGGATCCCTCTGGAAAAACATGCATAACTGCAGCAACAGCTGAGAAACATGAGTGAATCGGAGAGTCGGGCTTTTGAAGGATGGCAGAAGGAACAGGAAAAGGTTGCTAAGGTAACACGTCGACTAGATGCTGTTATTAAACAATTGGACACTGTATGTTCGTTGTATGATGATGTTTTGACTTGCAGGGCCCCCGCGAAGAATTATGCTTTATTCCTCCTTGAAAGATACTTAAGATTGAAAATAAAAGCTGTCAGGGCAGGTGCCCCCATTTAGATTAACACTGTTAATGATTTTATTGATTGTTGTAAACATTATGGGGTTAAGGTCCAACGATTATTATGCGAATTTTATTTGCACAATATGGTGCTTGAGAAGGAAACTGATCTAAACCCTGGCCCTTTTGTGGGGGATATACAGCTGCAAGCCTTTGTTTCATTCGGGGTCAACCAGTTAAAATGGCTCAAGGCTTACAATGCCTTTCAGAGGCAGGAGCACAGCCTAGATCTATGGGTCAGGGCTGAGCCTCAAGATGCAATTCGCCTATGGCAATCACACAAAAGCCTTATGAGAAACCCTGGCGTTATAAAACTACTAGGACCTATGCATGAGGATTTGATCCGAAATAGCTTAGAATACTTCCTGGTTATTAAAGATTCCGCCTTGGAGGCTGCCAAATTCCGTTATCGGATTTCCACCCTAAGCATCCAGCTCAGGGAGCCCTTCAGATATGAGAACTTTGAGCTGGCTGCTGAACGATTGCCTTTTTATGGCCAGTGCATTCTGCAAGCTGGACCATCATGGTTAGGATATCGGTTCCGTAGCCCGATTATCTGGCACCCTGCACCGGGGTACCAGGCCTTGTATGATATGCCTGCAGATCAGTTGCATTACTTCTTTGATAATCTGGTTGCCTATCATGGTTGCAGACCCCCTCATGAAGTACCCTCTCCAGCCTATTCTCTTACTGCTCTCCATGTTAATTATAACGTTTTCATGAGGCCATGAAACAGAGTAAGTCGGGGGGTGTGTAGAGCATTGGGAAGGTATGTTTTAATAAATGATTTAGTGATGTTTTAAGCAATAGTTGTAATCTTTTCTTTATTATAAAGTAGGGAAAATGTAACGAGAACGAGTCTAAACTGATCCAATCACTAACAATTGTCTTCTCTACGCAGGAAAAGGTAAAAGCAGGAAGGCGCAATGCAAAACGAGGATTTGACGAGAAGATAACGGCTGTCCCTCCAATTCTAAATAAGGTTCAGACCAGGTCGAGTAAATCAAGGAAGATCAGTCCGGAACGAGATGAAGGACTGCCAGTTCGGAAATACAGGCCGAGTAAAGGAAAGCGTTAACAGTTTAGCAGATCCCTCAGGATCTTCGATCCTGAGGGATCGCTACGATCAATCGTTTTGTCGACCGATGAACTCCGCCGTTAATTGTATAAAAGGAGGGTAGCATTGGAAACTAGGGATGACTTTTGTATCTTTACTTTCTGTTCATGAATTTTATTATCAGTTGAACTCAGACTATTGAGTCTCTCTGAGACTTAGTTTTGTACTCTCATTGATGCGTTAATATAATATCTTGGTGTTAATTTCTCCGTGCGTCTGAAGTAGTTTACGGCAGTGCGCCATTGGAAGCTTTGGGCCCGGCTCCAACGGACACTGGCTGATTGTACCATTACAATTCTGCTTTGTGTGGTTTGTTTCTCATAATCTGTTATGGTTGCATGTTGTTTCATATTTATTCATCTGTAGCTGTACTGTTATAAATCTCTGTAACAAGTTCATATCATACTTTCAGGATTCTTCGCATACTGTTGATCCGAATTATTTGCATCAATTACAGAATTCATAAGTAGAATATTTCAGCTACAGGTGATTGGGGTTAATGGATCGTTGGTGACTATTGCAGATCGTGTACATATGATTGACGTTTCCTGTCTTTAATGATTTGTTGTCCCATTTGATATATATATGATTGACGTTTCCTGTCTTTAATAATTTGCTGTTCCATTTGATTAAGCTGCAAACTTGTATAAACGATTGCTTTCCTTTTTGTATGTAAGTGTGTGCCAAGGATTGGAAGTGTTGACCTCGCGAGACTTAGTTTCTTTACTGCCGTTCCATTTACTGCCATTCCTTTTATTGCTGTTCCATTTCTGAAGTTGCTGTTCCATTCTGTTTTCTTGCTTGCGTTTATTGAAGTGGCATGAGAGGAGGTTCACGACTGTTGTGAGATACAACAGACGCTATAATGCTCCCAGATCATGATCCATACTCCTTCATCAGTTTCTAGGGGGATAGGTTACTAATTCCATACCCTCGACCGACGAAGTTGCTGCGTGTGTGATTTCTTTATGCAAAAGTAATTTAGCATTAGCATCCGTTTACTCTTGTATTCTTTAGATCTATACTACGAAGCATTATCCTGACAAATAGGCTCAAACTAAGATGTCCTTTACAATAACAAAACGCTCCCGGATTGACTTGTAATGTGAGATAACTAGAGGTGAAAAAGACCCTTGTTACAGCTCCACAGCGAGCATGCCCATGGCTGGGCCTACCATTCCCACCAGTGAAATAGTGGCCGTTTGTGTGGGGGGGGGTTAGGGCAAGTCTGTCTTATGTGAATTTTTAATTTGTAGAGGAACCTTCCAACTAGGGTAAACATGTGACAAGAGGCTACTATGGTTGGATTCTACCTCCTATGTGACCTTAATAAAATGAAATCAATAGAAATATAACACATAGACCTTCCACCTCAGCTATAGGACCCCTGAGAACCATGCCAACACTTCAGGCAACTTGCCCCTGGGTCCTAGTTAACTTTTGATCAACTTAATCCCCATTCACTCTCATGCTATGGGCATGAAAATGTCCAGGGACCTCTAGACACTCTCACAGGCTTGCTTGCTAGCATCTAGGCACTTTACTTGTCTATTCTATGCTAGCGTCCCTAGGAATTAACCCACTTTTTTCAAGCCCAAAGCCTAGGTCATTGCCGAGAATTGCATGAAATCTTCAGAACCATAAAATAACAAGGAAAAAATGAAGTAGAAGTAATTAGTTAAACAAGCCCTTAACCACACTCCTACTAGCCATGACAAGAATTATGTTGAACATATCGCAAGCATGTAATCTACATGTGTAAGCAATAGAATTAAGCATATGGATCTCATACTTACATGAAAATCACTAAGAACCATTGTTCCCTTTGATGTTGTTTTTCTGCATTATCATTTATTAGGTCACAGATACATTATCCATTCATTTATAGGTAAAATCTTGTTGAGAGCCATACATAATTGTTGTCATAAAAAATACATATAACCAACATGGTAACAACAGAAATACCATAAATATATCAGCCATAAAATCCACATATAAAGAAGTACTTTTACACATGAAAACCAAGGGAATTAATTTCTCATTAATGAATGCAAAATCCAACTGGAGATGGGACTACCATGTTCCACCCAACCATAGATTGGCTGAGCCAAGTCTCTCTTCATCCAATCACCCACGTGCCATATTCGAAGCATGAATGTGGGACCCCATAGAAGACATCAAAAGAACCAAACAAGCATGGATGCCATTAGAGTTCTCCACCTACACTGTGAGGAATTTGAGTGCCTCTTAGTCTCTCAGGCTTTACCATAATCCACAATCTGATCCAGGGATCACTAGGCCCTACTCCAAGACCCACTCTCTAGGCTTTATCGTACATCCCATCCCAGGGCTACTAGGCCCAACAGAGAGCAATACACCTCTTGGATTTACCGTATATCCTACCAATCATAGGCCAGGATTCCTAGGCCCAATGAGGCACACAATCCTGGCTTTATCACAACCCACAATCTGGCTCAGGGGTTACTAGGCTAGTGGTTTTATCGTGATCCATAATCCGGTTTAGGGATCACTAGGCCATGTGTTTTTCATTTCAGAGATCCACCTCACTCAACTTTGAATATATCTAGCAATACAAATCAACCAAAGTATGAGAACCCATATCATCAAGGCTATTAGGAAATGGCAAGGTTAGGCTGAAGAACACTGTCACACCTGGAAAAAACCATGCCATGATAGAAAACAACCACATGAAACACCATGCATGAAAAATATAGCAAGGAAAATACACATGAAAATTGATACTTGCAATGAATCCTGTTGTAGCTACTTTGATCATGCCCTTCCCTTCTTGATATTTTCTTCCTTTTGCCTTGTTTTCCTTTCTTTCTCCAATGCCAAAGTGCTCCAAGAAAACTCTAAGTGTCCAAGAGTGAGAGAGAGAGAGAGTAATGGGAGAGCTCAAAATTGAATTTAAAATAGGTTACCAACTGATCCTCAAAAGCCTTTTTATGAAGGAGGCCTCTATTTTCTTCATTTTCGATTATTTTCCTTCAATTTCCTCTTCAAATGCTAACTGTTACCTTTCACCTCCATTTTCTCCTAATTTCCATTATTTTCATAAACAAATGTGCCAAAAATTCCATTTTTCCTTACCAAAGACTTAGCCATTGCCTTTTCCAATTTCCTTAGCCATAAACAACCAAATGAACACCCCCTAGAATGTCTTTCCCAACATTCAACTTGGAATAAGTGTCCCATCAACCGTGGTTATTATTTTTTAAGTTTTATTACATAGAAGTTTCACCAAGGTTGTTACATAAATGATACCGAGATCAAATATATTGATATTGAAAAGTTAGTTTTGGAAGTTTCCCAAGTTATCCAAAGGTTTCACCGCTCTATCTTGCTCCACAAGACTATGGTTGTTTCTAATTGCAACCCCATGATGTACATCTTGTCACAACAATTGCTAGGAGGGGGGAGTATTCCAAATGGATTTTCATCCTCTAAGAGTTCAATTTGGAGTTCATCATGTCCTACGATATATGACCTACGAAATCTATGTAACATCATCCATTCACTTTATTCAATGGATCAACATGCCATTGAAATATATGAAATCATAACATCACATATAGGAAAACGATGAAATATTTGTATTAATAGAAGTGGAAAGAGTTAGAACCAAATATAGGAGTTGATCTTGTGGGAGAGTGCCTCCAAGTTGACTTTCCTTCATTGCCACAAAGTATACCTCTATGTCACCCTAATACATGGAATAATGACTCTCACAACAACAACATGAGGGTAGAATCTATCTCCAAAATCTAACCCCTAGCTTGTTGATGACAGTAAATATACAGGAGAGGATGGTAGATTAGGAATTCTTATTCATTTACCAATATAGGCTTGAGATCCACTCTTGATGGGATGATGAGTTCAAGGGATAAGGGGTGAAATATCCAAGGTAGGATAGGATAGTATTAAGGACTTTTATCCAAGGTAAATAGTTATAAAAACCTCTTGAAGCTTTTGGAAGAGGAAGCTTTGCGATTCTTTTTATTTTTCTCGAATTTCTAAAATCAACACACTCTCAGCAAAGGGAAACTTGTTGGTGATCAACGTGGGTCCAAAGAGGGCCAACTTGTTGGTGAACATTGGTCTTTAAAGGGCAAGGGGGCATTTTGCCTTAAAAACATTGAAATGAAGCAGTTAAGGGAAAGAATTCATGGTTTTCAGAGAGTCATGCTTAGGGATTTGTGTATGGATGATAACAAGGTGTTCAAGGATGTGAATGATCCTAGTTTAAAGGCATGTTGACCATATGTGACAAAATGGCCTATAACATATTTCCTCCTAAAGCACAAAGTCAGAAATGAAAATTGATGACTGAAGTGATTTACCTTGTGACAAGTTAGGATCAAGAACAATCGGTGATATCATTATCTGTTACAATAAATTTACATCATGAAATATTTTCTAATGGAGGCATACCCATGCTAAGCACATAAGCTAATATTACATGTAAAATGTGTTGGAATAAGTAATTAATGAGAGGACGAGTGAACAAACACGCTCACATCAATTCTAACATCTACTTCTGCCCCAATGCCAGTTCGATTGACATGAATGCTGACATACCAAGTCGAACCAATCAATCAGACAATGGCAATTGTCCAACAATCATCTCCTTTGGAATTGATGGAAACAACATAAGCTCCCCCTGAAACCAGACATGGTCTTCTTCAATGTTGTTCTTCTTTGATGCCCTAGTAATATTCTCCCCCATTTGCATCAATGGTAAAGGATGTTATTGAAATGCCCCATAAACCACTGCAATCTACTCTTCAATTGATCCCACATGCTGAGTAACTATCAAAACACATTATAATTGATTCCTTTGGGAGGAAGAGTCACAACCCCTATCTCCTGCTTGAGATATTCAAAGGGTTCTCTTGCCAGTGTGTTGTAGTGGCTAAAACCACCCTCCAAAATTTTGCCTTCGCTTCCTTTTGGAGCCTCCCTACTAAAATCCCAGCAGCCTATGTTACATTACCGAGGTACTTATGTTTCCTTTAAGTTTTATTTTTCACTTTACAAATTGTGTTTTCTTACTTGTTGTGATTTCAAACCATAAGCTGACCTCTTCATTTGGTTGCAATCTGGTTCTAGCACTACCTTGGCAATCTACGCAGTCCTAGAGGGTAACCATATCTTTTTTCTTCAATAAATGCGTAGTTCAACCCAACAGTGAGCTTCAGCTCTAGAATTGCAAAGACCCAGCTGGAATCTTGCCTTCAGCTGTGAAACTATGCAGAGCATGAGAGGCAACCTGAGCCACTCAACCTAGCAATTTCACAGAAGCATTCCCTTAGCTGTTGCCCAATGCATGTGTCAATGAGTTGCCCAGTTCCCTTGGAACTGAACAATTTCTCGATGCACGCATGGAAGCCTTGCCTGAAAAAGAAAAAAGCAAAAAGATAAAAACCACACCTAAAAAATAGGGATCTATTTTTAGCACTAGGAGTTACACTTGAGCTAATTTTAGAAACTGTCGCCATGTGTCTTTTTCCTAGATTTTTGGCCTTCACGTCATAAACCCTAAATCGATCAAATCTATTTAATGGGTGTGGCCCGAGCTCATTTGAAAATTTGACATTGGAGCTTTGGCATTCCCGAGGCATCTAGGAACCTTCGTCACGATCTTCATAATTTTTACGGTAAGCTTTGTTGTTCTAGTATTTTTTTGCTTTTATTTCCTTGGCATGCGTGAGTGTTGTTTTACCCATTTTATTAAATGACCATTAGCGTTTTGATTTGTTTTAGCTTCTAGAAGTTCTATTTGAAGTTTTTCATTTCCTTTCCTAAGCGTCGAATGCATAACCTATTTTTTGCACTAACGGTTGCCATTGCGGGGACTCTCTCCACAAGCTTTGTTGTTCTTATGTTTGATTAATTCCCACATTTTTTATTCCATGAATAAAAATTCATTCAGATCTGCACCAACTTTCACTCACACATTCAGATATTCTTGTTTCCATGTTTCCCTTGGGTAGATCTAGGCTTCCTTGGCCCGAATCTAGCTCTTCCTCGAATGCACTGCACATTTATGGATATCAAGGCTTTTCCTTGGCTCCATGAATTGTGCAGAGGCTACCAGTGACTGGCTCCAATTGTGCACTGTGTAGTTCCAGGAGCCAGTCCCAGAGTCTTTCCCACTAGGATTGCGTAATGCACAGTCCCAACCAGCATCAAAGACAAACTGAACTACGCATTGTTCCATTTGAGTCATTAGTAAGCCACACTGGACTACGCATTGCACAATTCTAGTCATCATCGCCTCTCACTGGAAGCTATGACCACAGAATGTGTATATCCAGCTAATAATCCCTCACCTTTGAAAGTTAGAATTGCGCAATCTAGCCTAGTAGTTGCCCAATTTGTTGCATGGTCTATCTTGAAGTGCTTTGGATTTCAAGCTAACATTTGCATGCCATGAGTGTTTTTTCTATCTCCAGGTACATCATTTGTTGAGAAACTTTTTAGAAGTACAGGTAACATGGCTTCCAAGAGAGCCGGATCAAAGGATGCTGTAGAGAGTAGCACTGGAGATGTAGTTGAACAGGTGTCAATGAAGTTGCCAGTCTATGCATACACACAACTGTTCATAGAGAAGGACATGAAGATAACATGAAAGGAAATTAAGGACATATTTGTATGCAACTTCAAGGAAGATTTGGAAGATCGATAGGTCTATGTAAACACCCACAAGTCAGCCTTGTAGAAGGTTGCATGTAGCTACTCTGCCTTCCCATGTGTGGACATCATTCACTAGGTCGTCTCACATATAGATCTTGAGATGATGACATTGAGCAGTGCTAGTGGAATTCAACTTGCTCCCTTTAGGATGGAAAATTATCATCAGATGTATCACCTACCATAGCTTGTGAACCACATGGATGCACTCTTCTATACCCCCAATGACAATGTGAACACTAGGGACATCATGAAGCATTGGGTAAAAGTTCCATTGAATTTCAGGTCGACACTGAATCAGGTCTACAAGACTAAGTCAATCAGAAAGGCCTACCAACTCTTGATCATCTTTGCATGCTGCTTGTATGGTCAATAGATCACATAGATCTTTTCACAGAGTTGGGTGGTTGTGTTGGATAAGCTGGAAAATGAAGGAAGGTCATTCAAATGGTTAGATATGTTGGCTCTTTAGCTGAAAGTGCATGTGACTAATGCCTGGAATTCGTCCAAGTATGAGCAAGAGAGATTATATATGTCCGTGTACCTGCTTGATGCAATCTGTGCCCAACATCAGTTTCATGGCATGGGTTGGACATGGACACCATCAGAGAATGCTATGAAAATTTATTGCAAGTTTCTTTCTGAGTGCAACTACCGAGGAGTCATGGTGAGGCTATCTGACCACTTCATCACCCTATTTTACAAGATGATCTTCAAGAAGGATCCACCTTGTATTTCCCAAGAAGTGATGCAGGGATTGCTTAACATTGCAGATTGGTATGCCTCACCCAATGGCACCTTAATCAGGATGTTTGGCGGAGATAATCCTCCCCATGTGCTAGCAAGGTTTTCCATAGATACGTTTATCATGCAAGAGGTTCCATATCACATCTCCATAGGGTTATCAATAGGACCCCACAGGAGGAAGAAGGCACCATGGCCTGCTCTTCCTTTGCGAATTGGATTGTACAAGATTTGGATTTTGAAGGATGAAGATGCCGAGTTCAAGGACTTAGAGAAGTTTTAGTTCGAAACCAAGGATTTCAATCCATATCATCCCCACTACATATGGAAGAGCCACTATGTGGAGGTGTATTATCCATGGATCCACGGGGCATGTCATTGGCCAGAGGAGGACCCTTAGAGGTATTGTTACAATTCCTCTAAGCTCAATGAACTGTTCATCATGGCTATAGAATGGAAAGTAGCTTTGCAGGCGGTAGCACCACATGAAGCAACGAAAACAACAGTAGTGAGCAGTAAATCAGCGCAAGACAAAGGCAAGAGGAAGATTGCCAAGAGACGAGAGGCTGAGCAAAGCTACAAGTTCAGAGAAGATCCTCTTGTTCAGAGAGTATATTTGGAAATAGAGTAGAAGAGGCAAAAACGCATAAGGAGAGTAGAACAGAGGAAAAGAGAGAAGCAAAGGTTGGAGGATATAGAGAGGAAGTGGCAGGAGACAGAGAAGAAGCTGAAAGAAGAGTATGAGCTAAGAAGGAGAGAGAGGGAAGAGAAACATAAACAAGAACAGGAAGATAGGCAAGGCGCAATGATAGAGAAAACTACGCCTATATAGGTTGAGGAGTCAGAGCAACCAACAGATGAAGAAGAGGGTGATTAGGTGCAGGTTGAGGAACTTGCTCAGTAGACTGAGCAGATGGTTCAAGCAACAAAAATGGAGTTGGAACAGGAGCCATGTAGGTTTTAACCCCGTACAAAATTTACCTACATACGAATTCTAAAAGTTACACAAAAACTAAACAATGCAAGAGCATAACACATTAAACACATATACACAGAGATTTTCCCCTGGATCCCAAAACGGGGACTACCATCTTGATTTTTCATTATGTTCCTTTCAATGTTACAATACATATATATACATGCTGAAGCATCCAATACCATGGACTGAAAAACCATCGTGCCCAAAACCATGTGCGAAAACCATGCACAAACCATAGGTAGGTTCACCCACCTAATATAGGGTCCCTAAAAATTTTCCTCAGGAGGCTGCCGCCCCCCCTGTGACCCCCCCCACTACGTAGTCGGCGAAACAAAGGGGGGGTTCCGCCCCCCTCTAACCCCTCGGTTAACTAGGCTAGCTAGTCATGGAAAGAATATAACACAACCCAATAAGCCATAGGACTAAGATACTGACCTCATGCCGAGAACATCCAAGGTTGCCCCTCAATCTCCACCACCTCTAGAATCATAACTAGTCCTAAGTAAGTAAGGAGAGGTTGTTCTCTTTGATGATGATCCGATGATGGATGTGTACAATTTGTCATTTGATTAGTCACAACAAAGGATTGTATAAGCACGAAGAAAGAAACTCCTAGATGATCATGCATCACCTGCACACATAGAGGAAAGGGTAATTGTGTTATATATTTGAAGACATCCAGCTGCCATGGCGAGTGCCTCTAAGGCTTATGCAGAAGCCACAAGTTCACCTGTCAAGTTCTAGTTAGCAAAGAATGGTTGGATGGAAAAGGACATCCAAGAGGCCAGGCAGAGAACATAACAGTTTGTAGGATCTGCTATGGGAGATATGAGAAAAGTGATACTTGCTAAAGTATCGACTCTTGAGACCACCATACAAGGAGGTTTTCCATTTATATGGTTTTCAGCAGCAACTCGTCAAGATATCCCAAACTCTCAAAGACACCCACACCACTATTACACATGTAAAAGAATGGAAAATGAGGTATAAGGGACCCTTCTTTACTTTCAGAAGATAATGAAGCTGCAGGTAGAGCTAGACAAAGCACAAATTCATATGTTGATCTAGAACTATGAGCATCTCACTTTTCTCATCACCAGCATTTAGGCTTCTTATGCACGGTTGTTCAAGGGTGTAGATGTCATAGTGAAGACACACAGGATCCCTTCAATCAAATCCCTCACTTCAAGCCATGAAGAAGAACCAAGTCTTGTTGGATGTCAACAAGTACATGGAGTAGTTGATGCGAGAGGCCACTAGTGATGACTTACATTTGAGTGCCGAAATCATGTAGAAGTAGATCGGTGGTCCAGCCACACTCAGGATAATGCTAGACATGCTTCAAGATGAGTTGGACAAAGGTTCCAGAACCATATACCCAAAATCCATGGAGGCAAGAGTCAGTTTCCAAAAATACATCACCAAACAGTACGGGGACACAATAACGTAGTACCAAGCTTGGTATTAGTTCATCACCAAATACCATCAAGAGGAAGTTTTCGAGTTGATCTTTCCCTAAGATTCTGAGTGATGGTGTTTGTCTTGTTAGGGTGATGCAAGCCTATTTTTTCCCACATGGGTATATGTGGAAGTTTTATTATTATTTGTAAGTACATTTTAAGTGTAATTCCAAGTGTCATTAGTGGAAAATGAACAGTCACTATGAAATGTAAAGAGTTATTTGTAAAGAAGTTGAAGAGTCATGAAGGTAGTCAAAGAGTCAAAGGGGAATGTCAAAGGTCAACCCAACCTTTGTTATAAATAGAGCATCATAAATCATAGTACAAAATTTTGGTAGCCAAGCATTTGGATAGGCATTGCTTAGAGAAGGCTTGGGGAGTTTTGTGATGAGTCTTGGCTTCTCCACGATGTAGAATGAGTATAGTTCTTTGGAGGAGCAGGCGATGTTGACTGTAATGTTCCACTGTTAGGGATACTGGTTGTCAATGGTGTATGTATGGATGGAACTTTCACTTAATAATAGTATAAAGAGCCAACACATTCTCATGGATATGTTGTTATTATAGTTTGACTATTCTAGTTACTTTAGCAATGTATGTTGTTTAACTTACGCATTTGTGTATGAACTATTTTGTATGCAATTGTATGAATCTAGTTGTAGGCGTGTTTTTGGATTAACTTGTCAATTTGGTTTTTGGACTATTATGCTTCTAGCTTGTGATGCCTTTCCACTCGTGTGTTCCTTTCAGGCTGCATACTGTTACATGATTCTAAGGGACACACTTTATTTTCCACTCCGTATGTAAGAACTCCCATGCATCTCATTTGACTCGCTGCAAGGTCACACACTTGCTTCCATCCAAAGCTATCTTACTTACCTCTGCACACTACCATGGTCAAAGTGCTACTTAACTAACCACTGCTGGGACTCCTACTCCAAACGGTCTAACGTCTAGTTGGGACTTCTTATCGAGGAGGTCCCTTTCAATGTGTGCGGGTCTAGCACCGTCAACATTTATGGCACCATCAACATCTATGGCACTATAAGGAGGGCCAAATGACAAGCTGAGCCCTCAAAGTCTACTTTGAATCTTTGCACATCATTCATGAATTACATTACAATCTCAACTCTGGCATGTTTTTCTCATGCATGTAATTTCAAAGCGCCGGAGGATGTCATCAATGACTAGTCAAAAATCACATACAATGGTGAAGTGGAATAACCTTTTTAAGACATGAAGTTGCCTTCTTATGCTTCTGTGAAAGGAATGAAGTCCCCTAGGATGACATTTCATGTGGGTTGTTGGCTCACATGTTCAGATGGCGCGTTTAGCAATGGTGTCTCACATTTCCTACAACCCCTATTCACTCTTTTGAGCACATGATCAGAGAGTTAGGTAATGCTTTCTTTCATTTTAACCGTAAAGCACTTGATAAGAAAATTATGGAATTACAAAAAGCACTTGATGAATCTGTTGTGCAATTTTGGGGATCGCTTCAGTAATATTGCTTTTCTATTCCTAGAATATGAAATGGATTGGAAATTTCTCAAGGAAAGATTTTAGTATCTTCTTCGCGTATCTGAATATCCACATGAGTTTGAATCATTTGAGCCCCTCCCAACATACCTCGGTGTGAGAGATTCCAAATCTAAGACAAGAAAGGTTGTTGTCACAAGTGACCCTCTGTCATATTCTCATCAAATAACTCTAGCTCCATAGCATGAGGTGGGAGAAGTTGCGAACCCATCTATTGAATTGTCACTTTCTCCCACCCCACCTACTATGAAAATCTGTTGAGATTTTGACTGCCACCCTGATGGTTCTCATGTGTATCATCTTCTCAACCTCCATCCTTTGGTTCCTTTGATCCTTTGGATTGTACTGTGTTGTGTTCTTTTGTTCCTGACTCCACATTGTCGTTCATGAGGATCAAGTTGTCAACGGAGTTGGTGTTGAGAAACCAACCTGCATTATCATTTTTGATGAGTATGTGTGGGAATATGAAGAAGAAGTCATGGTGAAGGATGACCTCCTTCCATCTGCACCTCATCCACTTTTTCCTAGTATCTTTTGTGATTCTACCATTTTTATTTCTCTTGTGAAAATTCATACCCGGGTGTTTCTACTTTCGATCATTCACATAACACACAGGATGTTAGTCCATCATTTGATTGTAGAGAGGACAAATCTTTCTTTCCAAATCCACCCAATCTTTCATCTTTCATTTCTGGAAATTCAGAGGGTGATTTTTTTTTTCTCATCAACCCCTCTGTATGATTCATTAGATCATGAGGGTGCATATGCACATCTCGAATTTTCTGATCTTAGTTATCATGATCTTTTCACCCACTCATTTGATCACGATTCTAATTCACTTGCTATTGATATTTCTAAGCCATCGATCTCTGATAATATTTCTATTGATGAAGTGGAAACCCCTCAAGCTGTCGAGGCACTTCAACCTGAGCTGATGGTTATGTCACGTTATCTTAGCCCCGAGGTCAGTTCTGCTCCTGATCAGAATTATGTTCAATCACTCTAGGCTCCTCACCACTCTCTTGTTCGCATTGAAAATCAATATGATCCACATATTTCATGTCCTTGACTATAATCACACGATCATATCTCTTATGCATTGGAGGAGTTGTACTTAGCAAGTCATGTTGCAAAATGAAAGTTTCCTTCTTTCTACATGTTTGCTCGTTTGTTAAGATCGAAAGGATGTACATGCTTGTCATATGTGCATAGTGTGATACAACACCATGGTATGTCCATAGAGTTTTTTCCTTGTGATTTTACTCTTTTCTTTTCTATGGATGCATTTAAACTTTGAGCATGTTCGTCTTGATTGTTTTATATTTCTTTCTTGCTGGTTTGCCTGAATACCTTTCTTGTCAATCATGCCTTCACCTACATGGGCCAACCAATGCACCGGTGGCTGCATTGGAAATATCACTTCACATGTGTAGGCCCATGCACTATTTAGCTTAGGAGTAGGAGTAGCGTTTTTTTCATGTTTTTCTTTTGCTTGCTTGCATTGCTTTCACTTTTTTTTCATGTTCTTTGCTTGCTTGTTTGTTTGTTTATGCACCCATAGGATTAGTTCCCATGAAACCATGTTTGGCTCTTGATCCAAACTTAAACATGAATGCAAAAAATTATGGATATAAGAATAAAGATAGAGGTGCAACAGAAATAAAACTTCATTTCATTAATATAAAATATTGAAATATGCTTACAAACATAATGGGAATAAGACTAGCTCGAGCGATGGTAGCTTATCTCTGAGAAGAGATGTGGAAGATACATGCCTATGAACTATGTTACAATGAGGCTAAAGGGTGTATTTATTATTGAAAAACATGAGAAAATCGTAAACAACCAAAACCCTAACCCCAAGAGATGTAACACCAAGAGTTTGTCGGCCCCGTAGGGGTTAGTTGGGCAGCCAACTTCCCGAGGTAGTAATGTGGTCATATTATCTCTGTCTGGCGTGTATGATACCTTGTTGGAAAGGTCTCTCTGAGTATTATAGGATTTTCCACAAGCCTATACCTATGGCTATGGGCTTGTAGTAGACCTCAAAAAAGCACCGTTTAGGGGGTCAAAACGGCTCTAAAAGTTCAGGACCCGAAAAGATGCTAAAAATAGTAAATGCTTAAATAAAAAAGGAAACAAATGAAACTGACTGGTGGTCTAGTGGAATAGGTGGGTGGCCACCAATATCCACCTAGATCATTCCTCCCCCCTTAGGAAGAAATGGCCCCCATTGCATGCAGAGCCTCCATGAGGTGAGGAAATTTCTGTTGAACCTGGTCCCTAGTGAGCCACTTGCCTTGGTGCAAGAGTGGGCTAGCTTTGACAACCTGATATAGTTGTATCTTCTGCTGGGAAGTGTTCTTGACCTGTGTGTCCCTAATTTGATCAATTGTGGCATGTTCCACGCAGTCTGGGTTTAACTCTATTGGTGTGAGATGTTTTGCAATGTCTGATGTGTCTAGTAATGATGGGAAGTATGGCCGAAGGCGGTCCACATTGAACACTGGGTGCAGGCCAAGGAATGGGGGAATGTTGATCTTAAAATAATTGTCTCCCATAACCTTGGTAATGGTGTATGGACCATATCAGAGTGGTATGAGCTTTTGATGGGCTCCGGTAAGACACTCTTTCTGCAAATGCAACCAAAATTTATTGCCCACTTGAAACTTGTGTGGAACTCGATGTTGATCACGTGGTTGCTTGTACTTGGCATTTGACTTCTTTAGGATGTTGTGAACCTACTAGAGGATGTGTTGGATGCGTTCAATAAATCTGGTCGCTTTATCAACCTCAAAGAATACATGTGTGGATTCTTTCTATGTAGTCACATGAGGCATGACAACATCAATAAGACATAATGGTTGAAATCCTAGACCCACTTGAAAGGGACTACGACCAGTCGAGCTATGGAGAGCTCTATTATAACTATGTTGCACATAGGGAAGACTCTCATCCCAAGTTCATGGATTCTTGGAGTTGTACATGTGGAGTATGTGCACTATCATCCTATTGACGACCTCAGTTTGGTCATTAGTCTGGGAATAAAAGGTAGTCGACTTGGTGAGATTGGTGTCCAATAGTGCCCAGAGGTTTGACCAAAATGTGGTTAGGAACCTACTATCCTGATCTGATATAATGGTTTGCGGGATCTTAAAATGTACCCATACTCATTCAAAGAAGAATTTGGCAGTTTCCTCTGCTGCGATACTCTTCTTGCAGGCTGCCAATATAATCATCTTAGAAAATCTGTCCATGACCAAAAATACATATTCATTACCATGCTTGGTAGAATGGAGTCCAGACATAGAGTCCATGGAGATGGATTCCCACGACTGGCTGGGAGTAGGCAGAGGAGTGTACAGGCCGTACTTCTTGATGGTTGGCTTGGTGATGGTGTAGGAAGTGTAGGATCTGATATATTTCCCAACATCCAGTCGAAGTTTGGGAAAATAAAAGTACTTTTGTAGTACAACCAAAATTTTCTCCACAACAAAGTGTCCTACGACCTGATTGTAGTGTGCCTCCCATATGAAATTGGCACACTCGCTTCAAGGAACACAAAGGTGGCCAAGGTAGCATAATAATGCATCATGGAGGTGGAAATCAGGAACTCTTTCCATCTACTAGCATCTGGAATGTGGAGGTGAACTCTAGATCATTTTTTTATAGTTGTGGGTATCTAGAGGTCTTGTGGCCACAAGAGTTGAGAACAATAGTTAGTGATGCAACTGGGGGCTGGCAGGCGATATTCAACATTATTGATGCTTCCCTTTTTGTATTTGATTTTCATGTGGAATTGTTGCACATATGTAGACCACTTATGATGGTGATTGTTCTACAACTTCCCTTGTGTCTGTATAAACTGAAGAGGTTGGTGATTGGTGCGGATGACCGTCTCCTTCCCCAGAATGTAATGATTCGATTGTCAGCAAGCTTGCATAATGTAATACATATCTTTATCATATGTGGGGTACTTCTGAATTGTATCGGAAAGTGTCTCACTATGATAGGACACATATGTCGTGCTACGTGAGGACTACACCAATAACATAGTCTACGACATATGTCTCGATTTCAAATGGCTGTTGCAGGTTTGGCGGTATGAGTACCAGGGCACAGCAGAGTCAGTGCTTCAACTCAATGAATGCCTTCTATAGGAACTCAAACTTGGAAAATTTTTCTTTTGCCTCATCCTTATTAATTTGACTTAAAGGACAACTGAGATAGGAGAATCCCAACACAAACCTCTGATAAAAATTTGCAAGGCCCAAAAAGCTGTGTTCAGCACGGGATCCCCCAAGGGAAGTTTTGGGGCTTAAAGCGTAGATTTTGGTCACAAATTGTAACTCCAATGTAAAGACTCCACATTTTTTGGACATTGAGCGTATAGCTTGTAAAAGAATCATAGGGTTGTCTGCACTAAATTTTGTTATTGTCATGTCGGTTGTGGAGATCTACCCATGGTCTGTGGACCATGGGGTTGTATAAATAGAGTGAGGCTCTAAGTAGTGAAGTAATCAATCAATCGATGATGATAAGGATGAAGAGTTGACTCATATCTGAAGTGTAAAGTCTAGTTTTGAGTCGTAGAGTAGGAGAAGGCTCTGCAGCTGAGTGCGCAAAGTACTAGTAGTCCGCAGCTAAGTGCGCGGACCCCTTCAGTTGAGTGTGCAGGGCGAGTTGAGTTTGTAACAGTTGGAAGCATTAATAAAGATAAGTTTTATATCAATTGTGTGTATTTGTTTCCTGTTTTCTACATTGAATATATTGGGTATGAATTGCATTTCTACTGTTTATATGATGCGTGAACATATATGATTGTGTTGATTAAGTGAATGTGAGATAGAATATCTATTTACGAGAAGTTAACTAACATTTGTAAGAAGATAAGTAAGATACGTGGTGTAGTTTGGGGAAATAATGCAGGTCGCTAACATAGCATTAAAAAAGCATCTAAGCCCCTGGTTAGGGTAGCGCGAAGGTGATTATAACAGATCGCGAAGGTATTGAAGATTAGGACAGTGTGCGAAGTTACTTGCATGAAGGTAGGCACAGTTGGACTAAATCAGCACCTTAGACATCTCAAGGGTGGAGAAACTTGGTTCCAACATCCACCCATATGGCTTCGGGTGAGACTTCAGTCCATGCTTCACGGGTTGATGCCGAAAGGGCCACTAGTGTAGGGATTTTTTTGGCTAAATAACTCAGAACCTGGTTCAGGCCCCCTCAAGCCAACAAATGGTTTCGTTGCTGGCACTAGATTATGCATAGAGATGTCTAATGTCGTATCATTGGAATCCAACTAAGAAGGAAATTTAAGGCTGGTTGGACAGAAGAATCCATGAGTTTGTGGCACAGGAGAATAGAAACCCGCGACTGATAAAAGAAGAGTGGTTAGATTGCTACCTGTACACAAATATCCACGAAATCTTCTTCACGTCCTTCCTTACTGAGCTATATGAGTGGATCGTGAAGCTAGCTGATAGCCAAGGAAGGTGGAAACTTGATGGTCCTATTGTGTGGACCCTAGAGTTAGTGCAAAGGTTGGAAGCATCAAAGGATAAGATCACTCATGCTGTTGATCATTGGCCTGATCGGATTATAGAAGCATTCATTACTAAGTTCGCGGTCGACAATTCAACCAGATATAACAAGGCAGAGCGACACTTTCTCAAAGGACTGCGAGGTAAGTATGTAAGATTTTTGAATACTTGGATTAAAATTTTATTGTGTGAAAAGAGGGTTATGCAATTACCTTGATGTTTGGGCCTATGCGAAGTGGAAAATCTTACAGGAACGAAGGAAATAAGGGGTGAGAAAACAACCCCTTGATTTCACCTCCGCGAGGGGATGAGGAAAAGCTCGCGAAGACCTCTTGGCAAAGTGTGATCCATTTGATAAGGCAAATAATTCCACGAATACCACCTCTACCCACACCGCCACCAACTTCACTGCCATCACCTCCATCTTCACCACCATCACCTCCACCACCATTGCAATTCAATATGGTAAGCACAGTGAAGTTTCCTGTGTTCAAGGGATTGGGAAATGAGGATTCATACCAATTTTGGTTCATTGTAAGAGCTGTATGGGAAGCGTAGGGAGTTACAGAGGATAATATAAAGAAAGTGACACTGGTTGGTGCCCTGCAAGATTGCGGACTGACCTAGTATATTAATAATTCTAATGATAATCTGAATGCGAGAATTGCGGATATCCAAACAATGCTAAATAAGGAATTTAACAGGCCAAAGTCTAAAGCACAATCGATCATTAGATTCAAAGAGATCACAACACTACCAGGCGAGACTCCTTGGGAGTTGGATCAGAGGCTGAAATGTATGATTCATGAAGCTAATATGAATATGATGGATGGACACTGATGTTGGGTTGTGTTATATTCTTTCCACGACTAGCCCACGTAGTTAACCGGGGGGTCTTCGTTGTGCCGATTGCGTAGCGGGGGGGTCGCAGGGGGTTTGAGGGGTGCAGGTAACCTCACTTTATGGGGTTCGGGGAAGCGCCCCAGAAAATTTTGGTTTTGGAACCTATGTTAGGTTGGGCAGACCCACCTATGGTTTTGTGCATGATTTTCGCACATGTTTTTGGACGCGATGGTTTTCGGTCCATGGTATTGGATTTTTCGGCATGTATAAATATGTATTACAACATTGAAAGGAACATAATGAAAAATCAAGCTGGTAGTCCCGATTTTGGGATCTAGTGGAAAATCTCTGTGTATATGTGTTTTATGTGTTATGCTCTCACATTTTTATTTTCTGTGTTCTAGAATTCGTATGTAGGTAATTTTTGTACGGGGTTAAAACCTACATTTGGTATCAGAGTTGTTTTGGCTTCAAGGGGATGCATTTGTTGCTCAGGGGTTTCGCTTGGGCCTGTGGTAGACCTTGTTCAGTGGGAAATCTATGAGATTGATTCAGGTGGTGAAAGAAGATGGTGAGCAGTGGAAAGATAGAGATTGAGAAATTTAATGGTTAGAGTTTTGAGTTGTGGAAACTCAAGATGGATGATCTGTTGGTGGATAAAGAACAATGGATCGTGGTAGATCCAGGTACTAAACCAACAGGAGTATCTGATGAAGAATGGAAGAAGTTGGATCGGAAGGCAAAGAGCACTATACGATTGTGTGTCTCAGATTCAGTATTGCTGAATGTATCAGGGGAAGCTACGGTGAAGGCTTTGTGGGACAAGTTAGGGACTTTGTACAAATCTAAGTCTCTAGTGAATAAACTGTTCCTGCAGAAAAAGCTATATAACCTGAGGATGAAAGATGGAGACTCGGTGATAGAGCATCTGAACGCATTTAATACTGTGGTAAGTCAGTTAGCATCTGTTGATATTAAAATTTCAGATGAAGATAAGTGCATCAGTTTGTTGTGTTCTCTACCAGATTCATGGGATAGTCTGGTTATTGCAATAGGTAGCAATGCAACTACCTTGCAGTTTGATGAAATAGTCTCATCCTTGCTGATGGAGGAGATGAGACAGAAAAATATGAAGAGCCAGAATGGTGATTCCTTGTCTGTATGAGGACGGTCCTAGAATAGAAACAAAAATAAGTCATCGAGTGGGAGATCTAAATCTAGAGGGAGATCTAAATTTCAAGGAAAACCTGTAAAGGTGGTGTGCTGGAAATGCGGAAAGGAAGGGCAGTACAAAAGGGACTGTAAATCTAAAGCTCCTGATAAAGGAAAGGGATTTGATGATTCTCCTTCTGCAGAGGTGAAAACCACCTCAGATGAAGGCGAGGATGTGTAATTGTTTTCTTCAAGTACACATGTAGATCATGAGGCTTGGTTGATTGACTCAGGTGCATCCTTTCACTTCACTCGTCATAGAGAGTGGTTCTACGAGTATGAGAAATAAGAATCGTTGGTTGCAGAAAAGTAAAGTTGAAGTTTTAAGGTGGAAGGGTTAGAACACTTTTGGGTGTTCTGCATATTCTTTCATTGGCCAGAAATCTTATTTCTGTAAGCAAGTTGGATGATGCAAGTGTAAAAATAGTGTTCGAGAAGGATTCCTGCAAGATGGCTCGGGGAGCACTGGTATTGATGCGGGAAGTTTGGATTGGAACTCTGTACAAGCTGCAAGGTAGCACAATTGTTGGTGCGTGCAACAGTTCTGTGGTTCCTGAAAGTGGAGCAAAAAATTTAGTGGTCTCGGGAGAGAAGACCATGATGTGGCATCAAAGGCTTGGACATATTGGGGAGAACAGCTTTTGAATACTTCATGGTAAAGGTATGGTAGAAGGTATGAGTAATAGCTCTTTGGATTTTGATTTCTACGAAAATTGTGTATATGGGAAGCAGAATCGGGTGAGTTTCCCCTCTGGTGGTAAGAGGGTGAAACATATATTAGAGCTTGTGCATAGTGATGTGTTTGGACTTGTGAAGGTTCCATCACTGGGTAAGTCTGTGTACTATGTATCATTTATAGATGACTTCTCAAGGAATACATGGATATTTTCCTTAAGAAGAAACCTGAAGTGTTTGACAGGTTTAAAGAATTCAAGGCTCTAGTGGAAAACCAGATAGAGAAGAAGATAAAGGTGCCGAGGACAGATAATGGTGGAGAGTTTTGCAGTAAGGAATTTGAAGAATTTTGTAAGAAGTGTGGTATAGCATGGCAGAAGACTACTCTATATACACCTCAGCAAAATGGAGTTGTAGAAAGAATGAACAAGACGTTTATGGAAAGGGCAAGAAGCATGCTTAGTGGTGCCGAGTTAGGACATGAATTCTGGGTAGAGGCAGTGGAGACAACATGTTACTTGGTCAATAGATCACCTTCATCAACGTTGGAGGATAAGACTCCACAAGAGGTATGGAATGGTACGAAACCCTCTCTTTCACATCTGAGGGTATTTGGATGTGATGCATATGTACATGTTCCAAAGGAGAAACGAACCAAGTTGGATAGTAAATCTGAAAAGTGCATCTTTATTGGGTATAAGGATGGTTTAAAGGGTTATAAGCTTTGGAACCTAGTAATAAGGAAGGTTGTGTACAACCGAGATGTGGTGTTCAGAGAGGTGAAAGATGTTATTAAACATGAATTCCAACCAAAGGAACCTGAGAAGATAGAGTTTGAGCTAAAGGAGGAAGAATTAGACTCTACAGTAGAGGAGGAATTAGAAGATGAAGAGCCACAAACTCCGGGTGTGAGAAGATCAGTTCGAGAAAGAAGGCAGCCAGAAAGGTATAGTCCATCTATTTTCTATTCAAATTTTGCTTTATCTATTACTGATGATGATCCCAGAAATCTGAAGGAAGCAGTGGATTCAGAGGATGGAAAACTCTGGAAAGAGGCCATGGTTGATGAAATGGCATCTTTGCACAAAAATGAGGCTTTGGATTTGGTGGAGTTCCCGGCTGGAAGGAAACCCATTGACAGCAAATGGGTGTTCAAGAAGAAGACAAATGCAGAAGGAAAGGTGGAGAAATACAAAGCTTGGTTGGTAGCAAAAGGTTATTCCCGGGTGTCGGGAATTGATTTTGGTGATATTTTTTCTCCTGTTACCAAGGTAGCTTCTATTATATTACTTTTACCTGTTGATGCTGCTTTTGATTTTGAGGTAGAACAAATGGATGTGAAGACATCATTTCTTCACGGGGATCTGGAAGAGGGGATCTACATGAAGCAACCTAAAGGCTTTGCAGTGAAGGGTAAGAAAGAACTGGTATGTCAGTTAAAGAAGTCCCTGTATGGGGTAAAATAGTCACCAAGGATGTGGTATCAAAGATTTGATACATTTATACGAGGACTTGGCTTCACCAGAAGCAAAGCAGATCACTGTGTGTATTTTAAATTAATTGGTGACCATGTTATTTATTTGGTCTTGTATGTGGATGATATGTTGTTGGTTGGAAATAACAAAGAAATTATCCAGGATTTGCAGACCCAATTGTCGTCCAAATTCGACATGAAATATCTTGGTGCTGAAAACTATATTTTGAGCTGGGAAATTAAAAGAGATTGGGCGAAGAGGAAGCTCTGGTTAAACCAGAGGAAGTATGTCGAGACAATATTGTAGAGATTTAATGTGCAGGATAGTAAACTAGTGAAGGTTCCTATTCCTGTAGGTGTAACGTTATCTGCTGAACAGTGTCCCAAGACACAAGAAGAGGAAGAGGACATGTCCCGTGTTCCATAGGCAAGTGTAGTCGGTAGCCTGATGTATGAAATGGTCTGTATTAGACCAGACATTCCACATGGAGTGGGAGTATTTAGCAGGTTTATGTCAAAACCAGGAAAGGAGCATTGGACAACAGTGAAGCGGGTTTTCAGGTATTTCCATGGCACCAGTGATTATGGTTTGTGCTACTAAGGAAGACCAGGATTGGACAGAGTGTTGGATATTCATGGCTTTGTTGATGTAGACTGGGCTGAAGATCTGGATCAGAGAAGATCTACAAGTGGGTATGTGTTTAAACTATTTGGAGGTGTAGTCAGTTGGATGAGTAAGAAACAATCTGTAGTGGCACTATCAACTAGAAAGGCAGAATACGTGGAAGCCACTCATGCAAGCAAGGAAGCAGTTTAGTTGCAGATATTGTGTTCAAGTATGGGGTTAGTACTGGAAGCTATAAGGATAAACTGTGACAACCAAAGTGCAATTTTCTTGGAAAATAACCCTTCATATCATTCAAAGACAAAGCACATTGATGTTCAGTATCACTTTGTGAGGGATATGATAGAAGACAAAAGGTGTTGCTGGTAAAGGTGGACACTTTGAAGAATACTGCAGATGCATTGACAAAATATGTGAGCTCTGAGAAGTTCTCTTGGTGTAGAGAAACAATGGGCGTTGCAGGGATAGATAAATGACTAAGCCTTCTTGTGGCCCCCTATGGAAAGAAAACAACAAGTGGGAAAATGTTGGGTTGTGTTATATCTTTGCACGACTAGCCCACATAGTTAACTGGAGGCCCCTTCATTGCGCCGATTGTGTAGCGGGGGGGTCACAAGGGGTTTGAGGGGTGTAGGTAACCCCAATTTATGGGGTCTGGGGCAGCGCCCTGGAAATTTTTGGTTTTGGAACCTATGTTAGGTTGGGCGGACCCACCTATGGTTTTGTGCATGATTTTCGCACATGTTTTTGGATGTGATGGTTTTCGGTCCATGGTATTGGACGCGATGGCTTTTGGTCCATGGTATTAGATGCTTCGACATGTATAAATATGTATTATAATATTGAAAGGAACATAATTAGAAATCAAGATGGTGGTCCTGGTTTTGGGATCCAGTGGAAAATTTCTGTGTATATGTGTTTTATGTGTTATGCTCTGGCATTGTTTATTTTCTGTGTGCACAATTGGACTAAATCGGCACCTCAGACATCTCAAGGGTACAGAAACTTGGTTCCAACATCCACCCATATGGCTTCGGGTGAGACTTCAGTCCGCGCTTCACGAGTTGATGTCGAAAGGGCCAGTAATGTACGGATTTGTTTGGCTAAATAACTCCTAACTTCGGTCAGGCCCCCTCAAGCCAACAAATGGTTCCGTTGCTGGCACCAGAATATGCATAGAGATGTCTGATGTCGTATCATTGGAATCCAACTAAGAAGGAAATTAAAGGCTGGTTGGACAGAAGAATCCACGAGTTTGCGGCACAGCAGAATAGAAACCTGCGACTGACAAAAGAAGAGTGGTTAGATTGCTACTTGTACTTGGAGATCCATGAAATATTCTTCGCGTCCTTCCCTACTGAGCTATACGAGTGGATCACGAAGCTAGTAGATAGCCAAGGAAGGTGCGAACTTGACAGTCCTATTGTGTGGAACCCAGAGTTAGTGCGAAGGTTGGAAGCATCGGAGGATAAGATCACTCACGTTGTTGATCATTGGCTTGATCAAATTATAGGAGGATTCATTACTGAGTTCGCGGTCGACACTTCAACCAACTATAGCGAGGCAGAGTGACACTTTCTCAAAGGGCCGCGAGGTAAGTACATAAGATATTTGAATACTTGGATTAAAATTTTATTGTGCGAAAAGAGGGTTATGAAATTACCTTGATGTTCGGGGCTACGCGAAGTGGAAAAGCTTATAGGAACGAAGGAAATAAGGGGCGAGAAAACAACCCCTTGATTTCACCTCCACGAGGGGACGACGAAAAGCTTGCGAAGACCTGTTGGCGAAGTGCGATCCAATTGATAAGGCAAAGAATTCCACGAATACCACCTCCACCCACACCGCCACCAACTTCACTGCCATCACCTCCATCTTCACCACCATCACCTCCATCTTCACCCGTACCACCTCCACCACCACTGCGATTCAATATGGCAAGCACATTGAAGTTCCCTGTGTTCAAGGGATTGGGAAATGAGGATTCAGACCAATTTTGGTTCATTGTAAGAGTTGTATGGGAAGCGCAGGGAGTTACAGAGGACAATATAAAGAAAGTGACACTAGTTAGTGCCCTGTAGGATTGCGCGTTGACCTAGTATATTAATAATTCTAATGATAATATGAATGCGGGAATCGCGGATATCCAAACAACACTAAATAAGGAATTTAGCAGGCTGAAGTCTAAAGCACAGTCGATCGTTGGATTCAAAGAGATCACAATGCTACCAGGCGAGACTCCTTGGGAGTTGGATTAGAGGCTAAAATGTACGATTCGTGAAGCTAATATGAATTTGATGGATGGACACCACGAGTTTTTTGTATATTCACTAATGCCACATTTAAGGAGTGTTCTATTACAGCAGAAGCTAACAACTTAGGAAGAGGCCTTATAGATCACGATGAGGCTACACGAGACCCTGATGCAGCATCCTAACTTAGGAGTTTAGCAGATCCACGCGTAGTTGAAGAATTTATGCCTTGAGATGCAGAGTCTAAAACAGGACAGGACAACTCGACCAGAAGTGCATGAAGAGGTGTGGTGCGCAAAATGCAAGGGTCAGGGTCATGAAAAGGACCACTTCCTAGTTTTCGTGAACTACCTTGCCAGAGGAGGACTAATGCCTTTAAGGCTGGAAGTGCAAGCCGGACCTAGCATGGTGCCTGCTTTGTGGTGCGCGATTTTTCAAATAGCTGGAAAACATGCTATGAACAACTATCGTTTGTTAGACAAGTACACACAAAATTCACAACAGTTGTTCTGTAACTTTTGTAGGTCAGTGGAACATGATGAGCACACTTGTAGAAGCTATGAGTTGATGATGGATAGAACTACCACCTACAGAGTTCAGGCTTAAATGCAGCCCCTTGACCATAATACAGGAATGGCGCGAATAGGACTTCAGGGGCGCGGACGAGGCTGAGTAGGCAGAGGTCCTGGAAGAGGTCGCAGACAGTTGATATGCTATAATTGCAGAGGGCTAGGACATTACGCCCGTGATTGCATGAACCTAATGCAACCATCGTGTTTTTATTGCACCTTTTTTGATCATGAGATGGAAGATTGTCCTACGCTGATAGCTAGGATTCACAACAAAGGAGCGGTACCACCTCCCCGACTGAGAACCTATAGATGATGAGGTATGAGTCGCACGAGGAAGATCTGAATGTGAAAATTGTGCTCCAAAGTGGAATCACGACGGGAGATGACAAAGGAAACTAGCCAGAAGATATTACTTGGGTTCATAAAGCTCCAGAAAAAGAGGTGGAGTTTGATTTGGAGTGCACTCGGGAAACCTTCATGAAGCTAAGAAAAGCTTCACTAATGCCTCCACTTCAGGAAACAAAGATAGACCGGATCCGGAGATGGACCCGTCGATTCTCACGATGTTCCTGGAAACATGTATGAAGTTACTGTGCGACAGTAAGGCTATAAAAGTATTACAGGAACTCATTAACAGATGCACTGGGACTGCACCATGAGAACCATGCGTAGTCTGGAAGATTGGAAAGAATAAGACAAGGATGGGAAGATAAATGAGGCTAACTGCATAGATCAGAGAGTGTGATATGGATCAAGTTATCCTAGATTTAGGGTCGGATGCAAATGTTTTGCCGAAATAGACATGGGAGAAAATGGGGAGACCTACCTTGTAGTGGTCTCCTATTCATCTGCGAATGGTGAACCAACAGAAAATAATACCCATGGGGTGATTACAAGGAATAACTGTGGATATTGAGGAAGCGAGCGCTCTGGCAGAATTTGAAGTGATAGAGATTGTTTATGAAAGAAATCCTTACCCCGCGCTCTTAGGAATTGATTGGGCCACTGACATGAACAGGGTGATTAATTTGAAGAAGTGCAAGATGATTTTTGAGAAGAAGTTACTATGTGTAATTGTACCCCTAGACCTTGCTGAAGGATCGCGCTATACAGAGCCAGTGCATGACTATGAAAGTGATGATGATTTGGACTGCATCTACAAGATAACAGCGCGAGAGAAAGACTAGGTAAATCCCACCGTGGATGGGTGGATTTCATGGGAGCGCGAGAGCTCCTGTACTTTGGATTCTGATGAGGAGATAGAGCGATGGCAGAACCGGTTACATGAAGTAACCATGTTGAATTGTAATATGATGACCAGGTCAATGCACTGCATATCGACAGAAGTAAGAGATTTTCCTATTTATGATGGTTTAAGTGCGATAGATACCTTTTTGGATAAATTTGAAAGGGAGGTGCCGGAAAAGAAACGCTTCTAGGCCTTGGACTGGGTACTGCACGCTATGCCCGCGAGGTGGTGGGGTACGCACAAAGGGAGCTTTGATGACTGGCATGAATGTAGGAGAATGATGTGCACATGATTTGGGAAGCCTAGGGTGCGATTGACAGACAAATACAATGGACGGGATGATCCACGCGCGCATTTGGCCAGGTGGTTGCAGACATATGGAAAACAACCTGTGCGGATGCACATGAACTCCGCATTGAGAGGTATGGTCAATAAGCATGTGTTGGGGGGACAAATGTGCAAATGGCTCTTAATGTTGGCGAGACATCACGTAGGAAGAAAAATCGTGCAGAAAGTTATCCACACAGAAGCATTCAATAAGGTATGCAATGCGCAACAAAGTGATTGCGACCTGTGTGTATCCGCAGTCTTATGGGCTTATAGGACAACATGAAAGAAACTGACGGGACAAACACCTTTCAGACTTGTCTATGGAGTAGAAGCTGTAATGTCTATGGAATACATCGTGCCTATTCTACGCATAACAACACTCACATGTATGATGGATCGCAAAGCTCTGGAGGAGAAGCTCACATAGTTGGAGGAGCTCGAAGAAGAATGGTTTTTGGTTGGATTCCACCAACAGGTACAAAAGAAGCTCGAAAAGGCCTGGCACGATCAACATATTAAGTTGCGCACCTTTAAGGTGAATGATTTGGTGTTGTTATATGATAGTAAGTTTGATAAGTTCCCAAGGAAGCTTAGAATGCATTGGCTAGGACCGTATGTTATAAAGGAGATCACAGATGGTGGCGCGGTGCAGTTAGTAAAGCTAAATGGAGAACTCTTCCCAGGAAAATTAAATGGTAGTCGTTTGAAGCCATATACAGGTGGCCCGACCCTCTGACTATGGAAGCACAGTCTTAGCACTCCAGGTAGTTGAAAGGAGTGCGAGACTATAAACTACTATGCTCGAGAGCTGCACGATGTCAGGACTGTGTGCAGTAGCAAAGTGTCATAGGGTCTGCGACAGCATGAGGGTAGCTGTGCTGCCGCACAGGTTGGCTGGAAATTGACCGTTACAGTCACTATTCACGATGTGATGCTTGGTTTGAGACCAAATGGAGAGGGCAGCAGGCATTTAACGCGAACTTTATGGGCTAGATTCATGAAAATCTTTCGCCAAGTGAACATTAATGGATGAATGTGGGGGGAACGGTCAAATTCAAAAGGAACTATTAATTACAAAGGGGTGCCCAGCTAACAACACTTGGAAATTGAGATGTTGCACGCCCAGACATCCATGAACCCAAACTTGTTCAATCTTTTGAAGGTTAGTTCGTTGTTTGAGAACTTGCCTGGGCCATTAAGAGAATTGTGGAATAGCACTATGGCAGCGCTTGAGGAAGCCATGGATACCAGAGTAATGACTGCTAAGGAGGCTGCGTAGGCCATAACGGAAGTAGAAAAGCCAGAAAGTGCTGGGATAGTCGCAGAAGTCCCTAAATCACCATGCACGCCGAGACCCAAGAAAGACAAGCAGGCTATGGTACTAGTGCGTGTATCCCCTAGAAATCCGTTAAGGACCAATATTACCATGGAAGAAAAGGGGAACACTATCAATTTGGAGGTTGATGAGGAGGAAGACTTTGAAGAAATCCTGGTAGAGGAGGAGGATGTAAAAATGGAGGTGGAAACCCAGGGTGTGGACTCTCTAACCAGGTGGCCGCGTATGTTCCTCTGCGGAAGGGGAAAACAAAAGTGCCCAAAGACATAGATGAGAGCAAGATCTCTCTGTAGACTCCGCTGCACCTCAACGACATTATTTTTGATGGAGCGCATTTGGGTCGAGTGCCTGTACTGAAATTTGAAGACTGGGATCTCGCGAACCATGAGAAGTTCCTAAATTTGGTAATCGCGCAGCTAATGCGCTAGAAGAAAAACACACAGACCAGAGTTATAAAGTTGGAGCCGCGCTAGTGGCTGAGAGGTGTGAAGAAAGCATGATTGTTAAACGTGCTCTGGTTGCCGCATTACCATCGTGCCCCAATGACTATTTTCATCGTCAGACAGTTGCTTTGCCTGGTGCATGATGGGTGCTTTTGGCTCGAGGAGCCCATCCCCATCACGGATCACTTAATTCACATAATTACCTAGCTCTCTTGCAAAGGGGAGGATCCAGTGAATATCTCGGAGGGCAAGAGTTATGACTTGGCCATCGCGGAGGCCATGAATAAGAAGTTTAAGATGGAGAAGAAGAAGAGAGGGTACGCGATTTTCAGCATCAACAACCCTGCAGTCAAAGTCGCGATGCATATATTGGTCAGAAAGGTTATGCGGAAGTGCTACATGGATGAGGTGTCCGTGCCGGTGGTTGCACTTGCCGATCAATGCGCAAAAGGGGTCCAGTTCAACTGGGAAAGCTACTTGTGTAGAGAGTTCCTGGAGAACTGCCATGAGGCACAGGAGCAGGGGAAGACTTTTCACTATGCATGGCTTCTGCTATCCATAGTGCTGGTGGCATGGGAATTTCTCGAGGAAATCAAGTTCCCAACGATCGCACAGGACTTTCTGGAGGCAGCAAAGTACGCTTCACTGTGGGAAACTAGAGATGCACAAAGGATCAGGGACAGTAAGATATTCTTGGTGTTCATGGAGATGAACATCAGAATGGGGATTAATCGTAAGCCACAGTTATTACCCATGGTCTATAATAGTATGCAGAGCTTCGCAGAGTTCAAGGTAGATTTCCACCACTTGTACATCAGGGCACTGAAGACCCCATGAAGACCTGGCGCAAGCTACCCTATCTAGCAATAGACGATATCATCTTCGCGGTCCTTGAGTCATGGGCACCAGAGTGGTGTGCTCCAGCCAGCTCCATAGTGGAAGCAGAGAAGTCCACCACGTAGAGGAAAAAGGATGGGGCGAAATTACGGATGGCACAGTTGGCAGAAAAATGCAGGAACGAAGTAGTAACAGGCAAGGCCTAGGCAGCGCCGGATGCTTCGAAGGTGGCAAAAGAACAACAGAAGCCAGTAGAAGAAGAGCACGAAGGCCAGAAGTCGCTTTCACTAAAACAGGAGACAAATACGGAGCAAGGTGGCGCGAACCCGTAGACAACATCCACCTAGCTAAAACGACAGTGCCTAAGAGAGAAGGTAGGGCTGCAGAAGAAGTCGAAGGCTTCAAAGAGTTCTTTCGACCCGATCACCCTCACTCAGGGGGATCTGCACGACAGTGGGGAGACGGTGAGGGTTGTCACCGCAGAGCCCTCTAGTAGTTTGTAGAGGAACACCAGATGGTGTTGGGGGCTCTTCGAGCACAGATACAGGAGTTGTAGGTGCGCACTCCATACGCTGGTACTGTGTCAACTCGCCTCACACTAGGCACGGCCGCAGCCGAGGAAATGTTGCACGCCCAGATGACTAACATAATAGTGCTACCAGAGGGAGCACTAGTTACAAAAAATGAGCCCGAAAGGCCTATGGTCAATGGGCTGAAGAGAATCAGGATAAATATGGCTGCGCTCCCTCGGGAGATGCTCTATGTTTTGCAGGATGGAGTTACTATAGAACTGCGAGTCAAGGAAGGTCGCGCACTCCAGGTAATGAGTGAACAACGCATCAACATTGAATAGTTGAGCCTGTAGCATGATGAGGTAGTGGCACAAAATAGACAGCTAGTGTAGGTGGTGGAGGAAGCCTGCCAGATGGTCCCAGAGTTGGCCATCCAAGCAGAAGAACCAGTGGAGGCGCGCATCCAGAAATTAGCAGCAGGGGTGCATGAGGCAAAGGAAGAGATGGCCAAGGTTCAGCTGGAACTGAACCTTCAGATAGCTGAACTGCAATTGAAGGCACAACCTTCAACTCCACCAGAGATTAAGGAACATCATGCCAGCGAAATTACAGTAGCCATAACGGAGGTCAACAGTGCAGTAAAAGACTGCACAAAGCTGTTCGAGGGGTTGTTCGAGGTTCTCACCACTCTCCAAGAGGACCTGAACATACAACACCTAGAAACAAAGGTGCACGAGCTACATCAGAAGTTTGACGAAGTAAAAGGGACTGCGTAGATGGTTGCCCTTACACAGAGGCTCATGTGGATGCAGCAGGGGAAAGCACTCAAGGAACAGGTGGATGCTGCTTGACATAGGGAAACAATTTTGAAGGCATGCTTACAACCATGGATTTATGAGGTGTATGTCATTACAGCCTCCAATGAGGCAAAGCTTGCACAGATGCAAGAAACATAGGAACAAGTTCAGGGAAGTAGTTTAGCCACAACGGTCTCTGAATAGCACGTCCAGGAAGTACAATAGGCAGGCACTCAGTGCGCTGCCGATCTTGCAGTGATCCAAGAAGAGTTGGGAGGTCTTCATGCAAAGTTCTATGCACCGACAGAGTGACTTGAGGGTGAGTCACAATGTTTGTGTTGGGGGCCTGTTGGGCACGAGATCCCACAAGGGAAGTTTTGGGGCTTAGAGCCCAGATTTTGGTCACAAATTGTAACTTCGATGTAAAGACTCCGCATTTTGTGGGTGCGGAGAACGTAGTTTGTAAAATAGTCATAGGGTTGTTGGCCCTCAATTTTGTTATTGTAATGTCGGCTTTAGAGATCTACCCATGGTTCGCAGACCATGGGATTGTATAAATAGAGAGAGGATATAAGTAGTTAAGTCATGTAATGAAGGATGAAGAGTTGAGTCATATCTGTGGAGTAAAGTCTAGTTTTGGGTCATAGAGTAGGAGAAATTTCTGTAGCTGAGTGCGCAGAGGCCTAGTAGTCCGCAACTAAGTGCACAGGGTGAGTTGAGTCTGTAACAGTTGGAAGCATTAATAAAGAGAAGTTTTATATCAATTTTGTGTATTTATTTCCTATTTTATGCATTGAATATATTGGGTATGAATTGAATTTCTATTGTTTATATGATGCGCGAACATATATGACTGTGTTGATTAAGTGAATGTGAGATAGAATATTTGTTTACGTGAAGTTAACTAACATTTGTAAGAAGATAAGTAAGATACGTGGTGTAGTTTGGGGAAATAGCACAGGTCGCTGCCATAGCAACGCGAAAGCATCTCAGCCCCTGGTTAGGGTTGCGCGAAGGTGATTATAACAGATCACGAAGGTATTGAAGGTTAGGATAGTGCATGAAGTGACCTGCGTGAAGGTAGGCACAGTTGGACTAAATCGGCACCGAAGACATCTCATGGGTGCGGAAACTTGGTTCCAGCATCCCCCCATACTACTTCGGCTAAGACTTCAGTCCGCACTCCGTGGGTTGATGCTGAAAGGGCTAGTAGTGTTGAGATTTGTTTGGCTAAATAAATCTGAACCAGGGTCAGGCCCCCTCAATCCAACAAGCTGCGAAGCTCCATTAGAGTGGTCGGGGCTGGCCAATCCCGAATGACTTGGATCTTAGTTGGATCCACATGCATGCCATGCTCATCTATTATGTAACCCAAATATTGGACCTGGTTCATGCCAAAGGTACGTTTCTCTAAATTGGCACACAGTTTGTGCTACTGAAGGGTTTGAAGGACCTGTCGAATGTGTTGAAAGTGTTCTTACCAACTCTTGCTGAAGATGAGGATGTCATCCAGATAAAAAACCACGAATGAGTTGGTGAAGGGCCACAAGATGTCATCCATTAGCCTCATAAAAGTAAAAGGGGAATTTTTCAACCCGAAGTGCATAACCAACAATTCAAAAATGCCTTCCTTTGGTTTGAAGGCATTTTTCCATACATCTGTGGGCTCTATTGGATCCTAGTGATAACTAGACATTAGATCGATCTTGCTGAAAAATTTTTCCTCCTTGATTTGGTTAATAAGGTCATCATACTGTGGGATTGGATACCTGTTCCTTGTAATTCTTTTGTTTAGTGCCCGATAATCAATCCAGAGCCTCCAGGTCCCATCCTTCTTCTATACAAGTACAATTGGGCTCCCACAAGGCGAGGAGCTTGGTCGAATATGCCCATTTTGTAGCAACTCCTAGATTTTCCACTTGATCTCTTCATTTTTCAAAATGGAGCAGCGATATATCGACTCATTGAGTAGAGGTGCTCCGATAGTCATATCGATCAAAAGCTTGACCTAACAATGCAAGGGTATTGTTATGAAACCAGCTCAAGAAAAGATAGAAAATATAGATCAACGCCTTAGAATTAAGCCTCTTCGAGGGGGCAACCTTGTTTACATTACATAAATTAACAATTCTTGGATGATTCAAATGAAAAAACCTCCTTTCTATATATAGGGGAACAACAATATTAATAAGGGATGCAACTACAATAGTAATGGGGTAATCACTAGTATTATAGGGAACCAACATGCCCCTCTCCTTCAAAAAAGTGTTGTACTCAATGCTTGAGTAGTTCTGGATGCTTCTGTATAAAATTCTCATCCTCCCATGTGGAATCTTCAGCAGATAAGTTCTTCCACTTGATAAGATACTCCGAAATTGATCGATTTCGTAGCTGTCAAGTTCTTGTTTCTGTGACTACTTGTGGTTCCAATATAATTTTTCCTTCCTCGTCAAGTTCTAGCAATATTGTTTGAATTGGGAGCTTGTCGCCTATAACCTTCTTTAAACATGAAACATGGAAAACTGGGTGCAATCGAGAAGCAGCAGGAAGCTCCAATTTGTATGCCATAGTACCAATCTTTTGCAACACCTTGTACGGACCATAATACTTTGGTGATAATTTATTATCCTTCTTAGCTTGCTTGAGGGACATTTGCTTATATGGTTGTAGCCGTAGGAATACCCAGTCACCTACATCAAAACTTATTTCGCTACGATGTTGATCTGCCTGTTGTTTCATTCTATTCTGTGCCAACACGAGGTTATCCTTTAAGAGTTGGAGGGCTTGTTGTTGATGTTCGATGTGATGTTCCACTGCTTGAACCTTAGAATTTTCTCTTAAATATGATGTGATGGATGGTGGCTGATATCCATAAAGTGCCATAAATGGGGTTATTTTTGTTGCTATATGGAAGGAAGTGTTATACCACCATTCAGCCAGAGGCAACCATTTGACCCATTGTGTCTGTTTATCAGATACAAAGCAATGAAGATATCCTTCCAAACATTTGTTTACTATCTCAGTTTGCCCATCATATTGAGGATGATAAGATGAGCTATGAGCTAACTGAGTACCAAGACAAGAAAATAATTCTGTCCAAAAATTTCCAGTGAAAATGGGATCTCTGTCACTTACAATAATCTTTGGGTTTCCACGTAGCTTTTGAATTGTTTCCATAAATGCAGTAGAAACTGTACTAGATTTAAATCGATGTGATAATGCAGAAAAGTGTGCATACTTGGTAAGTCTGTCAACTACCACCATGATGACACTATTTACCTCAGACTTGGGTAAACCTGTGATAAAATCCATTGAAACCTCCTCCCAACATTGGCTTCGAATGGATAAAGGTTGTAATAGACCCGGTGTCTTAATTGTTTCAACTTTATTTTGTTGGCAAACCAAACATTCCACCACAAATTTTTGAATATCCGATTTAAGGCCATCTCAAAAAAATTCCTTCTTAACCCTGTGGTAAGTTTTCAAAAATCCTAAGTGCCCTCCTAAGGGAGAAGTGTGCAATTCCATAAGAATCTTTTGTTTTAGTTGGGAATTCTTATAGAGGTATAAGCGATCTTTGTAACATAAAGAATCATTTTTCCAGCTAAATGCGTCAGACGTACTGGAATATTGTTGTAACTTTCGAATAAGTGCCCACACTTCTTCGTCATTCTTCCACTCCTCCTTTGCTTCGTTTATCCAATATGTTTGGATAATAGGAATGGCCCACAACAGTGCTTCCACATCCTCATCCTTTCTTGAGAGTGCATCTACCACCACATTTTGCTTCCCTTTTTTGTAGATGATTTCAAAGTCATAATCCAACATCTTTGTGACCCACTTTTGTTGCTCTTGAGAGGATAATCTTTGTTCTAAAAAGTATTTAAGGCTGTCATGATCCATTTTTACCTTGAAGTGTCTTCCCATTAGGTAGGTTCGCCATTTCTTAAGTGCATGGAGTATTGCCAACATTTCCTTCTCATAAATAGCTTTGTGTAAACACTTTCCCTTGATTGGACAACTTTCAAAAGAAATGGGTCTTTCATCTTGCATTAAAACAACACCAATTCCATTTCCTGAAGCATCAAATTCCACAATAAAGGTTTTTGTGAAGTCCAGTGTAGCTAAGACCGGTGCTTGGCACATTGCCTCTTTAAGATGTTCGAAGGCCTTTGTTGCTTCTGGAGTCCATGAAAATGCATCTTTCTTCAATAATGTTGTTAGAGGTGCTGTTATTCTCCCATAATTCTTAACAAACTTGTGATGATACCTTATCAACCTAAGAAATCCTCGCAGATGCTTTATGGATGTGGGGATTTTCCATTCCTTAATGGATTTAATTTTGCTAGGGTCTACCTTAACTCCTTCATGAGATACAATATGACCCAGATATTCCACCTCTTGTACTCCAAAGGAACATTTGGATCTTTTTTCATATAATTGTTTCTCCTCCAATAGTTGTAGCACCCTGTCAACATGTTCAACATGATCCTTCCAAGACTTGTTGTAGATTAGTATATCATCAATAAATACTAATACAAATTTTCTAAGGAATGGTTTGAAAATGGAATTCATCAAACCTTGAAATGTTGAAGGTGCATTGGTAAGGCCAAAAGGCATGACCAAAAATTCATAATGACCCTAATGAGTTCTAAATGTTGTTTTCGGAATGTCTTTAGTATTCATTCTAATTTTATGATATCCTGAACGAAGATCCAACTTGGTGAAGTAAATTGATCCATGCAATTCATCCAGTAATTCATCAATGATGGGAATGGGAAACTTATCTTTAATAGTGAGCTTGTTGAGCTCACTATAATCCGGACACATGCGCATGATCCATCCTTCTTGTGAACTAATACTACTGGAGCAGAGAAAGAACTTTGTCTCAGTTGAATTATACCAGCCTCTAGCATTTCTGCAACCATACGTTCAATTTCACTCTTTTGGGCATAGGGATATCTGTACGGCCTGATGTTTGGAGGAACACTTCCTGGAATCAAATGAATAGCATGATCATGATCACGAATAGGTGGGAGACCTTTGGGAGTCTCAAATACCTTGGAATGATTGTCCAAGACTTTTTGGAGATCTGGAGAAATAGATGATTGTAATGTGGAAACATCTAGCGAACATAATTGTGCAATTACACCCCTTTGTTCCTTTTTTAGAAGCTTTTTCATACCATTAGAGCTAATTATCTTTCCCGGTTTCCCTGCAATACCCCTTAATTCAACTTCCTTTCCTTCCACGGAAAATTTCATGAAAATTTCTTGAAAATTAAAAGCTATTGTACCCAAGGATTGTAGCCATTGGACTCCTAGTACAACATCAGCCTCCCATTGGAATGGAAAGCATTGGGCTAGTCAATACATATTCTCCCATCGATAGCTTGATAGTATGGCACTTTCCAAAGCAATTTATTGTTCCTCCATTTGCAACCATCACTTGAAACTCTGGTGCTGGATATAAGAAGCAATTCAATTCTTTTGCTACCTTACAATGAATAAAATTGTGGGTACTTCCTGAATCAATCAACACTATTACCTTTTTCTTCTTGATTTGTCCTTCTATATTGATGGTTTAAGGAGTGGTAATTCCTGCCAATGCATTATAAGGTATGGTTGGATTCATTTTTTCTTTATCTAGGCTTTGTTCCTGGAGTATATCCTCTTATTTTGACCTTTCTTGCTCCTTTTCTTCTTCTTCTTCGCAATCTATGTAGAATAATTTCTTCTCAGCACACTTATGACCTTTAGTGTATTTGCTATCACAACTGTAACAAAGCTGTTTTGCTCTTTTTTCTTCCAATTGTTGTGGTGTCAACTTTATAGGTTGTGGAAGACTAGGGGCAACCACACTTCCATCTTTATAGTTTTGAGTGGTATGCTTCCTGGTTGCGATAATTTTGCTTTCCATTTTTCTTGCTAATCTGAATGCCTTCTCTAATGAATCAGGTTCCCAAAGGTGAACATCATGTTGGATATTATCCTTTAAAGTACTTATGAACACATCAATCCTATGCTCCTCTGAAATATTTTTTACCCTTATGTTCAATTTTTGGAACTCCTCAATGTGCTCCATTATTGAACCCTTTTGTTTGAGACTCATCAATTGGCTAAAAGAAGTGTTTCTTTTTGTATCCTCTTAATGTGCTATCAATTCTTCCGTAAAAATTGCCCAAGTGATAATTTGTTTAAGAGAGAAAAGCCATTGACACCATACAAACTGATTTGGTTCCAAATATAAAGCTGCAATACATACCTTTTGTGTGTTTTGCACATTACTGAGATTGAAAAATTGCTCCATTTGTAATATCCATGTTGTGGGATCCTTGCCATCAAACTTCTTCATATCAATTTTTGGAATATGGTGGGTCTTCGATCCCACATTAGAGTCTAAGAAATCATGATTAACATTTCATTTGTTCGCATCATGAATTTCCTTTACTACCTTTTCACCATTAATAAGTATTTCTTGTAGAAAATTTCTCAAATCTATCTTCAAATCTGCCATGCCTGTCTTCAAATTTGTGTTCAAATCTATCTTCAAGTTTTCCATCTTAGCTTTCATGCCATTCATCTTAGATTCCACACCATTTATCTTATCTTTTGTTAGCTTTTGTGAGAGTGACATTTGTTGCACTTGTTCTTGTAATTTTGCTATATCATGTAGCATTTCTTCCTCTTCTTCATGAGTCAAGCTAGAGCTTTCAGGTTGCTTACTATTTGTTTGCATTTTATTTCCTCAGGGCATCAGTTACTGATAATAATGCTCTACTATGCCCTTTGAATTCCTTCAAAATAAATTTTCAAACCAAGCATAAGTAAAAATTTAAAAAATCTACACACCTTTTTTTCACTTTTTAGGAGCTCAATATTGCCTCTGATGTATCTCTGTACTTTCTGATCATCCAGTTCTGAAATTGTGACCTGCAGTAGCCCTCTTTGTCCTCTTTCCAATGCCACCAGTCTGACCCAAAATTGGATTCTCCAAGGAAGAGTTATGCGAAATCTCCAACAGTGACTTGATTATAGACTAGTTCAGTGGAGCGAACTTGCACGATGTGCCACGAGTCACTGTTTCGACCTTTGGCTCTAAAAAATATTTACAAGAAACTATAGTGTATCCTCTTTCTGAACTTCTTACGAAATTTCAATCCGATGCTCAGAGAGAAAGTTATGATGATTTTCCCTAGGTCACCTGTTTGGAATGTAGTTCAGGAGTCTGCAAAAATACCAACTTCCTCAGATCATATCTCCGCAAATATAGTGCGAAAAGCTCTGAAATTCTGACCCGAGGTTTAGCGCGATGTCTTCTCAAATGGGTTCTTTGTTTAGCTTTTGAAACATTGTATAAAAAAAAGTTATAGCAAAAATTCCATGATGACCTATTTGGAGCAGCGAAACCCTAGAATCTAAGGCTTTGATACCAAATGTTATGAAACCAGCTCAAGAAAAGATAGAAAAGATAGATCAATGCCTTAGAATTCAGCCTCTTCGAGGGGGAAACCTCCTTTACATTACATAAATGAACAATTCTTGGATGATTCAAATGACAAAGCCTCCTTTCTATATATAGGAGTCTAAGGAGTCACAATATAACCCAGCCGACCTAACAATAATAATATAAAACCACAAAAATAACAATAGAGGGATTCTATGGGGCACAGTAATAACAATATGGGGATAATAGGGGAACAAGAATATTAATAAGGGATGCATCTACAATAGTAATGGGGTAATCACTAGTATTATAGGGACCCAATAGGTACCCCTTTGGATGAGGAGAATATGTTCTTGTATTCTTCCACAACTGTATCTACCTGCTTCCACTCCATGGAGGAACCCCTCCTAGGGGCCATGGATGTGGCTACGATCTTCCCCTTACTTTGAGAGAAAATTAGAAAGAAAACAAATTTCCTAGTCTAGGAGATGATCTTACTTCATTCCTTAGTGGAGATCAAAGAGATGGCGGTAGGCGGGGCTACCTTCAATATTCTGTGTAACTTACTACCCAAAGAAATAATAAGAGAGCGAGGTTTAGAATCATATACAATGTGTCACTTCTGCAAGTATGGTTTTCCTAGTCTACATCACAAAATTCAAGAGGAGCAACATCACATAGTACCTCATCCATGAAGGGCTTGATGCTCTAGGGAAGGCGACACTGCTGGCTGACAAAGAGATCTTGTCCTTGGTGAAGCCACTTGATGGTGTACAATTATGGATGTGTTGTAGTCAGTATGCCCAACCGATTGACAACCTCTATTGAAATTATATTCTTTTGGCTCCCGTTGTTGACAATGAACTGCAGCGAAGAACCCTTCACCCACATCTATGAGTGGAATAACATTCCCCCTCCTCTGGATCTTCAAGCTCAATCTTCTAGATCTTGGTGGTGGCCACAATGGCACTGGGCTTTGCATCAATGATATGCTTCCCTTTGTCATTCCCCTTGTTGGGTTTTGAGTCAAAGTCACAACATGCGTCTAACTCGGATGGCTTAAGCTTGACCACTAGTGACTTCTTCGTTGGACACACACTTGTGTTGTGAGTGGATATTTTATGGAACTCACACCACATTTCATGTCCTTATTTGTCTTCTTGGTGTTGTTATTTTCTTGTGGATTCAATGAGTTATCCTTGGTCACTACGCCTTGGCTTGGACCTTTTCTCTGCAGTTTGGGGAAATTGTTCCCTTGCTTTGGATTTGCTGATCCAAAGTCTCTCCTTTTTCGTTTAAACTTCTGCTCAATCATTACAGCGTATCAATATGTTGTGCTGATCGAGGAGATGTTTAGGAACTCCATCACATCCTGGATATACATATGTAGGCAACCATGGTAATTGAGTACCAAATGCTTCTTAGAATCCTTGATACCCAACTTCGTGCGAAGGGTATGGAAAAAATTGGTAAACTTGGTCCCTTCCCTACCGCAGCGTGGTCCACTTTATGTATTTATCCTCATAGCTCTTGATAGTGTAGTACTACTCCTTGATGGCATACCAAAATGAATTCCAAGTGGGTGTGACTGAAAATAGTGAGGGTGCACTTTCATCCTTCTTCTCACAGTAGGTTTCCTACCAGTCCTTGATGTGGGGGGCGACTTTGAGAAGTGAAAAAGTAATATTTTCCTGACTAGAAAAATCATGAACAGAAAAATATCCTTCTAGCATATTTAACCATTTATCTACAATGTTCGCATCTATCTAACCCTCAAATATGGGGATGTCAAAGTTAACTTGTACCTTAAAGGGTGTGACATTTTCAGAGTAGCTGCTGGAAGGAGATGCGTCACCCTTGGGTAGCCGTTGAAGGATCTGGTAAAAGTTTTCCATCATCACGTTCCTCTGTTGCTCAAGGGATTCTTTGAGCAATATTTTGAAAGGATATGCTACCCCCTCATCTTTATTCTCTCCCACCATGGGAGGGCGTCGAGATTTGCGAGGCTGGTCTTGCAAACGTTCAACCAATTCATGCCCTAACTCTTTATATCCTGACCTCGTTGGGGAAATGCAAAGAAAAATAGAGAAAAATCATATTGCTTTGACACCACTGATCCGAAATTCAACAAGAATGTAACAAATTATACATATAACCACAAATACAGAGATGTACAGAAATAACACTTCATTTCATTAATATGAAATACTGAAATATGATTACAAACAAAATGAAAATAAGACTAGCTCGGGTGATGGTAGCTTAAATTTGAGAAGATAAGTGGCAGCTAAACGCCTCTGAACTATGTTACAATGAGGCTCAAGGGCCTATTTATTATTGAAAAAATGAGAAAACCCTAAACAACCAAAACCCTAACCCCAAGAGATGTAACGCCAAGAGTTTGTGGGCCCCGTTGAGGTTAGTTGGGTCGCCAACTTCCCGGGGTTGAAACTTGGTCATACTATATCTGTTTGGTGCATACGATACCTTGTTGGAAAGGTCTCTTTGACTAATACAAGATTTATTGCAGGTCCCTGCCAACAACTTTTGGATTGCAGTGGACCTCAAAAAAACATCGTTTAGGGGATCAAAACTGCTTCGAAAATTCAGGACCTGAGAAAATGCTAAAAATAGTAAATGATGAAATAAAGAAGGAAAAAATGAAACCGAATGGAGGTCTAGGTGGAATAGGTGGGTGGCCAAAAATATCCACCTGGATCAGCTCTTGAGACAAGCTGGGTGACATACAAGAGGACTTGTACAACTATCAAAATTTGGTTATTTGTCTATTCCCTCTCTTGATGAAGAGTTTGTGTTCTTTAGTCAAAGATACCCTAATGGAAAATACATTTTTCTTAGAGTGAGTCTTGGTCAAAATACAATGCTTGCATTTTTAACTAGTACCAACTACTCTAATTAGTTTTCTATATTCGGTTAACCCTTGTCAACTCAAGAAAGTAGTGTAAGGTGAGGGGGGAAACCTTAACAAGTACATCAAAGGTATATATAACATCCTTATCTGAAGGGACAACCTCTTCTTCTCTTAATAAGTTAGGATCCATCTTTTTCCTTATGAAATAAATAAGTCCTATGGAGAGTTCTTTGTAAATAAAATAAAATAAAATAAAATGAAGGCGAAAGAAGAGAAAGGCTTCGTATGCAGAGAGGTGAAGCAAGTAACTTCGCTAGGGTACTATCCAAGCTCACTGGTAGTGGAGCGATGCTTGTGTTCTTGAAGTGACTTTGTAAGGGTACTGTCCAGGCCTACTAGTAATGAGGCAACAACAGAGATGAAACTAAAACTATGACAGTCTATATTACTTGTGCATCTATATACCCCTCATCCCTAATCAAAACAAATAAGTTGACGTGGCTTCGTATGTGTTCTATCGATAAAAGAGAATGGTAGGGACTATATCTTTAACTCAAGCTAGTTAAGGAGCTGTGACAATAAAATAATCGAACAATACTTCTAGATGAGTTAGACTTGCTTTACACAAGACAAGGTCCATACAGAGAGCTGGAGTTCTACTAGTGTGTCGCCAATGTTATAGCGGCTACAACTACCCTCTAAAATTTAGCCTTCACCTCGTTTTTGGAGCCTCTCTACTAAAATCCCAACAACTTATCTTACACTACCCAGGTAATTGTGCTTTCATTGAGTTTTATCTTTCACTTTACAACTTGTGTTTTATTACTTGCTGTGTTGTCTAACCATAAGATGACCTCTTCACTTGGTTGCAATCAAGTTCTATCACTGCCTTGGAAATATGGGTAGTCCTAGAGGGAAACAAGCCTTTCTCTCAGAAAATGCGTAGTTCAACCAATAGTGAGCTTCGGCTCCAAAATTGCACATACCTAGATGGAAGCTTGTCTTCAGTTGGGAAACTACGCAAAGCATGAGAAGCAGGTTGAGCCACTCAGCCCACGAATTGCGCAAAAGCATTCCTTTTGCTGCTGCCTTATGCATGTGTCACTAAGTTTCTTGGTTCCCCCGAAACTGCATAATTTCTCCATGCATGCAGGGCAGCCTTACCTGGAAAAGAAAAAAGAAAAAAGCACAAAAGCATCCCTAAAATATAGGGATCTATTTTTAGCAATCAGAGTTACACTTGAGCTAATTTTGGAAACTACCACCATGTGTTGCTTTTTCCTAGATTTTTGGCCTTTGTGTCATAAACCCTAAATCGATCAAATCTATTTAATGGGTGCCACCAAATCTCATTTTCACATTCGAAATTGGAGATCTATAATCCTCGAGGCATCTAGGAACCTTCGACACGATCTTCACAACTTTTTAGGTAAGTTTTTCTTTTCTAGTATTTTGCTACTTTTTCTATCGCTTTTGTTTCTTTGGCTTGTGAGAGTGTTTTTCTACCAATTTTATTGAACGATTACTCGTGTTTTGATTTGTTTAAGCTTGTAGAAATGTTTTTTTAAGTTTTTCATTGCCTTTCCTAAGCGTCGTATGCATAACTCTATTTTTTCACTAACAGTCGTCGTTGCAGTGACTCCCTCCACAAGCTTCATTGTTCTTCTATTTGAATGATTCTTACATTTTTTTTGATTGCAGGCATAACCATTCACTCATATATTAACCAACCATCACTCAGACGTTCAAATCTACTTGTTTCCATGCTTCCCTTGGGCAGATCTTGGCTTCCTTGGCATGGATCTCGCTCTTCTCGACATGCCCTGCGCATTTCTGGATATCAAGTCTCTACCTTTGCTCCAGGAAATACGTAGAGGTTTCCAGTGACTGGCTCCAACTATGCACTATGCAGTTCCAATATTCAGCCACAAAGTGTTGCCCACTGGGATTGTGGAATATGTTGTCCCTGCCAGCATCAAAGCTAGACTGAACTAAGCATTGCACAGTTCCAGTCATCAGTAAGCCACACTGGACTACACATTGCGCAATTCCAGTCATCATTACCTCACACTAGTAGTTGGGACTATGTAATGCATAGATCTAGCTGACAATCCCTCACCTCTAAAAGTCAGAATTACACAATCTAGCCTAGTAGTTGCCCAGTTTGTTGCATGGTATGTCTTGAAGTGCTTTTGATTTCAAGCTAACATTTTCATGCCATGAGTTTCCGCGTTGTCTCGAGGTACATCAATTGTTGAGCATATTTTCAGTAGTATAGGTAATATGGCTTCCAAGGGAGTTGAATCAAAGGATACTTTAGAGAGAAGCACTTTCCAGTGTATGTAGACACACACCTATTCATAGATAAGGACATGAAGGTAACATGGTAGGAAATTAAGGACATATTTGCAGACAAATTCAAGGAAGATCTAGAAGATCAACATGTCTATGTAGACATCCACAAGTCAGGATTGTACAAGGTTGCATCCAGGTACCCTACCTTCCCATGTGCATAAAAAATTCACTAGATTGTCTCACATACAAATCCCGAGACAATAACATTGAGTAGTGCCAGTGGAATTCAACTTGTTACCTTCAGGATAGAAAACTATCATCAAATATATCACATACCACAACTGGTGAACCGCATGGATGAACTCTTCTATACCCCCAATAGCAATGTGAACACTAGAGACATCATGAAGCATTGGGTAAAATAGCCATCAAACTTCAGGTCGACACCAAATCAAGTCTACAAGACTAAGTCACTTAGAAAGGTCTACCAAATCTTGATCATATTTGCATTCTTCTTTTACGGTCAAGAGAGCACGAGGACCTTTCCACAGAGGTTGGTGGGTGTGTTGGATTAGTTGGAAAATGAAGGAAGGCCATTCATCTGGTTGGATATGTTGGCTCTTCAACTGAAATTAAATGTTTCTAATGCCTGGAACCCGCCCAAGGATGAGAAAGTGAGATTCTATATGTCTGCATACCTGCTTGATGCAATCTGTGCCCAACATTAGTTTCCTAGCATGGGTTGGACATGGACACCATTAGAGAATGTTGTGAACATTTATTGCAAGTTTCTTTCTAAGTGTAGCTACCTAGGAGTCAAGGCGAGGCTATTTGACCACTTTATCACCTTGGTTTATAATATGATCTTCGAGAAGGATCAACCTTGCATGTCCCAAGAAGTGATGCAACCATTTCTTAACATTGTAAATTGGTATGCCTCAGGTGGTGGTAGCTTCATTAGGATGTTTGGAAAAGAGAAGCCTTTGCATGTTCTACCAAGGTTTGCCATGGATAAGCTGGTCATTCAAGAGGTTTCATATCACATCTCTACAAGGTTATTAGTAGGACTGCACAAGAGGAAGAAGGCACCATGGCCTACTCTTCCTTTGTATATTGGACTGTATGAGATCTAGAGTTTTAAGGATGTATATGCTGAGGTCAAGGACTTAGATAATTTTGAGCTTGGCACCAAGGATTTCAATCTGTATGATCCTCACTTCATATGCAAGAACCACTATGTGAATGTGTTTTATCCATGGATCCACGGGGCATGTCATTGGCTAGAGGAGGACCCTTGGAGGTATTGTTACAACTCCTCTAATCTCAATGAACTAGTTAGCATGGCTATAGAATGGAAAGAAGCTCTACAGGAAGCAACACCGCATGAAGTAACAACAACAACTACAGTCAGCAGCAAACTGACGTAGGACAAAGGAAAGTGGAAGATTGTCAAGATCCTAGAGGCTAAGAAAAGCTACAAGTTCAAAGAAGATTCTCTTGTTGAGAGAGTAGCTTTGGAAATAGAGGTGAAGAGGCAACACCACGTAAGGAGAGTAGAACAAAGGAAAAGAGAGAAGAAAAGGTTGGAGGATGCAGAGAGGAAGTTGTAGGAGATGGAGAAGAAGTTGAAATAAGAGTAGGAGCTAAGAAGGAGAGAAAGGGAAGAGAAGAAAAATAGGTATAAGAAGAGAGGCAAGGTGCAATGGTAGAGAAAACTACATCTATACAGGTTGAGGAGTCAGAGTAGCCAATGGTTGTAGAAGAGGGTGAGTAGGTGCAGGTTCAAGAACTTGCTCAACAGATTGAGGAGATAGTTGAAGCAATGGACATGGAGTTGGAACAGGAGCCACAGGACCAAGATACCGACCTCATGCCGAGAACATAGGAGGTCATCCATATGTCCACACCACCTCCAGAATTAGAACCAGTCCCAAGCGAGCAAGGAGATGTTGTTCTCCTTGATGATGTTCCGGTGATAGATGTGTACAATTTGTCATTTGATGAGTCACAACAAAGGATTGTATAGGCGTGAATAAATCAGCTCCCAAATGATCAATCATCACCTGCACACATAGAGGAATGTGTGATTGTGTCATATGTTAGAATACATCCAATTTCCATGACTGATGCCTCTAAGGCTTTTGCAAAAGCCATGAGTTCAATTGTCAATTTCTTGTTAGAAGAGAATGATCAGATGGTAAAGGACTTGCAAGAGGCCAAGCAGAGAATAGAACAGTCATCTGGATCCACTATGGCATAGATGAGAAAAGCGATACTTGTTGAAGTATCGACTCTTGAGACCACCATGTGGAAACTGTATGACATATTTGTCATTGTGCACAAGGCGGTTGTCCATCTATATGGTTTTCAGCAGCAATGCGTGAAGATAGCCCAAACTCTCAAAGGCATCCACTCTGCTATTTTGCATTTACAGGAATGGACAATGAGGTACAAGGGAGCGCCTCTTTACTTGTAGAAGATAATGAAGCCATATGCAGAGCTAGACAAAGCATGAATTCATATGTTGATACGGAACTATGAATAACTCCCTCCACTCATCACCAACATTAAGGCTTCCTATGCATGTTTTTTCAAGAGTTTGGATGTCATAATGAAGACACACAGGATCCCTTCAATCAGATCCCTTACTCAAGCCTTGAAGATGAACTAAGTCATGTCGGAGGTCGACATGTACATGGAGTAGTTGATGTGAGAGGCCACCAATGATGACTTGAAGGTGAGCGTAGAAAACATGCAGAAGTACATCGGTGGTCCAACCACACTCAAGACAATGTTGCACATGCTTCAATATGAGTTGCACAAATGTTCTAGAACCATATACCCAGAAGCCGTGTAGGTAAAAGTCCATTTCCAAAAATACACCACCAAACAATACAGGGACACAATAATGTAGTACCAAGCTTGGTATCAGTTCAACACCGAAGACCATCAAGAGGATGTTTCCAAGTTGGCCTTTCCCCAAGCTTCTGAGTGATAGTGTTTGTCTTCATAGGCTGACTTAAGCCTATTTTGTCCCACATGGATATATGTGGAAGATGTATTATTATTTGTAAATATATTGTAAGTGAAATTCCAAGTGTCAATAGTGGAATACGAACAATCACTATGTAATGTAAAGATTTATTTGTAAAGAAGTTGAATAGTCATGAGGGTAGTCAAAGAGTCAAAGGGGAATTTGAAAGGTCACCCCACCCTTTGTTATAAATAGAGGCTCATAACTCATAGTATACGATTTTGGGAGGATAAAGCATTGCTTAGAGAAGGCTTAGAGAGTATTGTGACGAGCCTTAGCTTCTCCACAGTGTAGAGCAAGTATACTTCTTTCGAGGAGAAAGCAGTGTTGACTGTAATGTTCCACTATTATGGCTAGTGGCTGTCAATGGTGTATGTATGGATGGAACTTTCACTTAATAATAATATAACAGATCCAGCACATTCTCATGCATATGTTGTTATTGTAGTTCAACTATTGTTGATACTTTAGCAATTGTATGAATTTTTTTGCAGACATGTTGTTGGATTAACCCGTCACTTTGGCTTATGGACTATTCTGCTTCTATCTTGTGATATATTTTCACTCGTGTGTTCCTTTCAGGATGCGTACTATTACAACCTTCTAAGGGACACACTTCCTTTTCCCCTCCGTGTGTTAGAAAATCCATGAATATCACTTGACTCATTGCAAGGTCATACACTTTCTTCCATCCAAAGCTATCTTACTTACCTTTGTGCACTACCATGGTCAAGGCACTAATTTAATACCCACTGATGGGATTCCTACTCTAAATGGTCTGAGGTCTAGTTGGGGCTTCTTACCTGGGAGATCTCCTTGAATGTTGGTGGGTTCAATACTTTCAACACAATGGCATAGAAAATATGTATGCAAGTTGGTCTTTAGTGGCCACATTGTGATGTTGAACAACATTAGATGAAACCTACTCTCTTAAGAAGTGGAACTTGAAGAGAGTTAGCTCCAGTGTTCTAGATGAAGAGAACTATTTTGTCTTGAAATGAGTCCTAGTCTTCTTACCAAATTAACATGACTTGTAGATTAAATTATCAAGCCTTCAGAGTCTTGGAAAACCTATCACAACTCCCATATTTCTGACTATTATCGGACTATCAAAATTCATATGACCAAGTCTCTTGTACCATAATAGGGGTTCACTCCAATTTCTCAAATAACATCTTACTCTCGAGTCATCAAACACATATACATTATTATGAGTTCTAATTTCTTTTCCCACCGGATTTCGATTTTCTTCATTTCGGATCTCACAGTTCTTGGATTGAAAGGTCACTTTATAGCCATTATCACACATTTGACTTTACTAAGAAATTTGTGCTTGAGACCTTTTACATATAGCACATTTTTGGCCTTAGACTTTTCATCAATACTGACTATACCCTTACCCTTAATTCTTGCTTGGGCATTTTTTTTGAAAGTGACATTGTTCCATCTATCCTTTTCTTTTAGAAACATAAATTTTCTCTTATCCCCAGCCATATTCTTGGAACAACCACTATCCACATACCGTATATTTTCTTGATTATGTGTTGATAGAGAAATTCCACATTCCATGTTCGTTCCTAATTTTCAATTCCAATTCTCCTTATCTTTTCGAAAAGATGATTGACAAATCTTTTGAGTCTTAGTGGGTACTCAAAACTGCTTCTGCACTCACTTTCCTTGTGCCCAAAATTATTACATTTGAAACATTCAACATCACTCATTTTTTTTTTCTCGGCAAGATTAACTACTTTTCTATTAATATGTACAGATAACTTTACATTCAAAGAAACTGGCCGCCCAAGGCCAACTGCGGCTCCTGGGCTGCATTTTCAGACTTGTTCCATTGCCATGCAGGGCTATAAGATCAGAGGGATCAAAATTCAAAATGCTACGAGTTTCCAGAATGGCTCCATGAAGACCCACGCAGGGGCAATTCCAAAAAGACCTACAACCCAGACAGACTATGGAAACTGGATACATAACCATGAACATACAAAAAACCAGGCAATCACCAAGGATTTGCGCCCAACAAGAGACATCGTCCCCACTGCAATGGTGGAGACTGCATACAGTAACTAGCCACAAAAAAACACATACGACCAAGTAAAACAGGAAATTGAAATTGTTCCTACCCCGAAGCCCGTCTTGAGAGAGGAAGGCGAAAAACACAGGACCACCTCCAGAGCTAATCCTCTGGCTCTTCTTCCATCGCTGTCGGATTGTGCGCTAGTACTGGATGCGTGGGAGCTTGATGTTGGATGGGGGATAGAGAGCGGTCAGTCTTGGAATTGCTCTCCTCACTTGCTGGTTCCTCCACTAGGAGCTTCCCACGACCACTAGCTGAGCCTTCTGCTTCAATTGACATCTCCCCCAATGGGAGCTTCCCCTTACCGCGCACAATATTGTCTTCCGCCAGGACCAGAGATGATTCTTCTGCGTTTTCCTCCTGAATTTGGGTGAAAAGCACAGATATGTGTGCGTTGATGCCTGGATTATCCCCAGAGCCTCCCAAAGTGAATATAACAGAACCGAATGCAGGTAGCTTGGGCTCCCCTCCACTAGAGCTGCCCACTTCCATGACCTCACAGGCTGGGATAGGGGTGACTCCCATCCTTCGGTAGCATTAACAACAACAACAACGATGATGAGCATCTGCAGCTGGGGGGCGAGAGGATTCTCCATGCCCTGATCCTCTGCGGCAAGGCATCCTCTCACGCACCATAATAGCCCCCAAACCTTTGTTCCGTTCCCCGACAGATGAGGTCCGGCACTGTATCTGCGCCCTCCCCACAACGTGCTGTCCCCAGTTTGAAACAGAGCAAAGCATAAATAGGCATATAACCATTCTAGGGAATGCAGGTATGTTATAAACCGCCGCTCGTCTCTCAACCTCCAGCTCACAACACAGTCGCTCAACGCTCTGTGAATTCCACTTGCCAGAATGAGCTCCCTTCCCCATGCAATCCACATACTTAAACCGCATAGCATCTCCAATGGAATGACCAGCATTGAATGCCCCTCGCATGATAGCCATTCCTTCCCTCGGCTCCATTAAGGATGCTCAGAGGCCGCTTCAGAAGTGAGGTTTCGGCGGCTTGCAGCATTTAAGGTTGAAGCGCCATCACGTGGCAGCCCATGCCCGGCATGTGGCTCGCCATTAAATATCTCAATGCCACCCGCATCCGGGGTCATTCAACATCACTCATTAGGGCAGAGAAGGAATTTCTATTTCTGAGAGAAGTGTTTTGAGATCTAAAATTTTGATACCTATTGTATTTGAAATTTTCATCTCTTTCAACTTTAATCCTTCTACAATCAGCAACATTATGTCCAAAGATGTGACATTTATGACAATGACCATAAAATAAATGAGAATACATGTAGTTAGAAGGTTCATGAGTTTGTGGATGAAGGTACCTCTGTTGTCTGGCTAATTGATTCATTCTCTTCTTATGTGGCTCCTTTGGGTAGATGAGGTTATTATTCTTGTGAGGGGCTCCTCTTTGCCTTGCTAGCTTCTTGTCATCATTGATTATTTCTTGATACACATTTTCATAGCTTTGAGGTTCCCAAAATCTTGCGGACCTGAAGTTCATATTTCCCATAGAGGATTCCTGTGGTATGAATTATCCCAAGCTTGTTTCGTTTCTTGAAGACCTTTGTTTGCTTATAATATGATCTAGCTTTCTTGTTCCTTCTTCATTTTTTTCATTTATACCTTTCTCGATCTTAATTTTCTAAAGATCCATTATTAGAGAGACGACCTCTCCCTCAAGACTCTGATAGTTCTCTTCCTATTCATGGATCAAACCTTGAAGAACTTCTTCCTTTCATTTAACTTCTTCTAATTTGACTTTCAAGGATAGAATCTCATATTTGCATGTTTTTGAGATTGTTTCCTTCTTTACCTTGAAAAATTGTTGTTTTAAATGCTTGTTCTCCTTCTAGTTTCTCACATGTTCCTTGCTTTTCTTATATTATAAATACTAAACTATCTTTTCTTTTAATGGCTTCTTCAAGTTTTTATTTTTGATAAACAAACTCCACATTGTCAGAGTTGTACATACCTTCTTCAACACATTTTTGTTTTTATTTTAGTTGCTTGTGTTTTTTCATTTCCTTCCTTAACTCATCAAGATAACTGATGAGTTCCCCTTCAAAGTCCACTACCCCTACTTCTTCTTCTTCCTCTTTAGAGTCAGTAATATTTTATTTCTTAGATTCTGCTCCGAATTCCATAAGTAAATAATTATCTGAATCATCTTCTGAAGAGTTTTCATTGTCTGACTTTGGTGCTAAACTATCCTCTTTGGAGTAGAGCCCCTTTTTCTTGTAAAACTTCTTTTTCTAATTTTTTTGATGTTTGTTTCTAAATTTTTTATCGTCTTCCTTTTTTGTCCTTTCTTTGTAAGGGAATTTGGACAAAAAATGCCCACCTCTTCAACAATAAAAGCATTTAAAGGGAAACTTCCCTTTATATTTTCCTAAGCCACACTTTAGTTTCCTAGAAAGTTGAGCCGTCTCCTGATCAAATTCATAACCGGAGAAATATTTATGATATTTGTGCTCCTTGGCTTTCTAGTGGAGACTTTTAACACTACCTCCTTTGGTTCATAATTCTCCCCTTCCTACTCTCATCTCATAGGATGTGAGAGTACCAAGCAACTTATCCATCTTGAGATTATTTAAATCAGCCATTTATTTAATAGCAGAGACTTTGGCATTAAATCTCATTGGTAGAGATCTTAAGACCTTTTGAACAATCGTATCTTGACTTCTTCACCAAGTCCTTGAATCATATTGGTTACTTCATCAACTTCGAGGAAGTATTCTTCTATGCTTTCTTCTTCACACATTTTTAAGCTTTCAAAATTTATTATGAAGGTTTGAAGTTTGGCCTTCTTGACTTTGTCATCTCCTTCATGCCTCTGGTTGAGATCCACACACACTTCCTTGGTAGACTTACAGTGCATAACCTTTACAAGTTCATATTGATTAAGGCCAAAGAGAATGGAATTCCTTGCTTTAGCATTATTTCCATATAATTTTTCACCATCTACATCAAAAGGAGGGACATCAGGGACGTCATAATCTACTAGTACAAAGCTCCAAACATCTACTCCTAGATACATAAGATATACTTCCATCCTAAGTTTCCAAAAGGCATAGTTTGTCCCATCAAGGACTAGTAACTTGCTGGAGTAAGAATCTTGACTCTCTTGCATAAACATAATTCCATATGGATCTACCTTCCAATGGTTAGACTATTCCTAAAGGAACTTGGATTTGATACCAATTTTTGGAATAAATAATTATCGAGAGGGGAGAAGGTGCGGGGGGGGGGGGGGGGGGTGTGAATCAATAATAGTGATTTTTTTTTCTATTTTTTTTTTAAACTTGGTAGTACTTTCGCTATTTATATTAACTGGCCAAAATTAGGATTTTCCATTTGTTCCAGGTGGCCTCAACCTGCTCGTAGGAAACCAGGTTGGCCACTTGTTAGCGTTAAAATCTGTCCAAAATTTGTTTGGCTTTCTCTATCAAGCTAACAACATTGTCTATATTATATGTACTGCAAATCAACTTTGAAAAATAAAAGCGAATCGTCATGAAACAAAAACAAAATTTATTTGGATTTTTGTTTTACTCCTTGTCTGAGGAAATCACGGGGGCTAGGGCTTTAACACTAGAACCCAGTGTATTGCTTCTCTTCATATCCTGCAAAATTTGTTCAATCCTTCCCAATGCTAGGTTGTTTCGATATGTTTGTATCTGAATTGACGCTATCTCCCTGAGTAGCTCTGCTTTGATGGGATTTTTCTCTTTGGTGTCCTCTTGTGCCTACATACCTTTGCTTGTTGCCTGTTCTTTGTTGAGAGTCATGGCTTGGGCCACAACATTCTTCATCACCTAGTATTGCTGAATCATTTGTCTAAAGAGGGTGTGCCATCCGCGGGTATTTCCCGAGTCTTGAACCATATCTTCCCATTCTTCCAGGGGAATGTCTTGGTTAGTAATAATGTCATTTAATTCTCGCTCCCAACTCGTTATTTGTGCTCTGACCTCAGGTGGGTTCCTTACCATGTATGCATCAATGAGGGTCTTCATATGCTCCCATCCTGTCTTTCTCCCTCTTTTACATTTTTCTCTGCTGGAGCTTCCCACCCCACCCACTGTCTTTTTCCCTGTACATTTGTTGCCCTTCTTGGTCGCTTCTTTTCTATCCCTTCCCATTCTATCGTTATCATTGTTGTTGTTGGCTTCTCCCCGTTGATGACCCCCAGAAATGGGTAACTATATGGGCTCACTTTTCCTATTGCTTCCATTTAATCCACCATTCTCCATAGTTTTGTGCATATTTTTTAATATATTTATGTTAATTGAGTGAGTGGGGATAGTCACTTTACCGCAAAGTCTAATGAGTGTTTATTGCAGATTTTTGGACATTTTTGGACTGAGACCAGGCATTTATGAGCAGATTGATAGCCAAAACTCGAAGAAACCAAGCTGAGGACTTATAGGAAGGGTGTCTCCTGCATTAATGACCCCTTCCTTGAGTTCTCCACCAGCAGCTCGGAGTTCAAAGGCCACCACATCGATGATCACAAGGGCAGCTGAGCAGGTCTAGTGAAGTTGCTGTTATCTGCAAGTTTTGGCAGCCGAGTTCCTAAAGTTTAGGAGGACTATTGGGAGTCCTCAACTTGTATAAATAAGAAGGCCTCAGGCCTCAGTAGGTTAGCTATTGAACAGTCTATTTTCGCACTTTAGTGCAGCAGTGGTATTCAGCTCATTTTCGAGCTCTTTCTGTAGACAGTTTTGTGATATGACTATTATTTTTTGATCAATGAAGATGAATCCAGCTTTGAACCAGCATTGATCTTTCTAAGGGGGCTGTAGCTCTTGGGTTTGGGCCCAAACCAAGTGCCTAGTACCTCCTCCTTGTATTTATATGTGTTTTTCTTGCATTCATGAAATAATTTCTGTTGTTTAGATTAAATCTTGCTTTGTTACTTAGGTTGTTTTTGATGATTAGAATAGTTGTTCTAGTTTCAGGATTGATTAGATAGTTTGCTGCAATAATAGAAGAAGATTCCTAAAAAGGCCACCAAGCAGGCCTTGATCTCCTTTCTCCCTCTGTGGGACCATGAATTGAGACCAAGGCACTCTTGCTGCCACCAAAACACTGTTTTTGCTTTCCAATGCAATTGCTAGTGAGAGATTTTGAGTTGGAGAAATTAATGGCAGTTGTATTTACATGATTAGATCTATTCTCATTCAATTTCCATGGCTTTCTTACATCAGTTCCTGTCCATAAAGTTCTGTTCAACACTTTTCTGTTTTTTAGGGCAGAATTAGGTTAAAATAGGTAAAACTCTGTTTTTTTAATTCTTCTTGAATCAGTTTTCAGAAGTAGGTGTGCAGCTCACTTGAATACCATCCCAGCTTATCATCCTTTCATCACCCAACCTGATCTAGTCCATCTCTCAAGGTTTTCTCCACTTATTTGCCACCATTTCCCAAACAACCCTAATTTCTACGTTTTTATGCAAAATAGCTTTCTTATCTTTTAAACAAATCCAACCATCTCCTTCATGTTTGATCTTCATTGACAGAGTCCTAGACCCTCTAACACCCTCATCCAACCTTCATTTTCTTTTTCCCACCATTTTTCCTCCTCCAAACCTTCAAAAATCACTTTCGGCCTGTTCTTGTAGAACTTCCTGTAGAACTTCTTGTAGAATTTCCTGTAGAAGTTCATGCGAGCGATTTTTCGAAGTCTGATCGCAATGGACATCTCTAGAAGGATGCTAGGGACTCCTTAGGTCCTCTCCACACCTTCCTCATCATTTGCAACAGCCAACTCCATCTCCCTTCGCCACCAAACCTCTGCACAGTCAAATAGTTAAAACACAAGCATAATAATTCTGCATAAAATTGCTCAAAAGTACAAAAAGATGGTTCTTCCACATTTTCCTTCAGAAGTAGCTTAAGTACATGCATTTTACCTTGACAGTAGTCCATGGCATCCATTTCAGTAGTTTCAACTCTTTTTCTGGCAAAAGTAGGGTTAATGGGTTTGCATTTCCTGTTAGTTTTCATCTTCTTTCTACAAGTAGAATAGCCTCCTTTGAGTTAGCTTTCTTCCATCACAGCTAAAAGCTTCTTCTGAGAACTCATAGAAGTTGGCTTAAGCTCCTAGCGAACTTGTGCCAGCTGATCAAGTGACAGCCTGCAGTAAGAGCTAGTACTTGTGCATATAGCACCATTACTTCCAAGTTTGTTACGAACTACCGGGTTGATAAAAGTAAAGAAGGGAGCTCTATGAGTTGCAACATTATTGCTGCAATACTGGAGCTCACCACTCTTTTTGGCACCGTTGCTAGGGAAGCATCAGAGTATTTGTGATTACTGCTTTTCTTCTATTTTCTATTGCAACATTCTGCTAAGTAGTTTATTTCAGCAAAAGTAGAGTAGTTGTTTTTCAATTCTGCACTTTCAATTCCACAATTTCAATTATGCAAAAGTAGACTAGCTATTTCCTGCTTTCATTTCAATGCTGCAAAAGTAGACTAGCTATTTCCTGCTTTCATTTCAATTCTGCAATTTCATTTCAGCAAAATAGATTAGTCCTTTCCTACTTTCGTTTCAATTTTGCAATTTCATTTCAGCAAAATAGATTAGTCCTTTCCTTCTTTCATTTTAATTCTGCATTTTCATTTCAGCAAGATAGAATTTAGTTACTTGCAATTTGTTGTTTAATCCATTCTAGTTTTGCAAGTACAAGCAGAAAAAAGAAACAAAAATTTCTACTAAAAAAAAACAGAGATATCCTTTAACGCCTCGTAGGAACAGAGACAGTTCAGGAAAATTCCTACCCAACACCCCCACCACATCACTAAGTCACCCTTCTCTCTTCTTTGGTGGCCGTGATCTAGAAGAGCCTATAGGTGAACCTCCAGAGATATACGAAGATCCTATAACAAAAGAAGAGCAAGAAAACATTCCTCTTGAGACCATGGCTGAAAACAGGAACGGTAAGAGGAAATGGGGAGAGGATAGAAGGCACCTTTCCCATCCAAGAGACCATTGGGGACACAAATATGAAAAAAATAAGTCCCTCAACCTTACCTCACTTACATGGATTGACTACTATGACCCTGATACCTGCTTGTTTGAGTTTGTTGTCCTTTGCTGAACCTATGACTATGCAGAAGACGAGAAAAAGTTGAAACTCTTTCCCTCTACCCTCAAGGATGCAGCACTACGCTGGTTCATGGGGTTACCTGGAAACAATATCACAAATTGGGCTCAAATGCAACAAGCCTTTAATAACAAATACAGGGATTACTGTAGGTCAAAGGAAACCAAGGAAGAAATCTTTCGGATGACCATGGGAAGTGATGAATCTTTAAAAGACTATGAAGAGAGGTTTCAACTTAGTTATAAAAGGGTCAATGCACACTTGACCTTGAATCTCTGAAGTTGGCTCTGCTCTGAGGAGTCCCTGAAGACCTTCTAGATACCCTCCATTTGCTGGCTAGGGGAGACATCTACTGGCTACCTTATGATGACATAAAGATTGTGTTTAGAAACCATTCTAGGGCAGCCAGAAAAAGAGGTAGGGGAAGTCAACTTTTAGCCAGTGCCCCCTTATCCAAAAACAAATTTGCAAATCATATGGAAGATTTCAAAAGCGAGATGAGACAGACCATTGCCATGCAAATGGATACCTTGCGAATCCAAAAAAAGCAAGAGGAAGCTGAGAGGGTTGTGGCCATCTTTTATCCCAGGTGCACTAGAAAGCATCCTAGGAATGAGTGCCCATTGCACTCTGTAGAAGTGTGTTTAGTTGTGAAGAAGACCATCCTACAATTCAGTGCCCATCCTTACCCAGATTTAAAGCTATGTATGAAGGGGTTGAAGGAGCCACTGAACCACTCTACTTCATGAACCAAAGGAGGCCTCATGGACCCAAACCTTACCAACAGGGAATGCAAGGGACATCCCAGACTTATTACAACCCTAGTCAATCCACTCAGGTTCCTTCTTGGGGTCCCCCTGCTCATCCTTCCTGGTCCACACCCCCTCCTTGGTCATATCCATCTCAATAACATACTCCACCTGCTGCTCATTTGTTTCATTCTCATGCTTAGCCACAACCTCAGTGGAATGCACCTCATCAAGGGTGGAGGCCCCAATACAACTCTTCTCCCACTCTTTTGCCTCTGTCACCTGCTCAACCACAACCATTACCCCCTGCTCCTCCAAAGCAACCCCAAATACCTGTTTAACCAAACCCGAACTCCAACAACAGACAGGCCTAACAGGTATATACTGGAGAAACAACATGCCCTACCTATGTTGTGGAGATTCACGAGATCAACCTACGGTCTGGGAAGGTCCTCCCAGACATCCAACCTCCTCCTAAGGAGTATGAAGAAGAGAAATAGGAAAACGAGCCAAGAGCCATTCCACCCTTTCTTGAGAGACTAACTGGAACCACACAACCGACCCCAGAAGAAACTGAACTTCTGGGAGAACTAAAATAGTTATGTGTAAAAATACCACTTCTCCAGGCCATAAAAGATGTACCAATCTATAACAAGTTGATCAAAGAGAAGTGTTTCAGGCACCCAGGCAGGCGCAAGAGAGATGCCCCAACTATCAATGTCATAGGACAACTGTCCGACCTGATGTTGGGATAAGTAATCTATCCAAAATATCTGGACCCTGGGAGTCCTGTAGTCGATGTCCACATCAATGGCACCATAATCCCCCACACCTTGATTGATCTAGGGGCCGCCATTAACGTAATGACCAGGGACACTATGCTCAAACTCAACCTTCAGGGTTCCCTAAGAAAGACCTCAACAGTACTGCAGTTGGCAGATCACTCCACTGTGACCCCTGAGGGGATTGTGGAAGATGTCATGGTCTCCATTGATTCCTGGGAGTACCCTGATAACTTCTTGGTTCTTCAACCAAAAGAAAAGCTCACTGGGTATCTTCTCATCCTGGGAAGGCCTTGGTTTGCCACTGCAAATGCTTACATAAGTTGTTGAGCTGAGAGCATGACCATCAAGAATGGGTAGATGTCCAAGCAGCTAGTCCTATATCCTCCTACCAAACCTCTACTAGAACATGGTTTACCCCTCTAGTTGGAGGATGAAGATGAGGATGAAGTCTACTCCATACCATTATGTACAGTAGAAACTACCATGGGGGGTCCACAAACTGAGGATGATCGCATTGAGGATTTGATTCAAAATCCGCCCCCCAGTGAGTTTCCATTAGAAGAGTTGGTGGAAGAAACCCAAGCCAATGCTTCAGTTGATCTTTGTGTGGCTGATCCGACCTCTCTCCGAGTTAAGAATTTGGAATTTGGCCCAGAAAGAACCTTGAGGATCAACTCAGCCCTATCCACCTCTTAGGAGAAAGAGCTGTGTAGCTTATTGAGCAGCCATTTGGATGCTTTTTCTTGGAGCTATAAGGAGATGAAGGGAGTCCACCCTTTAGTCTGTACTCATCACATTTACATTAAAGAGGATTGTAAACCAGTCAGGCAGCCTCAAAGGAGGATGAATCCAGCCCTCAAGGACATTGTTAAAGTAGAACTGCAAAAGCTACTGGATGCAGGATTCATCTACCCCATCTCTGACAGCGAAGGGGTTTCTCCTTTGGTGCTAGTGCCAAAGAAAAATGAGAAGTGGAGGATCTATGTAGATTATCGAGAGCTTGCCAAGGCCACTAAGAAGGACCATTTCCCTTTGCCTTTCATAGATCAAGTGTTAGATGGCCTGGCAAGGAAGAGGTTCTTCTCCTTCCTAGATGGGTTTAGCGGGTACAACCAGATCCAAATCAGCCCGAAAGACCAAGATAAGACCAATTTCACTTATCCATGGGGTACTTTTGCATATCGGGTCCTTCCCTTTGGGTTGTGCAATGCTCCTGCCACTTTCCAGAGAGCAATACTGAGCATATTTGCTGAGCTGGTTCATGATTCAGTGGAAATCTATATGGATGACTTTACCCCTTATGGTTCTAACTTCCAAGAAGCATTGACTAACCTGAGGAAAGTTTTAGCCAAGTGTATTGAAATGAACTTGTCCCTCAGTCCTGATAAATGTGAATTCCTAATGACTGAAGGCACTGTGCTAGGTCATACAATTTCTCAGCAATGATTATAGGTGGATCCCAACAAGATTGCTATCATCCAAAGGGTCCCACATCCTCAAAAGGTAAGAGATTTTTGGAGTTTTCTAGGCTTAGCAGGGTATTATAGAAGGTTCATTAAGGATTTTAGCAAGCTAGCCTCTCTGTTGTTTGGTCTTTTGGGAAAAGATGTTGAGTTCATATGGCCTGACAATTGTCAAGAGGCTCTGGATGCTTTAAAAGGTAAGCTGGTAACTGCCCCAATCTTGAGAGGTCCAAACTGGGCCCTACCTTTCCACATGCACACAGATGCCTCGAACAAAGCTATAGGAGCAGCCCTAGGACAAGTTGAGTAGAAGCTACCATATGCCATATATTTTTTCAATAAAAACCTGTCCAAGGCAGAATTAAACTACACTGTAACCGAAAAAGAGCTTCTAGCTGTAGTCCATTCCCTAAACAAGTTTAAACACTACATCAATGGTTATCAAACATTCGTACACACTGATCATGCTGCAATTAGGTATGTGATGAATAAACTTGATGTAAATGCTCGTATCATTAGATGGTTACTTTTATTGTAGCAATTTGATTTGACTATTGTTGATAAGCCAGGTAAGGAAAATGTTGTTGCTAATTTTCTGTCTAGACTAGATATGCCTGCAAGTGAACAAGGAATGGTAGATGACCAAATGCCAGATTAACACCTATTTTCTATTTTAGTACTCTCTCCATGGTTTGCTGATATAGAAAATTACTTGGTTTCAACACAGTTTCCGCCACACCTGTCCTCAAAAGAGAAGAGCAAGATCGTGAGGAAAAGCGCCCCATTCACTTGGATTGGGGGAAATCTTTTTAAACTTGGCCTGGATCAGATTTTGAGGTAATGTGTCAGGGAAGAGGAAGTCTTTGACATCCTCTTAACCTGTCTGATGGACCTTGTGGGGGCCACTTTGCAGCAGAGAGGACTGCTTTCAAGATCTTGCAGACAGGTTACTATTGGCCCACTCTTCATCAAGATGTCAGGAGGTACGTCAGCCAATGTGACCGATGTCAAAGGATGGGGAAACCAACTCCAAGGGATGAGATGCCCCTGCAAACTCAAGTGACTTTCGAGCCATTTGAGAAGTGGGGCATGGACTTTGTGGGTCCTATCAAGCCTCCTTCAAAATAGAATTCTTACATCATTGTGTGCATGGACTACCTGACAAAGTGGGCAGAAAAAAAGGCGATCAAAGCAGCAACCGAAGAAAAAGTAGCTGAGTTTTTAAGGGAAAATATCTTCTACAAGTTTGGCTACCCAAGAGAGTTAGTTACAGATCAAGGGAGTCATTTTACCTCCAATTTAGTTGAAGACCTGCTCACACACCACAAGATCAACCACAAAACTTCCACCCCTTTTCACCCACAAGTAAATGGACAGGTGGAAGTCAGTAACAGAACTTTGGAGGAGATTTTGACTAAGGTAGTGAGCAGTAGTAGAAAAGATTGGGCAGACCGATTGGTTGAGGCCACTTGGTCCTATAACACTACTTGGAAAACTACCACAGGTTACACACCCTATGAGTTGGTCTATGGGAAGAAAGCTTTGTTGTCCATAGAACTTGAATACAACACATTAAGGCTGGCAGCTCAGCTGGACCTAGACCTCAGCCATGCACAAAAAGAAAGATTGCTTCAGCTAAATGGATTAGATGAACAGAGAATGCAGGCCCTTCTCCACTCAGAGGTAGTACAGCTTCAAAGAGAAATATGGCATGATCGACACCATAAAGAGAAACAATTTCAGCTGGGAGATTGGGCGCTATTGTATGATTCAAGGTACAAAGATTTCAAGGGAAAGCTGTGAACCAGATGGCTGGGACCATATACAGTAGAAAAATGTAATGACAATGGTTCAGTCCTTATCCGGACCATTGATGAAGAAACCATCCCCATGCTCGTCAATGGGCGTCGATTGAAGATCTACAGGAAGCCCCTTTCCAAGCAGGAGTTCATTGAAACTCTAGGTAAATCAGGGCTGGTAGTGGAGCAGGTCCCTGTCTCCACTCCACCCACACCCTGAGCAAAAAAAAATAAAAAAAACAGAGAAAAGAGAAAATGGAATAAAATATCCCCAGGTGAAAACCTCTTGGAGGTGCCCAGGACAAGCAGTGAGGGTGAAAACCTCCTGGAGGCGCCCCAGCTGTCTAAACAAAAAACAAAAACAAAAACAAAAACAAAAACAAAAAAAGAAAGAAAAAACAAAAAAAAAGAAAAAACCTAACTTATTTTGAATAAATTGCAGGTTGCAGGAAGGTCACTGCATGAGGGTTGCACAAGGGGAAAAGACATGACACGATACATGCACCCTTCATATTCCATCACTCCATCACTCCTATCCTTTCCCAAGTTTTGGTCTCATTTGTTCTGTAATTCCGAATCCTATAGGAAACTCTGTGTTTTCTACAGCAGGATCCTGTAGAAATTATAGGAAGGCCAAAATCCATGTTAAAACCGAGCCCTAGGGTTGGAAACTCATCTAGCAGCCCTGTGAACCTATTTACCACCATCCATCTTCCCATTTCACCATTCCATCCCTGTACACCTACATCTCCACTCATTTTTATCCCTGCACAGCCACATACAGATATTTTATTTATGTCATCCTACAAACACACAACAAAAAGAAAAAATGACAAATAAAGGCAGCAGTAGTTTTACTCATCCCTACCTGATACCCTCCAGCTGTGATTTCTTCTCAGTCGAGACCTTCTCCAGTAGTTTTATCCCTACTCACATATTAGCTTGAATTTCAAGAGGAGAAGCAGCTACAGGAAATCCTACAGGATTCCTGTAGCAGCTGATCCCTTTGAAAAACATACTCCAGAGACAGGGTCAGTGCAGCAGGACGTATGAAGAGAAATGTTTGAATGGGAGATCATCGAAAACCCAAGGCCGAGCATGCAGAGCACAAGCAACAACAACAACGAGGAAACAAAGTGACAAAATCTGAAATATGCATAACACAACAGCGACTGAGCAGGTAAGTGCCTAAACCTATTCCTCGATTGCATGAATAATATTTCAAAACTACATGAATTGTGGGAATGGTCAATTATGTGGAATCGGTGGCCAACTAACTGGCCACCCTCGTTCAGTTCACACCCCTTCGTGGAATTTAGTTGAGCCACATCCAAATTCAAACTGTTGATTAGATACGTAGTCAGCACGTGTGGCATGTCAACTCGGGAAGAAGGCATTTGAAACTGGTAGTGGTGGCGGCGGATAACGGGAGTAAGGGAGGTGATGGCGGTCAGGCGGCATGAGGAACCATAATGACACTGGCATCAGACCAACGGTCCGGATGGGGATAACGTACCCATCCGGCCACCTCATCTCCTCACCGCGGATTATGCCAACAGTTAAGTACAATGCACTCCAAGCCTCCACCACCCTTTTGGTTCATTTGCATGTTACGAAGCTCTCGACTGTAGTGTTCGTCTACCACCTTCAGAGCAGCAAACCAGTCATCCTCCACCAGTTTTCTGCCAGTTTTTTTTGAAACCCTCCTGCCTATCGGGCTCTACAGGAGCCCTGTTGCATTCTACAGGAGCTGGAGAATTTCTACAGGAAAACTTCTACAGGAAAGGCAGAGAATAGCCAGCAGAAGGAAAACCTGGGATTTTTATCAGAATTTGAGCTTAAAATGAGGTAGGCTTGGGAAACCTCCCTGCATATGACTTATTTGTATAAGGTGGTGGATTAAAAACATAGAATTGGATTAAAAGAAAGGAGAATGAAGTTTAAAATTATGCCTGTACATTTTCCCTGAGTTCTACACAGTTCTTTGTTTTCTTCTCTACATTTGAAGTCTATCCTCTTCTTTCTCATATTCTACTATAGAGAAAACACTTGCAATGGTAGAAACCAGTGTGAAAAAATCGAATTTGCATATCTGTCTATTCTCTGAGAAAAACCCTGTGTTATTTATCCTCTGTTCTGTAAAAAAAAAAAATTCTTTCCAAAAGAAGAAGATCAAATTCAGGATAATAGCAGTTTGAAACAAGGGAAATATTGCAATTTGATGTTGTGAGAAGGAGCACACAGGAATTCCTCCTACAGTTCAGAGAGAAAAAGAAACAAAACTCAGCTTTCCCTCTGTCTCTGATTTTTGAAACTGTTTTTTTTTTCCTCACCTAAGAACTTCATAAACCACTCAACACCATGCCAGGAGGGTTTATGAGGAAGGAGCCCTTGAACTCCAACCAACTGCATGAACACCCTGAGGTGGTGGCCCTCTTCACCAGGGAAAATTGGATGATTTTCTTCGAAAGGATACATGGATATGATGATGAGGTAACTGAAGAATTTCTGATGGCCTTAAAACCCCATTCGAAAACACATGCCATAGTCAGTTTTAGGGGTCTGTCCCTAGAACTCACCCTTGATTTTATCAGTCGAATCACAGGCCTTCCACCTAGGCTCCCGTGGAGCAAGGAGGAAAAAGCTTTGGGACAAGTGGCCAAGAAGACATTTTTTCAACCTGGGGAGGATCCTGTAGAGGATAAAAATGGGGTCAGGAGGACAAGCTTACCTCCTCCATGGAATGAAGTTAGCTACCAAATAATGAAATATATTACTTGTGAAGGAAGGTTCAACATTATTTATGGGTATCACTTCAGGTTACTACATGAATTGAGGTATGGGATGGACCTGCCTCCAGTTAGAAAACTGAGTCTCCCATATTTCCTCCTCCAATCTTTAATAGAATGTAGTACCAAGCTAAATGCCGGAGTCCCAGACCAGCTGGCCCACCATGGGCTCATCAAACTGTTGGTAGAAGATGCCTTACATACATATACCATTCCCATAGCTTCGGAAATTTTCAGAAATATGTCCAGAGATGATGACATCGAAACTTTGAATAAGGATATCAACCCCTTTGGTAGTAAGGAGGAGGAAGAGGAAGAGGAAATTGAGGAAGAAGTGCATGAGGATACACCACATATTCAAACAGAGGAGGAACAAGAAGCAGAAGAGAAACTTGAAAAGCCCATTGTAATACCTAAAGTAGAAAAGGAGACCACCCCAAAGACAGAGAAGAGGAAAAGAACAGAAAGTAAGAAGAAAAAGCCTAAGAAAGGCCAAAAGAGGACTACCACAAGCAAGGCAGGAACCCAACAAGAAACAGAAAAGCCATTGCCAGAAATAGCAGAAACACAAGTAGAAACAGCAGGCATGGAAAAGACAACAGAAGATGAAGGGGAACAACAACATGCATGGAAAAGACAACAGAAGATGAAGGGGAACAACAGTAGGAAGAAACATCTCCTGAGACATTGGCAAAAGAAGCAGCAACTGTGCTGGCTGCATTAAGCACTCCAGCAAAACAAAAAGGAAAAAGAAAAAGAGAAACATCAATGTATTTTAAAGCTAGAAGGAGCACTAGGATAAAGGTGGGCAAGCCCCAACCTCCACCAAAGGGACCTATCATAATCAAGGATGCACCTACTAAGAGAAAGGAGGAATCCCCCTCCAAAATATCTATCACTTATGAGAGAGGAAGTCCCAAAACTTCCACCTGGAAGGAGAGAATCAGATTGATGGACACCAAAACAGTTCTACAGGAAGCTAAGACCTCACTATAGGAAACGCTGTCCAAGCTAAAGGAGACTGAAAAATTAGAAGAGGAGGTAGCAACACAGTTACAGGAGGAAGGCAAGGCCAAGGAGATACCTGAACCCAGCTCTCAGCTTAATTAGGCTCATATTACAATTTGTTAGAAGGTGGGAAGGTCATCCCACAGAAATTCGCTGTACCACTTTTCTTTGCATTGGAACAGGAAAGGGTTAGAACCCACACTTGGATGAAAATTGCTAAATCCAAGGGTGTTGTAGACATAGGCCACATGGAAGAACAGTTGAAATATTTAAGAAGAGAGTTGGCAATGGCGAGACACACCGAGATCAATAAAAGAGCCTAGCTACAGGAGGAAAATGCACTACTGAAAAAGCAGCTACAGCAACAGGAAACTCAATGGGTAGACCTAACACAGATTTCTGAAGTGCAACAACTACAGGAAGGTCCCCTAGCAGACAAGGAAACAACAGAAACACAGTAGCAAGAGGGACAGCCACAACCTGATGTGGAAATGACGATAAAAGAACAACAAGAGAGGGAGTCTCAGGCAGAAGTTGAAATGTTGATGCTGAAACAACAGTTGGAGGAGAGAGAAGCCCAGGTGGCCTACATGGCTAGCTGGGCAATGAAAGCCTTGCAATGTAGACAACCAACCAGATCTTATGCATTGTATCTTAAAGACCAATGGCTCCAGTTCCAAATCAAAACATTGGCCCAAAGGGGCACAATCCCTTTCCAAAATTATGGTCAGTTTATGCATCTGTGTGCTACTATTTCGGCTGAGGACAACACAAAATTAGCAGAGTTCTACTTACATAATATGGCACTCCCTGATATGAACTTTTGGGACCCCAATGCTACAATGGGAGATGTACAACTCATGGCTATGGCTTCCTGGATGAGCCATGAGGAAAAAGGAGCAGTGGAAGTTCAACAGATCATGGCCAAAGAACTGAGTGAGCCCCTGCTAATCAGGGCAGAACTGGAAGACTCCTCAGCCCTCATATATGCTCATAAACACCTTGCAAACAACCCTCAAGTTATCCCGGATTATGTTTAAAGGCAAGCACAAGCTATCGCCCATTTTGAAGATATGGAAAGATTATTTGGTGATGATTGCCTTCATGCTTGTATGAGATGGAATACATTATCCAAAAGCTTAAAGATTAGGGAGTATAACTCCCCAACCAGAATGAGGGAGGCTTTGGTAAGAGTGCCTCTTTATAAACAATCAATGCAGAACTTGAAAGACAACTGGATTGGCCTTAAGTTCAGTCCTCCACTACTCTTAGGGCTACTGGAAGGGGTTAAGGAAGAAGAATAACACAGGCAATGGAAGGAAGTAGACAGAAAGGTAGGTTTTCATGATAGGGAAGAGGAAATCACCTCAGAAGCATGGGATGTTAGGGAAGTTGTTAGAGCCATCAAGGATGAATAACTGGATTAGTTGCTCAGAGGATGAGCAACCCATTCAGCAGAGGGTGATGATGAGCCCCAGAAATGGGTAACTATATGGGCTCATTTTTCTTATTGTTTCCATTTAATCCACCACTCTCCATATTTTTGTGCATGTTTTTTAATATATTTATGTTAATCAAGTGAACGGGGATAGTCACTTTACCACAAAGTCTAATGAGTGTTTATTACAGATTTTTGGACATTTTTGGACCAAGACTAGGCATTTATGGGCAGATTGACAGCTAAAACTTGAAGAAACCAAGCTGAGGACTTATAGGAAGGGTGTATCATGAATTAATGACCCCCTCCTCGAGTTCTCCACCAGAAGCTCGGAGTTCAAAGGCCACCACATTGATGATCACAAGGGCAGCCGAGCAGGTCTAGTGAAGTTGCTGTTATCTGCAAGTTTTTGTAGCCGAGTTCCTAAAGTTTAGGAGGACTGTTGGGAGTCCTCAACTTGTATAAATAAGAAGGTCTCAGGCATCAGTAGGTTAGCTATTAAACAGTTTATTTTCGCACTTTAGTGCAGTAGTGGTATTCAGCTCATTTTCAAGCTCTTTCTATAGACAATTTTGTGATATGACTATTATTTTTTTATCAATGAAGATGAATCCAGCTTTGAACTAGCACTGATCTTTCTAAGGGGGTTGTAGCTCTTGGGGTTGGGCCCAACCCAAGTGCCCAGTACCTCCTCCTTGTATTTATATGTGTTTTTCTTGCATTCATGAAATAATTTCTGTTGTTTAGATTAAATCTTGCTTTGTTACTTAGGTTGTTTTTGATGATTAGAATAGTTGTTCTAGTTTCAGGATTGATTAGATAGTTTTCTGCAATAATAGAAGAAGATTCCTAAAAAGGCCACCAAGCAGGCCTTGATCTCCTTTCTCCCTCTGTGGGACATGAATTGAGACCAAGGCACTCTTGCTGCCACCAAAACACTATTTTTTCTTTCCAATGCAATTGCTAGTGAGAAATTTTGAGTTGGAGAAATTAATGGCAGTTGTATTTATATGATTAGATCTGTTTTCATTAAATTTCCATGGCTTTCTTACATCAGTTCCTGTCCATAAAGTTCTGTTCAACACTTTTCTGTTTTTTAGGGCAGAATTAGGTTAAAATAGGTAAAACTCTGTTTTTTGAATTCTCCTTGAATCAGTTTTCAGAAGGAGTTGTGCAGCTCACTTGAATACCATCCTAGCTTATCATCCTTTCATCACCCAACCTGCTCCAGTCCATCTCTCAAGGTTTTCTCCACTCATTCACCACCCTTTCCCAAACAACCCTAATTTCTACATTTTTATGCAAAATAGATTTCTTATCTTTTGAACAAATCCAACCATCTCCTTCACGTTTGATCTTCATTGACAGAGTCCTAGACCCTCTAACACCCTCATCCAACCTTCATTTTCTTTTTCCCACCATTTTTCCTCCTCCAAACCTTCAAAAATCACTTTCGGCCTGCTCCTGTAGAACTTCTTGTAGAATTTCCTGTAGATCCCTTGCAGACTTCCTATAGAAGTTCATGCGAGCGATTTTTCGAAGTCTGATCGCAATGGAAATCTCTAGAAGGATGCTAGGGACTCCTTAGGTCCTCTCCACACCTTCCTCATCATCTGCAACAGCCAACTCCATCTCCCTTCGCCACCAAACCTCTGCACAATCAAATAGTTAATAGCACAAGCATAATAATTCTGCATAAAATTGCTCAAAAGTACAAAAAGATGGTTCTTCCACATTTTCCTTCAGAAGTAGCTTAAGTACATGCATTTTTCCTTGACATTTGTCCATGGCATCCATTTCAGTAGTTTCAACTCTTTTTTGGAAAAAGTAGGGTTAGTGGGTAAAACTAGGGTTTGCTAGGGTTTGCATTTCCTGTTAGTTTTCATATTCTTTCTGCAAGTAGAATAGCCTCCTTTGAGTTAGCTTTCTTCCATCACGGCTAAAAGATTCTTCTAAGAACTCATAGAAGTTGGCTTAAGCTCCTAGTGGACTTGTGCCAGCTGATCAAGTGACAGCCTGCAGTAAGAGCTAGTACTTGTGCATACAACACCGTCGCTTCCAAGGTTGTTACAAACTACCAGGTTGATAAAAGTAAAGAAGGGAGCCCTAGGAGTTGCAGCATTATTGCTGCAATACTGGAGCTCACCACCCATTTGCTTGCCTTCACACTGTACTGGACCCAAATTATGATTAGAACTATAACATAACCATGAAGAGTATCAATATTTTATTAGTATAAAACCCAATCAATTTTACAATTAATTGAGCCATGTTTGTTGTCCCGCTCAAAACTAGACGGCCTAAGTTTTCTTGGAATTCCCTTAAGCTTTCCCCCTACCATCTCTTGGTTTTTCTCTTTGCTGACCCTCACTTCTTCTTTTCTCAGGTTAGTCTCACTCCGTTGGCCATCACTCGGAAGGTTTGACATAGACAACCTCACGGGGAAGCCACTAGGGGGGATTGTGTTTCTGTTCTGAACACTGCCAGGAAATTTAACCATAGAAAACCTACCAAGGGAACTAAACGGAAGGACCATGGCCCTTCTCTACATTCATTTCTTTAATTGAAACTCTGGTTTTCCTCTCGTTTTTTCTCAAGAATTTCTAGGTAGGTTTCTTAGGGGTTGTGCTACCTCATGTCTCATCTCCTGAGGTATCTAGGGTGGATTCCTCTCTATTCCAGATACTTACGACATCTCCTCTAAGCCTCAGGAGCCACCTGGCCGAAGCAGGATTCCTCAGACCAACTCCCTTGCCAGGTTCACTCTTCTCTCCCCAACTTCCTCCTTTCTCTCTGTGCGCCTTCTTCAGAGCCAAAGTTTTGATTCTTTCTTCTCTCATTCTTTTATCTACACTCTTGACCTAGGTGGTGTTCCAGGAGATCCTAGTTTTGACTCTTTCAGAGTCCATACCTTTCTCGGTCTCTTTCCCAAAGACTATAGAATTTGACATAACTATACTTCTGAGGTTTAGGAAATGGAGAAGAACATACCATCTACTAGAGTTAGTGTTGTTGCTTTCCCTGGTCTGCGTCATCGTCCTTCGTCTACCACCTTTCTCTGCTCCTACTCTCGTTCTCGCCTTCTGCATGTAACTACCAACTAGCTCTCTGCCCATTTGTTTTATTCCCCTTTCCCTTTTGCCCTTCAGTGTACCTACCACTTGTCCATCACATTTACTCGCCGCCCTTTTCCCCATGCCTTCACCTTGGGATGATGGCCCTCCATCCCTTCCCGCTCTGGCTCTCATTAACTCATGCATGCCTCCGGCTGCTCTTGCCGTGAGTCCTTCTTCATTGTCCTACCACTTGTTGGCATCATTCTTCCTGCTCTCCCATTGGCTCCCTGCCTTCCTCAATGTCTTCCCTTATTGGCTCCACCTGCCTCCTCTCGGAGCTTGATCCCTCCCTGCCATGTCCTTCCACCTGCCCTTCCTGCTGTCCTCTTCCTCCACATCCTGAAGCGATCCTTTTCCTTGCGCTCTGTGGATGATGTATGACATCTCCACTTCCCATATTTGCTGGCCCACCTCCTTTGATTTTCTACACCCTGATCGGGGGTTCTCCTCGTGCTCCTTGTCTTTTTCTAGTATTTCCACTAGTTTCTTCATTTCCTCCATTTGTAATAGCTTTTATGCTTCTATATCTAGGTTTCTACCTACCAGACCGCATCCCCAGTTTGTCAGATTGTTCGCTGCCACATTGCCATCCTTTGGACATGTGTTGGGATAATGTATCCTATCTATCAAATTAGCTTGCTGATCTCTTGGACCAGCCATGTAGTTCTCCAGCTTTGGCTGATTCTTTCCCACTGCGTTCTCTATTGTAGCTTCTTCACCATTTCTATCACCATTTTTGAGTCTCCTTCTACTTGTAGTCTTTGGAATCGTTCTCTTATCACAATTTCTAGTCCCCTTTTCAGAGCATGAAGCTCTACTTCATTATTGGTCGCATTGCCATAGTCCATGGCATAGAATCTGATTTTTTTCCCCTTGTCATTTCTGAATAGTCCTCTTGTCCTCACTGCTCCAGGGTTCCCTTTTGCAGCTCCATCGAAATTAAGTTTGATAAATTATTTCCAAGGCCATTTATAGTAATTTGCATCCTCTCTATTGGAGGTATGGTGCTTCCATGAGGATGCATTCAACATACTAGGTTTCAAGTTTAGGCTTTTCATTATTCTTTCTTCCTGTGGATTGCTTTTCCAATCTTCCTCATGCCATTTCTCTACCAGTATTGTGTCTCTTATGTTCTGGATTATCTGATTCCATTTTTCTGCTTCTGTTCTTATTTCTTCTTTGAAGATTAGGTTATTTCTTTCCTTCCATATTGCCCACAGGACGAACCCTAGCGAAATTCTCCAGGCTTGGTTCATGATTGTATTTTGGTAAGGATTTTTTCGTCAATTATCTATTGTTGTCTTCAGGTTGTTTGGATTCCTATCACTAACTTAGAAGAGTTGATTATGATGTTTCCATAGGATATTGCTGTATTTGCATGTATTGGTCATATGCTCCATTGTTTCTGCTTGTTCTCGACATAAGTAGCATATCGAGGGTCCTTGCAGCCCTTTTTTTGCAGTTGATCCCATGTAAGTGCATGCTCGTGGCATAGGATCCACACGAAGAAAGTGACATTCGACCATGTCTTTTCTTGCCATATGCTTTCCCAGATATTTGTCTCTTGATGCCTGAGATGTTCTGCTTGTAGTTGGTAACTCTCTTTAATTGTGAAAATCCCTTTAATCCTGTAACCCCATCTTAGTATGTCCGACCCTTCTTTTTTTGCTATTTTCTTGGTTGCCATTTCATTTTTGTATAGCTTCCACTGGGGTGTTTCTAGTGCATCTGGCCAGTCTTATTTTTGTTTCCACCTTCTCTAGTATTCTCCATGATCAATGCACCAAAAGTTTTTAACTATTTTTTCCCCCTGGATGTTGGTATATTGGTGGAATTATTCTAGTTGAGGCTTACTATTTAGTTTTTCTCTATGTTGCCACGCGTCTTCCCATAAATTGGCTTTGTCACCTCCTCTGATTTCCCAGAAGCTATGGTTGCTGATCAAATTTATGTTATATGCGGCTAGGTTCCATATTGCTGAACCTTTCTAGTTGTCTTGGAGTCTTAGCTTTCTTTCTGGTCACCTAGGCATGTCATACTTCCTCTCCCATAGTTATTTCCATAGGTCTACACCTCCCTGGATCCATCCCCACCATAAATTTTCCCCCATGACCTGATTCAGTATATAAGGATGTCCAAGTCCTATTCCTCCTTCATTTAGGGGTTTGCTGAGCTAGTCCCATGATAGAAGAGCCCATTTTTTTTCCATTCTAGGCCCTTGCCATACAAACTTTTTGAAGATGTTTATCATATTTGGGCATACTATTTTGGGAGTCGCTTGACTAGTGAGTTGGTAGATCGGGATAGATTGTAATACTAATATCAGTAATATTACGCGACTTGGCATATTTAGTGTCCTAAATGTCCAATTCTGCATCTTTCTTTATATTTTTCCCAACGGGGGCTTCCAGTTTGCCACTTTGTTTTGCTGATAATCTAGCTGGACTCCTAAGTATTTCAAGGGGAAATTTCCTATTCTAAATCCCATTACTCTTGCTAAGAAGTCTTGTGAGGGTGCTGTTGCATTGAAGAAAAATATATCAGACTTATCTTTGTTTATCTTCGTCCCTGAAGCACTAGTGAAGTCCGTGAGAATTTCCATAATTTTCCTAGCTTCCTTGAGTGATGCATGTCCATACATCATTATGTCGTCTAAAAATTATTGGTGAGTTAATGATAGATCGTTCCCCCATAGTCTGAGGCTGGTGTACTATTCACTTTGAAATTTCTCCTGTATGTACCTTCCAAGGCCTTCCGCTGCCAGGATAAACAAAAAAGGGGAAACCAGGTCACCTTGTCTGAGTCCTCGGGTTGTGTTAAACGCCTTTGTGGGAGATCCGTTGAGTATAATTGACAAAACTTGATTTGTTACCATTGACATTATCCAGCTTATCCATCTTGCATCAAAGCCAAATGCCTTCAATATTCCTTGTAAATAATCCCAATTCAGTCGATCATAGGCTTTTGTCAAATCTAATTTAACCAACATTCCTTTGGTTTTTGTTTTCTTTAATGAGTGAATTGCCTCTTGTTCCACAACTATGCCATCCGTTATTTGTCTTCCTTTGACAAACCCTGTTTGTTCATGAGATATCAACCCAGGTAGTATAGGTTTTAAACGATTAACCATAATTGTAGCCATAATTTTGTATATGACATTACAAAGTGCTATTGGTATGAACCCTTGCAGTTCTTCTGAATGCTCTGTCTTCGGGATCAGGGCCAGAAATGTGGAGTTCAGGGTCGGGTGCATTCTTTTGGTGCACTGGACTCCTCCACTAATTTCACTATGTCTTCGCCTAAGAATGGCCATGTCGCCTGGAAGAATTCAGCTGTGAATCCATCTGGCCTTGGTGCTTTGTTTCTCGCCATATTCCTAATGAATTCTATCTCTGTTTTGGATATTTCTCTTAATAGGCCATGTTATGCTCTCTACTCACCAGGTTAGGGATGTGATGTATGATTTTGTTTATGTTATCCTCCCTTCTTATGTTTGGTTCTGTCAACAACCCTTTAAAGTGTTGTTCTAGCAGATTCTCCATGTATTCCTTTTGGGTAAGATGATTGCATTGCTGATCTACTAGGGAGAAGATCATGTTCTGCTTCCTATCATAGATCATTACTTTGTGAAAAAACCTTGTGTTTCTTTCTCCTTCCTTTAACCATTGGATTCTCGATTTCTGTTTCCATAGTATTTCTTCTTGTTGTCTTCTTTCCTCCATTTTATTAATCAGCTGCCCTTCTTCCTCTACTAGCCCTTCACTTCTACCTTCGTTGATTATTTTTTGTTGTACTTCCTTCATATTTGTTTCGATTAACTCTTGTTCCTTCTGTATGTTGCCAAATTCTTCCTTATTCCATTTCTTTATTTTTCCTTTTAGATCTTTAAGTCTGAGTTGAAAGGTGTGCATTAGGTTTCTCCCTACTATCTCACTCTCATTCCACCACTCCTTCATTTTATCTACTAGGGTCAGTTCTCTTAGCCAAAATGCCTTAAACCTAAAGGGTCTTTTTTGGTTTCCTTGATTCATTTCTACTTTGAGTTTAATAGGCCAGTGGTCCGACCCTAGACATGGAAGAATTGATGCTTCATAGAATATATCTTTGCTAATAAAGTGTTCTATTGCCAAGAATTTGTCTAGTCGAGAGGCTATTTGTCTGCTCCCTCCCCTTCTATTATTCCACGTATATTTTCCATTTATGGTTGGGATGTCCACCAATTTTAGTTCTTCTTGTAAATCTCTGAATTTCTCCATTTCCGGCTCTTCTCTCTGCAGTCCCCCTTTTTTCTCCTTTATTGTTGTTACTAAATTGAAGTCCCCTACTACCAGCCAAAGTTTTTCTTTGTGTAGTTGGCTAAGCCTCTTTATTTGTTGGAGGAAATTTTCCTTTTCCACTGGAATGTGAGGGCCGTATACTGCAAAGACTAGGAACCATTCTCAATTTCCTATCAGGCGAAATTTCCCTGTGAAGATTCTCTTCATACCTATCCAGTAGTCCACTGTGATCTCTATTGGGTTCCACAATATTGTTATTTCACCCGCGCTACCTCTCGCATCTATGGTCATGCATCCATACCTTGGTTTTATTTTACTTAATATATATTCCATTTTTCCTCCTGTAATTTTTGTTTCTTGTAGCAGCATGAGTTGAGGTTTTTATTTTCTTAGTCCCTCAGTTAAATTTCTCTATTTGCCTCTACTATTGAGGCCTCTTATATTCCAGGATGTAATTATCATTGGGTTACTTTTTTTATTTTTTGGTATACCGCTAATAGCGGTATCACCCTGCATGTATTCATCAACATTTCTCCCATAAACTGTATAGATTTCTGTAGGTTTCTTCGACCTCTTTTCTTTCCTCCTTTCATTTTATCTGATTATTCTTGGGAGTTGTCCTGATGCATCCCTAATTGTTCTGCCATATCCACCTATTCTTACCCCTATTTAGCTTGATACTGTTGGAATGTTTCTCTGTATAGTATTTTTTGGTCTTCTGGTATAAATCTTTCATCTAGATGTCTCCATTCGTTCAACACTTTGCTCTACACCTCTTCTTCCATGCTTAATTCCTCTCCCTTGCTTGGGTTGATTTCCATTGTGGTGTTTTCATCTTCTCCTTTTCTTCCTTCTCCTCTTTATCTGCCACCTCTCTTTGGGTTTTCCTCTTGGGGTTTGGCTTGCCTTGACTCGAACTACTCTCCCTTCCTTTTTCCTGATAGTCCATAATTTGGGCCTCATTTTCTACTTCCTCTTCTCCCCGCAGTGCTTCAAAGCTATTTGTTCTACTCGACTGAGCTTGATATTATTTCTTCCCTGCATTGGGGTTTTATTTTGCTTCTCTTCTCTTGATTTTCACTTCTTGAAACCCTTCTTTATCTTCTTGATGTTTCCTATGTTGTTTGTTCATGTTCTCTCCCTCCTCTAGGTTCATTGGCCACTCCTTAAATAGGTGACCATACTCATGACATCTACGACATCTAAATGGGTTGTGTTCATAGTCCAGAGTTTGCTTCCATACATCTTCATGGTATTCTAGTTCCACTGAGTCTAGTGTAGGTTCAGCTATATTCATGTATACACATATTGTCGCATATGAAGTGTATCTTCCTTTATTTTGTTTCTTCTATTTTGACAAATATGCCTATCATATTTCCAATGCCCTCCAATATTTCTAGGTCCCAGAAATTCATTGGGAGACCAAATAACCTGACCCAAACTAGGGCTGCCAAAATTTTTTCCTTGTTTGGGTCATAACATTCTTCCCAGTATCTCATAAACAAACCAGGATTATAATGAAAGTAAGGAAAATTTTTAAATATTTTTTCTTTGTCTTGCAGGTTCGAGAATATTATCGTGAAGAAGCCTCTAGCTCCCAGCTTGAGCTCGATATGACCTCTGGGCTACAATTTTTGTTGTATCCATTTGGTGAGGTCCTTTTCTATCAACTAGACTCCGATGAACTTACATATTAGCGCGTGGTCTTTCATGTCAATTTTGTATCGCTCTAGTTTTTTCATCAGAATGATGAATCTCGGTTTCTCCGTCGCACATGGTAAACCTTTTTGTCTACTTCCTGCCTGTCGTCATGCCTCGAGGACAGGTCCTAACATTTTGTTGGTATCTCTTGCTAGTTTCAGATTACTTGTATTCTGGCGGGAATCCTCTGCCGCCGCGTCTCGTTAGGAGGGGATCTCTCCCCCCCTTCCTCCTCTGTCATTCCGACCTAGATCCCAACCTCCTGGTTTGTAGCTTTGCAGATGTTGTCAAGTTTTTGGGGTCGCGGTTTAGTTTAGCTCATGGTTTCCTCTCCATTAGGGTTACACAGCTCTTACGTCTTAGAGTGAACTTTAAATCTCCTGAAATTTATTTCGAATTTTAAGTATAATTCTGTTGGCATTATGTTTCAGGAATGGCTATATATGTTACAGTTGTTGTACTTGATGGCAACTCCCATGGCAAGGCTCTCTTTTTATTGAAAATAAATAAGGACGCAGGAAATCAGTTCTAACGATGCGTACCCGCAGGTACACCATGCAGAAGCCGCGTCCAGAGACGCAGGCTAGCCGTTCAGGAGGTGCGTCCTCCCAGTGCACACATTTTAAGGCAGATAAAAGCACACGTGGGGGTTTCTTATGTTTTACTCTTGGTATCTAGCCGACGGTATTGTGTTACTATGGTGTCGGCTCATGGTATTGTTCCATGATTTGAGGAGGAGCTTGCCTATATAAAGCAAAGGAGATCATTTGGTTTGTGTATGTCTTTGGTTGAATATCTTATGAGGCTAGATCTGGTCTAGATCTAAAAAGGTGAATCTTCTGAAAGACTGAGATCTCTTTGGCGCATGATCAGATCTGTAGATCTGACTGTTTTGGTTACTCTTGAAATCTTGAAATCATCTATGCCCGGAGGTACGCAGGTGCAGTAAGGGTTCAGGTGCGCCGGGACGCAGGCGCAGAAGGGTTCAGGTGCGCCGGGACGCAGGCGCAGAAGGATTCTGGTGCATCCGGGACGCAATGCAGTAACAGGAGATCTGCGTGGGGACGCAGAGCGACTAAGGTTCAGGTGCGTCCCTGGAGCAAAAGGACGCGGCGCGATAGCATTTCTGAGTGCGTCTCTGCAGCAACGTACGCGGCGCGATAGTGTTTCTGGGTGCATCCTTGCAGCAACAGGACGCAGTGCAGTTCAAGGAACAGTGCGTGGGCACGTAGCGCAGCAGAAGGATCTCTTCGCGTGGACGCAGGGGAGCAGAAGGTTAACTGCGTCTGGTCGCAGGACACAGAAGGGAAAACTACGTCTCTGTCTTAAGATGTTCTGTTGATTGAATGTCTCTGTTGATAAGGTGTTCTGGGTTAGTTCTTTATTACTGATCTGATAACTGTAGTGGACCGTAACTGTTATGTACTTGATGATCATTTGATGCTTTATGAAAAGAAGTAGGGGGTTGTAGCTCCCTTCCAGGAGAAGACTGGAAAACGAGAGAGAGTTGTAGCTCTCTGCAGGTTGCAGCCTGCGTACTGGTAAAGGACTGCACCAGTACAAAATCATTGTAAAAGGAGTTTCTAATTTGAAAGAAGATAGAGACATATTGCAGCAGGTGGTTTTCACCCACATTGGGTTTCCACCTTACATCTTGTGTTCTTTGGTGTGACTATCTGTTTTCTTTGTTCATGCTCATTATTTTATGGTACTGACATGCAAAAATAATTCAAAGATCAAATAAGGAAGATTTATTAAATTGCTAGATAATACTGATTCACCCCCCCTCTCAGTATTATTTCCAACAATTGGTATCAGAGCAGGTCCTTCAGAGAAGCTTGATCGCTTGAAGGTAGATCGTTCATCATGAGCAACTACGAGAGAGAAGCATCAATCAGGCCACCGGTTTTTGATGGGACAAACTTCAATTATTGGAAGGTAAGAGTTACTGCATATCTTCAATCTCTTGGTACAGAATTTTGGGACATTGTAGAAACAGGCTATGCTTTTCCTTCAGCTACTCCTACAGATCCAGCTGAGAAAAAGAAGTATGAAACAAATGCAAAAGCAGTCAGTACTCTGTTAGGATGTATATCCCAAACGGAATTCATGAAGGTAATGCACTACAAATCCGCAAAAGAAATGTGGGACAAAATTGTCACAAGCTATGAAGGAGATGAACAGGTAAAGCGTGCTAAACTTCAAACTCTCAGGATTCAGTATGAGACTCTCAAGATGTATAATGATGAAAGTGTGGCTAACTATTTTCTTCAGGTAGATGAGATTGTTAATTGTATGAAAAATTTGGGTGAAGAAATAAGAGAGGCTATAGTAGTTGAAAAGGTTCTAAGATCTTTGTCTCCCAAGTTTGAATCTAAAGTATCTGCTATAGAAGAAAAGGAAAATCTACGAATTCTTACTATGTCTCAGCTACATGGAATTCTAACTGCTTATGAAATGAGAAAGGGAGGTCCTTCAGACAGAAGAGAAGCTTCTTTCAAGGCACCAGGCAAAGGAGATTATTATGAAGCAAGCCACGTCCCAGAAGAAGAGGAAGAAGAATCAAATTTTGTCAGAAATCTTCAAAGGGGTTCTGGAAGGTTTAGAGGTAAGTTACCTTTTAAATGCTTTGCTTGTGGAAGAGTAGGTCATTATGCTACAAAATGCCCTTATAAGGATAAAGGAAAGGAACCTGCTAGATGGAACAAAAAACATAACGCAAATAAGAAAAGCTACTACACTCATGAAGATAGTGATGGTCTATCAAACAATGATGAAGATGAACAAGGTAATGAATATAAGTTGTTAATGGCATTTGAAGATGATGATTATATGGATGCTGTAGATGTGGATAACCTTTATGATGAAATTACTAGACTCAAGAGATGTATAGAAGAAAAGAACATGATCATTGATACTCTACAATTTCAAATTGATGAAAAGGAAAAACATCTTGAAAAATTAGAAGGTGAAATTGTTGGTCTTAGAAAAGAGATTGAGAAAACAAAAGCTATTAATCTCAAGTTTTTCAAAGGATCTGAAACTTTGGATGAGATTATCAATGTGCAGCGATCTCCTCTAAACAAGACAGGTCTAGGCTATGTTGGAAATAATACTGAGAGGGGGGTGAATCAGTATTATCTAGCAATTTAATAAATCTTCCTTATTTGATCTTTGAATTATTTTTGCATGTCAGTACCATAAAATAATGAGCATGAACAAAGAAAACAGATAGTCACACCAAAGAACACAAGATGTAAGGTGGAAACCCAATGTGGGTGAAAACCACCTGCTGCAATATGTCTCTATCTTCTTTCAAATTAGAAACTCCTTTTACAATGATTTTGTACTGGTGCAGTCCTTTACCAGTACGCAGGCTGCAACCTGCAGAGAGCTACAACTCTCTCTCGTTTTCCAGTCTTCTCCTGGAAGGGAGCTACAACCCCCTACTTCTTTTCATAAAGCATCAAATGATCATCAAGTACATAACAGTTACGGTCCACTACAGTTATCAGATCAGTAATAACAGAACTAACCCAGAACACCTTATCAACAGAGAAATTCAATCAACAGAACATCTTAAGACAGAGACGCAGTTTTCCGTTCTGTGTCTTGCGACCAGACGCAGTTAACCTTCTGCTCCCCTGCATCCACGCGCAGAGATCCTTCTGCTGCGCTGCGTGCCCACGCACTGTTCCTTGAACTGCACTGTGTCCTGTTGCTGCAAGGACGCACCCAGAAACACTATCGCGCCGCGTACTTTGCTGCAGAGATGCACTCAGAAATGCTATCGCGCTGCGTCCTTTTGCTCTAGGGATGCACCTGAACCTTAGTCACTCTGCGTCCCCACGCAGATCTCTTGTTACTGCACTGCGTCCCGGACGCACCAGAACCCTTCTGCGCTTGCGTCCCGGTGCACCTGAACCCTTCCACGCCTGCGTCCCGGCGCACCTGAACCCTTACTGCACCTGCGTACCTCCGGGCATAGATGATTTCAAGATTTCAAGAGTAACCAAAACAGTCAGATCTACAGACCTGATCATGCGCCAAAGAGATCTCAGTCTTTCAGAAGATTCGCCTTTTTAGATCTAGACCAGATCTAGCCTCATAAGATATTCAACCAAAGACATACACAAACCAAATGATCTCCTTTGCTTTATATAGGCAAGCTCCTCCTCAAATCATGGAACAATACCACGAGCCGACACCATAGTAACACAATACCGTCGGCTAGATACCAAGAGTAAAACACAAGAAACCCCCACGTGTGCTTTTATCTGCCTTAAAATGTGTGCACTGGGAGGACGCACCTCCTGAACGGCTAGCCTGCGTCTCTGGACGCGGCTTCTGCATGGTGTACCTGCAGGTATGCATCGTTTGAACTGATTTCCTGCGTCCTTCTTTATTTTCAATAAAAAGAGAGCCTTGCCATGGGAGTTGCCATCAAGTACAACATCTGTAACATATATAGCCATTCCTGAAACATAATGCCAACAATCTCCCCCTTTTGACTTGATGGCAACCTCACAAACTTTGCTTCATTCTCCCCCTTTGACATCAAGGGAAAAGGGTATGCTCCCCCTAAGATCATGTTCCCCCTGAACCAGGTCTGCAACAAAGAACCATAATCCTCAATGAAAGAGATAGAGACATATTGCAGCTATTTCCAAGATCTCCTTCTGACCATCCTCCATAATGCCAACAATGCATTATGTGCTCCCCCTGAAACTGTACCATCAATCAGAAAAGGTTCAACAATAAGATGATGCATCAACAACCCCCAGCTTTTACCTGAGGTATTCAAAAGTGTCCCTGGGCAATGGTTTGGTGAGAATATCAGCAACTTCTTCCTTAGAAGGAACATACTCCAACTTGACCTTCTGTTCAAGCACTTGTTCCCGGAGAAAATGATACTTGATTGGCATGTGCTTGGTTTTTGAATGCATAACCAGATTCTTTGAGATGCTGATTGCACTTGTGTTATCACATAAGAGTGGGATAGGTGGTGTACAAGTGATTTGAAAATCTTGCAAAGTCTGCATCATCCAAAGGAGTTGGGTGCAACAAGATGCAGCAGCAACATATTCCGCTTCAGCTGTAGACAAGGCAATCGAACTTTGTTTCTTGCTAAACCAAGATACCAGTCTGGAACCCATAAAGAATGCACCACCACTTGTGCTTTTCCTGTCATCCACGCTTCCGGCCCAATCTGCATCTGTATAAGCATGAAGTGTAAGATCTGTATCTCTAGGATACCATAAGCCATAATTTTGAGTCCCTTGAAGATATTTGAAAATTCTCTTCACTGCCTGTAGATGAGTCTCCTTCGGATTTGCCTGAAATCTTCCAACTATTCCAACTGCATGCATGATATCCGGTTGGGTACCTGTCAAATAAAGTAAACTTCCAATCATAGATCTGTAGGTTGGTTGATGTACTGCTGCAGATTCATCATTTGCACTGAGGCTACATCCTGTGACCATGGGTGTACATACTGGTTTTGCATCTTCCATACCATATTTCTTCAAAATCTGTTTGAGATACTTGGTTTGAGATAAAAAGATTCCTCCTTCTTTTTGTTGGATTTGCAAACCAAGAAAATATGTCAGTTCTCCTAGTAAAGAAATTTCAAATTCTTTCTGCATGACCGAGGCAAAGCTTTGACTCATAGCTTCTTCATTGCTCCCAAAAATAATGTCATCTACATACACAGCAAGTATTAGCAATTTGTCATTTTCAACTTTTATATAAAGATTGCTATCTACTGATCCTTTTGAAAAACCTTGTTGATGAAGATATTTGTCCAAACAGTAGTACGAAGCCCTTGGAGCTTGTTTGAGACCATAGAGAGCCTTTTTCAATCTGCATACAAGATTTGGATCATTTCCAAGAATGAACCCATCTGGCTATTCAATGTACACTTCTTCTTCCAAGTCTCCATTCAGAAAGGCTGATTTCACGTCCATTTGAAATACTTTGAAGTTTTGAAAACTTGAGAGAGCAAGGAACATTCGGATGGCCTCAAGTCTTGCAATAGGAGCAAAGGTTTCTTCAAAGTCTATTCCTTCTTGCTGCGCATACCCTTTACAAACAAGTCTGGCTTTGTTTCTAATTACTTCTCCATTTTCATTCAATTTATTTTTGAAGACCCATTTTGTTCCGATTACATTCTTATCCTTTGGTCTAGGAACCAGCTCCCAAGTGTTGTTCTTTTCGATTTGCTCAAGTTCTTCATCCATTGCTTTCACCCAACATTCATCTTTGCATGCTTCTTTCACATTTTGTGGTTCAGTAGAGGAGAGTAATGCCAAATAGCTTGAGGCTTCTGCAACTGTTCTTCTTGTTTGTACACCTGCTTCTTTCTGCCCTACAATCTGAGATTCTGGATGATTCTTCTGAACATATCTGGATGGGGTTTTCTCTTCTATTCTTGTCTGCTCCTCTGGTTCTTCTTGAGGTTCTGCTTGAGGTTCTTCTTCTTCATCATTCTGTCTTTGAGGGTAGCCTTCATCTTCTTCTATGTCTTCATGATGTACTTGCCTAGGAATGTATCCCTTCTCATCAACCACTACATCAATACTGTCAACAATTCTGCCAAGTCTTTTATTGTAGCACTTGTATGCTTTGCTATATGGAGAGTAACTAAGAAGAATGCCTTCATCTGCCCTGGGTTCAAGTTTGCCAAGCTGCTCATCAGTATTCTTGATATAGCATTTGCTCCCAAAGATTTTGAAGTGCTTTACCGAAGGAGTCCTACCACTCCAAAGCTCATGAGGAGTTTGAGTGCTGTTCACCCGGACATTTGTTTTGTTGAGAATAACAACCGCAACATGTGCAGCTTCACCCCAGAAAGTTGCGGGAGTTCCTGATTCATCAAGCATAGCACGAGCCATTTGTTGGATTGTTCTGTTCATTCTTTCCACAACTCCATTTTGCTGAGGAGTTCTAGCTGTAGAGAATTCTCTCCTTATCCCATGTTCATCACAGAAATCAAAAAATTCATTTGAAGTAAATTCCCCACCTCTGTCGGATCCGAGGCACTTAATTTTGTGACCTGATTCATTTTCAACCAAGGCTTTGAAGGATTTGAATTTTTCGAATGCTTCATCTTTGTGCTTCATAAGTCCTAACCAGACAAACCTGGAGAAATCGTCAATGAATAATATCAAGTATTCTTCTCCTCGAGGTGTCCTTTTTATAAAGGGACCGCATGTATCTGTATGTACTAGCTCAAGAGGCATGCTAGCTGATCCTTCTTTCTCTGGAAAGTTAGTTCTGGTTTGTTTTCCAAACTGACATGCTTTGCATATGGTGTTGTCAGGAATTTTAATATCTGGAAGATCGCGAACTGCCTGATATTTGCATGCTTTCCTTATTTGTGAGAAGCTTAGATGTCCCAACCTTCGATGCCATAACCAGTGCTCTTCATCCTTGCTTAGATAGCATTGTGGTTGTCCTTCTTCAAATATGTACAGATTATTTGGAGTTCTTTTGCCTTTGAGCACTGTTTTACCTGTATCAAGATCACGAACAAGACATCCATTCGATCTGAATATAACCTCGGTTCTTTGATCACACATCTGACTGACACTTAGAAGATTATGCTTCAATCCATCAACATACAAAACATTTCCAGCCTTGACCTTTTCTTTTAACTGAGCAATGCCTTTTCCTTTTATAGTCGCAGGAGTATCTTTTCCAAAAGAGACTTTCTTTCCCTTTTCTAGAGCAGAATAAGATTCAAGTTTTTCTTTATCACCTGTCATATGCTTCGAACATCCACTGTCAATGTACCATATATTTTCCTGTCCCTCTGCATAAAATGCTATCCCACATCTTTCTGTTTGAGGTTCTTTATTCTCCATGTTTTGGTGCTTGAGGCTTGTTCCTTTTTCTGCTGGAACTTGCTCCTGCATTCAGAGTCTTCATGACCAAAGTTATTGCAAATAGAACATTCAACTTCATTTTCAAGAACCGAAAAGTTGTTATAGGTCCTTTTTGTAATCCCTGTCATACTTCTTCGTTTTTGAGCTTCCCTAGTCATGATTGTTTTATATGCAACACATTGAGCTGCTTTGTGACCAAAGTTATGGCAAGAAAAGCATTGTCCATTGAAGAAACTTCTGCGGTTATCAAATCTACCGGCCAAATGATTGTAATTTCTATTGTCATCCATTCTTGAACCAAATTGAGAAGATTTTACCTGTGGCTGGTTGTAGCTTTTGTTCACCCTTAAGATGGATTGCCCCTGATAGTTTCTGTTTGTAATTCGTCCCTGCTTTACCTGATGATCTTCATTTTGCTTTTTCTCATTTCTTCTTGCTGCATCAAGATAACTTTTTGAGGTGGATGCTTGAGAAGTTTCTCCATTATAGCCTGTTCGGTATACGACCAAAGTCCCACATTGACTAGAAGTGGGGAGGATCATGGGTATATAAGGATGGACAAATATCTCCATTGGTATGAGGCCTTTTGGGGTAAGTCCAAAAGCAAATCCATGAGGGCTTAGGCCCAAAGTGGACAATATCATACCATTGTTTAGATATGTGGTGTCCAAAGTACTAACAAGTGGTATCAGAGCCATGCCCTGAAGTTAGCCAAGTGGATGAATTCTCGGAATGCCGAACGAAGGTGGTGGGCCCTGGTAATATCACGATGAGATCCGTGGATGAGCTCGGTTAGACAGGCAGTGTGCTCCAGATTCTTCATGGACGTGTCCTGGTCCCAACACGGTGAAGAGGAGTTCACCTTGGAAGAGCAAGCTCTCGAGGCAGGTGGTGCTTCCATGTAAGGCGTGTGCTTCCAACGCATTGGAGCGTAGAATCCTGGTTGGTAGAGAGTGGACGGATGGATAATCGTTTGAGGGGAGGCTCGATGGTCCTTTGTTCGAGGGGAGGATTGTTGGGTATACGACCAAAGTCCCACATTGACTAGAAGTGGGGAGGATCATGGGTATATAAGGATGGACAAATATCTCCATTGGTATGAGGCCTTTTGGGGTAAGTCCAAAAGCAAATACATGAGGGCTTAGGCCCAAAGTGGACAATATCATACCATTGTTTAGATATGTGGTGTCCAGAGTACTAACAAATTCTTCAACTCTTTTCACTACGACTAGTTACTTGTGAGAGATTTCATACACAACAAAAATTATTAGAAAGATAAGGAATTCACATGTAGATACAATCCATCACATGAGAAACATACACATATTGACAAAGGTATTTTTACGTGGAAACCCAAAGGGAAAACACCACCAATCTATTTTTTATTATGATGTGAATTAAGCACCTACTTAATTACATCAATTTGTTTGTGAACACCTACTAACAGGAGGCACCAACCCACTTAAGATACCAATAAATTAATTTCCTAGAGGCACTAACCTTTTATGAATGCATGCCACCACCTTCTCTAGGCATTGTTCTACCTTTCATACAATTTTCAAACTGAAAATAGAGGAAAATACAAATAGAGAGAAATACAAAGCTAATTCATTATAGTATCATACTTTTTCTCTTAGCCCTCTAAGCTTCCATAGGAACTCTCAACCTCACACAACAACAATGGGCCACTCAACCCATTTTCTCTACAGTATAGGCACACACATCCTATTCCTACAACATAGGAACACTTTTCTTCTCCTTAGCGACACACACTTGCACACAGCTCTCCAGATTTCTCCTTGACAATAATACAACTTCCCCCACTTTGCTCAGTTCTCCTCATCTGTTTTTTTCCTCTATGGTGTTGGGAATGATGCTCTCTTTGTTGATCATTAACCTACCGTTCACGTTTCCCAAGAGTACTCCTACATGGTTATCCATGTTGTTTTTGCATCAAACCGATTCATCTCTTCAGCCACATTAAGCATTGGGAATGGACTTCTGAGAGTTTACATGTTGAGGAATAAATCCTCAGTCAATGTGTACACTCCAACGAGTCTCTCCATGCTTATTCATTTGATCATAATGATAAGAATGTTCTACAACATGGATTTTTTCTTTCTGTAATCAATCTTTTGCCCCTCAGGTTCTAATATTAATTCAATTCAATGAATTGTGCATGGGGATATCAGAGGTTTCTTACTTCTCAGATCATGATAGGCTCCATTTAAATCATCCCACTCAATCATGGTCCTTGTTGTCTTGACCCAATGATCTATCTCTTTGTGTCCGGCCTACGATAAGCACCATTGGCTCCATCAACCAATTCTTCTACATTAATTTACTCTTAGCTTCCACCATATTCATTCTCCATACACTTTATGTTGTAATTTAAGAGCCCAATCATTTCATAACTTTTACACCATAGTGCAATTTCAGAGCCCAATAATTTCGTAACTTTTACACCATAGTGCAATTTCAGAGCCCCCAAATATTGTAAGTTTTGTTATGGCAAGTATCATGAAATTGTGAGATTCCAATTGGCCTTTATGCCCTTTTTCTTAGCCCCTTATCACATTTCCAACATGGGACCGGGTGTTGTGACTGACAACATAGCACTTCGGTGCCACTTCGGTGCTAAGCCCTTCAGGATGCTGTTAGGGTCCTATCTTCTTATTTTATCACTCTACGCCCTTCGTTTTTTGGGTGTCTACGACCAAACACCAACACATCAAAGCTCCACATATCAAAACGTTTTCCAAACTTCAATTACAAAGGAGTTACAAAATCCCGACTTCTGATACGTACTTCTTGAATGACATCATGCTCTCGTCATCAACCGACGTGGCATCTACTTAGTGGTCACACATGTCACCAAGATTTTTGCAATTGGGCCACTAAATAATTCTTAATCTGACTACCACGTGTCCTCCATACAACCACATCATGCTGACATCATCTGCCACTGTGAGATATTGAGGGCCAATAAGCTGCTGCCATGTGTCCTATTCGAGGATAGAGAAAGGGTCCCTTGGTCCATGGTTTTGCAAATAATTTCTTTTGTAATCTCTTCTCCCTGCAACCTTCAATGCTTTCAAACGAATTCAGTTAACAAGAAGTTATGAAATCCCAAATTTTTGGGGTTTTGATATTTTGAGGTTCTCGCTTGCACCGATATTTTCCTTCTCTGATATTTAGCCTTGCTATGATATTCACTTGCTTTCCTAGGTCCCGAAGTTTCAAGGATCATCTCCCTTGTATCAATTTAGAATTTTCTCAAAAAACAATTATATGAAGTCTCTGACCTCCGATATTCTGACCTCTCGAAGTCACGACACTCAGACCCTTTGAAATTCGGGGTCTTGAAATTTGGACTACTCCTCTAGTTTCGAAATTTAGCATTCTTCTAAGGAATTGAAGATCCTTACTTCGGTTATCAATAAATTTTGATCCTAAGATCCATTCATGGACTTCTACATATAGTTGGAAATTGCTTTCCGAAAACTAACCAACTCTTCTAACTCCAAGAGTATCTGAGATGATCTATTGAGGTAGAATCTCTTCCAAAGACTCCCACCCATCATAGCCATCATTTTATGGCTTCTCCAATAAGCTTGGTACTATGATGATTCTCTATAGATCACTCTAGAAACCATGAGACTCCCCTTGGAACAAACATGCTCACATCAATGCTAACATCTACTGCTTCTTCCTCAATGCTAGTCTGGTTGACATCAATTCCAACATACCAAGTGCCACCAATCAGCCAGATAATGTTAATTTTCCAACACAATGATCAAAAGACACATTCATTGATGACAAAGGATGGACCCATGACTGGATGAGTGTATGCATTATCATATCCATCAAACTTTGTAATCTTGTATTAATCCTGAAATCACATCCAGGATGGATGGAACTGGATCCGGGGTGTTCTATCTCATTCACACAACCATTCAATGTATGAGTTTAACCATGTCAAACAATGAGATGGAGTTGAACATGGTAGACACCATCTGATTACTATCCAATGATGTAAGCCATTAACAGAAGTGATAGAAACCATTGATGATGTTAATGGCTCTAAAGTTACTACAGTACAATCCATATGGTGTGAATAAATGCGTTGAAATTGAACACCACATAGAATCTGTTGGTTGAAGTCCATTGATTTAAACATGTCGCTAAGAGTGAGGAGACTTGCCATTGATGTATGTAGGAACCAAGGTACTGAAGGGTTGTTTCTAGGTCAATTACCTGGAATATGAGCTAATGTTGACAGGAGTAAACCTGTTGTAGGAGGGACTTAATGTATCCCACATCAACGACACAAAACATGTATCATGATTTAAGACAAAATGGTGTTGATTCAGAACTGGAACAGGAGCGAAAACCATTAAATGAAGGTGTTATAGACATATTTGGGCACTTCAACCCCAAGCTTATATGTCAATAAACTAGGGCTCATCAACCCCTAAAAGAGTTGTTTCATACCCTAAAAGAACATGGTCATCTGATTACATCATTCCCCAAAAAGTTCCACCTAAGAAACCATCTAGAAATGGCCTAAACTAAACCATATTGGTTGTTCCACTGGCCAGGTGCAATGCATACTGAGTGATACACTACCTAGGTGTGATGCATATTGATTAGGTCTTCTATAGGGTATGATGGGCGAGGATGGACAAATGTCCGGGGCAGTTTGCTAGGTGGTTGCTCATGGAATCTTCTAGAAACTTCTCCTATGACACTTGCCTCTCTGAATTCACCCAGGGATGAGTAAGAGATCCAAGAAACCTCCAAGTGGAACCTGTAACAAGTGGAATGACACTAATTAAAACCCAGAGGTGACTCACACCCTTGCACACATCTATAAATGGATCCCTCATCTAAGAGATTTGGAGGCTGGAATATTGTGAATTGCAAGGAAGTGTTGATAGTTTGTAATTGAGGAAGGAGCATTGTATTGTTGGTGTGATTGTTATGAAACCAGCTCAAGAAAAGATAGAAAAGATAGATCAACGCCTTAGAATTCAGCCTCTTCGAGGGGGAAACCTCCTTTACATTACATAAATGAACAATTCTTCGATGATACAAATGAAAAGGCCTCCTTTCTATATATAAGAGTCTAAGGGGTCATAACATAATCAGAGCCGACATAACAATAATAATGTAAGGGCACAATAATAACAATAGTGGGCTTTTATGTGGCAAAATAGTAACAATATGGGCACTACATGGGTACATCAATATAATAAGTGGGTTGTACTAATAACAATAAGGGGTTTCACTAGTAGTATAGGGGCCTAACATGCCCCTCTCCTTCAAAAAGCGTTGTTCTCAACGCTTGAGTAGTTCTTGATGCTTCTGTATAAAATTCTTGTCCTTCCATGTGGAATCTTCAGCAGGTAAGTTGTTCCACTTGATGAGATACTCTAAAATTGATCGATTTCGTAGCTGTCGGGTTCTTGTTTCTGTCACTGCTCCAGGTTCCAATATGATTTTTCCTTCCTCTTCAATTTCTGGCAATATTGTTTGAATCGGGATCTTTTTCAACTTTTGAATAAGTGGCCATACTTCTTCGTCCTTCTTCTATTCATCTCTTGCTTCGTTTATCCAATCTGGTTCGATAATAGAAATAGCACAATGCTTCCACATCCTCATCCTTGAAGAGTTTTCCCATTCGGTAAGGTCGCAGTTTTTTAAGTGCATGTAGTATTGCCAACATTTCCTTCTCATAAATAGCTTGCTTGAGATGTAGGAGTAAAAATACCCAATCACCTACATCAAAACATTTTTCACTACGATGTTGATCTACCTGTTGTTTCATTTGATTTTGCACCGAAGTGGTGTTATCCTTTAAAAGTTGGAGAACTTGTTATTGATGCTTGATGTGATCTTTCACTGCTTGAACCTTTTTATTCTTGATATGTCCTTCTATCTCTAGAGTTTGAGGAGTGGTAATTTCTTCCAATCCTTTACAAGATATGGTCGGATTCATTTCTTGATGCTTGATGTGATCTTTCACTTCTTGAACATTTTTCTTCTTGATATGTCCTTCTATCTTGATAGTTTGAGGAGTGGTAATTCTGGCCAATGCATTACAAGATATGGTTGGATTCATTTCTTCTTTCTCGATGTGATCTTTCACTTCTTGAACCTTTTTCTTCTTGATATGTCCTTCTATCTTAAGAGTTTGAGGAGTGGTAATTCTTGCCAATGCTTTACAAGATATGGTTGGATTCATTTATTCTTTCTCTGGGGTTGGTTCCTGGTGTATATACACTTCTTTTGATATTTCTTGATCCTTTTCTTCCTCCTCTTCATAATCTATGTAAAATAATTTCTTCTCAGCACACTTATGACATTTAGTGCATTTGCTATCACAATTGTAACAAAGCCCTTTTTCTCTTTTTTCTTCCAATTGTTGTGGTGTCACCCTTGTAGGTTGTGGAAGGCTAGGAGAAGGAAAAATTACATAATTATAGTCGTGAGTGTTTGGATTCCTTGTTTCCATAATTTCACTTTCAATTTTTCTTGCCCACTTGAATGCCTTCTCCAATGAATCAGGTTCCCAAAGACGAAGCTCATGTTGAATGTTATCCTTCAAAGTACCTATGAAGGCATCAATCCTTTTCTTCTCTGGAATATCATTTACCCTTATATTCAATTTTTGAAAGTCCTCAATGTGTTCTTCCATTGAACACTTTTGTTTGAGATTTATCAATTGGCTAAACAAGGTGTTTCTCTTTGTATCCTCATAATGTGTTATCATTTCCTCCGTGAAAATTGACCACGTAACAAGCGGTTTACGAGAACAAAGCCCTTTATACCATAAAAATTGATCCGGTTCTAAATATAAAGATGTAATACATACATTTTGTAACAGTGGTACACCATGTAGATCAAAATATTTCTCCATCTGTAGTATCCAATTTACCGGATCCTTGCCATCAAACTTCCTCATCTCGCTTTTTCTTGATTTTAGGAGCTCGATCTTGAAACGACTGTAACTATGTAATTTCAGACCTTCTAGTTCTAAAATCGTGACATGCAGTAGCCCTTTGTGTCCTCTTTCCAATGCCACAAGTCTAACCCAAATTGGATTCTCCAAGGAAGAGTTATGCAAAATCTCCCAGAATGACTTGATTATAGACTAGTTCAGTAGAGCGAACTTGTACGACGTGCCACGAGTTACTGTTTCAACCTTTGGATCTGAAAAATGCATACAAGAAACTACAGCTTGTCCTCTTTCTGTACCTTCTTACGAAATTTCAATCCGATCCCTAGAGAGGAATTTATGACAATTTTCCCCGGGTCACTTGTTTGGAATGTAATTCAGGAGTCTGTAAAAAGACCAACTTCCTCAGATCATATCTCCGCAAATATAGCGCAAAGAGCTCTTAAATTCGGACCCAAGGTTCAGCACGATGTCTTCTCAAATGGGTTTTTTTTGCAACTTCTGAAACATCACAGAAAAAATGTTATAGAAAAAATTCCATGATGACCTGTTTGGAGCAGCGAAACCCTAGAATCCAAAGCTCTGATACCAAATGTTATGAAACTAGCTCAAGAAAAGATAGATCAACGCCTTAGAACTCAGCCTCTTCGAGGGGGCAGCCTCCTTTACATTACATAAATGAACAATTCTTCGATGATACAAATGAAAAGACCTCATTTCTATATATAGGAGTCAAAGGGGTCATAACATAATCAGAGCCGACATAACAATAATAATGTAAGGGCACATGTCACACGGAATCAGTCAAGGGTGCGGACACAGCTGACCTTCCTAGAAGTCTAAGACATTCTAATGACAAACAAAACAAACTGGAGCTATCCTTCTCTAAACATACATTATGATATGAGAAATCAAGGTGTTTCGTTCTTACCTCTGTCCAAACGCTATTGTAGAAGTCCAAGATTTGTTGATCCAGATGAGCTCCTCCCGTTCTCCAAAACCTGCAATCACCAACAGTTCAAACAATTAAATAGCACCTGATTATAACATAAAACAAAGCATATTCAACATATATACCAATGAGTACATGAAATAACCCATTAACAACAAGCTATTGAGAAGAATGGACCAATTTGCATTAAAGGTAATCAAAAGGAACCATTACAACCTGAGCCTTGGTGTTGTGCAAGCTCCTTCCAGGGTCCACAAGAGTCTTCCTCTACTTTGACAAGGCTCACCCACTTCCAAGTAGAACAAGTAAGGGTGACAATCTCTCCTCACAAGCTTCTAAATGGGAGTCCTAATTCCTGCAGCATTTACCCTTAGAAATCTATAGCTTTCAACCTCTCCTCCCTCTGGCTCACTGTCTTTATTTATAGTGCTGTAAAGAGGTTATTCAGGTCCACTATCAATGGGATAATCCCCCTCTTTGGGTGGGATAGCTCCCTTATTGATGGGATAAGTTCCCCCTTAATAGAGATACATGAACCAACTGGAGGCGCATCCATTTCATCAAACCGACCTCTAGAAGGTTCTAGAAGTAACCACAAGTAACTTTTTTTAGATGAAACTCGCGCATTTTGCCTTTTACAGAAGGACGCACCTGTCCCTTAACATACAGAGCGTCCATGGATGCAGCTTTTGTGAACATGGTAAGCGTCCCCGCAGGTAAGGCTAGAGAGAACCTGCGACCCCAGAGATAAACACATTTTTTACAAGACTTTCTCTCTTCTTTGAGTTTGAGATGGATAGCAGAGGCATAAGACTTGCCTAAGAGGGTAGCATGACTGTTGATTTGAGCCATACTAACTGTAAGTGGTCATGGTGACATTTTTTAGTGTAACAGATTGCCCCCTAAAGTGCGAAGCCTGGAATAGATTAGGGTTTTATAATTCTAGGAAGGGTGAAGCGCTTTATCATTTCAAGGATTGTCTTGTGGATGACCTGGTTGGAACCTGCAATTTTCAACACAAAATACATGTATAAGATTATATCATCACTGAGGTAGGCATTCCCATACTCAGATTAAAAACTTTAACTAATGGACTAACTATTCTGATACAGGAATGATCTTGCAGTACATCATTTTTATAGACTTTTGTAGACACAGTATGGACGCAGCCATCTGTTTATGATTAGTCTACATAGACAATGAATACAAAACTCCTCGCAGCCTGGATGGTAGAAACTAGATCCAGGGTCTTCACTTCTACTTCCCGAATTGGTACGATTCTAACCATGTGATTAAATGATTTGATGTCGAACATGTTAGAAACCACTTGATTACCAGTCGATGATGTGAACTGTTAACAAGCGTGAGAGAGACCACCAGTAATGTCAATGGTTCTCAAAGTACCAAGCACAACCCGTGAAATGTGAATAGATGTTTTGATGTCGAACACTTCACGGAATCCTTTGATCGAAAGTCAATGATGTAAACTGTCGTCAAAGGCGAGAAACCTGCCATTGATGCATGCAGACTTCAAGGTACTGTCGATTCCTAAGTCATCTTTCTAGATAATGTGTCGATGTCGATAGAAAGCGACCCGTTGCAGGCAAGCCTGCAACACGAAATCATTGTTCAAGTTGAAGAAATGTTGCTGTAAGGACTGACTCAGGGATGGTCAAATGGATGACAAGTATTTTGCAGATGAAAGTTTTGCTTGCAGACCTCTTGAACACATAACGACACGACAGATGGCTTGGTAACAAATAACTCAAAGTTAATTCCCGGAACCCGGTTAAAGACTTTCAAAGTGATTTGGTCAACTGTGAGGTAAAAGATTTCCCAACCCAGGTGAATGAAAGAGTGTCGTGTTCAAGAGTGGTAATAAAGTTCTTTGGAGATAAAGGTAACAAATAGGTTCATTCTTCTCTCTTTTCCCCCACCATTTCTGGCAAGTACCTCTTTATTTTTAACAAGCTTGAGGAGGATAACATATGCTTGATTATAAGCTCATCCTTCGGACGAGTCCAACCTAGTTTAAATTTGAACCCTAGGAAGGAGTGGTTCGTTCCTGTTTGTAATTGAATAGGTCCTTTACTGTAAAAGTTTAACGAGCCCAGTATAGGAACAACTCGGCGTTTTTCAATTTTAGAGAGTCTGAAAAAACTTAAGGAAACTCCACGTTGAACTTTTTCGTAAATTTGTGTCCCTCAAGCCCGAAAAAGTATAAAATAATACCTGGGGGAACCGCTTGATCTTGCGACCAAGGAGTACTTTCATGATAGTGTCGTCGACTTGAAAAGTAAAAAGCGATCAAGGACACGTCGTTATATTTCCTTATCGAGTTTGAAACGACAAAAACCCGGCAATCTTTTCTTGATTTTACGGCCAGAAAAGAGCTAAAAGGGGACCGTCTTTTAATTCCATTTTAACGAGTGAAAAAGAAACACTCGGCGATCTTTTCATGTTTTAGGAGTCAGAAAAGGGCTTAAAAGATGACTCTGATGTTTTGTTTGTGAAAAATGACAATTTCCCTCGAAGTCCTTTTGTCCTGTACAAAAGCAACACATTACTCATACCTGTTTAAAATAGGCAAAAATACGTCGAAAAACATCTTTTCATGGTAAAAAATGAACTAATTCACCCAAAAAACCTATAAAAAGACCTTTTACCATGTCATTTTTACCGTTTGACTTTGGAGGTTGAAAAAGGAGCTTTTGACAAGAAACTTCCCGTGGTCGCTGCGGAAAATCTGACCGTCGGAATCGAACGCCGCTTCATCCAGGTATTTTACACATCCTACTCTGCATTTCTATCCGTTTAGAATTAAGTTTTAGGTCTTAGTTTCATTTTTTGGGGGGGTTTTGGTTTTATAATGCGCCTCTCGGCGGACGCAGGTGCCCTTCGGGTGACCTGCGTCCCCCGACTTTTTCTCATACGGGAAAACGGTCGGGGGACGCAGCCCGCCTTCAGGCCAGCTGCGTCCGGACGCCCTGTGCTACAAAGCTGGGGTGCGTCTTCCGAGAAGTGCGCATTTCAAAACCCCAACTCCCTCAAAAAACCACCAAAAATCCTCAAATCAATTTCTAATTGTCTTTTTTGATATGCAGGGCATTAATCATGTTAGACTGGAGAGAGAGAGAGCATGTAGAGGAAGATGAAGCTGCAATAAATCACCAACCTTCTCTGGATGCCCTAAGAGCATGCGGGTTATACAAATATTGGACCATACCGGGCATGAGGGGCCAGGTAAGATTCTTGGAATGGCTGGTTGAGCGATGGAACGTGCAAGAACAATGCTTTTACATAGGAGGGCACCAGCTCGAGATAGAGTCCTCGGATGTATACTTTCTCACTGGCTTGCCAAATAGAGGCGAGCAACTCAATCTTGCGGGGACTAGGCCGGGTGGCCAATCCCTTGATAGTCTCCGCGAGGATTGGTGCACACGTGGGGCTCACCATTCAAAAGGCATAGAGATAAAACACATCACTCTGCCTGAACTCAAAGTTATTGCGTTCACGGTCACCAGAATTTGTGGCGCGGCCGCTTTGCACATTGCTTCCGGATCCCAAATGCGGATGGCAATTGACTGTTACCAAGGCACCATTTTCAACTGGTGTGAAGCTGTGTCGGCTCATATGAAGAGCCAACTGACCAAGGCAAAGAACGGACGACTGAAGACTTTTGGATATGGGCCTATAGTCGTGAGCTTTGCCTTGGAGAGAGTTCCAATGCTGATCCCTCAGCAACTCACTGTTGATGACTTGTGTCCTCGGGAGCCAAAGCTGATACGATGGGTTGCGGTGATGGCCCAGCATCCTGACGAGGGTGCGGCAGTGGTTCGATTCTCAGACCGTTACTTTGACTGGTTAGAGGGCCAGCTTTTTGTGATACAGGACTTTCCATATGCCGGAATGGATTTCAGAGGTGATCCGGACATGGTTCTTCCACAGGGAGAACAATGGGACGACAGAGGTACTTTTATTTTCACAAGTTTCCTAATTATGTATTTTTTTGTATTTTTTATATATATCGTCTCAAAACTAATAGTAAAACTTTTTCAAAATGCAGATGTTGGTCCACAGCGTCCAGCCAACCTCCGGCCTTATGATAGACTACATCCAGCTGCACCGGTACCGGCCCCACAGGACGCGGCTGCAGATGTACTAGCTGAGTTGGAGCATGATCTAGAGCGTCTCACGGCAGACATACCTGAGACTACTATGGACGACATTCCTATCAGGCTTCAGCGTTTTGTAGTCGCAGTCCCTGGACCGTTTAGGAGGTTTTTGCATAAGGTAGCCCGCGCAGTGGTGTCGTACAGAGAGCACCACCAGTGATTGACTAGTCACTTTTTGTAGTCACATGTGACATTTTTGATTTTTTGTACTATCATTTTGCCGATCATAAGGTGTTCTCAACCTATGATCGAAGACGATGTATATATTTTTTGACACACTTCTATCTATATATATCACTATTACCGGCTTATCTTGTTTAACATGTATGATGAAATGTTTTTAAATTTACTTGCATGATTATTATAAATGTCTGTCCAACACTCGAGAAGCAATTGCATCTGCTAATGTATTCAGGGACCTTGGAATATGTTGATATTCAATGTAATCAAATTCACGTTCCAAGAGACGCACTCTCAAAAACAACCTTAATAACACAGGATTTCTAATGGCATAAACTCTATTAAGCTGTAATACAACAAGTTCAGAATCTAACCTCACTATCAAACGTCGAATTCCAAATGAAATAGATTCGGATAATAATTCAACCACTGCACTGTATTCTGCAATGTTATTCGTTGTTTGACCGAGGCTTACCCCATGCATAGAAACTAACTCGTCAGAGGGCGAATAGATAACCCAAGCTGCGGAAGAGATATTCTGTGTATTACGACAAGCACCATCAGCAAATCCAATGTATGTTTGGAGAGGCGTCGACATCTACAATATCAAGAGTAAAACCAAGATAAGCCAGAATAATGACGAAAAACCACACTCACTAAGCTAAGCACACTGACTAAACTAACACACTTGCTAGCTAGAAAGAAAATCTAACCTATCTAAAAATTTCTCCATACCCATCATTTTAAGCATAATACCTCTTTAGGTAAAGTCCATTTCTGGGTTTACCCAAAGAGTCCCCATCAAAATCAACTAGCTCATAAGCCCCTTTTGCTAGCTTTCGCTTTACAATGTAGGGCCCATGCCACATGGGAACGAATTTTCCGGCACCTAGCTTATCGTTAGCTTGATCATATAATAGTACTAGGTCTCCTTCCGAAAAACTTCGAGGGGTTACATTTTTATCGTACTGAGCTTTCATTCGTTTTGCGTGAGTCTCGATAGCTAAAGTAGCGTCACGTCGAGTCTCATCTAATTTAGCCAAGTATAATAACCGTTTCTCCTTTTCGGAAGTAGCTGGAAGTAATTCGACAGCCATTTGAAGTGATGGGATTTCGCATTCAATAGGTAACACAGCTTCTAAGCCATAAACTAGCTGGAAAGGGGTGAAACCTGTTGAATTTTTCACTGAAGTTCGATATGCCCATAGCGCCGAAAATAACATGTTATGCCAATTCGTTCGATGGATACCAATGATCCGTCGAATCATGATGACTAGAACTTTGTTGATTGACTCAACCAAACCGTTGGCTTGCGGATAATAAGGAGTAGAGCTATCGTGGCGCAAACCAAGCTGGCTTGTAAGTTCAGTCATCATGACGTTTCGAAAATGGCTCCCATGGTCAGTAATGATTGCTTGTGGGACACCAAACCTAGTTATGATATGATTGAATACGAAAACTGCAGCTGTCTTGCCGCTTGCGTCGAATGTAGGCATCGCCTCGGCCCATTTTGTAAAATAATCAACCGCGAGGATGATATACGCATGCCCCCCGGCCGAGTGAGGGTTACAAGTAATAAAGTCAATACCCCATTTGGCGAATGGACCAGCGGCAATTATAGGGTGGAGAGGAGCAGGTGGAGCGCGCATCTTTCGATCAAACACTTGACAGTTGTGGCATGTTCTGACGGCAAGGATACAATCTTTAAACATAGACGGCCAGAAATAGCCAGCGCGCAACACCTTCTGAGCTGTGGCATACCCAGACATATGACCGCCACATGCTCCAGAGTGACAATCATTCAAAACTCTCTCAGCCTCTTCGTGAGTTAAACAACGTCGAAAAACTAAGTCTGCCCCCCGGCGATAAAGTGTATCTCCAATAATTCTGTATTGCTGGGATCGAAACCGAATTTTTCGACGGTCTTCCTTGGAAGCTTCAGGCCGAAAGGTTTGGGTTTGGAGATAGATGATTATATCCCCATACCACGGATCTAAAGTGCTAATAAGAAACAAAGATTCGTCCGCAATGGACTCCTCTGCCACAGTCTCTGTGTCAGCACTCGGGAAATCACACATCAATTCCGCAAAAACTAAAGATTTCTTAGACTTGGACTTCTCGAACTCCAAGTCGAACTCTTGCAGGATGACAATCCATTTAGAGTACTTGCCCCCTAGCAGTTGTTTTGTCAAAATATAAATCATAGGGTTGCAATCCGAAATAACCGTAGTTTTGCGAAGAAGAATGTAGTGACGAAAACGCTGGACAGCTTGAACGGCTGCCAGGGCCAATTTCTCCACATGCGAATATTTTAACTCAGTGGGATTTAAGGTTCTACTAAGATAATATATCACATGCTCTGCTTTGAATTCATCTTCTTGAACTAACACCATTCCAATGGTGGAATGCGAAGCTGCGAGGTATAAGAAGTAGTCCTGGTTGTAGTTGGGAGGATGCAATAACGGTGCATGGGTCAACGCGTGTTTTAATGCATCAAAAGATTGTTGGGCAATCTCGTCCCAAAAGAATTGTGCGTTCTGTTTCAACAACCGTGTAAAACCTTTAGTGACCTCGGCGTAGTTTGGGATGAATCGGCGTAAAAAGTTCGCTTTCCCTTGCAAACTTTGGAGTTGGCGCAAACTCGAAGGAGGAGGCAATTTGATGATAGCCTCGACTTTCGAGGGATCGACGCGAATGCCGGCTTTTGAAACAACAAATCCCAGCAATCGACCTGTTTCTATACAGAAAACACACTTGTGGGGATTCAACCGAATTCGATAATGCCTACACCTCATAAAGATTGCTCGTAATTGGACAAGGTGATCAGCTCGATGTAAAGAATGAGCAGGCAAATCATCGAGATAGGGTTGCACAATGTGCTTGATGTCATGAAATGCATAAGACATCGCCCGTTGAAAAGTAGCGCCGGCATTCTTAAGCCCAAAAGGTAATTTGCAATAAGCAAATGTCCCCCATGGACAAATGAATGCCGTTTTTGGTTGGTCGGCAGGTAGAATATTGATTTGATTATAGCCTGAGAAACCATCCATGAAGGAAAACATCTCACTTCCGGCACAATCATCAATTATTTGATCGATATAAGGCGTAGGATAGTTGTCTTTTGGACAAGCTCGATTGATATCCCTATAGTCGATACAGATTCTTATTGTTCCTTGTTTTTTATTGACGGGAACAATATTCGATACCCAATCCGTTAACGGGATCGGATAAATGAAACCTGCTTTCAACAGCTTTTCGACTTCTGCTTTAATTGCAGCCGCTTTTCGAGGGTGAATCTGACGCAACCGTTGCCGAATGGGTTTAGCATCCGGGTAGGTTTTGATTTCATGAACAACAATGGCAGGATCGATTCCTGGCATTTCCTCGTAAGACCAGGCAAACACGTCGCGGAATTCTTGGAATAGGGCCTTGTAAGTTTGGATTTCTTCTTCAGTACATGCGGCACCTATATGAATGTTCTCCTCGATTCCGGGCTTCACTGATATATCAATGGGAATAGTACGAGAAATATTTCCTAAATTCAACTCTGAATCAGAATGTTTCGTTGGATCCTGAGCGTCTTTGACATATTCAGCGGTAAAGATAGATGAAAAATCATTTTCAAATGCATCGTCCTTAGGTAAAAACGAAGATCTGTGATGGAGATCTTCCCATGGTAGATCATCTACACTTAGGATTTCGCGAAGTTGTTCGTCAGATGACACGTCTTCGGGAAACGTTATCCGTTCTAAGGGTGAGGTGAAAAGTGACTCTTCACTGACCACATTCATTTGGTCGGTTTCGGTTGAATGAAAATCGGTAAAAGACATAAGAGCTTCATAAGCAATCTCATACGGACTCAACGGCATAACATCACCGAACGAATCTAGCTCAGAGTCAGATGGAACATACCAAGGATCATCATAAATAATGTTTTCTGACGTGATCATATGAATTGTTGCAAACGAAGGATCTACGTTGAGTGGAGGGAGAGGAAAAGTTCCCAGTAAACCGGAATCCTTAACTAAACCTACACCAATGTCCTTATAAGGGATTGTCGTTTTACCAACATGTTGAATAGTTTCTGAAGAGGTCGGGTCGGATGAAAAGTATGTCAGCTGATCAATAGTCACGATCTTACCGTTATGTGGAAACTTAATGACTCTGAAGACCGATGAAACGACCGCTGTCATAGCATATGACCAACTTCGACCCAAAAGAAGGTTGTAGTCTAGAGGGGCATCAACCACTTCCACATCCAGACTAACGGTTTTACCTTCGACCCCTATAGGCAATTCTTGTAGAATACCAAACGGACGGAACCCACGGCCATCAAAGGCCTTAAGGATGGTGGGGGATTGGTTCAACGAAGGAGAACCAAGCGATCTCCAACATTGAATCGACATAATACACGTAGAAGCTCCCTCATCAATCACAGTCCGATGAATAGGCCTGTTTTTGACTATCACTGGGATTTGGAAAGCCATTTGATGGGGGAGACGTGGTGTACTATTTTCTAGATCAAAGATCATTAGGTTCGGGTCCTGAACATCGACAGCTCCGATAGCCGACAAAAGCAATTTTCGTTGCGCTGGACATGATTGCAGCACTTCGAGTGCCGACATTGCTGAAGGTGAAACAGCTAAGTCTTCAACAATGTTGTAATTCTGGGCTGCTCTCGCATGTGGATTGAAAGCAGACCTTCGAAGTACACCCTTGGCGGGCGGCTTAATCACTAAGTCTGGGTTAGGTTTTTCGATCTGTAGTGGATCGGAACCAGGAGCTGAGGTTGATGGGTTAGAGTGAGAAGATTCTGCTTCCTTACCATCAACAGGAGCCTTACTACCATAATCTTGCGATCGAGTCGCAATCCTGACATGAGACATCATCAAAATGGGTTCTTCACTGGCATTCGAAGAAGAACCTATCATCTTATTCTCCTGCTCTGGAAATGGATTTTTTAACACAGCAGGAGTGGGAGAACCTTTGACTATTTTCACTACCTCGGCCCGATGAGGGCAGTCTCTCGTAAAATGATCTTCTTCACAAATGAGACAAGGATATCGAGGTTTGCGTTTTTCGTCATTGGTTTCCGACTTTTCCGTTTTCTCCTTTGGAGCCTTGTCTGCTTTAGCCTTCTTCTTTCCTTTCTTCTTTCCACCGTTTTTTGGTTTGGCCGTAGATGACTCTACGGCGTGAATGTCGGCGGTGAGTTCAGGAGAAGACTCTCCTGTCGGAGAATCAGGCAAAGTGATAATTGGAGTAGTTGAAGCCTTGGAAGACTTCTTCTTGCTCTTCTTAGTCACGATACCAATCATACCATCAGCGGCATGAGATCCCGAAGGAGCAGCAGCGATTTGGTTTGACTTTGGAAGATCCGGAATTTTCTCGTGTAACGTACCCGACTGAGTGTAAACTAAGTCAAGGTATTGTGCCTGAGCAATGACTTGCTCCTCAGTAACTACCCCGGCCTTAGCTACATCTTCAGTAATTCTTGGTAATAATGATTTGACAAACCATTCAGCTAAGATTTGGTCCGGGATAAAAACTTTCACTAATCTTCTTCGACGTCTCCACTCATGGATGTGATCAGAAATGTACGTGGACGTCGATTGTTTTAGCGAAGTTAATAATTCTGTACCATTATCGTATCTGACTGGTAACTGAAAATGAGTTAAGAACGAGGTAGCTAACTGGCTAAAGTTGTAAAAAGAGGCCCGTGGTAACTCAATGTACCACTTGGCTGCGAGACCAATGAGTGTACGCTGGAAAAGACGTAAGCGGATGGAATCATCTGAGATGGAATTTGAAGCACACCAGAGGTGGTAAGTCATCACGTGATTGGACGGATCCTCTCCAGACTTACCTTCGAACTTGGGTATATCGCTGGGCAACTTATTTGGCATTGGCGGCCAGAACTGAAGATATTGAATTGGATCGTTCGTTAGGCGCGTCAAGTCGGGTAAATCTAAAGTTGCAATAAATGGTAACTGCCGGTTAGGATCTCTAAAACTCTGAGTCACAATACCAGCCCCAGGAGGAGGATATCCAGGATAACTAGGAACAGGAGTCGCATTTGGGATATTATATCCTCCTGGAAAACCAGGATTAACCGGACCGTACTGGGGTTGCTGAGGTTGTTGATAAGTGTACCCAGGATACGGTTGATACTGGTAAACCGGTTGTTGGGCAGCTTGCCCAGGTTGATATTGTCCCTGGTACGGAGGTTGAACAAATTGAGGTTGAGTAGTAACAACCGTACTTGTACCAGGTTGGCCTGCAGGCATCTGGACTGTGGTTTGAACCGTAGATCCAGACAACGGTACAGATGTCTGAGGAGTGGTTACAGGGACAGTAGAAACCGGAGCTGCCGATACTCCAGAAGTAAGCATGGTAGATGAAGCGGTAGTTGCTGCAGCCGTGTGAGGTGGAGTACCAGGTGCAATTGGCGGCTGAGTAACTACCGAAGTTACAGGGGTCTGAACACTTGACTGGACAGGTTGTGGTTGCTGGGGTGGACCAGGAACTACAGGTTGTCCTGCTTGAGGTACCGACTGTATACTTGGTTGCGACATCTGTTGACCCTGTGACGGATCCCATGTTAACATTCCAGGGTATTGACTCGTAACAGGTTGAGGATACTGAGATCCATAGCCGTATTGAGGATAGGGTTGATAATTGTAAGGTGCAGTCCCATATGATTGCCCTTGAGGTGGTTGATAACCTTGACCAGGGTATTGACCCGTAGGTTGATAACCTTGAGGTAAATATGAGTACTGGGGTTGACCTTGACCTTGAGGTTGGTATCCTTGAGGTTGGTACCCTTGGGGTTGATACCCTTGGGGTTGCCATCCTTGAGGTTGCCATCCTTGAGGTTGATATTGATACTGAGGTTGACTTTGGGGTACATATTGAGGCTAGGGTTGATACCCTTGAGGTTGCCCCCCAGACACGAATGAAGTACCTTGAGGTTGCCCCCCAGGCATTAACGAAGGTTGCCCCCCAGGCGGTAATTGGCCACCTTGAGGTTGGTTAACGGGAGTTGAACCTGACATCATATAAACATCACCTATACTCAATGGTACATTACCACTGTTTCCAACTAATAACCCATGATCAATGGGTCGAGGAGATGCTCCCGCAAAGGTACCAGAAAGTGATTGATACCCAGTAGGAACAGAAGGACCACCATGTAAAAATGATTCAGGACTTTGCGTAAACACAGATGACTGACCAGACATATTTACAGGAGTATGAATTCCTCCGGGTGGAAAAGGAGTACGAGGTGTAGAAAAACCTATTGAGTTGTCTAAAAAATTGGTTAATGCAAGGTACCAAGATTCACTTCTAGGAGGACTGTAAAAGATGGATTCACGCTCCCTTAGATCAAGGGTAATTAGATCTTCAGAATTAGAAACGCCTATTTCTTCCTCTGGAACAAGTTCTTCTATAGCAATTAATTCAACAGGAAGATTTTCGGTGATAATTCTTTCTATTCTTGGTGAATCAGGAACACTAGGAGTTGGAGTAACAGGTTCGGAAATTTCAGGTTCTTCGCCTGTTTCACTGGCAGATGAAAAACTACCAGCAAGCTCGGAAACTGTAACAGCTTCGGGATTGTAACCTGTTTCTAAACTTTGGTAATCTGGATGGACTACCAAGGAAGATTCTCCTTCTTCAGGTGAACCTACTCTACTGCCACTAGGAGGAGTTACAAGGACCTTTAAACCTTCTAAATTACTGGGGTCGTCTCGAGGAGGTGAACCCCTAAGTTCACGGGATCTTCTCAACAATTCGGCCACAGAAACAACTTCAGGAGACTGGCCCGCAATTCGACGGGACCTTCTCGGTAATTCCGCCACAATTAAAGATTTTTAACTACAACACACGAAAACAAAGTAAAAAATTTCAAATCAAACCACCTAAAGTCTTCTAAAGAACCAAACAAATTTGAAGCACACGCCTAAAGAATCTAGAGTGTCAAAGCACACACAAACAGTATCTTCCAGACCAAAAGCGCTAGTTGGTGATTAGGTCCAACCTCGCAGGATTCAGTACAGAAATGGCGGGTGGAACAGTTACGCCGACAACCTGCTTAATGAATGGACTGGACCAAGTTCCTCCACTTTAACCGTCTCGAAGTGAAGCGAACCCCCCAGAAAATCCAAGTGAGTATAGCCGACGTCTGCTCCAGGTACAGTGGGACCTTCCCTCCACCGTCACCTTGGGTAGAATCCTAGATATTATGGCCACTAAGGTTACCAATCACAACAATTACACCTGGGGGAACAGTCTAAACTCCGACAGCACGCAAGGGCAGAGTAACAAGCTCAATCCCCTTACCAGCTCCTTGACAGTAATCCAAGGTTTACCGATAAGTGACCCCTGGCTCCTCGACAATGGTTAATCCGAGGTTTACCGTTTTTAATACGTACTGTCTGGCGTCGTTCCCAACGAGGGAGGAATGATCCCCTCACTGGTTCGGACACGAGCTCGTGCTTCTCCTTTAAGAGGAGCTTTCCCAGAATGTAACTGAAACAATTGGATTTGTTCTACTCAAGATAGACTATCTGTTTGGTTTTGTAGTCTTGGAGAGTTAAGTACTCACCTACTCCAAGACCCTAGCCTAAGCTATGTTGGTGCTTTAGAGCCCTAGAAAATAAAAATTACTAGATTGATTTTAATTTAAGCGTTACTTTTAAGGTTGTTTCTTAAGTCAAAAGGTGATGGAAGTGAAACTAGTGGTGTGTTGACTCGACTCGAAACCACTACAAAATGCACCTAGGATGATTTATCCACTACTTTGCTTTTTCGATGAATTGTTTTAACTAAAAATTTGAGAGAATGCAATCTTTATAAAAGCAACTTCTTAATTGAAGACAATCAAAGAAACAATTCGTTTTTCTTTTCCAAGCATAAAAACATAACCTCTCTTTACATGCACGAAAAAACTCTTTTCTTCTTTCAAAAACAAAAAGCTACTTGAAACAAGACTTTTTAAGAAGATGTTTTTGTATTTTTCTTTTAATTAAAGCAAATAAATCTAATGTAACCAAAAATCAATCTTAACGACTATTAAAATCTATGAAAACCACTCATAAGCAAACTAAAGGCAAATTTATTCTAAGCAATTTTAACGAGGCCAAAACTAACAATGGTTATTCTAAGGTGTTTTACTTGATCACAATCAAATCAAGGACTAGCTTATTGCAGAACCAAAAACTAGCCAAAACAAAACTCTAATCTTTTTTTTCTTTTTGTAAAATGGAAATCAATACTTTATAAACAAGCATTTCGAAATTTGACCCAAAACAACTTAAATGGCAAGCTGCTCACACAAGGAGACTTTACGACAGGCCCGACTTCTAAGAAGGTTGACTAACCAAAGAGATCTAAGGCTGGACAACTTTCTACTATCAAAGTCACTACAAAACCTATCCAAAAATCAAACCCTAGGTCTAAACTTCGTTGAAATCCACTAAAACACTCAAAGCTCACAAAACAAGTTCAGGTGAAAATTCTTGACAGGGTACTAAAGGATCTGGGCAGAAAACACTAAGGAAAAACAAAATCTAAAAGCAATTTAAAGCAAAAATGGAATTTTCTTAAAGTTTACAGGAAGACGCAGGCAACCCGTTACAACAGGTGCAGGCCCGCTCTGTGCAGACGGCAACAGCGCATCCAAAGACGCACTGTGCAGTACTCAGAGGGTGCGTCCTTCTGGAAAAATGAAGAAAAACCAAATCTAACTAAATCTAAAGCTAAGACACCCAAATACTAATTCTCACAGTCAAAAACCAGAAAATAAAAATGATTTTCTCAAAGCAAAGTTCATATAAAGGAAAAGACTCTCTCATTAATGGAATCCCCAGTGGAGTCGCCAATTTGTCACACGGAATCAGTCAAGGGTGCGGACACAGCTGACCTTCCTAGAAGTCTAAGACATTCTAATGACAAACAAAACAAACTGGAGCCATCCTTCTCTAAACATACATTATGATATGAGAAATCAAGGTGTTTCGTTCTTACCTCTGTCCAAACGCTATTGTAGAAGTCCAAGATTTGTTGATCCGGATGAGCTCCTCCCGTTCTCCAAAACCTGCAATCACCAACAGTTCAAACAATTAAATAGCACCTGATTATAACATAAAACAAATCATATTCAACATATAGACCAAGGAGTACATGAAATAACCCATTAACAACAAGCTATTGAGAAGAATGGACCAATTTGCATTAAAGGTAATCAAAAGGAACCATTACAACCTGAGCCTTGGTGTTGTGCAAGCTCCTTCCAGGGTCCACAAGAGTCTTCCTCTACTTTGACAAAGCTCACCCACTTCCAAGTAGAACAAGTAAGGGTGACAATCTCTCCTCACAAGCTTCTAAATGGGAGTCCTAATTCCTGCAGCATTTACCCTTAGAAATCTATAGCTTTCAACCTCTCCTCCCTCTGGCTCAATGTCTTTATTTATAGTGCTGTAAAGAGGTTATTCAGGTCCACTATCAATGGGATAATCCCCCTCTTTGGGTGGGATAGCTCCCTTATTGATGGGATAAGTTCCCCCTTAATAGAGATACATGAACCAACTGGAGGCGCATCCATTTCATCAAACCGACCTCTAGAAGGTTCTAGAAGTAACCACAAGTAACTTTTTTAAGATGAAACTCGCGCATTTTGCCTTTTACAGAAGGACGCACCTGTCCCTTAACATACAGAGCGTCCATGGACGCAGCTTTTGTGAACATGGTAAGCGTCCCCGCAGGTAAGGCTAGAGAGAACCTGCGACCCCAGAGATAAACACATTTTTTACAAGACTTTCTCTCTTCTTTGAGTTTGAGATGGATAGCAGAGGCATAAGACTTGCCTAAGAGGGTAGCATGACTGTTGATTTGAGCCATACTAACTGTAAGTGGTCATGGTGACATTTTTTAGTGTAACAGCACAATAATAACAATAGTGGGCTTTTATGTGGCACAATAGTAACTATATGGGCACTACATGGGTACATCAATATAATAAGTGGGTTGTACTAATAACAATAAGGGGTTACACTAGTAGTATAGAGGCCTAACAGTGATCTTGCTATTTCATGAGGTGAAGAGGGATTGATGCTGGGAGGATGATGCTGGATCAGACAACTGGGTTGTAATTCTCCCTTTTATTTAATAAAGTTCTTCAATTTTTCTTCCATATGATTATGCAATTGTGAATGTTATTATTTGTGAATGCTATTACATGTTCATTATATATCTGATTCTGTAGTGTTTATGTTGTAATAGATCAAGATGCCTTGACAATTCTTTGTTACTGTGTTTCTACAGGTACTCTCCAAGCGGGTTAAGTATGGGGAGGAGTTGAAAGCTCTGTCAAGGGGGAGAGAGATCAAGCGAGGGATTAAGCGGAAGTTCCAGGTTGGTTCCATTATCTTTCTCTTATCTATTACACATAGAAGAAATCGTTGGATTACTTTAAACTATTGTTTCTAGGGTAGCTACCAAACCTAGAGGGCTAGTCGTTCAACAAGACACTAGTTTTCCCAGAAACAAATTGGTGACTCCACTAGTTTTCTCATGTGAATTGTGTACAACTCAGTATGCATCGCACCTTTCAATATAGGATAGGTGCGATGATTTGGGAACGAAATCTTCAAACCCCAAGGGCCCAGAAAAATGGAAAAACTTGCTCAGAATCAAGAAAAGATGGAATGAAAATGATGAGCTTAGGGATAGCCCTACCTAGTCCTGATGGCGTGGAAAATGGTCCACAGGATCTCCCAAATAGATTGGTGCAATTTGAGGGGGAAAACCACTCCAGAGCTCCAAAATCCCAAATTTGAAATGAAATGATGAAAGTGAAAGGTAAAACTACTTTTTATATTTACTATTCACGTACTTTAAGTAAAATGTTAGTTTCAGTTCATTTTTTGTCCATATATATGTATTTCTAATCAATTTTATGGAGTGATTGAGAAGGTTGAATGACTGACGAAAGAATTTGATGTGCTAAACAATGAATTGAACATCATTGACCACCGTTTCAAGCATAAATTATTCGTTTCAAGCTTGTGTAAAAGTGAAACCGGATCCAAGCATAGTTCTCCCATGGTTCAAGCTTGTCAAAAAATGAACCCACCTTCAGTAATTAACCTTTGTGATTACCATTCTATCAGCCTTTTGAACCTTGGTCATGTACCTCTCATCACCTCCATCCTTTTGGCTGATCATACGCTCTCACTTGGTTGTTTTACCCTTTTTGAGGAACAGTTGCGATGAGTGGTCTTATTAGCCAGCCTCTTCACAGAATTCACCATGTTTTGAGAAGTTCTGAATTCACCAGGAACCAATTGCTACCCTAGACACCACTCGTTCCTCAAAATCGAGTCTCCTTTAAACCCTTTTTAGACTCGTTAAATATGAAAATATTGTCGAGAAATTGGCCTTTCCAACTCGTTAAAGTGCTTGGAAATGTCATCCCTCCTATATGATTTTAATCTTTTTTGAACCTGAGGGATTATCTCACGAAAAAGTTCGAGCGCTTGTCTTTTTCAGCTCGTTAAAGTGATCGGAAAAGTCATCCCTTTTGTATTATTTTATCCTTTTTTGGACCTAAGGGATTATTTTACGAAAAATAACTTCTGGAGTTTTCTTTTCGTCCCTTTTCAAACTCTCTAAACATGAAAAGGACCGAGTTATCCTTGTTGTTAAACTCATTAAAACAATAGCGACAAACTTGTCCATTCTAGACAAGACCAAGTTTCACTATCGCTAGACTCGTTAAAACATAGCGACGGGTTTGCCTAAAGGGAAAATTATAGAACAAGCATATGTTATCCTCCTCAAGCTTGACAAAAATAAAGAGGTACTAGTCAACGATGATTGGGGAAAAATGGAAAAAACTTGAAGGAAATTATGGTAGCAGGCCGCTCTTGAACATGACACTTTCACTCCATCACCATTATTGAGTCGGGTTGGGTTATTTCATTCACCGGTCATCTCACCATTGGTCTTTCACACCATCCATCTATTGGGGTTAATGCTACCAATCCATCTTAGTGTTGCCGACATGTTCAAGAGAAGTCATTCAGTTGAGAAACCACAATCTAGTTAACGTCTCATCGACTGCAATACCTCCAACCTTCATTTTTTCATGACCGCCATTCCTGAACCTTGTGTCTTCAGTCTGTTTTCACCTCCAGAAATCATTTGTCTCATTTCATGTCGTAGATGTGGGATACATTAAGGCCCTCCTATGATGAGTCGCTTCTTGTCGACATCAACACATTATCCAAGAAGTTGACTTAGAAACAACCATTTCAGTGGTTTGAAGCTTGCATACCTCAATGGCAAGTTTCTCACTTCCAACGACAGGTTGACATCAATGGCCTTCGACCGAAGATTTTGCATGGTGTTCGACATCGGATCATATATTCACACCACATGAATTGTACAGTAGTACCTTGAGGGTCATTATCATTATTGGTGATTCCTCTCGCGCATGTTAACAACTCACATTATTGGTTGGTAATAAGGCGATGTCTTTCCATGTTCGACTTCAGAACATCTCTTCACATGGATTGACTTGTACATCGGGCGAAGATTGAACGAGTTTGAAGACCCTGGATCTAGTTTCATCCATTCGAGCTACGATATATTCAGGGATATAAAAACATCAAATGTACAAAGACGTTGCACAGATGGTCATCCGAACCAAGGATGATGACTCTACATCTAAAGAATCACCAGTCTGCATCTACAGACGACTATCTGATCTATGTACATGAAATGAATTTATAAAGCTGAGCATGGGAATGCCTACCTCAGCTAGATCATGAAAATTATATTATGATGATGTATTGTATTGTAACTTATGCAGGTCACCTTCCAGTTTGAAACCTTGGATCCTCATGATAAAGCATTTCACCCGACATCAAGATTTACGACTTCATGCTTTAGGGGGAAACTGTTATAGACATATTTGGACACTTCAACCCGAAGCTTATATTTCAATAAACTAGGGCTCAAAACCCCAAAAAGAGTTGTTTCATACCCTAAAAGAACATGGTCATCTGATTACATCATTCCCCAAAAACTTCCATCTAAGAAACCATCCAGAAATGGCCTAAACTGAACCATACTGGCTGTTCCACTAGCCAGGTACGACGCATACTGAGTGGTACACTACCCAAGTGCAATGCGTACTGATTAGGCCTTCTATAGGGTGCGATGGGCGAAGATGGACAAATGTTTGAGGCAATTTTCTAGGTGGTTGCTCATGGAATCTTCTAGAAACTTCTCCTATGACACTTGCCTCTTTGAATTTGCCCAGGGTTGAGTAAAAGATCCAAGAAATCTCCAAGTGGAACCAATTGTAACAAGTGGAATGACACTAATCAAAACCCAGAGATGAATCACACCCTTGCACACATCTATAAATGGATCCCTCATCTAAGAGATCCGGAGGCTGGAATTTTGTGAATTGCAAGGAAGTGCTGATAGTTTGTAATTGAGAAAGGAGCATTGTATTGTTGGTGTGATCTTTCTATTTAATGAGGTGAATAGGGATTGATGCTGGATCAGAAAATTCGGTTGTAATTCTCCCTTCTATTTAATAAATTTCTTCAAGTTTTCTTCCATATGATTGTGCAATTGTGAATTTTATTATTTGTGAATGCTATTATATGTTCATTATATATCTAATTCTGTAGTGTTTATGTTGTAATAGATCAAGATTCTTTGACGGTTCTTTATTACTGTGTTTCTACAGGTACTCTCCAAGTGGGTTAAGTATGGGGAGGATTTGCAAGCTCTGTCAAGGGGGAGAGAGATCAAGCAAGGGATTATGCGGAAGTTCCAGGTTGGTTCCATTATCTTTCTCTTATCTATTACACATAGAAGAAATTGTTGGATTGCTTTAAACTGTTGTTTCTAGGGTAGCTGCCAAACCTAGAGGGCTAGTCATTCGACAATACACTAGTTTTCCCATAAATAGAAGGTTAAGAATATTGTATAAGATATTAACCGAATGACTTCTCTTGAATGTATCAATGACACTGAATGGATTTGGAAACATTGACCCAAAATCAAAAACAGGGGATTCGATTTTTGGAAATACTGAGAGAGCGGGGGGTGAATGTGTATTCCTTAGCAATTAGCACTTTTAAATCTTTTCAGAGCATTAGTTAATCTTCAATTATTATTAATGTTTATGCGGCAATAACAATAAATAAAAGAACATAGTAGACACAATAATTTTAAGTGGAAAACCCCTCTGGGTCAAAAACCACTGAATACTTTTCTAATAAATTCTTTAATCTTCAGCCCCAACTGAAATGAAAGAAAAAAATTCCTATAATTCTAGAGAATAATTATTCTCTAGCTCCCACTGGAAGGACACCCCAATGCCCTAGTTTCTTCAGTTATCAATTAAATGGATGCCCCAACATCCTAGACCAACCTACCACCCTGAAGTGTTGACATGCTCCAACCTGTAGGCGACTTCATGCACCATCCTAGCACCTCCTTGCCATCGTATAATGATTGAAATGAGATAAGAGTGTGGATTCCCGTACCAGGGACAACAACCCATGATAAAATATGATCTACAATGATTTTGACCAAACACCCAACCATGACATCACCCCAACAAAGAATCCTATACCTCCCAATAATGCCTTTTCGACTCTAGGTAGATTGACTCTTTTACAGTAATGAGTCTTCCAATGATGACACTTTTACAACTTTACAATGATGACTCTTGGCCTTGACACTTCTTCACAATATACAGATTCCTGTCATGTCTTCAAAGGTTGTCCCACTGCAATGCTTCCTTTGATTTGATACTTCTGCTCTTGAATTCTTTCTTGAAGTTGTACTTGAATCTTCCTCTACCTGCATGCAAAATTTTCCCAGCGAAACTGATCCCAAAACAAAACAAAATACCCTTCAACTTACCTCTGCCTGCAAAACACATGTAAGTGCATAATAATGAATAAATACAAATCAAAATTATAATGCATACCTGAAGTGTGCTTGTCAATTTTGTTGTTGCCTTGTTGAAGTAGTAGACAAAGACTCTCACACTTGATATAGGCGTAGACTCTATGCAAGACAATATCCAAAACTGACCTAAAGATATATACAATAAAAACTAATGACATGCCCTAGACTTGTGATGGACCAAGTCTTAAGTACAACAACAGAGACCATTCTATCAACTATGACAACAAAAGTAACATGAAATTACACCATCATATATATTTAGCAGACTTGGTGTAGCATCAAGGATATTTAGCATCAAATGTGTAGTATCAAGAATAGGACATCTGAAAAACTAACTGTGACATATATAGACCTAGAGATATAACCGAGACATGGTATATACTTACGTTGTCCTGCAAAAACATATGTTAGAGATGATACTAAAAATTAAAATGTAAACATTAATCATACATACCTTTCTTTAGGAGACTTACCCTTGACTGTTGATGTGTGGTCCTTACTACATTGATCCTTGAATGCATGCTTTTTCTTGCCTTCTAGGAGCTCGATATTGAATTTGTTGTATCTATCCAATTTCATATCTCCAAGGTCTGAACTTTCATCTTGTGGTAGAAATATGAGTTCTCTTTCCAACCCCATAGGTCTGATCAATATTGGATTCTTCAAGAAAGAGTTATGTCCAATTTCCCATGATGGCCTGATTATATACTAGTTTAGTAGAGTGAAATTTTATGAAATTCCACGTGTCACTGTTGGGAGCCTCGTCCCTAAAAATGATACCCAACACATGACTATCCATCAAATTTTTGTCACTATTGACAAAATTTGAATCCAATGCTCAAAGAGAAAGTTATGATGATTTTCCCAATGTCACCTATTTGACATGGAATTTGGTAGCCTGCAAACACCCTAACTTCCTCAAATCATATCTCTGAAAATGTACTGAACCAAGATTTGCAATTTGGTCACAAGGTTAATCATCATTTTAGCTCAAATGGGTTTTAATTTAAGTGTCTGAAGCTTTGCATAAAAAATTTCATAGCGAAAATTGCAGGATAATGTGTTTGAAGCCAAAAAATCCCTACTAGAGGAGGATATGAGGGTCACTATTTATATCAATGTCTTGGGTTGAGAGGGTCCTCAACAAGTGAACTTCAGAGGATTTTAGGAGAAAAAAAAAACATTATTAATTTTTGAATATTCAATGACCACAACCAATTATGAGTGTCATGCCACAATTGCATAGGGTTTTAGTCCACTAACTGGGGTTACTGAGTTCAAACAATAATATGTCTCAAACCGTGAAGAATTATGTGGTGTGCCATATATCAACGGAAACATCTCGACGAGTAGAATCCATATAGAAGATCCTTGACTCAGAATAGAGTAATTTGTTAAGTCCAAATTCCCATGCAAGATTGGGGTAGCCCCTGGTGTTGCTTGGGTTGACATTAATGACAACGATTGATAAACAATCTCCCCCTTTGGCATTGATGGAAACACAAGTACTCCCCCTGCAATCATTACAACGCTTCCTATTACCTTTTCTACCCATTTTTCATCAATGGAAAAGAGTAACTCCCCCTGACAAACTATCATCCTGCAGACCTGTACACACCTCCACTCCCCATTTCTACTTAGTTAGATAAGAGAAGGATTCTTTTGGTGCTTCTTGGAATCGTGCTACTTGTCCAACTTCCTACATCATATCTGGTAAGGAGACTGCCACATATAGGACACTACCAATCATGGATCTATAAAAACTTTGGTCCAAAATCCATTGATGAATCTTCTTGTAACATGTTGCCATGGGGGTAAGGATAGGCTTGCAATATTCCATCTTGAATTTCTTGAGCATTTCCTTGATGCACTTGATTTGAAATATGAATATTCCTTTATCTTGCTGAGATATCTCGATAATCGTTAAATTTCCTTGATCCACTGTCACATAGAGATTGCTTGTCAACGCTTCCTTTCTTGAATCTGTAATACTTCAACTATTATTCTTCTGTAATGAAACTACCATCTTGTTCAAGCTACCTGTCTGTCAATTGTAGACTTGTGTCATTTACTGTTGCCTATACTCTTCATCTTCAAATTTCTGGGAATCGATAAGATGAATTGTTTAGAATAGTGTGTCATTTAATGGACCGTCTTGACTCGAGTCTTTAACCGAAGCAACTGCTGATTCCTCAAAATCCATTATGAATCGTGAAAGCATAACTATTGGGACCTTATTTAATTCTTTCTTTTCTTTCTCATCTTGTACTTTTTCATCATGTACCTCTTTTCCTTTCCAAACCTTCTTATTCTCATCGTCAAGCCTTTCATTCATGGTTGATTCCATCTTGTACCTGCAGTTACGAACTATGTGTCCATATGAGATTTGTAACATTCGATGTTATTCATAGAAGATTTTGTTTGGTGTCTATCTCGTGATCCTGCAAATTTTCTTCTAGGGTTTTGCCGATAATAGTTATACCTGTGTGGAACTTCACAATCCCTAGCCTTATGTCCAAAATTGTTACATTTGTAAGATTTGGCATCATCTCTCAAATGATCAAATTTGTTGATATTACATTGAGTTATGGAATATCCAGGAATTATATTCATTCCAAACATACATGCGACATTCTATAGCTCTATGTCCATAACTTCCACACGAATAAAAATGAACATAAAAGATAGGTTGGTACCTAGGAGGAAATATTCTTCGAGGAATTGTATTCCAAGGTTCTTCCTGTGATTCTTGATCTCTTGATTTATCTAAGAGATCTATCTACTTGGTAGATTTTGCGTATCCATCTTCTTTAATTGTCATAGAAGGAATTGACTTCTTTTCAAATTTTTCTTTGTAACCAAGATTAGTCTTGTCGTTGTATGGTCATTGGTTGCTGATGAGTTTGTCCAAAGTATTTGAACTTTTGGTGTAGTTTTGAAACGTTTTTCCATTTTTTACTTCCTTTCATAGAGCAACTATTTAGGCTTCCAATGCTTCTCTTTTGTTGTTGTTTTCCTTTAATGCTTTCCTGAGAGATTCTTCAATTCACTTGTATTCTTCAACCTTGATTTTAAGATTGAGGAAATGTTCTCTTTCTATCTTCAATTCATCTTCAAGAGTGTTGCCATGATTTTTCTCGAATTTGAGCTCTTTGATAACCCTGATCACTTCACTTTGAAATTCAACCTTAGTCATTTCTTCTTCTTCATCTCCTTATTTTTCAGGTACCACTTGCTTATTGTGCTTGGCCATAAACAATACTCTTCTGTTGAATTCTCTTCGTTATCACTGTCTTATTTGGATTTGGAACTATCTTCTTTGGTGAATAAAATTTTCTTAAACCATTTCTTCTTGCCTTGCTTGTTGAACTTGCTTGGACCTTACTTTCCATTCGTAATAGCCTCATTTTTTTAGGAGATTTGGCTGCAAATTGCACAACCTCACCATAATCAAAACATATTAATGGAAGTTTACCTTTGAATTTTCTTGTACCTTTTCTCAATTTCCAGAAGTAGGTGAATTCTTTCTCTGAGATTTATTCTTGCTCTTCTTCCTTTTCTTCATCCTTACAACTGCAAGTTTTTACTTTCTGAGTCTGCTTATGCTTACTATTATTCTTGGATGCGGAAAATGTTATTTCTAAGTGAGATGTGACATCCCCTTTTTCAATCCTAATTTCATAGGCCGTAATAATTCCATGCAATTCATCTATGCTGAGATTGGTCATATTCGATCTATCTTCCAACACAGATACCTTAGGGTTAAATCTTGCTTGCAAGGTTCTGAGGATCTTTTAGACAACAATTTTTATTTCAACAGGTTCTCCCAAACCTTCCAATGTATTTTTTATTTCATCAACATGCTGAAAGTATGCAACAATATCTTCATCTTCCCTCATTTTGAGTTTCTCAAATTTTTCCATGAAAATTTGAAGCTTTTCTTCTTTCACCTTTGAGTCACCTACATATTTATTTTCAAGTTTTCTCCACATCTCTTTAGTAGTTTTTCAACTCAAAACCTTAAGATAAACATATTCGATAAGCCCACTGATATAAGATCTTTAGCCTTTGCATCATATACCATATTTTTCTTAACCTGTTCATCCTGGGTCGGTGTGAATCCTTTGTCAACGATTTCCCATACTTCGTATCCTTGCGCCAGCAAATGAACCTGCATTCTTCCACTCCAAAGTGAATAGTTATTTCCATTAATACAAGGAACTCTATTCTTAGTATACTCCATGATCTCCTTCCAGTTGTTAGACTGTTATTGAAGGAATCAACCTCTAATACCAATTCTTGGAAATACTGAGAGGGGCAGGGGGGGTGTGGTGAATCAATATTCCTTAGTAATTAGCACTTTTAAATCTTTTCAGAGCATTAGTTAATCTTCAATTATATTAATGTTTATGCAATAATAACATAAAATAAAAGAACACAGTAGACACAATAATTTTAGGTGGAAAACCACCTTCGGGTCAAAAACCACCAAACGCTTTTCAAATAAATTCTTTAATCTTTAGTAGTCAACTAAATGGATGCCCCAACATCCTAGGCCAACATACCACCCTGAAGTGTTCATAGGCTCCAACCTGTAGGCGACTTCATGCACCAACCTAGCACCTCCCTGCCACCCTATAACGAATGAAATGAGATGAGAGTGTGGATTCCCGTACTAGGGACAATGATCCACGATACAATATGATTTACAATGATTTTGACCAAACACCCAATCACACTATGACCTGCAAACCAACCATGACATCATCCCAACAGAGACTCCTATACCTCCCACTAATGCCTTTTTGACTCTAGGCATGACTCTTTTACAATAATGACTCTTCCAACGATGACACTTTTACAAATGACTCTTTTACAACTTTACAATGATGACTCTTGGCCTTGACACTTATTCACGATATACAGATGGTTGTCATGTCTTCAAAGGATGTCCTGCTGCAATGCTTCCTTTGATTTGATACTTCTGCTCTTGAATTATTGCTCGAAGTTGTACTTGAATCTTCTTCTACCTGCATGCAAAATTCTCCCAGTGAAACCAATCCCAAAACAAAATTAAATACCCTTGAACTTACCTCTGCCTGCAAAACAAATGCAAGTGCATAATAATGAATAAATAAAAGTTAAAATTACAATGTGTGCTTGAAGTGTGCTTGTCACTTTTTTTGTTTTTTTGTTGCGGTAGCAGACAAAGACTCTGACACTTGATATAGGCCTAGAATCTATGCAATACTATATCCAAAACTGACCTAAAGATATATACAACAAAAACTGATGACAAACCATAGAGTTGTGATGGACCAAGTTCTAAGTACAACAACATAGAGAATTCTGTCAAATATGACAAGACAAGTAACATGAACTTACACCATCATATAGATTTAGCAAACTTGGTGTAGCATCAAGAATATGTAGCATCAAATGTGTATTATCAAGAATAGGACATCTGAAAAACTAACTGTGACATATAGATACATAGAGATATAACCGAGACACTGTATATACTTACATTGTCCTGCAAAAACATATGTTAGAGATGATACTCAAAATTAAAATCTAAAAACTAATCATACATACCTGGCTGTAAAATTAAAATCTAAAAACTAACCCTTGACTGTTGATTTGTGGTCTTTACTGTAGTGATCCTTGAATGCATGCTTTTTCTTGCCTTCTAGGAGCTCGATATTGAATCCATTGTATCTATGTAATTTCAAATCTCCAGGTTATAAAAATTCATGATGTGGTAGAAAGCTAAGTCCTCTTTCCAATCTCACATGTCTGATCAAGATTGAATTCTTCAAGAAAGAGTTACGCCCAATCTCCTACGATGACCTGATTATAGACTAGTTTAGTAGAGAAAACTTGTGTGAAGTTCCACGTGCCACTGTTGGGACCTTCAACCCTGAAAATGAGACCCAAAAAACTACAATCCATACTCTTTTTGGAACTATTTACTAAATGTGAATACAATGCTCAGAGATAAATTTATGATGATTTTACCCATGTCACCTTTTTGTCATGGAATTTGGGATCCTTCAAAAACTGTAACTTCCTCAAAACATATCTCTGAAAATATAGCGAAACAAGATCTGAAATTTGTTCATGAGGTTTTCCAAGGTTTCGGTTCTCATGGATTTTAATTTAAGCATCTGAAGCTTCCCAGAAACAAAGTTATAGAGAAAATTCCACGATAATTGGTTTGAAGCCACAAAATCCCTACTAGAGGAGGATATGAATGTCACTATTTATATGAATGTCTTGAGTTGAGAGGGTCCTCAACAAGTGAATGTTGGAGGGATTTTAGGAGAAAAAAAAAACATTATTAATTATTGACTATTCAATGACAACAACCAATTATGAGTGCCATGCCACAACCCCATAGGGTTTAGCCCACTAATTGGGGTTATTAACTTCAAACATGAATATCTCTCAAACCGTGAAGAATTACGTGGTGCGCCATATATCAACAGAAGCACCTAGATGAGTAGAATCCATATATAATATCCTTGACTCATAATAGATTAAGTTGTTAAGTCAGAATTCCCATGCAAGATCAGGGTAGCCCCTAGTGTTGCTTGGGTTGACATCAATGACAATCGTTGATCAAAGTTTGATATGGTATGATGAACCAAATGAAAAGAATATTTCCCAACCCACGACCATGGAGATGATGTGGAGGAGTGTCATGTCCAAGCGTGACTCACTACCATTAACAAGTGGAGTACCCTATTTTCCTAATTTCCCTAACAATTGTTGTTCAATACCTCTTTATTTTTTACCAAGCTTGAGGAGGATAACATATGCTTGATTTGTAATTTCATCCTTCGGATGAATCCCTCCAAGTATGTTTAAGGAACCATTAAGAAGGAGTGGTTTGGCCTTTTCATGTTCGAAGTTTCCATCATCGTTTGATGTTTTTATGAGTCCAACGAAGGCAAAACTTGACATCTTTTTCATGTTTAGAGAGTTTGAAAAAGACGCAAAAAAGAAAACACCAAAGGTTCCTTTTCATAGATAGTCCTTTGAGTCTGAAAAGGTAGAAAAAACACCCAAGAGAACCTCTTAGCCAAGGTTGACTAAGGTATGCCTTTTTCATAAGTAACCTATCTCAGTTCGGAAAAGGGTTAAACTTATACTGAGTAGACATCTTTTCATTTACTTTAACGAGTTTGAAAATACAAGTGCTCAGAAATATTTTCATATTTTGGGTTTGAAAAGAGCTGAAAGAGGACTCCACATGGAGGAACAAGTGGTATAAAGGGATAGAAACTAGTTTTGGTTATGATGGAACTTCTAAAAACACATATATGTTAAGAGGCTAGCTAATAAGACCACTCATTGTAGTTGTTCATCAAGAAAGGGTAAAACAAGTGAAAGCATATGTTTAGCCAGGGAGATGGTGATGATGGAATGAGAAAACCAAGGCTCATCTGGAAAAAATTGGTTGATAAAAAATTTCAATCACGAGAGGTAGGATGAAAATGGTTTCATTTTTATACAAGCTTGAAACATGTGGAAACTATGCTTGAGAATACTTGAAGATGGTTTCATTTTTACACAAGCTTGAAACAAAGGAAAACTATGCTTGAAATAAGTTGCATACCCCCCAACATAATGACTCAATTCAAGGTACATCCCCCCCAAACTTAATTTTGATTCACCTAAGTAGACTACTGGTTACTAATAGATGGATGGAATGAAATCTCATTTACGAGATGATGTGAAAGACTCGACTGGGAATTTATGATATCTAATTAGAGACTTGGATCAGAAGGGGATCTGTTTCATTTTTTAATGATCTTAACACAAGAAAAGAATGATGCTTAGGACACCTTGTTTCAGTTTTTAATGAGATTGACACAAGAAAAGGAAATCTGCTCTGGGAACCTTGTTGCAATTTTTAATGAGATTGACACAAGGAAAGGAACTCTGCTCATGGAACCTTGTTTCATTTTTTAAGGAGCTTGACATAAGACAACGAACTTTTCTTTGACACCTTGTTTCATTTTTTAACGAGCTTGACACAAGACAATTAAATCTTCTCATGGGACCTTTATCATGAATTGTAGGAGGCCATGACTTCCAAGAGGTTCTCATCAAATGGAAGAAAAATACTCTGGAAGGGATACATATCGAGGGATATAATGGAAATATTGGGCTCCAATGCCCCTAGTACATGATGCACTACATCACCTACTAGATCATCAATAGATGTGGGTATCGAACAAGTTGTCACATAATTATTTTGTTGTGGGGAAGACACCACTTCCATGTAAGAACCAATTAGGGAAGTTGGTTTATTGGGATTCAAATTAGGACCAGTAAATGAAATTTTATCAATAGTCACAATCCTCCCATAATGTGGGAAGCACATCACTTGAAAGAGTGTAGATGAAACAATAGTCATAACATAAACAAGTCTCACCCCAAGAGAAAATTAAAATCCAAAGGGCCTTGGACTACCATCACATTGATATAGATAGTGTTTCCTCCTAAAGAAATAGGAAACTAAGGAAGGATCCCAAATAGTTGAATGATTCATTTGTTAAAAGGCAATAGATTCTCAGTAACGAGCACAAGTTTCAAAGAATCGAAAGCTTGCCAAGCAGTGGCAAATAGAATACTAACATAAGCTTCCTAGTCTATAACAATATGATGGATATTTTTATCATAAGCCTTTACCATGATCTTAAAATGAATGTAAGAAGGGAGATGGGGTTCTATCAATCGACTCCAATCAAAGGCAATATCCTATTTTCTTAGTGGGGGTTTCATTGAAACGAGAGAAATGCCCCCTTGTCTAGTAAAATTAGAAGTAACAAGAAGAACATGAGAAGTATGATCCTCACTCTCTACGAGAATAATATGATCTACTGAAGGTGGAATCCAGCCAACCATTTTCTCAACCAATGGTTGGTTGGGAATGGACACATGGGATCCATGTTCAGAGAGAGTGGGATTGATTGGATTCAGATTATTATCAATCACTTCATTAGCCAGTGGAGGATTGGGAGATAGCTTCTGATAACTAGATGGAAGTCATGGCTGAGAAGCTGTAAGTTTTTCCAACACTTTTTAGGCTTCATAGATATAAGGAAAAAGATGAATAGGATTATTCCCTTCACATAACTTATGTGGAAATTTCACTTTACCCTTTTTCTCGTGGACCTTACTAGCACTACCCGATGGTTTTCCACCAACGTGATCTCCAAAAGCTGACGAAAAAGGTTGATGTTAGCCCATGGATGACACTTCTAATTCCTGTGGAATACCAGGACACTATCTTATAAGGTGATCACAGATACATAACTTGTAGGGGAATTTAACTCTGTGAGGATGATTGGAAGGTTTCGACATACTAGTTACGTCAGTAACAATGGTTGCTTGGATGCCCCCCTACTTGTTTTGCTTCTTCTTAATCTCCCTTTTCTTCTTCTTCTTATCCACTTGGTTACTAACTTCGAGGCTTTCACCAGACGAAGAGGAAGAATAGGAGGAAGACTGAACAGGTGAAGAACGAAAATGGTCAGGGTTAGGATCAACTTGTTCAGGTGTAGGCCCACTTGGTTGAGGAGGAATTTGGACATTTGGAACCATAGGGGTCAAAAACAACCAAAATATAAAACCAATGGTAAATCTAGGAAGGGACTAAGTTGCCATATAAGGAGCACCAATATTTCCAAATGAAAGAAAAGGGATAGGTTTTTGTGAAAGAGGTTTCCTTGATTTGTGGACTCAAGAAATGTTTTCATTAGTATCAACCTAAGATCCACTAAGGAGTTTTTCCATGAACAGGATGTTGTTCCATGTTCAATTAATTAGTTTTAGAAATTAACAACAAAAGAAATTAAAAAGGGGTGGCTGGGAAAAAGGGTTTACCAAGCACTGTGAACTGCAACATACCACCTTGGTGAACCAAGGATTTACATACAAGCATGCAATCTACCTGATTGTTGTGTTCGGTGTATCATGGTATACAAGGCAACTGACTCAGTTACCTATGGCTAGGATAGAAACCTATGGTGGACATACAAAATATACTTGATGGTACGTGGAAGTGCATACTGTGGTAGTGTTGTCTAATGTGTAACCGTTTGATGGGAGTGTTCCCATATACTTGTCATGCCTAGAATGCCATCAAATATACCCAAAGGTATGTGGATAACGATTCGATACACTTGCATAAGTGGAACAGAATATCACCCCTGGAATGCAACTCTTGGAAAAAATGGTAGATCCTATGTTTAAAAATGCCAGAACATGTCTCTAGACTAGACCTCTGTATGTTTGTGTTAATTTTCAAATGCTCCTTAGGTTGATTCAGTAAATGTTAATGTTTATCTTCAATCAAGTTTCAGTTTTAGGGCTCACTACGAGTTTCACTTGAACTCTATAAAATGCAAGATAACATGAAGAAATGAAATCTTTCACTTTAAATGAAAATGTATTTAAAGGAGGGAAGAGACAAAGAGTATGAAACATACCAAATGCAACAAAAAATATGCTAAGTGAAATTCCCTTTTAATGCAACTATTCCAATGTTGATGGACACACAAAATCCTATAAGCCAATGCAAAGAGAATTTTCTTTTCAATTTCACTTAATTTTAAAATATTATGACAACTAAGATGCATGTCTAATCACTGATAAAAGAAAAAATTTTAGAATGATGACTAGAAAACCAATTAATTCAAGCACTCAATGATCAAACAAATCAACTCGCTAATGACCTAATGATAAGAATAAAGGAAAATCTAAACAAATCCTTATCAAAGGCACTCAGAACCAAAAGAAAACCAAATGGAGGCTTCTGAAAGACCACAAGACACTCAAGGACTTAAGGAATGGCAACTAGAACAAAGATGGATAGAGAGAAAATCAGAAAAAAGAAAATATGTGCATGAAACTAGGATCAATGCAGGTGCTGGAAGGACACCAGTGTTTTGCAATGCAGGCACATAGAAGGCTCAACAATGTTGCAACGCTTTGTCTCTAGACTAGATGCAACTTTTATCCGGGGATGAAAGGTTCTGACATAAAAATTTCATTTGAAACTCAATGAAAAGGTCTTCCTAAGTCTATTTTTTGACTTATTAAGAACATGAAGGTATGAAGAAGAGGAAAAATAAGCATTAAGGACAAGGAAACCACCAAACATAAAACATTGATCCCTAGTGGAGTAGCCATTTTGTTATACAGAATCTGCAATTACAGGCAAAAGTATCTTCCCTAGACTTGATGGCCTAGTCTAGAACAATAGAAAGAAAAGAAGTTATTTTTTTCCTTAAAGTAAATGGACAATGGGATTATTGGAAATAATACTGAGGGGGGGGGGTGAATCAGTATTATCAAGACAAATATTTCCTTTTTCAACTTCAGATAATATATGCTACTTCAGTTAATAAAAACCGCGTATAAACGCAACTTCAGATAAGGAAAACCGTGTATATAAAGCAGGCTTATAGTTTGATTTATCTTTCAGATGTCAGTTATTAATCTGTGAATCAGAAGCAAATAAACAGTACTAGAACCAATGAAACAAAGCAGAAGACAATCATACACATGAACACAAGATATAAGGAGGAAACCCAATGTGGGTGAAAATCCCCTGCTGCAATTTGTCTCTATCTTCTTTTTAATTAGAAACTTCTCTTTACAGTGTTTTTCACTGGTGCAGTCTTTACCAGTATGCAGGCTGCAACCTGCAGAGAGCTACAACTCTCTCTCATTCTCTAGCTTTCCTGGAAGGGAGCTCCAACCCCCTTAGTTCTTGTACTAGCTTGAGATACTAGTACACAGGCTCCTACCTGCAGAAGGCTGTAACTTTCTTTCTGCTTTCAGGGACCTAGTTTCATTAATTTTCAGACTGGATCCACAAGTAATATCAATCAAACATCAAGTATTTATGCATCAACCAAACCCTTTTTCACCAATCAAAAACTGAATCAGATAAACACTTCTTTGTCAGCTGTACCCAGAACACAATAACTGTAATCAAACACTAATTCTGAACCCAGAACACTGCAGCAATAAGACAGAAGCAGCTAGAACATAAATGAAGATATGTACGCTACTTCACTATTCATCAATCTGCGTGTATATGCTTCTGTACCACAACCAATCTGCGTATACGCTTCTTTCATTCACAAAGAAAGCGTGTATATGCACCTGCACTTCACTGAACCTGCGTACAGATCTATAAAGGATAATTTATTCTTTTAAACATTCAGACATTAGTTAACCCAGATTTATAGATCAAGAGTGCGCCACATATAACAGATCAAAATCATACAGAGATACCAATGTTCAAGCCTTGAGATTTTGATCCATCAATAGTCCTTATCCTTCTCGCGCTCAGGTTCCTCCTTCATTTAGATCTAGATCTGCACCATAACCCAATCACCAGTATTCCAGATCTAGCACGATATCAGATATTCAATGAATCAGATGATTCTTTGCCACATGATCTCCTTCCTCTTTTATAGTTTTAGCCCTTCCACAATACCACGGTCCAAAACCATAATAAACCAATACCAAGGGCCCAAAACCATAGGTTCAAGTTCCAAGGACTAACAACCACGGACCAAAAATAAGTTTCCCACCATGTACGCGCTTTTTTGTGCATAAAAGTGCGTGTATACACATACGTGACTTTTGAATGTATAACCCGCGTGTATACGCGTCTTCGGCAAGGTGAACCTGCGTATACAAGATTTCCTTCATTCTAAGTGCCTGAACTGAGATCTGTCACCAAAGTGAGTTGCCATCAAGGACAACACCTGTACCATAGCACCGCACTGGTGCCAAAATGCCAACAACCTCCCCCTTTGGACTTGATGGCACTCCCAAGATCCTCAAAGTCATTCTCCCCCTTTGTCAGCAAGGGCAAAGGGTTGTGCTCCCCTTGAGTACATGCTGATATCTCTGCTCTGCTGTGCTGAAAATGCTCCCCCTGATTGTAGGCAAGATCTGCAAAAAGGTGTTCTTCAAGAAGAACCATGGCTTATACATCATAAAAGACCTTCCTATCACCAAAAGACTCATTACATACAACCATCACCCAACCAAGTGGGGATTATCCACCCAACCAAGTGGGGATACATCAGAAATTTACATATGACAACCAATTGCATCAATCATCCCAGGCATAGTGGGGAAACCAAAATAGGCCGTTACATGACCTTGATAAGAAAAAGATATACATGACATCGAGACGAAATATCAAGACTATGCAAATCACCAATAACTACTATCAGCAGCATCTGACAATCACTTTATATATCAGCAACCATGTTCCCCTTCTGTTCTTCTTTCTACAGCTGATCCACCTAAACCAAAAATAGCTTGAGTACTAGAACCAAGAGCTTCTAAGGTAATGCCAACAATGCATTATTAGAAGATTATCGGCTCCCCCTGAACCTGTCCCTAATGGTCTCTGACATACCCATATCAGACTCTCTTCAACTAGAGTGTGTCCTTGCTGATTTTCTTCAGAACTCCATACACGCGACTGCACCTGCATAAATCAGCTTATGTATGCGGATTCCCCTCATCCAACTCGCGTACACCAACTTTTCTTTGAGACAGACAAGCTTCAACAGCAAGATGAAGCATCAACTACTCCCAGCTTCTGTCTGAGATATTCAAAAGTTTCCCTGGGTAGAGGTTTGGTGAGGATATCAGCAATTTGTTCCTTAGAAGGAACATACTCCAACTTGACTTTTTGCTCAAGCACTTGTTCCCGAAGAAAGTGATATTTGATAGGTATGTGCTTGGTCTTTGAATTCATGATAGGATTCTTTGAAATGCTTATTGCACTTGTATTATCACATAAGATAGAGACAAGTGGAGTACAAGTGATTTGAAAATCTTGCAAGGTTTGCATCATCCAAAGAAGTTGAGTGCAACAAGATGCAGCAACCACATATTCCACTTCAGCTGTAGATAAAGCAATCGAACTTTGTTTCTTGCTGAACCAAGATACTAATTTGGAACCCATAAAGAATGCACCACCACTTGTGCTCTTCCTGTCATCCACGCTTCCGGCCCAATCTACATCTGTGTAAGCATGAAGTGTGAGATCTGTATCTCTAGGGTACCATAAGCCATAGTTTTGAGTTCCTTGAAGGTACTTGAAGATTCTCTTAACTGCATGAAGATGAGTTTCCTTTGGATTTGCTTGAAATCTTCCAACTATTCCCACTGCATGCATGGTGTCTGGTCGGGTACCTGTCAAATAAAGTAGACTTCCAATCATAGATCTATAGGTTGGTTGATGCACTGCTGCCGATTCATCATTTGCACTGAGGCTGCATCCTGTAACCATGGGGGTACATACTAGTTTTGAATCTTCCATGCCATACTTCTTCAGAATTTTCTTGAGGTACTTGGTTTGAGACAAGAAGGTACCACCTTCATTTTGTTGGATTTTCAATCCAAGAAAGTATGTCAGTTCTCCAAGTAAGGACATTTCGAATTCTTTCTGCATCACCAAGGCAAAGATTTGACTCATAGCTTCTTCATTGCTTCCAAATATAATATCATCTACATACACAACAAGTATTAGCAATTTGTTATTTTCAATTTTTATATAGAGATTGTTATCTGCTGATCCTTTTGAAAAACCTTGTTAATGAAGGTATTTATCCAAACGATAGTACCAAGCCCTTGGAGCTTGTTTAAGCCCATAGAGAGCCTTTTTAAGTCTGCATAAAATATTTGGATCATTCCCAACGATGAAACCATCTGGTTGCTCGATGTATACTTCTTCTTCTAAGTCTCCATTCAGAAAGGTTGACTTCATGTCCATTTGAAATACTTTGAACTTCTGAAAGCTTGAGAGAGCAAGGAACATTCGAATGGCTTCAAGTCTAGCAACGGGAGCAAAAGTTTCTTCAAAGTTTATTCCTTCTTGTTGAGCATACCCTTTACAAACAAGCCTGGCCTTGTTTCTAATAACTTCCCCATTTTCATTCAACTTGTTCTTGAAGATCCATTTTGTTCCTATGACATTCTTATCTTTTGGTCTAGGAACCAACTCCCAAGTGTTGTTCTTTTCGATCTGCTCAAGTTCTTCATCCATTGCCTTGACCTAGCATTCATCTTTGCACGCCTCTTTTACATTTTGTGGTTCAGTGGAGGAGAGTAATGCCAAATAGCTTGAGGCTTCTGCAATTGTTCTTCTAGTTTGTACACCTGCTTCTTTCTGCCCCAAAATCTGAGATTCTGGATGATTCTTCTGAACGTACCTGGATGGAGTCTTCTCTTCTATCCTTGTCTATCCCTCTAGTGCCTCTTGAGGTTCTTCTTCATCATTTGCCTGATTTGGAGAGTAGTCTTCATCCTCATTGATATCTTCATGATTTCCCTGCCTAGGGATGTATCATTTTTCATCAACCACTACATCAATGTTGTCAACAATTCTTCCAAGTCTTTTATTGTAACACTTATATGCTTTGCTGTGAGGAGAATAACCAAGGAGAATGCCTTCATCTACTCTAGGTTCAAGTTTGCCAAGCTACTCGTTAGTATTCTTAATATAGCATTTGCTCCCAAAAATTTTGAAATGCTTTACGGAAGGAGTCTCACCATACTAGAGCTCATGAGGAGTTTGAGTGTTGTTCACTCGAACATCTGTTTTGTTGAGAATAACAACCGCAGCATATGCAGCTTCACCCCAGAAGGTTGCGGGAGTTCCAGACTCATCAAGCATAGCACGAGCCATTTGTTGGACTATTCTGTTCATCCTTTCCACCACTCCATTTTGCTGAGGAGTCCTAGCCGTAGAGAGTTCCCTTCTTATTCCATTTTCTTCACAGAAATCGAAAAATTCATTTGAGGTAAACTCCCCACCTCTGTCGAACCTGAGGCACTTAATTTTGTAATCTAATTCATTTTCAGCCAAGGCTTTGAAGGATTTGAATTTTTCGAATGCTTCAGCTTTGTGCTTCATAAGTCCTATCCAAACAAACTTGGAGAAGTCGTCAATGAATAATATCAAGTATTCTTCTCCTTGAGGTGACCTTGTCCTAAATGGACCACATACATCTGTATGGACTAGCTCAAGAGGCCTGCTAGCTGATCCTTCCTTCTCAGGAAAGTTAGTTCTGGTTTGCTTACCAAACTGACATGATTTGCATATGGTGTTGTCTGGTATTTTGATATCTGGAAGACCACGAACTGCCTGGTATTTGCATGCTTTCCTTATTTGTGAAAAGCTTAGATGCCCCAACCTCCGGTGCCATAACCAGTGTTCATCATCTTTGCTCAAATAGCATTGTTGTTGTCCTTCTTCATATATGTATAGATTATTTGGAGTTCTTCTGCCTTTGATCACTGTTTTCCCTGTATCAAGTTCACGAACACTACATCCATTTGATCGAAATATTACCTCGGTTCCTTGATCGCACATTTGACTAACACTTAGTAGATTATGCTTCAAGCCATCAACATACAAAACATTTCCAGCTTTGACTTTTTCTTTCAACTGAGCAGTGCCTTTTCCTTTTATGGCTGCAAGGGTATCGTTTCAAAAAGACACCTTCTTTCCCTTTGCTAATGTAGTATATGATTCAAGTTTTTCTTTATCCCCTGTCATATGCTTCGAACATCTGCTGTCGATATACCATAGATTTTCCTATCCTTCTGCATAGAAAGCTATCCCACATCTTTCTAGTTGTGGTTCCTTCATTGTCCATGTTCTGGCACTTGAGGTATGTTCCTTCTGAGTTGTCTTCCAAAACCTGCTCCTGCATTCAGAATCTTCATGACCAAAGTTATTACAAATAGAACATTCAACTTCATTTTCAAGGGCCGAAAAGTTGTTATAAGTCCTTTTCGTGATTCCACTCATATTCCTTTGTTTTTGAGCTTCTCTAGTCATGATTGTCTTATAGGCAACACATTGAGCTACTTTGTGACCAAAATTATGGCAAGAGAAACATTGGCCATTGAAGAAACTCCTGCGATTATCAAATCTATCATCCAACCGATTGTAGTTTCTACTGACATCCATTCTTGAGGCAAATTGGGAAGATTTTACCTGTGGCTGATTGTAGCTTCTGTTTGTCCTTAAGGTAGCTTGTCCCAGATTTTCTTGATAGTCTTTATTCGTTCTTGAGTTAAAATGTCCCTGATTTACCTGATGATTTCTATTAGGCCTTTGCTTGCTCCTCCTTGCTGCATCAAGATAACTTTTGGAGGTAGAAGCTTGAGATGTTTCTCCACTTATATCCCAGACCTGTCTTGATTAGTGGAGAATGCTGCACATTGATAATCTCATCCAGAGTTTCAGATCCTTTAACAAATTTAAGATTAATAGCTTTTGTTTTCTTAATCTCCTTTCTAAGACAAACAATTTCACATTCCAATTTTTCAAGATGTTTTTCCCTTTCAGCCAGTTGACATTATAGAGAATCAATAATTGCATTTTTCTCTTCTAAGAATATTTTGAGATTAGTCATCTCTTCACAAAAACCTTCTACATCTATAGCATCCATCTTCAAAATCCATTAAAAGTTTATATTCATTACCTCGTTCATCTTCATCACTATTTGAAAGACCATCACTATCTTCATGAGTGTAATAGCTTTTCTTAATTGCATTATGTTTCTTGTTCCATCTAACAGGTTCCTTTCCCTTGTCAATCTTATCCTTATGAGGACATTTGGCAGCATAGTGACCTACTCTTCCACAAGCAAAGCACTTGAAAGGTAACTTACCTCGGAATCATCTGGCACCCCTTTGAAGATTTTTGAAAAAAATTGATTGTTCTTCTTCTTCTGACACGTGTCCTGATTCAGAGTATTCTCATTTGCCTGAAGCCTTGAAGGCAGCTTCTCTCCTGTCTGATGGACCGCCTTTCCTCATTTCATAAGCATTAAGAATTCCGTGCAGTTGTGACATTTTAAGACTTTGTAGATTCTCCTTTTCTTCTATTGCAGAAACTTTAGATTCAAACCTAGGTGACAAAGATCTTAGGACTTTTTCAACCACAACAACCTCTTTTATTTCTTCTCCCAAGTTTTTCATACAATTAACAATCTCATCTACACGAAGAAAATAGTTAGCCACACTTTCATCATTATACATCTTGAGATTTTCATACTGAATCCTGAGGGTTTGAAGTTTTGCTCGTTTTACCTGATCATCTCCTTCATAGCTTAGGACAATCTTGTCCCATATTTCTTTTGCTGATTTTAACTGCATAACTTTCACGAATTCTAATTGAGATAGACATCCTAGAAGAGTATTGACCGCCTTTGCATTTGTTTCATATTTCTTCTTCTCAGCTGGATCTGTAGGGGTAGTTGATGGAAAAGTATACCCTGTTTCTATGATGTCCCAAACTTCTGTACCCAGAGATTGAAGATAGGCAGTAACTCTTACCTTCCAATATACGAAGTTTGTCCCATCAAAAACCGGTGGCCTGATTGATGCTTCCCTCTCGTAGTTGCTCATGATGAAATATCTTCCTTCAAGCGATCAAGCTTCTTCAGAAGGACCTGCTCTGATACCAATTGTTGGAAATAATACTGAGAGGGGGGGTGAATTAGTCTTATCAAGACAAATATTTCCTTTTTCAACTTCAGATAATATACGCTACTTCAGTTAATAAAAACCACGTATATACCCAACTTAAGATAAGGAAAAACGCGTATATAAAGCAGACTTATAATTTTATTTATCTTTCAGATTTCAGTCATTAATCTGTGAATCAGAAGCAAATAAATAGTACTAGAACCAGTGAAACAGAGCAAAAGACAGTCACACACATGAACACAAGATATAAGGAGGAAACCCAATGTTGGTGAAAACCCCCTGTTGCAATTTGTCTCTATCTTCTTTTTAATTAGAAACTTCTCTTTACAATGTATTGCACAGGTGCAGTCTTTACCAGTACGCAGGCTGCAACCTGCAGAGAGCTACAACTCTCTCTCATTCTCCAGCTTTCCTGGAAGGGAGCTCCAACCCCCTTAGTTCTTGTACTAGCTTGAGATACTAGTACGCATGCTCCTACCTGCAGAAGGCTGTAACTTTCTTTCTTCTTTCAGGGACCTAGTTTCATTAATTTTCAGACTGGATCCACAAGTAATATCAATCAAACATCAAGTATTTCTGCATCAACCAAACCCTTTTTCACCAATCAAAAACTGAATCAGATAAACACTTCTCTGTCAGCTGTACCCAGAACACAGTAACTATAATAAAACACCAATTCTGAACCCAGAACACTGCAGCAATAAGACAGAAGCAGCTAGAACATAAATCAAGATATGTACGCTACTTCACTATTCATCAATCTGCGTGTATACGCTTCTGTAACACAACCAACCTGCGTATACGCTTCTTTCATTCACAAAGAAAGCGTGTATATGCACCTGCACTTCACTGAGCCTGCGTACAGATCTATAAAGGATAGTTTATTCTTTTAAACATTCAGACATTAGTTAACCCAGATTTATAGATCAAGAGTGCACCACATATAACAGATCAAAATCATATAGAGATGCCAATGTTCAAGCCTTGAGATTTTGATCCATCAATAGTCCTTATCCTTCTCGCGCTCAGGTTCCTCCTTCATTCAGATCTAGATCTGCACCATAACCCAATCACCAGTATTCCAGATCTAGCACGATATCAAATATTCAATGAATCAGATGATTCTTTGCCACATGATCTCCTTCCTCTTTTATAGTTTTAGCCCTTCCATAATACAACAGTTCAAAACCATAATAAACCAACACCAAGGGCCCAAAACCATAGGTTCAAGTTCCAAGGACTAACAACCACGGACCAAAAATAAGTTTCCCACCATGTACGCGCTTTTCTGTGCATAAAAGTGCATGTATACACATACGCAACTTTTGAACGTATAACCCACGTGTATATGCATCTTTGGCAAGGTGAACCTGTGTATACAAGATTTCCTTCATTCTGAGCGCCTGAATTGAGATCTGTCACCAAAGTGAGTTGCCATCAAGGACAACACTTATACCATAGCGCCACACTGGTGCCAAAATGCCAACAGGGATGAATCCTACCTAGAATCTGTCATAAGATTTACTCCTCTCTTGGCTTGTATGCTCTAATCCTAGCTCTAATCACTATAATTAGAACCTTCACAATTAGAAAAAACAAACCAATTATCTTTGACATATATGTAGGATAATCCAATCAATATATTAAATGGATCAACATGGCATTGAAATACATGAAATCATAACATGACATATAGGAAAACGATGAACTCTTTTTATTAATAGAAATGGAAAGTGTTACAACCAAATATAGGAGTTGATCTTGTATGAGAGCTCCTCCAAGTTGACTTGTCCTTCCTATCCAAAACGTTTACCTATATGTCACCCTAATGCATGGAATAATGACTATCATAACAAAAACATGAGGGTAGAATGTATCTCCAAAAGCCAACCCCTAGCTTATGGATGGCAGTAAATATATAGGATAGGATGGTAGGTTAGTAATTGTTATCCATTTACCAATCTAGGCTTGAGATCCACTCTTGATGGGAGGACAAGAACAAGGGAGAAGGGATGAAATACCTAAGGTAGGATAAGATAGGATTCAAGAATTTTATCCAAGGTAAATAGATAGAACAACATATAGAAGCTTCTAGAAGAGGAAGTTTCGAGATTCTTTTTATTTTTCCCAAATTTCTAGAATCAACGCACCTCAAGCAAGGAGAAATCTATTGGTGATTAACGCAGGTCCAAAGAGGGTCAACCTACTAGTGAATGCTGGTCCCTAAAGGGCCAAGGTGTATTGGGCCTAAGAAACACTAAAATGAAGCAATTAAAGGAACAAATTCAGGGTTTTAAGAGATTCATGCTTAGGTTTGTGTAGGGATGATAACAAGGTGTTCGAGGATGTGAACGATCTTGGTTTGAAAGCCTATTGACCAAATGCGACAAAATGGATTATAATATATCCTATATTAAGCTAAAAATATATATTATAATCAGAAACACCTTTTATCATTGTGGTATCGATACGATTTTTTAGCGATTCCTCGCTCATGAAGTGGCTGGAAAAACTCTAGGTGAATTCCATGCTAAGGCATGTGGTGGACACATTTCTAGTTATGCCAATGTATAAAATATTTTTCATGATGGCTACTTTTGGCCTACTATGTTTCATGATTGTATCTTCACAGTCCAAAAGTGTCATGCCTACCAAATATATGATAGTAAAACCTATGCTCCACTAGCTCCTTTACACCTTGTTATCATCGGTTGACCTTTCGCAAAATGGGGCATTGAATTTATGACATGTATCCATCATATAGGTGTCATAATTGATTCACAACTTGTAGTACTACACTTGACTAATGTCTATTTAATTAGAAGTCCAACTATGCTTCATATTTTTTTAAGGGTTCACCTTTTGGAAATACATTTTTATTATATCCAATATCAACACATTTCTAGAAGTCTAAACACATTGTCAGATGCCTTGGGAAATCATGTTTTAGACAGACATTTGCAACATATGTAAATTAAATTCGATTCACATCACATACATTGAACAAAATAATGGAATGCATAAGAAACACCGATATATATATATCTATATATATATATATATATATATCTGTGTGTGTCTGTATGTGTGTGTGTGTATATATGTATATCTCTCTGTGTGTGTGTGTGTGTGTATATATATATAAGTTTGTTATTAAAAAACGATGTGCCTGAGACACATATGTACACATGGCCTATCACATCAAAAAATAGATGTAGTCAAAATATGGCTCTATAGGCTCTTGATAGACTAATGTTGATGGTGCTCATGGTAACAAAGAACTGCATGAGCCACCTTGCACAACAGCTGGATAATATGGTCAAGCACACTAATAGTGTGGCGTTGTAGTCTCATAGGGATTTGATTGACCCTAGTCTCTGGTATGCCCTGGGTCAAGCCCTCAACATGTCGCTTGAGCTTTGCAATATTCTTAGCCACATTGAGATCCTGTAACACCACCAATGCTCCAGTAGGAACCTATACTCCAACCTGTGCTTGTTGTGGGTCTCTAGCATGTTGAAGATAGGATGAAACCATTGGTCGAATGGTCTAATTTCTTCATGTAAAAAAACAATAGTTAGTCTTGGATACATCAAAAATACCAAAAAAATTGTAAAACCCAAAAATTGATAATTATCAAGATGATTTTTTTTTACCTATGAACCTCCATAGCTTTCCTTTAGGTAGAATGAGCTCTGGGTCTCCACGGTAGTCCATTGTGACATATGGATAATCTTCAACCATAATGAGCTACATACGTAGCCATCAAAATAATAAAAGTGTGAAACTCATGGAATACAAACCTACATGTCTAGAAAAGAGGTCTACGTATTGCCTCATCCGTGGATCTCTAGGATCTAGAAGCTCGAGTGAGATATGTTATGGACGGAGTAATGGAATTCTATCCAAGGTGAATGAGATCAAAATGGAACCATAGCAAAAAAAATTTAATCGCCCATATTTTTCCTTGTTTAGTTGTTCCTTCATGTTTTTTAGCACCCCCTCGCTCCAGTTGAACATTGTTGGCTCTATACACTCTAATGTGTATTGCATTTGGGACTTGTTAGCTGAATGCAAGGTAGCACTACCATCCAATATAGCAATGATAAAAATGATTGTCCTAAGAGGAAAAAATAACACATCCTTAATATTGACTTTCCCATCTTTTGCTGGTTGGGATTGTTGAAAATTGGGAACAAGAAATTGCTAAATATAGAAGTGCTAAAAATAGTAGTTTGGGTACCAGTGCTGGATTGGGCCATAGGGAATGAAAAATGGAAGTGCTAAAAATAGAATTTCTATTTTTAGCAGTTCAGGATGGATTCCTATTTTTAGTCAGTCCTTGGACTAAAATAGGAAGTAAAATTCGAATTTGAACATAACAGCTGTTTGAAAATAAATAAATTAATTCTTCATGAGTTAATTAGTTGTGAAAAATCAAACATGAAGTCTATGTGAGGACATGCAACAATTTATCTATTAATTGAGGAATTTATCCATCAGTTGAAGAGATAAGGATGAGTTCTAATTTGAGATGTAATTAGTTGGCTTAGTTATTTGAGTCAAGTCCAGTTATAATTGATTTGAGCAATTTGTTTAAATTAATGAGAGTTCAGTTAGTTAATGCTTGCATGCATGTAACTGTTGCACTTCAGATAACTGAATATTCTCTCATAAATAACTCATGCATGTCATTTTAGAGAAAGACCTAGTTGAGATTAGAGGAGGGACAATGTACTATCAGTTGGATGGATTTTTCCTATAAAGGAAAATCAACCAAGAAGAAGGATTAAGGTTCCTTGAGGATTGTGCAGTTTTACAGGGTGTGAGATCAGTGTGAGAGATCAATGTTACACTTGGTAACAGGTGGATCAACCAGAAGAAACTGTGCAATGAAATAGGAGGCTTGGAGGGCAGAGGAGAAGGCTTATCAGAAGTCTTGATTGCCTATGAGCATCCAGGAGGATTGCACTGAGAGCTGGCTAGCTGTGAGAGTTAAGGCTTTGTGTAATCTTGATGTATTTCCACCTTCATCTATGAGGATTATACTAAGAGCTGGCTAGCTGTGTGAGAGCTAAGGCTTTGTATAAATCCTATGTATGATAATACAGAGTTGGGGTTTTAGGCTGAGGCTTTCCCCAGGTTATATCTTCTGTGTTATGTGTGATTTATCCCTTCTTATCAGTTATATGTGTTCATTCTTGATGTTGCTCATGGTTGATTAAGCTTCCGTAAAGTTTATGGTAGATGTAGATCTAGTATTATGCTTTAGTACATTGCATATATCAGTTTGATCTGCAGGTGAAATTTATACATGATACCATTGAACTAGCTGATTTGTAGAGAAAATTCTACATGGTATCAGAGCACAGGTGATCAAGGAAGAACGATATACTGAGAGGAGATTTCAAAGTTTTGAGTTTTGGGCCGAGACTTTGCTGAGCGGATCTAAAAATTTATGTACAAAATTTTCAAAGAAAAATAGTAGATTTGGATTCCTTGCAGAAAAATACCCAAAAAAAAATCAGCTGAATCGGAGTTCGGATGAGGGAGATATCGCTGATTTAAAATCAACTCTTTTTCTAGAAAATTTCGTGACGGTGGGAAATATGAAACAGATTGGTGTGCTAGCCAAGAACTTGTATGAATTTGAGGTACAAGATGCATGCAAAGCCTTAAGGAGCAAGGCAAAGGTTAGATACTTGGTGGTTGAGAGGGTGATTATATTACCTCTCAACATGCAGTGCCAGAAGAAGTCTCAGACAATTGTGGAGGAGCCACGATTGGTGTAGCAGCTTCAGGAGGTTGTGGAGCAACCAAAATAGGGGAAGCTGAGAGGAGATCAAGTAGAGACATCTACTCATGCAAAGACGTCCAGTAGGGGGAAACTTCGAGCCAGGTGGGCAAAGGGATCACATGCAGCCATACCTCCAGGTAGGAGGTGGGGTGATGTGGAGTGATCGTCCCAAGGAGGAGGGGCAGGATCCTTGAGGTACCCAACCTCTTGGATGAGACCTTGCTACGGGAGCCCTGATGTGGAGTATCAGGAACTGACTGATTGGGTAGAGACAGATGCGGATGGAGCGGCAAAGAGAGCCACAGTGCAGGGAATCCCAGGACAGCGCAGAGCATGCAGGCTCCAGCAATGCGAGAGGCAGAAGTGCATTGCACAGTGTAGGGTAGCACAGAGAAGGGTGCAATGGTGCAAGATGCATGGAGATGTTGCAGTAACGCAGAGGTTAGAGAGGGAGCACTTGTCAACAGCAGGTAGAGCTTCAGCATCAGAGTATGTTTCTAGCCCAACGGAGAGGTCAGTTGGTAGTTTTTTTGTTCCGAGAGTTGCTGGAGCAACCACACTTGGTAGATGTGTTGCATGTAGAACATTCCAAAGGTATAGGACTGGGTTCGTGTTGAAGCCTTTCTTGTTGAGAGGGAGTTTTGAAAATTGGCAACAAGTAATTGTTAAAAATAGAAGTGCTAAAAATAGTAGTTTGGGTACCAATGATGGATTGGGCAATAGGGAATGAAAAATGGAAGTGCTAAAAATAGAATTTCTATTTTTAGAAGTTCGGGATGGATTCCTATTTTTAGTCAATCCATGGACTAAAATAGGAAGTAAAATTCAAATTATAACTTAACAGCTGGTTGAAAATAAATTAATTAATTCTCCATGAGTTAATTAGTTGTGAAAAATCAAACATGAAGTCTATGTGAGGACATGCAACAATTTATCTATTAATTGAGGAATTTATCCATCAGTTAAAGAGATAAGGATGAGTTCTAATTTGAGATGTAATTAGTTGGCTCAGTTATCTGAGTCAAGTCCAGTTATAATTGATTTAAACATTTTGTTTAAATTAATGAGAGTTCAGTTAGTTAATGCTTGCATGCATGTAACTTCTGCACTTCAGATAATTGAATATTCTCTCATAAATAATTCATGCATGTCAATTCAGAGAAAGACCCAGTTGAGATCAGAGGAGGGACAATGTACTATTAGTTGGATGGATTCTTCCTATAAAGGGAAATCATCCAAGCAAAAGGATTAAGGTTCCTTGAGGATTGTGCAGTTTTACAAGATGTGGGATCAATGTTACGCTTGGTAACAGGAGGATCTCCCAGGAGAAACTGTGCAAGGAAATAGGAGTCTTGGAGGGCAGAGGAGAAGGCTTAGCAGAAGTCTTGATTGCCTGTGAGCATCCAGGAGGATTGCACTAAGAGCTGGCTAGCTGTGAGAGTTAAGGCTTTGTGTAATCCTGATGTATTTCCACCTTCATCTGTGAGGATTGTATTGAGAGCTCACTAGCTATGTGAGAGCTAAGGCTTTGTATAAATCCTATGTATGATAATCCAAAGTTGGGATTTTAGGCTGAGGATTTCCCTGAGTTATATCTTTTGTGTTATGTGCGATTGATTCCTTCTTATCAGTTATATGTGTTCATGCTTGATGTTGCTCATGGTTGATTAAGCTTCCACAAAGTTTATGGTAGATGTAGATCTAGTATTATGCTTTAGTACATTGCATATATCAGTTTGATCTGTAGGTGAAATTTCTACATGATATTAGTGAACTAGCTGTTTTGTAGAGAAAATTATACAGGGATCGAGGTCTAAAGTATGCAACAATATATTCATTTACTGTCAATCAACCCCTGCTCAAACTGAATAGTGACATAGGAGCCCCTCTCCTTGATAAACCTATCAAAAAATAAATATATTCCATTTGTATGCTGACCATATGTTCTCCAATCCTGAAGGGTTGTGCGTGCAAATATCATTCCCTGACAGGATACTCCAATAGTTCCATTTGTGCTCTCATCCAAGGAAGCCAAAGAACTTGAGAAGCCCAGAGTTTCTCAATGCATGAATAGTTGTTGGATTATCGACAACATCCATGTCTTGGCCTTCATGTTATCTTTCTCACCAAATAAAATACATTTTTTTCTGATGGATACCTATAACATGAAAAGACCAAAATTAGAATAAACCCCATGCAAAAATCAGAGAGAAATTTGAGTGAAAAGAGGAGAACAAAATTTTGAAATGCACCCAACGCACCCTACTAAAGGGAGATAGTTTCATGTAACACTCTCTACAATTATGTGTTTACTGGCACAACACACTTTTTGACATTGCTGGGGTGCACTAGAGCTACGGCACAAAATTAAAGCTCTAATTCAATCAAAACTTGAAAAAAATTGCATGAAATGAAAAAACGGAACCGTAAAAATAAAGAGGAAGTTAACATCTCCTACTTGAAAGTGACGACATCAAAAATGATTCACTGGATTGGACGCAATCAACTACAAAAGATCGGGGGCAAAATGAACTCAGAGCTCACTCACCAAGAGGTAAAATGTAAAATGGTAAAAATAAAATTACTTTTCTCCTATTTATGGTCATTTTTTTATGACTAATTAATTATATTTTATTATTTTGACCTAAGTTTTCCATGTATCATATATTTTTAATTTTTGGTGGTGTTTTGAGCAGGTTAAGAACTGTTTGAAGGAACTAATGACCTTTCTGAGTTGAAATAGATAATTTTGATGAAGGAGAATACTTTTATATTTTTTTCGGGATCTGTAAACTTACAAAAGAGGAACCCCCTTGAGTCCTCTTTCAGCTCTTTTTAGACTTCCTAACTATGAAAATATTTCAGAGTACTTGCTTTTTTGAACTTGTTAAAGTAAATTAAAATACCTCTACTCAATATAAGTTTAACCCTTTCCCAGAGTAAGATAGAATACTTATGAAAAAATAATACCTTAGTTGAACATGGCTAAGAGGTTCTCCTGAGTATCATTTTCTACCTTTTTGGACTTAATAGACTATTACAAAAAGGAACCTTTGGAGTTTTCTTTTTTGCCTCTTTTTCAAACTCTCTAAATATGAAAAAGGATATAAGTTACGCCTTCGCTAGACTCGTAAAAGCATCAAATAGCGTTGTATTCGTCGAACATGACGGGCTCAAACCAATCCTTCTCAGGGTTTGTTAAAAACACTTAGATGGATTCATCCAAAGGATGAACTTACTAATCAAGCATATGTTATCCTCCTTAATCTTTTCATAAATAAAGAGGTACTGACCAACAATGGTTGGGGAAATTGGGAAAATAGGATACTCCAATTATTAATGGTGGTAGGTTCCTCTTGAACATGACACCATTTTACTTCATCTCGTGACTATTGGGTTGGGATATGTTCTTGTCTTTTTGGTTCATCACACCATATCAAAGCCTCTGCGTTCGGTTTTGGGTCAATACTACCAACTCCATAAAGTGTCGCTGATATGTTCAAGAGAAGTACTTTAGTTGATATATTATACGATACTCTTAAGCCCTCATTCATGTATGTCATTCCTGAACCAATTCCACATCAAAATCATTTTGTCTCAAATATTGATACATGTTTTGTGTCATTGATGGGGGATACATCAAGGCCCTCCTGTGACGGGTTGCGTCATGTTGAAATCAGCTCATTATACATGAAGTTGACTTAGAAACTCCCTTGGTAACTTGGAGCTTGCATACATCAATGATAAATTTACTTTCTCTTGGCGATAGGTATTCATCACTGGCCTTTGATCGAAAGATTCTGTGTGGTGCTTGAATTCAACTACTCTATTTAAACCATATATATTTTAATACAGTACCTTGAGGGCCATTAACATCCTTGGTTGTTTCTCTTACATCTGTTAATGACTTACATCATTGGTCGATAATCAAATGCTGTCTATCATGTTCGAATTCAACTTATTTATTCACATGGTTAGACTCATACATTGATTGATTGACTGAACGAGATAGGAGACCATGGATATAGTTTCATCCATCTAGGTTGTGATTTCAAGATGAATACAAAGATTAGAAAGTATTATGGCTATGATCATATAGACAGTCATCTAATCATGGGTCTACTCTTTGTCATTAGTGGACGAGACTTATTGATCATTGTACATGTGATGTTAGCTTTTGTGTTGATCATGGGTTTGCCTCCCTAATCAAAGATATTATGATGAAAATGAATTATAACAAATGATGATCTCAATGAGTTGTTCTTGATCCGTACTTGTCACAAGGTAAAGCACTTCAGTCATTAGCTATTGCTTCTGAGTTTTCACTTTAGGGGGGAATATGTTCTTGTCCATTTCATCACATTTAGTCAATAGGCCTACAAACTAGCTCAATCAACATCCATGAACATGTTATCTTCATCCCTTGACAAATCCCAAAGCATGAACTTTCCAAAAAAATTGAGTTCTAGGATTATTTTCTCAAAATCAATGTTTTTAGCCCCAACACACCCTGTTCCTTTAGCCACAGGCATTCACCACTAGTTTCTCCCTTCTGCACAAAAGCTGACCAACACTATTTGCTCCATTTTGTAGGTTCGGCGATTCTATAAATTCGAGAAAATTAAAAATAATTTTGAAGCTTCCTCTTCTAGAAGCTTCCAAGGTTGTTTCAACTATTTACCATGGATAAGAGTCTCGAATCCTTTTTGATCCTATCTTGGAGACTTCACCTCTTATCGGTTGAGCTCATCCTCCCATCACATGTCAATCTAAAGACCATAATGATAAATCCTAAACTACCATCCTTCTACTATAAATTTACTTCCATCCATAACATTATTGTTGTCTTTTGGAGATTGATAGTACCCTTATGTTGCTCCCTTGAACCTAAAGTAGTTATCATCTTCATGTATTGGGATTGATATTAAGGTATCTTTGTGATAAGGAAGGACAAGTCAACTTTGGGAGACATCTACAAGATCAAATACTATTTATGGTGAACTCTCTTCTATTCATATTATTACAAAGAGTATCTTGTTTTCCTATATTTGTTGTTTTATGTTTTCACTCATGTATTTCACTGCCTTGTTGATTCATTACATAAAGATGTTAGATTATGCTACTTGGTTTTTTTGGATCCTTTGCTTGTTTTATATGTGTGTGTAAGTTCTAATTATAGAACTTGGAGCTACAATTTGAGCTTACAAGTGAGGAGGAAATTAAATATTTCTAAATATTTGAGGTAGGCCTCTTTTTCATTCTGTAATTTTTCTAAGGAAAACTCTATGCTTTTTGCGTTATGTTGTTTTAGACCAGTCCACTAGGTCTATGGAATTCACCTTTTTCCACAATCGTAAATTTTGCATAACAAGTAAGACAACTGGAGGAAGTTAACTAGTGTGACATGGCTCTTGTCACTTATCTAGATCAAAAAATTTCAGTTAATGAGCTTGGAGTTCAATCATGCATGTGTTGATTGCTAAATTCTGGCAATCTAGTTTAGTAATTTTCAGTTGTACACAGTTAACTAACCTTTAACAATTAATAGAGTCAATTGAAGGCCAGTTGAGCAATGAGACAAAATTATAACTCATAGGTCTATTAGTTAACTGATTAATCAACCCAAAAAAGCTCATGCATGCATGTAATTCGAATTTCTAAAATGGAGTGGAGGAAACAAAGGCTAGTGTAACATTAGTTGTATGCTAGTTGAGCATACAATTGTTGCATGCAATTAGGAGATCAATTACTTGGGAATTCAACAAGGAAATAGGGAAATCCCTATTATTTAGGAGAGCGAATTAGGTCATATTTGACGAAGGAGATAGGAGGCTAGAAGAGGCATAAAGAGGCTAAGTGTTTGCCAAAGCTTCTCGATCAACAGAGAGAACAATTTTTCTTTTTCAAGTTATGCTCAGAGATGGAGCAAGAAATTGTGATAGTTTCTCTATTCAATTGATTATTTAAAAGAGGCTGGAGGTTTTTTTCCAGTTGGGTTCCCTTAGAAATCAATGTGTACTTGTGGTTTTTCTTCTTGCATGTTTATGCATGTTGTTCTAAATTGTGATTTTCATTTCGTAGATTAGTAGAGTAGAATTTATGTATCTTGTTTTCAATTTGAAATCTTGAGAAGTTGCAATTTATATCGAATTGCTACATGGTATCAGAGCCCTGAAATCAAATTAAAAAAAATATTGCGAATTTGTCCCTAAGGAATTTTGAATTTTCACCTTTAGTTTAGTTGTTTTTCTTCTTCAGATTTAGGAGAATGTCTTTCAACAGAATAAGATTGGAGTATGACCTGGAGGGTAGCTTGAATTTCATATCCTGGAAGGATGGAATGGAAGTAGTGCTTGATGATAATGGTGTGTTACAATATGTTAAAACTAACATTGCAAAACCCTAGTAGTCTGATCCACAACAGTGAGCCCAATGGAGGAAGGATGTTGCTAGAGCCAAGAGGATCATTCTGGAAGGTGAGAGAGATCATGTGGTCTCAAATATCCATGGAAAGGAAACACCATTTTCTATGTGGAAGACACTAACTCAACTATTCAAGAATAACAATGACCATAGAAAATTGGCCCTAAAGACAAACCTCGAAACATTAGGATGCAGAAAATTGATACCATTCCACAATATCTCTTTAGATTCACTCAAGTTCAATATGAGCTTAGAGAGGTTTGGGTGAATGTTGTAGAAGATGATTTGGTGAGCCTAGATATTTTAGGATTTCCAAAAATCATGACACAACTAATATGAATCTATGAATGGAATGGGAAAATTACCAAATTAGGAAAGGTTGTGGTCCGATTTGGTTCTAGAAGACATCAGGAGAAATACCGGAGATGGATTATCATCCAAAGCTGAAGAGGAAGAGGAATCTTCTCTAGTTGGAAAAGGTAAGAATGCTGAGGTAGAGAAGGCCCAAAGTGAGGTTTATTCCAGTCAATAAGATGGAAAGAAGAAGGACCTAAGCAAGATAAAATGCTTTCCCTGCCATGAATACGAGAGCTATGCTACAAAGTGTTCTCATAGGAAATTCAACAAGGAGCCTACATTAGGAGTAGGAGAAGATGACTTGGCATCTCAATTCGAGCTAGATTTCACCCTCCTTGGTTTCTTGGAAAGCACATGAGGGATCGATTGGTACCTAGAATATGGTACCTCTTACCATATAATAGGAAACAAGGAATTTTTCAGTAGCCTGGACGAGAAGGATATCCAAATGCACATAGAACTTTGGGATGATGGGAGGTACAGTGCTACAAGAATTGTTTATGTAAACTTTAAGAGGGATTCAAGCTCCCATCTTCATCTCAAATATGTTATGTTTTTACCTAGGCTAAAGAATAAATTGATATCTGTAGTAGTATTGAAGGATAGAGGCTATGATGTTATTCTCACTAAAGGGAAATCCTTTCTTAAACATGTAGCTACTAGGCAAGTGAAAAAAATTGTAGTTAGAGTGAAAAATCTCTACAAGATAGAGGTATATTTATCCATGCATGTAGCTATACCACCATGAGTGAGGTGGGGAAATGTACACCCTTAGTCACAAAGTTGTAGATATTTGTGCAGGGTCCATTAAGGTGTCCACCTCATGGATCATCACCTTGCTATAGGAGCGCAAAATATTCAGTAGCGGAAGGATAAATGTTAGTTTGTGTAGTCAATTTTTGAGGAGCACAGATAAGTGTTGATAACAGTGTGAGAGGCATAGTGTATAATCAACATCAGTGCAATTTCCCAGTAGACATTTGCAAAGACACAATTGATTCAATTTTTTTTTTTTTTTATGTTTCTCAATTATAGTTGTTGCAGTAGCAGAATGACAGAGAGAGGCATTGTTATAGTACATTCTACAGGTGCTAGATAGGGGTGGTGCAAAATCCCTTTCTTGCTAAGAGGGAGTGTTAGAAAGTGTAGTAAGAAAGGCTCAATTTGACTTTAGCCTTAGTCAAATTGAGTAAATTGAATTTATTCATTAGCAAGACAACTTGGAGGTAGGTAACTAGTGTGACATTTCTCTTGTCACTTAGTTAGATCAACAAATTTGAGTTAGTGGGCTTGGAGTTTAGTCATGCATGTGTTAATTGCTAAATTTTAGAAATCTAGCTCAGTTTTTCAGTTGTTCTTAGCTAACTGACCTCTAACAATTAATATAATCATTTGAAGGTCAGTTGAGCAGTGAGATAACAGTTAAACTTAGACATCTATCAATTAATTGATTGATCAGCCCAAAATATCTCATGCATGCATGTAATTTGATTTTCTCAACTGGAGAGGAGGAGGAAAAGTCTAGTGTAAAATGATTTGTATACTAGTTGAGTGTACAGTTGTTGCATGCAGTCACGAGATCAATTCATTGGGAATTTTGCAAGGAAATATGGATTTCCCTATTGTTTAAGAGTTCGAATTAGCTCAAATTTTTGTAAGGAAATAAGAGGATGGAAGGGGAATCAAGTGTCTAAGTGTTGGACAAAGGTTCTCAATCAACAAAGAGAACAATTTTTCTTTTGTAGGTTGTGGTCAGAGGTGGAGAAAGTAATTGTAATAGTTTCTCTATTCGAATGATTAATGAAATGAGGTTTGAGGGGTTTTTCCCAGTTGGTTTCCCCTAGAAATCATAGTGTACTTATGGTTTTGCTTGTTACATGTCTATGCATGTTGTTCTAAATTGTGATTTTCATTATGTAGATTAGTAGAGTAAAATTTGTCTCTTGTTTTCAGCTTCAAATCTTGAGTAGTTGCAATTTCTATCAAATTTCTACAATAATAATAATAATAATATTCTTAATGTAACTAAATTCACCTTTTTTCTTTTCTATTTACTTTTCACTTAATACATGCATAGATTTTGGCCTCAAAAGATTTATATTGAAAAATCTAAAAAATCTAAAAAAAATCAATGCTTACATGGTATATAATTAAAAAGATAAAAAAAAACATGAATACTTACATTGAGGCCATGTGTAATTTTACATGACACACATTTAAGTTAATGTATGGAATCACTAAACTCCCAACATTTTTCATTAAAAATTAAATAAACAATGATGTAAATCACACATATGAATTTAAATGCTACCAACTTAACTTATAAATTTATTTATTTTTTTATCTATCTATTTATTTCTTTTAACTGGAGGAAATGACAGCTAGATTAGAGGCCTACAACCTATCCTTTTCTCTATAGACCAAGTCAAAGAGGGGGATTGAATCTTAGGTCTATCGGTTTCCACATTTTCATATCACTTCAATCACAAATTGAGTTTCCCCTTGGGACAACTTAACTTATAAAGTCAAGTCTTAAAAATTATTCTAATTAACACACACACACACACACACAGATATATATATATATATATATATATATATATATATATATATATATATATATATATACTCTCTCTCTCTCTCTCTCTCTATATATATATATATATATATAGAGAGAGAGAGAGAGAGAGAGAGAGAGAGAGAGAGAGAGATACTTGGTGTTTTAATGCTCAGTTAAGAGTGTGGGGTATCAATTTTTGCTTCTTCTTCTTCATCAACTTAACAATCATCTCTAATACCACTTTGTAACATACCCCCTACTAAATTTACCCTATCCACTCTTGCAAAAACTTGACCTTCGCCTCTCATACACTTTTTAAATGCTTTACATGTAAACATTTCTTCAAATAATTTCTATACAACCAACTAATTAGTATTTTATTGTAGACATTTTATCAAACACTTTGTATGAAATCAAATAATAAACATTTCTTTGATTTGTCTTATAACATACTAACTGAAATATACCTTTCAATTATGCAACTCTTTTTTGTCTTTGAGGGATTTTATCAAATAGTTGTAAGAAAATTGTAATAAAACATCTTTCACACATCTTTTCAAATGTTTTTTATGCAAAAAAAATATCAATAATATATAATGGTTTGTCATACAACAATTCTAAGATACAACAATATTATCCCCATCAACAAAACAACATTTCCATTAGATAATTTCACCAATAGTTTGTATGCAATGAATCATCAAACCATTTAGGCATTTATGCAAATTCTTTGCATGCAAACTAATATAAACATTTTCTAATAATATATCTAATAAGCCATAGTAGTACAAGTTCTAAAAATTTAACCATATGATCAGTAGGATTTCCGCTCACTATGGTCCAATTTTCACCCTGTGGAATCTCCCAGATGAAAATTTATATCATAAATGCCAACATGACTTCTTTGATGCATGATGTTAGGAGCATCTAGGACGTTGAATATAGTATGATCATATATACTAAATATCATAATCCAAGATTTGAAAGTTGGACCAAATGATTAAGAAGATTTCCCCTCACTATGGTCCAAGGTTTAGCTTCTGGTACCTCTAAGAAAAAAAATGATATAAATTCCAACATGACTTGTTTAAAGAAGAATTTTAGGAATCCCAACCACCTCTAATTGTAGTTCCTAATTTTTCGCGACCCAAGATTTTAAAATTGGACCAAAGGATAAAAATATTTCCCCTCATTATAAGGCAAGTTTACTAGAAGAAAATTTATAGCAGAAATTCTAACATGAACTATTTAAAGAATAATTTAGGACGTTTGTCTTCTTCAACTAATGTTATTACACACTTTAATACATATGAAAATCTATAGTCAAATAGTAAAACAACTATAGCCATGATAAATTTCTTGAAGTGTAAATGCATGTACATATAAGCGTGCTGAAAAGAACAATTAAACAATCATGCAAATCACTAAACCATCTATGTTATAATTTTCATTAACAAAAAAATAAAATTTTATCTATTGCAACCAAAGAAAATTGGAAACTAGAGTATGTTGAGCCACATTCCACCCCACCATAGGCTCAGTCATGCTTCAATTTTTCTTCAAGCTAGTCATCCCCATGGGAGATGTTAATTCCTTGAGGAGAAATGCACTTAGGGGTATTTCACACATTTAGATTCAAAAAAGTTTTTAACACTAAAAGTGAAGGCCATTCTACTTGAAACAAACATAGGGAAACTCAATGATTAGCCCTTCCATATTTGACTTGACTCACATTCACAAAAATACCATGGAAATGGTGCAACAAAAATGAGTCCTTATTTTATGTGCATATTCCCTCAGCCCTCTCCTCTTTAGTGCTTTATGTGTCACAAATAACCAGGACCATTCAAAACCCTCATAGCCATCTAGTACAAAGGATATTTGATACAGGAGCATCCAAGCACCTTCATTAAAATTAAAGTCAAAGTTGTGGAAGGAGGAAACATGGACAATCACTACAAACCGGGGCAATTTCTGCTTAAACATAGCTAATTTGATGGAATTGATGTCTCTAGAAGACTTGATTAATTGTAATTATCTACCATGTATACGAATTGAGAGATTTAGGATTTGTTTGAGCGATTTGTGGGAGGAAATATTGGATCTGAGATGATCCACGACTTTGTAATTTTCTCTATAAAGGGATTGTGTTGTGTGATAGAGAGACAGGAGTGATATAGAGAGATAGAAAAAAAACTGTGAAAACAGAGTGTGGGTTCAATGTAGTTGAGAGGGGAAAGTATGACTAAGGCTGAAATGCCTTAGATTGTAACTATTCTGTATAATATAAAAGTGTGCTTTGTGTTGAAATTGTGCGTCTGTGTGTTGTTTCATAAATAGTCTGAATATTCCGTGTTGCAGGTTTGATCGACCATCGATCACTGTAAGGATCGATGGTGATCCAAGGTTAAGCGAGTTATTGTTGTATGGTGTGTCGTGAGAACAGAGGTGGTAGAGTAGAACTGTGTTTTAAAACAGATTCCATTGACAAATGATCAAACGCAAAGAAGAACCGTCAGATCGTACAGATCGATGGACAGTAATGGCGGAAGGTGAGGAATCGCCGGAAGTTGCTCTGGATCATATGACCAATAGATCTGTTAGATTGACGATTATCGCGTGGGTAAAATGTGTGAGCGTTAATGTGTGAGGAAAGTAGTTTCACAATAGGTAATGGTTTATTGCACAGGGTCTAAGTGGTAAGTGGTAATTTGGGGTAGTCACCCGATTCCATTTATCAGTCGACATGTAGCACGCCGTAGGAGAGAGGAAACCACTTTATCGGGTGGGTAATCCTCGTGCAAGTGGCTCATGCGATATGGCTATTAACCGTTGGATCAGAGATAGTTGATTGAACGGTGGAGATCGAGCAGACTGTTTGGTGATTAGGCTAAGCATAAACCGTCAGATTGGGTAGCAGATTAACGATGGAGATTGAAGCTGATAAGGCTTGGGAAAGAGCGGACCCGACGAATTATGATTAGGAGTTTGATTTCTTTTGAAGTCCGGTCTTCGGCATCTAGAGTGGGACCGATGTTCATTGTCAGGTTTCCATGCATTTCTGTTGTTTGTTAATTTCCATGTTTTAGGGGAAGTACGCCATTCAAACGCTTCCAATTTTTATAGGTGGGCCATAACCAATGGGTTCACACATGAATTTTATAAAGATGCAACTTTACTGCATAAAAGCTGTTGAGTTGGCATCAATATTCCCTACAAAAAAATCATCTAATGTTACACAAGATGTCATCAATTCCCATGCCAAATTGAAATTCTTAAAGAAATATGTGTAACATCATATATTTTTCTTGAAGAAATTTGTATATGTCTTTATCTTGGGTATATCAATGGTAACTTCAAGTGATATTATGGGAGTTTCTTCATTACATTGTTATTGAACTTAATAAACTCATCTTATAATACACATCTAGTAATTTACTCCCCATATGGTCCCTTCCCTTATATATTTTAATGAATATAGAAATATTTTTCCTTTTGGAATTATCAATGATGTTCTTCATCACAACACCCTATGATACTTTTTATTTTTCCCTATAAAGTTAAGGAGAAAAGATACCAAACTAAAGGAAGAAATTTCAACCCTTTTAGTGAAACTTATTAGCCAAAACTCGAATTTGAAAATACTCTTTTATAGTATGAGAAACAATAGTACAACAACAATATGAAAAAAACAATTTTAGCTCCTTATAATCTTCACTTAGAGGTCAGTTCACTTGAAAATATTCATTTTGATTATGTCAATTAAAAATACATATATGGTTGGAAATAACAACGCATAAAAAAACATATATAGATCAAAAACAAATATGGATTTGGCACAAGTTTTGGATAGCTTCAAAATCCTTTAATATGTCCGAAATGAAACACATATACATGACATATCCTTCTTTTAATGAGAGTACAATTCCTTTCATATCTCTAAACGCTTAGGGAGAATCAATAAATCATTAGGAACCAAGATAATCCATTATTCAAGACTCATTCTAACAGGTCCTCCAAGGAAATATGTCCTCTATGTCCTATCCTTCTCTCCCTCTTCGTAATACCACCATAAAGTTTTCTTGCAAGAACATAATATACATTTTCTAATGGATAGGCTTGACTACATACCTTGGATATTATCCAACATACTCCAAGTAGATGAAGAAACCCTACTTACTCATTACAAAGAGATAGAAAATAAGCACTTGTAAAGAATATAAAGATAAATATTCTAGTTCCCACTCTTTCTAGATGAAATATCATCACAACTATGAATACGATTGAATGAACATATATCTCATTTTATATTTATATGAGGTATGCAGGCCTACAATACAATGTGGTACTTATGCCTTGCTTGCAACATACAATGAGCCCTTATAGGCCAAGTGAGGAAGTATATTATGAAGTAGATGTGTCATGTTCCGAGATGATGTAACTACATAAGGAATGTATACATCACTCCATCATAAGTGGCCATGGACTCCATCTATCCTACTAATAAATGTACTCCGTTGGGTCAGTTGTCGCTAGAAGAATATTATGAAATCCCGAAGCACCCCTGATCCATATCCAATCCCTTAAAATATAGTCCAAGATGGAATATTCCAATTACAAACATATGCAATTCTATAAAATACATATTAATTATCATTTTATATAGGGAATTCTCGAAAAAGGTTGATCTTTCATAGGGCCCCATTGAAGGGAATCTATGAAAACATCAACATGACCCTAGAGATTAAGGGAAAAGCAATAAGATAATAATCATATGAACTCAATAATCCACTACAAAAGCAATTAAAACTATGTAAATCCATCAAGGTTTTTCTCCTACATACAATTCCATCATGGAACATCTTGGTGTTGAATGTAAACCATGTACACTAGATGTCAACAAGTTACTTAAAATGTTAACACATACTCCATCTAAAGTGATCATTAAGGGAAGTTGTCAACAACTTATGGGTACTAACTTTCCTGTATGCATATTCTCCCACGGTAGTGTTCATTCTAGATCCACAACTAGCCTTTTTCATCTATGTGAATGAATTTTTTGATATGGAAAGTGAAATTTATTGGGATTTGTGATTATTGATGATTTTATTATAGTAATCTAGCATTAGATATGATATGTGTACATTAAACCTTCATTTCTTTGAATAGTTCAACATCAGGGTAAACAACCATATATGGAACCTTAGTCTATAGCTATACATCATCATTGCAAATCATTAAAGAGACACTTCTCAAAGGGGACACAATTTTGGGATCATTGTTAGGGGTGTAATGGGGAGATAAATAACACCTATACTAATAATAGTTTAGGTATCATGGCCATTGAATTTAAGGAGTGTTAAGTCATGTTGGTGATATGACACCTAATTTGAACTTACATGAAAATTCCAAATACAATGTTAATTCGACATATAAATAATACTAGAAAGATAATTAACACAAACATTTAAATGCACAAGATAAAACATAAATATCATAAAATAAACAATATCACACCAAAAAAAATTACAGGCTGCATAGAGATTTTACCGTAGAAACCGTAGAAATCCTTAGCCATGAAATCTAGGAAAACTTTAAATTTCACCACTCTGATATTCATAACTGAATATTATAGCCAAAATATAGTGAGCGTTGACCGTGCTCCACACCTAATACCAATGCACTAATACAACACCTAAATATCTATTGATAATGAATAACTCGTCATCGGCCTCTCATTATACTTGCATCATGCTTTATTTGTATGTGAAAAAAATCCTAATTCAAGAATTCTAAAATCAATGCAAGTGCTTGAACATCATTGGCAAAGATGTTCGTAATCTTAGAATTCATAACTATTTTCTAAGTAATTTCAAGTGTAGTGGGTTTCCCTTTGACCAATAGATAACCACTAGTATTAGTGGATTATGTGCATATTCGTATTTACAATACCTTTAATTTCTCTAATTTATTATTGACATTCTTTGGCTACTCAACTTCGGATTGAATTCAACTGAGATTATTTCTCTTGAATTGACTAACATCCGATCATTTGACTATTGTGTCAACTCGTTGTGCCTAGTTTATTATTCCCAACTATTATTGTGTCAACTCGTTGTGCGTTGTGACTTATTGAGTTTCATCCCTATTCATCTTTACGTGACAATTCCAATGACCAATTAAACTCCAGTAAATATTACCTTCAAAGAATGAAACACCTTGACATTGTCTTCTTTGAAAAAGGGTCCCCAAACCCAAATCCTGTCTCGACAAGAGAATTTAGTAGCATTGATTGAATCTCATCATAGCCTTCAATATTAAGTACTGACAATTTAGGTGAATACCTTGGGAAAGTGGTTCCAGTGGAGTGGATTGATTGTGGTCACATTGGAATTTGACAGAAGAAGAACTTTTGTTTGATCTATACTTGAACCATTTGGAAAAATGAAACATTTCATTATTTCCCAGTAATAGTTAATGGTTTATAGTGTCAATTGATTGGAAAATGAATATATCTATATGGAACTTGAATAGGAAATCAATATTCAAACAAATGAGATTGTTAGGGTTTTTCTCATTTGAAGTATTTGTCTCATGATTCGAATATAGAAAGATACGGTGGGCCTAGTCACTATTAGTCCCTACATAACACCAATAAAAATTAATTCAATTTTTATTAATTAACAATTTGATTATAATTCTTTACATTTACTATATTTTTTTCTTTAATGAATTGAATTTCATTTACATATTATGTTATTTTTGGATGAATTTGAAGTTCCTTTGTGCAATTGCAAGTAAGACACTAGTTTTTTAATCAACTTTTAATAATTTTTCTAATTGTTTTTTTTTTCAATTTATAATTCTATATAGGTGGATTAGCTAACGTTTAAGACAAGAAAATCTCCCAAAGAAATATGTGAAGCCAAGAAAACATAAGGAAAATTGATTTATCCCAATGATATTTAATATAATTAGATCTAATTATCTTAGATTGATAATAAATATTTCTAATAAATATTTTTAATAAATTATAATTTATTAGTATATATAAATGAAATTGTTATGAGATTTTATTTAAAAAACAAGATGAGATCTGGCTCAAAATTGTTACTTTTAAAAAATTTCCAATGTTTTTTTGCTGGATTGATCTCAAGTTCAGAGATTCAATCCAATTTCTCAAACATTTACCACATTTTACAAAATTTCTAGTCCCATTCAAGATATACATTTTCTAGAACACTTCTAAGATCCAAATGCTAAATTTCATCACTTGTATGATTCATTAACATGAAAGTATTACCTTGCATTAGTTTGAAGGAATCGTTGATTTGAGTTCGACTTCCAAGTCTTTTATTTAATTTTTCTTCTTCCTCTCTAACTTCCTTCTATGAGTCTCTCCCTAGTCATTTTTTGGAGCTTCCCATTTCTTGGTTCCTTTTTTCATCTCCCTAATTCAGTTTTTTTGGCCTGACTAGTTAATAATTTATCGATGTGTACCTCTAGTTCCTTTAGTATTGCAACCATGTTTCCCATTTTCTACCCCTTATTCCCTACGGAGTTGTCAACTTGTTGTAAAGCCGAAGTGTTTTGATTTTTTATTTGATCTTTGGAAAGAGATTGATCCTTTGCCAATGAAGTCAATTATTCTACAAATTCTTTTTCATGAATTTCCTCCTTCGTTGCTTCTAAAGTTACTTTTTCCTCCTTCAAAACTTCTTTTTTCTTATTATTTAGTGGTGATTCTAATATAATTCCTTCTTGTGCTTATAATTTTCTTCTTGAGATTACAAGACCTCAAATTTTCTTTTCAAGATCGATGCCTCATTTATGCCTTCTTGGGATTGGGCTTTAGATGTTTCCAAATTTCCTATATCCCTACGTTTTTGGTATTTTCCTTGCTGTTCTTGACATGATGTCATATATGCCTCTTTATTAGATTGAGATTGCTTGAAATCCACTCCAAAATGGCCATATTCATGGTAATACTTGCATTTTAAAGGTAATTACTCATAATCAAGAGTTTGAAAATGTGGTCGTTCTCTTTATGTCATATTTATTTATGAGGAAAACCTCTTTCTAGATTTACGTCAATTAAAAATTTTTCACATACAAAATGAAATACTTTGGGTTCATACCTATCAAAATATTTCCCCAACCCTTTCTAATTTGTTGTAGGCAATCGTCACTCAAACATGAAAGTCAAAGTTGAGGGAGCTTAATCGAAACATGAACTACATTTGGGATATCCTCTTTTAGACAAATTTTAGTGACCATTTTTTCAAATGCATACCTTCAGTCCCCAAAGTATAATGTCCATATTGAAAATTTACATTTTTTTATGTTCTTTAAATTCAAATAACAAGGAAAATAACCCATTTCCACATGCATACATTCTGATATTACCTTTCATTAATGGATTCCAAGTTTCTCCAACCATACCTCCATAGATCTTGGGGATAACCACATTCCTGTTAACATCCCCACCAATGCACATTCTAAATATGCCAAGGAAGTTCTTCAAAACCCCATGCAAAGGACCACTAAGTGAATAGTCTTCACTTTATTCACAAATTTTGCATGCACCTTAAATTTGTGTTTATTTGAAAGAGAAAATACAACGGCCTAGAAGGACACAACTTCATCAATCAGCGGGGGAACAACCATTGTATAAAATCCACGGATATTCAACTAATATTTGTAATATGCTAAAACAAAATACTTGAATCTACTCCACAAATTGTGGAAACCAATTATGATCACAAAATCACATGAACAAGAAAGAGAAACAATTACAATCGCACAACACAAAGATTTTTCTAGGGAAATCCTCAGCTTAAAACCCCACTATCTGTATATTTCATAAGTCAGAAAATATGAGAACAATATAATTCTTTTCTCAGGCTTGATTTTGGACACCTAATCCTCTAAGGGTTGGTTTGGAAGTTGAACAATAAAAGGGAGTCCAAGAGACCACTTGTAATATGAAACCAAGGGTCACTAAACTTGTATAAATATGTATCATTGTGAATAAGAATGCATTCAAGGATGATACTTCATATCTCCTGTCTCCGCCATTGTTGTGTCTAGCATGGTATCAGGGCGGGGGAATTCTAAGCCTGCTCTAATCTGAGCCACTAGTTTTGTGGCCTCTTTTTGCATGTTAGTTCTACCTTCTTTCTTTTTAGAATTTCCATTATTACGTGCATGCCATTTATTATTATACACTGTCCCACTAACCTCTCAACAAGATTTCAGTTTCTCTGCGCTACTGTGTCGTAACTCCTATCCACTACCATATTCTTTGGATTTTTCTCTACCTTTGATAATGCTTACGCTCTATCCCTCTGCATTATTTTTTGAATGCTGGTGTATATTGTTCGTTTGTGCTAAAATATGGTCAAACCACTGCGTTAAAAATCGTTGAATGTCGTGAGCATTGTTTTTCACTTGGCTAGATAAAATTGGGCTTTTGTATATCCGGGACATTATTGTTACAATCTTCAACATTGCTACAATCACCAATAGGAAAAACATTTCCCTGGTGTGAATCATCAATAATAACACCAACACTTTCCTATAGCCAACTTTCTCCCACAACGTTATTGTTTTCGTTCTCCTTAGACCTTCGGTTTAAACTAGAATTCGAAGGCCTCGAAGACCACACTAAGCAATTGAGCCACTCAAGAACTCCCTTAACTTTTCCTATCTCTTTCACTTTACCTGTGACAATTTTCTCATGTTGGTGCAGATAAATAAGTCCAGCATTAAGTGCCTTTCCTATCAATTTTATAAGGCATAATTCTATCTCAAGCATTTCTCTTCATTTTCAGAGAGCATCACTCTCCTAATTGAACACAAATCCTGATAGATGAACTTTATCGCCGCTTCTTAGCAACATCTTATTTCTATAATACATGCCTCTTTGAAATCTCTCCAATTTAAAGAATGTTGAAGTCACTAAAAAAGATATTTGGTTAGATTTTTGGGATTCAACTGCGTTAAGTAAGTCATTCAAAGTATGACCATTTCCATGAGAGGTAGTCGTAAAGTGACTAATTTCTCATGATTTTTGAATAGTTCACTTAGCACTCATTGCATCGGGTGATGCTCACAGGGGTGAAGAAGTGGGATTGAAACTAGTGAAATGTGGACGAATCACATAGCATCAATCATCACTTCCGGGGCTTGCACCCGGTAACCAGGACTTCCCAGGAGGTCACCCATCCCAGAACTCCTCTGGCTCAAGCGCGCTTAACTGTGGAGTTTTTCCCCACAATCAAGCCCACTTAGCTTGCTACCCCATTTGCAAAACCTTAGCAAGTATTGTGCCTCATGAACCATTCAGGTAGAGATCCCTTGACTCTTTTTGAGATATTTGGTTTCAAAAGCCAATTAAGGCATGCACATCATTTGGTGGAGCATTCACCCATGATCGATGATGCCAATTTTGTGCCGATTGGGGCAAGGTGAAGAGTGGGATGTTGAAGATGTAGTACTGGGTGTGTGTTATATTCTTTCCACGACTACAAACATGCAAAAAACCGAGGGGTTAGAGGGGGCCTGAACAACCTCCCCTTCGTTGCACCGAGCGCAGCGGGGGGTTTGCAGAGGGCAGGTAGTACATCAGGAAATTGTTTTTGGAACCTATATTAGGTGGGCATACCTACCTATGGTTTTGTGCATGTATTTCACACATGATTTGGGCATGATAGTTTTCTGCCCATGGTATTTTGTAGATTCGGTTAAGGGAACTACGGTTATGTTCTAATCCAGGGTTAATGGATTGGGTTTTATGGATGCTTAGACATGTATATATATATGTATTGTAACATTGAAAGGAATATAATGAAAAATCAATCTAGTATTCCTATTTTTGGGATCCGGGGAAAAATATTTGTGTATATATGTTCTATATTTTATGCTCTCGCCATTGTATATTTTCAGTTTTTAAGAATTTGTTTGCAACTAATTTTTGTACAGGGTTAAAACCTACATATGGTATGAGAGTTGTTTAAGCTTCAAGGGGACACGTTTGTTGTTGAGGGGTTTTATTTGGGCCTGTGGTAGACCATGTTTAGTAGGAGATCTACAAGATTGATTCTTGCGGTGAAAGAAGATGGTGAGCGGTGGAAAGATAGAGATCGAGAAATTTAATGGTCAGAGTTTTGAGTTGTGAAAACTCAAGATGGAGGATCTGTTGGTAGATAAAGGTCAGTGGCTCACAGTAGATCCGGGTACGAAAACAATGGAAATGTCAGATGAAGACTGAGTGAAGTTGGATCGGAAAGAAAAGAGGATCGGAAAGAAAAGAGCACAATACAGGAGTGTGTCTAAGATTCAATGTTGTTGAATATATCAAGGGAAGCTATGGCGAAGGCTTTTTAGGACAAGTTAGGGACTTTGTACCAATCTAAGTCTTTGGTGAACAAACTATTCCTACGGAAATCGTTGCATAACCTGAGGATGAAGGATGGAGACTTGGTGTCAGAACATCTGAATGTCTTTAATATTGTGGTAAGTCAATTTTTATCTGTTGATATTAAAATTTTGGATGAAGATAAGTGCATCATTTTTTTGTGTTCTCTATGAGATTCGTGTGATAGTCTAGTTGTTGCTATAGGTAACAATTCAACTACCTTGAAGTTTAATGAAATAGTCTCATCCTTGTTGTCGGAGGAGATGAGATGGAAAAGTATGGAGAGCCAGAATGGAGATGCCTTTTTTGTACAAGGACGGTCCCAGAACAGAAATAAAAATAATTCCTCGAGTGGAAGATATAAATCTAGGGGGAGATCTAAATCTCCACGAAAACCTGTAAATTTGTGATGGAAATGTGGAAATGAAGGGGATTTCAAAAAGGACAGTAGATCTAAAGCTCCCGAGAAAGAAAAATGATTGATGATGTTCCTTTTGCACATGCTAAAACCACCTGAGACTAAGGCGGGGATGTGTACTTGGCTTCTTCTTAAAGTACACATGTAGATCATGAGGCATGGTTGAATGACTCAAGTGCATCCTTTCACCTCACTCCCCATAGGGAGTGGTTCTGTGAGTATGAGAAATATGATGGTGGTGATATCTTCTTAGGGGATTATAGGAAGGCTAGAATTTTCTGTCGAGGAAAAGTCAAGCTAAAGTTATAAGGTGGAAGGAATAGAACACTTCCAGGTGTTCTGCATATTCCTGCATTGGCTAGAAATCTAATTTTTGTAAGCAAGATGGTTGATGCAGGTGTAAAAACAGTGTTTGATAAATATTCCTGCAATATGGTTCAGGGAGCATTGGTATTGATGTGGGCAGTTCGGATTGGAAATCTGTACAAGCTTCTGGGTAGCATTGTTATTGATGGGTGCAACAGTTTTGTGGTTCATGAAAGTGGAGCATAAAATCTAGTGGTCTCCAGAGAAAAGACCATGCTATGGCATCAAAGAATTGGAAATATTGGAGAGAAGGGCCTTTGAATACTTCATGGTAATGGTATGGTAGAAGGTATTCCTAATTTCTCTTTGGATTTAGATTTATGTGAACATTGTGTATATCAGAAGAAAAATTGGGCAAGTTTCCCCTCTGGTGCTAAGAGCGTGAAAGGGATATTAGAGCTTGTGCACAATGATGTGTTTGGACATGTGTCAGTTGCATCACTAGGTAAGTCAGTGTACTGTGTATCATTTATAGATGAATTCTCAAGGAATACATGGATACATTTCCTCAGGAAGAAATTTGAAGTCTTTGAGAGGTTTAAAGAATTTAAGGCTTTGGTGGAAAACCAGACAAATAAGAAGATAAAGGTTTTGAGGACAAATAATGGTCAAGAGTTCTGTAATAAAAAATTTGAAGAGTTCTATAAAAAGTGTGGTATAGCACGATAGAAGACTACTCCATACACACCTCAACAAAATGGAGTTGCAGAAAGAATGAAGCAAGAAGCATGCTTAGTCATGTTAGGTTAGGATAGGAATTCTGGGTAGAGGTGGCAGGGACTGTATGTTACCTGGTTAATAGATCACCTTCATCAGTGTTGGAGGATAAGTCTCCATAAGAGGTATGGAATGGTAAGAAACCCTCTCTTTCACATCTAAGGGTATTTGGTTGTGATGCATATGTACATGTTCTAAAGGAGAAAAGAACCAAGTTAGATAGTAAATATGAAAGGTGCATCTTTATTGGGTATAAGGATGATTAAAAAGGTTATAAGCTTTGGAACGCAAAAAGAAGGAAGCTTGTGTACAACTAGATGTGGTGTTTAGAGAGGTGAAATAACATAGTTACCAATCAAATGGAAAATATTACCTCAAAATGGGTACTTGAGCTCAAAAACCCCAAGAAAATGAAAAACAACCTGAAAATAAAAAGTGTTCATTCTACGCGTCCATTTTTTCAAAGTAATTTTCAATATTTTTTAAAAATAACAGTAAAAAACAATAAAAGTCATTTTTTTGGTGCAAAAAACACCTTGAAATCGAAAAGAGTTGATGTCGGAATAGCATCCTTTTTTCAGGGTACATCTTCAACATTCTTTAATAATGACATTAAAAATAATGTATCATGACTCTGAAAAACTTTAAATTTCCAACGATTTTCAAGCATGACATTAAAGATAAAATATCACGTCTTTGAAAAACCTTAAAATTCCAACGATTTTTAAGCATGACATTAAATTTAAAATATCACTTCTTTGAAAAACCTTAAAATTTCAACAATTTTCAGGCATGGTGCTAAGAAAAAATACTTATAACTGTTTTCAACCATAGCATTAAAGATAAAATATCATGACTTAGAAAAACATTAAAATTTTGATAATTTTTCAACCATGGAATTAAAACCAAAGATTATGACTACAAAACAATCTTAAGTTTTCAAAATATTTCAAGCATAACATTATGGAAAATTTTTATTACTATATAACATTAAAAATGAACACGTGAATGAAAGAGTTATTATACCAAGAGTAATTTTTTAAAAATGCTAAATGTATAGCGATTTTAAAATGTTAGCATAAGACAACTTGATACATTGAAAAGAAAATTAAAATCAACTATCAAATTGCACATAATGGGATCGAGTTGCTAGACAAGCATCGACACGGACCCTACTATATATATATATATATATATATATATATATCTATATATATATATATATATATGAAAAAATAAATTCAAATATTGAAAAAATAAAAACAATAAAAAAAACACAAAAAATTTAAAAATAATAACAAGTAATAAAACATAAAAAACACGACAAAAAAAATCAAATATAAAAAAACATATAGAAAGGACAAAAAACTTATAAAATGTAAAAAAAATTAACCATACAATATAAACTTAAAAAAAGAAAAATAAAATAAAATAACAGAAAACAAATTAAAAAAAAAAAAAAAGTTACAAAAATAAATTAAAACATTAATAATAATAATAATAAAAGAATATTAAAAACTTTAAAAAAATTCCCGAGCCACCCCGAAGCCCAACCAACCAGGGGTGGCAAGGGGACAATTCACGACAAAAACTAAATCAAATATAAAAAATATCTAAAAAAAAACCATAAAAATGTAAAAAAAATCCAAAATTAATTTGTGAAAATGAAAAATTTAAATAAAAAGACATGAAATATATATATATATATATATATATATATATATAAAAGAAAGAAGAGCCATTTTTTAAGTTAAAAATACAAATAAAAAAATAAAAACATCAAACAAAAAAATTTAAATAATTACAAAAAAAAAAGTGTTAAAAATAAATAAAAGTTAAATTAAATTAAAAATAAAAATAAAAACAATTAAAATTAAAATTAAAATTAAAAAATATTTAAATAAAAAAAATTAAAATTATATATAAAAAAAATATTTAAAAAAATTTAAAAAAAATTCCTACCACTTCCTAACCCTCCTTCTGCCTCACCCCACCACCGTTGTTCCTCCATCCTTCCCCCCCATTCCCCTCGCCTCCTCACCCCAATCCCCCCTCCCTCACTCCCCGACCACCCTCTCCCTCCCCTCGCCTACCCTCCCCACTTCGCCCACCTCGCCCGTCTGGGCCCTCGGCTAGCGGCCAAAGGGCCACTCGTTGGGGGCCCAGACAGGTTGGAGGGCAGAGTGGGAAGGGAAGGCGGGGGGAGGGGGAGATGAGCAGGACTGAGGGAGGGGGGGATGGGGTTGGGAGAGGAGGGGAGGAGGGGGAGAAGGGGAGCGAGGGAGAGGGGGAGGGGGTTCGGTGTGGCAGGGAGGGAGGGAGAGCAAGGGGGGTTATGGAGGAGGAGGCAGGGAAGGTGAGCGGTAGTGTGGTGGGATGGAGGGAGGTGGCAGGTTTTAAAAAAAAAGTATTTTATTTTAATTTTAATTTTTTAATATATATATTTTTAAGTTTTTTTGTTTTTTGTTTTTTAAAATTTTTTTAAAATTTTTTTTTCAAGCTTTTTTTTAGGATTTTTTTAATGTTTTTAGATTTTTATAATTTCAATTAAAAAAAAAAATTCCTAAATTTTAATTTAATTTAATTTTAATTTTTTATTTTTTATCTAAACTATTTAATTTAACTATTATTTAATTTTAAATTTTGTTTTCTTAGTTTTAATTTTTTTTTTTTTTTTAAGTGAGGTTTTTATTTTTATTTTTTAATTTAAAAAAATGGTATCTAAATTAAAAAAATGGTTTTAGATTTTTTTGGTTTAATTTGTTTTTCCTTAAATTATATTGTTTTATATTTTTTAATTTATTTTTGTTGTTTTTTTCTTTAATTTTTTGATTTAAATTTTTTATTTTTATAAGTTAATTTTTGTGTTTTTATTTTACATTTTTATGGGTTTTTGTTTTTTATATATTTTTTTGTATTTTATTTTTTTTATCATGTTTTTTTTTTTTTTTTTACCAATATGAAAATCACCAACATTTAAAAAAAATTATCCACACTTAATACATTAGAAAATTTAAAGTGTAAAAAATAAGCCCTCTAAACAAAAAGGGTTGATGCTCATCAACACTTTTCAAAATAAAGATTAAAATCACTAACAGAAAAAAATGTTCACACTTGATATATAAAAAAATTTAAAGTTTCAAAAATAAGACCTCTAAAAAAAATGTTGATGTTAGATCAACACTTTTCAAAATCAGCATGAAAATCACTAACATTTAATAAAAATTTTCATACTTGATACATAAAAAAATTTAAAGTGCCAAAAATACGCTCTAAAAAAAAGGTGTATTATGAATCACCATTTTTCAAAATCGAGTGATTCTTTGCTACCTCAAAAAAATGGGTACTAGGTAATTTTCTTGTTTGATCAGTAACTATGTTAAAGATGTTATTAAACATGAAGTCCTACCAAAGGAACCTGAGAAGATACAGTTTGAGCTAAATGAGTAAGAATCAGACTCTCCAGCAGAACAAGAATTAGAAGATGAAGAGGATCAAACTCCAGCCATCACAAGATCAGTTCGAGAAAGAAGGAATCCATAAAGGTATAGTCCATCTACTTTTTGTTCAAAATTTTCTTTATCTATTACAGATGATGATCCCATAATTGTTAGGGAGATAGTAGATTTAGAGGATAGTAAACTCTAGAAATAGATTGTGGTTGATGAAATGGCATCTTTGGACAAAAATGAGGCTTGGGATCTGGTGGAGTTGCTGCCTAGAGGGAAACCCATTGGAAGAAAATGGGTGTTAAGAAGAAGATGAATGTATAAGGTAAGGTGGAGAAATACAAAGCTCAGTTGGTAGAAAAATGTTATTCCTAAGTGCCGATGATTGAGTATGGTGATATTTTCTCTCCTGCTGCCAAGGTAGATTCTATTAGATTACTTTTATCTATTGTTGTTGTTTTTTATTTTGAGGTAGAACATATGGACGTGAAAACAAAATTTATTCAAGGGGATCTGGAGGAAGCAATCTACATGAAGCAACCTGAAGGATTTGTGGTGAAGGGTAAGAAATAAATGATATGCAGGTTAAAAAATTCTCTATATGGGTTAAAACAGTCAACAAGGACGTGGTATCAGAAATTTGATACATTTATACGGGGACTTGGCTTCATTAGAAGAAAAATAGATCACTACGTGTATTTTAAATTTATTGATGACCATGTTATTTATTTGGTATTGTATGTGGATGATATGTTGCTGAGTGGAAATGACAAAGAAATTATCGAGGATTTGAAGATCCAATTGTCCTCCAACTTCGACATGAAGAATATCAGTGCTGCAAAATATATTTTGGGAATGGAAATTAAACGAGATTGAGAAAAGAGGAAGCTCTGGTTTAACCAAAGGAAGTATGTTGAGATAATACTGCAGAGGTTTAATATGCAAGATAGTAAACCGGTGAAGGTTCCTATTCCTATAGGTGTAAAGTTATTTGTTGAACAGTGTCCCAAGACACAAGAAGAGGAAGAGGACATGTCCCATGCTTCATACGCAAGTGCAGTCAATAGCTTGATGTATGTAATGGTCTATACTAGAATATACATTTCACATGCAGTTGGAGTATTGAGCAGGTTTATGATTCGAATTGGAACCTCAAACTCTCTTAAAGCTACTCGACTCTGTAAAAAATCATACTGAAGTTTAAAGTCTTGTGGATGTCGAAGCCTAGAAGAAATAACCTCTGACAATTTGTGGTCAGCACGGAGCCACGAGGACCCTCGGTCAAATCTCGCTGACCGAGACCCATGGAGACCGTGCAGTGGCGCAAACTAGCAATTGGGAAATCCAAATCAGGAAACGGAGGTTGTTTTTGATGCGCGATTAGCACTGGGAAAAACCCCTCGAGAAGGAAAAGCCCCGAGTGCACGGTCACAAGGAAAACCAAAAAATTGTGGCAAAAGTGTTGAAACAGCAGGCGGGTCCTGCGCTCCAAAACCGGCAGAATATCGGAGGCATTTTGGGCGGTAAGCGGGTTTGGCAGAAGACCCAGCGATGCCATTCACTGAATGACGCGTGTCCAACATATGAGAGAGAAAACCGCTCTCATCGCAAGCTAACGGTTGAGCAAGTCAACCACGCAATAAGAGCGATGACCATAGGATCTAGAGGCCCCAGATCTAACAGTAGAGATTGCACCTGATGGGAGACTGGATTTGACAGAGAAATAAGCTACGACGCATAAAGGTTTGAAGTCCAATTTGATCGCTGACCTGGCAGATGAATCATTTCACAGAGTAACTGAAATAACGACCATTCGAGGAAGAGTTGGCGCCCAGTTCATAAGGAGACAAGTGGCCACCTCTCTATGAAATGTTACACAATGGCGATGACACAGAATCACGGAAATCCAGCGGACAGAGGCAGGCGATCTGAAGAGACGGAAGAGGAAGCGAATAGTCAAAGGACGGATTGGATTTAAGCCACAAACAGACAGAGAGTAAAAAAAGGAGAGGAAGCAGTAAGCAGACCTGGAAGTAGAGAACCAGAGCCGAGCTAACTATAATAGGCAGAGCCACCAGAGATTGGAGGTAGAGCCATAGAGCTAGAGGGCTCCAATAGACTTCTAAGAGCCACGAGGCTGCAATGAAGTTACAACAGAGCAGGAGATCGAATGATCGAGCTGTGGCTGGTTGTTTGACGTGTGTCAAAGATAGGAGAAGGAGTTTCAAAGACAAAGGCAGAATTCTGAGGGATTCAGAGAAGCGAGAAGCTTGAGAAGCTCAGAGCACTAATAGAAGGAGTCTAGTCCAGAGAAGCCTAGACCTGTCTACAGAACAAGGACAACTAGGGGTAAGATGGCATTCTAAGCCCATTAGTTCAGTTGTAAACCAATGGAGTTAAGTGCAGCACTTGTAAAAAATTAAATCCATAATCCCAGAGAGCCTAATCGAGTTGATTAGAGCTCAAGGAGACGTAGCCCAAGATATCAGGGTGAACTCCATATTATATTGTTGTCTTATGTGTTTGCTTTTACTGCTGCTTTAACTATTGTTATATGCATTTATATATCAGTTTAAGTACCTTCCCATGTTAGCACAAACAACAGATTTTAAAGTAAATAATCAGCTGAAAACAAATACAAGCATACACCCATATTTTCAAGCATTTCTTATTTCTGCATTGGTTGATCAAATAGATTTGGGAAAATTTAAAGCTTTGGAAGTGGGAGAGGTTCTTGTAAGTTAGAAAAGAAGCCTAAGAGCCCCATTTTCAGATCAGGTGGTATTAGAGCTTAAGATTGATTAACCCCACCTTCAAAGAAGGTTGTAATAGAATGCTTGATTGACAGGGCTAAGATTGCTTGTCTGAAAGGTGTTTCGACAGTCAAGGATTGATTGCCTCATTGATTGTATGCTTGGATGCGGACTGACTATTGTTTGAGTTTGCGGAGGTGAAAGCTATTGATAGCTCAGTCCAGGAAGGACAAGAAGGAAGAAGAGCTGAAGGCATTCTTCTATCCCAAAGGACCTCAGGGAAATCCTTGAAGCACAAAAGGTTGCTGCAAGAGGTTACTAAATAAGCTCTTTAATAATCTTGTTTGAAGTTCTTTTGAAAAGACAACTTCTACAAGTGAGTTCTCAAATTCTTCTTGCTCCCGAAGTTCCTTTAATGGAGACATGAAGCAAGACTTGTCCATCATTATGGATATGGTGAGAGAAATGTATGAGGATGGAAGGAAGAGCAGCATACTTAGAGAGCAGTTGAATTCAGTGGAGAAAGAGAAGCAAATGCTTTCTGGAAAATTGCAGGAAATGGAGAGGCAACTTCATATTGTAAATATGAACTTGAAAAGGATGCATGAGTTGGAGTCACAACTCTTTGTTGCCAAAGAAGCCTTGGCCAAGTATCAACTTGAAGAAGAGGTAAACCATTCCTGTTTGTCTTCAAATTCTTCTAAGAATGCTTATATTGGTTCTTTTGAAAAACATACCAGAGGCATAGGTTCCAAGCTAATGTCCAAGATGGGCTATGAAGGAAAAGGATTGGGAAAACATGCACAAGGTATTGTTGAGCCAATAATGGTTGAGGAAAGGCCTAAGTATTTGGGTCTTGGCTATGGATAGTCTTATGGAGAGAATTCCAAAGCTGCCATGAAGGCCATTGAAACAGTTCCAAAAAGGAGTTTCATTGCAGGTCCTCTACCTCAGAAGTGTGAGGATTGTATTCAGGAGGAATGCAATAGCTCGAAACATCATTCACATGATGCAGGTGTTTAGAAGCACATACTTGAACCAGAGGGTTGTGGAAACTCTGACAGCCTTGAAGAAAGTGATAGTATTCCAAAGGGAGCTACTTCTTCATTTTTCTCACCTCCTCATGAAGGCAATAAAGGTGAAAGAGGCAGGTATAAATCTGGTTCTAAACACATTCCTTTTGATTTTGTAAAGCATGGAAAAAGAATTGCATGTTCCTTTTGTGGTTTGGATAACCATTATGTTTCTAGATGTTGGAAGAGGATGGCCACATATAGGAAACTTTTGAAGGAAAAGAAGCAAGCAACCAAAGGTCCATAAGACAAGGCAAATCATGCTATCAAAAGGATGCACATGTGTTGTACTTACTGCCATAAGCAAGGGCATATTACTAAAAGGTGTTGGACTTTGAATCCAATACTGCTGCCACCAAAGCTGAAGGAGAAGGTGGAAAAAGAAAATGGCAGGGATGGAAATAAAGATTCCATGATTGATATGGTTCAGGATGATTCACATATTGATGCTGATGTGCAAACGAAGGAGGGACCTTTGAAATGGATTGGTAAGAAATGGTTAGAATTCTTATCTAATTAAGGATGCATGTCTAGTGATGCATCTGTTTGCATTTCTTTGTGGAATAAATGCAAGTTGCAGGATCTTACCAAAATGGTAAATGGAAAGAAGTTGAGTATGAAACTCACTTTATTGCTGCAACAGTATGTTCACTTCAGCTTCAGAAATACAGTGTACTTAAGCGAAAGTTGAAAGATGGAATGCATGCCTGAGCATGAAATGCATGTGATGCTGGCTTGGGAGAAGTTAACTTGGTTTCTAAAATGGAGATAAGGATGAAGTGTTTCATCTTTTGGAAAAGAGTCCTAAAGGTCTTTTTCCTACATGCTTGATTTGAAGAGTCATTTGTTGTAAAGGCATGTTTTATTGGCTTGTTAGCTAGTTAATCATTTGTATGCAGATATAAGACATGGAAGGATTCACAAGATGTGAAATTTGTTTCTTTGTTGAAGCAGGAGTTAGCCCATGCAGTTGTTGTCTGTATGCCTGCTATTGTTAACAGTTGTTATTGGCAGCTTTTCAAATAGGTACAAATGAAAGTTTTGTGGAGCATATGTACTTCACATTTTTTTGAGCCACCTTGGATCAAGGATCAAGGCAAAGAAGTTCAAACTACCTTCTGTAAACTTCACAACATAAGTTCTGCATGAAGTCAAGGAGGAAAACAGTTCTTCCCGAGACGACCAACCCATCCAAGAAGGGAAGTGGTGAAAGATTTTGGTTAAGAGGCACTATGTGAAGGCATGTGTAGGGAGGATGAAAGAAGAGGGTGTTGTTACTCTCATTTATTGCTCATATCAGTATATCAGTCTTTTGCTGGACCAAAAGTTCTTTTAGTGGGAATGCGTGATCCGAATTGGATCCTCAAACTCTCTTAAAGCTACCCGAACTTTGTAAAAACTCATACCGAAGTTTAGAGTCTTGTGGATGTCAAAGCCTATTAAAAATAACCTCTGAACAATGACAATTTGTGGTCAGCACGGAGCCATGAGGACCCTCGGTCAAAGCTTGTTGACCGAGGCCCATGGAGACCACGCAGTGGCGCAAACTAGCAATTGGGAAATCCAAATCAGGAAACGGAGACTGTTTCTGAAGTGCGATTTGCGCTTCCCTGGGCAAAACCCCTCGAGAAGGAAAAGCCTCAAGTGCATGGTCACAAGGAAAACCCGAAAACCGTGGGAAAAGTGTTGAAACAACAGGCGGGTCTTGCGCTCCAAAACAGGCTGAATATCGAAGGCATGTTGGGTGGTAAGTGGGTTTGGCAGAAGACCCAGCGATGCCATTCACTGAATGACGCGTGTCCAACATATGAGAGAGAAAACCGCTCTCATCGCAAGCTAATGGTTGAGCAAGTCAACCACGCAATAAGAGCGATGACCATAGGATCTAGAGGCCCCAGATCTAACAGTAGAGATTGGACCTGATGGGAGACTGGATTTGACAGAGAAATAAGCTACGACGCATAAAGGTTTGAAGTCCAATTTGACCGCTGACCTGGCAGATGAATCATTTCACAGAGTAACTGAAATAACGACCATTTGAGGAAGAGTTGGCGCCCAGTTCATAAGGAGACAAGTGGCCACCTCTCTATGAAATGTTACACAATGGCGATGACACAGAATCAGGGAAATCCAGCGGACAGAGGCAGGCGATCTGAAGAGACGGAAGAGGAAGCGAATAGTCAAAGGACGGATTGGCTTTAAGCCACAAACAGACAGAGAGTAAAAAAAGGAGAGGAAGCAGTAAGCAGACCTGGAAGTAGAGAACCAGAGCTGAGCTCACTATAATAGGCAGAGCCACCAGAGATTGGAGGTAGAGCCGTAGAGCCAGAGGGCTCCAATAGACTTCTAAGAGCCACGAGGCTGTAGTGAAGCTACAACACAACAGGAGATCGAATGATCGAGTTGTGGCTGGTTGTCTAAGGTGTGTCAAAGACAGGAGAAGGAGTTCCAAAGACAAAGGCATAATTTTGAGGGGGTCAGAGAAGACAGAAGCTCGAGAAGCTCAAAGCACTAACAAAAGGAGTCCAGTCCAGAGAAGCCTAGACCTGTCTGTAGAACAAGGACAGCCAGGGGTAAGATGGCATTCTAAGCCCATTGGTTCAGCTGTAAACTAATGGAGTTAAGTGTAGCACTTGTAAAATAATTAAAACCATAATCCCAGAGAGCCTAATCGAGTTGATTAGAGCTCAAGGAGATGTAGCCCAAGATATCAGGGTGAACTCCATATTATATTGTTGTCTTATGTGTTTGTTTTTACTGCTGCTTTAACTACTATTATATGCACTTATATATCAGTTTAAGTACCTTCCCATATCAGCACAAACAACATATTTTAATGTAAATAATCAGCTGAAAACAAATACAACCATACACCCATATTTTCAAGCATTTCTTATTTCTGCATTGGTTGATCAAATAGACTTGGGAAATTTTAAAGCTTTGGAAGTGGGAGAGGTTATTGTAAGTTAGAAAAGAAGCCTAAGAGTGCCATTTTCAGATATTTCAAAACTAGGGAAGGAGCATTACACAACAGTGAAGTGGGTTTTTAGGTATTTATGTGGCACTAGTGATTATGTTCTGTACTACCATGGAAGACTAGGATTGGATAGTGTTTTGGACATCCATGTCTTTGTTGATGCAGACTGGGTTGGAGATACGGATGAGAGAAGATATACAAGTGGGTATGTGTTTAACCTATTTGGAGGTGCAATTAGTTGGATTCAAGAGATAATTTAAAGTGGCATTTTTAACTACAGATGCATAATACATGGCAACTACTCATGCCAGCAAGGAAGCAGTTGGGTTGCAGATACTATGTTCAAGTATTGAGTTAGTACAATGAGCTATAAGGATAGATTGTGACAACCAAAGTGCAATTTTATTGGAAAATAACCTTACTTATCATTCAAAGACAAAGCACATTGATGTTCAGTATAACTTTGTGAGGGATATGGTTGACGACAAAATGGTGTTGCTGGTAAAGGTTACACATTGAATAATGTTGTAGATGCATTGACGAAGTCTATGAACACTGAGAAGTTTTCTTGGTGTAGAGAAATAATGGGTGTTGTAGGGTAGGAAGAATGACTAAACTCTCATGTTACCCCTTGTGTGGAAAGAAAACAAGTGTGAGAATGTTGGATGTGTGTTATATTCTTTCCACAACTATCCCCACGCATTGGGTGTAGTGGAGGGGTCAGCGGGGGGGGGTGATGGGTCGACATCCCCCTTGTTGGGGGGTTTGCAGGGGGCGGGATCCCCCTTGCACAAGGTCCGAGGAAGCGCCTCGAGAATTTTTTTTTGGACCCTATATTAGGTGGACGGACCTACCTATCATTTTTTGCATGGATGTCAGACATGTTTTTGGGCATGGTTGTTTTTTGCCCATGGTATTTTGTAGATCTGGTAAAGGGAACTATGATTATTTTCTAATCCAAGGTTAATGGATTGGGGTTTATAGATGCTTCGACATGTATATATATGTATTATAACATTGAAAGCAATATAATGAAAAATCAATCTAGTAGTCTTGGTTTTCGGATCCAGGGGAAAATCTCTGTGTATATATTTTTTATGTTTTATGCTCTCATCATTGTATATCTTGTGTTTTTAAGAATTCATTTACAGGAAATTTTTGTATAGGGTAAAACCTACATGGACAAGGCTTAGGTCCTGGAGAAGGTTCGCATCTTACAACAATTCTTGTTTGGATTGCTTATTAAATGGGAGTGAGGCTTTAGATTTGAGAGTGAGTCTACATCTGCTTATCCGTTGGTTGTAACCTGTGGGTTCATTTTAATTGGTATGTCTATTCATCCATGGATTCTTGAACAGTCTGCTATGGTTCCTAGTAACTCCAACTTATGGTTTTAGCTTCCATCTTATTCCAGTAATTAATTTAACCGACTAAGCATCGAGGATGTGTTCCAATTCGAGAAAGACAAATGGGAAGACCACCACTTGAAATATTGGTGCTTTATTTATGTGAGCTGATTTGTTGGCATACTGAACCTACCGAACTAGACTCGGCCATGGCACCTAAACTGTGAACAATTCTTTCTCTCGCTTGGTCGTGGCAGTGGTAACAATGAGTCTCATCCATTCTGACAACAACGTTGACCGCTAATTCACAAAAGAAAGGCTTCTGTTGGAAATTTTCTTTTTCTTGGCATGAATATGTTTGATTTCATTATGGAAAGGTATTGAAGGCACTGATTCTACACAAATTAAAAAAAAAGGTTGAATATTGTAGACATTTACACCAAAATTCCACAATTATTCAATATGTTGTTTACATTTTCATGTGAATTCGACATTGTGGAAGGGAATCAAATTGGCAGTGTATGGTGCATGGAACCGTGCTTTCTATAGTGCATAACTACTGTAATTTGTGGTATCTTTGTTGTATGATGGTGAATTATGGTGCATTTTCTAGTATATATGTTGGTTAAAAATTTGGTGTGGTTATAATTAAAGCTTCATGTTGTCAATTAAAATTATGCATTGAATACCTTGAGCTATGGTGTTGTGTTAATGCGTATGTGTTGGAATGTGAGTATAAGTTTTTCTCAGAGTCGTGGATTGTATATGGTGTGGTTAGAGCCATTGCATTGATGTTATATGCCATAGTTCTTTCTCCTTATATGCATATCTAACAAATTCATTGCAAAACATATAACCAATTCGTTGGAGAAGTTTGTGTAGCAACATTCTAAAAATTGTAAGTTGTAGCTATACTCAAATGTTTTGTGCAATTTATATCCTAATATATTAATTGTAAGGTTAGAGAAAATTGTTAGAATTAGTGAAGTATTAGATTTCCTAAAAGCTATGATATTCTCTACTACTCATTATACAATAAAATTCAACAAAGTCGTTCTCACTGACATTCAAACTTGCCTGCAAAATGCACAAGAGAAGATAGATTTTTTGCAACTTGAGTCACAGATGCAACAAGAGGAGTTACAACAACATAAGAGTCATGAGACCCATCAATAACCAACAAGTAGTCAGATCAATAAAGTTGAGGCTGAGTCCCATCATATGTCCATTTTAGGAGCATATTTGCATGCATGTGTGGAAATTTTGCCTGTACTTCCCAAGCCAATCATCAGATCTTGGGACAAGATTTTCAACAACAAAAATAAAATATGCCTTGGATATGATACAAAAATTTCTCTTCACACTATAGACTATTCCAAGCCCATTCATTTTCAAAGTGTTGGATTTCTCCCTGGCATTTCATATTCACCTCATTCAGATCCTACTCTTCCTCGACAAGCACACCATTATGTCAGATGACAATAGTATGACCGAGTTTTCCATGTGAAAGATCATTTTTTTTTATCTTGATCTGTTCAAGAATTGTGGTCAGCATACTCATTGTTCACATGGATGCTTCAAAATCAAATCTCCTGAAAGAAAAAATATTCACCTTGGATGGATCACTTCTTGGAAATGGGATTCAACAATGTGAGAATTTATTTTAGAGTATTAAACACTCTTTCATTTTATTTTATCCGTCATTTCACCTTGTATATGACGGGGGGGAAGTGATGGTCATCCACAAGCTTCAAAGTCACATCAAGCGAGCTTGAGCTGCAACCTCCCATAGAAGATTTAGAGTTGTATCAAGAGACAAATATGCCCCTGAGCATGCCTTTGGTTGGTGTTCAACCTTAAACCATCTATGCGGAGTTGTGGCCTCCCTCTTCAGGTTGAGATTCTCCCTCAAATAATTGGGGACACTTACTCTAGCAGAATATTTCAACTTCTTTCCAGATCTTAAAGAGTTTTGAGAAGTGCACTATGCGTTCCAATGTTGGTGGTCATCCTTAAACCACCCCATTATACCAACATTTCAAAGATCACATTTAGCCTAGCATTTCCTGATGAGCCCCAGAAATGGGTAATTATATGGGCTCATTTTTCCTCTTAATTCAACTTAATACACCATTCCCATTAGTTTATTGCATGTTTTATATTATATTTATGCTAATAGAGTGAATTGGGTTAGTCATTTTGCCATGTAGTCTAATGTGTGCTTTATGCAGATTTTTTGGTCAATTTTGGACAAAGTCAAAGGATTTATGAGAAAATGGCAGCAAATATTCGATGGAAATAGGGAAGAGGATTTGTAGAGGGGTGTCTACTACTATTTATCTCCAGTTCTGGGAACCTTAGCTCCTTGATTTTAGGAAGGTTGTTGGGGACTCCATTTTGACTAAATAAGGGGGCTTAGAGCCTCAGTAGGTTGGCCAATCATTAGTAGAATTTTAGCAGTTTTGTGCAACACTTGTTCAGCTCATTTTCGAGCTTCCTTTTTTAGAACAATTTATGTAATGTGACTTTTATTTTTGATAATGGAGATGAAATAGTTTTTGAGCCAGCACTGATCTCTTTTTACGGGCTGAAGCTCTTGGGTTAGGGACCAACCTAAGCTTCGCAACACCTCTTGCGTTGTACTGATATGTTTTTGCTTCAACTCATGAGTTAATTTTTATTACATAGATTAATTTTACCTTGTTTAGATTAGGTTGCTTTTGATGGTTTGCATAGTTGTTTTTGTTTCAGTTGCTCAAGTAGGTTAATGCAGTGATAGTCTAAGATTCAAAAAGGCCAACAATAGACCCTGATATCCTTTCTCCCTTTCTGGGACTACGATTTGAGGTCAAGGCACTACTGCTACCACCAATAACACAGTTTTGCTCTCCCATGCAATTTCTAGTGTGATGACTTGATTTGGAAAGATTAATGTATTGCTTGAGATTTAGTTGCCTAGATCATTTCTTGTTCTTTTGCAATAGGTCTCTCTGCATTCTTTTCTGTTCAAAGGTTACTGTTCAACATTTTCTGTTTGTAGGTTAGAAATTAGGTCAAGCTCGAGAAATTTCTATTTTCATGATATAGCTAGTCCTTTCTTTGATCAATTTTTGTAAGTAGATGTGCATATCTCTTGTAGGAAACCTCAACTCACCATACATCCATAAAGCAGTGAACATCAACTCACTTCTCACATATTTCCCAAGTCATTTGCAACATTTCACCAATCTGCCCTAATTTCTGTGTTTTTCTCCATAAGCTTCCCTCTTGCCATTTGAACAAATCCAACCATCATGTTCCCTCTTAATCTTCCTTGAAAAGCTCCAGACACCCCAACACCTTCATCTAGCCTTTAGTTACCCTTTCCCATCATTTTTCCACCTTCAAAACCTCCAAAAATAGCTCTTGGCCTCCTCCTGTAGATCCCTTGCAGCCTCCTGTAGAATTCCCCGTAAGTGGTTTTTTGAAATCCGATTGCAATGGAAGTCTTTAGTAGGGTACTAGGGGTTTCTTAGCACCTCTCCACACCTTCCTCTCCCTCTGCAAAAACCAAATCCATCTTCCTTTGCCACCAAACCTCTACACAATCACAATCAGATAAATTACAAGCATAATAATTTCACATAAAACACATAAAAACACAAAAAGATGTTATTTTCTCATTTTCTTTTAGAAGTAGTTTAAATAGATGTAATTAACCTTCCCAGTAGTCAATGGCATTCATCTCATCAGTTTCTATCTCTTTTTCTGCAAAAGTAGGGTTAGTTGGATAAATTAGGGTTTGCTAGGGTTTGCGTTACATTCCAGTCTTGTTTCTCTTTCTGCAAGTAGAATAATCCTTGTAGAGTTAGATTTATTTCATCCTAGTTAAAAGATTCTTCTAAGAATTCATAGAAGTTGGCTTGAGCTCCTAGTGATCTTGCGCCAGCTGACCAAGTGACAACCTCCAGTAAGAGCTAGTACTTGTGCATACATCATTGTCGCTTCCAAGTTTGTTACGAACTACCAAGTTGATAAAAGTAAAGTAGGAAGCCCCAGGAGTTGCAACATTATTGCTGCAATATTGGTGCTCACCACTTCCATGCATATTTTGGCATATTTTTAATTACATATATGTTCTTGGACTCATACATACTCTTCATATTAAGGGGGTGAATGTTGGACACCTAATCCTCTAACGATTGGTATGGAAGCTGAACAGTCAAAGGGATTCCAAGAGGCCACTTGGAATATGAAACCAAGGGTCACTAGACTTATATAAATATGTATCATTGTGAATAATAATGCATTCAAGGCTGATATTTCATATCTGTTGTCTCCACCATTGTTGTGTTTAACACTTGAGAACGCTTTGTAATATCTTTGTCTGTCTGATTGATTCCTAGGAAAGATTAGTTCAATACTTAACCAATTTCTTGCCCTCATGAATCCGTATTTCCTTGCATTGTTTCCTTAGGTAATTGGGCCCTATGAACAAGGAAATTCCCCAATAATGATTGTGCAATACATCAAGGCTCTTCATCTTACTCCATGCACCACCAGTACAATTAGATGATTATACAACTGATAATACACTTCCTTTTAACTCCGATCTCAACTACTCTTTCTCAGAACTGACATGCATGAGTTATTTATGAGTGAATTATCAATTATATAATTGATCACTGCATGTGAATTAAATCTAATTTTCACACTTTGAACCTCTCTCCAGTTCCTCCATCATTTAGAACTAGTTAAACTGACTTTAACTCAAATAAATTGAGTCAATTAATTACAACTCAAGATAAACTCAACCAGGGCCCCTATAATGTAGGAGATTCTCTACACCTCTCTAATTCGACCCTCAACTCAAATTAACTGAACCATATAAGTCTCCATAACTTAGTTAACTCATACAAGTTTTCATGTGATGTGGAATTACAATTTTATTCTAATTTAATCAAGGTAAAATTAAATTAAAATCTTTCTTGATGCCATTTTCAAGATTTCTTATTGCCATTTTCAAAACTCCCTCTCAACAAGAAAGGAATTCAACTCTATATTAATCTGGAACCTTTTTAATGTTATACAAACAAAACTTCTCTCTGTTGTTGTTGTGAATGCAACATATGCCACTAAAAGCATCCAAACAAAACAAATAAAATAATTTGACTCTGTCTCCAACAATCTACTGGGATTTTTTTTTTTGCCGCTAAATCTGCTACCGAGCCTTTTGCTATGTTGTCAACACCACTATTCACTCCTCAATATTTGAATGAAATTTATCCTCCCGCTACTAAAAACTATTGGCCCCTGTAGCAAGGCAATGATCCATGAGACAAAGCATCTCAATGGACCTTGCCCAAATTTCTGCACTCTTGGGACTATTGCTTAACATTACCCCACCTCTCACCTAGAGGTATGGCTCCATGTGATCCCTTTACTCACTTGGCTCAAAATTACCCCCTACTGTAGGTCTTTTCTTGAGTGGATGTTTCCACTCAACCTCCTCTCTGCATCTCCAATTGTAGCTTCTGCACAACTTTCTGAGGATGCATGTTAAGAGGTAATTCATGCTGCCTCTCAACCATCAATTATCTAGCCTTTTCCTTTATCCTCAAGTATTTGCATGCATCTTGTACCTCAAGTGCATACATGTTCTTGACTCACACACCAATTTGTTTCAAATGCCCCATGGCGATGTGTCTAAGGAAAACCTTTCCTTCACTAAATATCACATCATAGCCATGGCCTTTCAATACCGCACAGAAACAAGATTCTTCCTTAGTCCTAGAACAAACAAAAAATTTGTGAGTCTGAGAGGGGAGCTAGACTCCCTTTGAAAAGTAACTGTACCGATATCATTCACGTTATACCTTGCATCATCTCCAAACTCAATGTTTTTCTTGAGGTCCTTCTCCTCCAAGTCACTCAAGAGATCTCTATTCCCCTTTCATATGGGACAACACACCATTGTTGAGATACCACATGATTCCCATTACATTACTTTCAATGCATGCAATGAGAGTAAAATCAAACTCGAATTGTGTTTCATCTGCGATTGCAACTGCAGGCTCCTTACTACTTCCTTCTTCTATGCATATTTCGTGGCATAGTTCCCAAACTCGTGATAGTGAAAGCACTTGATATTGGACAAGTATTTCTTCTTTCCCTCTTCACCTTAAGACTCATTTCCCTTGGTTTAACTTCCTTTGCTGAGTAATGAAAATTCCTCTTCTATTTCTTTGGAAGAGTTCCCGTCTCTGGCATTCCTCCTAATATTTTCTTTCACCAAGTCAGACCACAATTGTTCCCACTTTGGTCGATTCTTCCTCCCATTTACCAAATCTTGGTAGCCATGCCAACTGTTGCGAAGTCCTAGAAGTGTTAATATCACAAGGTCATCCTCAGAAATTATAACACCAACACTTCCAAGCTCATCCCAACATTGGGTGAACTTTGTCAAGTACTGTGGTATTCTGTCGCCCTTCTCCAACTTGATTTTTTTGAGATTTTCCTTTAGTGTTCACTTCTTGTGGTCATTGTTGTTCTGAAAAATATGTTAATTCCTTCCACATATCATATGGAGTTTCCTTTCCATGGAGGTTTAAGACGATATGATCTCGAACTCCTTCCAATAGAATCCTCCTTGCCTTTTCTACGTCTTCTTCCATGTTGCTAGATCTTGAGCATTTGCACTATGGGCTTAGGAATATCACTGTTTATGAAGTCCTTCAGACCATTATCTTCCAACACTATTTCCATCCTGACCTTCTAAGCTATGCAATTCAAACTACCCGCAAGGGAATATTCGAGTCTCAATCCACATAAAGACATCTTGGTCCTGTTGTTGGTCCTGAAGAGTAGATCTACAAATTCGATTCATATGCTCAGAACAAAATCGTATTCTTCTCTTATATAGTGATTCCTGCTCTGATACCATGTATAAAATCCATGTAGATTCAACTGATATTTGTAATATGCTAAACAAAATACTTGAATCTACTCTACAAATTTCAAAAACCAATTACAATCGCACAATCACATGAATAAGAAAGAGAAATAATTTTAATCACACAACACAAATATTTATCTAGGGAAAGCCTCAACTAAAAACCCCACTATCTGTATATTTCATAAGTCGTAAAATATGAGAACAATACAATGCTTTTCTCAGGCTTGAGAACTCTCTACACTATCTTTATTTGTCTCACAGATTCCTAGGCAAGCTTGGTTCAATACTTAACCAATTTCTTAGCCTTAGGAATCCTTATTTATTGCATTGTTTCCTTGCGTAATTAGGACCTATTAACAAAGAAATTCCCCAATAATTATTGCACAATATATCAAGGTTATTCCTCTGGCTCCATGCACCACCTATACAATTGGATGATTATACAACTGATAATACACTTCCCTTTAACTCCAATCTCAGCTGGGTCTTTCTCAGAACTGACATGCATGAGTTATTTACGAGTGAATTATCAATTATATTATTGATCATTGCATGTGAATTAAATCTATTTTTCACATTTTGTCCTCCCTCTAGTTCCTCCATCAGTTAGAATTAATTAAACTGACTTTACTCAAATATATCGAGTTAATTAATTACAACTCAAAATAAACTCAACCAGGGCTCCTATAATGTAGGAGATGCTCTACATGCATCTAATTTGACCATCAACTCGAATTAACTGACGCAACTAAGTCTTCCTAACTTAGTTAACTCGTACAAGTTGTCATGTGATGTGGAATTACAATTGTATTCTAATTTAATAAAAGGAAAATTAAATTAAAATATTTCTTGATGCCATTTTCAAAAATCCATTCCAAAGAATCCATTTCAAACCAAAGAATTCACTTGCTTAAAAAGTAGATTGAAGGTACATAAATAGTGGATCTGTGAGATCTCGGCTGACTGTGACAAAGTGATGGAAATCATCTATCAGTTCATTAATAGGAAGCCTTGTTTTAGAACTATGATGTCACCTTTTAAATCAACACAAATTTTCCTTGGATCTGCAAAAATATTTCATGGTGGGTAGGGAAACCATAACCACCAAAGGAAATATGATGCAAAGCTCTACTTCATTCTCTACAGCATGAATACTCACGTTTAGATATTAGTAACTATATATTAACAACTAATATATGTCCTTATTATATAATATTAATTATATGATATTAAGATATAAGAGATCATTATATATTATAATAAATAACCATGAAAATTTTGCATAAGGGTTTAGATTTTACAAAATTCTCACTCGAGAAATCATGGGTAGTATCCTTGCATGGGCCTTTAGAAAAACATAAATTCTTAAAATTCCAAATATAATTTCCGTTGCTCATTTTGTTTTTATATTCCCCTAAAAAAAATCAAAATTTCCCATTAATGGCTTGGAAATGAGTTAAAACTCACCATAAAATGCAAAACCAGAATTAGATGGAAAAGTCGTCATATCCTTTGGATAGCTAGGTACATTTCCCATCATGAATCCATAGGTCAAAAATTAATTTATTTGAGGAGATGCAAGTTTTTTTCCATTAAAGATTGAAGAAAATATTGCACATGGGGTTGGATTTTACAAAAAAATCACTCTATTGATGATGAGTAGTGTCCTTGCATGGACATTTGTTAGCTCCCTATAATACTAATGATTTCCCCATTATTATTGTCATTGTATCCCATATTGTTATTGTGGTGCCCCTATTTTCCCCATATTGTCATTATTGTGCCCCATAGAAGCCCAATATTGTTATTTTTGTGCCCTTATATTATTATTGTTATGTCGGCTTTGGTTATATTGTGACCCCTTAGACTCCTATATATAGAAATGACGTTTTGTCATTTGTATCATCCAAGAATTGTTCATTTGTGTAATGTAAAGGAGGTTTCCCCCTCGAAGAGGCTAATTTCTAAGTTGTTGATCTATCTTTTCTATCATTTTGTGAGCTGGTTTCATAACATTTGGTATCAGAGCTTGGATTCTAGGGTTTCGCTGCTCCAAATAGGTCATCATGGAATTTTCTCTATACCTTTGGATATGCAACGCTTCAGAAGAGAAAAAAAACCCATTTGAGCAGAAATCGCTCTAAACTGTGGGTCTGAATTTCAGATCTTGTCTCGCTATATTTTCAGAGATATGATCCAAGTAAGTTAGTGTGTTTACAAGATCCTAAATTATATCGCAAACAGGTGACCTGGGGAAAATCATCATAACTTTTTTTCTGAGCATCATATTGAAATTTCGTTAGAAGTTACAGAAAGAAGATGGACTGTAGTTTTCTGTCTATCAATTTCATATCCTAAGGTCAAAACAATGACACGGGGCACTTCATACAAGCTCGCTCTACTGAACCAGTCTATAATCAGGTCAACGTGGGAGATTTGGTGTAACTCTTCATTGGAGAATCCAATCTTGATCAGACTCGCAGGGTTAGAAAGAGTACTCAAAAGGTTACCACATGAAGCAAGCTCAGACCTTGGAGATCTAAAATTACAAAGATACAACATATTCAATATCGAGCTTATACAAAGTGAAAAAAGGTGTGTAGTTTTTTTTAATTTTTACATACGTTTGGTTTGAAAAATTAGTTTAAAGGAATTAAAAGGGCATAGTGAAGCAATATTATCAGTAATTGATGCCACGAAGAAATAAATTGGAAACACCTAGTAAGCAACCTGAAAGATCTAGCATGACTCATGAAGAAGAGGAAGAAATGCAACATGATATATCAAAATAACGAGACCAAGTGCAACAAATTTCACTCACACAAAAAGTAACATAAGCTAAGATAGATGTTTTAAAGAAAGACGTACAAGCTAAGATGGATGGTTTAAAGAAAGACGTAGAAGCTAAGATGTATGGCGTGGAAGCTAAGATGGATGATTTAAAGAAAGGCGTAGAAGCTAAGATGAATGACGTGGAAGCTAGGATGGATGGCATGGAAGCTAATATGGATGATTTAAAGAAAGGCCTGGAAGCTAAGATGGAATATTTGAAGACAAATTTGACAAATTTTCTACAAGAAATGCTTACCATGTTCCAAAGATCGATATGAGGAAGTTTGATGGCAAGGATCCCATATCATGGATACTATAGATGAAGCAATTTTTTGATCTCCATAATGTGAAAAACACACAAAAGGTATGCATTGCAACTTTATATTTGGAACCAAATCGGTTCATATGTTATCAATGGATTTTCTCTCATAAACAAATTGTCACTTGGGCTATTTTTATGGATGAAATGATAGCACATTATCAGGATACAAAATGCAACACTTTTTTTAGCCAATTGATAAATCTCAAACAAAAGGGTTCAATGATGTAGGACATTGAGGACTTCCAAAAATTGAATATAAGCGTAAAAGATATTCTAGAGGAGCATAGGATTGATGTGTTCATAGGGACATTAAATGATAACATCCAACATGAGGTTCGCATTTGGGAACCTAATTCATTGGAGAAGGAATTCAGGTTGGAAAGAAAAATTATGGCAACAAGGAAGCCTGCCACTCACAATCATAAAGATGAAGTGTTGTTTCCCCTAGCCATCCACAACCTACAAGGTTGAAACCACAACAATTGGAAGAAAAAAGAGAAAAAGGGCTTTCTTACAGTTGTGCTAGCAAATACACTAAAGGTCATAAGTGTGTTGATAAGAAATTATTTTACAGAGATTGTGAAGAGGAGGAAGAAAAGGAACAAGAAACATAAAAAGAAGAGGATATACACCAGGAAAAAACCCTAGAGAAAGAAGAAATGAAACTGACCATATCTTGTAATGTATTGGCTGGAATTACCACTCCTCAAACTTTCAAGATAGAAGGGCATATCAAGAAGAAAAAGGTAATAGTGTTGATTGATTCGAGCAGTACCCATAATTTTATTCACTGTAAGATAGCCAAGGAATTGAATTTCTTCCTATATCCAGCACCAGAGTGTCAAGTGATGGTTGCAAGTGGAGGAACCATAAATTGCTCAAGAAAGTGCCATAATATCAAGCTATCCATGGGAGAATATGTATTGAATAGCCAAATGTTGTCCATTCCAATGGGTGGTGTTGATGTTGTACTAGGAGTCCAATGGCTACAGTCCTTGGGTACAATAGCTTTTAATTTTCAAGAACATTCATGAAATTTTCTTCAGAAGGAAAGGAAGTTGAATTAAGGGGTATTGTAGGGAAACCAAGAAAGATAATTGACTCTAACGGGATAACAAAGCTTCTAAAGAAATAAAAATGAGGCATAATTGCACAATTATGTTAACTAGAGGTTCCCACATCGAAATCATCTATTTCTCCAGATCTCCAAAAAGTCTTGGACAATAATTCCAAGGTATTTGAGACTCCCAAAGTCCTCCCACCTATTATTGATCATGATCATGCTATTCATTTGATTCCAGGAAGTGTTCCTCCAAACATTTGGCCTTACAAATATCCCTATGCCCAAAAGAGTGAAATTGAATGTATTTTTGCAGAAATGCTAGAGGCTAGTATTATTCAACCTAGTCAAAGTTCTTTCTCTGCTCCAGCAGTATTAGTTCAAAAGAAGGATGGATCATGGCGCATGTGTCCAGATAATAGGGAGCTCAACAAGCTCACTATTAAAGATAAATTTCCCATTCCTGTCATTGATGAATTATTGGATGAATTGCATGGATCAATTTACTTCACAAAGTTGGATCTTCATTCAGGATATAACAACATTCCCAAAACAACATTTAGAACTCATGAGGGTAATTATGAATTTTTGGTCATGCCTTTTGGCCTTAGCAATGCACCTTCTACATTTCAAGGTTTGATGAATTCCATTTTCAAACCCTTCCTTAGAAAATTTGTGTTAGTATTTTTTGATGATATACAAATCTACAACAAGTCTTGGAAGGATCATGTTCAACATGTTGACAGGGTTCTCAAACTATTGGAGTAGAAACAATTATATGCAAAAAGCTCCAAATTTTTCTATGGAGTACAAGAGGTGGAATATCTGGGTAATATTGTATCTCATGAAGGTGTTAAGGTAGACCCTAGAAAAATAAAACCATTAAGGAATGGAAAATCCCCACATCCATAAAGCATCTATGAGGATTTCTCGGGTTGACAGGGTATTATTGCAAGCTTTTTAAGAATTATGGGAGAATAGCAACACCTCTAACAACATTATTGAAGAAAGATGCATTTTCATGGATTCCAGAAGAAACGAAGGCATTTGAACATCTTAAAGAGGCAATGTACCAAGCACCGGTCTTAGCTACACCAGAATTCACAAAAACCTTTATTGTGGAATGTGATGCCTCAGGAAATGGAATTGGTGTTATTTTAATGCAAGAAGAAAGACCCATTGCTTTTAAAAGTCATCCAATCAAACGAAAGTATTTACACAAAGCTATTTATGAGAAGGAAATGTTGGCAATACTACATGTACTTAAGAAATGGCGAGCCTACCTAATGGGAAGACACTTCAAGGTAAATTCAGATCATGATAGTCTTAAATACCTTTTAGAACAAAGATTATCTTTAGAAGAGCAGCAAAAATGGGTCACAAAGATGTTTGGTTATGAATTTGAAATCATCTATAAAAAAAGGGAAGCAAAATGTTGTGGCATATGCGCTCTCAAGGGAGGATGAGGATGTGGAAGCATTTCTTTGCACCATTTCTATTATCCAACTAGATTGGATAAACAAAGCAAGGGATGAATGGAAGAATGACGAAGGAGTGTGGGCACTCATTCAAAAGTTACAACAAGATCCCAGTACATCTGATACATTTAGCTAGAAAATGATTCGTTGTGGTACAAAGATCGGTTATACCTACGTAAGAATTCGAAACTCAAACAAAATATTCTTAGGGAATTGCACACCTCTACCTTAGGAGGGCACTTAGGATTTCTAAAAAATTACCACAAGGTTAAGAAGAAATTTTTTTGGGATGGCCTTAAATTGGATATTCAAAAGTTTGTGGCAAAATGTTTGGTTTGCCAACAAAATAAAATTGAAACAATTAAGACCCCTGGTCTATTACAACCTTTATCCATTCCAAGCCAACATTGGGAGGATGTTTCAATGGATTTTATCACAGGTTTACCCAAGTCCGAAGGAAAGAGAGTTATCATGGTGGTAGTTGATAGACTTACCAAGTATGCACACTTTTGTGCATTATCTCATCCATTTAAAGCGAGTACAATATCTACTACATTTATGGAAACTGTTCAAAAGCTACATGGAAACCCAAAGATTATTGTAAGCAACATAGATCCCATTTTCACTGGAAATTTTTGGACATAATTACGTTCTTGTCTTGGTACTCAGTTAGTTCATAGCTCATCTTATCACCCTCAATCTGATGGGAAAACTGAGATTGTAAACAAATTTTTGGAAGGATATGTTCGTTTCTTTGTATATGATAAATAGACAGAATGGGTCAAGTGTTTGCCTCTAGCTGAATGGTGGTATAACACTTCCTTCCATATTGCAACAAAAATGATAACCTCACCTTGGCATAGAATAGAATGAAACAACAGGCAAATCGACATCGTCGTGAAAGAAGTTTTGATGTAGGTGATTGGGTATTCCTACAGTTACAACCATATAAACAAATGTACCTCAAGAAAGCTAAGAAGGATAATAAATTATCACCAAAGTATTATGGTCCGTACAAGGTGTTGCAAAAGATAGGTACTATGGCATACAAATTGGAGCTTCCTTGCAACTTCCCGAGTGCACCTAGTTTTCCATGTTTCATGCTTAAAGAAGGTTATAGGTGATAAGCTCCTAGTTCAAAAAATATTGCCATAACTTAATGAGGGAGGAAAAATCATATTGGACCCTGAAGCAATCAAAGAAACAAGAACTCAACAACTACCAAATCGATCAATTTTAGAGTATCTCATCAAGAGGAAGAACTTACCTGTTGAAGATTCCACATGGGAGGATGAGAATTTTAAATAGAAGCATCCATAACTACTCAAGCATTGAGAACAACATTTTTTTTAAGGAGAGGGGCATGTTAGGTCCCTATAATACTAGTGATTCCCCCATTACTATTGTCATTTCATCCCTTATTGTTATGGTGGTGCCCCTATTGTCCCCATATTGTTATTATTATGTCCCATAGAAGCCCACTATTGTTATTTTTGTGCCCTTATATTTTTATTGTTAGGTCGGCTTTGGTTATATTGTGACCCCTTAGACTCCTATATATAGAAAGGAGGTTTTTCCATTTGTATCATCCAAGAATTGTTCATTTGTGTAATGTAAAGGAGGTTTCCCCCTCGAAGAGGCTGATTTCTAGGTAGTTGATCTATCTTTTCTATCTTTTTGTGAGATGGTTTCATAATAGCCTTACCTAAACACAAATGATTAAGCTTATGAAACTTGTTTCTACTACTTGGTTTGGTCATTATATCACATAGAAAGATTAACAATATCTCCCAAAATGGATTTTGGAAGTGAGTTGCAAATCACCATAAAATAAAATAAAAAACTCAAATAGAAAGTCATCAGTTTTGTTGGAATCTTAACACTAGGTTAGAACTAGAAACACCCCTAACTCCTTAATGGCATGTTGATGATAAAGCATTCCCTCATTAAGATGTAAGGGGGACCACTATATCAGAGCCCCAACTAAGCTCTTATCTGTTTGGTCTAGTGGTTATGAATCATGTAACTGGGTCTATTTATCCTCTCTCTTTCTTTGATATCTTATAGTATGTCTATTATTGTAGGTTTTAATCCCATATAGAAATTACATACATACGAATTCTAAAACATATAAAATAAACAATGCGAGAGCATAACACATAAAACACATATACACAGATATTTTCCCCTCGATCCCAAAACCGGGACTACCAGCTTGATTTTTCATTATGTTCCTTTCAATGTTACAATACATATTTATACATGACAAAGCATCCAATACCATGGACCGAAAACCATCGCATCCAAAACCATGGACCGAAAACCGTTGTGTCCAAAACCATGTGTGAAAATCATGGACAAAACCATAGGTAGGTCCACCCAACCTAATATAAGGTCCAAAAACAAAATTTTCCAAGGCACTACCCTGGATCCCATAGAGGGGGGCTACCCGCACCCCTCAAACCCCTTGTGACCCCCCCGCTACGCAATTGATGCAACAAAAAGCGGGGGCTCTGCCCTCCTCTAACACCCCAATTAACTACGTGGGCTAGTCGTGGAAATAATATAACACAACCCAACATTCTTCCACTTCTTGTTTTCTTTCCACAGGGGGCCACAAGAGAGCTTAGTCATTTATCCAACCCTACAATGCCCATTGTTTCTCTACGCCAAGAGAACTTCTCAGAGCTCACAAATTTTGTCAATGCATCTATAGTATTGTTCAAAGTGTCCACCTTTACTAGAAACACCTTTTTGTCTTCTATCATATCCCTCAAAAAGTGATACTGAACATCAGTGTGCTTTGTCTTTGAATGATATGCAGGGTTCTTTGCTAAGAAAATTGCACGTTGACTGTCACAGTCTATCCTTATAGCTCCCTGTACTAACCCCATACTTGAACACAATCTTTGCAACCAAACTACTTCCTTGCTTGCATGAGTGGATGCCATGTATTCTGCCTCTGTAGTTGATAGTGCCACTACAAATTGTTTCTTACTCATCCAACTGACTACAACTCCAAATAGGTTAAACACATACCCACTTGTAGATCTTCTCTGATCCAGATCTATAGCCCAGTCTCCATCAAAAAAGCCACAAATATCCAACACTCTATCCAATCTTGGTCTTCCTTGGTAGCACAAACCATAATCACTAGTTGCCATGCAAATACCTGAAAACCTGCTTCACTACTATCCAGTGCTCCTTCCCTGGTTTTGACATAAACTTGCTCAATACTCCCACTGCATGTGCAATGTCTGGTCTAGTACAGACCATTGCATACATTAGGCTACCAAATTCACTTGCATATGGAACACGGGGCATATCCTCTTCCTCTTCTTGTGTCTTGGGACACTGTTCAACAGATAACCTCACACCTACAAGAATAGGAACCTTCATTGGTTTACTATCCTGCATATTAAACCTCTACAGTATTGTCTCGACATACTTCCTCTGGTTTAACCAGAGCTTCCTCTTTGCCTGGTCTCTGTTAGTCTAGGTTGTGATTGGTGTCAATATATCAGTGTTTGTGATGGAAAATTCTTTGATACATGATTGCTCTTTGATCATAATGCTCATAGTGATGAAAGTTTGATATATGATGATATGATGAAATGGAGGACCCAAGTCAATTGAACATAAATTGAACAAAAAATGACGCAGTAGATCCAGTAAAGAAACAAGAGCAAGAAGCCAAAGAGTAAGATGAAGAGCATATCGAAAGCCATCAAAGAAAGATATCGGAGCAAGAGCAACCATTGGAAATCGCAGATAAGCCACAAGAAAGCCAAAGAGTTGAAGAAAACAACCAAGGAGACATATCGAAAAGATCGCATGTAACATATCACATATGCCCAAGAAGAATAGAAAGGAAGAAAATAGCGGAGGAGCATTGTGGCGGAGGAGCATAAAGAGAGTTATTAGAGAAATATCAAAGGTCACAGGAAGATAAGCCACAGGAGCAACAACTGTCGAAAGAGCGGAAGAGTGAAGAGAAGTCATAGGAGATCAAACCCAAGTTCTTGTGGAAGAAGAATGGTGGAGGAATAAATCTGGATCGTCAGATCGACAGACCTATTAGATCGACGGTGATTAAAAACTATGAGGGTAGGAAAGTACGGATTTCCTTGATTGTGGTTGAAGTCCTGCACTCAATCTTAGCCGTCGATCTCATATTAAACTCTTGGATCACAGTCAACTGCGAGGGTTAAGGTCGTTTTAATCCGTGTGCGAGTTGAAGTCTGGCAAACAATTGATTGCGATGTAATATGCAGACCCATTGGACCATTATATTACACCTTAATGAAATATCGCATCCGCATTGGAAGTTATGTATCACAAAGGAATTCCACTTGAAAACTCTGATTGCGCTAGCATTGCAGACCCGCTGCACCATTATAGCATAGCTTAATTAAATATCGCATCCGTAGTAATCGCAAAGTTCAAAGGAATTTCAAACTACCGATTGCGATAGAGATGTGGACCTGACGGATCTATTGATGATGGTTTAATATTATATCGTGTCCATTTCATTGGCCATGTTACATCAGTGATGTTAAGAATTGTGATTGCGGGACCTCCAAAAGTTGCGATTGCGATTGATGACATGGATGGGGGACCTCCTTGGGTATGATCTCTCTTATGAAATCCTCCATAAATAAAAACAAGTTAAAATGCTTCAGTTTTGTGCATCCATCTCCGGCATAAAAATAGAGCAAAAATAAGTTCACCAGTCGTGAACTTGAAGAGACAGAGGAAGCCGAAGGGCTAGCGGAAGACCAAGGTAAAAATATTCTGTTGATTGGGTTAATATTTAAAAAGGCTCAGACCTGTGATAAAATTAGCTTTGATGGAGGAAGTATAGAATGTAATTTTGAAGAACAGTTCTATGAAAGGAAATAAAGTTTCCTCTGTCATCGTTTGAAGGGAGCAGTAAACAACACCATCATTGAAGTAATTGTGAGTTTGTTTCTTGGAAGTAAGATATCACAACAGTAAGGAGTAGTCACTCCCGAAACAATTACTGCAACACAGATCTTGGAGACATTATCGGAGATCATGATGGTTATTTGAAATTATCATAAGGTAACTTTGTAGACTCTATGTGGGCAATATGAAGAATTGTCAAGACTCCTTCATATGAAGACAGATTGTCATTGATGTAGTAGTGAAGCTGTAGATTGACATAACATAGTGAAGAGGATTTTGAGAGCAGTGTAATACTATCAAAGCATTTCTTGACAAAGCAAAAACTATAGGGTCGAATCCCTTGGGGTTGGTGCCTCAGAATTGGAAGGATTGGTGTCCTTGGAGTAGGTGCTCCTAAACACAAGGTTGGTGCCTTGAGAAGATAGGGTTTGAGCCCTAGAGGTTGGAGCCTCATAAATGACCAAGTTGGTGCTTGGAAACAAATTGGAGCCTTATATATATTGTATCTGATTTTGTAAAGATTATATCAATAAAAACATTTTATTCCTATTGTTCATTTTGTGTTATAAATAAATAATTTAACTGGTAAAAATAACAATTGAAAAGAAATACTGATTCACCCCCCCCCAAGTATTTCCAACAATTGGTATCGGAGCCAAGTTCTTCATAATCAACCTAATAGCTAGAAGAAGGATTCTTAGTCATAATGATAAATCAAGAAGTGTCAGGAAGACCTCCTCTATTCGATGGCACAAATTTTGGTTTTTGGAAAAAAAGAATGTCCTACTACTTAATGTCACTTGGACCTGAAGTTTGGCATTCGGTTTTAAATGAGTACATAGCTCCTTCCACTCTTCCAATAGATCAAGACGAAAGGAAATCTTACAATGCGAATGCAAAAGCCTTAAATTCCATCACTAGTGGAATCACTGATTCTGAATTTACAAAAGTCATGAATTGTAACTCGGCCAAAGAAGTATGAGACAAGCTAGTTAGCTTATACGATGGGGACTCTAAAGTTAAGAAGGCAAAGCTTCAAACTCATAGAAGGCAATTTCAAAGTTTGAAAATGGATGATGAAGAAGATATTGCATCATACTTTCTTCGAGTAGCTGAAGTGGTAAACTCTCTTAAAGGATTGGAAGAAAACATTGATGAAAGCACTATTGTTCAAAAGGTCTTAAGATCTCTCCCAGACAGATTTGACTCCAAAGTAAGTGCTATAGAAGAAATGAAGGACCTAGATACTCTCAAGATGGATGAACTTCATGGAATCCTCATTGCCTATGAGATGATAAAAGGAAGCCCAAGTTCCAAATATGCAACATTCAAGGCCTCAAAATAAAAAAAATGGGAAAGAATGGAATACCAGTAGTGATGACTCCGATGTTGAATCTGAATTGGTGCAATTTGTACAAAGACAAAAGAAAGGATCTAAGCTAAAAGGTAAGTACCCTCCTATTTGTTTCAAATGTGGAAGAATAGGTCATTATGCTACAAAATTTCCTCTTAAGCATGATAGTGATGGTGAGGAAAATTTTAAAAGGATGGTATACAAAAAGAAAGTGTTCAATAAGAAGAATTTATTCTCTAAGCAAGATGAGCCCGATGAAGGTGAATTTGTAGTCATAAAAAAGAAATTAATTAATCAGTTCCCTCACTACATAGGAGGTAATGATGAATCAGATGAAGAAAATGACCATGCTGGAAGCCAAGAAGTATTATTCATGGCATTCAAAAATGGTGATGATTCAGGTCTAAAAGGAAATGTAGATGAATTTTTAATGAGTGCCACTGAAGAAAATGAGAAATTATGAAATAAAATCATCTCTCTCAAGGTAGAAAATGAGGAAACAAAAAGAAGGGAAGACCTCTTGAAAAATAAGCTAAAAGAAAAAGAAGAAACTTGTGAAGAACATGAAGCTGAAATAGTATCTCTGAGGAAGGAATTGGAGCAAGTAAAAAAGGGTTGGGAAAGCTCTCAAATACTTCACATCATCCTAAATAATCAAAAACCTCAACATGACAAATCTGGGATAGGTTTTAAAGGAGAATCATCAAGTACTAAGAATAATGCGAAAAGCTATGCCGACATACTTTCCAGCAACCCAAAAGAAGAAAGATTATTTCATCAAAGGCCTACCTCAAATCCAAAGAATGAAGAGAGAGTAACTCCAAGGAAGAATATTGATTCAAATCATCGCTATTACAACAGGTACAAAACTATTTTTTTTGGGCATTGTTATTATTGTATAAATTTTGGGCATCAAGCTAAACATTGCATGGCTCATAAGAATGGAACACCAAATTGAAGACTCAAACAGAGCATCCATATAGTTTCAAAGGACAAGGAAAAATCAAGACTTACAACTCTTTTGATACCTTGGCCAAATTTGATCCAATTTGCTCATTATGTAATGATAATGGACATAATGAACAAAATTGGCCCCTCAAAAGAAGAGAATAAAAAAAAAGAGAATCCTAATACGGATAAATGTGGCCTAGATCTCTTTGCTCACAATGATGAAAATCATTGGTTTGTGGATAGTGGGTGCTCTAGACATATGACAAGTGACAAAAGAAAGTTTGTCTCACTAAACAAAAACGAAGGAAATTTATCCTTTGGAAGTGGATCTGCCAAAATTGTTGGAAAAGGAATTGTTACCCTTATTAATGGAAGAGGGAAGGTTCAAAATGCTTTGCTGGTTGACGGGTTCAAACACAATCTCTTAAGTGTTAGCCAAATATGTGATCAAGGACATAAAGTTGTCTTTAGCACTAAAGATTGTGAAATAAGGAACTTATCTTCAGGAGAAATGGTGGCAAAAGTAGTTAGAACATTAGATAAAATCTACATTTTGAACAAAATTCAAGAAGATAAATGTTACCTAAGTCAAACAAATGAAAGTTAGCTGTGGTACAACCGATTGGGACATACAAGTTTTGTAACTTGATCAATATCAACAAAATCAATGGAGTATGAGACATTCCAAAGTTATTCAAGCCAAATCACGGTGTATGTGGTCCATGTCAACATGGAAAGCAAACTAGAATCAGCCACAAGTCCAAGGAGTTCTCTACATCAAAACCTTTGGAGATCATTCATGCTGATTTATGTGGACCAACTAGAACTTTGACACTCCAAGGAGAAAGGTACTTTGCTTTATTTTTTGATGAATATACTAGAATGATGTGGGTATATTTCAAAAAATATAAATCTGAAGCATTTGAATGTTTTAAGAATCTTAAAGCTCTTGTAGAAAATGAAAAGTATTCTAAGATTAAATGTCTTAGAACGGATAGAGGGGGAGAATTCACATCAAAATAATTTGATGAATTTTGTAAAGTACATGGAATCGAAAGAGAACTCTCTGCTGCCAGAACACCCAAGCAAAATGGGGTAGTTGAAAGAAGAAACCGAATAGTTCAAGAATTGGCAAGAACAATGCTAACAGCAGCTGACTTGCAGCCAAAATTTTGGAGAGAAGTAGTTAGGACAACTATTTATACCTTGATTCAAACTCAACTAAGATCAAATAATGAGAAGACTCCTTATGAATTATGGAAAAGAAGACTTGCTTCAGTAAAATACTTCAAGATTTTTGGAAGCAAGTGCTTCATAAAAATCAATGATGGCTCACCAGGAAAATTTGATTCTCGGGTTGACGAAGGGATATTCCTTGGATATTTTCCAAGGAGCAAAGCCTACAAGTGCTACAATAATCGAATACGGAAAATAGTGGAAAGAATTGATGTGAATATTGATGAAGACCTTCCATAAAAAGAAATTGAAGATCATGAAGTTGACCCTCTCATTGAAGAAGAACCTGAAAAAGAGGGAAAAGATCAAGAAAAACACAAGGAAAAAGAACCATCTCAAACCCCTTTAAAGATGAAGTTTCTCGAAGAACATCACCCAGAAGAGCAGATTATTGGCAATATAGATGAATGGATACAAACCCTAAGAAGGATTACAAGTACACAAAAGAAAAATGACGTTGCTATCTTATCTATGATAGAACCAAAAAAATTTACTCAAGAAAGTAAGGATCCTCATTGGGTAAAAGCCATGGAAGAAAGAATGTCTCAAATCGAGAAGAATGAGACATGGGAGCTGGTACCTCATCCAAAGAATAAAAATATAATTGGAACCAAGTGGGTGTTCAAAAACAAAATTAATGAAGAAGGACAAATCATTAGAAATAAGGCAAGGCTTGTTTGTAAAGGTTGTTCACAAATTGAAGGAATCGACCTTGAAGAAACCTTTGCACCAGTAGCTCGTGTGGAAGCCATAAGGATGCTCTTGGCATTTTCTTGCTCAAAAGGATTTAAAATCTATCAAATGGACATAAAATCAACATTTCTGAATGGGGAACTCAAGGAAGAAGTCTACATGGAGCAACCATAAGGGTTTAACATATCACAATGAAAAGACTTTGTTTGTAAGTTGAAAAGGCATTATATGGGTTGAAACAAGCTCCTAGAGCTTGGTATGCAAGATTGGATCACTATCTACAACAACAGGGCTTCAAGAAGGGGGTGGCAGGAAGTAATCTCTACATAAAGATGGATGAGGATAAGTTACTAGTCACTCTTGTCTATGTTGATGATCTGACTTTTGCTAGTAATAATGATGAGATGAGCCGTGAGTTTTCTCAAAATATGTCAAAAGAGTTCGAGATGTCAATGATAGGAGAGTTATCTTACTTCCTTGGACTACAAGTATCTCAAACCACAGCAGGCATGCTCATATCTCAAGCAAAATATCTTAAAAACATGCTTAAAAGATATGGAATGGAATACTGTGCACCCATGGGCACACCTATGACCACAGATTGAAAATTAAGCAAAGAAGATGACTCTCCTTCGGTAGATGCAACTCATTATAGGTCAATAATTGGAGACCTCCTATACTTAACTGCTATGAGACTTGACATTATGCACGCAGTAGGAATGGTCGAAAGATTTCAATCAACTCCTAAACAATTCCATTTGTTGGCTGTAAAAAGAATTCTTAGATACTTGAAAGGAACTCCTAATTTCAGTCTCTGGTACCCTAAGAGCTCAACTCTTACTATGACTACATACACCGATGTTGATTGGACTAGAAATGTTGATGATCGAAAAAGTACTAGTGGAAATGCATTCTTCCTGGGAGATTGTCTAGTATCTTGGCTCAAAAAAGAACAAACATCCATATCATTATCTATAGTTGAATCCGAGTATATAGCTGTTGCATATTGTTGCACTCAAATATTATGGATTAAGGAAGCTCTGAAAGATGTCAACATAGGTACAAATCAACCAATCACCATCTGTTGTGATAACACAAGTGCTATCAGTCTCAGCAAAAATCCAGTGATGCACTCAAAGACCAAACATATGCCAATTAAGTATCATTTCCTCTGTGAACAAGTAGCTGAACAAAACATCATCTCCAAATATATCAATACTAAGGAGCAGATAGCTAACATTTTCACAAAACCTCTTCCTAGAAAAGCATTTGAGTATCTTCGCCAAAAGATGGGGGTTATTTCTCTAGCATCACATTAAGTTGATTCATAAAGATGTTGCAAGACATGGGGAGTAGTTCGACAGGGGGACCAACTTGACAGGGGGAGCAGTTCGATAGGGGGACCAACTTGACAGAGGGAGTAGTTTGACAGGGGGAGACCTTGTGCACTCCTTTGCCATTGATGTCAAAGGGGGAGAGAAGAAGAATATTGTCATCAATGACAAAGGTTGAGATTGTTAATCTAGGTTGTCATTGATGTCAATATAGCAGTGTTTGTGATGGAAAATTCTTTGATACATGATTTCTCTTTGATCATAATGTGCATAGTGATGAAATTTTGATATATGATGATATGATGAAATGGAGGACCCAAGTCAATTGAACAACAATTGAACAACAAATGGCACAGTAGATCCAGTAAAGCAACAAGAACAAGAAGCTAAAGAGTAAGATGAAGAGTTTATCGAAAGCCATCAGAGAAACATATCAAAGCAAGAGCAGCCATCAAAAATCACAGAGAAGCCACAAGAAGGCCAAAGGTTTGAAGAAAATAGTGGAGGAGACATATTGGAAATATCGCATGTAACATATCACATATGCCCAAGAAGAACCGAAAGGAAGAAAATAGCGGAGGAGCATAAAGAAAGTTATTAGAGAAATATCGGAGGTCACAGGAAGATAAGCCATAGGAGCAACAACTATCGAAAGAGAAGAAGAGTAGAGAGAAGACACAGAAGATCAAACCCAAGTGCTTGCAGAAGAAGAATGGTGGAGGAATAGATCTGGATCGTCAAATCGACAGATTTGTTAGATTAGCGGTGATTAGCAACTGCGGGGGTAGGAAAGTATGGATTTCCTTGATCATGGTTGAGGTCCTGCACTCAATCCTAGCCGTCAATCTCATATTCAACTCTTGGATCAAAGTCAACTGCGGGGGTCAAGGCCGTTTTAATCCGTGTGCTAGTTGAAGTCCCGCAAACTGTTGATTGCGATATAATATGCAGACCCATTGGACCATTATAATACACCTTAATGAAATATTGCATCTGCATTGGAAGTTATGTATCACAGAGGAATGCCACTTGAAAACAGTGATTGCAATAGCATTGCGGACCCACTGCACCATTATAGCATGGCTTAATTAAATATTGCATCCACAATAATCGCAAAGTTCAAAGGAATGTCAAACCATCGATTGCGATAGAGGTGTCGACTCAGTGGATCTGTTGACGATGGTTTAATATTATATCACGTCCATTTCATCGGTCATGTTACATCAGTGATGTTAAGAGTTGTGATTGCGGCACCTCCGAAAGTTGCGATTGTGATTGATGACATGGATGTGGACCTCCTTGGGTATGGTCTCTCCTATGAAATCCTCTGTAAATAAAAACAAGTTAAAATGATTCAGTTCTGTGCATCCATCTCCGGCATAAAAATATAGCATAAAGAAGTTCACAAGTTGTGAACTTGAAGGGACAGAGGAAGCCAAAGAGCCAGTGGAAGACAAAGGTAAAAATATTCTATTGATTGGGTTGATCTTTAAAGAGGCTCAGACCTGTGATAAAATTAACGTTGATGGAGGAAGTACAAAACATAATTTTGAAGAAAAATTATGTGAAAGGAAATAAAGTATCCTCTGTCATCGTTTGAAGGGAGTAGTAGACAACACCATCATTGAAGTAATTGTGAGTCTGTTTCTTGGAAGTAAGATATCACAACAGTAACAAGCAGTCACTCCTGAAGCAGTTACTGCAACACAGATCTTGGAGACATTATTGGAGATCATGATGGCTATTTGAAATTATCATAACGTAACTTTGCAGACTCTGTGTGGGCAATATGAAGAATTGTGAAGACTCCTTTATATGAAGACAGGTTGTCATTGATGTAGTAGTGAAGCTGTAAATTTATAAAACACAGTGAAGATGATTTTGAGAGCAGTGTAATACAATCAAAGCATTTCTTGACAAAGCAAAAACTATAGGGTTGGAGCCCTAGAGGTTGGAGCCTCACAAATGACCAAGTTGGTGCTTGACAATAGATTGGAGCCTTATATATATTGTACCTGATTTATTGTAAAGATTATATTAATAAAAGAATTTATTCCTATTGTTCATTTTGTGTTCTAAATAAATAATTTAACTGGTAAAAATAAAAATTGAAAATAAATACTGATTCAACCCCCCCCCCCCCCCCCCCCCCCCCAAAGTATTTCCAACAGTCTCTTTTAATTTCCATGCCCAAAATATAGTTTGCACCAAGATCTTTCATGTCGAATTTGGAGGACAATTGGGTCTTCAAATCTTTCATAATTTCTTTGTCATTTCCAACCAACAACATATCATCCACATACAAGACCAGATAAATAACATGGTCACCAATTAATTTAAAATACACATAGTGATTTTCTTTGCTTCTGGTGAAGCCAAGTCCCTGTATAAATGTATCAAATTTCTTATACCACATCCTTGGTGACTGTTTTAACCCATACAGATACTTCTTTAACTTGCATACCATTTCTTTCTTACCCTTCACCACAAAACCTTCAGGTTGCTTCATGTAGATCTCCTCTTCTAGATCCCCGTAAAGAAATGTTGTCTTCACATCCATCTATTCTACCTTAAGATCAAAAGCAGAAACAATAGATAAAAGTAATCTAATAGAAGCTACCTTGAAAACAAGAGAAAAAATATCACCAAAATCAATTCCCGACACCTGGGAATAACCTTTTGCTACCCACCGAGCTTTGTATTTATCCACCTTTCCTTCTGCATTTGTCTTCTTTTTGAACACCCATTTGTTGCCAATGGGTTTCCTTCTAGCCAGAAACTCCACCAGATCCCAAGCCTCATTTTTTTGCAAAGATGCCATTTCATCAACCATGAACTCTTCCCAGAGTTTTCCACCCTCTGAATCTACTACTTCCTTCATAGTTCTGGGATCATCATCATTAACAGAAAAAGCAAAATTTGAACAAAAAGCAGATGGACTATACCTTTCCGGTAGATTTCTTTCTCAAACTGATCTTCTCACACCCGAAGTTTGTGGCTCTTCATCTTAAGGTTCCTCCTCTACTGTAGAGTCTCATTCTTCCTCCTTAAGCTCAGACTCTATCTTCTCAGGTTCCTTTGGTTGGACTTCACGTTTAATAACATCTTTCACCTCCCTGAACACCACATCTCGGCTATACACAACTTTCCTTGTTACTGGGTTCCAAAGCCTATAACCATTTAAACCATCATTATACCCAAAAAAGATGCACTTTTCATATTTACTATCCAACTTGGTTTTTTTCTCCTTTGGAACATGTACATATGCATCACATCCAAATACTCTCAGATGTTAAAGAGAGGGTTTCTTACCAGTCCATACCTCTTGTGGAGTCTTATCGTTCAACACTGATGAAGGTGATTTGTTGAACAGGTAACATGCTATCTCCACCGCCTCTGCCCAGAATTCCTGTCCTAGCTCGACACCACTGAGCATGCTTCTTTCCCTTTCCATCAACGTCTTGTTGATTCTTTCAGCAACTCCATTTTGGTCAGGTGTGTATGAAGTAGTCTTCTGCCGTGCTATACCACACTTCTTACAAAATTCTTCAAATTCCTTGTTGCAAAACTCTCCACTGTTATTTGTCCTCAACACCTTCATATTCTTCTCTGTCTGGTTTTCCACCAGATCCTTAAATTCTTTAAACCTGTCAAAGACTTTAGATTTCTTCTTAAGGAAATAAATCCATGTATTCCTTGAGAAGTCATCTATAAATGATACATTGTACACAGAATTACCCAGTGATGGAAGCTTCACAGGTCCAAACACATTACTATGCACAAGTTCCAATATATGTTTCGCCCTCTTACCACCAGAGGGGAATCTCACCCGATTGTGCTTCCCATATACATAATTTTCACAAAAATAAAAATCCAGAGAGCTATTACTCATACCTTCTACAGTACCTTTACCATGAAGTATTCGTAAGCCCTTCTCTCCAATATGTCCAAGCCTTTGATGCCACAGCATGGTCTTCTCTCCAGAGGCCACTAGATTTTCTACTCCACTTTCAGGAACCACAGAATTGTTTCACCCATCAATAACAATTCCACCTTGCAACTTGTACAAAGATCTAATCCGAACTCCTCACAGCAATACCAGTGCTCCCTAAACCATTTTGCAGGTATCCTTCTCAAATATTGTTTTTACACCTCCATCATCGAGCTTGCTTATGGAAATCAGATTTCTGGCAAATGTAGGAATATGCAGAACACCCGGAAGTGTTCTAACCCTTCCACCTAGCAACTTCAACTTTTCTTTTCTGCAACCAACAATTCTAGTCTTCCTGTCATGCCCCAAGAAGGCATCACCACCATGATATTTCTCATACTTGTAGAGCCACTTTCTATGGGGAGTGAAGTGAAAGGATGCACCTTAGTCAATCAACCATGCCTCATGATCTACATGTGTACTTGAAGAAGCCAAGTACACATCCCCACCTTCATCTGAGGTGGTTTTTGCCTCTACGGAAAGAGCATCATTAGATCCCCTTCCTTTGTAATGAGCTTTAGATTTACAATCCCTTTTCTAGTGCCCTTCCTTTTCGCATTTCCAGCACACCACCTTTATAGGTTTTCCTAGAGATTTAGATCTCCCTCTAGATTTAGATCTCCCACTCGATGACTTATTTTTGTTTCTGTTCTGGGACCGTCCTTGTACATACAAGGCATCACCATTATGGCTCTCCATATTTCTCCATCTCATCTCCTCTGTCAACAAGGATGAGACTATTTCATCAAACTACAAGGCAATTGCATTGCTACCTATTGCAATAATTAGATTATCCCATGAATCCGGTAGAGAACACAACAAACTAATGCACTTATCTTCATCTGAAATTTTAATATCAACAGATAATAACTGACTTACCACATTTTTAGATGCGTTCAGATGTTCTGTCACGTCTCCATCTTTCATCCTTAGGTTATACAGCTTTTTCCATAGGAACAATTTATTCACTAGAGACTTAGATTAGTACAAAGTCCCTAACTTGTCCCACAAATCCTTCATCATAGCTTCCCCTGATACATTCAACAATACTGAATCTGAGACACATAATCGTATTGCGCTCTTAGCCTTCCAATCCAACTTCTTCCATTCTTTTTCAGACACTCCCACTGGTTTAGTAACTGGATCTACTGGTGACCCACTGATCTTTATCCACCAACAGATCGTCCATCTTGAGTTTCCATAACTGTTGTGGGGAAAAATTCCTATTTAGGACGATCCTATCCACCTAAGGTGTGACAGCGCCTTAGCAACAAACGAATACAGCTATCATGATTTCTTCCTTTATGAAATATGAAAGAGAGGAGATTGGTAGACTTACCGTTGTCTTTCGGTTGTCCCTCGAACTAGATCCTCTTCTCTTTGTGTGTCCACAGCTACTTGCTTCCTCGCTTGATCAAGAGAACAACTACTTGAATCCCACGAGATCACAAGAGAACAACTACCTGTGACAAGAGAACAGCTACTTGCAACAAGAGAAGAACACAATACAAAGGCAAATATACATATTCATAAATGATTCAGGATTAGAAGTAAATCAAATATACTAATGCAATTACACAAAATACACCAGCATATAGGAAAGAATCAAGATAGCTTTATTGAAAGTAACAGGGTTCAGGAAGAGATACAACCCATAGGGCTCCAACCCAGCATCTCCTTCCCAGCAGAATGGAATTCCTTCTTCAGCTCCTTTCAAAGCATAACACACCCAATATTTCTAGCCACAAACCAACAACAATTCTTTGCAAATACCAAATTCCAGCCTCCCTGACCTCATGGAGAGAGATCTATATATAGGAGTTTTGGAGAGAGGATGAGTCAGCTTGAGGCTGGTCTGAGACTGACTAGTGTCCTCTCCCACTTCAGTTCTTGAGTCCACTTGGAGGTTCTTGCTTCCACTTGGAGATTTGGAACCTCTTACTCATCACCAGTCGAATTCCCTGATCCAAGTGTCATTTTGGAAGCTTCCTGGGCATTGACACCTTGAGAAATGACTCTGCCACTTGTCCAAACTCGCTCAGCGCAGGTAGCCTTCTTTGCAGTTGAAATTCAACGCAGGTAGACAGTGGAGCAATTGACATTCAGCGCAGATGCTCAGTGGAGCAGTTGACATGATCCAGAATTGCCTTGTTTTTGAGTGTTTTCAGGTGGAGAACTTTTGTTAAGTGCTGTGGTTTGTTGGCCTTGTTCCTCTAGGGCTAGGAACAACATGTTTAGGGACTTTGGATCCCTTGATTATTGACATTTCATGCTCAGTGATGCAAGGCACAAAAATGTCTATAACAATAACTCAAAACTCTAACCATTAAATTTCTCGATCTCTATCTTTCCATTGCTCACCATCTTCTTTCACCACCAGAATCGATCTCGTAGATCTCCCACTGAACAGGGTCTATGACAGGCCCGAGCGAAACCCCTCAGCAACAAAGGCGTCCCCTTGAAGCCGAAACAACTTTGATAGCAAATGTAGGTTTTAACCCTGTACAGAAATTACTTGCATACGAACTCTAAAACACCAAAAATAAACAATGCGAGAGCATAACACATAAAACACATATACACAGATATTTTCCCATGGATCCCAAAACTGGGACTACCAGCTTGATTTTTCATTATGTTCCTTTCAATGGTACAATACACATTTATAAATGCCGAAGCATCCAATACCATGGACCGAAAACCATCGCGTTCAAAACCATGTGTGAAAATCACGCACAAACGCCCTGTGGACCCCTGTTATGCAATTGGTGCAACGAAGGGGGGGGCTCCACCCCCCTTCTAACCCCCTGGTTAACTACGTGGGCTAGTCATGGAAATAATATAACACAACCCAACAATTACTTGCCAATAGAAAGTGACAAATCATATTTTCCCTCTTATAAATATCATGCAAGAAAGTGATCCTTAAGCTGATTCTATGGCTCAGCCAAACTACACCTAAGTTCCACCCCTGTATTAGGGGACTTCTAGAATGTAAAATTTAAATCTAAATCCAAATTTATTCTAGTATGCAAGTAAAAGTGATAGAAGGAAAAATTATGAGGGATTCTTGGAGCTCTGCAACCCTAATGACCTTGCAGCCATGAGGTAGGCGGCGCGAAAAACCTCAAAAATAAGCAAATAGGCATGGAAAGAAGAGGACAGGTGGCTCAGAAATGGCAAAAGAGACTAGGAGGGGAGAGATCCCCTCCTACAGATATGCAACAATAGGAGAAGGAACAAGCAACATCAAAGCAGATGTTGAACAAAGGACACCGGGACCAGTCTTGGGAGCCCGCTGGCAAGTAGGAAGTAAAGGAAAATGTCTGCCTTGTGCAGCGGAGAAACTGAGGTTTGTTATTCCAATGAACAAACTGGAAAGGTACAGAAGTTACATGAAAGACCATGCAATGATTTTCAAGTTCATCGGAGTCTGGCCCTCAGAGAAAGAATTGACAAGATGGATCCAGCAGAAATGGTAGCCACACGACCACATCAAACTAAAGCTAGGCACATGAGGATTCTTCATGGTAATCTTCTCAAACCTACAAGACAAAGAAAAAGTTTTTGAAAATGGCCCATATTTCCATAACAATGCAGGTTTATTTATGAGGTATCATGAGGAATGCTATAATCCAGATAAAGAGAAATTCCTAGCAACACCTGTATGGGTTAGACTGTTTGGACTACCTATGGATTTCTGGGACCCAGAGATACTGGAAGGAATAGGGAATACCATAGGCAGCTTTGTAAAGATAGCGGAATCAACTAAAAGAGGAAGATATACCTCGTATGCAAGAATATGTGTTTATATGAACATTGCAAACCCTATACCAGGTGCAGTTGAACTAGAATATCATGAGGAGGTCTGGCAGCAGGCGTTGGACTATGAACACATACCTTTTAGATGCAGAAAATGTCATGAATATGGACACCTTTTCAAGGAATGCCCCTTAAATGTAGAGGAAGAGGAAAGAAAGACTAAGCAACAGAGGAAAACCACTGAAGACAATGAGGGGTTTCAAGAAATAAAAACCAAGAAACGACCTACCAAGGAAACCCCTAAGGAAGGTAGAAAAGAACAACAAACCAAAGTAAAAGAGACAAATAGGTTTGAAATATTGCAGACAGAAGAAGGAGAGGAAGAAACTTGAGGTATGGACTACCAAGAGGAACCAGAACATGAAGGTAGAACAAATTAGGACATCAACAACAAGAAGTAAAAAGTTAAAGGAGAAACAGAGGCAAAGGGGAGAAAAGAAAAGGAGGAACACCAGGAGAATGAAGTAATGGAAGTAGACATAAATAAAGGGGATGACCCAACAACAGTAGAGGAAATTCCAATAAACCCACTGGATAAGTGGCGAAACCTAGATGAGAGGTTTATCCCAGAAGAAGATAAAAAATTATACAAAGAAATATTCCAAAAATACAAAGAAAAACGGGAGCACGGAACTACAGGGATGAATGAACACTTAGGAACACAACATGACAATATCCAGGAACATCAAAAGAAAGGGTAAGGAGGAAAAGAACGAGGATGAAAGAACCTACAAGAATCAATTCAATTAATGGGAGAAATGTTAGTCAATACAGGAAGAGTAGTGCTGCTTTTAATGGTCTTCCATTAAACAACCCAACCTTCCCAATGATTATTACATCATGGAATATAAGAGGGATTAACAACAAGGGTAAGAAAAGGTACCTAGCAGAGAGGATCAAAAAAGAAAAACCTCAAATTATGTTGCTTCAAGAAACAAAAATAACGGGGGCGAAAATGGAGGAAATTCTAAAAAAAATCAAGCCCTCTTATGAAAGTATGACATTAGATTCAAAAGGGAGTGCAAGGAGTATTGCAATCTTGTGGAATCCAACAGAAGTAATGGTTGACTTATGGATAGGAATGAGAAGGATTCTCTCAGGGAGATTCAGAATGGTAGGACATAAAGACTGGTTCCTTGTATCAGCGGTGTATGGGCCTCACATACCGATAGAGAGAGAGGCCTTCCTAACACAGTTTCTTCGACTGGGAAACCTACACATAGAAAAACTGTGGGTGATAGTAGGAGATTTTAATATGATCACAACCACAACGGAAAAGAAAGGAGGACTACAACAGGAGGATGCAGATATGGAGAGATTTAGGGAAACCCAGACAACCCTACAATTGATTGATATAAACACTATCAATGGAAAATACACCTGGAATAATAGAAGAGGAGGCAACAGGCAGATAGCCTCCAGACTGGACAGGTTCTTAGCAACAGAACACTTCCTTGGGAAAGATATATTCTATGAAGCAACGATCTTACCATGCCAAGGATCAGACCACTGGCCAATAAAACTTGAAATTGCCATGAACAATCAGAACCAGCACAAAACTTTAAGGTTTGAAGCCTTCTGGCTAAGAGACCCAACCCTCATAGAAAAGATGGAAAACTAGTGGTAGAATAGCGAAGAGGAAATACAAGGCAAGAATAAGATGCACACACTCCAACTGAGACTTAAGGAGTTGAAAAGAAAAATTAAGACTTGGAACAAAGAAGAATTTGGCAACATACATAAAGACAAGGAACAACTCCAAATAGCAATGAAAAGGATACAACAAAAAATAATAGAAGAAGGGAGAACAGAGGAGCTCGCGCAAGAAGAAGGAGGGGTGCTAATTAGATTGGAGGAAAGAAGAAAACAGGAGGAAATCCTATGGCATCAAAAATCAAGGGTACAATGGTTAAAAGAGGGAGAACGGAACACAAAATTCTTCCACAGAGCAATGCAGCAACATAGGCAACAAATAGAATTTTCTCCCTAAAAAACAAATAAGGTAACAGGGTAATCCAGAGAGAGGAAATGGAAAATCTCCTAATCCAACATTTCAAGGGCATACTGACAGAGCCACAAAGTAACAGAGAAGAGGAGATATCAAAGATAAGTCAATACATCCCAAAAAAGGTCCACGGGGAACAAAACCTAGCTCTCCTAAGGGTAATCACCGAGAAAGTGGTAGAGGAAGTAGTAAAGACAGTGGCTAAAAATAAAGCTCCTGGCCCGGATGGATTTATAGCAGAGTTCTTTCAAGCAACATGGAGCTTTATGAAAAAAGATATCGTTAGCACAGTAGAAGAATCAAGATGCAATAAAAGAATGCATCTAGCATGGAATGCAACCTTTCTGGCATTAATACCAAAGCTACAACAAGCTGAAGAACCTCATAGCTTTAGACCAATAGCTCTTTGTAATGTAATCTATAAAATTCTAGCTACCATAATGGTAAAACGATGACAACCTCTACTCCCAGAATTGATAACAAAAGAACAAATATGGTTTTTGAGAGGGAGACAGATAGTGGATGTGATTGTTGTCGCTCAAGAGGTGATTCATTCCTTAAAGAAGATGGTGAATAAAGGAATGATGGTTAAACTTGACTTAGCAAAAGCCTACGATAAACTTAGCTAGCAATATCTTCAAAAAATTCTACAAGCCTATGGATTTGACAATAGATGGATAGCGTGGATAATGTCAATGTTATCCACAGCAAGAATGTTAATCCTGCTTAATGAGACCCCTACAAACACCTTTAAACCATCCCGCGGCCTAAGATAGGGAGATCCACTTTCACCGTTCCTGTTTATTCTAGCAGCGGATGGTTTAGGTAAATTAATCAATGCAAGAGTAAGCAGAGGGGAGTTCAAAGGGCTGAGATTATGGGGGGAAGACTTAACCATTACACATCAACAATTCGTGGATGATGTAATGATGTATAGTCAAGCAAATCTCAAGGAAGCAAAAAAACTAGGGGAGATCCTTACAGAATTCACAAAAGCATCAGGAACAGAGGTGAATAAGGAGAAAACTAAAATATTCTTCTTTAACACTCCAAGGGTGGGCCAAGCCTTCCTAGCAAGAATAATGGGGTTCAAAATTGGACAGTTTCCAACTAAATACTTAGGAGTACAACTGAGTGATCAGCAGAACATAATAGTGAATTGGAAAGGATTGCTAGGGAAAATTCAAAAAAGAATGGACAATTGGACATTCAGAATGCTCAACACCCCGAGCTGCCTTATACTCTTGAAGTCAGTCCTTCAAGCTATGCCAGTATATCAGATGGCTAGTCAAGCGATCCCTAAAACCATATGCGAGAAAATGGTGCAAATCTTCAAAAAATTTATGTGGAAATGGTAAAACAAATCAAAAAAGTGGGCTTTACTTTCATGGACATGGTTAAGCAAGTCTGTCATAGAGGGGGGCCTAGGACTAAGAGACCCTTACATATTAAACCAAGTCATGGGGGAAAAATTATGGTGGAGATGGGTTCAAGGAGGGAACGACCTATGGAAATTGCTATGGGAAAAGAAATATGAGATAGCAAGGACTTCGAAAGGAAAACTCTGAACACTATCAGAAAGTAAAGGCTCAGCATTTGGAACCTAGCAAGCCTGAACATAGCCTTGATAAGAGACCATAGTTTTTGGGAAATTCGAGAGGGGGATAAAGCAGATTTTTGGCAGGAGGTGTGGCAATAGAGAGGAATCCTGAATCAGGAACCTCAGCTCCAAGAAATCCAACAGTACACAAACCAAATAGTGGAAGATGTAGTAAGAAACTATTGGGTAGTGGAACATAATAGTTACTGGAGAAAATGGAAGACGAAGAGTGACTGGCCCAAAGCCCCAGAAACTGATCAATGGATAAATTATCAAAAAGAATTGGCAACCATGAAAATTGCAATTAAAAAAGGATCAGATATAATAAGATGGGGTAAATGCATAAAAGGCATGTTCACAATCTCAGAAGGTTACCATATACAGACAGGAGGAGTTGGAAACTCAGAAATAAAAAAATGGAAAAGAATATGGCAGTTAAAAACTTGGCCAAAAGTGGTGTTTTTTACTTGGACAGTGTTGCATGGGCGCGCCTTAACTTGGGACCAATTAAGAAGGAAAGGGACGCATGGGTCCTCGCGATGTGCATTGTGCCAAAACCAAGAAGAAACCATGGAGCATGTCGCAAACTCCTGCAGTATAAGTAACAACCTATGGAAAAACCACCAACAACTATTCGAGATTACAGATAGGAATATAGGGAGCATAAAAACAACAATAGAGAAGTGGAGCAGCAAGCCATACTGCAACACAATCCTGAACCATGCATGGAGCCTGTAAATTGGGTTTCTCCTGTGGAACCTTTGGAAGGCACGAAACAGGGTAATATTTAGCGAAGAGAAAAAAGACAAAGGGGAAATATGGAACCAAATCATGAAAAACATAAGAGAAATAGTAATTCTAGAAAACTGGAATGAGGACGACTAGAAGACGGAAGGAACGGAGACCCGCATTATGAACCAACTAGAAATCAAAGTAAAAAACACAAACAGGATATGGAAGGAACATGATGCAGGCAAAGCAAGAGCCGAAGAACGATATAGGAACCTGCCACAAGGGTTCATAAAGCTAAATTTCGATGAGGCAACCCAGGGGAGGCTGGCATAGGAGGTATATTCAGAGACGAGGAAGGGAAGATTAAATGGACCTATGCAATGGACTACGGCATTTCCACGAACAACGAAGTAGAATACCACACGCTAAACAGGGGACTAGAGATAGCGATAAGAGAAGGGTATCAAAGTTTGCAGATAGAAGGTGACTCCATGCTGGTAATAGAAACAATGAAACAACTACAGCAGGGAACAATAGCTGAAAAGTTGAGCAAAAGCTAGAGGACGGCTTGGGTAATAACAGAATTACAACAGAAACTACAGAAGATTGCATACACCATACCGTCCCATGTGAAAAGGAAAGGAAATGCCCCAGTGGACCTCCTCGTGAATTGGGGATGCCGAAATAGAGAGCAACAGTTAGATGCGGGAGGGGAAGAGCTTAATCAGAAAGAGGAAATGAAACAAATGATACAGGCAGTCGAAGAAGATAGGCGGCATAGCAAGCATCTAGAGAATTCGGTTGATGCTGATGGGAGGGAAGAAGGACAAGAGCAGGTGCAGGAAGGAAAGAACAGATCACCCACAAAACAGAAAAGGACAAACGAAAGGACATAGATGAATCAGATGATGGAAGAGGGCAGAGATAGGACAGCCCCGAGAATAGTGGGGGCAGAAATGGAAAGGTGTGGAAGAAGGGAGGGAAGGACATCAAGACCGAGAAGGGGTAGCAAGTGGATGCCAAATGGCAGCACGGAGTCAGCAAATGAACGGTAAGAGCAGCCGGGAGAAGAAAGAAATAAATGAAGAACGGAGGACAAGACAGATGGGTAGCATCCCAAGGCAAGTGGGAAGAAAGGCGGGCCAAGGAAGGAAGGAAGAGCGGACAACTGGCGGTAGAATTAAGACAGGAGAATGTTAAAGGAATAGAGTCAGAGGGAAACCATGCATTTTGCATGTGGACGCGAAAGAAGGAAGGTGGCGAGAGAGAATGCACAGAACACAAACGAGAGCTGCAGGAGATAGAACAGTGCAACCAGGTAGACGAGTATGTAAAATTTCCCTCTCCATCCTTCAAAAAAATATTTAGTTTGAAGTATAGAGTAGGCTTGAAGATAGATAGGGATGATCTTCAGAATCTCAGAAGCAAGTATAGAGATAAGGTAGTCTGGGACAGGGAAGAATCCTTGGGGGCTATGGCCGGGAAGGGTGAGCATCAAAGTAATGTGAGGGGGAGAAAGGAAATGGAGGACCCAACCATCCATGACCCCTGTAACAGAATTGATGCATCGGGCAATTCCAGCCCAGAGACTCAGCCTGTTGAGGTGAACCCTGTTAGGAGGGAAAGGAAAACCCAACAAAAATGAGGGAGGAAGCAGGAGCACCTCATAGGGAGAGGAGAATCTGAAGAAAATCGAGATAGTGACTCTGGAACTGAGAAATCCAAACCTGGGAAAGGGGTAGGCAGGCCAAGGAGAGAAAGGAGTGACCGTGAAAGAAAGGCGGAGCACTTGACCCAGGAAAAGAACTCTAACATTCATAGTGCAAGTCAAAGTGATGGGGGCCCTGAACCTAAAAGAATTAGAGAGGCCTCAGCACTGCATCAAAGAGAAAGAAATTGCAGAAGTAGAACCATGACGGGGGAGGGTAGAAATACCCCGTTCAAATATATAACCCCAATGGCCAAAACTGACAATTGTGTTTACTATGTGATAGGTCTGACCATCGGTAAGGGCGCAACTGCAACCCAGACAGAGCATTCTAAGGATAAGAGTACCAAGGCGTAGACAAGAAGAAACGTGGCACCTAGGCGTAGTAAGAGGAATGTTAAAAAAGAAGAAGGAACGAGCGGCACATGGAAGAACAAAGGAAGGAAATCGAACGACAATTAGATGAAGAGAATAATTGATGCCTACATGGAGGAAAATCTGAAGGAGGTCAGAGACCAAATATGGGGCTGGGAAAGAGATCTGAGAAATAACCTGAGATGTAGAGACTTCCCTATGGATGAATGGGAAGGAATGTTGTAGGACTCGGGTACGACAAATGGCCGACAATATCTCTTTAACAGGACTCTACAATAATATTGGATAATGAAACATATTGTAGCTTGCGCCATGACCCTGCACTAGGAAAATATGTAAGGGGAAGTGTTGAACAGGCAGGAAAGAAACAAGGAACTAGACCGAGTACGGGGGGAAATTATGAAAGAACTGGTGACAATTCAGATACAAACATACAAGAATAATCTAGCTTTGGGCCGAATTGAGTAGACACTGTCTGAGATAAAATGGAAAATGTTCTAGCAGGGACAAGAGCTTCCAGGCCTAGGGGTGAAGATGCAGAATTCTGGAGGGAAGGTGTTGAGTCCGAAAGAAAAGGCGACAGTTCAGATAGCTTCCTCTGATGAGGATTAGTTTAATTATCTTTGGTTTTTGAATGTTTTTGTTTGAAATGCGAAAGATAAGAACATGTGTAATGGCTAGCAAAGACAAAATGGTTTTGATGAACTTATTTAAATTTTGGAGTGGATACAATGCTGACCGATGGTCACCTGGTTTCCTTCGGGCAGGTGACTGATCGGAGGATTTGACTGTAAATTTTTGCAAAAAGTAAATATAGAGAGTACTACCATGTTTACAAAAAAAAAAAAAAAAATGCAAGTAAAAGTAATCCTATCTTGAATTGGGAAAACTATAGCCTTCTCTTAATTAAAGAGTAGATGGACTAACTAATCAAGGGAAAGGGACTATTTATTTGATTGAATTCATCATATAATTTTCAACAATTAAAGAAGTAGTTCATTTAGTTAATGAAAAATAAATCAAAATGGAAATGTATTTAAACAATAAATAGTTATTTCCTAACATATTCCTATTTAAATGAATTGAGATTACTTATAATTCTATTATGTCCTTTATAGATAGCTCTTACAGAATCTCAATAGCATAAAAAATTGATATGACAATAGTGCTCAATATTAGATAGCCATACACTTTTAGAACAAAAATAAAAATCAATTAGGGAAATTATGACAATAGAAGATTAACTTACAATTCAAACAATAATGTCTTAAAATATTTATTAAACTCATACCAAAAATTCATCACAAATTTATAGTCCTTGAGCAACTTCAACTCCTTAGAGAAATTGCCAACAATAGTGCAAAAAAATATTCTCTTTCAGAACTAAAACTACTATGTCTTTCCATAATTCAACTCACAGTACATTACAATAGTGCAAATGACAACAAGATAAATCATAGAGTTTCCCCAAAACCTCAAATCTGAAGTTTTCTGCTCATCTACAACTATGATATCCGATTACAACAGTGATTTTAGAGCCTCTAGTTGCAGAGAAGAGGAACCCCCTGTCATTCTAAAATATGCTATTTAATAATTTTCAAAAAATCTGAAATGGGAGAATTGTTGAGAGTTGTTTCCCAGACCTTCAATTAGAGATATAAATTCTTCTTGTTGGACCCTTTCCATTGCCCCAAAGTGTCCCATATATGAACTTCTCTATCTGATCTCCTATCACAATCTAACCAAAACAAAAGAAATTAAATTAAATTGCAAATTAGAAAAAACAAACTCTCATGAAATTGTTACATTAAAATAAATAAAATCCAAACAAATTTCAAGATGTGATTGCTTGTAATGGATTTGATTAGCTTTTGAGGAATGTTGAAGGATGAATTAGTAACAACATCTTTTCAAGCCAATGAAATTTTCCCAAATCAAAATTTGGAGAAACTAATTGTTGTTGCAAATTCATCGCTTTATCTTATGCTAAATTTCTGATTCATTAAATGATTGAATCTGCTAAAATTACCCTTCCCAGGTTATTCTCCTATGTCTTAGATTTCCAATGATCTATTGTGAGCCTCAATTGGCTAAGTAAAACTTGAGATATGCCTCTCCAAAGTTGAAATGTCAAAATTATCGGAATTCTGGAAAAATTTATGCCTAGGCCAAAATTAAGAAAAAATTAATTAAAAATTTTAAACTTAAACTAAATTAATAATTGTAATTAAATGTATAATTATAACTAGGAAAAAAAATAATTAATTACAATTATTTAATTAATTATATACCAATTAAATAAAAATAAAATTAATTACAAACTAATTACAATTATAAAATTAATTAATTCAAATTTAATTTATTAAAATAATTTAATTTATTAGAAAACCAACCTAGTAAATCGTGTCATGTTATTAGTGCTTTTGGCTCCAATAAATGGGCCATGGTGAAACCAAAGTGGGAGGCGTAAGGAAGCTTTATAATACATGTGAAATGGGACTAGTAAGGAGTTAACATTCTCGGAGTGTTCTGGAGCAGAAAGAAAATGAAGGGAGGTACAAGGAGGAGTATGGATTTCAGAGAATTGTTTTAATTAGGATTTCAGAGCAAGGGGAATTGACTTATCAGAATTTTCTTTAAATACAAGCTCCAAAATCATTAAGATCCTAAGGTCTCGATATGAGATAAGCCATTAAACAAAATGTTTCATAGGCCATAAAAAATACTTAATACTTATGTGACATTGAGGAATTAATGTTTTGGAGGCCTATTTAAATGGGTTCCAAAATTTTAAAAAGGGCCAAGGTTCCGATAGGGAAGAAAGGCGGAGAGAGAGATAAGGAGCCATGAGAGGTTCTAGATTTTAGAGGGTTAATTAAAATCAATTTTCGAAGTGGTGGCGACCCGATATGGAGAAGAGATGAGGGGAAGGGGAAGACAGGTAAGGAGAGGAGGGTCATGTTGAGTGGGACTCTTTCTCTTAATAAAAACAAAAATAAATCTAATTGTAATTTTTGGATTTCGGATCTTGTAAATTTTTTTAAACTGGGATTTGACATAGACCTCCGAGATCAGAAATCACATCATTTTATTTTGTCTACAATTTGGTTGTGGCGATTTTGTAGGACCACTAGCGAAAAGTGAATTAATTAATACAAATTAACTATAAATCAATATTTACAATTAATTAAAAAAAATACAATTTTTACATATTTTTGCCTTGACGGTAAGAATTACTGAACTTCAGATGAGAGCCATTTGCCAATCATGTATCCAAATGAGATGAAATATGAGCATCCAAACGAGTGCCAAATCTAAGCAAGCAGGGGTGTGAAAACATTCGTGAAGTACATTGGATAAATTTATATAAAATTTTACCTAAAAGGTATGGATTTTCTCCAACAAAAGATAACCACTTCTTCTTATTAGAAAAATAAAGCATGAGGAAGTGGCTTTCAATGCAGTTTGCATTGGCCCAAAATCATAACTTATTAAATCTAAACTAAAGCGAGCAATAAAACTTAGAAAATAATGGTTTGTGTTTAAGGAATTTCAAGTAAATAAAATGTATCAGAAATGAGAATGAAGATGTGCTTCTCTATTAATTGTAGCAATAATTGTTCTCTTTGTTTTTTAAGATTTGAGATCAACTCCAAGATTTTCATAAAATATTGAAATCAAGACCAACTGCCAATCTATTTGACGCATATGTGTAGATGGAGAGGAATTGACTTTTATATCTTAAATATGGAGCGATATATCAAAAATTCAAACATGAATTGACCATGATATATTACTTTTGAGTGTTCAGAATTTCTTTACCAATGGGCTGCATCATCATAGTGGATGCTCAAAAGTGCCTTGAAAAGAAAACGAGGATGCACAATAAAATATGATCGGGATGATGAAAAAAACATCAATAATATAAAGATATATGTCCAATGATGGCATGAAAATAAGATCTATGTGCATACATTACGAAGAATGGATATCCCTAAAGTCACTGTGTAATTAAAAATGCATCCAAGCTCTCGAATACCCAAGTAAAATGAAAGTCAACCTGAAGATACAAATATAATCAAAGAGGACTCCATGTAAGTATAATGATGGGTCAAACTATTTAACAATGAATAAATCGACTAGATGCCTACAAGAATACATAATATGATATTCCGAGGTTCCCAGAAAATCAAATTAAATGTGAACCATTTATCCTTTTGGGACCAATATAGTCACATTTAAATCCATTAAGAGAGATGATGGGAAGCCCGGTGGATATTGCCACATCAGATTTTAGGACAGAAATATCATAGAGTAATTTAAAATGGAATTACAAAATTTCCATACTTCGATATGGAATGATATGAAGTATGATGTGTCGAAGGAAAGAGTTCTGATAAACAAGGCTTCTGAAATAAAAACAATTATCTGATAGAGAAAACTTCAATAAACAAAGGGTTTGCTATGAAAATGTTCTTAGCGGAATTCCTTTTCGGCAGTTTAATTAAATCTCACTTATGATATCAGAAGGTCTTATATATAAATATTTCTCATAAAGTCATCTCGTAAAGTATTTAAATAAAGTTATAATAAAAAGGAAGCTCATTTTTTTCGACAACCGTTATTCTGTTTTATTGTCGATTATCAAGGATATGGAAGGGGCGGACATCTCGGCAGACCCTCATCCCCATGAGGTAAACAGACCACACCACCGCATCGTGTCAAGTCTGGGACTATTTGATGCTTCTTGGTGACCTTTGTCAACCTCTACCTCCACACCGGGTCGACCAGCAACATCTATGACCCATCCCTCCTCCTCCGTGCATATTAACGATGTCCCCGAGCTGGACTACCCCTTCTCTCCTCGATGACCCTTAACCTGTTAGGCTCTTGTCTACAATCCTTGCCCTCCTTTGATGCGCCACTCCCCCAGCTCCCCCACATCTCTGCCCCACCAAGCTTCCCATCCATCCCATGAATTTCTTTTTCTGGGACCATCCCCTTCTCAAACCCTCCACTCTTTGGCGACCCTTTGAAACCTGGTGGCTCCAACCCAAACCCTAGCACACCCATTCACTCGAGATGTTTCAGCTCCCCGATCCCTAATCCTAAATCCAATCCATCCACCCCACAGACTATGAACCAAGGTATTCGTGGACTGCTCAAGGATTATCTCACGGCCCGCTAAATAGACAAACTCAAGAAAGGTAGGTGCCTTAGGGCTGGGGACATAGATATTAATCTCGCACTGGGTGAAGATCTCTCGATGGGAGAAGTGGATGAAACTGCAAAGAAGGTCCTAATTTTCTGTGTCTGTGGGCGGAACTATACCATCGAGAGGCTTCGGCTTTGGACTGAGGAAATCTAGAGAACCTTATTGAAAGATCTGCCCATTATTTTTGTTTTGGCGCGGGGCTGGTTTTCCCTACAATTCCATCAGGAGGAATACACAAACTGGATCCTATCCAGGTTCTGGCACATTGAACTTGCACTTGTGTTGCTGAAGAGATGGGATCCACTGTTCGATCCTGAGAGGGAACAATTAGGAGTAGGGTCGATCTAGGTTCGTTTGCCAGGTCTTCCGCTACAATACTGGACCCCTACTATCTTCAAGAACATTAGAAATGCGCTGGGCACCTACCTGGATCACGATCAATCTTTTGAAACATTGGGGATCATGACTATGGCTCGAATTCTGGTTCATCTGGACACTAGGGCAGGGATGGAGGAAAAGATCACCTTGCATTGGCATCATTTCGTGCGTAGGCAAAATCTCAACTATGAAGGCATGCCATTCAGGTGCAGACGCTACCATAAGGTCGAACATCTGTACATAAATTGTCCTCTGCTCTCGACTGCTAATCCCACTACTACTAAGGGTTTGAAGCATAGAAAATTAGAGGAACCGATGGTGGACATGCTACCCACAGATCTAGATTATCCAAAGGATGATGCTGGGAACACTGTACAAACATCTAGTGCCTCCTAGATGTCGCCTCCATCTCCTCCTATGAATAGATATCAGATTGTGGTAGAAGTAGTTCCTTCATCGGGTATTGTCCCTCCCCCCTGTTCCTATGCTTTCCATTTTAATCATCTATTTGTCTCATTAGCTGCATCTACATCCTCCTCATGTTTAATTACTTCTCCCATAACTTGTTCGATTGAGCCTCCATCACCTATCTTCTCTACTACTCCATCGATTATCCCTGGATAGGATGGGCCACATTTGTCATCTTCCCCCTCAACCTCAGGCTCTCACTCCTACAACCTCTGCCCCCAACAGAAATCCACCCCTGATATGCTGGGCCTAGGCATTTTACCCTATTATTATGATCATAAGCTTTCCAAAGGTTGTCCATCCAAAATAGCCAAAGCCATAAAAATAGCAGGGGATGATGTCACCCAGGGTCAAAAAAACACCATTGGTTGGGTGCTTAGAGCAACGGACACCCTCAATAAGGTTCCTCGATGAAATGGATCTCCTTCAACTGCAGGGGCTTGACCAACCTCTCAAAAAATTGGCTCTAAAAAGACTCTTAAGTAGAAAGCCCTGTGACATTATATTCCTTTAGGAGACCTTGGGGTCTTCAGATCTGAATGTTAAAGCACTCCTTCGTATCACACTTGAGTGGCACTTTCAAGCCCTGGATGTTGTAGGGCAGTTTGGGGGACTTGCCCTTGGGATCAATCCTCGGTCCATTAGGGTGATTACATCATGGGGCAGTCAAGGCTTCCTTGGTATGGATTTATTTTCTGCTGAACTGGCCAAACAAATTCATATAATAAACATATATGCCCCTTATCAACATAGACTAGCCTTCTGGAAGCGGTTTCTGGATAACCCGATGATCATTCCCTCAACCATATTGGGGTGTGATCTCAAATTTTCCATAGGACACAAAGAATCTTGGGGTCATCACTCGCAATTAAATCCACTCTTAGATCAACTAAGAACTCTCTTGGAACAATATAGCCTTATTGATGTTCCTATGTATAAGAAGATGCAAACTTGGCATAATAGAAGGATTGGAGAAGCAGCCCTGGGGATAAGACTCGATCAATATCTCATTCATGAAGACCTACTAGCTACCCTCATGAACTACAGAAAATGGGTGGGATTTGGTGGCATATTTGATCAGTCACCTATATATCTGGAATTGGTTGGTTCCTTTAACAAACAGAGAGCCCCCTACAAGTTCAATTCAACTTGGTTAAAGGAACTAGATTACGCCAAGATGGTCTTGGACTATTGGAAATCTCATCCCCCTTCAAATGAGTAGAGGAAGGTTTTATGTTTTTGCAATAACCTGAACAAACTCAAGCAGTTATCCGTTGATTGGGAAAAAAAGTAAAAAGCTAGCGAGGAACACACCCTAAGAGACATAGAAAACCAGTTGGCCACATTAATAGATGAACAAGATAGTGGATTCAACTCCATCGATTCTAAATTACACTTAGTGGAGATGGAAGCCCAAAGATCTAAGATCCTACTAGCCTAGGAAGAAACTTAGAGACTCAGAAGCAGGGCTATATGGTTACAAGATGGGGATGGTAACACTAAATTCTTCCACAAATTTTCCAATGGAATAAAAGTTAGCAGCACTATTTGGCAGATGCCCTCGGATTAGGGACTGATAGCTAATACACATCCATAGCTAACATAGATGGGTATTGCACACTTCAATCATCTATTCAAAGCTCCTCCAAGAGCTACACTTGCTGATATCATCTGCATCACAGGTCACTTTACCAGATTTGTAGAACCAGACTTGCTAGAGGATCTCAATAAACCTGTCACTTTAGGGGAACTGCAGAGCACTATGAAATGGTTCAAAAAGGATAAAAGTCTAGGGCCGAACGGATGGATGGTGGAGTTGTACCTTACCTTCTTTGACATCATTGACCTTGACCTTCCTGAAGTGGTCGAAGAAAGCCATATCTTGGGTAGAATGCATGATCCTATAAACTCCACCTTTATCGCCCTCATTCCCAAACTAGATTCCCCACTATCCTTTAATGATTTCAGAACTATATCCATATGCAACTACTTTATAAAATTATAGCTAAGATTATAGCTAATCGTATTAAACCAATCCTAACGGATCACATCTCCCTGGAACAATTTGCCCTTTTACAAAATCGACAAAGCCACGAGACCATTGGCACGACACAAGAGGTCCTCCACTTTATCAAACTGAAGAAACTCAAAGGAGCGATGTTGAAAATTGATCTCTCAGAGGCATTTGACAGGGTCAACTAGCTATACCTTCGAGATTTTACTCACACATCTGGGTTTCCCACCAGAATTCATCAAATGGATTATGTGTTGTATTACTTCAGTATCCTTTGCAATTTTAATCAATGGATCAGCCTCCCACTCCTTCTGAGTGGAGAGGGGACTCAGGCAACGATTCCCCCTATCCCCACTACTCTTCCTATTGGTCATGGAAGGACTCAGCAGAAATATTGCATCAGAGAAGAGTGAGGGGGGACTCAAAGGACTCAAAATAACAGATCAATTCATATGAACACATCTGCTCTTTGTTGATGACATCCTCATTTTTCTTGATGGGGGCATATAGGACATCATCACTCTCTCAGGGATTCTGAGGTTATTCATCTCTGCCACAGGGATGGAAATTAATCAAGTTAAATCCTCTATCTCCTTATCAGATTGTACTCAACAGGAAACCAATCTTGCCCTACAAAACTTCCCTTTTCAGAATCAAGCCCTGGAGGACGAATTGAAGTACTTGGGATTTAGGATCAAATCAGATGGATACAAAATAGTAGACTGGACATGGTTGATTGCAAAGATAGAAAGAAGATTAAATATTTGGAGCCATAGACTACTATCCAAGGTTGGCAAATTAGTGCTTATCAAATCAGTACTTGAAGCCACATCAGTTTATTGGATGTCCTTGACTTGGATTCCCTGAGGAATTATTCAAAGGATATAGAGAATATGTTGCAATTTCCTATGGAAGGGGCATAAGGAGGGGAAACTCTATGCTTGGGTCAAATGGAGCAGCATTACTATCCCCAAAAAATGGTGAGGTTGGGCCTTGAAAAACCTATCTGCATTCGCTCAGGATCTAGTGGCCAAACTTGGATGGATACTCGTGAGACATAGGAGCCTATGGTCGGAGGTGATCACATACAAATACATCTGGCTGAAATTAGTGTTGGATTGACTAAGATGACCAACTTGGAATAGGAAGGGTATATTAGTAATCTGGAGGGTTGTGTTAAATACCCTTCCCACCATTAGAAGGGGACTCATAAGGAGGATTGACAATGGAGGGTCGGCCTGTATTGATATTGACCCATGGATTGGATGCAGGAACTCCTACCTCCTCCCATCAGACTTGATTTCCATCCCGAACAAAATGGATATTTTTGACATTGCACAAATTCAGGATCCTCACAACTCAACAATATATCAACAAGCTTAGTTATCAGGATGGCATTGGACATTCCAACTTAGTGGCACATGGAATGGAGGACCTAATTGATGGCTTTAACAAAAGGACATGTGAGATTAAGGGATGAGCCGGATGAGCTGCTATGGGGACTGGAACAGCATGGGACCTATTCCCCAAAGGATGGATATACAAAAATACATGCAAGACACAAACTAGATGTATTGAAAAGCTAGTGGCGGAATATCTGGAAGCTACATGGTCCTCCATGCACCCAATTACACATGTGGAACATCATTTCAGACAAAATCTCGACTGGAATAAATCTAAGGAAACGAGCGTTCCCATGACCTACATGGTGTGTGCTCTGCAAAGCCGAGGAAGAAACAACCAATCACCTATTCCTCATTTTCCCCACTACTCATCAAGTTTGGGCCTGGAATAGTTGTTGGGATATTGCAACACGCCCAAAAGCTAGGAATTTACCTGTTATAGTGTCCCGACACATTTGGATTTGCAGAAACAATATTATCTTTAAGGGGAAACAAATTGTTTGGACTCAGATTATCCCAAAGATCTGTAAGAGCTCCTAGAAATCCTGAAAGAGGCACAAGTTACCCAGACAAGGAACATTATACCAGAAGTCATATATAAAGAGAAACCTTAGGCCTAGTTTGATGTAGCAACACAAGAATAGGGCTGCGGTGGAGGCATTATTCTACACATATCCAAAACAAATTATTACCATATCTACCTGGGGTTGGGAGATGGCACTAACATTTATGCAGATCTCATTACCCTCCATCATCTCTTACATTTTTCTACTTCCAAAAATTGTAGACAACTACAAATATTTGGGGGTTCTAAGATTGTCATAAACTGGTTCAATTGCACTTCTATATGCCATGCATACACACTCATAACAGTTTTGGATGATGTATTATTTCTAAAATCACAATTTGATTTTGTTTCATGTACTCATATCTACAGGGAACGCAATGCATCTGCGGACAGGTTATCGAAAGAGGCAATGCATCATCCTCAAGGAGAATGGATGATCAGAGAGCATACTCCTGCATAGATCTATCAGTACTACCATAGACCATATATGGACCAAGATATATAGAGGGAAGACAGGCCCTATAACCAAAACTTTTTTGTTTTAAAATTTTATGAAACAATTTTGGATATATAAATAGTATTGTATATGAACTCTATCAGTATACCTGCTTAGGGATATATGTAGTTATTTTTTTCTTTCAGTTCTGCAACAGTTCATAGCTGACCATGGACACTTTATAGCATATTCCAAGGGCATTTTCAACATGTGATTTTCTATGCTAATGGAAATTACGATTTTTCTTTCCAGGAAAAAATAAAAGGAAGCTCGAGGTCACTATTGGATAGAAACATAGTATTGGAAACTCTGATATAATAATAATTTAATTTAGCTTTACGATATTCTCAGATTGACAAATTTGGGTGGAGAAATCCAATAGGCCACATGGATCTTGGACTTGAGATTTCGAAACTTATTTTAAAACTGTCTCTGATATAGAATGGAGGTGAGAGTTCGATAAACCTAAACGTTCGAAGTCTCGAGGGAGATATCTTGGAAAATGAAAAGCAGAGGATTGAGATTCCAAGATTTACAAGTTAGAGGCTCTGAATCATCTTAGAATAAGGAATGTGACTAAAGTGGAAATAATATGAACGAGTGCAGTGAAAAGGCTCAACTCAACTCGGAAAATGTAAGACTCGGAATGGGAAAACATGTATAGGAGAAAATTTACAACTTGTTGAAGATTTTTGTAAAATTTTCCTTTGCTTGTGGGCCTTCTTTAATTTAATATTTAAAATGCGAGAATTCATAGGAAAATATGAACAAAAAGGAGCCAAGCATTTTATTTCAGCTACATCAAAGAGACACAATATATGATTATTGACTGATTTTACAAATTTTCAAAGGAAATATGTGGAAAAGCATTAATACAAAGTACAAAAATTCCAATGGGAAAACAAATACTTTCATGAACATGTTAATGGTATGGAAAGGAATGATTGCTCACTTTATTCTAAAAATAGTTAAATTTTCTTGTGAAAATTAAGTCTCCAAATCAAGCTAATGAAGACCTACAAAAACAAAAATAAGAAAAATAAGAAATAAACCGTGAAAAAGGGAAATTAACAACAAATGAAGATGAACATATCTATGCATACCTGAAAGAATTCGGCTGCAATTTTACCTTGTGAATCTTCAACTTCTCCCATGAAACATTTGCGTATGTTCCAAAATCATCTACTTATTAACTGTTTAAGTAATGAGCTATTAAATTGCAATCCACCTCATATTTTCATTTGAGAGAAAAATGTGGGAAAATCCATCATTTAAAAATACTCGTGAATTTTAAATCTGGCATTCTCAAAAGCACCAAGATGTTGTATTCTTTTTTACTTCACCATTTATGATTTTTCTTTACAATTTTTTCTTCAAGAATGTGATTAAGCTTTGCAAATAAAGATATTCAATTGCATCACAAGTGTGCATGATCCGGCGAAAAAATAACATGTATATGTTCTAAGCCACTTTGTGAGGAAATGAAAGAAAATACGAAGGGAAAAAATTGAGTGATTACTTCCTTATTGAAAATTTTCTATATTGAAAAACAAATACAAACAAAAAAATAATATAAATTTAAACTAATATATTCCTAATCCTAATCTAAAGAGCAAACACAAATTAGGTGAAATCATACTTCCAATGTAACCATTTTCTCATTTTATTTACTACATGTTTGTACAATTCACACATTAGTAACAAAAATACTATGATTAAACCAACATAAGTAAATATGAAAGTAGTATACATAATTATTGCTAACATATTTATAAAAAATAGCTTATTTTCAGTCAACTTCTCTTGAAAAGTTTCCTCCATCCAAATCTCTATGAGATCATAAAATGAGTGCTTGATAGAGAATGGAAGAGATTAAATGAAAGAGGAGTTGGAAAACCATGAAGCAAGCCGTTACACAAATTATTAATAATATTCTATGAAAATAAGGCTTCCAAACCAGTTTGAAATGAATCAGTAAAGTGTCGATGGAGGCTTAGTGAATAAGGTAGAAGATCTTCAATTGAGTTAGATAGCTGGTCATATTGGATCAATGCACTCACAAGTGTTGATTCATGTTGAAGATATACTCTAGAAGGCAAAGAAACTTGATAAAATATGACCTTAAAATAGAATTAGAAGATCAAAAGCCCTTGATGGACATGATCTAACTTTTGATATTCTTCTTTACATTCTTGTAATGCACACTTCAAATTTTCAACACTTAATTATTCCATATGCTAGCAAATGACATCTAAAAATTGAAAAATGGAACAAACAAAAAAATCTGAAATCAAACAAAATAGATGAAAGAAAAACAATGAAATCAAATCATAATTTACACTATCGTTACAATTAATGTTACAACACAATTGAGACTGATTTGTAACAAATTTCCTTTCACAAGAAATAGGCAAGGTAATACAACTACAATAGTCATCAATATCCTCTTGCAGTACAAGGAAATATTCAGGACTATGAATAGGAGTGAGAACTTGATCATCATAAGAATCATAAATTAGGATGGATTCTTGAATGTTGAAATCACAAAAATGATTAATAGTTTGAAAATGAGAATTTATTGGAACGATTTATGATTTATAGTTTTCCTCATTCTCAAATATGATTTGAATTTGATCAAGAGGATTTAATGAAGATTAAGATAAATCAACATCCTCAATTTCAAAGTAATCATTATAAATGCATTCATGACATTCATTAGAATTCTCTTCATTCCCATATGATGCATCAAAACAAGAAGTATTGAGAACATGTTCATCAATGTTAGAAAAATGATTAATAACTCTCTCTACCTTGATAAAAACCAATAGGAAATTCATTTATATTAGCCTCTCTATTTTCTGGAACATTATTAGTACAAAGAGGGGATAAATTATTATCAGCAGAAATATCATGATATAAGGAAAACTAAGAGTTAGAAACAATGAACCTGAAAATATGTCTATTTGTAGACTCTTGTCCATTTTATCCATTGTAAATTTTAGATTCCTGATCATTCATTTATCTACTTATTCTTTCTTGAAGAGTGTGGTTTGGCTTCCTTGAATTTTTAATTATTTATACATTGTTGTAATCTTCAATTTCTACTTGTGCTTGCTGATTTATTGACTGATTTTCTGATTTCGTTTTAGGCTGATTTTTAGATTTTGTGGCACTTAGTTCTCCAAGTTTGTTACTAGTATCTTCTTGCAGTTGATTACCAAAATTTTCCAAGCTTTGTGATTTTGTTTAATTAGCATGTAGAAGAGTATCATAGTGATTATCAATGCTATAGGAAGTGTGCACCAAATGAAGAAATTTATCATACATGGAAGAGACAACATCATAATGATTAATATGCATCTTCGTATTAGAATTTACAATTGTGTTAATAGAAGCTGGGGAATATTCATCAAAGATTGAAATTTTTTCATATCTATTAGGAATGCAAGGAAGAGAACAAAAATATTCAAACCATTCCATCAATTCAATATTTGAATGTTTATCTTCAACTTTGAATCTTAATAAATTTCATCGAAATCTAACAATAAAATCTATGAAAGGTTCATTTTCAAAGCTTCGTAAATCTTCAATTTCATAGCATACCTATTCATAATCATAATCATCAACTTCATAAAGGAAATTTGTGATAAATTGATCCCGAATGTGAATAGAAGCAATTGAAATAGTTTGACACCATCTTCTGGCTTCTCCCGAGAATGTAAGAGTAAAAATACTGCATAAAATACCTTCATCAATATCCTAAGAAGTAGGATTTCGAAAATTTTGAATAAACTGTAAGGCATGATCAAATGCATAAGCATTATTCTTACCATTAAAGTTTACCTTTGATAAGTGTCTTACTTTTTCCAGTGAAGTATTGGAAGATGTCAGTCCAGATATAAAACTCCAAATAGGAAGTTTGAGAGAAGGCATTGCAATTAAATAAAAACTTTAAAATACAAAAAATCCAAAAGGAAACAAGCTTTCAATACCTCTTTCTAGGGACAAAAATGTTGATGGCCAAAAGTGTCCTCATCAACATGTAAGGGAGACCACCTATTTGTTGGAATAAGGAATTACTGAGAGTGGGGGTGAATCAATAATTGTAATATTCTTTTAATTTTTTCTTTTTGAATATGTTTTTAATTATTCCCTCTATTTCCATCTACCTATGAGAGCATTCACGTGTAAAGAAAATTAGAAGTAAACGTGAGCATTCATATGTTCAACAATCTTTCTCATGAACAACACACACACATTGACACCAATATCTTTCACATGGAAAACCAAAGGGAAAACCCGCCAATTTGTTGTTGTTTAAGATGTAAATTAAGAACCTACTTAATTACATCAGTTTCTTTGTGAGGACCCACTCATAGGAGGCACAAACCCCCTTTCGATAACAAGCAACAACTTTCCAAGGGGCACCAACCTCTTTTAATGCAAGCTACCACCTGCTAATGCTGATGTTCTACTTTTCATACAATTTTTAAACTCAAAACAAAGGCGTATACAAATAAGAAAAATACCAATATGATATTTCATAGAATCATCTTTTTCTATTGGTCCTCTACTGATCCACAGAATCCTCTGGTCTTACACCACAACACTTCCAACCTCCGCCCATAACAAAATGTGCTCAAATTTATGTCTTCTTGTATCACATTCTCTATTGAATACTCTTCAGCTCAGTTCTTGTGCTCTTTTCCTAGTACACCCACAACTCTCACTCCTCAAAAGATTCAATAATAATCTCTTTTCTCTAAATTTCTAAATGGAAATAGATGGTTTTGATCCTCTGTTGCAGGGTACTATGTTATTTCTATCACAAGGTCTCACACTGCTCAAGTGTACTTTGCTTGTATTCCCTTGTTGTTGTTTCCTCTTCCCATTGACTTTTGTTATTGTATTAATCATAGGAATGAGCTTATGAGCTCTTAGCTAACCCACTGTGTAAACCTCCATACTAATATTTAATTCACATTCCACCTGAGCACTCTACCATGACTTCCCATGCCTGTTTATTTCTTCTCGGATCTTGACAGTTTACTGGAGTGGCAACTTTGCTTCTCATTGAATTTAGCAAGACGTTCATGGGACAAGAAACCTGGCTTTCTTTATCCCATCAGTTCTTCTTTGTGAACCATTGTCCTCACTACCTTATCTCAGTTCTCCCTACAAGAAAATACCAACTCCACTACTTTGCATTTAATCTCCAACTTCCGACGCATTCAGTCTTTCAATTCACTGTATTGTTCCATCGGAGCCTCAACATATCGTATCTCATATAAAATGAGTGTTACTATGTCACATAGCTTTAATGTGACTTTAGCCCCCAAGCTCTTAGATCTTGGTTCATTTCATCTCCACACGACTATTTGCCAAACGATATTAGAGCCCCTTTTATTGGAGTACCATTTTCATTGGAGTTATGATGTCCTCATACTTTGATATCCCAACCTTCAATATAACGTTGTGATTATTTCATCCTTCCACGTCTCTTGCCATGCCATGCTGACGTCATTTAACACTTCAACCCTTAAGGACCGATCGGTTACTTCCACGTGTCTGTCAGGGAGAGAGAAATATTCTTTATGATCCTTGGTTCTACTTAGATTTCCTTTGTATTTCTTCACCTTCGAAAACCTCAGAACTTTCATGGAGTCGTGCTTGTCATACTTACTAGGTTTTGAGGTTTTGATATGCTCAGACCTTCAATAATCTGATGTTCCAAATCTTCTTGCTCCGATGCTCTGATATTTTGATACTTTGATATTCCAATATGCTATGATCTCTAATATGATATGCTTTCACATAAGCTGATGCTCTCTAATATCTCAGTATTTGATCTCCTCTAAATGCCTTTGAGCTCCTTACTTCGAGAATCAAAATCTTTTGATTCCAATGGCCATTTTCAGATTTCCATGGACCATTGGAAAGCTTATTTACAAAACTTTCTGCTGGAGATGGTCTGATGCAGTATTAGGGCCCATTTCCAACGTATAATATGGCTCCAAGATTTAAGGATGATTCCTCTTGAGCACAATTCACCATAGTCATATTTTTATGGTTTTTTAATAAGTATTCTATTATGGTGATTCTCTACCATAACCTCAAAACAGCTCCAGAAGTTTTTGTCTCTGAGGGGTGGATTTTGAAATCTACAATTTCGATACTTATTATATTTCAGATTTTCATCTCTTTCAACTTTGATCATTCTATAATCAACAACTTTATTTCCAAATATATGACACTTATAACAATGACCATAAAATAAATAGGAATTCCTATTGTTGAAAGTTTTATGAGTTTGTGCATGAAGGTACCTTGGATTCCTAGTTGATCGATTCATTCTCCATTGATGATCTAGTCTTTGTTCTTCTACCTTTTTGTTTTCATTGATTCTCTCTTGATGATTCTTTTCATAACTCTGCGATTCTTCAAATTCTATGGGTATGAAGTTTATCTTCCCCATGGAATATTCATGTCTCTTTAAGTATCCTAGACCTATTTTTATTGCTGAGGCCTTTTGTCTATTTAAAATATGATCTAGTTTTCTTGTGCCTTCTACAAATTTATCATTTAGACCTCTCTTGGTTTGTATTGCCTCTAGGTCTGTTCTTAGAGTGATGATCTCTACCTCAAGACTCTTATATTTATCTTCCCATTCATGGATCAAATCTTGAATTACTTCTTCCTTTCGTTTAGTTTCTTCTAGTTTAACTTTCAAGGACAAAATATCATATATCCATGTTTTTTAGATCATTTCCTTCCTTATCTTGAGAAGATCCTATTTTAACTACTTGTTCTCTTCTTCTAATCTCTCACATGCTCCTTGCTTTTCTTCTAGAAGAATGGCTACATTATATTTTCTTTTAATAGCCTCTTCAATTTTATATTTTTGATAAACAAATTCCATATTATCAGAGTTATACATACCTTCTTCCGCATGCTAGAGTTGTTCTTTTATTTTTTTATTATTTTTCCTTGCTTTCTTTAACTCATCAAGGGCACTGATGAGTTCCCCTTCAAGGTCAACTACTCCTTCTTCTTCTTCGTCCTCATCACAATAAATAATAATTTGTTTCTTGGAGACTATTACTGATCCAGGTGGATATTGGTGGCCACCTTCCAAGTCCACTTGGACCCCCACCATTGTTTCTTTCGGGTCATGAACTTCCAGAGCCATTTTGAGGCCCTAAACAATGTTTTTTGGGAAAACTAAGAGCAACGTCATTTAGGGCCTCAAAACGGCTCCAGAAGTTTAGGACCCAAAAAACTGCTAAAAATAGTAAATTGTGCTACAATTGAGGAAACTGAAAAGTTGAAAGAAACAATGGTGGGGGTCCAAGTGGACTTGGAAGGTGGCCACCAATATCCACCTGGATCAATTGTGAAGGGCATAAATAGATACTTATCTAAGTCATCCTCCAAAGAATATTTTCTATCTGATTTTGGTGTTGAGCAATATTCTTTGGAGTAGAACCCCTTTTTCTTATTGAACCTTTTCTTCTATTGTTTCTGATATTTTTCCCATGTTTCTGTTCATCTTCCTTTTCAGCCTTTTATTGGTAAGAGAATTTGGAAGAATAGTTTCCAACGTTTCCACAATCAAAGAATTTAAAGGGTAACTTCCCTTTATATTTTCCTGAGCCATGCTTCTGTTTCCTGGCTAATTGAGCCAATTCATGGTTAGATTCGCAATTGAAGCACTCTTGATTATATTTGAGCTCCCCTTTTGGATACTTTGAGATCCTCATAGGACCAAGAAAAAACATCAATATAGTCCTTGAAAAGCTTAAGATATCTCTCCTTCTAATTACGTGGAACTCCATTAAATAATTTGACTAACCTGGGCTCTTCCTGGGTTCCGATATTGTGATCTTGAATTTCCTCATCCTATGGAATTTTCTGTGAACTAACAACTACATCATTGGAGTTAAAAAGTCTTTGAAGAGGGACAAGTCCCCTTGGCAGTGTATTAACTTTCAATTGAATAATTTTTTGATTAACTATAAATATTTCAAACCACTTACTTTTGCATCTTTTGTCGCTTCATCTTCATCTTGATCAATCTCTGTGCCCTAAAAATCTTCAACCATAGTCAAGAATTCCTTAACTTTTTGATCATCTTCAAAAATCTACCAATGTTTAATATTATCAGGAATAGAATGCCTATGCCTCATTTTAACCTCATCTCTTAGCTTTGGATTAATAGGAGGCCTAAAAGTACTAGCAACCACACCAAAAGAATCAGCTAATTGTTTCCATCACTTGGAATGAACTGAATGTTGAACGCTTAAAAGAATTTCTCAACCAAATCCCACACCTCATTTCTATATGCCCTAAGCCTAGGGTATTTTGTTTGAAAATGGTTCTTTATTTGTTTTATAATTAGCTCTGAATCTCCAAAGACAGAAATTGACTCTACTCCCATTTGCTTTGCTGTTTGCAGATAAATGATCAAGGACTCATATTCTGCCACATTATTTGTTGCTTCAAATTCCAATTTAAAAGAAAAAGGGAACATATTACCTCCAGGTGAAATTAGAAGGAAACTAGCACTAGTTCCTTCCTTAGAATAGGCTCCATCAAAGAATCACTTCCACACCCCTTGTATTTGCAGCTTTGTATTTACATTGGCTAAAGTAAGCAGCCTCTGGTTATCTTCAACCAACTCTTCATTATCATGCAGCATAAAGCAAGCAAAATCATCTTTCTCCTGGCTATATACATGTGGATTACTTGCTCCATTTTTTGTAAAACTTTTTACAAATCTAGTTTCTCTATACAACCTCCTTCCTTCTCCACCAAAAATTGGTATAACAGCATATGTAAAATCTAGCTTCAAAAAACCACCCAATTTGGCTCCCCATGACCTCAACAGCAACATTCCAAACCTAGCAAGGATATATGCTACCACTACGTCCATTACCAACCTTCTAGCTGGGATCTGGGCTAATGACACCACCATATCTTTAATGACCCCCAGACACTTGACTTTATTTGAATCAAAATAATACAAGTCTATGTAAGGTTTAGTAACTTGTAGGTTTAGCTGTTTCATTACTGGTAATGGAATAAGATTATGTGAGGCTCCTGAATCAAACATACAACTATGCAAGAGGAAATCATGAATCAATAGAGAAATGTAGAAAGGAGGGGTTGAAGAATCTACCTCCTCCACATGTGGACCAAAAACGACTATTGGTTTATCTTCTTGCAGATTAACAGTGTCATTTACATTCACATTCTCTCTTAAATTGATAAACTCAACAATCTCTCTTTGATAAACTGGGGTTCCGACCAAATCTATGAGGGGCACTTGAATTTTGATTTTCTCTAATTCATTAGTTAGACTAAACACATGAGCCTGTTTAGTATTCCTTTCATTTTCATCTTCACCTCTCTTCATGACTGAAATCTCTTGTGGAATGGAAACGAGTTTTTCTAAAGGGAAATTTTCACTTTTGTCTTGAGAAGGCTCACCTTGAAGCATTTGAGTCTTGCTACTTGTATTCTATTGCTGCTTTCCTTCATTCAATTGATTTGTAGGCTGTGGTTCTTGTGGAGTTGCCTTCTGTATGGGAGCTACAACTTGCTTCTCACCTTTATTTTCTTTACTTCTAGATCTTTTCATTGATCTCAAGTCATATTTATTATGTAATTCTGCCTGCATAAAATCATAAAACTGCTTCCAATACTCATCAATTGCATTCTCATCATAAATGGCATCTATTTCAGCATATTCATATTCTTCCCCCTCAACACCTAGCTCATCTTCATCTACTGCATGCAATGTGGAAATATGATCATCATGGTCCCTAGAATTCTCTGGTACTTCATCAAGATATACTTCTATATACAGTGGTGCTTGGATCGGATCTTGATCTTTTCTCTCCTTCTACAAAATTTCCAGAGGTTGTCTTCTATATTGAGGATTAAAATTTATGTTCTGTTGTGCTTGCCTCTGAGAATTCTTACTTTCCAACTCTAATTTAATCAATTTATTTGACAAAGTTTTAATTACATTACTCATATCCTTCAATGTTTGACTTTGAGAGGATTCTACTTTAGCCTTTCCCTTATCTTAGATAGATTGTGACTCTAGTGGTTTACCTACAGCCACCAGATTTGCTTCTATCTCTAATGCATCTATTTGGATTTGATCAAGAGTTGGGGATATCCTCTTCTTCAATGTGAATCGAAAATTTGACTCAAAATCCCCTGCAAAAGTTATTTTTGCACCAGCAGGAGGGGGCTTAATCTCCATTGGAAGACTATTGTACACTTTATTGAACCTTCTAATGAATTCTACAACACTTTAATCAGATTTCTTCTTGATAACATTAAACTCTGTGAGTGAATACCCATGGTCTTTTTTTTCTCCCCGCCTCTGGGTGAACAAGAACTCCATCTCTTCCCATGTAGGAATATAGTTATTAGGAAGCCCTTTGAATAATTTTCTTGCTTCTCCATCCAAGGATTGGACAAAAAGTCTTAGAAAAACATCCAAGTGTTCAATGTTTAAATTTTCTACAAAATTACAAAATACTGCTAAATGATTCTCTGTTGTTTGTTCATCCTCCCTTGTGAAGCGAGGAAGAATATTCAAGTATTCTTGAGGCCTTTGATTCAACTGTTGTGGCAATTGAATAGGTGCATACCTATTCATCAAGAATGCAGGTGCTGCCATGTTTGCTCCTGAATTTACTAAACCCTGACTACCTACAAAAGTGGAACTTGATTGAGGAGTAAATGAAGTCTGAGGAGGTGGCAATGTAGTTATAGGTTCAGGTTGAATAACTATAACAGGTATTGATGTTATAGACATTTTTGTGCCTTACAACTCCAAGCATGAAATGTCCATAAACCAAGGGCTCCTAAGTCCCTAAATGTGTTGTTCTAACCCCTAAAGGAACAAGGTCAACAAATTGCAGCTTCTCCCAGAAGTTCTCCACTAGAAACTGCTCAGAATAAGTCAAAACAGGATCATTTCAGCTTCTCCACTGGTTAAGTGCATTGCATAGCAACTAAATCCACTGGCTAGGTGCATTGCAACGCACCTAAATGCACTATGAGGGTGCGTTGGGTGAGAAATGACAAATGGCAGTGTCATTCCGTTAGGTGGAGAGACAATGGAAGCTTCTAGAATCTTCTGCTATGACACTTGCCTCAGTGAATTCGACCAAGGATGAGTAAGAGGCCTTCAGTCTCCAAGTGGAAGCAAGAACTGACAGAGAGAAGACACTAATCAGATCACAAGCTGACTCATCCTCCTTACACACATCTATATATGGATCCCTCATCCCAGAGATCCAGAGGCTGGAATTTTGCACATTGTAAGGAATTGCTGTTGGTTTTGAGACAAACATCAGAGTATTGGGTGATCTGTGCTTTGTTGGATGTGAAGAGGGGCTTCTTTGCTGGGAGGTTGATGCTGGGTTAGGAACCATCGGTTTTAACTCCTCCTGGATCTTCTTGTTTATCAATAAAAACTATTTGAGTTTCTCCTCCATGCTTTTGTATCATTGATGCTTGTTACATTTGTATGGTTAACTTAAATCTGATCCTAAGTTGTTTATGAATATAGATCCATGTCTTTGTATAGTTTTCTTCTTCTGCGATCTTACAGGTACTTGGTGAAGCTGGGCAAGTAAGGGAGCAGGTAGCTGGAATCTGTCAAAGAAGAGAGGGATTGGATCAAAGGATTAGCGCAAGGCACAGGTTAGTTCTTTCTACTCCTCTCTATTTATAGTTCATAAAGGAAATACAAAAGTAGTTTTCTCTATTTGTTTCTAAGGCAGCTGTCACACCTTAGTGGGATAGAGCAGTTCTAAATAGACACTTTTCCCGGTAACAAAATGGCGACTCCACTGGGGAGAATGTCTAATTAGTTTGTTTGTGTATCTATTGCTGTTTGTTTCATAAACTTATAAGTAGCATTCAAACTGCATTTGCCATAGCAAATGCAAAGTAGACATCTGCTGCTTCAATCCATTCACTGGGTTTGTTTATGATTTGAACAGCTGATTCACAGACTATCTGATTTCCCTTGTGATAGCTCTTAGACCCTCCTTAGATCTACCCCTGATTGTGCATTACTGATTGCTTTTACTCGGCCAAAAACCAAAGACTAAACTGCAAACTGTGACCCAGAACCCGGACAGATTCTCGTTTCTGGCCCAGCGCAGGTACTGTGAAGAGGTCCTACATTTCAACGCACTTCCCGAAAGGGCAACCTACGCTGCAATGCAGTTTCTCTGTGTTATAGGTGCGCTGATCAGACTAGCCCTATGCAGCTGAGGTTCTTGTGCTTCATTCTTTCCAGTTTTGTCTCTGAATTTTGCAGCCTGTGATCAGTATATGATTGTTTAAAACCCCTTTTCCTTACTGTTATTCCGCCTCCTTTGTACAAAAGAATTGTAGATGTTTTTTTGTGTTTGTTGAGTCGTTTACAGTTTTCCATTGCAAAAGTATAATAATCGTACTGTCATCCTTTCATTTAGATCTGTCGCAAGTGTCGATTTCGATCATAGGAGAAAGTTTGATTGTTGTTGATGGTCGATTATACTTTTACTATTGCCTTTGGTCTGAATTTGTGATTTTCTAGTGTCAAAACGAGTATTCATTTCAAAATCTTAGAGTGTCGTAATCATCTCTATCTTTTGATTTCGAAAAGAAGCTTGTTTGTGTTTGTCGCTTGAAAGCAAATTCAGATTTGTACATCAACTTTCTTTTTAGCATCAATACTAAGAAAGTGGAAAACAAATACATGCATGTGCATTTGCATATAGACAGTCTGTTTGGCTTAATTTAGGAAAGTGCATTTACAGTGTGCTCTTTGCTCTTTGTGAAAAGATTGTGTCTTTCTTTTGCTCTAGTAGCTAGGATTTTCATTGCAGAAAAGAGATAAAAGTTTGTTTATCATCTTTAGATTGCATTTTAGGAATTACATCTACATCTCGTGGTGAACCCAAAAGGCAAACTTCATAAGCAAGATCAACTTAAAATAAATTCAATGAATCTAACAACGCTTTGGAACTTAATGCACAACATTTAGAGGTCTAGGCTAGAGACGTATTCCGGCGTTGTAAAGCCTGGTAATTGTTGTCCTCACTGATGGTTGGGTGATTCCTCCACTTTGAGACGATAAGTGCCAGTATAGACTTGTGCTCCCACGTACCATCGAGTATATTCTGGGAGACCCCTATAGGCTTAAATCCTTTATCCATAGGAAGCTGTGTCTGCCGCCCTACTGATCGCAATGCACTGAACACAGCATTTGGGAAGATTGGCTGCCGTACCGTAAAAAGTATTCTGCAGTTTTGCGATTGGTTTGGTACTCCCTCTACCTAGACCTCCAGAGCAGTCCCTTTTGTTCCTTTTCAGACTCCTTAACGGAAAAGGTCCATCTGAACACTTGTCACTTCGGGCTCATTAAAAATCGAAGGAGACTAGAGTCATCTTTTGTTTTTTCTCGACTCTTAAAAACTGAAAAAACAAGTTGTGTCAAAGCGTATAAAAATTTATTTTAAACAGAATATTCATTACCCTTTCCTACGTTGATCTTGGGTTGAGAAAATGGAGTCTACCAACCAAGGAATTCCCCTTGGAGGAAATCCTAGTCCCTTCTCCTCTTGGGGAGATGTTGGTGCGCCCCATATGGCCACATTGTCGCTTCCGGGGCTGACAATTGGTTTGCCAGTATGCCTCTTCCCAACCTCTGTCATTCAGAACACCACTATTCCTGAATAATCGAATCAGCAATTAGACGAATCCAGAGTTTCCCACCAGCCTTCTACTTCCTCTAATTCTTCCTCTCCTCCTTCCTCTTCGCTTGATGGGGCTGGTAAAGCCAAAAGTCAAGTTCCCAAGGAGAAGAAGGAAAAGAAGAAGAAAGAGAAGAAGAAGAAGGAGCCAAAGGCGAATGGGGGAAAACGAGTGTCGTCTAACGAAAATCCACACACTGCACCGACCATGCCTAAATCGCCATGTGTCATTTGCAAAGGAGGCCACTTTCACAGAGATTGTCCTTGCATCCCTCAGATATTAAGGGACTAGTCTCCTCGTTTGCACAACCCGGTGTCGTCAACCTTTGATGACCATGTTGAAAGCACACCATCAACTAGTGAAAGTGAAGCCCCAGGACAAAAAGGGAAATGTAGATTTCCTTGTAAACTGTGTGAAGGTGATCATGCCATCCACCGTTGTCCCTTCTTAGACGAATCTAAAAGAGTTTTGGATGATCGTCCGGTTTCACCGTTACGACTTCCTCCTGGATATAAAAAACTCTTGCCGAGTCCGTCATTAGTTGAAAATCCGGTTGGCCTGCTCAGGTGGTCGGCTGAAGCACCTATCATTGAAGATAAACCATCAGGATCCATACCAGACGAAAGTCAAAAGGTCGAGGCGGTAGTTGAAGAACAAGGATGACACCGTCCAAATTCTCTTCTTAAACACAGACTCCGACGAACATGGGGGCAATTTACCCGTTCCTTTACCATAGGAAGGAATTTCGTCAGAGCCGTACCCGGTCATCTATTCGGTCCCACCTCCAAGCAACCTAGTTGTCTCCTTCGACTGGAATCAACTAGGCAGACCCCGTTTACCAGCAAGCGTACCATTCTGAATCATCATTCAAATATATAGAATGGTTATGGCTGGTACCATCATAGATGAGGGGGCTTCTGTGAGTATCCTTTCCTCAATTGCTTGGAAAGCGCTTGGTTCGCCATCGCTTTTGCCTGAGATAAGAAATATGACGAGCTTTGATAAAGGAACCAGTCGACCTTTAGGGATCCTTCCCAATGTGCCCATAACATTGAGAAGGAAAACAGTTCACATGAACGTAATGGTAGTTCAATGACCCCTGGATTACAATCTACTCCTTGGACGAGACTATATTTATTGCATGGGGGCAATTGTCTCCTCACTCTTTATTGTAATGTGTTTTCCGCACGAAGGAAGAGTGGTCAAGCTCGTGGACCAGCTTTCATTTCCTGGATCATACAGAGCAAATAGTCATATACCATCCCTGAATGGTCTTTTCATGCAAGAAATGTCTCAATCTCCAGTCCGTCCTCCCGATGAGCGCGAGTAATTCGGAGGGATATGACTAAAACCCAGGGGACATGCACCCTGGTCTGCTTTGGCAGGAAAACTTCGGGTATAGGGTAGGTTTCCGTGGGAGAATATGACTAGTCTGTACCCCCGTCCGTGATTGGAAGAGGGGGTTATTCTAGAACAAGATCCTCTTGTCAAAGTTATGTCAGGGATGGTCTCACTATATCATCCGTTCACCTTTGTTTATTTCGGTAGACATTGCCAAAGAAGTGTTTTGTTTGCGCTGCGAATAGAACAATCTTTGGGTAACCTGTAAGAGGTATACCCTTCCTGATAAAACAAATGTTTTGTCAGCTCGAATAGAGGGTGACCTTGAAACTCTGTTTTATACCTGGGGGCATGCAAACCTTTTTGAGTGCAAGCGAAGGGCGACTATTTATTTTTTTTAAATTTTTAGGACCTCTAACCCTTTAAACTCGTAGGATTGGTCATCTCCTAACTTGCATGAGGAAAGGATGTGGGGCAAAACTCTAAAAATTTCCGTTTTATATGAGACATTCTTATCATACAACTGGATTAATCGAGCAATGTTACCGCAAGGTTCAAGCTCATTAAAAAATAAACCCGCACCGAGCAAATGTTTCCACCCACGTTTAAGCTCGTTAAAAAATGATCTATTCCCCGGTAAATAACCACCGTGAATGTAGTACTTCAACCATTAAAGCCTTGGTCCTGTTTGCACCGTCACCTCCACTTTTTCATTGGCCAATCATTCACCTCCATTTGATTGTTTACCCATTTTGAGGAACAGCTGCGAAGAGTGATTTCACTAGCCATCCTTGTGACACTGGCGTGATTGGAAAATTCCAAACCTTACCTGGAATCAGCTGCTACCCATTTTATCACTCGTTCCTCAAAAGACGAGTCTTCTTTAAGCTCTTTTCAATTGACTCGTAAAATATGAAAAGATTGCCGAGTTCTTGGCCTTCCAGCTCGTTAAAGGGACAGGAAGTGCTATCCCTCATCTATATTTTAATCTTTTTGGACCTGAGGGATTATTGCACAAAAAGATCGAGTGCTTGTTTTGTTCGGCTCGTTAAAACTATCGAAAATTCATCCCTTCTGTATTATTTTATACTTTTTCGGACTTAAGAGATTAGATGACGAAAAAGGAATTTTGGATTTACCTTTAGGTACCCTTTCAGACTCTCTAAAAATGAAAAGGACTGAGTTATCTTTGTCGTTAATCTCGTTAAAAAGATTAATAGCGACAAACTTGTCTTTAGACGAGAACGAGTTTCACTATCTCTAGGCTCGTTAAAACATAGTGATGGGTTTGCCCGAAGGGCAAATTATAGAACAAGCATATGTTATCCTCCTCAAGCTTGACAAAAATAAAGAGGTACTGGTCAACAATGACTGGGGAAAAATTAGGAAGAAAACTCAAAGAATCTTTATTGGTAGCAAGTCGCTCTTGAACATGACACTTCCACTCCGTGTCCGAGTCGGGTTGGGTTGTTTCATTCACCGGTCACATCGCCATGGTCACACCATACCATCCACATTTAGGGTTAATGTTACCAATCCATCACATCAGTGTCGCCGACATGTTCAAGAGAAGTCATCCAGAAAGGCCACCTCTGTCCCACCCACTACCATACATTATACTCCATTATTTCATGACCGCCACCCTGAACCGTATATCATCAGATCGTTTTCACCTCCATCAAAATCATTTGCTCCATTCCGTGTCATTGATGTGGGATTCATTAAGGCCCTCCTATGATGGATCACTTCTTGTCGGCATCAGCTCATTATCTAAGAAGTTGGTCTAGGAACACCCCATTCAGTACTTTGAAGCTTGCATGCCTCAATGGCAAGTTTCTCACTTCTGGCGACAGGTTTACATCAATGACCTTCGACCGAAAGATTTTGCATGGTGTTCGACGCCAAGTACTTTATTCACACCACGTGAATTGTACTGCAGTACCTTGAGGATCATTATCATTATCGGTGATTCCTCTCACGCTTGCTAACAATTTACATCATTGACTGGTAATCAAGCGATGTCTTTCGATGTTCGACTCCATAACATTTCTCACATGGATCGACTTGTACTTCGAGTGAAGATCAAAAGAGATTGAAGACCCCGGATCTAGTTTCATCCATCTGGGCTGCAATATATATTCAGGGAAATAAAGACATCAAAATGTACAACATTGCAGCACAGATGATCATCCTACCAAAAGGATGATGGCTCTATCAGAATCATCAGTCTACAACCAGACGATTGTTTGTCCTATGTACATGAAAATGAATTTATAAAGCTGAGCATGGGAATGCCCGCCTCAGCTAGATCATGAAAATAGCATGAAGATAATGTATTGTATTGTATCTTATTACAGGTCTCCTCCCAGCATTGGAAGAACTTCGGATCCTCATAATAAAGCATTTCACCCGATTAACGGCCTCATACTTTAGGGGGCAACTGTTATAGACATTTTTGTGCCTTACAACTCCAAGCATGAAATGTCCATAAACCAAGGGATCCTAAGTCCCTAGAAGTGTTGTTCTAACCCCTAAAGGAACAAGGTCAACAAATTACAGCTTCTCCCAGAAGTTCTCCACCAGAAACTGCTCAGAATAAGTCAAAACAGGATCATTTCAGCTGCTCCACTGGCTAAGTGCGTTGCATAGCACCTAAATCCACTGGCTAGGTGTGTTTCAATGCACCTAAATGCACTATGAGGGTGTGTTGGGCGAGAAATGACAAATGGCAGTGTCATTCCGCGAGGTGGAGAGACAATGGAAGCTTCCAGAATCTTCTCCTATGACACTTGCCTCACTGAATTTGACCAAGGATGAGTAAGAGGCCTTCAGTCTCCAAGTGGAAGCAAGAACTAAGAGAGAGAAGACACTAATCAAATCACAAGATGACTCATCCTCCTTACACACATCTATATATGGATCCCTCATCCCAGAGATCCAGAGGCGGGAATTTTGCACATTGTAAGGAATTGCTGTTGGTTTTGAGACAAACATTAGAGTATTGGGTGATCTATGCTTTGTTGGAGGTGAAGAGGGGCTTCTTTGCTGGGAGGTTGATGCTGGGTCAGGAACCATCGGTTGTAACTCCTCTTGGATCTTCTTGTTTATCAATAAAAACTATTTGAGTTTCTCCTCCATGCTTTTGTATCATTGATGCTTGTTACATTTGTATGGTTAACTTAAATCTGATCCTAAGATGTTTATGAAGATAGATCCATGTCTTTGTATAGTTTTCTTCTTCTGTGATCTTACAGGTACTTGGTGAAGCTGGGCAAGTAAGGGAGCAGGTAGCTAGAAGCTGTCAAAGAAGAGAGGGATTGGATCAAAGGATTAGCGCAAGGCACATGTTAGTTCTTTCTACTCCTCTCTATTTATAGTTCATAAAGGAAATACAAAAGTAGTTTTCTTTGTTTCTTTCTAAGGCAGCTGTCACACCTTAGTGGGATAGAGCAGTTCTAAATAGACACTTTTCCCAGTAACAACTGAGAAAGAAACAGACTCTAAATACTATTCTTGACAATTAGGTTCTTGGAGTGAATTGGATCTAAAAGGTGACTCTTAGTCAACAAAAGGTGAATGTGGAAGATGTAATGAATTGATGCCTGGTGCAAACAGTTGTTACAGGGAAAAGTGTCTATATAGAACTGCTCTATCCCACTAAGGTGTGATAGCTGCCTTAGAAACAAACAGAGAAAAGCTACTTTCATTTTTCCTTTATGAATTATAGATAGAGAGGAACAGAAAGACCAACCTCTGTCTTGTGCTAATCTCCTGATTTGATCCCTCTCTTCTTTGATAGTCTTCAACTATCTGCTCCCTTGCACGCCCAGCTTCACAAAGTACCTGTAAGATCACAGAAGCATAGCACTATACAAAGACATGGATCTATAATCATAAACAATCTAGGATCAGATGTAAATTGACCATACAAATGTAACAAGCATCAATGACACAAAAGCATGGAGGAAAACTCGAATAGCTTGATAAATAAGAAAAGAGCCAAGGGGAGTTACAACCAGTTGTTCTGACCCAGCATCAACCTCCCAGCAAAGAAGCCCCTCTTCACCTCAAACAAAGCTTAGATCACCCAACAATCTGATGTTTGTCTCAAGAAACCAACAACAATTCCTTACAATTTGCAAAATTCCAGCCTTTGGATCTCTGGGATGAGGGATCCATATATAGATATCTATAAGGGGGATGAGTCAGCTTGTGATTTGATTAGTGTCTTCTCTCTGACAGTTCTTGCTTCCACCTGGAAACTTATGGTCTCTTACACATCCTTGGTGTCATAGGAGAAGATTCTGGAAGCTTCCATTGCCTCTCCACCTCGCGGAATGACACTGCCAATTGTCATTTCTCGCCCATTTCACCCCACAGAAGGGATTTTTGAAATGCAACGCACCCACACAGTGTATTTAGGTGAGATGCAATGCACTTAGCCAGTGGAGCAGCTGAAATGATCCTATTTTGACCAATTTTGAGCATTTTTTCATGGAGAACTTCTGGGAGAAGCTGTAATCTGCTGACCTTGTTCCTTTAGGGGTTAGAAAAACACTTTTAGGGACTTAGGAACCCTTGGTTTATGGACATTTCATGCTTTGGGTTATAGGACCCAAAAATGTCTATAACAGTTGCCCCCTAAAGCATGAGGTCGTTGATCTTTTGATGTCGGGTGAAATGCTTTATTATGAGGATCCGAAGTTCTTGCAATGCTGGGAGGAGACCTATAATAAGATACAATACAATACATTATCTTCGTAATATTTTCATGACCTAGCTGAGGTGGGCATTCCCATGCTCAAATTTATAAATTCATTTTCATGTACATAGGACAGACAATGGTCTGAGTGTAGACTAATGATTCTGATAGAGCCATCATCCTTTTGATTGGATGATTATCTATGCAGCAATGATGTACATTTGATGTCTTTATTTTCCTCGAATATATATCGCAGCCCGGATGGATGAAACTAGATCCGTGGTCTTTAATCTCGTTCGATCTTCACTTGGAGTACAAGTCGATCCATGTGAGAAATGTTCTGAAGTCGAACATGGAAAGACATCACTTTATTACCACTCAATGATGTAAACTGTTAACAAGCGCGAGAGGAATCACCGATAATGATAATGACCCTCAAGGTACTGCAGTACAATTCACGTGGTGTGAATAAAGGACTTGGCGTTGAACACCACTCAAAATCTTTCGGTCGAAGGCCATTGATGTAAACCTGTCGCCGGAAGTGAGAAACTTGCCATTGAGGCATGCAAGCTTCAAAGTACTGAATGGGGTGTCCCTAGATCAACTTCTTGGATAATGAGCTGAGGTCGACAAGAAGTGATCCGTCACAATAGGGCCTTAATGAATCCCACATCAATGACACGGAATGGAGCAAATGATTTTAATGGAGGTGAAAACAATCTGGTGATATAAGGTTCAGGGTGGCGATCATGAAAGAATGGAGTATAATGTATCGTAGTGGGTGAGACACAGGTGAATTCTCTGAATGAATTCTATTGAACATATCGGCGACACTGATGTGATGGATTGGTGGCATTAACCCCAAATTTGGATGGTATGATGTGACCATGGTGATGTGGCTGGTGAATGAAACAACCCAACCCCGGACATGGAGTGGAAGTGTCATGTTCAAGAGCGACTTGCTACCAACAAAGTTTCTTCAAATTTTCTTCCCAATTTTCCCCAGTCATTGCTGACCAGTACCTCTTTATTTTTTTCAAGCTTGAGGAGGATAACATATGCTTGTTCTATAATTTTCCCTTCGGGCAAACCCATCGCTATGTTTTAATGAGCCTAGCGATAGTGAAACTCGTTCTCGTCTATAGACAAGTTTGTCGCTATTACAATTTTAATGAGCTTAACAACAAAGATAACTTGGTCCTTTTCAATTTTAGAGAGTGTAAAAAGGAACGTAAAGGAAACTCCAAAATTTATTTTTCTTCATCTAATCCCTTAAGTCCGAAAAAGTATAAAACAATACAAAAGGGATGAATTTTCGATACTTTTAACGAGCCGAACAAAACAAGCGCTCGATCTTTTTGTGTAATAATCCCTCAGGTCCAAAAAGATTAAAATCTAGAGGAGGGATAGCACTTCCTATCCCTTTAACGAGCTGGAGAGGCCAATGGCTCGGCAATCTTTTCATATTTTACGAGTCAGTTGAAAAGAGCTTAAAGGAGACTCGTCTTTTGTGGAACGAGTGATAAAATGGGTAGCAGCTGATTCTAGGTAAGGTTTGGAATTTTCCAATCATGACAGTGTTACAAGGATGGCTAGTGAGATCACTCTTCACAATTGTTCCTCAAAATGGGTAAACAATCAAATGGGGGTGAATGATCGGCCAATGCAAAAGTGGAGGTGACGGTGCAAACACGACCAAGGCTTTAATGGCTGAAGTACTACATTCACGATGGTTATTTACCAGGAATAGTTCATTTTTTAAGGAGGTTAAATGCGGGGGGAAACATTTGCTCATGTATTATGTTTATTTTTTAACGAACTTGAACTATGTGCTAAAACTGCTTGATGCGGGTTTATTTTTTAACGAGCTTGAACCTTGCGGTAACACTGCTCGATTAATCCAGTCGTGTGATAAGAATGTATCATATAAAAAACGGAAACTTTTAGAGTTTTTCCCCACATCCTTTCTTTATGCAAGTTAAGAAACGACCAATCCTACGAGTTTAAAGGGTTAGAGGTCCTACAAATTTAAAAAATAAATAGTTGCTCTTCGCTTGCACTCCAAAAGGTTTGCATGCCCCCAAGCATAAAACAGAGTTTCAAGGTCACCTTTTATTCGAGCTGACAAAACATTTGTTTTATCAAGAAAGGTATACCTCTTTCAGGCTACCCAAATATTGCTCTATTCACAGTGCAAAAAAAACACTTCTTCAGCGATGTCTATCGAAATAGCCAAAGGTGAGTGGAGGAAGTTACTCCTCTCACGTAACTTTGACAAGAGAATCTTGTTCTAGAATAACCCCCTCTTCCAATCATGGACGGGAGTACAGACTAGTCATATTTTCTCGCGGAAACCTACCCTATAATCGATGTTCTCTTGCCGAAGCAGACCAGGGTGCATGCCCCCTGGGATTCAGTCATGTCCCCCTGAATTACTCGCGCTCATCGGGTGGACGGACTGGAGATTGAGACATTTCTTGCGTGAAAAGACCATTTAGGGATGGTATATGACTATTTTCTCTGTATGATCCGGGAAATGAAAGTTCGTCTACAAGCTTGACCACTCTTCCTGTTATCACAAAACCTGTACTAGGGGCTGCAACCAAGCAAGATTTCATGTAACTGTTTCAGACCAGACTTTAGACTAGGAATTAGCCTTCCTAATCAGAGAGGGCTCTCTCACAGGCTTTTGATAGAGAATTAATCACAACAACAGAGGGCTAACTCTTCACACATTTATAAAAATATAGCTGGTTGGACACACATCAAATTGGTCTTCATTGGGCTATGGAGTCTCTCACATTTAATAAACAAAATCACAGTCATTTCATGGAAGTCAAGGCTCTTTGCATCAGACGTTCAAACATGCTTCACCAACACCACAGCTTGCTAAACACACAGGAAGTCAGAGCATATAATATGAATTCTGAGTGATTGTGCTATAACAAGGCTATAAAAAGAACAACCACAGCTTGCTAAACATACAGGAAGTCAGAGCATTAGAAATGAATTCTGAGTGATTATGTTGTAACAAGGATGTACAAGAACATATAAGATAAAACACCACCATCATATTTGAACAAAATAATCCATTGAGAATCTTGAGAAGAAATAACCACTGCTTTACTATTGCTGTAACAAGTCTTACATTGGCTCCAATAAAACTCTGTTTTTGTATATAATATCCAACCCTTATTACCTCCTAGTTTTCACCATATATAGGAATACATTCCTCCTCTCTAGAAGGAGCTCGAAAGCCCTATTAACTACTCCTACATGCTACTAACTAATGCATTAATTACAAACATGATGGGCTGTAATTACATAAAGTCCTAATCAAACTAAAACACTAATTCTTTTCTCCTCGCAGGCTTGATGCTTTCTTGAATGCTGTGACAGCTGTCCTCCTTTAGTTAAGTTGAGATGGTTGAGCTTACAGATGCGATGAATGCTGACTCGGGATGCTTGAAAGCGCTGATGGCTCATTTAATGACCAGAAGGTGTGCTCCTATTTATCGGTTTCTATCTCCCAACATTCTCCTAAAATATAGCAGCCTGCTCCCAAATCTTTTAATAACCCCAAGTATGGAATGATGCCAGGTTTCTGATGTGCTGTAGGTGGTATTTGATAGACAGCTGTTCCTCTTCCTCAACTCCCGCTCACCGTGTCAAACTAGCTGCTCACAGTATCACACTAGCTGCCCTGCGCTTTAAATCATCACCTACAGCAGTTTCGTAGCGCGCTACGAAACTGCTGTGTGATTTAAAAAACACAGTCCTCCTTTAAACTTCTCACAAAATTGAATAGCTGATGTTGCCAATCTTCGGTTTCACCTTTGCTATGCTGAGATTCAGAATCACATTCCCTGTAACATGAACCTTCATCAGATGAACCAACTGCAATTGATGAGACCACCATGATTTTACCATCTCACTGACTCAACACAGTCCATCAAGCAAAGGATGTAGTCCATTGTTTTCTTTGTTCATCAAAACATGGAAGGTAAGATGCCTGATACTTTCGCTACAGAGCGCAGAACTAGCAGCATTCTTATCAAAAATGTGATAAATGTAATCTCATGTAGCGCAAGTCTTCTGAGAGCCATGGTTCTTGGAATATTTACAATCTCCCTCTGAATTTGACTTGTGCTTTGGTAATTCTCTAAACTCCAAAACTTCTGTGGCTGGAAATCACCAACATCTTCAGCGATCTTATCCAAGGAAATGTCCTTCAAAAAGGACATGGCATCACCTAGCATGTAAACTTTGAGCTCAAATTCTGATGAGGCCTTGCTTACAGCCTGAGAAGTTTCTTGAGAAGAAGATGAGAAAATCTCCTCTTTGCGGTCTGAACACATTGTAGACTTTTAGGTTTCATCAAAGGCCGATGATGAAGTTTTACCACCCTAACCCTGTTCATGTCATCAACTAGAAGCAATTCTGCTTGTGGCTCCACTTGGGATAGTGTGCCCTTGTGGTGCGCTAAGAACACGCAGCTTCAGTGCCTTACCCATTTGTGACAAACAGAAATTTGCTTGACAAGCATGACTGTAGGAGAAAGAAACTACTGCTACTGAAAAATAAATGCTCAGCCAACCTTGAGCTTATTTGCAACTTACCTACCTACCCTAACAATTCAAACTTTCCTCAGCTCAATCAATATGAAACTTCCAATGCAGCCAATCATTTACTTTATCTGACATTTGATTTCTTTGCCTGTCCCGGAGTTCAGAACCAATATGACAGTGTAATGACCGCTGCCACTGAAATTTTCTCTGACTGTATCGGATTTCAGAACTAATGTGATAGTGTAAAGACCGCTGCCACTGAAGTACTCTCCGATCTTCATAGGTAAACTGAAACACTGGAGAGTAAAACTCTTCCATATAATCAGCTACAGGATCCCAGAACACATGATCAGCTTGTCCTTCCACGACACTTTCCAGCTGTGCAAATTGATCTTCAACCACAGTGTTTAGTTCCTCAATCGTAAAAGAGAGGGGAACCAGCATAGTCTCCTTGCGTTCAGTCATAAAAAATTTCTGGGAATAATGATCATGATCATGAAAATTGTATGCCTGAATTTGTCCTTCTAAACCTTCAATTTCTTTCTCAATGTCTTTGGCAAATTCATCAAAAAATTTCATCTTATCCTCTGACTTGCAGTCAAAAGATTTCAGATATGAGGACAGGGACAAAGAAAAAGATTCATTTGTTTCTTCTTTATTATGATCATCATTCCACTGTTTAAAACCTTCAACTGAAGGAGAGTTTACTTCCACCTCTGACCTATCTATCCATTCCTCCAAGAACATAAGCCAAAAGTCTGGCAATGACTTAATGGACTTGGCAGGCAAGCATTCAACCCACTGTTTGCATTTCCCTTGGAGTGAATCATAAAATAACCTTATGCAAACATCCTCATGTTTAACTCTAAGAAGTTCAGCAAAATGACAGAAATCTGAAATATGATCCAAGGTTAAACTCAAATCTTCTCCGTTGTATTTGGGATCATTCCTTAGAAAATATTCATCCTTGGGAAAATGGTTTGGAAAACCATGAATTCCTGAGAAATCTATGCATGCATACCTTGAACAAAGAATGTCAGCTTCTGGGTCTTTCATAACTCCAGTGGAATCACCATGAATATATAAACCTTGAATTCTTCAACAATGGAGTCGCCAAGGTAGTTTTCAGCCTTGAAAATTATTTGAACTCCTGCTACCTTCAGAAATTCAACCTTAAGCTCCCGGCAGACGCACCAAAATGTTATCACAAAACCTGTACTAGGGGCTGCAACCAAGCAAGATTTCATGTAACTGTTTCAGACCAGACTTTAGACTAGGAATTAGCCTTCCTAATCAGAGAGGGCTCTCTCACAGGCTTTTGATAGAGAATTAATCACAACAACAGAGGGCTAACTCTTCACACACTTATGAAAATATAGCTGGTTGGACACACATCAAATTGGTCTTCATTGGGCTATGGAGTCTCTCACATTTAATAAACAAAATCACAGTCATTTCATGGAAGTCAAGGCTCTTTGCATCAGATGTTCAAACATGCTTCACCAACACCACAGCTTGCCAAACACACAGGAAGTCAGAGCATATAATATGAATTCTGAGTGATTGTGCTATAACAAGGCTGTAAAAAGAACAACCACAGCTTGCTAAACATACAGGAAGTCAGAGCATTAAAAATGAATTCTGAGTGATTATGTTGTAACAAGGCTGTACAAGAACATATAAGATAAAACACCACCATCATATTTGAACAAAATAATCCATTGAGAATCTTGAGAAGAAATAACCACTGCTTTACTATTACTGTAACAAGTCTTACATTGGCTCCAATAAAACTCTGTTTTTGTATATAATATCCAACCCTTATTACCTCCTAGTTTTCACCATATATAGGAATACATTCCTCCTCTCTAGAATGAGCTCGAATGCCCTATTAACTATTCCTACATGCTTTTAACTAATGCATTAATTACAAACATGCTGGGCTGTAATTACATAAAGTCCTAATCAAACTAAAACACTAATTCTTTTCTCCTCGTAGGCTTGATGCTTTCTTGAATGCTGTGACAGCTGTCCTCCTTCAGTTGAGCTGAGATGGTTGAGCTTACGGATGCAATGAATGCTGACTTGGGATGCTTGAAAGCGCTGATAGCTCATTTAATGACCAGAAGGTGTGCTCCTATTTATCGGTTTCTGTCTCCCAACATTCTCCTAAAATATAGCAGCCTGCTCCCAAATCTTTTAATAACCCCAAGTATGGAATGATGCCAGGTTTCTGATGTGTTGTAGGTGGTATTTGATAGACAGCGGTTCCTCTTCCTCAACTCCCACTCACCGTGTCAAACTAGCTGCTCACAGTATCACACTAGCTGCCCTGCGCTTTAAATCATCACCTACAGCAGTTTCGTAGCGTGCTACGAAACTGCTGTGTGATTTAAAAAACACAGTCCTCCTTTAAACTTCTCACAAAATTGAATAGCTGATGTTGCCAATCTTCGGTTTCGCCTTTGCTATGCTGAGATTCAGAATCACATTCCCTGTAACATGAACCTTCATCAGATGAACCAACTGCAATTGATGAGACCACCATGATTTTACCATCTCACTGACTCAACACAGTCCATCAAGCAAAGGATGTAGTCCATTGTTTTCTTTGTTCATCAAAACATGGAAGGTAAGATGCCTGATACTTTCGCTACAGAGCGCAGAACTAGCAGCATTCTTATCAAAAATGTGATAAATGTAATCTCATGTAGCGCAAGTCTTCTGAGAGCCATGGTTCTTGGAATATTTACAATCTCCCTCTGAATTTGACTTGTGCTTTGGTAATTCTCTAAACTCCAAAACTTCTGTGGCTGGAAATCACCAACATCTTCAGCGATCTTATCCAAGGAAATGTCCTTCAAAAAGGACATGGCATCACCTAGCATGTAAACTTTGAGCTCAAATTCTGATGAGGCCTTGCTTACAGCCTGAGAAGTTTCTTGAGAAGAAGATGAGAAAATCTCCTCTTTGCGGTCTGAACACATTGTAGACTTTTAGGTTTCATCAAAGGCCGATGATGAAGTTTTACCACCCTAACCCTGTTCATGTCATCAACTAGAAGCAATTCTGCTTTCCTCAGGAATACACTGCATCCATATTATACTTGTTCTCCCAGAAAACAATTCCAACATAATTTCAACACCTGTTCAATCTATATTCCGGAATGATTCATCAAACCTGTATATTAAAACCTTGGATACTTGTGTGAATAGGATTACTCCCACGCAGAAATGATCCTAGCTTTGGGGACATGTACAAGTTTAGCCAATTACATACTCTGTCATGGATAAAAATTAGTAACTCAACAGATCTCAGAAATGCCGCCTTTTTAATATCTTCTGTCTCAGGATCACAGCACACTATTTCAAATGGATCCGAAAAAGACGGGACAATGCAATGCATGGAATTTGAAATTAATTCATCTAAATCTTTCTTTGACAGCGCATACTCCCTACAGAGAACATCTGTCACAAGATTTCCGGGAGTTTCAGTTCTTTTAACAGCAATAATCATACACGGCAAATGGCGCAACACCACAGCAAAATTTGCGGCTTCTCTTTTCGTTTGATAAACACGTCCTTTTCACAGTGTGTCAAGAGGTCGATTTAAAAATTTCAAATACACCTCAGCACAACCCCGCCGCCAACTGTCACCTTGTAATTCAGGTCTCCTGTTACGGTTTCAAGTGGTCAACACGCCTTGCTGATATAGCCACGCACATGGAAATATAATTGAATTAACATTCCATAAGAACATTCTGGTGTATACATTTAATCAAACAATAGGCATGCGTTCTCCAAAGACGCCACACCTCCTTGAATTTCAATCATTAGGATCCATCATAAACTCTAATAATCCCGAAGACAAATCTTCCAAAATTGATTCAACCTTCATATTGATAAGGTTCTGGCTTTTAGCTTCCTCGACCTTCGACATGAACACTTTCAGAACTGCCTTCTTCATATCTGCCTTCGTCTTCTCCATATGATGCTTGTAATCTAACTTCAGATTGTCGACCTTGTGGCAATCAAATTTTATAGAAACCACTTGACACTTGGCATTTAATCACTTAGGACTGCGTGTGTTTTCTGCAGCATCAACCATATGAAGCCGGTGATCTCCACCATTCAATTGTGGGCCCACCCTCTCTTTCTCTACTGGCCGGCCATCGATCTAGTAGCCAAAAGCCCTGGTGTAGCACCTGTATTTTCACAAACTGATGCCCACCACATCAGGATATTCGCAATGCGCCATTTCGAGTTTTCAATAAATCGCTTTATCATGGCAATAAAAGCAATATCGCCGTAATTACATTAAGAACCAGATTAGAACATGATTGCAGAAATGTATAATGAAGGACTTTCCCACTTGTCACCAAACCAATTCTTGAAAAGTTTGCCAAGACCAATTGGGTTATCATCAAACATACTGCAGCACCCAGTATTAGCAATTGCTATCAAACCAAACAGGAATTCCTGATCATCTTAGAGAATATGCTCACCCACAGTCCTTATTTTCTGGAACTCTAATGCTCTAAAATCTTTCTATGGGTGCAGAGGCTACAGATTGACGAAGAAGCCCTCACACGCTTGTATCTTACTTTAGAGCACTGTCATTCGGGAAGCATTCCCTTTGTAAAACCTCAAGGATTGAACTCAATGGCTAGAAGCCACTATGATGAAATGAAAGAATCTGGACAATCATCCTCGAGTGACCAAACCACTACAAGCAAAGAGGTAGTAGATGGACTGTTAACCTCATAGAAGATACCAATTTTAACAAATAGGTATCATTTCTTTTTGCTGCTATAATGTGATAAAATTATGTACATTTTTTAGAACAATCATTACAAAGAGGCCTGCTGTAATTGGTGTAGGGTAGGATTTATCAGCTATTGGCCACAAGTTTGAATCCCAATTAAAGCACACTGCAGCATCTGACAGTGGAATGTTATCAAACCTGAACCCCAGATCATCATAGGCAATATTCTCACCGCAGTTACCTTGTTCTACTCAGTCATAATAATCTTCTCATCGTGGCTTAGGAAGTCCACCATCTATACTAATAACATCAACAGGTCCATTATTTGAAATACAAGCAGTCTCTGTTTCACCCAGATTTTGCATGTCATAATTAGCTTCTGGGACAATCTTAAAGCCAGCAAACATTGAAGCGGCTTCAACTGCATTCCTTACATTGCCTTTCTCATCAAATGTGCAGCCTTCCAAGAGGCCACAAATTCTATGATTCTGAATATTAAAATAATGCCAAACTGGATTTAACTCGGGCTCCAACTTCAATAACAGTATGATGGTGTTCTCAAGCTAAGATACATCAGATGCAACAGGCCGAGGCTCGTACTGCATTCAAGGGTGCGCAGTCCTTCCCTTAAATATCTGTCATTTCCTAATTTCGCAGCGTAGCCATTGTAAGGTCAGTGTTTTCGCTACGAAATCACTAAAACATATGGCGCTGCGAAACTGTTAACAAGTTTATGCGCTGCGAAAACACCTTGTCTTTTAGATATGCTAAAAAATTTTGACAACAGACTTTTTAGTGATAACACTTCCTTCGTGCGGAAAACACATTACTCTAAAGAGTGAGGAGACAATTGCTCCCATGCAATAAATATAGTCTCGTCCAAGGAGTAGATTGTAATCCAGGGGTCCTTGAACTACCATCACGTTCATGTGAACGGTTTTCCCTCTCAATGTTATGGACACATTGGGAAGGATCCCTAACGTTCGACTGGTTCCTTTATCAAAACCTGTTAGATTTCTCATCTCAGGCAAAAGCGATGGCGAACCAAGCGCTTTTCAAGCAGTTGAGGAAAGGATACTCACAGAAGCCCCCTCATCTATGATGGTACTAGCCATAACCATTCTATATATTTGAACAATGATTCGGAATGGTATACTAGCTGGTAAACGGGGTCTGCCTAGTTTATTCCAGTCGAAGGAGACAACTAGGTTTCTTGGAGGTGGGACCGAATAGACGGCCGGGTACGACTCTGACGAACTTCCTTCCTGCGGTAAAGGAAAGGGTAAATTTCCCCCATGTTCGTTGGAGTCTGTGCTTATGAAAAGAATTTGGACGGTGTCATCCTTGTTCTCTTCAGTGACTATACCATCTGAAGATGAAACCTATGAAGGCAAGACCAGGTCAAATGTCGCCTCGACCTTTTGGCTTTTGTCTGGTATGGGTTCAGATGGTTTATCTTCAATGACAGATGATTCAGCTGACCACCTGAGCGGGCCAGCCGAATTTTCAACTAGTGACGGACTCGACAAGAGTTTTTTATAACCAGGAGGAGGTCGTAACGGTGAAACCGGACGATCGTCCAAAACTCTTTTACCCTCGTCTAAGAAGGGACAACGGTGGACGACATGATCGCCTTCACACAGTTTGCAAGGAAATCTATATTTTCCTTTTTGTCCTAGGGCTTCACTTTCACTAGTTGACGGTGTGTTTTCAACATGATCATCAGAGGTTGACAACACCGGGTTGTGCAAACAAGGAGACCAGTCCCTTAAGTTCCGAGGGATGCAAGGACAATCTCTGTGATAGTGGTCTCCTTTGCAAATGACACATGGCGATTTAGGCCTCGTCAGTGCAGTGTGTGGATTTTCGCTAGACGACACTCGTTTGTCCCCATTTGCTTTTGGCTCCTTCTTCTTCTTCTCTTTCTTCTTCTTTTCCTTCTTCTCCTTAGGTACTTGACTTTTGGCTTTACCAGCCCCATCAAGCGAAGAGGAAGGAGGAGAGGAATAATTAGAGGAAGTAGAAGGTTGGTGGGTAACTCTGGACTCGTCTAGTTTCTGGTTTGATTGTTCAGGAATTGTGGTGTTCTAAACGACAGAGGTTGAGAAGAGCCATACAGGAAAACCAATTGTCAGTCCTGGAAGTGACAATGTGGCCATATGGGGTGCACCAACATCTCCCCAAGAGGAGAAGCGACTAGGGTTTCCTCCAAGGGGAATTCCTTGGTTGGTGGACCATTTTCTCAACCCAAGATCAACATAGGAAAGGGGTAATGAATATTCTGTTTAAAATAAATTTTAGACGCTTTGACACAACTTGTTTTTTCAGTTTTTAAGAGTCGAGAAAAAATAAAAGATGACTCTAGTCTCCTTCGATTTTTAATGAGACTGAAGTGACAAGTTCTTAGATGGACCTTTTCCGTTAAGGAGTCTGAAAAGGAACAAAAGGGACTGCTCTAGAAATCTAGGTAGAGGGATTACCAAACCAATCGCAAAACTACAGAATACTTTTTACGGTACGGCAGTCAATCTTCCCAAATGCTGTGTTCAGTGCATTGCGATCGATAGGGCGACAGACACAGATTCCTATGGATAAAGGATTAAGCCTATTGGGGTCTCCCAAAATATACTCGACGGTACGTGGGAGCACAAGTCCGTACTAGCACTTATCGTTTCAAATTGGAGGAATCACCCAACCATCAGTGAGAACAACAGTTACCAGGTTTTACGACGCCGGAATACGTCTCTAGCCTAGACTTCTAAATGTTGTGCTTTAAGTTCCAAAGCGTTGTTAGATTCATTGAATTTATTTTAAGTTGATCTTGTTTATGAAGTTTTCCTTTCAGGTTCACCACGAGATGTAGATGTAATTCCTAAAATGAAATCTAAGATGATAAAAAAACTTTTTATCTCCTTTGTGCAATGAAAATCCTAGCTACTAGGGAAACGAAAGACATAATCTTTTCACAAAGAGCAAAGAGCACACTCTAAATGCACTTTCCTAAATCAAGCCAATCAGACTGTCTATATGCAAATGCACATGCATGTAATTTTTTTCGACCTTCTTAGTATATGAATGCTAAAAAGAAAGTTGATGCACAAATTTGAATTTCTTTTCAAGTGACAAATATCAACAAGTTCCTTTTCAAAATAAAAAACGGAGACGATCACAACACCTTACGATTTTGAAACGAACACTTGTTCTTGACACTAGAAAATTACAAATTCAGACCAAAAGCAATAGTAACAGGATAATCGACCATCAAAAACAATGAGAATCTTTCCTACAATTGAAGTCGACACTTGCGACAGTTTCAAATCAAAGGACGACAATACGATTATGCTACTTTTGCAAAGGAGAATTGTAAATGACTCAACAAACACACAAAAACATCTACCGTTCTTTTGTACAAAGGAAGCGGAATAACAACAAGGAAAAGGGGTTTCAAATAGACATATACTGATCACAGGCAGCAAAATTCAAGAATAGAACTAGAAAGAGTGAATCACAAAAGCCACAACTACACAGAGCTAGTCTGATCAGTGCACCTGTAACACAGAGAATCTGAACTGCAGCGCAACTAGTCCACTCAAGAAGTGCGCTGAAGTTCAGAATCTCTGAACAATACCTACGCTGGGCCAGAAACGAGACTCTGTTCGAGTTCTTGGTCACAGTTTGCAGTTCAGTTCTTGGGTTTTGGCCGAGCAAAAAGCAATCAGTAATGCAACAATCAGGGGTAGATCTAAGGAGGGTCTAAGAGCTATTACAAAGGCAATCAGGTAGTTTGTGAATCAGTTGTTTAAATCATAAACAGATCCAGTGGATGGATTGAAGCAGCAGTGATCTACTTTGCATTTTTTATGGCAAATGCAGTTCGAATGCTACTTGTAAGTTTATGAAACAAACAACAAAGAATGATAAACAAACAAACTAATTAGTTCCCCAGTGGAGTCGCCATTTTCTTACAGGGAAAAGTGTCTATATAGAACTACTCTATCCCACTAAGTGTGACAGCTGCCTTAGAAACAAACAGAGAAAAGCTACTTTCATTTTTCCTTTATGAATTATAGATAGAGAGGAATAGAAAGACAAACCTCTGTCTTGCGCTAATCTCCTGATTTGATCCCTCTCTTCTTTGATAGTCTTCAGCTATCTGCTCCCTTGCACGCCCAGCTTCACAAAGTACCTGTAAGATCACAGAAGCATAGCACTATACAAAGACATGGATCTATAATCATAAACAATCTAGGATCAGATGTAAATTGACCATACAAATGTAACAAGCATCAATGACACAAAAGCATGGAGGAAAACTCAAATAGCTTTTATTGATAAATAAGAAAAGAGCCAAGAGGATTTACAACCAGTTTTTCTGACCCAACATCAACCTCCCAGCAAAGAAGCCCCTCTTCACCTCAAAAAAAGCTTAGATCACCCAACAATCTGATGTTTGTTTCAAGAAACCAACAACAATTCCTTACAATATGCAAAATTCCAGCCTCTAGATCTCTGGGATGAGGGATCCATATATAGATATCTGTAAGGGGGATGAGTCAGCTTATGATTTGATTAGTGTCTTCTCTCTGACAGTTCTTGCTTCCACTTGGATACTGATGGTCTCTTACTCATCCTTGGTCGAATTCAGTGAGGCAAGTGTCATAGGAGAAGATTCTGGAAGCTTCCATTGCCTCTCCACCTCGCGGAATGACACTGCCATTTGTCATTTCTCGCCCATTTCACCCCACAGAAGGGATTTTTGAAATGCAACGCACCCACACAGTGTATCTAGGTGAGATGCAACGCACTTAGCCAGTGGAGCAGCTGAAATGATCCTGTTTTGACCAATTCTGAGTAGTTTTTCATGGAGAACTTCTGGGAGAAGCTGTAATCTACTGACCTTGTTCCTTTAGGGGTTAGAACAAAACTTTTAGGGATTTAGGAGCCCTTGGTTTATGGACATTTCATGCTTGGGGTTGTAGGGCCCAAAAATGTCTATAACAACAGTGTAGGACTTGGTGTAAGTGGAGTTTTAGGCCTTCCATCCCTCTTGGAAACTAGCCTCTCACAGTCTGAAAGGGCTTGAACTTTCTGATGTGAGGTATCTGACCTTGTATGGGGTCTGTTTGGATCCAAAGTTATTTCTTTTGTTCAAAATAGCCAAATATTTCCTCCTCACTAAACAACCAGAGGAAAATATTGAAAACCCAAGGAAAAGCGATATTGTCTTGTCTCCCCGGTAACGGCACCAATTAATGTTGTCCCTTAAGAAACCAATTTCCTAGCTGTGTAGAAATTGTGCTTAAGACATTAATGTTTATAATTATTGTCACTTGTTTGTCACTTAATTGTATGTTGTATTCTCGAATGACGGACGTGAAAGACTTGGTTTTTAACCATTAATACTTAAATGACATGAAAATCTCAGAATTCCATTTAATTGCTGAATATAAATGATGAATGAAGGAATATTGATGAAGTCAAAGACAATATGTTGTTTTACATAGGATCTACTATCTGCGACACTTAGAGAAGTTAAAGATAATATGTTGTCTTACACAGAAGCTACTATATGTAACTTAGAAGAATTACAGAGGTAGGAACTTCAAGTATAGGATCACTCTTTTAATGGATTTTAACCTCATTTACATAAGCAAATAAAGACTTGTAGCTTCATTACCATACTTAAAGGAAGAAAACATATGATGACACATAACAAAGAAGTCACAAAATCATACCCAACAATGTGTGGAAAACTTTTGATCCTTTCATCAATCAACAACTTTATAAAGAATACAGTGGCCTAGTCTCCAGGTATATGTCCTGATGACAGTTAGACTGTTTTAACACAACAAACTGCAACTTAACAAGAACTCCATGCATGGACTTGGGCCCATGTATGTATCGAAGATGTTATGATTGGCTAAAACATAAAGAAACCCTTATGGCCCACATATATATTGGGAGCGCTCTAATTTGCATAAACACTAAAGTCAAAGCGGAATAGAGGAAAGCTAGACGAAATCATGCTAAACCCCGAAGAAGAGCGAGAGACGTCCGATCTAGAAATCCAATAGATTTTACGATCATCGCACACCAATAAGCTCATGCATTAGTCGAGGAGGAAAAGCGGTTTTTATCAGTGAAGTTGTTTATTGGGTGAGTAAAATGTGGTAAGCGGTATTTTGAAATCCTGAGTGATTCCATTAATCGACCGACACGTAGCACTAGGTGGAGAGAGAAAAACCACTTTATCGGGTGGGTAATCGTCGTGCAAGTGGTCCACCCGATATGGTTTTCAACCATTGGATATCGTCCCTTTTGATGAATGGCTGCAATTGATTTATACTTCAACAGATTAAATTACATTTCATACACCATCATGTTCGATTTTGAAATAACCCTCGCGCATATTTGATCGTGATCACCTTTCGATCAGTCATCTAATGGACTATCCGATCCTTCGGAACTCAATGAGACTTTAAGCCTTTTGAGTAAAACCTTATCGTGTCTATTTTTTCAACAACCCTTTGACTTCCCCACGGACCTAATAAAAAATAAAACTGTCAGTTAAAGATTTCTCAGGTCTGATTTTAAAGATAAAACTCAATTAATTTTCAACCCGATATCTATCGAATCCTGTCTCTTTCGATGGACGACTGCAATTAGCTTGGACTTCATTGGATTAAACTGTATTTCATACATCATTGCATTTGATTTCCGAAATAAACCCTATTCTAGTTAACCGAGTGGCTACCATCGGAACTGTGGCCTGTTGATCAGACAACCCAGATCTTCTCGCAGGTTTCTCACATTCAAAGCCATCAATCAAATAAAATAAATTATTTCTTTTAAATTTATGCTTTTCCTTTTTTTTCCGCTACAACATAATATTTTATTTTTTCATTTTTTTTAATAAAAATTGAAAATAGAATTAAAAGGATAATGGATGCTACAACATCTGGCTCCACCTGGGGATAGTTCTTTTGCCGCAGAAGCACTAAGAACCATAGACCAGTGCCTTCACCTCAAGCATGGAGTCACATATTTCTTATCCAATTAAACTTCCATGGAATTTGTACAATGAGTTCACTCCGGTATGTACAATGACAGGATGCTTATGCTTCAAAATTGAATTTAATGCTTGAGGTACTGCCCATTGACAGGTAGCTGCAAATATTCACCATCAAGATTCTCTAGGAAGAATGTATTATTTGTCCTTGTTTCTATAATTCTGAATGGGTCATACCAGAGAGGATCAAACTTTCCATGCTTACCCTTATCTTCTCTTCTAGTATCCCACCTTAATACTAGGTATCCAACTTTAAAATCAATCTCTCTAGATTTCCTGTCAAAAATACTCTTCATCTTTGATTGATACATAAGCAATTTGTCTCTTACCTTATCCCTGTTTTCACTCAACTCCACTACCTTATTCATTCTTCTTATTAGAGCATTGGGCTCTTCTTTTTCCTCCTGAATCATTTCAATCATAGGATTCACAAGCTGGTTTGGGAACGGAGCTTGAGTTCCATACACTAACTCAAAAGGTGATTTTCCTGTGGACCTTCTTGTAGTCACTCTAGCAGCCCATAGAGCAAACTTTAACTTAGAATCCCAATCTTTCTGGTTCTCTGCAATAGTTTTCTTAAGGATCTTCATCAAAGTCTTGTTAGTGGATTCAACTAATCCATTTCCTTGTGGATGATAAGTTGTTGAATGGGATAAAATAACATTATACTTTTGACAAAAAGCAATAAACTTACTTGAATTGAAGACTTGAGCATTGTCTGTTATGATTTTGACAAGGCATCCAAATCTGCTGAAAATATTCTCCTCTAAGAACTTCATCACCACTTGGTCATTTTCCCTTTTAGTAGGTATAGATTCTACCCACTTGGTGAAATAATCAGTAGCTGTAAGAACCCATTTGTGTCGTCCACTTGAAGGTGGGTTAATCTCTCCAACAAAATATAATCCCCATTGTTTTAATGGTTCCTCTATGAAGACTGGGATCAAAGGCAAGGGAGCTAACCTCTTCTTCTCAGCAAAAAACTGACACTTCTGAAAACTTTTGAAAAACTTATATGTATCACCAAATAAAGTAGGCCAATAGAACCTTGCGTGGAGGATTTTGTGTGCAGTAGCCTTCCAACTATAATGTCCTCCACATAACCTCATGATAATATTTAATGGTCTCTACAAATTCATCCTCTGTTAAACATAACAACAAAATTCCTACAGGATCTTTCCAATACAATCTACCATGAACAATCTCATATGGTTGGGCTTTGATCCTTAATGCTCTATTATTTGTTCTATCCAAAGATTGAGGATAAGAGAGAAAACAAAAATAATGGACTATGTGCTTATACCATTCTGAACATAAAAACTTATACCTAATCTTCATACCTGGATCTGGATTTTCTTCACTTTCTTCAATTGTTCCTTCATTCATAGGTGTCAGCAAGTTGATTCCCAATGCCTGAAAGTTTGACTCTGTCAACATCTTTGCCAATCCTTTCCCTTTAACCAGCTCTGTGGGCTTTATGTCCAAGTCATACTCTTGGATCTTGGCTACCCATTTTCCTCTTTTGCATTCCACATCACTCTGGACTAAGACATCCTTTACTGTATCATTTGGCACATAGGCAACGATCTATGACTGCAGCACATAAGTCCTGAAGGCCTTTAGGGATTTTATGAGAGAATATACCTATTTTTCAAGAAAATTATACTTTAATTCTGTCAAACCAAGAGGTAATCCCTCAAATCAAATCATAATATTCATTCAGGTTTTTCATTATTATATACAAGAGGGAGTGACTATTCAATTCATCTCCCGATGACTCTCTATATTCTCTATTATTTATTTATATTAGTCACAGTTGTTCACCCAATCCCTATGATTAGGTGTCAACGTTCCCCCCCTTAATCTGAAGGGATGTTGGTGAGTCCAAGCATCGTTCTGAATCCTTCAAGCTTTTCTCTTCCAAGCACTTTGGTGAAGATGTTTTCAATTTTCTCATTAGTGGAACAATGGCGGAGATGGATTGTTTTGACCTCAACATGATGTCAAATCAGATGATATTTAGTATTGATGTGCTTTTTTCAATCATGAAACTTTGGGTTCTTAGCCAATTTTATTGCCGAGGTATTGTCAATCATGAGTGGAGTCGATTGTACTTGTTTTACCTGCAAATCTTCAAGAATTTTCCTGAGCCACACAATTTCGTTTGTTGCCTCTGCTGCTACCACATATTCTGATTCTATTGTGGAATCTACTGGAACTGATTGTTTGTGTGATCTCTATGAGACAAGTCCTGATCCAAGACTCAGAGCATAACCTGAAGTAGATACCCCAATTTCTTTGTCTCCATCGAAGCCTGAATCAGAGTATCCAATCAAGCTGAAGTCGCCCACATGTGTATACTTGATTCCAAAGTCTTGAGTTCCCTTCAAGTACTTTAGAACTCTTTCTGTAGTAGACCAATTTCCTTCACAAGGCTTTTGCATAAACCTGGAGAGAATTCCAACAACAAACAAAATGTCTGGTCTGGTAGTAGTTAGGTAGTTGAAACTACCTACAAGCTCTCTATACTTTGTTGCATCCTCAAATTCTTTTCCTTCAATGGATGTGAGTTTTAAGTTTTGTTCCATTGGAGTAGTCAAAGGATTGCATTCAGTCATGCCAAACCTGTTCAAAAGATCTCTGATGGACTTCTTTTGAGAAAGGAATATGGACTTCGGATGTTGAGTTACTTCAATACCAATATAGTAATGAACATAGCCCAGATAAGTCATTTCAAAACCTTTCCTCAATTCCTTATTTATGGATGCAATCTAGATCTCATTTTTCCTTGTCATCAAAATATCATCTACATATGCAAAAAGATATACAACTATTTTTTCAACCTTATTGACAAACAAAGTTGCATCACCAAGATCATAATGTTTGAAATTGAGTTTCAAAAGATTCTCAATTAGTTTTTCATACCAGGATCGCGATGCTTGTTTGAGGCCATACGAGGATTTCACAAGTTTGTATACTTTATTTTCATTTCTTTTCACAACAAATCCTTCAAGATGGGACATAAAAACATTCTCTTTTAGATCTCCATTCAAGAAAGCATATTTTACATCCATTTGATGGACTTTCCAACTGTTCTGAGCTGCTAGGGCAAAGAGTGTCTGGATGGTAGCCCATTTTGCTGTGGGGGAAATGTCTCCTGATAATCGACCCCTTCCTTCTGTGCAAAACATTTTGCCACAAGCCTGGCTTTGTGCTTGTCAAGTGACCTATCAGCTTTATAATTGTTCTTGTAGACCCACTTGTAGCCAATTGGTTTGGTTCCTAATGGAGGATCAACCAGCTTCCAAGTGCCATTCTTTATCAGGGCATCATACTCCTTTTGCATCACTTCTTTCCATTCATCATGAGAAGCAGCTTCTTTGAAGGAATTTGGTTCAAAATCTATAGACAAATTCAATTCACAATAATAATAAACATCCATATCAACAGGAGAATCAGAGTCATCTACATCACCTCCATTTCGCCGGCTTGAATTTCTAGTTCCTGCCTTTCCAACTTCATCAGGATGAACACTTTCAAGTGTCTTTGTCAGCCACTTTGGGGGACCTTTCTCAGATGGTCCAGGCTGCTCCATTGATTGATTTGGGATTGAATCAAGATTGAGTCTCCCAATTTTGTCAATCACATCACTCAAGGTATCATTCGTTGTTGGAGTTTCATGTGGGGGAGAGAGTGCTTCAAAAGAAGATTCCACAGGTTGATATAGTATAGTAATCCCCCTTCAAGATGTGGAATCTGATTATCAAATTCTTGATGATTTTGCATTTACAAATCTATCCAAGCAATCAAGTTGCCGCTCAACAACATTGTCAGTTTTGGATGATTCAAGAAAGATTACATCTCTAGATACAACAAACTTTTTATTGACTTCATCATAGAGACGGTATGCTTTGGAGGTGTTTGAATACCCCAGGAAGATACACTTAGGAATTCTTTCACCAAGTTTGTTTCTATGTATATTTGGTATCAAAGCATGACATGTGGAACCAAAGACCTTGAGATGCTTTACCGAAGGAATGTGCCCATACCACATTTCATAAGGAGTCTTTTTCTAATAGTATTAGATGGACATCTATTCTTTACACATACAACACATAGAATTGCATCAGCCCGAAACATCAATTTTACATTTTTGAAAAACATCATGGAGCGTATCATATTTAAGATTATCCTATTCATTCATTCATTCATCTACTCCGTATTATTGGGGATTATAAGGCACAGTTGTTTGATGTTTGATACCATGTTGGCAAAGATAGTTTTCAAATTCATTTCAAGTGTATTATTTTCCATTATCAGTGCGAATAGATCCAATATGAGATTGTGCATCATTTTCAATCCATGTATGAAAGTTCTTGAATGTTTGAAAAGCATCAGATTTTTTCTTCAATAAATAAACCCAACACATTCTGGTGTAGTCATCAATAAATGTCATCATATATTTATTTCCATTTGCAGAAGGAACAGGCATTGGACCACATAAATCTGAATGAACGAGTTCAAGTTTTCTATGTTCTCTTGAATGTGAATCATGAAAAGACTGTTTGCTGTGCTTTCCTAGAATGCAAGCATCACATTGCTTAAGTTCCTTAGGAATTGTAGGCAAACCAGTTACACCATTTTTCTTCAACAAATGGAGGTTGTCATAGTTCAAGTGTCCAAATCTATCATGCCATAATAAACTTGATGGAAATGTACCTTCTTCATAATGAGAATTGTATGAGAAATTTTGTGCATAAGCAGAGGTACCCTGCAGCTTGAGAAGCCTTTCTTCTTCTATCCCAGTCATGACAAGTGAGTGGTCTAAAGCTTTTCTCACCTCAATTTTGCCATCAAACATATGAATGGAGTGTCTTTGTTGGTGGATGTGGACCAAGGACAACAAGTTTCTCCTTAGTTGTGGGAGAAATAGAACATGACACAGAAGAAAGTCTAGAAGACTAGGCAATTTAAGCCTGATTGTGCCAAGCCCTGATGGCTTGAGTTTTGATTTGTCTACAGATTATACTGCTCCATCAACATTGTCAATAAATTCTTCAAAAAAATCTCTTCTAAAAGTCATGTGGCAAGTTGCTCCTGAATCAAGCAACTAGTCATTTTTCCAAGAAGCAAGTGAAGCATTAAATAAGTCTTCATTTACTCCAATATTACATTGTGCCACAACATAGTGAGCGGATTCAGGTGCTTTACCTTTGCCTTTGTCATTAGTTTTACCTTTGGCTTGGTTTATTTCCTACTCTATTCTGTCCCAAGATAACTTGCATGTGGATGCATCATGTGATCCATCTCTTTTGCAGCGTATGCAGTGCAAATCTGACTTTTCTCCTTGAGAGTGTCTGCCCCCCCCCCCCCCCTGCATTTGAAATTTCTTCCTCTTCCTCTTTGACCACCTCTTCCTCTGGAAGAATCTTGAGCTAGATTATTTTCTCTATGAGCAAGGCACACAACCTCTTCGAAAGACTCAGGAGTTTTCTTATTCCCAGAATCTTTCTCTCTTTCAACAAATTTTTTCACAAGGGAGTCAAAGGTAATATCTTTGAGGTTTCCATTTGCTTGCAATGACTCACGATAATTTGAGTAAGTGGGATAAAGTGCCTTGAGAAAAGCTATCAGAGGAATATCCAGTTCAACATTAGTGACTTTGATATCATGCATTATAGATTTTACTTATGATGTAAGAGCAAGAGGATCATTATTTTGTAATTCAAGGGTGAAGTGTTTAATCATGAGTTGAAAAACTTCAAGTGCAGAGTGTGAGTCATAGAGTTCCTTCAGTTTTTGTAAGGCTTCGAAAGCATTTGAAAATGGAAAAATATGTCGACTCATCTCTTCACTTACTGATGCCGCAACCAATGCATAGGCCTTGTTGTTCTTATTTTCTCAAATGGCAAGTTCCTTGTCTGAGGTAGCATGTTCTGGCTCTTTGTCTTCATCTACAACACACACTCCTTTCCACAGCTCATTAAAAATGAGAGTGTGTTTGATTTTCTGTGACCATTCAGGATAATTCTCCTTCCCATTGAGAACCACTCCCACAATAGATATTATTGAATGAATTGTAAAATCTGTGTACTGTAGAAAAAAAAATACTTCTGCTGGAAAACATTTGCACTTGCTGTGTAGATAAAAATGTAAAAATATTATTCTGATATGTAAATATCAGAGGTATATATGGGAGAGGTATATATAGAGGAGAGGTGAACCGAGTTATATGGAGGCCAACACATGTATTAAAAGTGATGTATTAAAAAAAACACATTAGCATATTAAAAAGAGAGTGGGAGCGGTGTATTAAAGCACACGGATGTCAATGTATGGCAGGACTATTACCTATTAAAATCACCTGACAACACAGATGCATACCTCGCTCCAATTCTTCTAGTCTCTAGACCAAAAGCTTTTATTCTGCATGCTATACTCAGAGGGCTAGAAGATCGTTACTAGTACTGATTCACTGAAATATAGAGATACAATGTTCTTGAAAAGCAGGCTGAGAAGAATATTACCCCGCAACGGGTGGATATGAGAGTACCACTGTATTCTATTGGTTGCGAGCGAAAGATCCGAAATGCTCTCTCCCATATAAAAGGGTTGTACTCAATAGATGCAGACTTGGAAAATCAGAAGGTGACTGTTATTGGAATCGTAAATCGGGAGGAAGTGCTTGCAGCAATCAGAACAAAAAGAAAAGATGCCCATTTCTTAAACGAAGAACTCTGTAGAATCGACAAAGTGTCTGATCCTTCACCTCAATATGTCAAGGCCAGAACCAGAAACGGTACTTTACCGATCGAAGTCTCTAATTTAAGAGCTGCAACTACAAGTGCAGTGAAATCTATCAAACATTTAAGAAAATCTCTTTCAGGGGCTGCAGTTAAATTTTTGAAACTCACTATTTGATTTGAGAGTAACGAAATTCTCTATTGGAAGAAATAAAGGGAAAAAATGTAGGTTGTTATAATGATCACATGGGTCGGAGGGCCGACTGTTAGGAGGCAAAAGATATATCATTTTAGGCCAGGAGCAAGGGAAGATGTGTCAGTTCTTCAAAGTAGGTAGAACATAGGAAAAAAAAAGGAGTTACAAGGGCATAAATACTAAGAATAGAGTTGGCTCTGATACCATGTAAGACTAGGAGGTAACTCCTCAAAACAAATCATAATATTCATTCAGGTTGTTCATTATTATATACAAGAGGGAGTGACTATTCAGATCATCTTCCGATGACTCTCCATCTTCTCTATTATTTATTTACATTAATTATAGTTCTTCACCCAATCCCTATGATTAGGTGTCAACAAGTTCAACATCCCTGAGAATATTGCTAAAGAAAGCAACTGACTACTCCTTCTCTTCATCATTTTTTTGCAACAAAACAACAACTATTGAAATAGGTGATGTGAATGAAAAAACTTGGAAAGGCTTTTGATAATCAGGGATAATTCAGACTGGGCCTGCTTGCAATGCTTCTTTAATCCTAGAGAATGACTCTCTGGCTTCCTTGGTCCAATGCACTTCATTCTCTTTCTTCAACATATTAGTAATTTCTTTTGCAATTCCTACATAATTGGACGCAAACCTCCTTAAAATGTTTATATTTCCCAGGAAATTCTGAATATCCTTCTTACTCCTAGGCAAGGGTATTTTTTGCATAGCTTGCAGTCTTACTGGATCTATCGTTACTCCATCTCTAGAAACAATGTGCCCCAACATTTTTCCCTATTCCAGAGCAAAAATGGACTTCTTAGGATTCAAAGAAAGCCCAAATCTTCTACATTTCTCAAAAGTATTTTTTAGATGGTCCAGATGCTCCTCATCAGACTTAGAGGAAACAATGATGTCATTCAATTATATCACTAGAAACTTATCTCCCACAAAAGAAATGTCCATATCCCTTTGAAATGTGCGTTCATCAACCTAGAAGGAATTCTAGCATACATAAAGGTTCCCTAAGGAATTATGAATGTAATCTTCTTTTGTTCTTCTTTATCCACAGCCACCTAGTTATACCGAGAAAATCCATCCAGCATTGACATCTTGAATGATCCTGTTACCTTCTGCAGCACATGATCCATTTTAGGTAACCATTAGTTATCTTTCAAGGAATCCCTATTGAGATTTCTAAAGTCCACACATAGCCTTATCTCTCCATTCTTCTTCCTTATAGGCACTAAACTGGCGACCCAGTTAGAGTACCTAAGTGGAACTATAATCTTGGCATCAAGCATCTTTTTGACCTCTTTCTCAATCAATGGTAAAAGCAAAGGATTTATCTGTCTAAGTTTCTACTTAAATGGTTCAATCCCGTCTTTCAAGGGAACCTTGTGCTGAATAGTGCTTACATCATATGTTTTGAGATCATCATACGACTAAGAAAAAACATCAATATAGTCCCTAAAAATTTTAATATATCTCTCCCTATAATGAAGTGGAACTCCATTAAATAATTTGACTACCCTGGGTTCCTCCTAGGTTCGAATATTGTGATCTTGAATCTGCTCATCCTGTCGAATTTTCTATGAACTAACAGCTACATCATTGGAGTTAAAAAGTCTTTCAAGAGGGACAAGTCCCCTTGGCAGAGTATTGTATTCCAATTGAATAGTATTTTATTAACTATAGAATCTTTCAAACCACTTACTTCTACACCTTCTGTCACTTCATCTTCATATTGAGCAATCTCTGTGCCCTGAAAATCTTCGATCATAGTAAAGAATTCCTTAATGTTGGCATTATGATGCATTTGTTGTACTTGATGGAAAACAACTCATAGAGGATCAACTCACTTATATATATCTAGATGAATCTACGGAAGAGATATCAGATGACAATTCTCAGTATGACAAGTCCAAAGGTGTTGTGGGGAAAAATGCCTATGCAGGACGATCCTATCCACCTAAGGTGTGACAGTGCCTTAGCAACAAACAAAGACAACTATTCTAGTATTCTTCCTTTATGAATTAAGAATGAAGAGAGATGGATGGACTAACCGGTGTCTTTCGTTTGTCCCTCGATCTGGTTTCTCTTCTCTTTGGGAGTTCACAGCTACTTGTCTTCTCGCTCGCCCAGCTTCAACAGGTCTCTGCAAGATTACAAGAGAAGAACACTACACAAAGACATAGATTCGTAAACATAACTAGTTCAGGATTAGAAGTAAACTAAACATACTAATGCAATCATACATCAAAGATACATCAGTATGTAGGAGAAACCAAGATAGCTTTATTGATGAATAACAAGGTTCAGGAAGAGATACAACCCAGAGGGCTCCAATCCAGCATCTCCTTCCCAGCAAAATGGAATTCCTATCTTCACCTCCCTTCAAAGCATTAAGCACCCAATGATTCTAGTCTCAAACCAACAACAATTCTTTGCAATAACAAAATTCCAGCCTCTAGATCTCATGGAGGAGAGATCCATATATAGATGTTTGGAGAGAGGATGAGTCAGCTTGAGATCTGACTAGTGTCCTCTCCCTCTGTCAGTTCTTGATTCCACTTGGAGGTTCTTGCTTCCACTTGGAGATTTGGAACCTCTTACTCATCATAGTCGAATTCCCTGAGGCAAGTGTCATTTTGGAAGCTTCCTGGGTTTTGACACCTTGTGGAATGAACTTGCCACATGTCCACTCTCACTCAGCGCAGGTAGCCAGTGTTGGCTTTGACATTCAGCGCAGGTAGCCAGTGTTGGCTTTGACATTCAGCGCAGACAGCCAGTGGAGCCACTGACATGATCCTGAATTGACTTGTTTTTGAGCAGTTTCTGGTGGAGAACTTCTGTGAATTGCTGTGGTTTGTTAGCCTTATTCCTCCAGGGGTAGGAACAACATGTTTAGGGACTTTGGATCCCTTAGATTATGGACATTTCATGCTCAATGCTGTAAGGCACAAAAATGTCTATAACAGTTGCCCCCTAAAGTATGAGGCCGTTTATCGGGTGAAATGCTTTATCCAGGAGGGTCCGAAGTTCATCCAATGCTGGGAGGAGACTTGTAATAAGATACAATACAATACATTATTTTTCATACTTCTTTCATGATCTAGCTGAGGCGGGCATTCCCATGCTCAACTTTATAAATTCATTTTTCTGTACATAGAACAGACAATCGTCTGATGGTAGACTGATAATTTTGATGAAATTATCATCCTTTGAGTAGGATGATTATCTGCTGCAATGATGTACATGTCAATGTCTTTATTTTTCCTGAATATAGATCGCAGCCCGGATGGATGAAACTAGATCCGGGGTCTTCAAACTCGTTCGATCTTCACTCTAAGTACAAGTCGATCCATGTGAGAAATGTTCTGAAGTTGAACATGGAGAGACATCGCTTGATTACCGGTCAATGAGGTAAATCGTTAACAAGCGCGAGAGGAATAACCGATAATTATAATGACCCTCAAGATACTGCAGTACAATTCACGTGGTGTGAATAAAGGACTTGGCGTCAAACACCACGCAAAATCTTCTGGTCGAAGGTCATTGATGTATACCTGTCGCCGGAAGTGAGAAACTTGACATTGAGGCATGCAAGCTTCAAAGTACTGAAGGGGTTGTTCCTAAATCAACTTCTTGGATAATGAGCTGATGTCGACAAGAAGCGATCCGTCAAAGGAGGGCCTTAATGTATTCCACATCAGTGACACGGAACGGAGCTAATGATTTTGATGGAGGTGAAAATGATCTGTGACATATGATTCAGGGTGGCGGTCATGAAAGGATGAAGGATAATGTATGGCAGTGGATGGGACACAGTTGACTTTTCTGAATGACTTCTCTTGAACATATGGCGACACTGATGCGATGGATCGGTAGCATTACCCCAAATATGGATGGTATGGCGAGACCATGGTGATGTGACCGGTGAATGAAACAACCCAACCTGATTGTGGTACGGAGGAAAAGTGTCATGTTCAAGAGCGACTTGCTACCATCAAAGTTTTCTTTAGTTTCTCCCAATTTTTCCCCAGTCATTGCTGACCAGTACCTCTTTATTTTTGTCAAGCTTGAGGAGGATAACATATGCTTTTTCTATAACCTGCCCTTCGGGCAAGCCCATCGCTATGTTTTAACAAGCCTAGCGATAGTGAAACTCGTTCTCATCTAAAGACAAGTTTGTCGCTATTTAATGATGTTAACGAGTCTAACGACAAGGATAACTCGGTCCTTTTCATTTTTAGAGAGTCTGAAAAGGTACATAAAGTTAACTCCAAAATTCTTTTTTTGTCATCTAATCCCTTTAGTCCGAAAAAGTATAAAACAATACAGAAGGGATGAGTTTTCGATAGCTTTAACGAGCCGAACAAAACAAGCGCTCGATCTTTTTGTGCAATAATCCCTCAGGTCCAAAAAGATTAAAATATAGAGGAGGGATAGCACTTCCTGTCCCTTTAACGAGCTGGAAGGCCAAGGATGTTGGCATTATGTTTCTGGTATGGCTATATGTTACAGATGTTGTACTTGATGGCAACTCCCATGACAAGGCTCTCCATTTATTGAAAAATTAAGAAGGACGGAGGAAATCAGTTCAGAAGGTGCGTACCCGCAGGTACACCATGCAGGGACCGCGTCCAGAGACGCAGGCCAGCCGTTCAAGAGGTGCGTCCACCCAGTGCACACATTTCAAGGCAGAGAAAAGCTCACGTGGGGGTTTCTTATGTTTTACTCTTGGTATTTAGCCGACGGTTTTGGGTTATTATGGTGTGGGCTCGTGGTATTGTTCCATGATTTTAGGAGGAGCTTGCCTATATAAAGCAAAGGAGATCATTTGGCTTGAGCATGTTTTGGGTTGAATATCTTATGAGGGCTTGATCTGGTCTAGATCTAAACAAGGCAAATCTATTGATGGACCAAGATCTCTTGGCGCATGTTCAGATCTGTAGATCTGATTGTCTGGGTTACTTCTGAAGTCTTGAAATCATCTACGCTCGGAGGGACGTAGGTGCAGTAAGAGAAAAGTGCGTCCGTACGCAATTTCAGGTGTGTCCGGGACGCAGGCGAGTAGTTGAGCAGGGTGCGTCTGGGACTCAGGCGAGCAGTTGAGCAGGGTGCGTCCGGGACTCAGGCGAGCAGTTGAGCAGGGTGTGTCCGGGACTCAGGCTAGCAGTTGAGTAGGGTGAGTCCGAGACTCAGGCTAGCAGTTGAGCAGGGTGAGTCCGGGACTCAGGCTAGCAGTTGAGCAGGGTGAGTCCGGGACTCAGGCTAGCAGTTGAGCAGGGTGCTTACTTCTCTTAAAATCTTTGTTTATCATTGTTGTGTTCTGGGTTTGGTCCTATTATTGTTGATCTGGTTACTACAGTTGATTGGGTGATTCTCTTACACTTGATGATCAATTGATGGTTATGGATCCAGTTTGAAAATTTATGAAAAGTGGTCCTTGTATGAAAAGAAGTAGGGGGTTGTAGCTCCCTTCCAGGAGAGACTGGAAAACGAGAGAGAGTTGTAGCTCTCTGCAGGTTGCAGCCTGTGTACTGGTAAAGGACTGCACCAGTACAAAACCATTGTAAAAGGAGTTTCTAATTTGAAAGAAGATAGATACATATTGCAGCAGGTGGTTTTCACCCACATTAGGTTTCCACCTTACATCTTGTGTTCTTTGGTGTGACTATCTGTTTTCTTTTGTTCATGCTCATTATTTTATGGTACTGACATGCAAAAATAATTCAAAGAACAAATAAAGAATATTTATTAAAAGAATTATATAATACTGATTCACCCCCCCTCTCAGTATTATTTCCAACAATTGGTATCAGAGCAGGTCCTTCAGAGAAGCTTGATCGCTTGAAGGTAAATCATTCATCATGAGCAACTACGAAAGAGAAGCATCAATCAGGCCACCAGTTTTTGATGGGACAAACTTCAATTATTGGAAGGTAAGAGTTACTGCCTATCTTCAATCTCTTGGTACAGAAGTTTGGGACATCGTAGAAACAGGCTACGCTTTTCCTTCAGCTACTCCTACAGATGCAGCCGAGAAAAAGAAGTATGAAACAAATGCGAAAGCAGTCAGTACTCTATTAGGATGTATATCTCAATCAGAATTCATGAAGGTAATGCACTATAAATCCGGAAAAGAGATATGGGACAAAATTGTCACGAGCTATGAAGGAGATGAACAGGTAAAGCGTGCTAAACTTCAAACTCTAAGAATTCAGTATGAGACTCTCAAAATGTATAATGATGAAAGTGTGGCTAACTATTTTCTTCGGGTAGATGAGGTTGTTAACTGTATGAAAAATTTGGGTGAGGAAATTAAAGAGGCTATTGTGGTTGAAAAGGTTCTAAGATCATTGTCCCCCAAGTTTGAATCTAAAGTATTTGCAATAGAAGAAAAGGAAAATCTACGAATTCTTACTATGTCTCAGCTACATGGAATTCTAACTGCTTATGAAATGAGAAAAGGAGGTCCATCAGATAGAAGAGAAGCTGCTTTCAAGGCATCAGGCAAAGGAGATTATTATGAAGCAAGCCGTGTCCCAGAAGAAGAGGAAGAAGAATCAAATTTTGTCAGAAATCTTCAAAGGGGTTCTGGAAGGTTCAGAGGTAATTTACCTTTTAAATGCTTTGCTTGTGGAAGAGTAGGTCATTATGCTGCAAAAAGTCCTTACAAGGATAAAGGAAAAGAACCTGCTAGATGGAACAAGAAACAGAATGCAAATAAGAAAAGCTACTACACTCATGAAGATAGTGATGGGCTATCAAACAGTGATGAAGATGAACAAGGTAATGAATATAAGTTGTTAATGGCATTTGAAGATGATGATTATATGGATGTTGTAGATGTGGATAACCTTTATGATGAAATTACTAGACTCAAGAGATGTATAGAAGAAAAGAACATGATCATTGATACTCTACAATTTCAAATTGATGAAAAGGAAAAACATCTTGAAAAATTAGAAGGTGAAATTGTTGGTCTTAGAAAAGAGATTGAGAAAACAAAAGCTATTAATCTCAAGTTTGTCAAAGGATCTGAAACTTTGGATGAGATTATCAGTGTGCAGCGGTCTCCACTAAACAAGACAGGTCTGGGCTATAATGGAGAAACTTCTCAAGCATCCACTTCAAAAAGTTATCTTGATGCAGCAAGAAGAAATGGGCAAAAGCACAATGAAGATCATCAGGTAAAGCAGGGACAAATTACAAACAGAAACTATCAGGGGTAATCCATCTTAAGGGTGAACAAAAGCTACAACCAGCCACAGGTAAAATCTTCTCAATTTGGTTCAAGAATAGATGACAATAGAAATTACAATCAATTGGCTAGTAGATTCGATAACCGCAGAAGTTTCTTTAATGGACAATGCTTTTCTTGCCATAACTTTGGTCACAAAGCAGCTCAATGTGTTGCATATAAAACGATCATGACTAGGGAAGCTCAAAAACAAAGAAGTATGACGGGGATTACAAAAAGGACCTATAACAACTTTTCGGTTCTTGAAAATGAAGTTGAATGTTCTATTTGCAATAACTTTGGTCATAAAGACTCTGAATGCAGGAGCAGGTTTCAGCAGAAAAGGGAACAAGCCTCAAGCACCAAAACATGGAGAATAAAGGAACCTCAAACAGAAAGATGTGGGATATCATTTTATGCAGAGGGACAGGAAAATCTATGGTACATTGACAGTGGATGTTCGAAGCATATCACAGGTGATAAAGAAAAACTTGAGTCTTATTCTACTCTAGAAAAGGGAAAGAAAGTCTCTTTTGGAAATGATACTCCTGCAACTATAAAAGGAAAAGGCATTGCTCAGTTAAAAGAAAAGGTCAAGGCTGGAAATGTTTTGTATGTTGATGGATTGAAGCATAATCTTCTAAGTGTCAGCCAGATGTGTGATCAAAGAACCGAGGTTATATTCAGATCAAATGGATGTCTTGTTCGTGATCTTGATACAGGTAAAACAGTGATCAAAGGCAAAAGAACTCCAAATAATCTGTACATATTTGAAGAAGGACAACAACAATGCTATCTGAGCAAGGATGATGAGCACTGGTTATGGCATCGGAGGTTGGGACATCTAAGCTTTTCACAAATAAGGAAAGCATGCAAATATCAGGCAGTTCGTGATCTTCCAGATATCAAAATTCCTGACAACACCATATGCAAATCATGTCAGTTTGGAAAACAAACCAGAACTAACTTTCCAGAGAAGGAAGGATCAGCTAGCATCCCTCTTGAGCTAGTTCATACAGATACGTGCGGTCCATTCAGGAAAAGAACACCTAGAGGAGAAGAATACTTGATATTATTCATTGACTATTTCTCCAGGTTTGTCTGGCTAGGACTTATGAAGCACAAAGATGAAGCATTCGAAAAATTCAAAGCCTTCAAAGCCTTGGTTGAAAATGAATCAGGTCACAAAATTAAGTGCCTCAGATCCGACAAAGGTGGGGAGTTTACCTCAAATGAATTTTTCGATTTCTGTGAAGAACATGGGATAAGAAGAGAATTCTCTACAGCTAGAACTCCTCAGCAAAATGGAGTTGTGGAAAGAATGAACAGAACAGTCCAACAAATGGCTCGTGCTATGCTTGATGAATCAGGAACTCCCGCAACTTTCTGGGGTGAAGCTGCACATGCTGCGATTGTTATTCTCAACAAAACAAATGTCCGGGTGAACATCACTCAAACTCCTCATGAGCTCTGGAGTGGTAAGACTCCTTCGGTAAAGCACTTCAAAATCTTTGGGAGCAAATGCTATATCAAGAATACTGATGAGCAGCTTGGCAAACTTGAACCTAGAGCAGATGAATGCATTCTTCTTGGTTACTCTCCACATAGCAAAGCATACAAATGCTACAATAAAAGACTTGGCATAATTGTTGACAGCATTGATGTAGTGGTTGATGAGAAGGGATACATTCCTAGGCAAGTACATCATGAAGACATCGAAGAAGATGAAGGCTACCCTCAAAGACAGAATGATGAAGAAGAATAATCCAAAGAAGAACCTCAAGAAGAACCAGAGGAGCAAACAAGAATAGAAGAAAAGACTCCATCCAGATATGTTCAGAAGAATCATCCAGAGTCTCAGATTATGGGGCAAAAAGAAGTAGGTGTACAAACAAGAAGAACAGTTGCAGAAGCTTCAAGCTATTTGGCATTACTCTCCTCCACTGAACCACAAAGTGTGAAAGAGGCATGCAAAGATGAACGTTGGGTGAAAGCAATGGATGAAGAACTTGAGCAAATCGAAAAGAACAACACTTGGGAGCTGGTTCCTAGACCAAAGGATAAGAATGTTATCGGAACAAAATGGGTCTTCAAAAACAAATTGAATGAAAATGGAGAAGTAATTAGAAACAAGGCCAGACTTGTTTGTAAAGGGTATGCGCAGCAAGAAGGAATACACTTTAAAGAAACCTTTGCTCCTGTGGCAAGACTTGAGGCCATCCGAATGTTCCTTGCTCTCTCAAGTTTTCAAAACTTCAAAGTATTTCAAATGGACGTGAAATCAGCCTTTCTGAATGGAGAGTTGGAAGAAGTGTACATTGAACAGCCAGATGGGTTCATTCTTGGAAATGATCCAAATCTTGTATGCAGATTAAAAAAGGCTCTCTATGGTCTCAAACAAGCTCCAAGGGCTTGGTACTACCGTTTGGACAAATATCTTCATCAACAAGGTTTTTCAAAAGGATCAGCAGATAGCAATCTTTATATAAAAGTTGAAAATGACAAATTGCTAATACTTGTTGTGTATGTAGATGACATTATTTTTGGGAGCAATGAAGAAGCGATGAGTCAAAGCTTTGCCTCGGTCATGCAGAAAGAATTTGAAATGTCTTTGCTAGGAGAACTGACATATTTCCTTGGTTTGCAAATCCAACAAAAAGAAGGAGGAATCTTTTTATCTCAAACAGATTTTGAAGAAATATGGTATGGAAGATGCAAAACCAGTATGTACACCCATGGTCACAGGATGTAGCCTCAATGCAAATGATGAATCTGCAGCAGTACATCAACCAACCTACAGATCTATGATTGGAGGTCTACTTTATTTGACAGGTACCCGACCGGACATCATGCATGCAGTTGGAATAGTTGGAAGATTTCAGGCAAATCCGAAGGAGACTCATCTTTAGGCAGTGAAGAGAATTTTCAAATATCTTCAAGGGACTCAAAATTATGGCTTATGGTATCCTAGAGATACAGATCTTACACTTCATGCTTATACAGATGCAGATTGGGCCGGAAGCGTGGATGACAGGAAAATCACAAGTGGTGGTGCGTTCTTTATGGGTTCTAGACTGGTATCTTGGTTCAACAAGAAACAGAGTTCGATTGCCTTGTCTACAGCTGAAGCGGAATATGTTGCTGCTGCATCTTGTTGCACTCAACTCCTTTGGATGATGCAGACTTTGCAGGATTTTCAAATCACTTGTACACCACCTATCCCCATATTATGTGATAACACAAGTGCAATCAGCATCTCAAAGAATCCGGTTATGCATTCAAAAACCAAGCACATACCAATCAAGTACCATTTTCTCCGGGAACAAGTACTTGAACAGAAGGTCAAGTTGGAGTATGTTCCTTCTAAGGAACAAGTTGCTGATATTCTCACCAAACCATTGCCCAGGGACACTTTTGAATACCTCAGGCAAAAGCTGGGGGTTGTTGATGCATCATCTTATTGTTGAACCTTTCTGATTGATGGTACAGGTTCAGGGGGAGCATATAATGCATTGTTGGCATTATGGAGGATGGTCAGAAGGAGATCTTGGAAATAGCTGCAATATGTCTCTATCTCTTTCATGGTGGATTATGGTTCTTTGCTGCAGATCTGGTTCATTTTCAGGGGGAGCATACCCCTTTGCCCTTGATGTCAAAGGGGGAGAATGAAGCTGAAGTTTGTGAGGTTGCCATCAAGTCCAAAGGGGGAGATTGTTGGCATTATGTTTCTGGTATGGCTATATGTTACATATGTTGTACTTGATGGCAACACCCATGACAAGGCTCTCCATTTATTGAAAAATTAAGAAGGACGCAGGAAATCAGTTCAGAAGGTGCGTACCCGCAGGTACATCATGCAGGGACCGCGTCCAGAGATGCAGGCCAACCGTTCAGGAGGTGCGTCCACCCAGTGCACACATTTCAAGGCAGAGAAAAGCTCACGTGGGGGTTTCTTATGTTTTACTCTTGGTATTTAGCCGACGGTTTTGGGTTATTATGGTGTTGGCTCGTGGTATTGTTCCATGATTTTAGGAGGAGCTTGCCTATATAAAGCAAAGGAGATCATTTGGCTTGAGCATGTTTTGGGTTGAATATCTTATGAGGGCTTGATCTGGTCTAGATCTAAACAATGCGAATCTATTGATGGACCAAGATCTCTTGGCGCATGTTCAGATCTGTAGATCTGATTGTCTGGGTTACTTCTGAAGTCTTGAAATCATCTATGCTCGGAGGGACGTAGGTGCAGTAAGAGAAAAGTGCGTCCATACGCAGTTTCAGGTGCGTCCGGGATGCAGGCGAGCAGTTGAGCAGGGTGCGTCCGGGACTCAGGCGAGCAGTTGAGCAGGGTGCGTCCGGGACTCAGGCGAGCAGTTGAGCAGGGTGCGTCCGGGACTCAGGCTAGCAGTTGAGCAGGGTGAGTCCGGGACTCAAGCTAGCAGTTGAGCAGGGTGAGTCCGGGACTCAGGCTAGCAGTTGAGCAGGGTGCTTACTTCTCTTAAAATCTTTGTTTATCATTGTTGTGTTCTGGGTTTGGTCCTATTATTGTTGATCTGGTTACTACAGTTGATTGGGTGATTCTCTTACACTTGATGATCAATTGATGCTTATGGATCCAGTTTGAAAATTTATGAAAAGTGGTCCTTGTATGAAAAGAAGTAGGGGGTTGTAGCTCCCTTCTAGGAGAGACTAGAAAATGAGAGAGAGTTGTAGCTCTCTGCAGGTTGCAGCCTGCGTACTGGTAAAGGACTGCACCAGTACAAAACCATTGTAAAAGGAGTTTCTAATTTGAAAGAAGATAGAGACATATTGCAGCAGGTGGTTTTCACCCACATTAGGTTTCCACCTTACATCTTGTGTTCTTTGGTGTGACTATCTATTTTCTTTTGTTCATGCTCATTATTTTATGGTACTGACATGAAAAAATAATTCAAAGAACAAATAAAGAAGATTTATTAAAAGAATTATATAATACTGATTCACCGCCCCTCTCAGTATTATTTTCCGAGTGGTGGTTCATTTTTTATTTTAAAATGAGCTTAAACGCTGGTGGAAACACTTGCTCATTGCTTATGTTTATTTTTTAACGAGCATGAAGTCCGCGTTAAAACTGCTCGGATCTTGCGTTTATTTTTTAACGAGCATGAACTTTGTGCTAAAACTGCTCGATTAACCCAGTCAAATGATAAGAGTGTCTCATTGAGATTCTATTTTTTATGGAGCTTCATCTCACAAAGCTATGCCCCGCATCCTTCCGTTATGCAAGTTCGGAAACGACTAATCCTACGAGTTTAAAGGGTTAGACCTACAGGTTTAAAGGAAGGACCTAAAAATTTAAAAAAATAAATAGCTGCCCCTTGCTTGCACTCCAAAAGGTTTGCATGCCCCTAGGTATAAAGTACGATTTCAAGGTTACCCCTACTTCTTTTCCGTCAAAACAATTGTTTTAACGAGAGAGGCTTACCTCTTTCAGGTTACCCAAAGATTGTCTCGTTAATCTTTCAAACAAAACACTTCCTCGGTGATGTCTACCGAAATAGACAAAGGTGAGCGACGATGCCCGCCAACTCACATAACTTTGACAAAAGAATCTTATTCTAGAACAACCCCTCTTCCATGCCGGACGGGGTACGGACTAGTCATATTCTCCCGCGGAAACGTACCTTATACCCAAAGTTTTCCTACCGAAGCAGACCAGGATGCATGCCCCCTAGGTTCCAGTCATATCCTCCCGGATTACTCGCGCTCATCAGGAGGACGGACCGTGGGTTGAGACACTTCTTGCGTGAATAGACCATTTAGGGATGGTTCATGACTATTTGCGATGCGTGATTTGGGAAATGAAAGTTGGTCCACGAGCTTGACCACTCTTCCTCCATGCGGAAAACACATTACTCTAAAGAGTGAGGAGACGATGGCCTCCATGCAATATATATAGTCTCATCCAAGGAGTAGGTTATAATCCAAGGGTCCTTGAATGACCATCACGTTCATTTGAATGGTCTTCCCTTTCAATGTGATTGGCACATTGGGGAGGATCCCTAAAGGTCGACTGGTTCCTTTATCGAAGCCTGATAGATTTCTCATTTCAGGCAAAAGTGTTGGTGAAGCAAGCGCTTTCCAAGCAATAGAGGAAAGGATACTCACAGATGCCCCCTCATCAATGATAGTGCCAGCCATTACCATTCTTTATATTTGAATGATAATTCTGAATGGTATACTAGCTGGTAACCGGGGTCTGCCTAGTTGGTTCCAGTCGAAGGACACAACTAGGTTGCTTGGTGGTGGGACCGAATAGACAGCTGGATATCGCCCTGACGAACTTCCTTCCTGCGATAAAGGAATGGGTGTATTGCCCCCGTGTTCGTCAGAGTCAGTGTTGATGAAGAGAATTTGGACGGTGTCGTCTTTATTCTCCTCTATGATGGTATCATTCAAAGATAGAGCCTCTGAAGGCAAAACCGGGTCACTTTCCGCCTCAACCTTTTGACTTTCATCAGGTATGGATTCAGACGGTTCATCTCCAATGATAGGTGCTTCGGTTGACCATCTGAGCGGGCCAGCTGGGTTCTCAACTAGTGAAGGGCTTGGAAGGAGTTTTTGATATCGAGGAGGAAGTTGCGCTCGTAAAATCGGGCGATCTTCCAAAACTCTTTTTGCCTCATCTAAGAAGGGACAATGGTGGATGGCATGGTCGCCTTCACATAGTTTGCAGGGAAATCTAGCTTTCCCTCTCTGTCCTGCGGCTTCACTTCCACTAGTTGACGGTGTGCTATCAACATGGCTATTAGAGGTTGACGCCACCGAATTGTGCAAACGGGGAGACCAGTCCCTTAGTATCCGAGGGATGCAGGGACAATCTCTGTGGAAGTGGTCTCCCTTGCATATGACACATGGCGATTTAGACCTTGCCAGTGCTGTGTGTGGATTTTTGTCAGACGACACTTGTTTGCCCCCATTCTCTTTTGGCTCCTTCTTCTTCTTCTCTTTCTTCTTCTTTTCCTTCTTCTCCTTAGGAACTCGGTTTTTTGTTTTACCAGTTCCGTCAAGCGAAGAGGAAGGAGGAGAGGAGGATGAAGTAGAAGGCTGGTGGGAAACTCTGGTCTGGTCTAACTGTTGACTCGACTGTTCAGGAATAGTGGTGTTCTGAACGACATTGGTTGAAAAGAGCCAGACCGGCAGGCCAATTGTCAGTCCTGGAAGCGACAATGTGGCCATATGGGACGCACCAACATCTCCCCAAGAGGAGAAGGGACTAGAATTTCCTCCAAGGGGAATTCCTTGGTTGGTGGGCTCCATCTTTTCAACCTAAAGATCAACGCAAGAATAAAGGGTGATTGTTCCGTTTAAAATAAATTGTTAACGACGCTTTAGACACAACTTGCTTTTTCACTTTTAAAGAGTCGAGAAATATCTAAAGATGACTCTAGTCTCCTTCGATGTTTTAACGAGCCCGAAGTGACAAATGCTCGGATGGACATTTTTTGTTATAGAGTCTGAAAAATGCAAAAAGAAACTGCTCTAGAGTCCTAGGCAGAGGGTGTGCCAAACTTTTCGCAAAACCGCAGAATACTTTTTAGGGTACGGGCGGTCGATCTTCCTGAATGTTGTGTTCAGTGCATTGCGATCAGTAGGGCGGCCGACACGGCTTCCTAAGGATAAAGGTTTTATGCCTATAGGGGTCTCCCAATATATACGCGACGGTACGTGGGAGCACAATCCATATTGGCGCTATCGTCCCTCAGGAGGAATCACCCACCTTCAACGAGATCGACAGTCACCAGGCTTTACGACGCCGGAACACGTCTCTAGCCTAGACCTCTATGTTGTGCGTTATGTTGCAAAGCGTTGTTAAGTTCATTCAGTTTATTTTAAGTTGATCTTTTTAGAAGTTTGCCTTTCTGGATCACCACGAGATGTATGATACAATTCCTAAATGCAGTCTAAAGATGATAAGCAAGCTTTATATCTTTTCAACTTTGAAAATCCTAGCTACTAAGGGAAAAGAAAGACACCATCTTTTCTCAAAGAGCAATCAACACACTCTAATGCACTATTCCTAAATCAAACATGCAAACTATCAAAATGCAAATGCACAATGCAGGTGTTTGTTTTCCGCTTTCTTAGTATTGATGCCTACAAAGAAAGCTTTTTGTACAACTTTGAATTTTCTTTTAAATGACAAGTACAAACAAGTTTACTTTTTTGAAATCTGAAAGGGTAGAAGAGATTACAACACTTTACGACTTTCGAAATGAATACTTGTTTCGACAGTTAAAAGAGACAAAGTCAAACCAATAAGCAAAAGCAAATGTATAATCAACTGTAAACAGCTAATGAACTCTCTCCTAAGATCACAATCAACAGATCTGAATCAAGGGCTACATGATGATTATTTCACTCATGCAAAGGAAAACTGTAAATGACACCACAAACACATAAAAACACTCACAGTCTTTTTGTACAAAAGGAGGCGGAATTTAAGCAGAGAAAAGGAGTTATCAGACTGGTACCTATGCTGGTTACAGGCTGCAAAAATCATAGATCAAAACAGGGCAAAACAGAGCAGAGAACCCCAGCTGCACAAGGCCAAACTGGATCAGCGCAACCTCAACACTAGGGTTTTGACATTCAGCGCAGGTAGCCTTCACGGGACCTGCGTTGAAATGCAGAATGCCTTCACAGGGGTCGCGCTGAAGGAGAAACGAGAGTTTCTCACTAGGTTCTGGGTCACAGATTGCTAATTAATCTACTGTTTCAGGCCAAATAAAAGCAACAAGCAAGGTACAATCAAAGGGATGCTTTGAGGGGGTACTAAGATCTATCACAAAGGATCATCAAATCATTTGTGAGTCCATTGTTCAGATCATAGACAAATCTAGTGATTGGATCAAGGCAGCAACTGTCTACTTTGCATCTGAGAAGAGCAGAAGCAGTTCGATTGTTGTTGTTGAGTCTATGAAACAAACAATGATAGAAACACAAATAAAATGACTAAAACAAATCTCCCCAGTGGAGTCGCCAATTTGTTGTGGGGAAAAATGCCTATGCAGGACGATCCTATCCACCTAAGGTGTGACAATGCCTTAGCAACAAACAGAGACAGCTATTCTAGTATTCTTCCTTTATGAATTAAGAATGAAGAGAGATGGATGGACTAACTGGTGTCTTCCGTTTGTCCCTCGATCCGGTTTCTCTTCTCTTTGGGAGTTCACAGCTACTTGTCTTCTCGCTCGCCCAGCTTCAACAGGTCTCTGCAAGATTACAAGAGAAGAACACTACACAAAGACATAGATTCATAAACATAACTAGTTCAGGATTAGAAGTAAACTAAACATACTAATGCAATCATACATCAAAGATACATCAGTATGTAGGAGAAACCAAGATAGCTTTATTGATGAATAACAAGGTTCAGGAAGAGATACAACCCAGAGGGCTCCAATCCAGCATCTCCTTCCCAGAAAAATGGAATTCCTATCTTCACCTCCCTTCAAAGCATTAAGCACCCAATGATTCTAGTCTCAAACCAATAGCAATTCTTTGCAATAACAAAATTCCAGCCTCTAGATCTCATGGAGGAGAGATCCATATATAGATGTTTGGAGAGAGGATGAGTCAGTTTGAGATCTGACTAGTGTCCTCTCCCTCTGTCAGTTCTTGATTCCACTTGGAGGTTCTTGCTTCCACTTGGAAATTTGGAACCTCTTACTCATCATAGTCGAATTCTCTGAGGCAAGTGTCATTTTGGAAGCTTCCTGGGTTTTGACACCTTGTGGAATGAACTTTCCACATGTTCACTCTCGCTCAGCGCAGGTAGCCAGTATTGGCTTTGACATTCAGCGCAGGTAGCCAGTGTTGGCTTTGAAATTCAGCGCAGACAGCCAATGGAGCCACTGACATGATCCTGAATTGACTTGTTTTTGAGCAGTTTCTGGTGGAGAACTTCTGTGAATTGCTGTGGTTTGTTAACCTTTTTCCTCTAGGGGTAGGAACAACATGTTTAGGGACTTTGGATCCCTTAGATTATTGACATTTCATGCTCAATGCTGTAAGGCACAAAAATGTCTATAACAAAAGGGGGAGATTGTTGGTATTATGAGACAAGTGTTGTCCTTGATGGCAAATCACACAAATGATAAATTATAGTGCAGCAAATTTATTTGATAAATTATAGTGCAACAAAGTTTCCTTCATGTAGAGAAAAGTTCACACACTTTTATGCAGAGAAAAGTTTATTCCATGTAGAGAAAAGTTCATGCACTTTTATGCAGAGAAAAGTTTATTCCATGTAGAGAAAAGTTCACGCACTTTTATGCAGAGAAACGTTTATTTCATGTAGAGAAAAGTTCACGCACTTTTATGCAGAGAAGAGTTTATTTCATGTAGAGAAATGTTCACGCACTTTTATGCAGAGAAAAGTTTATTTCATGAGAAAAGTTTACGCACTTTCATGCAAGAGAAAAGTTCACACACTTTCATGGTTGGTTCATGGTATTAGTCCGACAGTTTTTGATCCTATGGTTTTGGTCCGTGGTATTGCATCCAAAAGTGTTGATCTCACGCATTTTGATGGTTGGTTCATGGTATTAGTCCGACAGTTTTTGATCCTATGGTTTTGGTCTGTGGTATTGCATCCAAAAGTGTTGATCTCACGCACTTTCATGGTTGGTTCATGGTATTAGTCCAACAATTTTTCGATCCTATGGTTTTGGACTGTGGTATTGAGAAAGGACTAAGGCTATAAAACAGGAAGGAGATCATTTGGCAAAGCATCTTCTGAATTATTGAATATTTGATAAAGTGCTAGATCTGGAATATGGTGATTGGGTTATGGTGCAGATCTAGATCTGAATGAAGAAGGATGTTGAGCGTAAGGAGAAGGATAAGTTCTATTGATGGGTCAAAATCTTAAGGTTGGAATAATGGTATCTCTATATGATTTTTATCTGTGATATGTGGCACACGCTTGATCTATAAATCTAATAATCTAGGTCTGAATTATTGATGCATGTTTTATTGTACACATGTTATGATCTGGGTATGTCTGATGTATGGAACAACTGCAAAGTTATAAGGAAATATTTGAAGATATGTATGCGGTTTGGCTTTGGTGAAATCGGAGATTGATGATGCAAGTGTAATTGATGGGTTTTTGATGTTCTTGGATCCAGTCTGAAAATTAATGAAAATTGGTCCTTGAAAGAAAAGAAGTAGGGGGTTGTAGCTCCCTTCCAGGAGAGACTAGAAAACGAGAGAGAGAGTTGTAGCTCTCTGCAGGTTGTAGCCTGTGTACTGGTAAAGGACTGCAGCAGTACAAAATCATTGTAAAAGGAGTTTCTTATTAAAAGAAGATAGAGACATATTCCAGCAGGTGGTTTTCACCCACATTGGGTTTCCACCTTATATCTAGTGTTCTTTTGTGTGACTATTTGCTTTTCTTGTTCCTGCTCATTATTTTATGATACTGACATACAAAGTAATGATCAATATTTGAAGAATTATTTAAAGTATAAATAAGGAAGATATATTGAAAAGAATTTGATAATATTGATTCACCCCCCCTCTCAGTATTATTTCCAACAATTGGTATCAGAGCAGGTCCTTCTGAAGAAGCTTGATCGCTTGAAGGAAGATCTAACATCATGAGCAACTACGAGAGAGAAGCATCAATCAGGCCATCGATTTTTGATGGGACAAACTTCGTATATTGGAAGGTAAGAGTTACTACCTATCTTCAATGTTTGGGTACAGAAGTATGGGACATTATAGAAACAGGGTATACTTTTCCATCAGCTACTCCTACAGATTTCTCTGAGAAGAAGAAATATGAAACAAATGCAAAGGCAGTTAATACTCTTCTAGGATGTCTATCTCAATCTGAATTCGTGAAGGTTATGCAATATAAATCCACAAAAGAAATATGGGACAAGATTGTTTTGAGCTACGAAGGAGATGAACAAATAAAATGTGCAAAACTTCAAACTCTCAGGATTCAGTATGAGAATCTCAGAATGTATAATGATGAAAGTGTGGCTAACTATTTCCTTCAGGTAGATGAGATTGTTAATTGTATGAAAAACTTGGGTGAAGAAATAAAAGAGGCTGTTGTGGTTGAAAAATTCCTAAGATCATTGTCCCCCAAGTTTGAATCTAAAGTATTTGCAATAGAAGAAAAGGAAAATCTATGAACTCTTACTATGTCTCAGCTACACGGAATTCTAACTGCTTATGAAATGAGAAAAGGAGGTCCATCAGACAGGAGAGATGCTGCTTTTAAGGCTTCAGGGAAAGGAGACTACTATGAATCAAGTCACGTGCCAGAAGAAGAAGAAGAATCAAATTTTGTCAGAAATCTTCAACGGGGTACTAGAAGGTTCAGAGGTAAGCTACCTTTTAAATGTTTTGCTTGTGGAAGAGTAGGTCATTATGCTGCCAAATTTCCTCATAAGGATAAGATTGATAAAGGAAAGGAACATATTAGATGGAACAAGAAATAGAATGCAAATAAGAAAAGCTACTACACTCATGAAGACAGTGATGGTCTATCAAACAGTGATGAAGATGAACGAGGTAATGACTATAAACTTTTAATGGCATTTGCAGATAATTATTACATGGATGCTATAGATGTGGATAGTTTTAATGAAGAGATTTCTAGACTTAAGAAACGTATAGAAGAAAAGAATATGATCATTGATACTCTACAATTTCAAATTGATGAAAAAGAAAAATATCTTGAAAAGTTAGAAGGTGAAATTATTGACCTTAGAAAAGAAATTGAGAAAACAAAGGCTATTAATCTTAAGTTTGTCAAAGGATCTGAAACTCTGGATGAGATCATCAATGTACAGCGTTCTCCGCTAAACAAGACAGGTCTGGGGTATAATGGAGAAACATCTCAAGCATCCACCTCAAAGAGTTATTTTGATGCAGCAAGAAGGAATGAGCAAAAGCACAATGGAGATCACCGGGTAAAGCAGGGACGAATTACATCAAGAATGAACAAAGACTATCAGGTAAACTAGGGGCAATCTATCTTAAGGATGAACAAAAGCTACAACCAGCCACAGGTAAAATATTCTCAATTTGCTTCAAGAATGGATGACAATAGAAATTACAATCATTTGGCCAGTAGATTTGATAATCGCAGAAGTTTCTTCAATGGGCAATGTTTCTCTTGCCATAACTTCGGTCACAAAGCAGCTCAATGTGTTGCATATAAAACAATCATGACTATAGAAGCTCAAAAACAAAGAAGTATGATCGGGATTACAAAAAGGACCTATAACAACTTTTCGGCTCTTGAAAATGAAGTTGAATGTTCTATTTGCAATAAATTTGGTCATGAAGATTCTGAATGCAGAGCAGGTTTCAGCAGACAAAGGAACAAGCCTCAAGCACTAGAACATGGAGAATAAAGGAACCACAAACAGAAAGATGTGGGATAGCATTTTATGCAGAAGGACAAGAAAATCTATGGTACATTGACAGTGGATGTTCGAAACATATGACAGGTGATAAAGAAAAACTTGAATCATATTCAGCTTTAGAAAAGGGAAAGAAATTTTCTTTTGGAAATGATACTCCTGCAGCTATAAAAGGAAAAGGCACTGCTCTGTTAAAAGAAAAGGTCAAAGCTGGAAATGTTTTGTATGATGATGGATTGAAGCATAATCTTCTAAGTGTTAGCCAGATGTGTGACCAAGGAACCGAGGTGATATTTAGATCAAATGGATGTCGTGTTCGTGATCTTGATACAGGTGAAACATCAAAGGTAGAAGAACTCCAAATAATCTATACATTTTTGAAGAAGGACAACAACAATGCTATTTGAGCAAGGATGAAGAACACTGGTTATGGCACCGGAGGTTGGGGCATCTAAGCTTTTCACAAATAAGGAAAGCATGCAAATATCAGGCAGTTCGTGGTCTTCCAGATATCAAAATTCCAGACAACACCATATGCAAATCATGTCATTTTGGAAAGCAAACCAGAACTAACTTTCCAGAGAAGGAAGGATCAGCTAGCATGCCTCTTGAGCTAGTCCATACAGATGTATGTGGTCCATTTAGGAAAAGGACACCTCGAGGAGAAGAATACTTGATATTATTCATTGACGATTTCTCCAAGTTTGTTTGGTTAGGACTTATGAAGCACAAAGACGAAGCATTCGAGAAATTAAAATCCTTCAAAGCCTTCATTGAAAATGAATCAGGTTACAAAATTAAGTGCCTCAGGTCTGACAGAGGTGGGGAGTTTACCTCAAATGAATTTTTCGATTTCTATGAAGAACATGGGATAAGAAGAGAATTCTCTACAGCTAGAACTCCTCAGCAAAATGGAGTGGTGGAAAGGATGAACAGAACAGTCCAACAAATGGCTCGTGCTATGCTGGATGAGTCTAGAACTCCTGCAAGTTTCTGGGGTGAAGTCGCATATGCTGCAGTTGTTATTCTCAACAAAACAAATGTCCGAGTGAACAACACTCAAACTCCTCATGAGCTCTGGTATGGTGAGACTCCTTCAGTAAAGCACTTCAAAATATTTGGGAGCAAATTCTATATTAAGAATACTGATGAGAAACTTGGCAAACTTGAACCTAGAGCAGATGAAGGCATTATTCTTGGTTATTCTCCACACAGCAAAGCATATAAGTGCTACAATAAAAGACTTGGAAGAATTTTTGATAGCATTGATGTAGTGGTTGATGAAAAGAGATACATTCCTAGGCAAGTAAATCATGAAAATATCGAAGAAGATGAAGACTACCCTCAAAGACAGAATGATGAAGAAGAAGAATCTCAAGGAGCACCAGAGGAATAGATAAGAATAGAAGAGAAGACTCCATCTCGGTACGTTCAGAAGAATCATCCAGAATCTCAGATTTTGGGGCAGAAAGAAGCAGGTGTACAAACGAGAAGAAAAATTGCAGAAGCTTCAAGCTATTTGGCATTACTCTCCTCCACTGAACCACAAAATGTAAAAGAGGTATGCAAAGATGAATGCTGGGTCAAAGCAATGGATGAAGAACTTGAGCAGATCGAAAAGAACAACACTTGGGAGTTGGTTCCTAGACCAAAGGATAATAATGTTATAGGGACAAAATGGGTCTTCAAAAATAAGTTGAATGAAAATGGGGAAGTAATTAGAAACAAGGCAAGACTTGTTTGTAAAGGGTATGCGCAGCAAGAAGGAATAGATTTTGAGGAAACTTTTGCTCCTGTTGCAAGACTTGAAGCCATCCGAATGTTCCTTGCTCTCTCAAGCTTTCAAAAGTTCAAAGTATTTCAAATGGACGTGAAATCAGCCTTTCTGAATGGAGACTTAGAAGAAGAAGTATACATTGAGCAGCCCGATGGGTTCATTCTTGGAAATGATCCAAATCTTGTATGCAGACTAAAAAAGGCTCTCTATGGTCTTAAACAAGCTCCAAGGGCTTGGTACTATCATTTGGACAAATATCTTCATCAACAAGGTTTTTCAAAAGGATCAACAGATAGCAATCTTTATATAAAGATTGAAAATGACAAATTGTTAATACTTGTTGTGTATGTAGATGACATTATCTTTGGCAGAAATGAAGAATCTATGAGTCAAAGCTTTGCCTTGGTGATGCAGAAAGAATTCGAAATGTCCTTGCTTGGAGAATTGACATATTTTCTTGGCCTGCAAATCCAACAAAAGGAAGGAGGGATCTTCTTGTCTCAAACCAAGTATCTCAAGCAGATTTTGAAGAAATATGGCATGGAAGATGAAAAACCAGTATGTACCCCCATGGTCACAGGATGTAGCCTCAGTGAAAATGATGAATCAGCAGTAGTGCATCAACCAACCTATAGATCTATGATTGGAAGTCTACTTTATTTGACAGGTACCCGACCAGACATCATGCATGCAGTGGGAATAGTTGGAAGATTTCAGGAAAATCCAAAGGAAACTCATCTTCAGGCAGTAAAGAGAATCTTCAAATATCTTCAAGGGACTCAAAATTATGGCTTATGGTATCCTAGAGATACAGATCTCACACTTCATGCTTATACTGTTGCGGATTGGGCCGGAAGCGTGGATGACAGGAAGAGCACAAGTGGTGGTGCATTCTTTATGGGTTCCAGATTAGTATCTTGGTTCAGCAAGAAATAGAGTTCGATTGCCTTGTCTACAGTTGAAGTAGAATATGTTGCTGCTGCATCTTGCTGCACTCAACTCCTTTGGATGATGCAGACCCTGCACGATTTTCAAATCATTTGTACACCACCTATCTCCATCTTATGTGATAATACAAGTGCAATCAGCATTTCAAAGAACCCAGTCATGCACTCAAAAACCAAGCACATACCAATCAAGTATCACTTTCTCCGGGAACAAGTGCTTGAACAAAAGGTCAAGTTGGAGTATGTTCCTTCTAAGGAATAGGTTGCTAATATACTCACCAAACCATTGCCTAGGGAGACCTTTGAATACCTCAGGCAAAAGCTGGGGGTTGTTGATGTATCATCTTGTTGTTGAATCTCTTCTGATTGTTGGTTGTACGCAAGGTTCATCTAAAGTATATGCGTACATTGGTCGAAGATCGAATGGCACAGGTTCAGGGGGAGCATATCATGCATTGTTGGCATTATGGAGGAAGTACAGAAGGAGATCATGGATGCTGGTCTGAATATTGCTGCAATACGTCTCTATCTCTTTCATGATGTATAAGTCTTGGTTCTTCTTGAAGAACATCTTTTGCAGATCTTTCCTATAGTCAGGGGGAGCATGAACAACACATTTTAGAAAGAGCAGATCTTTCAGCATGTAGCATGAACAGATTGGTACACCTTGGCATATAGAAAGGGGGAGCTCATTCAGAGATTTCAACAGGTACTCAGGGGGAGTATGAACAACGGAATGCCTTTCTAGGAAAGAGAATATCTTGGTTCGCCCTTTGCCCTTGATGTCAAAGGGGGAGAGTGATTTATTATTGTTTCCTTCAAGTACAAAGGGGGAGATTGTTGGCATTATGATGCATATGTTGTACTTGATGGCAAACAACTCATAGAAGATCAACTCACTTATATATATCTAGATGAATCTACGGAAGAGATATCAGATGACAATTCTCAGTATGACAAGTCCAAAGGGGGAGATTGTTGGCATTATGAGACAAGTGTTGTCCTTGATGGCAAATCACACAAATGATAAATTATAGTGCAGCAAATTTATTTGATAAATTATAGTGCAACAAAGTTTCCTTCATGTAGAGAAAAGTTCACGCATTTTTATGCAGAGAAAAGTTTATTCCATGTAGAGAAAAGTTCACGCACTTTTATGCAGAGAAAAGTTTATTCCATGTAGAGAAAATTTCACACACTTTTATGCAGAGAAAAGTTTATTTCATGTAGAGAAAATTTCACGCACTTTTATGCAGAGAATATTTTATTTCATGTAGAGAAATGTTCACGTACTTTTATGCAGAGAAAAGTTTATTTCATGAGAAACATTTACGCACTTTCATGCAAGAGAAAAGTTCACACACTTTCATGGTTGGTTCATGGTATTAGTTCGACATTTTTTTATCCTATGGTTTTGGTCCGTGGTATTGCATCCAAAAGTGTTGATCTCACGCACTTTCATGGTTGGTTCATGGTATTAGTCCGACAGTTTTTGATCCTCTGGTTTTGGTCCGTGGTATTGCATCCAAAAGTGTTGATCTCACGCACTTTCATGGTTGGTTCATGGTATTAGTCCAACAGTTTTTTGATCCTATGGTTTTGGACCGTGGTATTGAGAAAGGACTAAGGCTATAAAAGAGTAAGGAGATCATTTGGCAAAGCATCTTCTGAATTACTGAATATCTGATAAAGTGCTAGATCTGGAATATGGTTATTGGGTTATGGTGTAGATCTGGATCTGAATGAAGAAGGAACTTGAGCGTAAGGAGAAGGATAAGTTCTATTGATGGGTCAAAATCTTAAGGTTGGAATAATGGTATCTCTATATGATTTTGATCTGTGATATGTGGCACACGCTTGATCTATAAATCTAATAATTTGGGTCTGAATTATTGATGCATGTTTTATTGTACACATGTTATGATCTGGGTATGTCTGATGTATGGAACAAATGCAAAGTTATAAGGAAATATGTACAGATCTGTATGCAGTTTGGCTTTGGTGAAATCAGAGATTGATGATGCAAGTGTAGTTGATGGGTTTTTGATGTTCTTGGATCTAGTCTGAAAATTAATGAAAAGTGGTCCTTGAAAGAAGAGAAGTAGGGGGTTGTAGCTCCCTTCCAGGAGAGACTGGAAAACGAGAGAGAGAGTTGTAGCTCTCTGCAGGTTGTAGCCTGCATACTAGTAAAGGACTGCACCAGTACAAAATCATTGTAAAAGGAGTTTCTTATTAAAAGAAGATAGAGACATATTGCAGCAGGTGGTTTTCACCCACTTTGGGTTTCCACCTTATATCTGGTGTTCTTTTGTGTGACTATTTTCTTTTCTTGTTCCTGCTCATTATTTTATGATACTGACATACAAAGTAATGATCAATATTTGAAGAATTATTCAAAGTATAAATAAGGAAGATATATTTAAAAGAATTTGATAATACTAATTCACCCCCCCTCTCAGTATTATTTCCAAGACTTAATCTATTGATCATCTTCAAAAATCTGCCAGTGTTTAATATTATTAGGAACAGAAGGCCTATGCCTCATTTCAACCTCATATCTTAGCTTTGGATGAACAGGAGGCCTAAAAGTACTAGCAACCACAACCAAATAATATGCTAATCTATTTCCATCTCTTGGAATGAACTGAATGTTGAAACTTTCAAAAAATTTGTCAGCCAAATCCAACACTTGATTTCTATATGCCCTAAGCCTAGGGTGTTTTGTTTGAAAATGGTTCTTTATTTTTTTTATAATCAGTTCAGAATCTCCAAAGGCAGAAATTGACTATACTACCATTTGTTTTTTTGTTTGCAGAGAAATGATCAAGGACTCACATTCTGCCACATTATTTGTTGCTTTGAACTCCAATTTAAAAGAAAAAGGAACATATTACCTTGAGGTGCAATTAGAAGGAAACGAGAACCAGTTCCTTCCTTAGGATAGGCTCCATCAAAGAAGAACTTCCACACCCCTTCTGTTTGCAGCTCTATATTTACATTGGATGAATTAAGTTGCCTATGGTTATCTTTAGCCAACTCTACATTATCATGCAGCATGAAGCAAGCAAAATCATCTTTCTCCTGGCTATATATAGGTGAATTACTTGCTCCGTTTTTTGAAATTGTTTTTACAAATCTAGTTTCTCTATACATTCTCCTTTCTTCTCCATAAAAAATTGGTATAACAACATACGTAAAATATAGCTTCAAAACACCACCCAATTTGGCTCCCCATGACCTCGACAACAACATTCCAAACCTAGTAGGGATATCTACTACCACTACATCCATTACCAAGCTTCTAGCTGGGATCTAGGCTAGTGATACCACCATATCTTTAATGACCCTCACACACTTTACTTTATTTGAATCAAAACAATACAAGTCTGTCTAAGGTTTAATAACTTGTAGGTTTAGCTGTTTCATTACTAATAATGGCATAAGATTATGTGAGGCTCCTGAATCAAACATACAATTGTGCAAGAGGAAATCATGAATCAATAGAGAAATGTAGAAAGGAGAGGTTGAAGAATCTACCTCCTCCAAATGTGGAACAAAAATGACTACTTGTTTATCTTCTTGCAGATTCACAATGTCATTTACATTCATATTCTCTCTTAAATTGATAAACTCAACAATCTCTCTCTGATAAACTGGTGTTTTAACCAGCTCTGTGAGGGCACTTGAATTCTGATTTTCTCTAATTCTTTAGTTAGACTAAACACATGACTCTGTTTAGTATTCCTTTCATTTTCATCTTCACCTTTCTTCATGACTGAAATCTCTTGTGGAATGGAAACAAGTTTTTCTAAAAGGAAATTTTCACTTTTGTCTTGAGAAGACTCACCTTGAAGCATTTGAGTCTAGCTACTTGTATTTTGCTGCTACTTTCCTTTATTGCTTTGCAGGTTGTGGTTCTTGTGGAGTCGCGTTCTGTAAGGGAGCTGCAACTTGCTGCTCACCTTCATTTTCTTGACTTCTAGATCTTTTCCTTAATCTCAATTCATATTTCTTACGTAATTCTGCCTGAATAAAATCAGAAAACTGCTTCCAATACTCATCAATTTCATTCTCATCATAAATGGCATCTGTTTCAGCATATTCATATTCTTCCCCCTAAACACCTAGCTCATCTTCATCTACTGCATACAATGTGGAAATCTGATCATCATGGTCCCTGGAATGCTCTGGTACTTCATCAAGATGTGCTTCTATATACAATGGTGCTTCGATATGATCTTGATCTTTTCTCTCCTTCTACAAAATTTTCAGAGGCTGTCTTCTATATTGAGGATTAAAATTTTTGTTCTGTTGTGCTTGCCTTTGAGAATTCTTACTTTCCAAATATAATTTAATCAATTTATTTGACAAAGTTTTAATTACATTACTCATACCCTCCAATGTGTGACTTTGAGAGGATTCTACTTTAGCCTTTCCCGTATCTTGGATAGGCTGTGAGTCTGGTGTTTTACCTACAGCCACCAGATCTACTTCTATCTATAATGAATCTTTTTGGATCTGATCAAGGATTGGGGATCTCCTCTCCCTCAATGTGAATCCAAAGTTTGACTCAAAAGCCCCTACAAAAGTTATTTTTGCACCAGCAAGAGGGGGCTTAATCTCCATTGGAAGACTATTGTACAGTTTATTGAACCTTCTTATGAATTCTACAACACTTTAATCAGATTTCTTCTTGATAGCATTAAACTCTATGAGTGAATACCCATGGTATCTTTTTTCTTCCCACTTCTGGGTGAAGAGGCGCTCCATCTCTTCCCATGTAGGAATAAAGTTATTAGGAAGCCCTTTAAACCATTTTCTTGCTTCTCCATCCAAGGATTGGACAAAAAGTCTTAGGACAAAATCCAAGTGTTCAACGTTTAAAGTTTTTGCAAAATTACATAATAATGCTACATGATTCTCTATTGTTTGTTCATCCTCCTCTATGAAGCGAGGAAGAATCTTCACGTATTCATGAGGCATTTGATTCAATTGTTGTGGCAATTGAATAGGTGCATACCTACTCATCAAGAATGCATGTGCTTCCATGTTTGATCCTAAATTTACTGAACACTAATTACCAACATAAGTGGAACTTGACTGAGAACTAAATGAAGTATGAGGAGGTGGCAATGTAGTTATAGGTTCAGGTTGAATAACTATAGCAGGTACTGAGAAAGAAATAGAATCTAAAGACTGTTCTGGAAAGTCAGGTTCTTGAAATGAATTGGATGTAAAAGGTGACTCTCGGTCAATAAAAGATGAAAGTGAAAGATTTAATGAATTGCTTCCTGGTGCAAACAGTGTAGGACTTGGTATAATTGGAGTTTTAGGCCTTCCAACCCTCTTGGAAACTAGCCTCTTAGGATCTGAAAGGGCTTGAACTTTGTATTGTGAGGTATTTGACTTTGTATGGGGTCTCTTTGGAGCTAGAGTTATTGCTTTTGTTCAAAACAGCCAAATATTTCCTCCTCACTAAACAACAAGAGGAAAATATTGAAAACCCAGGGAAAAGTGATCTTGTCTTCTCTCCCCGGCAACAACACCAATTAATGTTGTCCCTTAAGAAACCAATTTTCTAGATGTGTCGAAATTGTGCTTAAGACATTAATGTTTATAATTATTGTCACTTGTTTGTCACTTAATTGTATGTTGTATTCTCAAATGAAGGACCTGAAAGACTTGGTTTTTAACCCTTAATACTTAAATGACATGAAAGTCTCAAAATGACATTTAATTGTTGAATATAAATGATGAATGTAGAAGGCTTGAAGAATTCAAAGACAATATGTTGTTTTACACAGGATCTACTATCTGTGACACTTGGAGAAGTTAAAGATAATATGTTGTCTTACACAGAAACTACTATCTATAACTTAGAAGAATTGTAGAGGTAGGAAATTCATGTATAGGAGCACTCTTTTAAGGGATTTTAACTTCATTTACATAAGCAAATAAAAACCTGTAGCTTCATTACCATACTTAAAGGAAGAAAACATATGATGACACATAACAAAGAAGTCACAAAATCATACCCAACAATGTGTGGAAAACTTCTGATCCTTTCATTAATCAACAATTTTATCAAGAATACAATGGCCTAGTCTCTAGGTTCTCCAAAATTGAACCCTTTCTCTATAAATTTTTCTCTTTTTATACATTATGAGATAGTTGGTAATCACCAAAACTATCAAACTACTTAACTATTCTCCTAACTGTCTAAAGTAAAAGTTATTATAGAATATTACATAGAGGGTAAAAGACGCCTCATTCTAAAGAAAATAAAATGACAGGAAGGAACATAAATTAGAAGGTAATGGTTGTTCACTGTTCGAATCCATGGCTTGAGTATGTGGTCTGATTGTTATTCTGCAAGCTATAACCTTGTAGACGTCCTGATGACAGTCCGACTATTTTAAAACGGCAAACTGCAACTTAATAAGAACTTCGTGCATGGACTTGGGCCCATGTATGTATCGGAGATTTTCTGATTGGATAAAACATAAAGAAACCCTTATGGACCATATATATATTAGGAGCGCTCTAATTGGTGGAAACACTAAAGTTAAAGCGGAATAGAGGAAAGCTTAACGAAATCATGCTAAATCCCGAATAAGAGTGAGAGTCGTCTGATCTAGAAATCCAATAGATCTTACGATCTTCGCGCACCAATAAGCTCATGCATTAGTCGAGGAGGAAAAGTGGTTTTATCAACGAAATTGTTTATCAGGTGAGTAAAAGGTGGTAAGCGGTCTTTTGAAATACTGAGTGATTCCATTAATAGAGCAACATGTAGCACTAGGTGGAGAGAGAAAAACAACTTTATCGGGTGGGTAACCATCGTGCAAGCGGTACACCCAATATGGTTGTCAACCGTTGTATCTCATCCCTTTCGATGAATGGTTGTGATTGATCTGAACTGAAACAGATGAAATTAAATTTCATACACCATCACGTCTAATTTTGAAATAACCCTCATGAACATTTGATTGTGATCATCATTCGATCACTCATCCAATGGATGGTTCGATCCTTCAGAACTCAACAAGACTTTAAGACTTTTGAACAAAACCTTATTGCATCCGTTTTTTCAACAGCCCTTTGAATTCCCCACGGACCCAATAAAAAATAAAACTGTCAGTTAAAGATTTCTAGGGTCCGATTTTAAAGATAAAACCTGATTACTTTTCGACCCAATGTCCATTGGATCCCGTCTCCTTGGATGGACGGATATGATTGGCCCAAACTTCAGTGGATTAAACTGTATTTAATAAATCATCGCGTCTGATTTCTGAAATAAACCCCGTTCTAGTTAACTGCGTGATTACTGTCGAATCTGTGGCCTGTTGATTGGACATCCCAGATCTTCTCACGGGTTTCTCACATTCATAAGCTGTCAATCAAATAAAATAAATTATTTCTTTTAAATTTATGCTTTTCCCTTTATTTCCACTACAACATAATATTTTATTTTTTCACTTTTTGTAATACAATTGAAATTAGAATTATGGATGCTACAACAGGTTGTAATAGTACCAAGTAGATGATCTATCATGAGATCTTTTAAATTATCCATTTCCTCAATAGCTAAGACTTTGGCATTAAATATTATGGGCAAAGCTCTTAAGATTTTGTGTACAACCATTTCTTCCTTGAATTCTTCACCCAACACTTTAATCATATTGGTTACTTCATCAACCCTAAGGAAGTACTATGCTATACTTTCATCTTCACTCATTCTTAGGCTCGCAAAACTCATTTTTAAGGTTTTCAGTTTGGCGTGCTTGACCTTGTGATTGAGGGAAATGTTCCCCTAGGGTTTTTTGGGTTGAAACCCTAGCAGACTGAAAGTTGTCTATTCAAAGAAGCACACATTCACACAACCATTATGCTATTATAAGAAAATTCTATTGTAAAGGGTACGTACCTTAGGTCCTACGTTCAAGAAGGCCCTTAGGGTCCAAACCCTTCTTGGAGTTTCCTTCTTCTATTTTGTCCTACAAAACAAGAAATTCCAAAGAACACAGCAGTATATGGACAAAACCTTATAAAGAAACCATCTTCATGTTATAAATAAAGGTAGTTAGTTATGAAATCCAAACAACCATTTACATATGAATTCTAAACATGACTATCATTAACATAAAGAAGATTCATTTCGGGAACCAAGACATGTGTTTCTTTTATTATAGACAAATAAAGTACATAAAAAGGAATATTTTCACCTGAGTCACCTTCAGCAGGCTCCAAGCAAAGCTTCCTTCCAGATCCGTTCCAGCCTCAAGCCTTTAACAAACTCCTTCCATGACTCTCTCCATGATGTCATAAATGGTGGATGAACATCAACACACAAGGAAACAAAGGTTTCCTGGACAAATGGGGGAAGTGCAGAAGGCACAAGGGACTTCAGACCTGGTCAGGGGAAAAATCTCAGCATAATAACCTTTCTCTCTCTTCTCTCCTCCTTTAGGCCTTCCCTTTGAGGTCTTTTTATACCTCTCCCAAAGTAGTTTTTTAGTTGGGAGTTGGTTGGGAACAGTTGGGCCACAGGCACTAACAGGTGATCAACAGGTAAAACCTGCGATCTCCGCCCGAAAATAAGGAATTTTATATTTTTTTTAAGTGTTTTAATACATATACGCGGGTTGGATATACACAGACCCGCGTATACACGTGTTTAACTCAGGGCAATGTTGCGTATAAGGGATAAAACACTATTTTTTACATTTTAGGACCAGGTCTGGAAGGAGGGGTTACCCTAGGCCATGAGTACAATATCACAAACCATAAAAGTGAGATTTGGAGCTATAACACCTTGTCATGCCCTTCATGACTCTGAGTAATCTTTACCCACACATCCTTAGAAGATTTATAGTGCATAAGATTTACAAGTTATGATTGAATAATACCAAAGAGAATGGAATTCTGTCTTTAGCATTATTTCCATACAATTTGTTACCATATACATCAGTGGGAGGAATATTAGGGGCATTGTAGTCTACCATCACTGAAGTCCATACATCTACTCCCAGGGACATAAAATATGCTTCCATTCTTAATTTCCAGAAGGCATAGTTTGTCCCATTGAAGACTGATATTCTTCTTGAGTAAGCCTCTTGACTCACTTTCCTCGACATAATTCCTTCTATATCTAGCTTCCAGTGATTAGATTGTTCCTAGAGGAACCAAGCACTCATAAAAATTGTTGGAATAAGGAATTACTAAGGAGGGGTGTGAACAAGTAATTGTAAGATTCTTTTAATTTGTTCTTTCTTAGTATGCTTTTAATTCTTCCCTTTATTGTCAGCTACTTATGAGAGCATGCATGCATAAAGAGAATGAGCACTCAATCATTCATATGTTCAATGATATTTCTCATGAACAACACACACACATTGACACCATTATTTTTCGCGTGGAAACCCAAAGGGAAAAAACCACCAATTTGTTGTTGTTTAGGATGTAAATTAAGCATGTACTTAATTACACCTGTTATGAAACCAACTCATAAAAATATAGAAAAGATAGATCAAAGCCTTCAAAATAAGCCTCTTCGAGGGGACAACCTCCTTTACATAATGCAAATGAATAATTCTTGGATGATACAAGTGACAAGACCTCGTTTCTATATATAGGAGTCTAAGGGGTCAAAATATAATCAGAGCCGACATAAAAATAATAATGTAAGGGCACAATAATAATAATAGTGGGCTTTTATGGGGCACAATAATAATAATATGGGGACTACATGGGCACAATAAAATAATAAGGGGGTTGTACTAATAACAATAATGGGTTACACTAGTAGTATAGGGACCTAACATGCCCCTCTCCTTCTAAAAGTGTTGTCCTCAACGCTTGAGTAGTTCTTGATTCTTCTGTATAAAATTCTTGTCCTCCCATGTGGAATCTTTAGCGGGTAAGTTCTTCCACTTGATAAGATACTCTGAAATTGATCGATTTCGTAGCTGTTGGGTTATTGTTTCTATGACTTCTCCAAGTTCCAAGATGATTTTTCCTTCTTCGTCAAGTTCTGGCAATATTGTTTGAACTGGGATCTTCTGCAACTTTTGAATGAGTGACCATACTTCTTCATCCTTCTTACATTCATCCCTTGTGTCATTTATCCAATATGGCTAGAAAATAGAAATAACACAAAACAATGCTTCCACATCCTCATCCTTTCTTGAGAATGCATCTAAAACAACATTTTCCTTCCCTTTTTGTAGATGATTTCAAAGTCATAACCCAACATATTTGTGACCCATTTTTTCTGTTCTTCTAAAGATGATCTTTGTTCTAAAAAGTATTTAAGACTATCATGATCCATTTTTACCTTGAAGTGTCTTCCCATTAGCTAAGGTCGTCATTTCTTAAGTGCATGTAGTATTGCCAACATTTCCTTCTCATCAATAGCTTTCTTGATGTGTAGCCATAAAAATACCCAATTTCCTACATCAAAACTTCTTTCACTGCGATGTTGATCTGCCTGTTGTTTCATTTGATTCTGCACCAAGGTGGCGTTATCCTTTAAAAGTTGGAGAACTTGTTGTTGATGCTGGATGTGATCTTTCATTGCTTGAATTTTTTTCTTCTTGATATGTCCTTCTATATTGAGAGTTTGAGGAGTGGTAATTTCTTCCAATGCATTACAAGATATGGTCAGATTCATTTCTTGGTGCTTGATGTGATCTTTCACTTCTTGAACATTTTTCTTCTTGATATGTCCTTCTATCTTGATAGTTTGAGGAGTGGTAATTTCGGCCAATGCCTCTGGGGTTGGTTCCTGGTGTATATCCTCTTATTTTGATGTTTCTTGATCCTTTTCTTCCTCCTATTCACAATATATGTAAAATAATATCTTCTCAGCACACTTATGACCGTTAGCACTTATGACCGTTAGTGTATTTTCTATCACAAATGTAACAAAGCCCTTTTTCTCTTTTTTCTTCCAATTGTTGTGGTGTAACCTTGTAGGTTTCGGAAGGCTAGGAGCAAAAACACTTCCATATTTATAGTTGTGAGTGGTGGGATTCGTCGTTTCCATAATTGCGCTTTCAATTTTTCTTCCCAACCTAAATGCCTTCTCCAATGAATTAGGTTCCGAAAGACAAACCTCATGTTGAATGTTATCTTTTAAAGTCCCTATGAAGACATCAATCCTTTGCTTCTCTGGAATATCATTTACCCTTATATTCAAATTTTGAAAGTCCTCAATGTGCTCTGCCATTGAACACTTTTGCTTGAGATTTATCAATTAGCTAAAGAAGGTGTTTCTCTTTGTATCCTCATAATGTGTTATCATTTCCTCTGTGAAAATTGACCACGTGACAAGTGGTTTACGAGAACAAAGTCCTTCATACCATAAAAATTGATTCGGTTATAAATATAAAGATGCAATACGTACCTTTTATAACAGTTGCACCTCATGTAGATCAAAATATTGTTCCATCTGTAGTATCCAATTTACCGAATCCTTGCCATCAAACTTCCTCATATCATTTTTTCTTGTTTTTAGGTGATCAACCTTAAAATGAATGTAACTTTATAATTTCATATCTTTAATTTTTGAAATTTTGGTATGTGATAGCCCTCTGAGTCCTTTTTCTAACCCCACAAGTTTGATCGCAATTGGATTCCTGAAGAAATCATTATGTACAATCTCCCACGATGACCTAATTATAGACTGGTTCAGTAGAGTGAACTTCTACGACGTTCCATGTGTCACTATTTCGACCTTAGGTTCTGAAAATTATACCTAACAAACTACAGTCCATTTAATTTCTGTCACCATTTTACAAAATTTGAATCAGATGCTCCGAGAGAGAGTTATGACGATTTTACCAAGGTCACCTATTTGGTATGTAATTCAGGGGCCTGCCGAAACCCTATATGTCTTGGACTATATCTATGAAAATATAGTGAAACAAAATTTGAAATTCAGGCCCAAGCTTCATCATGATTTCGAATCAAATTGTTCTAATAGAATCTAAAACTTCATAGAAAACAAATTATAGCAAAAATTCCACGATGACCTGTTTGGGATGGAATTCTGGATCTTGCAAAAACCCTAACTTCTGCACATCATATCTCCAAACATATAGCGAGCAAAGCTCTGAAATTCGGACCCTTGATTCAACGAGATTTCACCTCAAATGGGTTTTGTTTTTAGCTTCTGAAACGACACAAAAAAAAGTTATAATGAACATTCCATGATGACCTATTTGGAGCATCAGTTCTGATACCAAATGTTATGAAACCATCTCACAAAAAGATAGAAAAGAGAGATCAATGCCTTCAAAATAAGCCTCTTAGAGGGGGGAATCTCCTTTACATCACACAAATGAATAATTCTTGGATGATACAAATGGCAATACATCATTTCTATATATAGGAGTCTAAGGGGTCATAATATAATCAGAGCAGACATAACAATAATAATGTAAGGGTACAATAATAACAATAGTCACTGGGCTTCTATGGGGAAAAATAATAACAATATGAGGACTACATGGGCACAACAATATACTAAGGGGGCTTTACTAATAACAATAAGGGGTTACACTAGTAGTATAGGGACCTAACAACATCAGTTTGTTTGTGAACACCCACTCACAAGAGGCACCAACCTCTTTGAATGTAGGCCACCACTTGCTGATGCTACTATTCTACTTTTCATACAATTTTCAAACTCAAAAAAAATGCATATACGGATAAGAAAAATACCAATCTAATATGTCATAGAATCAACTTCTTCTCTTGGTCCTCTATTGATTCACAAACTCCTATGGTCTTACACTGCAAGACTTCTAACCTCTGCCCACAACAGCATATGCTAAACTTTCTTCCTTCTCACAACACATTCTCTGTTCCATACTCTTTATCTTAGTTATTGTGTTCTTCTCCCAGCACACCCACAACTCTCACTCCTTAGAAAATTCAACAATAGTCTCTTTTCTCTCAATTTCTCAATGGCAATAAATGGTTTTGATCCTCTGTTGCACACTACACTATGTTGTTTCTACCACATGTTTGGCTAAGGCCCATGAAAGCAAGATCTGAAATCATAAAGATCCTGATGACTGAATATGAGATAAGCAATTAAACCAAACATTTAATAGGCCATCGAAATTAATTATGTGCTATTCAAGAATTAATATTTTATAGGCTTATTTAAATGGGTTCAAAATTTTTAAAAATGATCGAGGACCCAATATGGAAGAAAGGAGGGAGGAGAGGTAAGGAGTCATCAAATGTTTTGGATTTCAGAGGGTTAATTAAAATTAAGTTTGAAAGTGGTGAGGGCCCAATATGGAGAAGAGATGAGGGGAAGGGAAAGAGAGGTAAAGTGAGGAAGAGGAGAGGAAGGCCATGTGGAGTGTGGCCCTCTCTCCTGATGAAAAAAAACTAAATTGAATTGTAATTAAGTAATTTCAGACCACCAAAACTACATTCACTTGTAATTTCGGGATTTCAGATGTTGTAATTTCTTTTTAATTGGGATTTGACATAGACCCCCAAGATCGGAAAACATAAAATTTTAATTGTTCTACAACTTAGATGTGGTGATTTTGTAGGACCGTTAGTGAAAAATGTATTAATTAATAAAAAATAACTAAAAACAATATTTACAATTAATTTATAGATACTTAAAATAAACATTTTGTGCATGTTTTAGCCCTGACGGTAAAAAATACCAAACTTTGGATGAACACCATTTGCAAATCGTGCATCCAAATGAGATGAAACGAGAACTGACGGAAATCTAGTGAAAAATGAAATGCAATGAATCAATCAAAATATAAATCTGAATAAAATGAAAATATGGAAAAATTGTCAGATGCTTAATCAAAAGTAAACAAATATTAAAAGGTGATTTAGTGAAAATTTACGAAAAGGGTCCCCATTATTATTATGAAAAAATAAGTTAAAAATAGGGTGTTGTTATTTCACCACAACACACAATAAGTCAAAAATTTATTTATTTGAGAATCTTTACATATAAGTTTTTAAAGTAAATATCAATGCAAAATTTGCACAAGGGGTTGGAACTTCCAAAACAATCACTCAAGAGATCATGGATAGTGTGCTTCCATGGGCCTTAGCCAAACATAAATGATCGAGCTTACAAAAATCATTTCTTCTAGTTGGTTTGGTTTGAACACTCTTGATCTAAATCGGATCCACAAAAGACTGTCAAGAACCTTGACTATATCGAGTTGGAAAAATCCTTGAAAATTCCAAAACAACGATAAAAAATGCCTTGAACCAGTGGCCATGGCAGCTGGCATGGAACGGTGAGGACCTCGGACAAAGTGCGTTGACCGAGGCCCGTGGAGACCGTGCAGGACGCCAAAGTAGCCCCTGGGAGCCCCGGATCGGGAAAAGGAGGTGATTTTGATGCGCGATTAAGTGCTAGCTAGGCAAAGAGGGCTAAAATGGGGGAGCCTTAAGTCCTTGGTCATGTTGGGAGCCAGAGAACTATGGGCGGGAAACAAAAAGTGCTAAAGGACAAAGGTGGGCCCCATGCTCTAGAACAATGACGGTATTGATCGGGGTGTCCTTGAATGGTAAGAGGTTTTGGACGAATCGGAGCAATCACACTCAGTGATCGACGCATGGCAGTGGAGGTGAGAGAAAAATCACCGTGATCACACGCTATCGGTCGAGCAAATCTACCGCGCTCGACGTGCGTATGACGTTGGATTTGGAGGAGCCCAGATCAGACAACCGATTTTGCGCCTGATGGAGGAAGCGGAATAGACAGGGGATTAAGCCGCGTTCTAAAAGGATTTGGAGTCTGTTTTACCACCATGGTGGAGAAAAGACTGTTGGAAATAATACTGAGAGGGGGGGGTGAATCAGTATTATCAGAACTATAAAAAAATTTCAATGCTCAGAAACATATACGCTACTTTCGTTAAGAGAACCAGCGTGTACACGCAACTGTGTATAAAGAAAACAGTGTATAACTAGAAATCTTATAATTCAGTCAGTTTATCTTCAGTTAAGTGCATGAGGACATTATTCACCATATTAAGAGTAAGCAGATGCAGTAGAACAGATCACACAAAAACCATACACATGAACACCAAGATATAAGGTGGAAACCCAATGTGGGTGAAAACCACCTGCTGCAAGTCGTCTCTATCTTTCTTTAATATGAAACTTCAGTTTACAATCTTTTTGTACTGGTGCAGCCTTATACCAGTACGAAGGCTACAACCTGCAGAAGGCTACAACCTTCTCTCGTTCTCCAAACTTCCTTGGAAGGGAGCTCCAACCCCCCTTTGCTCTTGTACTAGCTAAGATACTAGTACGTAGGTGCTGACCTACAATCTTCTTTCTTTCAGGTACCACCTTTCATACATTTTCAGACTGGATATTCCTGAAGCACAACATTACAATCTGTAGACCACAATTCATTCAACTTTCACAACAGATCATTGAAGCATAAAACAACCAATACTAGCATCATCAAACTTTGAATCACTGAACCACTGAACCCTGTCAATCACCAGTTACCAGAACACAGAGCAGTCTACAGAACTCTGCAATAACAGTCAGATCCAACTACAAACCCAAAAATCAAGCTTCAAGAGATATACGCTACTTCAATGAGCGAAACCCGCGTATACACGCGCTTTTACCTAAGCCAACCTGCGTACAGATCTAAAAATAAATTCTCTCAACTTGCAGCTGTACCAGACATCAGTTAGACCCAGAACATAATATTGCGACAGTATGCAGATCTAGAAATACGCATAATCAACCATATCATAATAGTGCATTTCAAACCATTAGATCCCAATTTATCCTTAGATCTAGTCTTCCATCAACCGATGTGATTTCTCCTTAGCTCAAATCAAGCAACCCAGAACCTGCATATCAGATCTCTTTCTCTTTCAGATATTCAAGCCTTGTCAAAAGATGATCTTGCCTAATGATCTTCTTCTCCTTATATAGCCTTAGGCCTTGCTCAATACCAAGAGCCAAAACCATCGAAATCCAAAACCATCAACTTCAAAACTAGAGATCTACACGTCTGTCGAGGTACTTTGGTCCAAAGACATGGGCACAAGTACCGAGGACTAACTACCATGGACCAAAAGGAAACTTCCCGACATATACACCCTTTTCTGTTCATGCATCAGCGTGTATACGCGCCTTCGTATATAGATCTCCTGCGTATACGCGACTTAGTATGCATATCACCAGCGTGTATACGCAACTTTGACTTAATTAACCTGCGTATATGAGATTTCACTTTATTCTGTAGTCTGAATGACGATCTGACATCAAAGAGAGTTGCCATCAAGGACAACACCTGTATCATAGCGCCACACCTGTGCCAAAATGCCAACAATCTCCCCCTTTGGACTTGATGGCAACCTCAAGATTCTTAGAATCATTCTCCCCCTTTGTCATCAAGGGCAAAGGGCAGTGCTCCCCCTGAGGACATGCTGATACCTCTGCTTGGCTGTGCTGAATCATGCTCCCCGTGACAGTAGGCCAGATTTGCAAAAGATGTTCTTCATCAAGAACCAAGACTTAAATACCATAAGGGACCTTCCTATCACCAAAAGACTCAATACATACATCCATACTCCCTACCAAGAGGGGACATATCAGAAACAACCAATTATATTACATCATTCATCCCAGGCATAGTGGGGAAACCAACATAGGTCGTTACATGACCTTGACACCATAAAAGAAATATCACAAAAGAGAGACATGACATAGAGACAACAGATCTAGACCAAGACTTATGAAAGTCACCAGCAGCATCTGATAAACATCTTTTAGATCAGCAACCAGGATTTCTTTATGAGAAACCAATAATCAAAACATCTAAATGCCAACAATGCTTTATGAGACTTTTAAGCTGCTCCCCCTGAACCTGTGCCTGCTGCACCCCCTGAAACTGTGTCTGAAGAATTCTGACATACCCATCTCAGACCTTTTAAACCAGATTTTGCCCTTGCTGTTCAGAACTCCATATACGCGATTTCTCCTGCATAGACCAGCGTATGTACGCGGATATACTCTCTGCAACAGGCGTACAACATACACGCGACTTACCCTGCATAAATCAGCGTATATAAGCGGATATCCCTTACGTAACTTGCGTATACCAACTTTTCTGTAGAATAGACAAGCTTTAACAGCAGGATGAAGCATCAACTACTCCCATCTTTTGTCTGAGATATTCAAAAGTTTCCCTGGGCAGTGGTTTTGTGAGAATATCAGCAACTTGTTCCTTAGAAGGAACATACTCCAACTTGACTTTCTGCTCAAGCACTTGCTCCCGAAGAAAATGGTACTTGATTGGTATGTGCTTGGTCTTTCAGTGCATGATTGGATTCTTTGAAATGCTGATTGCACTTGTATTATCACATAAGATAGAGACTGGTGGAGTGCAAGTGATTTGAAAGTCCTGCAAGGTTTGCATCATCCAAAGAAGTTGTGTACAACAAGATGCCACAGCCACATATTCTGCTTCAGCTGTAGATAAGGCAATCGAACTCTGTTTCTTGCTGAACCAAGATACTAGTCTGGAACCCATGAAGAAAGCACCACCACTTGTGCTTTTCCTATCATCCACACTTCCAGCCCAATCTGCATCTGTGTAAGCATGAAGAGTGAGATCTGTATTTCTAGGATACCATAAGCCATAGTTTTGTGTCCCTTGAAGATACTTGAAGATTCTTTTGACTGCCTGAAGATGAGTTTCCTTTGGGTTGGCTTGAAATCTTCCAACAATTCCTACTGCATGTGTAATATCTGGTCGGGTACCTGTCAAATAAAGCAAGCTCCCAATCATGGATCTATAAGTGGGTTGATGAACTGCTGCTGATCCATCATTTGCACTGAGGCTGCATCCTGTAACCATGGGTGTACATACAGGCTTTGACTCTTCCATGCCATACTTCTTCAATATCTGCTTGAGGTATTTGGTTTGAGACAAGAAGATACCTCCTTCATTTTGTTGGATTTGCAATCCAAGAAAATATGTCAATTCTCCAAGTAGTGACATTTCGAATTCTTTCTGCATAACCAAGGCAAAGTTTTGACTCATAGTCTCTTCATTGCTGCCAAAGATAATATCATCTACATAAACAACAAGAATTAGTAATTTGTTATTTTCAACTTTTATATAGAGATTGCTATCTGTTGATCCTTTTGAAAAGCCTTGTTGGTGAAGATATTTGTCCAACCGATAGTACCAAGCCCTTGGAGCTTGTTTGAGTCCATAGAGAGCCTTTTTCAATCTGCATACAAGGTTTGGATCATTCCCAAGAATGAAACCATCTGGTTGTTCAATATATACTTCTTCTTCTAAGTCTCCATTCAGAAAGGTTGATTTCACGTCCATTTGAAATACCTTGAAGTTTTGAAAGCTTGAGAGAGCAAGGAACATTCGGATGGCCTCAAGTCTTGCCACAGGAGCAAAGGTCTCTTCAAAATCTATTCCTTCTTGCTGCGCATACCCTTTACAAACAAGTCTGGCCTTGTTTCTAATTACTTCTCCATTTTCATTTAATTTATTCTTCAAGACCCATTTTGTTCCTATTACATTCTTATCTTTTGGTCTAGGAACTAATTCCCAAGTGTTGTTCTTTTCTATCTTCTCAAGTTCTTCATCCATTGTTTTGACCCAACATTCATCTTTGCAAGCCTCTTTAACATTTTGTGGTTCAGTGGAGGAGAGTAATGCCAAATAGCTTGAAGCTTCTGCAAGTGTCCTTCTTGTTTGTACTCCTGCTTCTTTCTGCCCCACAATCTGAGATTCTGGATGATTCTTTTGAACATATCTGGATGGAGTCTTCTCTTCTATTCTTGTCTGCTCCTCTGGTTCTTCTTGAGGTTCTTCTTCTTCTTGAGGTTCTTCTTCTTCATCATTCCTCCTTTGGGGGTAACCTTCATCTTCTTCAATGTCTTCATGATGAACTTGCCTAGGAATATATCCCTTCTCGTCAACCACTACATCAATGTTGTCAACAATTCTGCCAAGTCTTTTATTGTAGCACTTGTATGCTTTGCTATGTGGAGAATAACCAAGAAGAATGCCCTCATCTGCTCTTGGTTCAAGTTTTCCAAGTTGCTCATCAGTATTCTTGATATAACATTTGCTTCCAAATATTTTGAAGTGCTTCACCGAAGGAGTCTTACCACTCCAGAGCTCATGAGGTGTTTGAGTGCTGTTTACTCAGACATTTGTTTTGTTAAGAATAATAACAGCAGCATGTGCAGCTTCACCCCAGAAGGTTGCGGGAGTACCTGATTCATCGAGCATAGCACGAGCCATTTGTTGGATAGTTCTGTTCATTCTTTCCACAACCCCATTTTGCTGAGGAGTTCTAGCTGTAGAGAATTCTCTTCTTATCCCATGTTCGTCACAGAAATCGAAAAATTCATTTGAGGTGAACTCCCCACCTCTGTCAGATCTGAGGCACTTAATTTTGTGTCCTGATTTATTTTCAACCAAGGCTTTGAAGGATTTGAATTTTTCGAATGCTTCATCTTTGTGCTTCATGAGCCCTAACCAAACAAATCTGGAGAAATCATCAATGAATAATATCAGATATTCTTCTCCTCGAGGTGTCCTCTTCCTAAATGGACCACATACATCTGTATGGACTAGCTCGAGAGGCATGCTAGCTGATACTTCCTTCTCTGGAAAGTTATTTCTGGTTTGCTTTCCAAACTGACAAGATTTGCATATGGTATTGTCTGGAATTTTGATATCTGGAAGACCACGAACTGCCTGATATTTGCATGCTTTCCTTATCTGTGAAAAGCTTAGATGCCCCAACCTCTGATGCCATAACCAATGTTCATCATCCTTGCTTAAGTAGCATTGTTGTCCTTCCTCAAAGATATATAGATTATTTGGAGTCCTTCTTCCTTTGATCACTGTTTTACCTGTATCAAGATCGCGAACACAACATCCATTCGATCTAAATATTACCTCGGTTCCTTGATCGCACATCTGACTGACACTTAGAAGATTATGCTTCAATCCATCAACATATAACACATTTCCTGCTTTGACCTTCTCTTTCAATGGAGCAACACCTTTTCCTTTTATGGCTGCAGAGATATCGTTCCCAAAAGAAACTTTCTTCCCTTTTTCTAATGCGGTATATGACTCAAGCTTTTCTTTGTCCCCTGTCATATGCTTCGAACATCCGCTGTCAATGTACCATAGACTTTCTTGACCTTCTGCATAAAAGGCTATCCCACATCTTTCTGGTTGTGATTCTTTTATTCTCCATGTTCTAACATTTGAGGTTTGTTCCTTCTGAGTTGTCTTCCGGAATCTGCTCCTGCATTCAGAGTCTTCATGACCAAAGTTATTACAAATAGAGCATTCAACTTCATTTTCAAGAACCGAAAAATTGTTATAAGTCCTTTTCATGGTTTCAGTATTTCTCCCTTGCTTTTGAGCTTCTCTAGTCATGCTTGTTTTGTAGGCAACACATTGAGCTGCTTTGTGACAGAAGTTATCGCAAGAAAAGCATTGGCCATTAAAGAAATTTCTGCGATAATCAGATCTATCATCCAACCGATTGTAGCTTCTATTCATTCTTGGAGAAAATTGGGAAGATTTTACCTGTGGATGATTGTAGCTTCTGTTTGTCCTTAAGGCTGTTTGTCCCTGAATTTCTTGATGGTCTTTATTTGTTCTTGAGATAAACTGTCCCTGATTCACCTGATGACTTTTATTTGGCCTTTGCTCGCTTCTCCTTGCTACATCAAGATAACTTTTAGAGGTAGAGGCTTGAGATGTTTCTCCATTATATCCAAGACCTGTCTTGATCAGAGGAGATCGCTGCACATTGATAATCTTATCCAAGGTTTCATATCCTTTAACAAATTTAAGATTAATTGCTTTGGTTTTCTCAATCTCCTTTCTAAGACAAACAATCTCACATCCCAATTTTTCAAGATGTTTTTCCTTTTCAGCTAGTTGACATTGTAGAGAATCAATAATAGCACTCTTCTCTTCTAAACAAACTTTGAGATCTTTCATTTCTTCATAAAATCCTTCTACATCTATAGCATCCATGTAGTCATCATCTTCAAAAGCCATTAAAAGTTTATATCTATTACCTTGTTCATCTTCATCACTATTTGAAAGACCATAACTATCCTCATGAGTGTAATAGCTTTTCTTCTTTTCATTCTGTTTCTTGTTCCATCTAACAGGTTCCTTTCCCTTGTCATTCTTATCCTTGTGAGGACATTTGGCAGCATAATGACCTACTCTTCCACAAGCAAAACATTTAAAAGGTAACTTACCTCTGACCCTTCCAGAACCCCTTTGAAGATTTCTGACAAAATTTGATTCTTCTTCTTCATCTTCTGGCACATGACTTGCTTCATAATAATCTTCTTTGCCTGAAGCTTTGAAGGCAGCTTCTCTTCTGTCTGATGGACCTCCCTTTCTCATTTCATAAGCGGTTAGAATTCCATGAAGCTGAGACATAGTGAGAATTCGAAGATTTTCCTTTTCTTCTATTGCAGATACTTTAGATTCAAACTTGGGAGACAATGATTTTAGAACCTTTTCAACAACTATAGCCTCTTTTATTTCTTCACCCAAATTTTTCATACAATTAACAATCTCATCTACCCGAAGAAAATAATTAGCCACACTTTCATCATTATACATCTTGAGAGTCTCATACTGAATCCTGAGAGTTTGAAGTTTAGCACGCTTTACCTGTTCATCTCCTTCATAGCTTGTGACCATTTTGTCCCATATCTCTTTTGCGGACTTAAATTGCATTACCTTCATGAATTCCGTTTGGGATATACTTCCTAATAGAGTACTGACTGCTTTTGCATTTATTTCATACTTCTTTTTCTCAGATGGATCTGTAGGAGTAGCTGAAGGAAAAGCATAGCCTGTTTCTACAATGTCCCAAACTTCTGTACCAAGAGATTGAAGATATGCAGTAACTCTTACCTTCCAATAATTGAAGTTTGTCCCATCGAAAACGGGTGGCCTGATTGATGCTTCTCTCTCGTAGTTGCTCATGATGAACGATCTACCTTCAAGCGATCAAGCTTCTCTGAAGGACCTGCTCTGATACCAATTGTTGGAAATAATACTGAGAGGGGGGGGGGTGAATCAGTATTATCAAAACTATAAAACATTTTCAATGCTTAGAAACATATACGCTACTTTCGTTAAGAGAACAAGCGTGTACACGCAACTGTGTATAAAGAAAACAGCGTATAACTAGAAATCTTATAATTCAGTCAGTTTATCTTCAGTTAAGTGCATGAGGACATTATTCACCATATTAAGAGTAAGCAGATGCAGTAGAACAGATCACACAGAAACCATACACATGAACACCAAGATATAAGGTGGAAACCCAATGTGGGTGAAAACCACCTGCTGCAAGTCGTCTCTATCTTTCTTTAATATGAAACTTCAGTTTACAATCTTTTTGTACTGGTGCAGCCTTATACCAGTACGCAGGCTACAACCTGCAGAAGGCTACAACCTTCTCTCGTTCTCCAAACTTCCTTGGAAGGGAGCTCCAACCCCCCTTTGCTCTTGTACTAGCTAAGATACTAGTACGTAGGTGCTGACCTACAATCTTCTTTCTTTCAGGTACCACCTTTCATACATTTTCAGACTGGATATTCCTGAAGCACAACATTACAATCTGTAGACCACAATTCATTCAACTTTCACAATAGATCATTGAAGCATAAAACAACCAATACTAGCATCATCAAACTTTGAATCACTGAACCACTGAACCCTGTCAATCACCAGTTACCAGAACACAGAGCAGTCTACAGAACTCTGCAATAACAGTCAGATCCAACTACAAACCCAAAAATCAAGCTTCAAGAGATATACGCTACTTCAATGAGCGAAACCCGCGTATACACACGCTTTTACCTAAGCCAACCTGCGTACAGATCTAAAAATAAATTCTCTCAACTTGCAGCTGTACCAGACATCAGTTAGACCCAGAACATAATATTGCGACAATATGCAGATCTAGAAATACGCATAATCAACCATATCATAATAGTGCATTTCAAACCATTAGATCCCGATTTATCCTTAGATCTAGTCTTCCATCAACCGATGTGATTTCTCCTTAGCTCAGATCAAGCAACCCAGAACCTGCATATCAGATCTCTTTCTCTTTCAGATATTCAAGCCTTGTCAAAAGATGATCTTGCCTAATGATCTTCTTCTCCTTATATAGCCTTAGGCCTTGCTCAATACCAAGAGCCAAAACCATCGAAATCCAATACCATCAACTTCAAAACTAGAGATCTACACGTCTGTCGAGGTACTTTGGTCCAAAGACATGGGCACAAGTACCGAGGAGTAACTACCATGGACCAAAAGGAAACTTCCCGACATATACGCCCTTTTCTGTTCATGCATCAGCGTGTATACGCGCCTTCGTATATAGATCTCCTGCGTATACGCGACTTAGTATGCATATCACCAGCGTGTATACGCAACTTTGACTTAATTAACCTGCGTATATGAGATTTCTCTTTATTCAGTAGTCTGAATGACGATCTGACATCAAAGAGAGTTGCCATCAAGGACAACACCTGTATCATAGCACCACACCTGTGCCAAAATGCCAACAAAGACACATACTCGATGTAATGGAAGAAATGAACCAACGAAGTATGATGGCACCAGTTAGATGGAGACACGTGGCAGCTTCCCAAACATTCATGCTAACGCCGAATAGGGAACTCCAAGCGCAGCTACATAAGGTGAATTGATGTAGGGGGAGAGGAACCGAATAGGCACAAGGATCGAATGGCTAAAGCCATGAACATAGACAGTCGAAAGGGGGAGCGAAGGATAGAGTATTCCAAGCGACCGAGAGAGACAGTGAACAGTGCACCCTGAGAGGAGGACTGAACACAAAGAGCAGTAAAGCCAAGCAGAGGAGACAGAGGGCCGAGCTGACCACAGGCAGCATCGATCACCAGAGACCTTGAATATTCAAGCCTTCCCATAGAGGAATCTGTCCAGATTGAGCATCACAGTTGACTCTTTCCATTATAGACCGAGGGTCACAGAGCTGGTAGGAAGAATGAGAGTCTATGTACTCCGAGTGGCTTGGGAAATCTAAGAACCACCCTGCCAAGCAAACCTACTTCAAGAGAACTCACATTGAGTCCCTGTAATTGTAATTCTCTGCTTAAGGACACAATAAAAAAAGGCCACCACTGAAAGTTGGACCGGGACATATCCCTGGAGAATAGGGTGAAATCCTTATTAAAAGATCTTGTGTCTTTATGTTGCTTACTGTATTTCTCTGTTGTCTTTCCATTTATTTTTTTTGTATTGGCAATATGATCGATCCATTGTTTCAATAACACAGAACACACACCAGCACATGAGTCTGTAATACCTTTTGTTTAATAAATCTTCAACTGAGATCACTCATAGGGTGATAATCATATCAAGTGGTATCAGAGCTTTAGGTTGTAAGGTTAGACAATCTTGTGTTGGTTTAGCTGTGATTTCTCACTAGATCAAAGCTCAGATTAGGAGAAGGAGAGTTGGTGGAAACTAATCCTGAACTTGGGAGAGTCTATTCACGGAAGACAATGTCAGAAGAAGGTTCTATAGGGCCAGACCCTCAATTCATAGAAATTTTCCTAGCTATAAAGTCTATGGTAGAAGAAATGTATAGGGACTTTAGAAAGCATAAGGATGGAGATTCATCAGGCTCTAAACAAGATAAAGAAGAAGATGAATCTCATTCCCATGACCGCTCCAAAGAAAAGGGGAAAGAGGAAAGCTTTCTCACACCTCCTAATAGCCCTGTGCATAATAAGAAAGAATATTTTATTAAGCTAGATGTTAAATTTGATTTGCCTATATATGATGGAGAGATAAATGCTGAAAAGTTGGACAATTGGAGTAGAAAAATTGATGTGTATTGCAGGGTACAGAACATAGACCCATACAATATAAGATTCAGCTGGCAAGCCTACGCCTAGGAGGCACTGCCTTGGTTTGGTGGGAAGGTAGAACCCAAGCTAATATGGAAAGGCATGGTAAGACCATCTCTATCTGGAGTGAATTCGTTGTTGCAATCAAAAGGCAGTTCTATCCATTGGCCTACATGCAACAAGCCATGATGAGTTGGAAAAATCTTCGGTAGTTGAAAGGGAAAAGTGTACAAGGGTATACTCAAGAGTTTAGAAAGAGAGCATTGATGTTGGGTATCTCATTAGACACACCGGAGACTCTTTTGAAGTACATTGGTGGTCTACATAGCTACATGAGGCATACCATCCTCATGTTTAATCCCACTAGTATAGATGAGGTATATGTACAAGATACTCATCTAGAAGCTAGAGGAAAGAATGGAAATCCAGAAGCTGGGGGACCATTCCAACCCACTATAAGCAAGAGCAAGGAGAAAAGGAAGTAGAAGTGGAAAGAAAGGAAGGTTAACACTGCACAGAAAGGCAAAGCTTCATGCACTCACTGTAAAAATGAGGGGCATGATGATGAGCACTGTTGGATTCTGCATCCAAAGCTGAGACCTAAGAAGTCTGAGGGAAAGAAGAAGAAAATAGCTGCAGCTATTCAAAAATATTTGGGGTCAGACTCGGGAGATGAAATATTCATAGCAGCCACAAGTATAAAAGGTAAGAATTTTGAAGCATCTACTAGTAATTCTACTCAATCTGTTATTAATGAAGAGCATGAGAGAAAAAGGCATGAGCTTTTCCATATTCGAGTTATTTCCAAAAATCAAAAGATTGATACTTTGTTTGATAGTGGCTCACAAGTAAATTTGATTTCTGAAGCAATTGTAAACAAATTGGGATTAGCAACTACACCTCATAAGAAGCCATACCCATTAGGATGGTTGAATGATAAAGCACAACTACAAGTGACTAGACAGTGAAAACTCAAGTTTTCTTTTGGGTCAACATTTGTAGATGAGGTTGAGTTAGATGTACTTCCTTTAGATATATGTGGAATTGTTTTAGGAAGTCCCTACTTGTATGATAGAAAAGCTATTTTCTATAGAGCCGAGAACAAGTATCTACTTGTTAAGGATGGAATCGAATACTTTGTAAGGGCTCATAAGCTCAAGAATAATTATACTCTCATAAACTCAAGATAGATGAAAAGAATGATAAATTCATGCAAGAAGTTCTTACTAATGGTTGTAAAGGAAAAGAAATCTGATAAAACCAATGTACTTGGGGGCTGTAATGTTGATGAGCAAGCTGATATAGAAAAGACTGTTTCAGAGTATGATGTCTTATTTCAAGAACCTAAAGGTTTGTCACCCAAAAAGGGAATAGTACATGATATTATTTTATAGCAAGATGTTCCTTTGCCTAACATTAGGATGTACAGGTTATCTGATTTAGAGAATGCTGAAATCAAGAAGCAGGTGAAGAAGTTGCTCAAGAAAGGGTTCATTAGGCCTAGCACATCACCATGTGGGTCACCCATCGTCTTGGTGAGAAAGAAAGATGGCTCATGGAGAATGTGCATTGACTACTAAGAACTGAATAAGATAACCATAAAAAATCGTTATCCCCTTCCTCACATAGATGATCTTTTAGATCAATTGAAGGAAGCTGTTTATTTCACCAAGCTAGATTTGCACAGTGGATACCATCAGGTCAGAGTTGTAGATCAAGATGAATGGAAGACTGCTTTCAAAACAAAGTAGGGATTGTATGAATGGCTGGTTATGCCCTTTGGCTTGACCAATGCCCCTGCTACTTTCATGAGATTAATGAATGATGTACTCAGACCTTTTCTTGATGATTTTTTTATTGTGTATCTGAATGACATTCTAATTTTTAGTAAAACGTGGGAATAACATTTAAAGCATGTTAAGCAGATGTTAGATGTTTTTAGAAGAGAAAAACTTTATGTTAAACTCTCCAAATGTGAATTTGGCAAAACCTCTCTAAATTATTTGGGTCATATAGTAGGGGGAGGTGAATTGAAAATAGATCCCTCTAAAGTGGCAGTCATCATAAAGTGGCCTAAACCCAAGTCCGCTACAGAAGTGAGAAGCTTCTTAGGAGCAGCACAATATTGGAGGAAGTTCATTTCAAATTTCTCCTCAATTGCAGCTCCCTTACATGCTTTAACAGGATTGAACAAGGTGTTTCAGTGGGGAGGCAAACAGCAGAAAGCCTTCGACCCCTTGAAAGAAAAGATTAGTACAACACCTATACTAGCACTGCCAGATCTACAAAGACCATTTGAGATCCAAACTAATGCCAATGACTATGCCATGAGAGCAGTGTTGACACAACACGATAAACCCATATGTTATCATTCTCAGACTTTTAATTCTGCAGTAGTTAACTATCCTACCTATGATAAAGAATTGTATGCATTAGTACAGAGTGTGAAAAAGTGGAAACATTACTTAATGGGCAAAGAAACAGTAATGCACACTGATCATTAGCCACTTCAACATCTACACTCCCAAACTAAGTTGCAACAATCAAGGCATTACAGATGGATGGGTTTTCTACAATAGTTTCATTTAGTCATCAGATATAAAAAGGGCATACATAACAAGGTTGCAGATATGTTATCTAGACCCATTATAAATGCATCTACCTTACTTAAGCATAATTCTGTGCTGCATGAAAGCTACATAGAACAGTATGCTCACGATATGGAATTTAAAGATGTATATGCAACTTTGAGTCAAGGCAAAAGAGTAGAAGAATTGGACTATCATGTGAAGGACCGACTCTTATGTCATTGTGGGAAACTCTGCATTCCACAAACTGAGAGAGTAAAGATAATTAGGGAAGCACACACTTCTCTGGTATCAGGTCACTTTGGGGTGAGTAAAACAGTTGCACAGCTGCAAAGTTTCTGCTATTGGCCGAAAATGAATGAGACAGTTTCTAGATATGTGAAGGGATGTGCTATGTGTGCTAAAAGCAAGCCCAGTAACAGAAAACTAGGCTTATACACTCCCTTACCAGTTCCTTCTCACCCTTGGGAAAGCATTTCCATGGATTTTGTTGGAGGGCTGCCTAAATCTAGGAAAGGTCGTGATTATCTGTATGTCGTTGTGGATAGGTTCAGCAAAATGTGTGTTTTGATACCCTATAGTAAACATATTACAGCTGAACAAACCGCAAAATTATTCTTTGAACATGTATGGTTTCATTTTGGATTACCCACTTCTATTGTATCTGATCGAGACACCCGATTTGTGGGGAATTTTTGGTCAAGTCTGTGGGAACTAATGGACACCAAGTTAAAGAAAAGCGCAGCTTTTCATCCACAAACAAATGGCCAGACAGAAGTAGTTAACAAGACGGTGATCCAGTTAATGAGAGGATATTGCAGTAAACATCCTAAGCTTTGGGATGAACACTTGTGTTATGTGCAACATGCTTACAATAGAGCTAAACACTCTTCTACACAGAGATCTCCTTTTGAGACCTGTTTTGGTTTCATACCAAGGTCTCCTTTGGATTTTTTCTTTGGTAAAGGTACCATGGTTGATAGACACATTGATGTGGACAAGGCAACTAGGTTCATTGAACAAATCCAAGAGATCCACTAGGTAGTACAGGAACAACTGGAAAAGAGTCAGGCCAAGTATAAGGCTAGCCATGATAAGCATCGAATGGAGCATAGTTTTCAAGTTGGAGACCAAGTCTAGCTATACATTAGCAAGGACAGGATGCAAGGTGAAGGTAAAAAGCTAAAGCCTATCAGGTATGGACCCTTCAGGATACTTGAGAGGATTGGTGAAAATGCCTTCCGCCTTGAGCTACCAGCGTACATGCACATCTACTCAATCGTAAATGCAGACTGCTTGAGGTTGTTTGAACCTTCAATGATTGAGGACCCTGAAGAGCAGAGTCAATTACCTTCTGTTGATGACCTACTACCTGAATATCTTAATGAGTTACAAGAAGACACAGTGCTGGACAGGAAGGTAAGGACGGCGTGTAGTGGACAAGTGGAATACCTCAGGATTGGGCTTAAAGGTTTGAACCTGAGCAGTGCAAAGTGGATTGAGATTTGACAAGTGAGACAACAGTTTCCTCACTTAGTCGATGCTTGAAGAAAACCAACTTTTGGTGGTCCGAAAGCTTTTCAGTATGGAGGTCGTGATCTGAATCGGATCCACAAAAAACTTTCAAGAACCTTGATTGTATTGAGTTGGAAAAATCCTTGAAAATTCCAAAACAACGATCAAAAATGCCTTGAACCAGTGGCCATGGCAGCCAGTGTGGAACGATGAGGACCTTGGTCAAAGCACGCTGACTGAGGCCAATGGAGACCGCGCAGGAGGCCAAAGTAGCCCCCGGGAGCCCTAAATCGGGAAAAGGAGGCGATTTTGATGCGTGATTAGTGTTAATCATGCATCATTAGGCAAACAGGTCTGAAATGGGAGAACCTTAAGCCCTTGGTCATGTTGGGAGCTAGAGAACCGTGGGTGAGAAACAAAAAGTGCTAAAGGACAAAGGCAGACCCACGCTCTGGAAAACCAGTGATATTGATTAGGGTGCCCTTGAACGGTAAGAGGTTTTGGAGGAAGTGGAGCGATCACACTCAGCGGTCGACGCATAACAGTGGAGGTGAGAGAAAAACCGCTGTGATCGTGCGCTATCAGTCGAGCAAGTCTACCGCGCTCGATGTGCGTATGACGTTGGATCTAGAGGAGACCAGATCGGACGGCCGATATTGTACCCGATGGAGGAAGCAAAATCGACATGGGATTAAGCTGCGTTCTAAAAGGATTTGGTGTCCGTTTGACTGCCACAGTGGAGAAAAGACACATACTCGATGTAACGGAAGAAACGAACCAACGAAGTATGCTAGCACTAGTTAGATGGAGACACGTGGTAGCTTCCCAAGCATTCATGCTGACGCTGAACAGGGAACTCCATGTGCAGCTGCAGAAGGTGAATCGACGCAGGGGGAGAGGAACCGAATAGGCACAAGGATCGAATGGCTAAAGCCATGAACAGAGATAATCGAAAGGGGGAGCGAGGGATAGAGGTGTCCAAGCGACCGAGAGAGACAGTGAACAGTGCACCCTGAGAGGAGGACTGAACACTGAGAGCAATAAAGCCAAGCAGAGGAGATAGAGGGCCGAGCTGACCATAGGTAGCATTGAGCACCAGAGAGCTTGAAGATTCAAGCCTTCCCATAGAGGAATCTGTCCGGATTGAGCATCACAGTTGGCTCTTTCCACTGTAGACCGAGGGTCATAGAGTTGGTAGGAAGAACGAGAGTCTGTGTACTCCGAGTGGCTTGGGGAATCCAAGAACCACCCTGCCAAGCAAACCTGCTTCAGGAGAACTCACATGGAGTCCCTATAAATGTAATTCTCTGCTTAAATACACAATAAAACAAGGCCACCACTGAAAGCTGGACCGGAGACGTAGCCCTAGAGAATAGGGTGAACTCCTTATTAAAAATTCTTGTGTCTTTGTGTTTCTTACTGTATTTCTCTGTTGTCTTTCCATTTATTTTCTATATATTGGCAATCTAATCGATCCGTTGTTTCAATAACACAGAACACACACCATCACGAGTCTATAATACCTTTTGTTTAATAAATATTCAACTGAGATCACTCATAGGGTGATTATCAGATCAACTCCCTTAGTGAAATTCACATTATGTCCATAAAAGGATCTTAGAAGTAGACACAACTTGGCCTAAAATTCACACGAGAACATTAAGGGGGAAAATATCAATTTCATTGGACTCTTAGAACTAGGTTATAACTAGGGACATTCCCCATTATGAATCTGTAATTCAAAAATTGATTTATCTGAGGATCTTCAGATATAAGGTTTTGTTAAATAAATATCAATGAAAAAATTGCACAAAGCGATCGAATTTCCAAAACACTCACTCAAGTGATTGTGGGTATTTTTCTCCAATGGGCCTTCACCAAACAGAAATGCTTGAACTGATGAAACTTTTCTCTCCTTCTCATTTTAGTTTTTATAACCCTAGAAATAATTCACAATATTTCCCTAAATGGTTCTTGGAAGCTAGATGCAACTCACCATAACATTCGAACCACCACTCGGGTGGGAAAACTAGAAATTCAATTGAAATCCTAGCATGATGATATAGCTAGATATACCCCTCCCCCAACTCCCTCGGCCCATCCACCATGATTCCATACGTAAAAAAATTGATTTATTTTAGGATCTTTACATATAGGGTTTTGTTTAAAAAATATCAACAAAAAATTTACAAAAGGGGTTGGATTTTACGAAATGCTTGATTAACCGATTATGATAGTGTGCTCTCATGGTCCTTGGCTAGGAACAAAGTCTTTCTCGTGCGCAAGTCATTTCTACTACTCATTTTCATTTTTATACCAAGAAAAAAGTTACAATATATTACTATATGGCTCTTGGGAGTGAGATTCAACTCACCACCATATTCAAACTAAGATTGGACGGGAAAGTTCTTAGTTCTATTGGACCCTTTGCACTAGGTTATAGCTAGCAAGCCTCCCTCCAATAATTCTATAATTCAAAAAATTATTTAAATGTGAACCATTAGAGGCAGGGTTTTATTAAATATAACTCAATGTAAATTTTACAAAATGGGTTGGATTTTTCAAAATTATTTCTCAAGTGATCATGGGTAGTGTGCTCACATGGGCCTTTTCCAAACAAAAATTTCAAAGATTATGGAACTCATTTGCGTAGCTCAGTTTGGTTTTTATTGTTGGAAATAATACTGAGAGGGGGGTGGGGGGGGGTGTGGGTGAATCAGTATTATCAAATCACTAACTTTTTCATTTCCATAATCAGATTCATATACACTACTTCAGTTAAGGGAACCCGCGTGTACACACAGCCATGTTTAATGCAACTAGCGTATATCCAGTAAACTTACGATTCAATTAATCCATTATATGTTGATCTTTAATCAGTGCATCAGAACTTCGTTAACCACATAAACAGTAAACAGGTGCAGTAAAATAGAACAGATCATCATGAATAAGAAACACACATGAACACCATGATATAAGGTGGAAACCTAATGTGGGACAAAAACCACCTGCTACCGTCTTCCTTTAATATAAGAAAAAATTGTTTACAATCTTGTACTAGCACAGACTCATACCAGTACGCAGGCACCCACCTAAAAAAGGATACAACCTTCTCTCATTCTCCAGCTACCACTGGAAGGGAGCTACAACCCCCTAGCTCTTGTACTAGTCGATATATTTACTAGTATGTAGGTGCCGGCCTACAAAAGGCTACGACCTTCTCTTTTCTTCCAGGGACCACATTTCATAAACTTTCAGACTGGATCCATCAATAACATCAAATCAAAAAATCAATCACCACTGAAATACAACCATCAACCATATCTGCATCATCAATCTCTGAATCACCCAATCACTAAAACCCTACCATCAAAACACATTCACCAGAACATAGAGCAGAACCCAGAACTCTACAACAACCACTAGATCCAACTGCAACTTCAAATATCATACTTCATATTGTATACGCTACTCTAATGAGTCGAACCAGCATGTATACACACTTTTACCAAAGCGAACCCATGTACAGATTTGCAAATATTTACTCATAACTTTGCAGCTATTCCAGACATCAGTCATACCCAGATCATAACGTTTATATAATAAAGGATGCATCAATAATTCAGATCTAGTCTATCCATGATCAAACCACATAATGATAATACATTCCAAGCCTTATGATCCCGATCCATCATCCATCATCATACACATAGGTGCATCCTTGGTTCAGATCAAGCAAAGCATCATAAAACCATAACCTGCATACTGGATCTCTCACTTCATCAGATATTCAATCCATGCACTCTTGCACTTTGGCCTAATGATCTTCTTCTCCTTATATAGGTTTATGCCTATCTCAATACAATGGTCCAAAACCATGTAGGACCGATACCTTGGACCCAATACATGGGGTCAATACCTCAGACCAAATACCATGGACCAATACCAAAATACAATGGTCCAAATACCATGGACCAATACTTAGTTTTCCAACATGTACACGCCTTTCCTTCTGCGAAAGTGTGCGTGTACGTTATACACACCTTTATATATAGTGAACCTGTGTGTATATGCGACTTGGTATATAGTGAACCTGCATATACCTTTTCGTATTCACGACTTTGTATACAGTGAAACTGCGTGTATACGTAGCTTGGTCAATGGTGATCTTGCGTATACCTTTCTTTCTTCATTCTTGTTGTTTACCTGTTATATTGTGATCTTTCGTCTGAGAGAGTTGCCATCAAGGACAACACTTGTGTCATACGTGTATCATAATGCCAACATTTATACCCATGGAAAAAATTAATAGTATGTCCTTCAATCGGTGTCACAAGCAATATGAAATGATCCGTAAACTGTCATGGATATTCCACTGGACAGTTCATCACAACAAATCAAATAACAATATATTAAAATACTGAAATTTTAATAATCACTAAAATTCAGTATTAGCAAATCACTAACTTTTTCATTTCCATAATCATATTCATATACGCTACTTCAGTTAAGGGAACCCGCATGTACATGCAACCGTGTTTAATGCAACTAGCGTATATCTAGTAAACTTACGATTCAATTAATCCATTATATGTTGATCTTTAATCAGTGCGTCAGAACTTCATTAACCACATAAACAATAAACAGGTGCAGTAAAACAACATAGATCATCATACATAAGAAACACTCATGAACACCATGATATAAGGTGGAAACCCAATGCGGGACAAAAACCACCTGCTACCGCCTTCCTTTAATATAAGAAAAACTTGTTTACAATCTTGTACTAGCACAAACTCATACCTGTACGCAGGAACCCACATGCAGAAGGCTACAACCTTCTCTCGTTCTCCAGCTACCACTGGAAGGGAGCTACAACCCCCTATCTCTTGTACTAGCCGATATATTTACTAGTATGTAGGCGTCGGCCTACAGAAGGCTACAACCTTCTCTTTTCTTCCAGGGACCACATTTCATAAATTTTCAGACTGGATCCATCAATAACATCAAAGCAAAAAATAAATCACCACTGGAATACAACCATCAACCATATCTGCATCATCAATCTCTGAATCACCCAATCACTGAAACCCTATCATCAAAACACAGTCACCAGAACATAGAGATAGAGCAGAACCCAGAACTCTACAACAACCACTAGATCCAACTGCAACTTCAAATATCATACTTCATACTATATGCGCTACTCTAATGAGTCGAACCAACATGTATACACACTTTTACTAAAGCGAACCTGTGTACAGATCTGCAAATATTTACTCATAACTTTGCAGCTATTCCAGACATCAGTCACACCCAGATCATAACATTTATATAATAAAAGATGCATCAATAATTCAGATCTAGTCTATCCATGAGAAAACCACATAATGATAATACATTCCAACCCTTATGATCCCGATCCATCATCCATCATCATCCACATAGGTGCATCCTTGGTTCAGATCAAGCAAAGCATCACAAACCCATAACCTGCATACTGGATCTCTCACTTCATTAGATATTCAATCCATGCACTCTTGCACTTTGGCCTAATGATCTTCTTCTCCTTATATAGGTTTAGGCCTATCTCAATACCATGGTCCAAAACCACATAGGACTGATACCTTGGACCCAATACATGGGGTCAATATCTCAGACCAATACTTAGTTTTCCAACATGTACACACCTTTCCTTCTGTGAAAGTGTGTATGTACGTTATACGCACCTTTATATATAGTGAACCTGTGTGTATATGCGACTTGGTATATAGTGAACCTGCGTATACCTTTTCGTATACGCGACTTTGTATACAGTGAAACTACATGTATACGCAGCTTGGTCAATGGTGAACCTGCGTATACCTTTCTTTCTTCATTCTTGTTGTTTACCTGCTATACTGTGATCTTTCATCAAAGAGAGTTGCCATCAAGGACAACACTTGTGTCATACGTGTATCATAATGCCAACATTTATACCCATGGAAAAAATAAATAGTATTTCCTTCAATCGATCTCACAAGCAATATGAAATGATCCGTAAACTATCATGGATATTCCACTAGACAGTTAATCACAACAGATCTAATAACAATATATTAAAATACTGAAATTTTACAATGTTACACTTTTATTAAAATTATATATTTGTATATTTAACTGTAATTAATGAATGCTTGGAAAAAAAGTAAGGATGAAAAAATAAGCTCATGCACACATATAAGAAACACGATATGCTCTTTGGGAAACCCTTTTGGGAGAAAACTTAGGTGGAAGGTGAGGTCACTTTGCTCTCTTTATTTATATGGAATTATGGCTACAGGTACAAGGAAGTATTGCTTGTGCCCGTGGGCTACTACGGTGCACAAATCCTCTCTGTGTGCTCTACCTCCTATATCTCCTAGCTATCGTTTCTTAGCTATGGAACAAAATTGTCTCAAAATAATGGAATGTCTCTTCCTCCTTGTGTCCCAGTTATAACCCAACCTGATAGCCTACTAGTGGTTAATTTTGACTACATTAACTCTTAACTAGAGTTATAATATAGACTCTTCTAGATTCTTTTACATCATAATCATATGGCTAGCCCCTTTTCCATAAATAATGGGGGTTGACATGGCATCCTCTCGAACTATAGGTGTGAAAATAGGAAGTTCAACTTCTCAATGATACAAATTTTTTATACAGACTCTGATTGACACACTTGTGCCATTGGAAAGATATATATGTGTAAAATATAATGTAGTGTAGCACCAAGGCGACAAATTTTTACCCCTAAAAAACGTCATTTAATGCCTCAAAATGATATCAGAAGTTTTCAGTCCCCATTTTTCCAAACTGTGTCCCGTAGATAAAAATGGTCCCGTCAACCGATTCCTCCATTTTTCCACTCCAAATGCATCAAGATGGATGAAAAACAATATAATAATCTAATCTAGATCATACCTCCCCATTTTGGGAGGATTTTTATCCACAATATCTTCTATTGAATGAGGTGAGGAAATTTTTCCTCCAGATTCTCTTTGGTGTACCCTTTAGCTTTGCTTGGAGGTTGTCCCTTTAACCCAATCTAGCAAGGCCATGCTACCTCTGTCTTGTAGTTCTAGACCTCTTCTACAAACTGTATCTTCTATCAAATCTTCTTGAGGATTTGTTACAAAATCCTACACAAAAGGTAGGACCTATTCTTCTTGTTGATCTAGCATAGAAGCATCATAGAGTTTCAAATTATCTACATTCACAATTGTGTAAATTCACATATATGGTGGTAAACTGAGTCGATAAGCCTTATCACACAACTTTTATAGTATCTCAAAGGGACCATACCTCAGAGCCCTGATTTTCTTACCACACCACTATAGCCTATCCTTGTTCAAATATAACCATACCCAGTCTCCCATATTGAATGATTTATTTGTTCTATGTTGATCATGGTTAACCTTATACTTCTCCTATGACTTGCGTAGTGTTTCTTGTACATGTAGATGGATTTGGCTGATCTTCTCTATAAATTTTTAGGCCCTCAAAAAATCTCCTGTAAGATCTTCTCTCACTACTCTTCCATGTCCATGCATAGGTAGTCATTCCCCTTCAGGTTTGTTGGTAAACCTACCACAAATTCCATGGAAATGATTTCCCAAGGATGAGTAGGTACAATTGTGGGATGATAACTAATGGTATTTTTATAGGGCATTAGAACACACATCTTGTTGATCTTGTCAACTACCACTCATAGGTAGTCATGTCTCTTCTTGGTTGTCGGTAAACCTCCCACAAATACCATGGAAATGCTTTCCCAAGGACAAGTAGGTACAAGTATGGGATGATATAGACCTTGTTTCCTCTTACTAGGCTTGTTGGCATGACAAATCATGCATCCTCTTATGAACCTATCTACCTTGCATCTTGGGCCTATACACATACCTATGAAAGTTAGCCACAATCTTCCCTACACTAAAGAACCCTATAACCTTGGAGGTGTGAGCTCCTCTAATTAGTTGCAATCACTCACCTTTAGGTACACATAACATATCTATCTCGTAGAGTAACCCATCTTAACGATGGTAGTCAATGACATTGTTGTCATCGTGCACATGACTCTAAATTTGCAACTACGGATACACCTCCTCGAAGTCCTCATCCTATGAATATGCCTCTTTGTATGCATCATTGGTGAATGGCTCTATGTGCATAATAGTCCCCAAAGTTGTAATCTTCGATGTGAGTGGCCTTGAAATGATGTCGTCCAAATTGATTTTTCTTCCCTTGTTATACTTCATCACTAAATGAAATTGTTGTAAAAACCCTATCCACTTGTAATGCCTGGTATGTTGTATCTTACTCTAGGCTTGAAACTACTATAATGGCTAGTGATTTGTGTGGGTTATTATCTCCTTTCCCACCAGATAGTGATGCCACTTCTTCATAACTTTTAGCATGGAATAGAAATCCTTGCTGTAGGTAGGGTAGTTAAGAACTTCCCCACGACCAAATTTAGAATGGTAACATACAGGCCTTCCTCCCTGCATCAAGGTAGATCCCATAACATATCCACTCACATCTATCTTCACCTCAAAAGGTCACTGTAAGTTTGGTCATTCCAGAACTAGTGCTTGTCTAATATTCTTATTTAACTCCTCTAAAGCCCTTTGCTGACATTTTCCCTGCTAGAAAATCTTTCCACTTGCTGTTATGGCATAGAGTATTAATTCTACCACAGAAACGAGGCTATCATTTCCTCAGGTACTCTGCTACACCAATGAAAATCCTGACCTCAGAAACATTAGTAGGCATCGACTATTTCATGATGGCCTCCATCTTGTAAGGATCTATCTTTAGCTCTCCTCCACCGATCACATACCCCAGATACACTGAAAAATTCTACGCAAACTCACACTTCCTGAGATTTGGGAAAAGCTAGTGCTTCTTCAATGTCTCCAACACTTGCACCAAATGTGAAATATGATCCTCCTAGGTAGCACTGTATAGTAGTATATCATCCAAATAGAAAATAATAAATAAATCTATAAAAAGGTGCATTATATCATTCATTAATATCATAAACATAGTTGGTGCATTACATAGACCAAATAGCATGACTAACCACTCATACAAACGTTTCCTAGTTTTTAAGGAAGTTTTCTAGGTGTCTTCTTCTATGACTCGAAACTAGTGATATCTAGACTTATATTCCAACTTGGTGAAGTATTTTGCTTGATGCAACTGATCCAATAAATCATGTATCCTTGATAGGGGGTATATGTTATTTAGTGTGATTTTGTTCAATGCCCTGTAATCTATACACATCCACCAAGTTTCATCCTTCTTTGGCACAATGATGATGGGTTACCCTCATGGTGATGTACTTGGTCAAATGACACCCTCTTCCTGTTGGAATTTCTAAGTCTAATTGTTAGAAACCCTTCATGTAATTTTTTGATTTATTTCTGCCTACTTGTTCTGATTAATTAACAAGTTATTGCGCATGTAAATATTGAAGATAAATAAAAGTACATGCTCAACACATTATAAATCATCAACTGAAGGGAAAAAACAAGAACACAAGTGACACCATTGTTTTTGGACCAATGTCCCTGGAAAAACCCAATGTGGGAAAACTAGTGTAGCTATCTGAGGGTTTTATTATTATGCAGTTTCTGAATACAATCTGGGTGCCAAAAATGGCTCACCCAATAGAGAATAATCTCAACAGTAGTACCTCTCTACTCGGAAGCAGATATTCTAGTTTGAAACCCCAGATCAACACTCTGACAGCTCCTAGCTCCAAACTGCCCCATGAAAACCTGAGCGTCTACCTCTAGGGACTGTGTCAGCCCTTTCTAGCCCAGTGTCAGCCCAATAACCTATGCATCAACCTCTAGAGGCACTGCATCAGCCTCTAGAGCCTCTGTGTCATCCACGCTGGCTCTCTGAGGCACTGCGCAGCTCCTGGCTGCCTCTATGTGGGACCTAGCTAACTCTGCATGGCCTCTAAATGGCTCTGCATCCCTCTCTCCCAACTTCTGTGCTAATTATCCCAGTACCCTCTCTACCTCTTTTCTTCCCTCACTGCTAATCACAGATTCTATCTCTCTTAGCAAACCCTGCTCTAGAGAATAGAATGACTGATCACTCTAGTGTATTCTCCAAGTGAGCCTCAAGCCTCCTCTTATACTTTTCTCTTTGAAAAATCAACAGCTGAGATTAAGTCCCTAATCAATGGATAAGATTAACTCTAGCTTGATCCATGACTTTTGGACCCTTCTAACACAGTTTTATATTAATTCACATTAATATTTTGACTTCCCTAAGTTTAGAGTTAGGGACTCCATTAAAAATATTAATTATTTTAATATGTCTCAAATTGTTTAGAATCTGCCCAAGCCATTTCTAGGTATTGGAGATCTCTTGTTCTTTAGCCTCTCCACAAATTTTCATGGCTAGATCACATCCGATGATATCCCAAATAAACACTCCCTCTTAGTGAGGACTATGCTCTAATAATACTCCTTACTTAGCATCACGCTGATCATCTGGCATTGATCCCTATGTTGATGCTAGGCATACTACCCAACATCCTCTGCATTGCTGCATCATGTACTGTTATGCATATCCCTACCACTACCACTACTACATCTGCACAACAACTCCCTATGCATCCATGCTACTGCCCATGGCCCTACCACTACCACTGTTGCATCTACACTACAACTACTTTCATCATGTTGCATCATGTTGCCGATAGCATTACCACTGCTAAATTTTGCACTGCAACACATTTACTGAGAAGTAAGTAACTGATCTCCCAACTCGGACATCTCCACTAGGCTAGAAACACTCCCAATGCTAAAGCTACCTCTATCACTGACAACTGATCCCTCTCTGACCTCTGCGCTGCTGCCACTACTTTGTGCATCTTGCATTGCTGCCTTACGCTATCCTGGGATTCCTGCACTATAGCTCCCTCTCTCACTTCATCTGCATCCATCTCTACCAACATCCGCTAGTCCCGCTACTCCTCTTCGGGGCTCCCGTAGCAAGGAATAATCCAAGAGGTTGGGTACCTCGAGGATCCTGCCCCTCATCGCTTGTAGTTCCTCTGACTACAACTCGATGTCTCCCCACTTTCACTCAAGTCGCGTGTGAGCACTCATGGCACAGTCATTATCTATCTCCAATTCCTTCTCCGCCCTTTTTGGCACAACCTTGGTCTTAGAAGCCTTTCCCTTGCTCTTCTTCCTCGGACACTGGCTCGCTTAGTGACCTAGTTCTCCACAGTTAAAGCACTTGACCTTGGATAGGTCTTTCTTCTTTCGTTTCTCCTACTTTCCATCAGACGCTAGGGAAGCATCCTCCTCTTCCTCCTTCTTGATTTTGATCTTCTTGTTGCTGCTTCCTGCCTTGCTTAGCCTTCTGATCTCTTCTTGGCGAAGAGATGCCCACATTTCCTCCCAATCGGGAAGGGTCACCCTGCCTAGTATGCTTTGGAAAAACACCTCCCAATCTTCTGAGACTACTTTCAGGCATGTTCTCACCATCAATTCTTGATCCAGCATGGCTTGTATGGAAGTCAATTGACCCTTGATCTCCTTCAATCGACAGAGGAAGGGGTTTATTTGTTCTCCCTTATGCATCTGGTATGACTATAACTGATTTTCTAGTAGCATCTTCCTCTACACAGAAGTATGCTGATACAACTTCTTAGGGCCTCCCACATCTCATTTTCCATATTCTTCATAGAACTGTGTGGTACTACATGGTCCTTAACCCCGTCAAGGATGATGCTCTCTGCCCTCACCATTACATCCTCGTACTTATCGTTATCAGCTTGGTCAACTGGGACCGTTATTATCCTCAAGGTGAATTTCTTGAGACGATTCCTATCTAGAATGGATAATATTTTGGCCTTTCCTACTATGAAGTTTGAGGCTCCATCCAGTCTATCCTGGTCTCTTACCCCATTCACTACCATCTCATTGCTCCTCTACTTCCCTCCTAAAAGTTCTCAAGGTCACTCCCTCTTAGCCTCGATTTCCCTCCTGGAAATCCCTCTGCCAATGTCAAGATGCCCCCACTTCGATCCTTAGCGCAACTGCATCATTGATCCAGATTTCTTGGCTAGAAATTCTCGGTAGCAAATCCCTCCTCCTTGGTCTTTCCCTCTTAGGTATTGTTCTAACTACAATACCCCACCAGATTCACTCTGCAACTTACCCATAGCCTCCTAAGCCCCAACAAAATGAAGGTTAGAGTTTGTAGGCTTTGCATAACCCTGGCACCAGTGAAATCCACACCTCCTGGCCATAGGTGTCAATCCTTCTTGACTAAGAAAGATGATCGGGCACTGTGTAGGTCGAGTCTGCTCCCTTTGTCATTGCGCTGATCCTCGTCCGAGCTCAAACTTGATGATGCAGGCGCTACATCACCCCTTCCTTGCTACTTCTCTTCTAGGAACAACTTATGTCACTCGGGACAATTGTTTTATACTGCTACTACTCTGCTTAGCTGATGTCCTCAGTTCTCCTGTGATCTGCAAACATGCTCTGATACCATGTTGGAATTTCTAAGTCTAACTGTTAGAAACCCTTCATGTACTTTTTTGATTTATTTTTGCCTACTTGTTTTGATTAATTAATAAGTTATTTACCACGTAAACATTGAAAATGAATACAAGTACATGCTCAACATATTAAAAATCATCAACTGAAGGAAAAAAAGAAAGCACACAAGTGACACCATTGTTTTTGGACCAATGTTCCCGGAAAAACCCAATGCAGGAAAACCGGTGTAACTATCTGAGGATTTTATTATTATGTTGTTTTTTAATACAATCTAGGTCTCAAAACAGGCTCACATAACAAAGAATAACCTTGGCAGTAGTACCTCTCTCCCCGAAAGCAGATATTCCGGCTGAAACCCCAAATAAACACTCTGACAGCTCACAACTCCAATCTGCCCCATGAAAACCCCAACGTTTGCCTCTAGGGGCTGCGTCAGCCATTTTTGGCCCAGTGTCAGCCCAATAACCCCTGCGTCAACCTCTTTAGGCACTGCATTAGCCTCTCGAGCCTCTGTGTCACCCATGCTTGTTCTCTGGGGCACTACGCAGCTCCTACTTGCCTCTATGTGGGCCTTAGCTGGCTCTGCGTGGCCTCTCGCTAGCTCTGTGTCCCTCTCTCCTGGCTTCTACACTAATTCTCCTAGTACCATCTCTGCCTCTCTGCTTCTATATTCACTGCCCCTCACTACTAATCACTGATTCTATCTCTCTTAGCAAAACCCCCTCTAGAGAATAGAATGACTGATCACTTTGGTGTATTCTCCAAGTGACTCTCAAGCCACCTCTTATACTTTTCTCGTTGAAAAATCAACGGTTGAGATTAAGTCCCTAATCAACGACTAAGATTAACTCTGGCTTGATCCATGACTTTTAGACCCTTCTAAAACAGTTTTATATTAATACACATTAAAATTTTATTTTCCCTAAGGACTCCATTAAAAATATTAATTATTTTAATATCTCTCAAACTATTTAGACTCTGCCCAAACCAATTCTAGGTATTGGAGATCTCATGTTCTTTAGCCTCTCCACCAATTTGCATCACTAGATCACATCCGATGCTACCAAAAATCAACACTTCTAGTATTTGTTGCAATTGTTTCTTCACCTCACTTACTTCTATAACAAAATTCTTGTATAATCCAATATTCAACAAAGGGGAACCTGGCAATAATTGGATCTCATGCTCCACTTCCCTCTTAGGTGGTAGACCATTAGGCTCTTGGAACACATCCCTTTATGTCTATATAAAATCCTCCAATCGTTGTTTTTTTTCTTAGTACACTCCTCTAGGGATGCCTAACATCTTATTGACTCCTCTTTAGACTGACTTTCTCATAAAAAAATAAAACATGCGTTATGTTATAACTGATAAATATCTTGGCTTGGTTGGCACTTAACAGTGAATTTTTTTGCTTTCCTTTGTGTGCGTTGATGATGAAATATTTTCCATCCTTTACGAGTTAGTATTTATTGGGTCTCTTCATGAATATTGCATCACTCATGTACAAGTATGAACTCGCAAACACAACTACACATACATCAAGGGGAACCACATCTAGATCTACTTCATCAATAAAATCAACACCGATAGCAAATCTAATTTTACATTGTTTTATTACCTTCAAATCTGCATCCTCATTTAGTACCCATCCCAATGGATATGGGTTTAGATGATCATGAAATTACAACCCCAACTTCTTGACAAGCTTTGTAATAATGAGATTCTCTTGCGATCTTGAGTCAAATAGAGAATCAATATTTGTCTTCTTGACCTATATCTTTATATGGAAGAGTTTGGCCATTGCGTTCTCTTCCTATCGCTAAAGGCTACTTAGATTCACCTCCTTATACAATGATGTACATATGATATTCTCATCCATGTTCAAGCTACTTTGAACTTGGTTTCTCGAATCAATGGCCATGCAATTATTCTTCTTATTATCATTCTTCTTGTTCTTCAGGTTTAGCTCTAGAAGCAACTTCCATCACTTCTTGTTTGTATGGCCATCAACATTGCAGTGGTTGTAGTGGTTTCTAGGATCTTCGCACTAGTGTGTTGAGCTTATTGTCTTTTTATCCCCCCCCCCCTTTATCTTTTTCTTTCCCTCCTTAGAAGCATCATATTGCTACTTCTGATTCGATGCAATTGATTGCACTCTCTTCTTGAACAACATCACTTTCTCATGTAAATGGTGGTGCAGACCCCCCAAATACTTAAGGAGTACATTTGGGTTCTTTGCAGAGATACCCAAGATTATAGCCATCTTTCTAAATTTCGCATTGTATTCCTGCATGCTTTGGCTTGCCTTTTGCCTGAAGTAATGGAAACATATCCACTAGTCCTCCACGTACCTAGTGGGATAGAATTGTGACTTAATGAGGGTTTGAAATCCTCCCACTTAGTCACTGGAGGTGTTCCCTCCAACCTCAGGGTTTCCATGTTACTCTCTGTCTAAGTCAGTGCATCACCATATAATTTCACCCATGTGAATGAGGTATTTTTCCATTCCTCGATGTTATGGACACTCAAATAAACTTTCATTTGTTGCAACTAATGGTTTAGATTCAGATCATCGATATCACCATGGTACAACTCGATATCAACCTTTCCTTCCATTTTAAATAGGGACTGTGATTGGTTCATGGCACTCGATCTGTGTTGATCTTTTTCAGGTTCTTTCTTCAATTAGTTCTTAGTTTCTCACCAAGCTTTTGATCCTCATTCTGATTTTTCCTCTGCATTCAAACACCCGTCTTCTCCAAATATCCCTAGCTTGCTCTTCAAGGCCTCCATGAGGAGCCTTACATTGTGGTTGATATCTCTGACTTGTTGTTCCAACCACATAAACCTCATCTTTGCATGATCATGAGGTTTATTTACATATTCGTCACCCATGATTAGGGTTTTACGATTTTTGGCCCTGCCAATCTAGATCCATGTAATCTCCAGAAAATACGCAAAGAAAATTTGATCTAATACCAAATGATCCATAAAATGTCATGGATATTCTATTGGATAGTTGTCGTAACAGATCTGATAATAATATAATATTAAAATAGTTAAATTTTACACTATTACATTTTATTAAAATTATATATTTGTATATTTAACTGTGATTAGTGCATGCATTTGAATGGAAATTACGTAGAAACATAGAGTATGACAAAATAAGGTCACAAACACACATATTACATAAGATATACTCTCTAGAAATCCCTTTCGAGAGAAAAATCAGTTGGGAGGTGATGTGGATTCGCGCTCTTTCTTTGTCTGCAAATATGGTTGTAGGTATAAAGAAGTAATGCATGTGGCCCATGTGCTACTACAGTACACATATTCTCTCTGCGTTCTATACCTTCTATCTCTCTTTGTTATATTTTCTCAACTATGGAACAAAATTCTCTCGGAAGAATGGAATGCCTCTTCCTCCTAATGTCCTGGTTATAACACAGCCTGATAGCGTACCAATGGTTAATTTTGACTACACCAACTCTTAGCTAGAGTTACAATATAGAATCTTATAGAGTTTTTTACATCATAATCACATGGCTAGCCCCTTTTCCATGAATACTAAGTGAAGGTCAACGTCTGAGTGGAATAACGTTTCCATACATACTCTGATTGATGTGCTTCATGGGCCGCTACAAATATATTTGTGTGTAGAATAATGTGAAATGGTGTTGCACCAGACTAGCAAAAAAATACCCCGAAAAAATGTCGTTTGACGCCTCAAAGCGCTCCTGAAAGGTTTCAGACCCTGTTTTTCCAAACTGGGTACCGCTGGTAAAAATAGTCTCGTGAGCTAATTCCTCCACTTTTTCCACTCCAAATGCATTGAGGTGGATGAAAAAAAATATAATGATCCAATCTAGATCATACTATTACATATAAAATAAAAATTGGGACTCTAATGGGAAAAATATTGATTTTATGGCTAGAAAATGACTTTTTAAAGATATTTGAAGCTAGAGTTTTTTCACTAAACAAAAATGAAAATTTTCCATAGGGGGGTTGCGTTAAGGCACTCACAAATTTTTTTGCACAAATCATTGCATTATTAGTATGATCCCTCCTCTGAAAAAGACTTAAAAAATTCTTCAGTGAAGTAGGTGGGGTCCCCAAGATATCTAGGTAGTGTTGACATCATCTCATAAGTTTATTCTCTTGTGTGAACATTTGGTGTTACACTGAAGTTTTACATTATTATGCACATGGTTTTGTCTACACTATATATATATATATATATATATATATATATATATATATATATATATATATATATGATTGAAAGGTTTGATTATTGTTATGGTATTAGAACACCTACAAGTCTGAAAGCCATAACATTTTGTTAACATGTAATGTTCAACCTAGGAAACACACAAAAAATGAGCATTGCTTATATATATATATATATATATATATATATATATATATATATATATATCTATATATATATCTATATATCTATATATATATATATATATATATATATATATATATATATATATATATATATATATAGATATATATCTATATATATATATATATATATATATATATATATATATATATATATATATATATATATATATATATATATATATAAAGTATGAATGGATTAAAAATTAGCCATATAAATGGTACACAAGCCCAAATTGTTTCATGAAATACGCCAATGAAAATGTTGTTTTCTGGATGGGGATAATATTGTTATATGTTAGCATTATTTTATGATAGAACTATTTTACGTAATGGATGCCTATTTTCATGCAAATAATTTGAATAAAAGTGTTAAATATATTCAATCACAATTTGCGAATAAAATACTCTATAAAATAACTCAAAGGCATAAATCAATAGTTACGTGATTGAATAAAATATTTTAATTCGTATGTTACAAGTGGAGTCAGAGAAATGTCTCTTATTTGATTTTATACAAAATAGTTGACTAAATGTCTACAAAAAAAGGGACTACTTAATTAGTTGTATACAAAATATTTGAAAAAGGGATTACTTGTAAAGTGTTCAAAAAAATATATGAGAGATGAAAATATTAAGTCAAACATAAGGAATTAGATATATTGGAATATATTTAAAACTAATAACTTAATATATTATTTTACCTAAATAAATTTTAAAATTTAATTTTATACCTTAAGTGGGTAGTATGTGAAGTCATATATATGATTTAAAATTTTGTTTTTCGTCGAGGGACGAGTGATTCCATACATTAACTTAACTGAGTATCATCTAAAATATGACATTTCTTAAATGTTAGAATTGATTAATTTTATATTGTTTTTCTTTTTTGATATAAAGCTTTTAAGGTGGGGATGGGCGGGGGAGGTTGGATGGCTCTGAGTTTCACCTAAAAATACACCCTACAGTCTCCGTCAAGGTTTGGGTAATCTCTGTGTAGGCCGTCGTAGCAACAAACCACCGTCATGAAGAGTAGAAAGGGAGGCGTCCTACCATTACCCTGTAGACTAAGGGATAGGGATTGGGGTCAAACATACTTTCTGATAAGTGTGGATAAATTAGCGGTTAGAGTAGAGGTTTCAATGTGGAGTGGGATATTTCTTCGCTGATATGGACGAGGAGCTGGTGGGCTACTCCTCAGACCCACTGGAATCGGTGCCAATTTAGACAGAATCTCCACCTTAGCTTTCCGGTATGGAGCTACTGGGACTAGACGGATCACTGACCTTGCAGGTACTCTCGCCTAGGTGATTTTTGGAGGATGTCTTTGGAAACACACACTTGGAATTGATAAAAAATTTATAGAACCTAAACAAAGCTCATTTAGTTTTCTGTGCTCAGGTGAACCGGTGACCCATACATTGGATTTTACACATACACAACCAGATTTACCAGTACCATCTCCATCATCATTACAGTTTCTGGAGAGTTGCATAAACCCTAGCTCGATGGAAGAAATGGATACAGAAAACCCTAGTAGAGATGGCACAAAATGTGTTTCATTGTAATTCAGTGGTCAAAGCTCCTCTTGGATCCAATAAAATGCAATATTTCCCTGGGGTGGAGGGTTGAAGTTGTTTCAATAACACATGGGTTAGGGGCTTCTTCTCTGGCCCACACCTCTAGTTATTTTGTTGGAATCACTGTGAGTGAATCATGCCACTGTTGGTTAGAATTTAGGGTCAGTGGGACTGAGGGTGATCCCTCAAAGGGTTCAGGAAGCATGGAATATGGATTACCAAGGGAACGAGAGTGGAAATCAAAAACCACCAAAGTAAGATAAAAATGACATCAAATCGTTCTTAGTGAAGGAATTAAATTGAATGAGGTTATGGACATAGCAAATCGAGTACTCGTGGGTAGGGTTCAGGGATGCAATTACACAACAACGCATCTGAAGAAATGGGTTGTGGAGGTTTGGGGATAAGTCTTAGATGTTATGTCATATGTGGTAACAATGACCAAGGGTTGGTTCACACTTCGTTTCACTAGATCTGCACATTTGTCGTGGGTTATGAAGATAATGGCACATTGAAATGGATCCTATAATGTTGAAGAGATGGTCTCCACTATTTTATCTAGAGCAAGAACAATTTGGAGCCAGTCCGATTTGGTTTAGGGTGTCGAGTATGCCTCTAAAAGTTTGGACAAAAGATGTATTCAGAAGAATTGGGGATGATTTGGGGGTATTTTTAGACTATGATAAATCCTTTGTTGAGACGGGGAAGATGGATTTTTCTCATATACTGGTTCACCTTGAAACCAAGGATGGCCTGGTGGAATGCTTAAAACATTATAGGTGTGGTTTCTCTAGATTGCAGAAGCTTGATTATGAAGGGGTCCCGTTTAGATGCAGGAGGTGTCATGAAGTTGGACACATTTTCAAAGAATTCCCTCTACTTGATAAGGAGAGGATAGAGGAGGATAAATTGGGTGGAATGGAAGGATCTTTCATAGATAAAGATGATCCAAAAGTTATGGCATAGGAGAATCAAAAGGTTTAAGTTCACCAGAATAGAGGGGCAAAGAAGATCGAAGGGAGGCAAACACAATCTCCTTGTTTGACACCTTTGATGGTTACCAGCTCATGAGATTCATCAAGAATGCCTAATCTGTGTACCTTTCTTCATTTCCCATCCCCGTATCCTAATACATCCTTAAATCCATATTTATTCTCTTCAGTTACATGTCCTCCTATGAATGAAGGGGTGGTATCATCATACATTTTAAAATTTGTTGCTTGTCCTATGGTTGCGGTCCCTGTAAGTTGTTTGACTCCTTTCCTTGTTGTGCCTGCTTTGTCCCTCACTTCTGATTCTTCAATGAAGGAATTATCATTAGAGTCTTGTGCTAGTCATAGATATAACTTGTGATCATTAGCCAAGAAACCCATATTAGATGGGGTGGGTATAGGTATCTCATCGCCACCATATAATTTCAGAGTTAACAAAGGTAGAAAGTCCCACATATTGAAAGTCATTCATAAGGCTCGTATGGATTTAGTGAAAGGAAGACAATTGTCACTTGATAGGGTTCTTATATAAAAGGGAAACCTGGTTAAGGTTTCTTGATGAAGTGGCTATCTTTTAATTTCGAAGGGTTGGCTAGCCCTGCTAAAAAATTATCCCTCAAAATATTACTAACGCTTGAAAGATTGGATGTGATTTTTCTTCAAGAGACATTAGGGATTAGTGATCAAATTGTTTCTCTATTAGAAGTTATGGTTATGGGATGGAAATTTCATGCCTTAGATGTGAGAGGTATATCAGTTGGTATTTTTATGGGTATAAGTGGAAGATTTATGAAGTTATTCAATATTTGGGGGTGAGAAGGTGCTCTAATGATAGATGCACTCTATGAGGAATTATGCCTTGATATCAAGATTGTCAACATATACAAGCCTTTCAATAATCATATGGTTTTCCGGGAAGATATCTTGGGATCATCCTTCATCCATGTTGATAACTTAATATTGGGAGGATATTTGAACTTATCTTTCGGTCATGATAAATCCTCAGATCACAATGCTCATGTGGATTCGCTCTCGAACTTATTTGAACAAATCCTGGAAAACAACAGACTCATCGATATAGAATTTTTTTGAATACAACCTACCTAGAGAAACTGTAGAATGAGCATTGCTATGTTAGCAAGGCATCTCGATCAATTCCTAATGAAGGAACCCCTGATGGATAAGATTAAGTCGATCAGGTAGTGGGTTGGCTTGGGAGGAATATCAGATCATTTTCCTATCCTTTTAGAAATTTTTCAGAATTTTCCTAAGTCACATGCCCCTTTCAAATTTAATTCTACTTGGTTAAGAGATAAGGAATACCATGAGACCTTCAAAGAAGTGTGGTAGGTATGTTCCTTCAATGAGAATAGGTTTCTGATAAAGAAACTAGCTCAAAATTTACATCGTCTAAAAAAGAGGATGATCGTTTGGGCAAAGGAAAAAAAAAAGGGAGGAAGACACTCTCTGTAGAATAGAGGCAGAATTACTTGGGTTAAAGGACCTTGATAGTGGAGGATTTGACACCCCTGAATCAAAACTGCATATGACACAATTAGAGGTAGACAAGATCAAGCTATTAAAGGAGAAGGAAGAATCTTGGAGACTTAAGAGTAGGGTTATATGGCTTCAAGTGGGAGATGAAAATAAAAAATTCTTCTAGTAGCATGAGAGAGGTTGAAAAGCCATCAATACTATATGGTCTCTGGAGGATGAGTCGAGAAATACATCGCAGACTTTTAGGAGCTTAGAAAATCTTGGAATGCATCATTTTGGAAATTTGTTCAAAGCACCACAAGAGTTCTCATTGGCCAATGTTATCAAGGTGTCTAGCTTATTCCCTCACTTTGCGAGTGAGGAAGTAAATGAATACCTGAATGCATCAATATCAATGGGGGAGCTGAAAGTTGTACTCAAATGGTTCAAAAAATATAAGAGTCCCGGTCCGGATGGATGGACGGTGGAATTGTTTCTTACCTTATTTGATCTGATTGGAAAGGACTTGCTAAGGGTAATTGAAAATTGTAGATTGAATGGGATAATGTGTGGTTCCTTTAATGCTACTTTAATTTTCTTAATTCCCAAATCATATAAGCCCAAAAGCTTCAACGATTCTACGTCTATATCACTTTGTAGTTGCATAATCATAGCTAAGATCATTGCCAACAAAATTAAGCCTATCTTATCTCAACACATATCCATGGAACAATTTTCATTTTTGGAAAATCGACAGATCCACAAAGCCATTGGTATTGCACAGGAAGGCCTCCACTCCATAAAAGTAAATAATTTGAAAGGCATGAACTTGAAAATTGATCTATCTAAAGCATACGATAGGACTAGTTGGTTGTACATTCAGATGTTATTGACTCACATAGGCTTTCATAATGATTTTATAAATTGGATAATGTGTTGTATAACATCTGTTTCTTATATACTCATTATTGTGGTCTAATAAAAGGATGTTCATTATCTCCCTTACTATTCCTTTTGGTCATGGAAGGTCTGAGTAGATTGTTGACAGATGAAAGGAATCAAGGGAGATTTAAAGGAGTGAAAATTGTTGCAAATACAATCTTATCTCATTTACTATTCATTGATGATGTCCTCATCTTTCTGAGTGGGGCTATTAGTGATACAATTGTGCTCAACAATATTCTCAAAAATTTCTGTAAGGCCCTAAGGATGGAGACTAACAAGGAAAAACCCACTTTATTTTCTTTAGACTGCACACAATTCAAACTAAACTATGCCACACAAATATTTCCCTATAGACATATGGATTTTGATGATGGGATGAAGTATTTGATCTTTTTCCGAAATCCAAACAATGATAAAATTGTAGATTGGACGTGGTTGGTAGCTAAGATTGAAAGTAGAATAAATGTTTGGCATCATCGATGGCTATCTAGGGCAGGTAGAGTGGTTCTTATCAAGTCTATTTTGGAGGCCATCCTTGTGTATTGGATGTCTTTATCATGGATCCCAAAGGGAATTCTTCACAAAATTCAACAGATTTGTTGTAGATTTCTCTGGCGAGGAAAAAAGGAAGGTAGACTTTTTGCTTGGGTTAGCTGGGATCAAATTTCCATGCCCAAAAAATGGGGAGGATGGGGGATGAAAAACCTTTCCTATTTTTCAAAAGAATTGGTTGCCAAAATGGGATGGAAATTAATCACCACAAATAGTTTATGGTCACAAGTGGTTACTAGGATATATTAACCCTCTTTAGGTTGAGGATTGGATCAGACTACCCTGGTGGAATAGATCAAATGTCTCTTCGATCTGGCGTGATGCATTAAGTTTCTTTGAATATATTATAGCAGTATCAGTATGGAGAGTAGGGACAGGGGAGTGAGCATGCATTGGTGTGAATTCTTGGTCCGAAAGTGGTAATGCACACCTTCTCCCTCCTGATCTAAATCATTTCCTTGAGGATTTCGGTATTCAAACATTGAACCAAATTGCAAATGAAGAAAACTCCATGCTTTTTGGTCAAAAATGGAATTTCGAACAGGAACTTCAGTTCCCAGAATAATGGCATCAGGAATGGGTTACTTTAACAAATGCTCCCTTGAAATCTCATGTAAGAATATTAGATAGGGAGGATGAGCTTATTAGGACCCTAGGCCCTCATGGTAGATACACACCAAAATGTGGATTATTTTTCATTTTTGTTGAACATAAATAATAACAAGGTATGGTGGTCGAAGTCTCTTTGGAAGCTTAAAGGAATATCAAAAACAAAGTTTTTCATGTGGTGTCTATTGTGTAACAATGCACCTACAGGAGACAATCTTTAGAGTAGGTCATTTAACTTCCCAACTTGGTGCATCTTATGCAAATAAAATGCACAATCTATAAATCATTTTTCCTTGAATTCCCCACAACAGTACAATTATGGAATCATATATATTAGGTGGCAAGGAGAGACAATTCAAGAATCTTGGGAATTATGGTGGAACAAGGGTCAACAAACAAAGCTCAGGAATTTTCCCTCTGGAATGATGGGGTATTTGGTTAGGTAGGAACCAAAAAGTTTTCCAAGATAAAGATATAAATTGGAATTTCACATGTTCCTATAGAGTGGCAACTTATAACTTGATCCTTGAAGATGAACAGAGCCAGAGGCATCGCATCATAAGTACAAAAAGTCATCAAAAAATCCTTTCCATGGGATTATTTTGATGGATTTGCACAACCAGAAGGATGTGGTGGTGGAGAAGTGTTGTATTTAAATGAAAGTCATTATTTCAAACTTAAAATGGAGTTAGGGAGAGGCAAAAACAATTATTCAAAACTAAACAACCTTAGAATTCTGCGCATTTTTTCCCTAGGGAAAGGATGTTGGCAACTAAATATTTTTGGCGATTCAAAAATTGCCATAGATTGGTTAAATAAACAATCAAATTGTCCCGTGCACACACTCAGAAACATGTTGAAAGAAGTATTTATTTTAAAATCACAATTTGACTCTATGACTTGTCGTCATATCTACTGGGAAAGGAATCAAATTTCTAACAACTTATCCAAAGAAGCTATGAAACAACATTTTGGCACATTATTAATACAAGAACAATGGGATAAGAATTCTATCAGTACTTTCACAGGCCCTTCATTGATCATCATATTCAAGATGCACATCCAATATGATCCTACTCAACTCATAGTTAGACTACTTTTGGCTTATTTTTGTTGAATATTATAATCTATGGATTGTACATTTTTGTATGTCTTTATCTCATTTTTGTTCGCAACTACTTATATGTATACAACCACTATTATTTTGGAACTCTATGCAGTATGTGGAAAGATGGCCATCAGTTTTGAGATATGCTCCTTTTGCAGCATCTACAACATGTAATTTTCAATTTTTTATACAATGAAAATTAAAATTTTCCTAGGGGAAAAAAGATTTTGAGGTCAAAAGTTATGTGAATATATTTAAGTGAAAAGTGAAATATAAAAGATGAAGAGGAGTGAATTCATTTTTTAAGAATTTTCTTTTATTTATGTATTTTTTTTGTGATATATATATTCTTAAGGTGTTGTTTAATTAATAGATGAAATGAGTTTTTTGCCAAAATATGGCAATACAATTTCTAGCTAAGATTGTGATTTCTTGTTATTTAAATAACTTATATTTTTTAAAAAACTGACTAAAAATAATGTTTGAAAAATGATCATTTCCTATACAAGTTAGACTAAGCTTATATCTAACACATAGTTAAAATTTAGGATTGAAAATTTATGAAAATAATGATGATTAATTTATATGTAATAAATAGCTAAAATTTAATATTGAAAATTTATGGAAACAATGATGATTAATTTACATAAAATATGGAGTTATTTTATATTAATAATATTTTAAATGTATTTAAATATTTTTAAAGTATATTTTGGTCAATAAAAATTAAATAATTTTTTAGTTATAATAAATGTAATTAAAAATACCCTAATAAGGGTGCATATATGATGCTAGGTCACACTAAAGGGGGTTGTGGCTCCCACTATGCACGAAGCATTGCATGCACTTTCATCACTTCATTGATCATGTCATGAATTTGAACAATGTTAAATGTCATTTGAATATTATAGGTGACACAGGGAGGTACATATATATGAGGACTCAGTAGGAGAATCTATTAGATCACTAAAGTTGGAGGAAAAATGACAATTTAGAAGACAAGTTGACCATTCTTATAGGGACATCAACAAACATCTCCTTCTCTTTGGATGAGGATACTAATAGCTAGTACAAATTCCTGAACATCCTGCCCAATAGTTTTTTTGACTCGTTGATTTTTTTCTTGCCACAGTAGCATTATTATTTATCTTCTCATGTATATATGTGAAGGGCTAGCATAGCCAACCTATTTTTGTAAGTTCTATTTACAATATGCTCTAATTAGACAAGGTACTAACAACCTCAATATTCTTAAGAGATGTTACTTGTATGGTTTCCCTTCGGGTGGTATTAGTATTAGAAATAATTTTGTATATGTAATCATCATTTAATCTTATGCAAAATGCCTAACCTCAAAAAATATGTAATTAGGAAAGATAAAATTCATAAATCAAAAAACAATAAAAATACAATAGTGTCAAAATTTAAAAAAGAACTTTCAAAATTTAAAGAAAAACAAATTAAAATAAAAAAGAAATTTCAAAATTTAAAGAAAAACAAATTAAAATAAAAATGTATTATTATTAATTAATCATTTTTGTGGGAGGTGGGTGGAAACAAATTTGTAAAGCAACCTATAATTATAATTTCATAGGTAATCTAGGCCAATCATTAGGTCACACATGTGATGGTAGAAGTGATGTTCATGTTTTTTCCATAAAAGGAAATCCTCTTCTGAGAGGGACTTGCATAGTGCCTATGTAATCATTGAGCCATATAGATAAATTACTTTAATTTTCCTAGTTTTAGGTTTCTAGGTTAAAATCTCATGCAAATTGTGTAATTATGCTATTGAATATTTTATGTTTCATATTGAAAATATGTTTTCCTAAATAATTAAATAGTAGCTATGTAATTATGGATAGATGTAGAAAAATCAGTCTAATTTTTTGTGTGTTAGGTTTCTAGAGTAAAATATCTTACAACTTGTGTGTGTTGTTGAATATTTTCTATCGAGGATTCGTATAAATTATATTTTCAAGGTCAAGATCTACAAATAACAATGTTTAAACATAAACTAATATTTATTTATTTTTAAATATTATTTTCACATGATTGTAATTATATATATATATATATATATATATATCTATCTATCTATATATATATATATATATATATATATATATATATATATATATATATATATATATATATATATATATATATATATATATATATAGAGAATTAAGGCATAGTCTAACTAATAGATGAAATGGCCTTTTGGTTCGTTTTGCCAAAATCTAGTAGACATTTATAACAATCATAAACTTAAGTTATTTAATTTGCAATGTTTGATTTCCTCAAACATCCTTTTAGAGTTTTGAATCGGTTTATGAATTTAAAAAACACATTTTAATTGAAGAAAGAAAATTCATGCTTCAAATTGTATTACTAGATTCCAACCAAAAGATATCATTTTCAATATTAATTAGGATTCTCCTAAAATTATTATTTTATTGTTTATTTCTCTTAAATATTAATGTGAAACTATGAAAATAATTTATATTATTAGTTTAATCTTCTTTTTTGGGGAGGTAGGAGTAGGGGTTATCTTTCGACCCGACGAAGAAAGGGAGATACAATTTTCCTTGGGCTTATGAACCTCTACCAACAACCCAACTGAATATTTAGCCCTTTGGAAAGGATTAGAGTTATACATCACTAGAGAAAATCACCAAATGATGGTTTTTGGTGATTCAATGATAGTGATTCAATAAATGAATAAACCCAAGTACAAGGATGAGAAGCCCTTTTCTTCTATCCTCTAAAGGATTTAAATATTATTGGGAAGATACATTGTAATTGAATTTTACCATGTCAAGGGAAATCTAAACATAAAGGCTAGCTTATTGGCAAACCATGGATCATGATTAGAACAAAGTATCCTAAATATTGATTATGGTTCCTTAAAACTGAGGTAATAGAATGAAGAACCAAATTAATGCATTTTTGTTCTCCTCTAGTGCTAATAAAAGGTTAGGATTCAAGGGTCTGGTCTCATTGACTAAGCTGGAAAAACATCACTATGAATCTAATTAATTCCCTCAAAATGGTGATGGTCCTTACTTCACATGAAGGAATATGCAAATGTGAACACATGGGAAACATTTTTCATGTTTCTTAGGTCTCTAGAGAATTGATGTAAATATAATTAATAATGCCTCTCGAATGTGGAAAATATTTGATCCTAGATCTGTAGTGTAGTTTGCATGTCTGAACTCTTTGGCCAAACTAGAATTTACTTGGGATGACATCCTTTCCATTATGGATCTTGATTTCCCTCGTTAATTGGTACCTGCAACTTGTGATGTCATTTATGGTGATAACAGGCGACTGAAATCATGATAGGCTTGTTCAAAATCATATACTAAGCATCAACGTTTATGAGGAAGTGTAGAGTCAAGGATCAGATATACTCTTCATTAAATATTCCATCATGTCTATTTCAAATTAGTGAGTATGGAAAACGCTAATGGCCATGCAAAGGATGGATTTGATAATTTGATGTTCCGTTTGATAGGTGCCTCAAAATATCTTAGCGAGTTTATATTTTTCATACAAGAATGATAATGATGGAATCATAGGCTCAGTGTGAGCTATTGTTGCAGTGAATTAGCCTCCTAGATTTCAAACTGGATAGTTTGTAGTTGGCTTGTGAGATGTTGATCTTTTGGATTGAGAATTTTGCATTGGTAAAAAATGATGATTCATGTGGTATTTGTAATAGAGCCAATGAAGAAAACATAGAATTGCTTGACACCTTTGAGAAAATTAAAGAAAGCAATATTTCCTTTAATGATGGATACAAAACCACCTTCCTGCAACTCAAGTTTGAAGTGCCATAAATCTAGGTCACCTCGAACATGGAATACATGTAGTGTTAGGTTCTGTAAATAAATATTTTGACATGTTATGTAAATATATAATGTTTTTAGGTTTTTTATCATGAATTTATTATGAAAATTAGTATAAAGTAGAAAAATGAATCAAGTATCAACATACATGCATATAATACAATAAATTGAAATGCTCCATAAGTAGTGAAAAATATTGAAGAAATACTTCCAATGATAGAGTAGCAATAGATTGAAGAACTAGAACCCATGGAAAGGAATTGAGTATCTAACTACAAGTAGAGATGAAGCCGAATTGAGATACAAAAGGGGAAGGAAACAACACCTAAAAGTTTACTAGAAGGAAAGAGAGGATGAAGATAAAAGTGCTAGAATAATAGATTCATGGATAGACCTCAGAGGCATGGATACATGGTACCATATGGAACAAAATATTTTCCGCACAAGCATGTTAGAGCATATCGATCTTGTAGACTATCACTATAAGGCATGTTTATAGCCAAAGTTATGCCTAAAGTATTATATTCTTGAAATATACCTCTTATATTATATATCAAAATTCTATAGTTTCTATTTAAAACTACAAGGAAAAAGTTCATTGGCGAGGGCCATGCATGTGACGGACCTTTAAGGTCCATCACCAATGTCGCATATGGTGACAGTCATTAGAAAGCGTTGTTGTAAGTGTATATAGTGATGGTCCTTTAAGGTTTGTCACCAAAGCCATTTTCAATGACACTTTTGGTGAGAGTCATTAAAGGCCAATCAATAATTCTCTCTTTCCTGACACTTTTGGTGAGGGTCGTTACAGGTCCATCTCTAATTCTCTCTCTGGTGACACTTCTAGTGATGATATTTTATTGACCCTCACCAATTCTCTTTTTGGTTACTTTTGGTGACGATCAAAAACATTTCGTCATAATTGATCATTCCAATGAGCTTTTGATGATGCTATGTACTTGTTACTATATTTTTTGTCAAAAGATAACGATTTAAGACAATTGTTGTGGAGCCCTTTTCAATATGTGTCCAAGGCCATAGTAGTTAGAGTCAGTCAATTTGTTAAGAGGTAATTAGTATGTATCATTTCCCTCAAGTAATAATAATATAGTTTTCCTATGAGTCAACACATGATTCATCTCTATCGGGTTTATTATCTAGAAAATTCCATTTAGATAAAATTCCACTAGTGTGTGTAGGAACTATATTATTTAATACATAATCAAGCTCTATCAATTCTATTAATGAGATTGACATACCACTCCTCAACACTCATGACACACCTTAACATGCTTTGGCATACACTAATATTCCTTGGCACCTCACATCTCTTGGAACATCTTTGTACCTAGAACATCTCTGTACCTAGAACATATTGCCATGATTAGGATGCCCAAGCACATTTTGGCATGCCCTGTAGTCCCTAGCATTCCCTGGAACACCTTGGCATAATATTGCATTGACATACATTAGCATTTGGCATTGGCACTTGGCATGTGTTGGTACCTATTATCAGTGTGCCTAGCATGCCCCTTATGAAAAATATAAAGTCTAGACTTATTAACCCTCTTATGTGTTCATTTCCTTGCCATTTGGCTTGATAACCTTTTATTGCCTTGAAACTCCTTGATGCATATTGGCATACTTTGGCACCCTACACATCCTAGCATGTCTTAGCACCTTGCATCTCTTGGCATGCGTTGGCACTATATGGCACATGTTAGCACACCCCAAAACTATCTAGCACACTATAGAACTTCTTGACATGCCCTAATATTCCCTGGCATGCCTTACCAGTTCTTAGCATACCTTTTCACTCCCTCCTTGGCATGACAGCTAGCACTCATTGACACTCCTTGACACACCCTCATATTCATTCAATTCCATGCATTTTGACCTAGTGCTCCCTTGTGTTTTCCTAGTACTCCGTAACACTCCTCAGCGTGCATTGGCACTATCTAGCACACCTTATCACTCTTCGACATGCTATGCCACTTCATAGCATGCATCACACTCCCTAAAACGCATTGGCACTTGGAAATTAGTAGCATGTTTGGCATGTGTTGAGATGACTTGGCATGATTTGGCATGGTTTAATATTAAAGTTATTTCGAGATCAATTATTAGAAAGTAGATGAGAAGTAAAGAAGGAATATTTGGCACTTAGAATGTACTAACACTTGGCACTTGTCACCTATTGTCACCTAGTGTTGGTGTTCCTAGCACGCCCCTCGTGGAAAAGGTAAATTGATGACTTATTAACCCTCTTATTTGTTCATTTCCTTGTAGTTTAACTTTTTTTCCCCTTTTGTTGCATTGATAGTCCCTAACATGCATTGTCACACCCTTGCACATCTTGGCATGCCTTAGCACTTGGCACATATTATCTTATTTGACATGCCTTCGCCTATCTGAAACATGTTAGCATGCCTTGTGCCCAACCCAAAGTCTCTCTTTCTCTAAAATTTCTTTGTCTGCACCTTATCACAACCATAGGCTTGCCTCCTGCAAGTCCTATTATGAAATTCTCCTGAAACACTTTATCCTTGGGATGATTTGAATTCACTAACACTCCTTAGAACACACTCTTATATGTCCATTTTCAAGCATTTTGACCTAGTTATCCCTTGGGTTCCCCTGACACTCCCTAACACTCCTCAACATCCATTGACATTGTCTGCCATGTGTTAGAACACATTTTCATTCCTTAGCATGCCTTGCCACTCCTTAGCTATCATGCCCTCACAACAACCCTTACTTTTGTTTAGACTTGGGAACCCAACCAACTCCTTTCTCGACTACAACAACTTAACCAAATTATAGTTACTACAACTAGACTATGCCTTGTTCACCTAAGAACTTATTATATTAAATATTAGGCTACTCATGTCCAATCTCAAATCATCCCACTTAAGAAATTACCAAGTCAAGACTCATGTCCAACCATGGCCATAAAACAACTAAGAAACACAGTTTACATCTTGACATGCCATAACACTTGACACGTCTAACAATCCCTTAGCACTATGTGGCGCGTGTTAGCATCCCTTGCATTTCTTGGCATGCTTTGAACTCCCTATCACATGTTAGCTTTCTCTGACATGCCTTGGCACTCTAGCATGCCTTGGCACTGCCTAACCTATAACCTTGTCACTCCCTCCTTAGAACACTTTGAACTCACTGACATTCCCTATCACACACTCTTATCTCTTCATTTCCATGCATTTTGAACTAGTTCTCCCTTGTGTTTTTGTGGCACTCCCTAACATTCGATGGCACACATTGGCACACCCTTGCACCTGGCACATCTTGGCATGTTTCCTTCGAACTCTAGCATTCCTTGGCATTACCTAACATATCTTGTCACTCCCTCTTTACCACACCTATAACTCACTAACACTCCCTGTCACACCCTCTTATTTATTCATTTCCATGTATTTGAAACTAGTGATCCCTTTTGTTTCTTTGGCACTCCATAACACTCCCTGGCATGCATTGGCACACCCTAACACCTGGCACATCTTGGCATGTTTCCCAAGCCTCTAGCATGCCTTAGCACTACCTACCTTACCTTGTTACTCCCTCAGCACATCTGTAACTCACTGACACTTCCCCTCAAAAACTCTTATTTGTTCATTTCCATGCATTAATTTGAGCAAGTGCTCCCTTCTGTTTCCCTCGCACTCCCTAACACTTCCTAGGATGTGTTGATACACCCTGGAACCTGGAACATCTTAGCTGCATGTCATCCTAGAAATCTAGCATGACTAAGTGCAACCTAGCATACCATGTCACTCTCTCCTTAAAACACTTGGAACTCGATAAAACTCATTTTCACACTCTCTTATTCATTCATTTCCATGCATTTTGACCTAGTTCTCCCTTATGTTTCCCTGTAACTCCCTAACACTCCTTAGGACACATTGGCACACCTTGGCGCTTGGCACATCTTTGACTAAGGTATCTAGGTCATCTTTATTATTTGAAATCTCTTGAATTTGGATACTTTGATTGTCTTCTACTACTGTAATTTCTTTTGGTTCTGCAATAATGTTGACTGAAGTGTCTTCTTGGTTTGATTCAACATTGTAAAGAATGAAATAATCAATATCAGAATGCATTGAATATATAGGAAAGTTTTGAGGTCTCTCCTAGGTACTCCCTACATACTTCATCAAAGTCTCTCTATACAGTTTTTAAGGATATCCAAAGACCAATATGGTAGCATACGACATGTCAAGTTGCAGAGATCACTAGAGTTTGGCACCCTACAATCTAGACAGCATCATGCCATATTTAGGTGGTATATCAGCAACAACTATGTCCATGAGAATGGTCTTAGCAGGGTACTGCACTAGGGAAATACACAGGTCTATTATAAGTCCTAGGAAATTAACTTGGCTTGAATCATATCCAAGTTTATCTTCTCCATTAGAGATTTAGGCATAAGATTGTGTGAAGCCCTAGAGTCTAGCATGTCATTATGTAGGATTTTATCGTGGATGTTAAAGCTAATGTAGAAGGGTGGTATTCCCCCTTCCATTGGTTTTCCATTAACATCAGGACTGAAAATTAACTCAGGTTGATCATAAAATAAGTTAACAGAGTCTTCATTATCAATGAAGTTTAAAGATTTACTTATTTGAGATCCAGAAGTTTCATGTTTAACCAGCTCTATTAAAGGAACCAAGATTTTCAGTTTTTCCACCTCTGCTCCCAAATTAAAAGGAAAAGAGGATTTGTCTATTTGAACATTTGAAATCTTAGCAACAGGGTTTGGAGTAGTTTGTTCTTCTTTTTTAGTGTTTGGAGTCTTTTTAATTGGATTTTCTAATATAATCTCCGGAGACTGTTCCACTGTTTTCTTGAGGGGAACTGAAGTGGAAGGTTGGTCATTGGTTACATCTTCAATGGTGGGACTGGGAGGGTTCTGATTTGATCTAGAAAGGATTTTTAGAGTTTTTGTAGCTGGAGCAGCTTTCACTTTCTTAGGCTGATTAGGTACTCTTTTCTTGTTTTGGTCTGGAACATCAATGTTCTTTTTGCTCCTTAAATTGTACTGTTTATGCACTTCGAAGATAGCAGAGTCATACCCTTGCTTGTAGTCGAAAGATTCTCCAGTTTGGGTTTGTAACTGCTGAAGCATGTATAATTCTTGGTCATCCTGAGTCAAAAAAAACCATTTCCTCATCATCTAACCCCATTAAATTAATTTGAGTGTCTAGTTCAGGGTCTTCTTGATGGGAAGTTTTAGCATAGTTCTCTTAGAAAGGAGGTCTAATGTTCTGGTCAGGCCCATTTTTACCAGTATTTTGGTTCTGGTTCTTCCTAAAATTTGGATTCCTCACCGGAGGTGCCTATTGGTTATCCCAGTGAGGTTTCCTTTCGATGGCTGTTATAGACATTTTTGTGCCTTATAGCATTGAGCATGAAATGTCCATAATCTAAGGATCCAAAGTCCCTAAACATGTTGTTCCTACCCCTAGAGGAACAAGGCTAACAAACCACAGCAATTCACAGAAGTTCTCCACCAGAAACTGCTCAAAAACAAGTCAATTCAGGATCACTTCAGTGGCTCCACTAGCTGTCTGCGTTGAATGTCAAAGTCAACACTGGCTACTTGAACTGCAACGCAGGTAGAAGCACTACCAGGGTGCGTTGAGCAGGAATTTCCAAATGGCAAGTTCATTCCAAGAGGTGTCAAGACCCAGGAAGCTTCCAGAATCTTCCTCAATGACACTTGCCTCAGTGAATTCGACTGGTGATCAGTAAGAGGTTCCCAATCTCCAAGTGGAAGCAAGAACCTCCAAGTGGAATCAAGAACTGACAGAGGGAGAGGACACTAGTCAGATCTCAAGCTGACTCATCCTCTCTCCAAACATCTATGTATGGATCTCTCCTCCATGAGATCTGGGGGCTGGAATTTTGTTATTGCAAAGAATTGTTGTTGGTTTGAGACTAGAATCATTGGGCGCTTAATGCTTTGAAGGGAGGTGAAGATAGGAATTCCATTTGTTGGGAAGGAGATGCTAGATTGGAGCCCTCTGGGTTGTATCTCTTCCTGAACCTTGTTATTTATCAATATATCTATCTTGGTTTCTCCTATATACTGATGTATCTTTGATGTATGATTGCATTAGTATGTTTAGTTTATTGCTAATCCTGAACTAGTTATGAATATGAATCTATGTCTTGTGTAGTGTTCTCCTCTTGTGATCTTGCAGAGACCTGTTGAAGCTGGGCGAGCGAGAAGTCAAGTAGCTGGGAACTCTCAAAGAGAAGAGAAACTGGATTGAGAGACAAACGAAAGACACCGGTTAGTCCATCCATCTCTTTTCATTCTTAATTCATAAAGGAAGAATACTAGAATAGCTGTCTCTGTTTGTTGCTAAGGAATTGTCACACCTTAGGTGGATAGGATCGTCCTGCATAGGCATTTTTCCCCACAACAAATTGGCGACTCCGCTGGGGAAATCTGTTTAGTCATTTTATTTGTGTCTCCATCATTGTTTGTTTCATAGACTCAACAGCAACAATCGAACTGCATCTGCTATTCTCATATGGAAAGTAGACAATTGTTGCTTTGATCCAATCACTGGATTTGTCTATGATCTGAATGATGGACTCACAAATGATTTGATGATCCTTTGTGATAAATCTTAGTACTCCCTCAAAGCATCCCTTTGATTGCACCTTGCTTGTTGCTTTTATTTGGCCTGAAACAGTAGATTGATCAGCAATCTGTGACCCAGAACCCAGTGAGAAACTCTCGTTTCTCCTTCAGTGCGACCCCTGTGAAAAGGTTCTCCATTTCAGTGCAGGTCACGTGAAGGCTACCTGCGCTGAATGTCAAAACCCCTGTGTTGAGGTTGCGCTGATCCAGTTAGGCCTTATGCAGCTGGGTTCTCTGCTCTGTTTTGCCTTGTTTTGATCTCTGATTTTTGCAGCCTGTAACCAGCATAGGTACTAGTTTGATAACTCCTTTTCTCTGCTTAAATTCCGCCTCCTTTTGTACAAAAAGACTGTGAGTGTTTTTATGTGTTTGTGGCGTCATTTGCAGTTTTCCTTTGTAAGAGTGAAATAATCATCCTGTAGCCCTTGATTCAGATCTGTTGATTGTTGGAAATAATACTGAGAGGGGCGGTGAATCAGTATTATCAGATCTATAAAACTTTTTCAGTGCTCAGAAACATATACGCTACTTCAGTTAAGTGAACCAGCGTGTACACGCTACTGTGTCTAAAGAAACCAGCGTATAACCATAAATCTTATAATTCAGTTAGTTTATCTTCAGTTAAATGCATCAGGACATTATTCACCATATTAAGAGTAAACAGATGCAGTACAACAGAACAAATCGTCACACAAAAGCCACACACATGAACACCATGATATAAGGTGGAAACCCAATGTGGGTGAAAACCACCTACTGCAAGCCGTCTCTATCTTTCTTTAATAAGAACTTCAGTTTACAAACTTTTGTACTGGTGCAGCCTTATACCAGTACGCAGGCTACAACCTGCAGAAGGCTACAACCTTCTCTCGTTCTCCAAACTTCCTTGGAAGGGAGCTCCAACCCCCTTTGCTCTTGTAGGTGCTGGCCTACAATCTTCTTTCCTTCAGGTACCACTTTTCATACATTTTTAGACTGGATATTCCTGAAGCACTACATTACAATCTGAAGATCATGATTCATTCACAAATCATTGAAGCATAAAACAACCAATACTAGAATCACTGAACCACTGAAATCCAGTCAACACCAGTCACCAGAACACAGAGCAGACTACAGAACTCTGCAATAATAGTCAGACCCAACTGCAAACCCAAAAATCAAGCTTCAAAAGATATACGCTACTTCAATGAGAGCAACCCGCGTATACACGCGCTTTTACCGAAGACAACCTGCGTACAGATCTAAAAATAAATTCTCTCAACTTGCAGCTGTACCAGACATCAGTTAGACCCAGAACATAACATTGCGTCAGTATGCAGATCTAGAAATACGCATAATCAACCATATCATAATAGTGCATTTCAAACCATTAGATCCCGATCTGTCCTTAGATCTAGTCTTCCATCAACCGATGTGATCTCTCCTTAGCTTAGATCAAGCAACCCAGAACCTGCATACCAGATCTCTTTCTTTTTCAGATATTCAAGCCTTTTCAAAAGTTGTTCTTGCCTAATGATCTTCTTCTCCTTATATAGCCTTAGGCCTTGCTCAATACCAAGGGCCAAAACCATAGAAATCCAATACCATCAACTTAAAAACTAGGGATCAACACGTCTGTCGAGATACTTTGGTCCAAAGACATAGGCTCAAGTACCAAGGACTAACTACCACGGACCAAAGGGAAGCTTCCCGACATATACGCCCTTTTCTGTTCATGCATCTGCGTGTATACGCGCCTTCGTATATAGCTCACCTGCGTATACGCGACTTAGTATGCAGATCACCAGCGTGTATACGCAACTTGGACTTAATTAACCTGCGTATATGAGATTTCTCTTCATTCTGTAGTCTGAACGGAGATCTGTCATCAAAGAGAGTTGCCATCAAGGACAACACCTGTATCATAGCGCCATACCTGTGCCAAAATGCCAACAATCTCCCCCTTTGGACTTGATGGCAACCTCAAGATCCTTAGAATCATTCTCCCCCTTTGTCATCAAGGGCAAAGGGCTATGCTCCCCCTGAGTACATGCTGATACCTCTGCTTGGCTGTGCTGAATCATGCTCCCCCTAACTGTAGGCAAGATATGCAAACGATGTTCTTCAAACAGAACCAAGACTTATACACCATAAGGGACCTTCCTATCACCAAAAGACTAAATACATACATCCATACTCCCTACCAAGAGGGGACACATCAGAAACAATCAATTATATTACATCATTCATCCCAGGCATAGTGGGGAAACCAACATAGGCCGTTACATGACCTTGACACCATAAAAGAGATATCACACAAGAGATACATGACATAGAGACAACAGATCTAGACCAAGACTTATGAAAGTCACCAGCAGCATCTGATAAACATCTTTTAGATCAGCAACCAAGATTTCTTTCTGAGCTCCTTCTCCTGAAACCAACAACAGACAAACATCAAAATGCCAACAATGTTTTATGAAACTTTAAGCTGCTCCCCCTGAACCTGTGCCTGCTGCACCCCCTGAAACTGTGCCTGAAGAATTCTGGCATACCCATCTCAGACCTTCTCCAACCAGAGTCTGCCCTTGCTGTTCAGAACTCCATATACGCGAGTTCGCCTGCATAAACCTGCGTATGTACGCGGATATACTTTCTGCAACACGCGTACACCATACACGCGACTTTCCCAGCATAAATCGGCGTATATACGCGGATATCCCTTACGTAACTTGCATATACCAACTTTTCTATAGAATAGACAAGCTTCAACAACAGGATGAAGCATCAAGTACTCCCAGCTTTTGTCTGAGATATTCAAAAGTTTCCCTGGGCAGTGGTTTTGTGAGAATATCAGCAACTTGTTCCTTAGAGGGAACATACTCCAACTTGACCTTCTGCTCAAGCACTTGTTCCCGAAGAAAATGGTACTTGATTGGTATGTGCTTGGTCTTTGAGTGCATGACTGGATTCTTTGAAATGCTGATTGCACTTGTATTATCACATAAGATAGAGACTGGTGGAGTGCAAGTGATTTGAAAGTCCTGCAAGGTCTGCATCATCCAAAGAAGTTGTGTGCAACAAGATGCTGCAACCACATATTCTGCTTCAGTTGTAGATAAGGCAATCGAACTTTGTTTCTTGCTGAACCAAGATACTAATCTGGAGCCCATAAAGAATGCACCACCACTTGTGCTCTTCCTGTCATCCACGCTTCCGGCCCAATCTGCATCTGTATAAGCATGAAGTGTGAGATCTGTATCTCTAGGATACCATAAGCCATAATTTTGTGTCCCTTGAAGATATTTGAAAATTCTCTTCACTGCCTGAAGATGAGTCTCCTTTGGATTTGCCTGAAATCTTCCAACTATTCTGACTGCATGCATGATGTCTGGTCGGGTACCAGTCAAATAAAGAAAACTCCCAATCATGGATCTATAAGTTGGTTGATGAACTGCTGCTGATTCATCATTTGCACTGAGGCTGCATCCTGTAACCATGGGTGTACATACTGGCTTTGAATCTTCCATGCCATACTTCTTCAAGATCTGCTTGAGGTACTTGGTTTGAGACAAGAAGATACCTCCTTCATTTTGTTGGATTTGCAACCCAAGAAAGTATGTCAATTCTCCAAGTAGTGACATTTCGAATTCTTTCTTCATAACCAAGGCAAAGTTTTGACTCATAGTCTCTTCATTTTTTCCAAAGATAATATCATCTACATAAACAACAAGTATTAGCAATTTGTTATTTTCAACTTTTATATAGAGATTGCTATCTGCTGATCCTTTTGAAAAGCCTTGTTGGTGAAGATATTTGTCCAACCAATAGTACCAAGCCCTTGGAGCTTGTTTGAGACCATAGAGAGCCTTTTTCAATATGCATACAAGGTTTGGATCATTCCCAAGAATGAAACCATCTGGCTGCTCAATATATACTTCTTCTTCTAAGTCTCCATTCAGAAAGGTTGATTTCACGTCCATTTGAAATACCTTGAAGTTTTGAAAGCTTGAGAGAGCAAGGAACATTCGGATGACCTCAAGTCTTGCCACAGGAGCAAAAGTCTCTTCAAAATCTATTCCTTCTTGTTGCGCATACCCTTTACAAACAAGTCTGGCCTTGTTTCTAATTACTTCTCCATTTTCATTCAATTTATTCTTGAAGACCCATTTTGTTCCTATCACATTCTTATCTTTTGGTCTAGGAACTAATTCCCAAGTGTTGTTCTTTTCGATCTGCTCAAGTTCTTCATCCATAGCTTTGACCCAACATTCATCTTTGCATGCTTCTTTCACATTTTGTGGTTCAGTAGAGGAGAGTAATGCCAAATAGCTTGAAGCTTCTGCAATTGTTCTTCTTGTTTGTACTCCTGCTTCTTTCTGCCCCACGATCTGAGATTCTGGATGATTCTTTTGAACATATCTGGATGGAGTCTTCTCTTATATTCTTGTCTGCTCCTCTGGTTCTTCTTGAGGTTCTTCATCATTCTACCTTTGAGAGTAGCCTTCATCTTCTTCAATGTCTTCATGATGAACTTGCCTAGGAATATATCCCTTCTCATCAACCACTACATCAATGCTGTCAACAATTCTGCCAAGTCTTTTGTTGTAGCACTTGTATGCTTTGCTATGTGGAGAATAACCAAGAAGAATGCCTTCATCTGCTCTTGGTTCAAGTTTTCCAAGTTGCTCATTAGTATTCTTAATATAACATTTGCTCCCAAATATTTTGAAGTGCTTCACTGAAGGAGTCTCAACACTCCAGAGCTCATGAGGTGTTTGAGTGCTATTTACTCGCACATTTGTTTTATTAAGAATAATAACCGCAGCATGTGCAGCTTCACCCCAGAAGGTTGCGGGAGTACCTGATTCATCAAGCATAGCACGGGCCATTTGTTGGATTGTTCTGTTCATTCTTTCCACAACCCCATTTTGCTGAGGAGTTCTAGCTGTAGAGAATTCTCTTCTTATCCCATGTTCTTCAAAGAAATCGAAAAATTCGTTTGAGGTAAACTCCCCTCCTCTGTCAGATCTGAGGCACTTAATTTTGTGTCCTGATTCATTTTCAACCAAGGCTTTGAAGGATTTGAATTTTTCGAATGCTTCATCTTTGTGCTTCATGAGCCCTAACCAAACAAATCTGGAGAAATCATCAATGAATAATATCAGATATTCTTCTCCTCGAGGTGTCCTCTTCCTAAATGGACCACATACATCTGTATGGACTAGCTCAAGAGGCATGCTAGCTGATCCTTCCTTCTCTGGAAAGTTAGTTCTGGTTTGCTTTCCAAACTGACAAGATTTGCATATGGTATTGTCTGGAATTTTGATATCTGGAAGACCACGAACTACCTGATATTTGCATGCTTTCCTTATTTTTGAAAAGCTTAGATGCCCCAACCTCCGATGCCATAGCCAATGTTCATCATCCTTGCTTAAGTAGCATTGTTGTCTTTCCTCAAAGATATATAGATTATTCGGAGTCCTTCTTCCTTTGATCACTATTTTACCTGTATCAAGATCGCGAACACAACATCCATTTGATCTAAATATTACCTCTGTTCCTTGATCGCACATCTGACTGACACTCAGAAGATTATGCTTCAATCCATCAACATATAAGACATTTCCTGCTTTGACCTTCTCTTTCAACGGAGCAACACCTTTTCCTTTTATGGATGCAGAGATATCGTTCCCAAAAGAAACTTTCTTCCCCTTTTCTAATGCGGTATATGACTCAAGATTTTCTTTGTCCCCTGTCATATGCTTCGAACATCCGCTGTCAATGTACCATAGACTTTCTTGACCTTCTGCATAAAAGGCTATCCCACATCTTTCTGGTTGTGATTCTTTTATTCTCCATGTTCTAGCATTTGAGGTTTGTTCCTTCTGAGTTGTCTTTCGGAACCTGCTCCTGCATTCAGAGTCTTCATGACCAAAGTTATTACAAATAGAGCATTCAAGTTCATTTTCAAGAACCGAAAAATTGTTATAAGTCCTTTTCATGGTTCCAGTCATTCTCCCTTGCTTTTGAGCTTCTCTAGTCATGATTGTTTTGTAGGCAACACATTGAGCTGCTTTGTGACCAAAGTTATGGCAAGAAAAGCATTGGCCATTAAAGAAACTTCTGTGATAATCAGATCTATCATCCAACTGATTGTAGCTTCTATTCATATTCATTCTTGGAGCAAATTGGGAAGATTTTACCTGTGGCTGATTGTAGCTTCTGTTTGTCCTTAAGGCAGTTTGTCCCCGAATTTCTTGATGGTCTTTATTTGTTCTTGAGGTAGATTGTCCCTGATTCACCTGATGACTTTTATTTGGCCTTTGCTCGCTTCTCCTTGCTGCATCAAGATAACTTTTAGAGGTAGAGGCTTGAGATGTTTCTCCATTATATCCAAGACCTGTCTTGATTAGAGGAGATCGCTGCACATTGATAATCTCATCCAAGGTTTCAGATCCTTTAATAAATTTGAGATTAATTGCTTTAGTTTTCTCAATCTCCTTTCTAAGACAAACAATCTCACATTCCAGTTTTTCAAGATGTTTTTCCTTCTCAGTCAGTTGACATTGTAGAGAATCAATAATAGCACTTTTCTCTTCTAAGGAAACTTTGAGATTATTCATTTCTTCATAAAAGCCATCTGCATCTATAGCATCCATGTAGTCATCATCTTCAAAAGCCATTAAAAGTTTATATCTATTACCTTGTTCATCTTCATCACTATTTGAAAGACCATCACTATCCTCATGAGTGTAATAGCTTTTCTTCTTTTCATTTTGTTTCTTGTTCGATTTAACAGGTTCCTTTCCCTTGTCATTCTTATCTTTGTGAGGACATTTGGCAGCATAATGACCTACTCTTCCACAACCAAAACATTTAAAAGGTAACTTACCTCTGAACCTTCTAGAACCCCTTTGAAGATTTCTGACAAAATTTGATTCTTCTTCTTCATCTTCTGGCACATGACTTGCTTCATAATAATCTTCTTTGCCTGAAGCTTTGAAGGGAGCTTCTCTTCTGTCTGATGGACCTCCCTTTCTCATTTCATAAGCGGTTAGAATTCCATGAAGCTGAGACATAGTAAAAATTCGTAGATTTTCCTTTTCTTCTATTGCAGACACTTTAGATTCAAATTTGGGGGACAAAGATCTTAGAACCTTTTCAGCCACAATAGCCTCTTTTATTTCTTCACCCAAGTTTTTCATGCAATTAACAATCTAATCAACTCTAAGAAAATAGTTAGCCACACTTTCATCATTATACATTCTGAGAGTCTCATACTTAATCCTGAGAGTTTGAAGTTTAGCACGCTTTACCTGTTCGTCTCCTTCATAGCTCGTGACGATCTTGTCCCATATTTCTTTTGCAGATTTATAGTGCATTATCTTCATGAATTCTGATTGGGATATACATCCTAATAGAGTACTGACTGCTTTCGCATTTGTTTCATATTTCTTTTTCTCGGCTGCATCTGTAGGAGTAGCTGAAGGAAAAGTGTAGCCTGTTTCTACGATGTCCCAAACATCTGTACCAAGAGATTGAAGATAGGCAGTAACTCTTACCTTCCAATAATTGAAGTTTGTCCCATCAAAAACTGGTGGCCTGATTGATGCTTCTCTCTCGTAGTTGCTCATTATGAATGATCTACCTTCAAGCAATCAAGCTTCTCTGAAGGACCTGCTCTGATACCAATTGTTGGAAATAATACTGAGAGGGGGAGGGTGAATCAGTATTATCAGATCTATAAAACTTTTTCAATGCTCAGAAATATATACGCTACTTCAGTTAAGTGAACCAGCGTGTACACGCTACTGTGTCTAAAGAAACCAGCGTATAACCATAAATCTTATAATTCAGTTAGTTTATCTTCAGTTAAATGCATCAGGACATTATTCACATTATTAAGAGTAAACAGATGCAGTACAACAGAACAAATCATCACACAAAAGCCACACACATGAACACCATGATATAAGGTGGAAACCCAATGTGGGTGAAAACCACCTGCTGCAAGTCGTCTCTATCTTTCTTTAATAAGAACTTCAGTTTACAAACTTTTGTACTGGTGCAGCCTTATACCAGTACGCAGGCTACAACCTGCAGAAGGCTACAACATTCTCTCGTTCTCCAAACTTCCTTGGAAGGGAGCTCCAACCCCCTTTGCTCTTGTAGGTGCTGGCCTACAATCTTCTTTCCTTCAGGTACCACTTTTCATACATTTTCAGACTGGATATTCCTGAAGCACTACATTACAATCTGAAGATCATGATTCATTCACAAATCATTGAAGCATAAAAAAACCAATACTAAAATCACTGAACCACTGAAATCCAGTCAACACCAGTCACCAGAACACAGAGCAGACTACAGAACTCTGCAATAACAGTCAGACCCAACTGCAAACCCAAAAATCAATCTTCAAAAGATATACGCTACTTCAATGAGAGCAACCCGCGTATACATACGCTTTTACCGAAGACAACGTGCGTATAGATCTAAAAATAAATTCTCTCAACTTGCAGCTGTACCAGACATTAGTTAGACCCAGAACATAACATTGCGTCAGTATGCAGATCTAGAAATACGCATAATCAACCATATCATAATAGTGCATTTCAAACCATTAGATCCTGATCTGTGCTTAGATATAGTCTTCCATCAACCGATGTGATCTCTCCTTAGCTTAGATCAAGCAACCCAGAACCTGCATACCAGATCTCTTTCTTTTTCAGATATTCAAGCCTTTTCAAAAGTTGTTCTTGCCTAATGATCTTCTTCTCCTTATATAGCCTTAGGCCTTGCTCAATACCAAGGGCCAAAACCATAGAAATCCAATACCATCAACTTAAAAACTAGAGATCAACACGTCTGTCGAGATACTTTGGTCCAAAGACATAGGCTCAAGTACCGAGGACTAACTACCACGGACCAAAGGGAAGCTTCCCGACATATATGCCCTTTTCTGTTCATGCATCTGCGTGTATACACACCTTCGTATATAGCTCACCTGCGTATACGCGACTTAGTATGCCGATCACCAGCGTGTATACGCAACTTGGACTTAATTAACCTGCGTATATGAGATTTCTCTTCATTCTGTAGTCTGAACGGAGATCTGTCATCAAAGAGAGTTGCCATCAAGGACAACACCTATATCATAGCGCCATACCTGTGCCAAAATGCCAACGTTGATTGTGATCTTAGGAGAGAGTTCATTGGCTGTTTACATTTGATTATACATTCGCTTTTTCTTATTGGTTTGAGTTTGACTCTTTTAAGTGTCGAAACAAGTGTTCATTTCGAAAATCATAAAGTGTTGTATTCTCTTCTACCCTTTCTGATTTCGAAAAAGTAAACTTGTTCGTATTTGTCATTTAAAAGCAAATTCAAAGTTGTACAAAAAGCTTTCTTTGTAGGCATTAATACTAAGAAAGCGGAAAACAAACACCTGCATTGTGCATTTGCATCTTGATAGTTTGCATGTTTGATTTAGGAAAAGTGCATTAGAGTGTGTTGATTTCTCTTTGAGAAAAGATGGTGTCTTTCTTTTCCCTTAGTAGCTAGGATTTTCAAAGTTGAAAAGATATAAAGCTTGCTTATCATCTTTAGACTGCATTTAGGAATTGTATCATACATCTCGTGGTGATCCAGAAAGGCAAACTTCTAAAAAGATCAACTTAAAATAAACTGAATGAACTTAACAACGCTTTGCAACATAACGCACAACATAGAGGTCTAGGCTAGAGACGTGTTCAGGTGTCGTAAAGCCTGGTGACTGTCGATCTCGTTGAAGGTGGATGATTCCTCCTGAGGGACGATAGCGCCAGTACGGATTGTGCTCCCACATACCGTCGCGTATATATTGGGAGACCCCTATAGGAATATAACCTTTATCCTTAGGAAGCCGTGTCGGCCGCCCTACTGATCGCAATGCACTGAACACAGCATTCAGGAAGATTGACCGCCCGTACCTTAAAAAGTATTCTGCGGTTTTGCAAAAAGTTTGGCACACCCTCTGCCTAGAACTCCAGAGCAGTTCCTTTTGGCGTTTTTCAGACTCTATAACGGAAAAAGTCCATCCGAGCATTTGTCACTTCGGGCTCGTTAAAACATCGAAGGAGACTAGAGTCATCTTTATCTTTTTCTCGACTCTTTAAAAGTGAAAAGGCAAGTTGTGTCTAAGCGTCATTAAAAATCTATTTTAAACGGAACAATCACCCTTTATTCCTGCGTTGATCTTTAGGTTGAAAAGATGGAGCCCACCAACCAAGGAATTCCCCTTGGTGGAAATCCTAGTCCCTTCTCCTCTTGGGGAGATGTTGGTGCGCCCCATATGGCCACATTGTCGCTTCCAGGACTGACAATTGGCCTGCCGGTCTGGCTCTTTTCAACCAATGTCGTTCAGAACACCACTATTCCTGAACAGTCGAGTCAACAGTTAGACCAGACCAGAGTTACCCACCAGCCTTCTACTTCATATAATTCTTCCTCTCCTCCTTCCTCTTCGCTTGACGGAACTGGTAAAACAAAAAACCGAGTTCCTAAGGAGAAGAAGGAAAAGAAGAAGAAAGAGAAGAAGAAGAAGGAGCCAAAAGCGACTGGGGGCAAAAAAGTGTCGTCTGACAAAAATCCACACACAACACTGACCAGGCCTAAATCGCCATGTTTCATATGCAAGGGAGACCACTTCCACAGAGATTTTCCCTGCATCCCTCGGATACTAAGGGACTGGTCTCCCCGTTTTCACAATTCGATGGCATCAACCTCTGATAGCCATGTTGACAGCACATCGTCAACTAGTGGAAGTGAAGCCCCAGGACAGAGAGGGAAAGCTAAATTTCCCTGCAAACTATGTGAAGGCGATCATGCCATCCACCGTTGTCCCTTCTTAGACGAGGAAAAAAGAGTTTTGGAAGATCGCCCGATTTTACGAGCGCAACTTCCTCCTGGATATCAAAAACTCTTGCCAAGTCCTTCACTAGTTGAGAACCCGGCTGGCCCGCTCAGGTGGTCAGCCGAAGCACCTATCATTGGAGATGAACCGTCTGAATCCATAACTGACGAAAGTCAAAAGGTTGAGGCGACAGTTGACCCGGTTTTTCCTTCAGAGGCTCCATCTTCGAATGATACCATCACAGAGGAGAATAAAGACGACACCGTCCAAATTCTCTTCATCAACACTGACTCCGACGAACACGGGGGCAATGCACCCATTCCTTTATCGCAGGAAGGAAGTTCGTCGGAGCAATATCCGGCCGTCTATTCGGTCCCACCACCAAGCAACCTGGTTGTGTCCTTCGACTGGAACCAACTAGGCAGACCCCGGTTGCCAGCCAGTATACCATTCAGAATTATCGTCCAAATATACAGAATGGTAATGGCTGGCACAATTATTGATGAGGGAGCATCTACATGTATTATGTCGATGAGTTGCTGGAAAAATTTAGGATCTCCGACCTTGTCGCGATCTTCGACGACATTAAAAGCATTCGACGGAAGGACATATACCCCGTACGGTATCCTAAATAACTTGAAGGTTTAACTAGGGGGAAAAACAGTAGAAATAGATGTTGAAGTCATCGATGGGAATCCTGACTACAACATCCTACTAGGAAGACCGTGGATATATGCCATGGCAGCTGTAGTGTCGACTTATTTTAGGAAGATCGCATTCCCTTTTCAAGGAGGGATTACGATCGTCAACCAACAAGACTTCCTCCCTAATGGTTCACAAGTTACAGGAAGCATTCCCATGATCCATGGAAGCAACCATTCACTTCAAGATATCGGAGTAGGCCTACTGAAAGACCCCACATTAATGGGAACTTTCGCGCTTCCACCTCCAATATATATAGGAGAAGTAGCATTGGTAGGAGCCTGCAACATGATATCTTCCACGAAGATCTCAGAAGACGATATCGACATGGATCATGCAATGGTTTTGCCCCCAAGCCCAATAGAAATATTGTAGCAATCAATGTTTCGGGCATGGGAGGTGAACCCAAGTCAACGCTCATCAAGCGTTTGGGTAGATAGGTCTAGAGAATATGGTACCCCATTAGATCCTTGGTCAAAAGTGCATGGGACCGACGAAGGAATCCTACAATCAATGTTGATTGAGGGGGCACCATGGAATGATTGCCACCATCGTTCCCTTCTTCCAGATTATGAAGAAGATACTCAACATGACCTTTATCACCCTTCAGTTTTTGAATTCCTATCAAATACTGTAAATACGGTGGATTCCGAGCGAAACTTATCCAATATTGAAGAGACTACAGCCATAAATATCTCGACTAAAACAAATGTTGTAGAGAATATTTATGTCGGCAAAGGTTGTTCTCCTTCAGAACTGGAAATATATAACGCTCTTTTTCGCGAGTTCAGAGATGTCTTTGCTTGGTCATATGATGAAATTCCAGGCATTGACTCGCGTATCGTTGAACATGAAATTAAGATGTATCCTGATGTCAAACCAGTAAGACAACGGCTTCGGCAGGTGCACCCCAAGAAAGCCGCTGCCATTAAAGCAGAAGTTGAAAAGCTTCTCCATGCTGGTTTCATCTACCCGGTTCCTCTAACCGATTGGGTATCGAATATTGTCCCTCTTATGAAGAAACAAGGGACAATTAGAGTTTGTGTCGATTATAGGGATGTAAACCAAGCTTGTCCAAAATACAACTACCCTACACTCTTCATCGACCAGATAATTGATGAATGCACCAGATGTGAAATCTTTTCATTCATGGATGGATTTTCCGGGTATAACCAAATAAATATCTGCCCACATGACCAGTCAAAGACTGCATTCATCTGTCCGTGGGGCACATTCGCTTATCGAAAATTACCCTTTGGTTTAAAGAATGCGGGGGTGACGTTTCAGAGGGAAATGAATTATGCTTTCCATGACATCAAGAACATCGTTCAACCATATCTCGACGACCTTCTGGCTCATTCGCGAAAGCAGACTGATCATCTGCAGCATTTAAGAGCGATATTTCTACGTTGCCGACACTACAAGATAAGACTCAATCCACACAAATGTGTATTTTGCGTCGGTTCTAGTCGTTTACTTGGCTTTGTAGTCTCTAAGGATGGGATTTGTCTCGACCCTTGCAAGGTTCAGGCAATCATTAATTTGCCTCCACCTTCAAATTTGCTTCAGATTCAGAAACTCCAAGGGAAAGCAAACTTTCTAAGGAGGTTCATTCCAAATTACGCAGAACTTGCTAAAGGTTATACTCGTCTTTTGAAAAAGGATGTACCTTTTGTCTGGGATCAGGTGGCGCAAGCTTCCTTTGACGCTCTGAAAGATTCTCTAGTAAAAGCATCATTAATGTATGCCCCGGACTATCAAAGAGATTTTAACCTGTATCTGGCTGCAACGGATACGACCATTGCGATGGTTTTAGTTCAAGAAGTCGATGGAATTGAACATCCTATATATTATTTAAGTAGAAACTTAAATGACACAGAAAGCAAATATTCTTATGTTGAAAAACTAGCGCTTGCAGCTGTTCAAGCGATTCAAAGATTTCGACATTATGTCCTCTTTCGGAAAACTACCATTTTATCAGATTGCAACCCCATGACTTATATACTGTCGCGACAGTTGCTGGGGGGCAAATATTCAAAATGGATAGCGATCCTTCAAGAGTTTGATCTGGAATTTGTAAAATCCAAATCAAAGAAAGCTCTAGTTTTCGCAGAATTATTGTGCGATCTCCCATCGTCGTCCAACGATGAAACATCCGAAGAATCAATCGTGGACGAGAATTTGTTTCTGATATCTACAAGCAATGAGTGGTATGGAGATATAATAATTTATCTCCAAACCCAAAAGTTCAGGCCTAACACCTCTCACTCTGAACATAAACGTATATGATACCAAGCAAAAGACTACATGATCGTCAGTGATACGCTTTACCGTCGTGGTATCGATACAGTTCTGAGGAGGTGTCTCACCCATGAGGAGGCCGAAAAAGCCCTGAATGAGTGTCATTCAGGCGCGTGTGGGGGGCATCAATCTGGATATGCAACAACACAAAAAAAATTACGAGCAGGATACTTCTGGCCAACCATGTTCAAAGATTGCATAACCGCAGTCAGAAGTTGTCATGCTTGTCAAATTTTTGATAGCAAAAACAGAAGACCACCCGCACCTTTATAGCCAATAGTTGCTATTGGGCCTTTCACCAAATGGGGCATCGATTTCATCACATGTAACCCCACCTCGACCGGGGGGCATGGGTATATCATAGTCGTCGTTGACTATTTTACCAAATGGGCCGAGGCGATGCCTACATTAGATAACACTGGTGAAACAACTGCCCTTTTCTTTTTCAATCATGTAGTCGCCAGGTTCTGCGTACCACAGGCTATAGTTACAGATCATGGATCGCATTTTCGCAATCACATGATGGTTGAATTAGCTGCCAAGCTAGGGCTATCTCACGACAACTCTAACCCGTATTATCCGCAAGCCAACGGACAAATTGAAGCGATCAACAAGGTCCTGAAGCATATGTTGCAAAGGATGATCGGAGTTCACAAAATAAGGTGGCACCTAATCCTGTACTCAGCCTTGTGGGCTTACCGAAGATCAGTAAGAAATGCGACCGGGTTCACACCTTTCCAACTGGTCTATGGCCTGGAAGCAGTCTTGCCAGTCCAGTGCGAAATTTCGTCTCTTAAACTCGCAATTGATCTCCTCCCCGGAACTTCAGAAGAAGAGGCCCGTTTCTTGGAATCAATCCAATTGGATGAAACCCGTCGTGACGCCGCTTTGGCTAACGAAGCCCATAAGAAACGAGTCAAGGCGCAGTTCGACAAAAATGTCAAACCCCGTGTCTTCTGAGAAGGTGACTTGGTCTTGCTTTACGACCAAGAATCTGATAAATTGGGAGCAGGTAAATTTAATTCTTTATGGATGGGCCCCTATATTGTTAAAAAAGTGTTAGCAAAAGGAGCCTACGAGTTAATGGATTATGACGGAAATCCACTGGCGCAACCTCGCAATGGGTTGTACCTCAAGCGTTACTATGCTTAAATAGTAACCTGTGTGCTTTTGTTGTATTTTGTTTTCGCTAAAGTGTTTGTTTTGGTCGAGTAATCCACCTTTTTACATTTATTGCAGATGTCAAACCTTTCTGGAACATGTGTGGGATATGCTGACGGAGCGAGTCGTAGTTCGCGGAACCTGTCCTCCGCGGCCTGGGCCATTTCTGATCCAAGCAGCGAGTTAGTAAGTTTCAGAGGTGTGTGTATTGGGCAATCAACGAATAACATCGCTGAGTATAACCCGTTGATAGAACGACTCTCTGATGCCATCACCCATGGTATACGCCGACTAATCGTCAGGCTAGACTCACAACTCGTAATACTACAACTCAATGGTATATATTCCGTCCGCAACCCAGCTATTTATCGTATGTTTCTAAGGGTTAAGATTTTGGAAAGACAGTTTGATTTAATTCAATACCAACATATTTCCAGAAACTTAAACACATTAACAGACTCATTAGCAAAATATGTGTTAGATAGACATTTGCGACATTTATAAAAAGAAATGCATCATCAATGTTGTACAAGTGGATCGTATAACTCAACCAGAATAAACCCCGAAAATCAAAAAATAAAATAAAATATATATATATATATATATATATATATATAAGTTGTTTATCGTTTACACATAATGTTCTGTAACCAAGACAAAAATTGGTCGCATGACCCAAAAACTCAAAAATGCTAGGGGGCACCCTAGCCTAGTGATGCTCATGATAGCACGTCACGGCCTGTGCAATCATGCGCAAGAGACGAGTCCATCATCTAGGCACGCCAGTAGTATGCCGCTACAACTGTAAAGGTAACTCGTCGATCCGCACATCCGGAATGCCAAGAGTAAGGCTCTCAACCTGCTCCTGCACAGCTGTGAGGGTCTCGGCCGCATCAAGGTCGCGAAGAATGACCCTCCTAGCAGTCTCCCCTACTGGGGCAGCGACTGGCGCTCTCGGGCGAACTGCTGGATGAACAGGACCAACATCTGCATGCACACGTGAGTTTGATTAAAGTCTTGATAGAATAAAGCACGAGGACATTATAAATAAAAACAGTAAATAGTGATATGGTCGAAGATTTTACCAATAGCGCCCCACTGTTCGCCATCCAGCAGTACCAAATCCGGATCACCTGGGAAATCCATGCCAACATATGGATACTCGGAATAGACCATCTCCTGACACTCGAACCACCTGAAGAAGGTATCAGTGAAAGAAATCTGAGATTGACCAGCATGCCTAGACATGTGATCAACCCATCTCTGCATGCATGGCTCGGTAGGAGAAGACAAGTCGAGTGCAATGTACTGAGGCTGCATCAGTGGTATCTTCTCCAAGGCAAAGGCAGTCAAAATAGAACCAAATCCAAAGTTCTTCAACTTTCCGTCCTTTACCTTGGTCAACTAAATTTTCATCTGAAGAAGTACTGCATCACACCAGTTGAATACTTTCGGTTGGAGACACTCCAAGGCGTGCTGCACATAGGATCTGTTGGCAACGTGAAGAGATGCAGTACCGGCCATCCTACCAATAGTATACAGAATGGACCTGAGAGACCTGTCAGTAATCTCACGGATAACGACCTTGCCGTCTCTGCTCGGCTGAGATCCTTCCCTGCAATACTGATGGACATAATCTCTCACGGAGTCATTCCCTCGGGCCGAACCTGACAAAGAAATGGGAGCACCCCGCCTCGACAAGCCAGTCAAGAAGTAAATGTCTACTACGGTCAGGGGGATAGATTTTCCCCTAATCTGAAATACTTGGTTGATAGGATCCCAAGCATCAAGCATATACTGCAGTAAGGAGATCTGCGCTCTCATACTAGAGATACGGAAGAACTTCAGCAGGCCATAGTTCCGCAGCGTGTTCAGCGTGGCAGGATCATGGAGGGCAATCATGTCCTCTTCTTCATGTTCTCGTTCTCGCCATGTAAGGGTCATTTTGCTCCAATAATCTCTGAAAAACAAACATGAGAGGAGTTAGATCCTGGATTTGATGAGAAACTAGCAAAATTTTCATCAAAAACTGTGCAACAAAGCTATTTTTTGTGCCCAACGCAACTAGCCAGTGTTCCACCTACGTTGAAGGTCAAACTGCCTTCAGGCAGCTTGACATTCAGCGCAGGTTTCGAGTGAACCAGCTGCGCTGATGGCAGAGCGCCCTAACAAAACCCCAGGGGCTCAGGGAAACAAGAAAATAGGCACAGAATGGAAAAATGAAACCATGAAAAGAAAGAGCTAGGGTTTAGCTCCTACCTGGTCCAGACAGCACCAAGAATTGTCCACAGAATCTCCCGAAATCGGCTGGTGAAAATCAAAGGGGAAGAGGCACCTCCAAAGCTCCAACAAACCAAGTTCAAATGAAATGGTAAAATGAGAGGTAAAAACACTTTTTAATTTCTTTTTACGTAGTTCAAAGCAAAATATTAGGGTTTTAATCTCATTTTCAAACAAATGTTATTCATTTCTAACTAGTTTAATGCAACGATTGAGGATACAGTACTATCTTTGAAAAGGGAAAAGCTAGTTATGGTAAAAAATCAAAATTTGACCATATAATCGAGCAGTTTTAGCACACAGTTCATGCTCATTAAAAAATAAACGCAAGATCCGAGCAGTTTTAACGCAGACTTCATGCTCGTTAAAAAATAAACATAAGCAATGAGCAAGTGTTTCCACCAGCGTTTAAGCTCATTTTAAAATAAAAAATGAACCAATTCTCGGTAAATAACCACTGTGAATGTAACATTATCAGCCATTAAAGCCTTGGTTGTGTTTGCACCGTCACCTCTACTTTTCATTTGGCCGATAGTTCACCTCCATATGATTGTTTACCCATTTTGAGAAACAGCTGCGAAGAGTGATTTCACCTAGCCATCCTTGTGACACTGCCGTGATTGGAAAATTCCAACCTGTACCTGGAATCATTTGCTAACCCGTTTTATCACTCGTTCCTCAAAAGACGAGTCTTCTTTAAGCTCTTTTCATCTGACTCGTAAAACATGAAAAGATTGCCGAGTTTTGGCCTTCCAGCTTGTTAAAGCGACTGGAAGTGTTATCCCTCCTCTAGATTTTAATCTTTTTGGACCTGAGGGATTATTGCACAAAAAGATCGAGCGCTTGTTTTGTTCGGCTCGTTAAAACTATCGAAAACTCATCCCTTCTGTATTGTTTTATAATTTTTTGGACTTAAGGGATTAGATGACGAAAAAGGACTTTTGGAGTTAACTTTATGTACCTTTTCAGACTCTCTAAAAATGAAAAGGACCGAGTTATCCTTGTCGTTAGACTTGTTAAAATCATTAAATAGCGACAAACTTGTCTTTAGACGAGAACGAGTTTCACTATCACTAGGCTCGTTAAAACATAGCGATGGGCTTGCCCGAAGGGCAAGTTATAGAACAAGCATATGTTATCGTCCTCAAGCTTGAAAAAAATAAAGAGGTACTGGTCAGCAATGACTGGGGAAAAATTGGGAGAAACTCAAGAAAACTTTGATGGTAGCAAGTCGCTCTTGAACATGACACTTTTCCTCCGTACCACAATCAGGTTGGGTTGTTTCATTCACCAGTCACATCACCATGGTCTTGCCATACCATCCATATTTGGGGTAATGCTACCAATCCATCGCATCAGTGTCGCCGTATGTTCAAGAGAAGTCGTTCAGAAAAGTCAACCGTGTCCCATCCACTGCCATACATTATCCTTCATCCTTTCATGACCGCCACCCTGAATCATATGTCACAGATCGTTTTCACCTCCATCAAAATCATTAGCTCCGTTCCGTGTCACTAATGTGGGATACATTAAGGCCCTCCTTTGATGGATCGCTTCTTGTCGACATCAGCTCATTATCCAAGAAGTTGATCTAGGAACAACCCCTTCAGTACTTTGAAGCTTGCATGCCTCAATGGCAAGTTTCTCACTTCCGGCGACAGGTATACATCAATGACCTTCGACCGAAAGATTTTGCGTGGTGTTCGACGCCAAGTCCTTTATTCACACCACGTGAATTGTACTGCAATACCTTGAGGGTCATTATCATTATCGGTGATTCCTCTCGCGCTTGTTAACGATTTACCTCATTGACCGGTAATCAAGCAATGTCTTTCCATGTTCGACTTCAGAACATTTCTCAAATAGATCGACTTGTACTTAAAGTGAAGATCGAATGAGTTTGAAGACCCTGGATCTAGTTTCATCCATCCGGGCTGCGATATATATTCAGGAAAGATAAAGACATTGACATGTACATCATTGCAACAGATAATCATCCTACCCAAAGGATGATAATTTCATCAAAATTATCAGTCTACCATCAGATGATTGTCTGTTCTATGTACAGAAAAATGAATTTATAAAGCTGAGCATGGGAATGCCCGCCTCAGCTAGATCATGAAAGCAGTATGAAAAATAATGTATTGTATTGTATCTTATTACAGGTCTCCTCCCAGCATTGGATGAACTTCGGATCCTCCTGATAAAGCATTTCACCCGATAAATACTTTAGGGGGCAACTGTTATAGACATTTTTGTGCCTTACAGCATTGAGCATGAAATGTCCATAATCTAAGGATCCAAAGTCCCTAAACATGTTGTTCCTACCCCTAGAGGAACAAGGCTAACAAACCACAACAATTCACAGAAGTTCTCCACCAGAAACTGCTAAAAAACAAGTCAATTCAGGATCAATTCAGTGGCTCCACTAGCTGTCTGCGCTGAATGTCAAAGTCAACGCTGGCTACCTGCACTGCAACACAGGTAGAAGCACTACCAGGGTGCGCTGAGCGGGAATTGCCAAATGGCAAGTTCATTCCAAGAGGTGTCAAGACCCAGGAAGCTTCCAGAATCTTCCTCAATGACACTTGCCTCAGTGAATTCGACTGGTGATCAGTAAGAGGTTCCCAATCTCCAAGTGGAAGCAAGAACCTCCAAGTGGAATCAAGAACTGACAGAGGGAGAGGACACTAGTCAGATCTCAAGCTGACTCATCCTCTCTCCAAACATCTATATATGTATCTCTCCTCCATGAGATCTGGGGGCTGGAATTTTGTTATTGCAAAGAATTGTTGTTGGTTTGAGACTGGAATCATTGGGCGCTTAATGCTTTGAAGGGAGGTGAAGATAGGAATTCCATTTTCTAGGAAGGAGATGCTGGATTGGAGCCCTCTGGGTTGTATCTCTTCCTGAACCTTGTTATTCATCAATAACGCTATCTTGGTTTCTCCTATATACTGATGTATCTTTGATGTATGATTGCATTAGTATGTTTAGTTTATTGCTAATCCTGAACTAGTTATGAATATGAATCTATGTCTTGTGTAGTGTTCTCCCCTTGTGATCTTGCAGAGACCTGTTGAAGTTGGGCGAGCGAGAAGGCAAGTAGCTGGGAACTCTCAAAGAGAAGAGAAACTGGATCGAGGGACAAACGGAAGACACCGGTTAGTCCATCCATCTCTCTTCATTCTTAATTCATAAAGGAAGAATACTAGAATAGCTGTCTCTATTTGTTGCTAAGGCACTGTCACACCTTAGGTGGATAGGATCGTCCTGCATAGGCATTTTTCCCCACAACAATGGCTTCTATCCTATCCATAAATATTTCCATTCCTTTGGCTAAAGCATCCATTTTTTGATCAAAGGGTGAGGTTTCATCTTTCAAGGGTGTTCTTCTTTCATTTCTAACCCTGGCTCTTTTGGCTAGCAGATTAGCTTCTACACTAACTGCTACACTCTGCATATCTTCTAGGGTTGGGGGATTCCTTTCTCTCAGTTGGAAAGCCATATCAGTGTCAAATCCATCTGGAAACTTTATCAGGGCTAAGCCAGGTGGAGGTCTAAGGTCAAGTGGTATTGCATTATATACATTGTTAAACCTAGTACAGTAGTCCTGAACGGTTTCATTTGGTCCCCTCTTGAGGTTTTCATATTCAAAAAGAATTTGAAGAGGGTTCTTTTTCTTCTCCCACCTATGTAAAAATTGTTGGTAAAAAACTTCTAAACTATCTATACTATTATTAGGCAGAGATCTAAACCATGTTCTCACTTCTCCAGCTAGAGTTTGGGCAAAAATTCTCATTTGGACATCTCCTATGTCAATTTCATGTAGTTCAAAATAATCTGTCATTTTTCTTGTGTGTTGTTGTGCTATGTAAGATCCAATGCCATCAAATAGAAAAATTTTACTCTGATAGTCTGGTGGCAAGATACCTTGAGGAGCGGGCATCACAAGAGGGGCATATCTGAGTTCCATAGCTCTAAGTTGGACATGACTGAGAACAGGAGTTGGGGTAACAGGGGGATTTGAGACAACAAGGGGATTTGGGGTAACAGGGGTAATGCGTATTTGATGGGTAGTAATAGGTTGATGGGGAATCAAAGGTATAAATGGATATGAGGAATGAACTTCAGAAGTGTGAGGAAATGAGGGTGAACTAAAATAAGTTGAAGTTTTCTCAAAAAGTTCAGGGATCCTATCAGTAGTAAGGGATGACTGAGGGGAATTCAGAAGGTACTGATCAATTGATGAGTTTGCCCTTTGGACTTCGAGTTCTGCTGTAAATTCTGGATCTAGAACTGCGTTCTCAAGTTCACTCTCAGACTTGGTTCTAAATAGGGAATGGTAAAAATACTCGTCAAAAGGGAGGTCTTCTATGAACAACCATTCACTAGGGCAGGAATTGGATCTAAATAAAGGTCTTGGGCTTACTGAACTTTCTTGTCTTCTTATTATTCTCGAAATAAGGTTGGGATTGTCAAATACAGGGGGAGGATTTGGATCAGAGTTGGCCCTCGTATAGTGAGTTCTCCTTGAAGCCAGATTTCATGCTTTTTTTAATTATCTTATTTTTTTTTATGATTTTTTGTGAAATAACTTCTAATAAACCCTTTAAGATGCTTGAAAATAAAAATTTGAATTTCTCAAAGGTTTATTAAGACTGGGAGTTTGATTCCCCAATATGGTCGCCACTACGTTATAACCCAAAAGTCTTCCGTAGATGTTATAAGAGAAGGAATAATCCGAGTTAACCACAACCTAATCTTTTAGACTTAGGTTCTAGCCAACCTAAGTCTAGAGAGGGCTCTCTCTTTATAATTTAACTTTGTTTTGAGTAGGATTTTAGGCTAGTTATTAGTGCTCATGATGTTTTGGTTTTGATTGGCTGGCGGACTTAAGAAAACAGATGGGCGGAACAAATATTCAGGCCATTGAGCTATGGAGTCAATCAAGGAGTGGCTTAACTGGATCAGATGAATTACTAAAGGAGGAGTTCACAGGGTAGGCTAGCACAGCAAAAAGCAAATCTGTAGGTTCAAATGGATGAGGTAGTCCTAACCAGGGTAAAAGGGCAATGAAGAATCCTTAAACTGGGATTAAGATGAAGAAAATTAGGAGATCAGTAGCAAAGGGAAACTAAGAATCCCTTACTATGGACCTAAGGGGGAAACTACGGAAGTAAGGGAGCAATTAATAATTCCCAGACCAAGATAGTTTAGTAGAAAGCAATGAGAAAGTAAACAGTTAAGACAGAGAGCATTAAAGCTAATTCTGAAATATCATTCCTTGTTTACTATGTAGATTTCATAGAGAAAACATGTGAATATTTATAACATTACGAGAAAACAATAATTAAACATGAAGAGATAATACTTATTTGGTTCTAAATGTGCACAAGAATCCAGTGAATCTCTTTAACTTTATTTCATGACCCAGCAAAACCAGTCCAATCTTGAATACAATAGCTCCTTAGCTCGATAAAAAAATATCTACAGAAATGAATTTTAATTCACACTAATTACTTCAAAATGTGAAGTATTTATACAAAAAATGTTACAAAATATCTCATAACAATATGAGAATTATTCTAGGAAACCAAAAATATCTTCAAGCATGAAGATGGAGACAGATGGAGAACTACCTTCTTGTTGCCCCTTTTATTATGAATGTGCTGGCTGTTGTAATTTGAATTTCACTCTTTCAGTTGCTTTATAGTTGTGTGCTAGAATCACTTTCTGCCTTCAACCTACTTATACTCTTTACCTGCTACACTTTGACTCTGTTTCACCTGTTTTAACTAGCTTCCATATATATTTACTGCAGTAACTTTATAGTAAATCTATTAATTTCATCCACCATTCACCTTCGGGTAATTTCATCTTTAGAATTTTTATATATATCTCATCAGCCTCGGTGTACTTGGAAAAATTTGGCTTGTTGACAAACAGGTGCTTTATCTCATGTTCTAGAAAAAATAGATTTTCCAAATTATCATATAATACCTTTCCTGTGGGCAGAGCTTCTACCCCTGAAGTACCAACATGGCTGTTAGCCAACTTGTTTAGTCTTTCAATGTAATCATCTTCGGTCATTAGCTTTTCATGGATTACCACAAGGCTGGGGAGTCCTTTTTCCCTTGAAATACCATACTTTGTCATAAATCTATCAATATCAGCTTGGATGCTTTGGCATCTTTTCTCAAGATTGAGCATAAGGTTCCTTTTGGTGAGAATCTTCTTGATTTCTATGATGGTCCCTGTTCTATCTTCTATGGCTAGTTCATCTAGCTGATACATGTTGTTAACGTTCAAGAGTTCTATCAGTTGGGGTGCCTCTTCAAGCTTATCTCCCAATCCTTCTCTTGTCTTATGAATTGCTTCGGTGGCACTTTCACCAGTTCAGTTTGCTAAAAAATTACTTGAATAGATGGCCAAACATAATTGGCGGAGTCAATGATGTTGTCCCGAAGCATTTCCTTCATATCTTCATCAGGACTAAATCTATAAGCTCTTCCTCCTTTTGAGTTTCTAATACTTCAACTATTTGTGGATGGTGCAGAGGAGGAATTTTAAGTTGTTTTTTCAATGCATCTATATCATCATTTTTATTTTTAATTAAATTTTCTGCAGCCTTTACATCCTTGGGATCATGTCCCATTTCTATGATTAAGTCCTCTAAGGACTTTATCCTGGTATCCTTGGCTTGTGAAGAGGCCTTCTCTAACTGGAATTGCGCTGATATATTATTCAACGAATTTTGGAGTTGGTGTGCTATAATGGCCTTGCTGGTCAATGTAGAATAGACCATTTCCCCAGTCTATTTGTGTAATTCTATTTGGTCGATAAGATGTATATCCTTCACCAACACCTCAAAATTTGTCCTTAAGTAATCTGCCATAGAACTGGGCTACTGTGTTGTAGGCTTCATGAAATTCATTTGCATTTTACCTTATTTTACATCAAAGGCTAACATTAGCCTTGTTTGATTCGTGCGAGCCATTTTAAGGTATTGTGCATAACTTTGGGCCTTCAATATTTCATTTCTAGCCTTTATTTCTTTGTATTTCTCTCTAATGTTCTTGTTTTGGCCTCTTGGAGTCGTGAAGGAGGATACTTCCATGCTCTGTTGTCTCTCTAGCATTTGAGCCTGTGAAGTGGAAGGTTCTTGTGTACCTCCAGAGGGAGTGGTCTGCCTACTTTCTGCTCTTTCTGTATCCGTGGTTCCAGCTATTTCCTCTGTGAACTCTTGTTCTCAAGAGGGATTCAACCTTTGCCTTTTGACATAAGTCTATGAAACAGGCCTGCTAGAAGAAGCGGCCTCCTCTCTATCTCTTTTGGGATTCTTCTCCTCATTTAGAGGAGTCTGTACAATAGGAGGATTACTCATGATGTGTTTTGGCTGAGCCAGCTCTTCTGATATGTCTGGTTGTTTAGATTCCTCTTGCTCTTGAGGTCCTTCTTCTGCTAGTTGCTCACTGTGTTCCTGTGTCTCCCTTTGGGATTGGGATTCTCCTGGCACATGTACAAAGGAATATTCATCAAGTATTCTTTCTAGATCAATCAACACATTATTGACAACAATTTCTGTACTATCCCTATCTATTAGAGTGTTCTCCACTCATTCCATTCAATTTGCATATTGTTCTATTTCAAGAATTCGGTGGTGGATGTAGGGAGACAATTTGTTTTTCTGTCTTCTATGATAGATGACATGAAAGGGGTCATATCTCCAGATGAAGCTTTGTTTGATTTTGAGCCCTTGAAGGATTTCCTCTACAACTCTTCCAGCTTCTCTATTGTTACACACAAAGGGGCCTAGCTGGTCTTTTATTCGAAGTTGTGCCTTTTTCTTGGCCTTCACAAAATGTACCTCGTCAAAGTTGATTATTTTCCTATAGTACTCCAGGGCAATAATCTCATTGGGAGGTATCTTGGCAATTTGTAAGGTGCCAATTCGTAGCCATATATTCTGATTTCAGTGTGATTTTGGTACAAGTACCAATTTCCCACTTTATACTATTTGGACAACTGTAAGACCCTCCTGATATCTGCACTGATTCTTGGAGGAGGACTTCCTATCAGCATGGTTTCTACTGGATGCACAAATAGATCTATAAAATCTATATAGGTGTATGGAGATTCATATTTGTGGATTAAAGGGGTCCAGAAGACTGTTGATCTAGGATTGCCTCTTGTGTGAAGCTTCTGAACAGGGAAGGGAAAATTGTTAGCTTGATAGTATATAAAGCTCGATGATACAACATTGATGAGTACTTGAATACTCTCATTTTCCAATCGTATTAACTGATAATGCATTTTATCTGAGATGAATTTGGCATAGTCAAACATGATGGCAAGGGGCTACCTAGGAGTGAAAATGGACATGTAGGCAAGAATAATTTCATCTACATACTCACTAGTAGTATAGCCTAGAACATTGGATATCATTGATATGATGTCTTTGCCAAGCTGAGAAAAAAAGGATGACATGTAAGGAGGGGGATCCTTTGGTATGTGTTTTTCTTCTACAATGAAAGTCTGGAATAATTGAGCAATTTTGGAAAGGGGGATTTTAGGGAATCTATCAAGAAAGTCTCCAATAGAAAGGGGAGTAAGATTTTGACCAGGTTGCAACTGCAGCATTTCATTTATGGATTCAGCGGTGATGGTGAAAAGTATTGTCTAGTCGGGGGACATCACCGCTCTTAAGGTGGGATTGTAGCTTGCATGACAATAGTGAACAATTTTGGGGAAGATATGGACGCTGGGGAATTGGTACTTGGGCAGGTTTGATTCCCAAAGACCTATTTTGTCTGCATGGTTCAAGTACTGGTCTCTGTACCTGCAACATAATTTCAATGGGGATTCTTCAATAGAGATGTCTTTAATTTGAAAGTCTTTGTCTACCAATGGGAGATGGTCTAAATCCCTATGGGGAGTAGAAATTGGTAGGACATTCAATGCAACTGGCACAACCATCCTTGGTTCTTGTGGATTCAAGGATGGGGGCGAAAGGTTTTCTGTCAAATTGGGGGAAAATTGGTTCAATTCAGAATGGTTTGGAGTTGTGGGGCACTTGTTTTACTAAATTACTTAAAAGCTTAAAGCAATTAAGTAAAGGTTTGGGAATTAAACAGGGTTTCTCAGTGATTTTGGGTAAATACCTGGTTTTGATTCTGAACGGATTGATGGGTGACTATGCACGATTTTCAAGGAGCGCATGTGACTGAAGGATGGTCTCGAAATTTAGCATCTTCAGCAGGTTGGCAGTTGGACGTGGGTTGACGGTTGCACGTACTCTGGTGCTTGCATGGAGGTTTGAGCGGATTTTTCACGATAAAACTAAAAACAATGTGTTTTGTAAGTTTTATTTACAAAGCCAACTGTTTTGGCGAGTACACGGGAAAAGGTACGTTTCGATTTAAGCGAGGGACGAGACATTTTGTTGTCTAGCAGGAGGTGGCAAGTGGTTTTATTTCTCACAGCTTTTGGGCTGGAGTGGTTTCGGGGGAAGGTTGCTCAATGCCATTCATCAGGTGCCATGTAGCAGCGGGGTGAACAGTGCAACCACCCATATCGGGCAGGTAAATGTCAGCCTTCGGAGGCCACCTGATATGAGCGTTAACCGTCGGATCAAATGTGACCTGATCATATGGTGGTCGGGGCAGGGATTTGACATGAGGTTTAAAGGAGGGGCACGATGGGGTTTTAAAAGCGATAGTTTTTAATTAATCATGGGTTATGGAGGATTAAGGGCGTCAGGGATGATTTCGTTGGCGGGGGTCGATTATTAATTAACCACAGATTGATTAATTAATCTCTTTTATTTCGGCGGAGGGTGTTGGTTATTAATTAATCGTTGATCGACTAATTAACCCGATATTTAATAAAGTTTATGTTTCAAACTTCGGGATGGGATATTAATATTAATGGGTTTTATAAATACATAGGGGAAAAGGGTTGTTTTCTCAGGATTTAATATGTAAATAAAATCAAAATATTTTAGCGCTAAGTATAAAATGAGTTCTTTGCAATTTGTTTTTGTTTTTCATATAGGAAACATAAAAACTTAGGCTAAGTATGAATTTGTGGGTTTTTGTAAAAAAGGGGTTTTTATGGGGGTAATGGCTTTTCTAAGGTTTGCTCCATAGAGAAAGGGGTTTATTAGGGGAATGTAAGTTTATTTGGGAATATGAGTGAATTTGAAGGGGGTGAATTCTTATGAGGGGACTTTTAGTGCTCAGAACCTATAAGTTATTGGACCGAGGGTCTGGTTTCTCCAGAAGTCAGAGAAATGCTCTGAACCCCTTTAACTTAAGATTTTAGGTACTTTAAGACTTTCCTTGGAAATTAGTTAAGTGAAAAATGTAATGAATGAAGGAGGTTAATCAGTTGACTTTATGTACTTTGGTAAATTCTCAATTTTCATCCATACTTAAAAATTTGATGATGAAGGTGAATGACATGATCTTATCTAATCAATCATTACAATTCTGCAACAATTCAACTACTTACCCATCCACACATCCTACCATTTTTACTTCTCTTTATTAGGGTGCACTTAAGCTAGAAAACCCTTTATCAAAACTTTTTCTTTTCTTTTACGAAACTAATTTATCTAAGTCTAACCTTCTTACATCCAAGGGCTCAGATTAAACAGTTGAGCTCCTTTTATTTACTCTACCTATCTACTTATCTGCCAAGATTAAACAGTTTGGTCAGATTTTATTCTCTATCTCTAAGCATAAAATTGAAAACATGAAATAGCCAAGTTTAAACATTTTGACCATCCATGTATTGTGGCAAAGGTATCAAGTTGCACACAATCTTTTATTCTGCATCAAAAATAAACAGTAGTGGCATTTTGTCTTGCACACTTTCATGGTCTTTTTCTTCCTTGGGGTTCATTTTTTCATCTTTTTTTACCTTTTTATTCTTTTTTGTCCTTTGATTTTTCTTTTAGGACATACCATCTTTACCTTTTTTAACTTTTTTGAGCTTTTGAATATGGAAAACTTTTGCAGAATGCAAAGGTATGTACATATTACAGTTTTAATCTTAGTTATTCAAAAATTATGACTCCTATTGGTATAGGAACCTAACAGGTCCAGTATGAAAATTTGATGAAACAAGGCCTTCATTTGTATTATTGTGTACAACGAGCATCTAGTCTAAAAATTTATGAAACGTGATATCTGGAAAGAAGAGATAAGGTTTTATCCTTCTGTAGGTCATGCTTACGTACTATTAAACACATTGGCTAGTACAAAAGCTAGGGGGTTGTAGCTCCCTTCCAGTAGAAGCTGGAAAATGAGAGAAGGTTGTAGCCTTCTGCAAGTAGGTGCTTGCGTACTGGTATGAGTCTGCACTAGTACAAGATTGTAAACAAATTATTCTTTATATTAAAAGAAGACAAGGACAACAACAGTAGGTGGTTTTTCTCCCACACTGGGTTTCCACCTTAAATCTTGGTGTTCATGTGTGTTTCTTATGTGTGATGGTCTATTATGTTATTACTCCACATGGTGACTATTTAATGTTCAATAAAGTACTGATGTACTAATTAAAATATCAACATATGACAAATTAACTAAATCATAAGGTCACTAGATATACGTTGGTTTCCTTAATAACAGTTGTGTGCATAGGCGAGTTACCTTCATTGAAGTAATGTATATAAATCTGAGTATGGAAATGAAAAAGTTATTGATTTGTAAATACTGATTCACCCCCCTCTCAGTATTATTCCCAATATATGGCAATTACATCTAGAATCCCCCTCTGAGTTCTTCCAACTCCTGTCAGTAGATGAGGACAGTCTGGTACCTTGGGCGTTAGGACTATGTATAGCCTCAAGTCTTGTACCCTTCGACTGTTATCCACAACCTCTTCCCACTAGCTAATTTGTCTAGCTCATGGAAGCCTTTCCATAGTAAGCCCTGCTTCTTCCATTTTCCAACCCCTTCCAGGGTTCTATCATTTCTTTTTTAAAGGATCATATGGGCAACTTATTGTAACTGTTTTTTAGGAGTTATTAAACTAATCCTTTAGCTATTTTTACAACTAATCAATTTCTTTTAATTAACAATTACCAAAATTAGTTATGGTTTTTCAGCCTAATTCTTTAATAATCTAGGTTACAACATAATAAAGAAGAAAAATTTACAATAAATAGTAAAGCTTGGTAATAAGTATATGTCGTGCATCCCTGGGTGTTCCAAAAACTTATAATATATATATTACATTAAAATATATAACTTATAAGTAACAACAATAAGTTAGATCCATTTTACCTTATAAAATAGAATAATGATTTTGTAATTATATTTAAATTTAATTAATAAGCACATAAAAACTTTAATACTCATAATAAACTCACAATATAACAATATGTTTAATCATGGATATTCAACTCCACTTCTCTATAGATATTATTACCATGACTTATCAATACAACATGCTCAAAAATCGTCTCTCATTTCACAGTCAAAATATTTTATAAATATTTTATTTGAGTATAATTTTATAGCATTCTTTTTTATTAAATCTAAAAGAAAAAAAAACTAAAATTACTTTTGAGATATAACTACACCTATATCACATTAAAATATAAAACATATAAATAGTAGTTGTAAATTAACATCCATTTTACCATATAAATTAAAATAATAATTTTGTAACTATATTTATATTTCATTAATAAGCACATGAAAACTTAATACTTACAATATAATAATATTTTTAACCATGGATATTCATCCCCAATTTACCATGGATATTATTAAACATACTATACCATGGTCCAATACCACAGCACATCAATACCACATGCCGAAAAACCACCTCTCATTTCAATATATATATCTATATATATATATATATATATATATATATATATATATATATATATATATGGCCTAGAGACACTCTCCATCCGAGTATGGAAGATATTTTTTAATGGCTTATTAAGCCAAAACAACTATAGCAATCTTGGATTCTCTTATTTTTTATCACATAAACAAGATTTCGAAGAATCACAATTAGATTTTTTTTTCTTTTCTCAAGGTCTAATAGACCACATTGGTCTTAGTGGACATTAATCATCATCATCATCATCATTAGAATTATTAATTAAAACATTTTTATTTGGTGAAATTACACAAAAATAAAAATTAAATGAAAAATTAAAATTAATAATTAAACCAACCTACATCTATCTTAACTTTGGATCTATCAAGCTCTGAGAGGGAACAAATATCTCGAGGTGCAAACCTTACTTCAAGTTTTTCACTCAGAAAAGAGGTTTTCACCTCTAGAGATTTCATCTCTCTTTACACTTGGTAGATCGAGAGTTAAGATGGATCTAGGCTAGTATAACTCATTTTGGGTAGAGGAGTAGGTGTAATGTAAAAAAATATGTAAACATTTTTACATGTTGGCTCAATATGTTATGTTTATATTAATATGTTCAATATGTAAGCATTGACATGTGGGCTCAATTAAATAATAATAAAAGGTTAAAAGTAATATAGAGGAGGAGAGATGTAATACCCTAAAAAGTTAGAAGTAATAAAAATAATAAAATTTAATTTGTTATATTGTAAATTGATTTTTATTAATACAATTATGAATAAATTTTTACATAAAATAAAATCATAATATGTATATCACATTAAAATGCATAACATCATATTTAAACTTATTAATAAGAACATAAAAACTTTAACGACCCACTTTACCATAGATATTACTAACTTGTAAATAGACTTTGTTACGATATCATGGCTCATCAATATGACATGCCCAAAAACCATTGCTAGTGCAAAGTCAAAATATTTTATAAATATTTTATTTGAATTTAATTTAATAACATTTTTTGTAATTAAATCTAAAAGAAAAAGCATCATAATTACTTTTGAGATATATCTAAAACCTCTATCACATAAAATGACTCATCAATATGACATGCCCAAAAGCCATTGTTGAGTGCAAAATCAAAATATTTTATTTGAATTTAATTTAATAACATTTTTTTAATTAAATCTAAAAGAAAAAGTATCATAATTACTTTTGAGATATATCTAAAACCTCTATCACATAAAAATATATAAGATAGAAATAGTAGCTATGAATTAAGATCCATTTTACTATATAAATTAAAATAATAATTTTGTAACCATATTTAAATTTCATTAGTCAACATATAAACAAATTTATACTTACAATATAACAAGGTTTTTAACCATGGATATTTAACCCTATTTATCATTGATACTATCAGTTTTAAATAGGCTTTGTTACAATACTATGGGTGAATACCATGGCTCACCAATAGTACATGCCCAAAAACCATCTCACTTCACACTCAAAATATTTTATAATAAAAAAAATTAATTAAATTTTATTACATTTTTTCTCGAGAGAGTCACTTTCCCCACTATCAAAGAGATGTTGTAATGTTCTATTATGTTATGTTATCTAAACATTTTGAATGATTCAAATTATATATATATATATAGTAACAAACTAACCATATAATATACACATAATAATAAAAAAATCTTATTAATTATTCACATTAGGATGGTACGTAGGGGGTTTAGCTGGCGGTGGAGATTAAAGAGCTAACACCCTAAGCATTAACTTGATCTGGCTGGCATGCATATGGAATCACCTCGCCATTAACGTGGAGGAAACCCAAGGTCTATACACTGACCAACAACATTTAATTTATTACTGAAGAGACTGGATGGAATAGTCTTGACCCCGGTAGCTGGCACCATCCTCACCATTAAATCAGAGAGATCCAAGGTCTTGGTGTCTCAGCAATTACCTTGTGGGTTAATGCACTTCGCGGTGAGATGAGGGTCATTCGAGTTCTGTGATGACATTGCTGTTTAGCTATGCAACAGAGAGCGACCCAGATGGTTGTAAGGCACTGCCTCCCACTAAGACCACATATACAAGCTTTGAAGGTAAGGTGGAACAGAGCTAGACTCCTCAATATCATTTACTAGTTTTCCTTTAAACCTCCTTCCCTGAAACATAACCGGATTCGTCCTTTTCACTCTAGGTAGCAGGTCAAAATCGTTGATGGTTGGAGCCTTTGCACCAGAAGGAGGCATTAGTTCACTTCACAACGAAAGGTGACTTATTTAGCTATTACGATGAACTCTCGTGGTTTGATTTGATTTGAGGAAACCCTAATGGTAGCTCTGGCTCTATCAGGTATCCTATGCATTTCACTGCTCGGCAACCTCTCTCAGGTAAGTTATCCTCTACTCAGGATTTTACTGTTAATTCTTTCCTTCCAATTTTCTTTCCGTGTCTAATCCAGTGCATCTCTGGTTCGCAGGTAACTCAGGTTGTGGTATGATTGTTTATGGTTACAAAGAGATTTGGAATGAAACCCCTCTCTTACATCAGTTGCTGCGTTCCATTTTTAGGTCGGTATTCTTTCAGGTTGATCCCAACAATTGTGTTTTTTAGACTACATGCCTCATTACTTGAGGGACTGTGCCATTTTAATGAATTATGATATTTTAAGGTTTTTAACACCGGCTAGAAAGCTACAACTACACTTGTATTACTGTAGTTTTTGTGGGTAAATGAAGAACTCGTTAAGAAATATGATGATATCAACTTTGAATTGTTGATAAGGGTTTTTTGGAGTTCTGTAGATACACAATTTTGTTAAATTAATGCCTTATATGTATTTAACTCGTGGTCATACCATTTTAAACCGTTCACTATTTCATTCTTGTAAGTTTTGTTGTGGCCAGGGTTTGAGTTCCAGGGTTGGATTGGTCGCCTGAAATACTGTATTCATCTCGTGGATATTCGTTGTTTCATTTTTATGTTAAGTTATATATTTTATTTTGATGTAGAAATATGATTATCTCTATTCTTTATGCCACAATTCTGGGGTAACAATCCTTGTATATTTAATTTGTTATTTATTGTGGTAATAGTTTTGCAGGGGATTCTCCCATAATCCCAGCCGAGCGCCATATAACCTTCACAGTATTTATTTTTCCATTCTTCTTACTGTTGAATGAAATTTCAATGTTTCTTCCATTTGTTTTGTATTTTCCTAATACTACTAGAATAGATAAATACTTCGGAATTTCTTAGAATTGATAGGATGTATACTCTGATTTCAGTATTCGAGGAGCTCTTCAAAACAATTTATATTCAGAAAGTAAATAAGAACATTATTGATTTTGTTTTAATTCATTCTTATACTATTACTTAAATAGTTGGTGCATTCTTTTTGGTACTTTGTGGTGATTATAGATTCCCTAATGTCTTTACTTCAGTGATGCATCAATGTTTTCCATAATCTGAACATGCTAGAAATATAGCAGAAAGCAGTATATACTTATTAACTTTTAATGAAATTCTCACAGTAATTGATTTGCATGCTAACTTTTAACTTCATTAAACAAAAACAATTAATCTTTATTACTAGAGAGTACTTATCTGTTTTTCTTGTTGTAAATATAAACATGCAATTATTTCCTCCATTTGGAAGGTCTCACCACCCAGCCATGGATATGGAAATTACACCCAAAATCCCCCTCTGAGCTCTTCCAACTCCTGTCAGTGGATGTGGACAGTCTGGTATCTTGGGCGTCAGGACTATGTCCGGCCTCAAGTCTTGTACCCTTCAACTGTTATCCACAACCTCTTCCCACTAGCTAATTTGTCTAGCTCAAGGAAGTTTTCCATAGTAAGCCCTTCTTATTCCCTTTTCCAACCCCTTCCAAGATTCTTTCATTTCCTTTTTAAAGGATCATATGGGAAACTACTTCCAACTCTTTTTTAGGAGTTATTAAATTGATTCTTTAGTTATTTTTACAACTGATCAATTTCTTTTAATTAAAATTTACCAAAATCAGTTCTGGATTTTCAGCCTAATTCTTTAATAATCTAGGTTACAACATAATAAGTAAGAATTTAAACTTGACAGTAAATAGTAAATCTTGGTAATAAGTAAATTTTGTGCATCGCGGGGTGTTACAGCTCCCTCCCCTTGAGAGGGACACCGTCCCTGGTGGTCCTTTCAGGAAAATAGGCTTTCTGCATAACTTCCTCTTCTTCCCAAGTAGCCTCATCTAGGCCGAAGTGCTTCCACTGCACTTTAACCTAGGTGATGGCTCATTTCTGCAAGATGGTTTCTCTCTGATCGAGGATACGAAGAGGCTCTGCCAGAAATTCTCCCTTGGGTTCGACCTGTACAAATATAGTGTGTTGTAGTAATTTTCAAAATAGTAATTTATAATTTACTGCTACTATTCTCTTATTTCCTGTATATTCTCCCAATTAATAATATGTCAAGGGTCGCACACATATTTTTTTAATAAAGAGACATGAAAAACGTTGTGGACCCGGATATGGCCTAGGAGCACTAGCTTGTATGCGACAGGTCCAATCTGTTCCAAGATTTGAAATGGTCCATAATACAGGGTGCTAGTTTAGCACAACCTTTCCACTGCAAGGTACTTTTCTGGGGTTTTACTTTCAGATATACATGATCCCCCAACTAAAATTCTTTGTGCGATCTCTTCTTATTCGCATATATCTTTTGCCTATCCTAGGCGTCTTTTAAATTCTTACAGACCTTTTTAACTATGTCCTCCATTTCAGCCAACATATCGGGACCCAGTGTTAATCTATTATTAGGGCTATTCCAATCTGTGGGTACCCTGCACTTTCTCCCATATAACACTTCAAAAGGACTCAAGCCCAAGGATTTGTGGTAACCACTTTTGTAGGAAAACTCCACCTCTGCAGTTGCTGCATAACAAACATTCTTAACATATCCTCCAGAACCTGATTTACTCTTTCAGTCTGGTCATCCGTCTGTGGGTGGTAAGCCATACTAAAATGAATCTGGGTACCCAATCCAGAGAAGAGGGTTTTCCAGAACGTGGATGTGAATTTTACATCCCTGTCAGATATTACTACCCGGGGTATCCCGTGCAACCAAAATATCTCTCTCATGAATATATCTGCGATCTCCACCATCTTGTAGGTGGATTTCACGGGTATGAAATGAGTGGTTTTTCTCAGCTTGTCCACTACTACCATGATGGAGTCATGCTGCTTCTTGGTACGAGGTAACCCGGTGATAAATTCTAGGGTGATCGTCTCCCACTTTCAAATAGGAATGGGTAATGGTTGCAACATATCAGCAGGATGTTGATGTTTTGCCTTTACCAACTGGAATTCTAAACATTTGGATAGATACTCAGCCACATCCTTCCTTAAAACTGGCAAGAAGTAATTCCTTTTGATAGCAGAAAACAATTTCTGGTATCCTAGGTGAGTGGGGTAAGGTTTCCTATGGAACTCATCCAATAATAATTTTTTAACAGATTTCTGGTTAGGAACATATATTTTGTTTCTGAATGTTAGCATTTTTTCAAGATTAATACCATAATCTAACTGTTCCCCTTTCTCCTGAGCTTCTGAGGCTTGCTGCCAAAGAAAGGCATATTCAGGGTCTTTGAGAGATGCTTCTCTGATGACATCCGACAGATTAGATCATACTTGATTGTATTGTACTTCATAAATGCAATGTAATTTTCTGCTTAGAGCATCGGCCACTCAGTTTTCTTTCCCTTTAAGGTGCTTCATATCAAAGTCAAATTCACTCAAGAATGCAGTCCACCTGGCCTGTCAAGCGTTCAAACTAGACTAGTTAAAGAAATTAGTAAGGCTGCTATGATCAATTAGCAGCAAGAATTTCTTTCCTAGGAGGTAGTGTCACCACATTTTGAGTGCATGCACTACTGCTATCAATTCAAGATCATAAGCAGAATATCGTTGTTCATATTCTTTTAGTTTGCGTGATTCATAGGCTATGACTTTCCCTTCCTGAGTTAGTACCCCACCGACACCTTCCTTGCTTGAATCTGTGCAGACCACAAAGGAATTTTTTGGATCTGCTACTTTTAGGACAGGGGCAGTAGTAAGTAATTGTTTTAACTGCTCAAAACTTTGCTGGAATGTTGTTGTCCATCGGAAGGTATGCCCATTTTTTTGTAAAGAAGTCATAAGAAAGGATATTTTGAAAAACATTTAATGCATCGGCGGTAGTAGCCAACTAGGCCTAAAAAGGATCTAATGTCGACAACATTCTTTGGAGTGGTCCATTCCATAATAGTCTTGATATTTTAGAGATCCACTGTTATTCCTTCGGCCGAAATCACATGACCTAGGTACTGAATCTAATTTTTTTAAAAGTCGCACTTGCTATACTTAGCGTATAGATGGTTATCCCTCAAAGTCTGCAATACTATTTTCAAGTTCTTTTCATGCTCCTCATGGTTCTTAGAATAAATCAGTATATCATCAATGAAATCAGCACAAATGTATCTAAATAGCGCTGAAAATACCATGCATCAGACTCATAAAGGTAGCTGGAGCATTACTAAGGCCAAAAGGCAATACTACGAACTCGTAGTGGCCATAACGAGTGCAAAATGCAGTTTTGAAAATGTCCTCCTCCTTTATCCTTATCTGGTGGTAGCTGAACCTCAAGTCAATTTTTGAGAATACACTTTCTCCCTGCACTTGGTCAAAAAGATCGTCAATGCGTGGTAAGGGATATTTATTTTTGACAATCATTTTATTTAACTAACGATAATCAATGCATAATCTCAAGGTTCCATCCTTCTTTCGCACAAACAACACAGGGGCTCCCCAAGGGGATACGCTGGGGCATATGTATCCTTTATCCAGGAGTTCCTGAAGCTACATTTTAAGTTCTGTTAGTTCAAGAATACTCATACAGTAAGGAGCTCTTGAAACAGGGGTTGCACCCAGTATCAATTCAATGGTGAAATCAATGTCACGCTTGGGTGGTAAACTCGGAATGGATTCAGGAAATACATCCTTGAAGTCCTGTATTACAAGAATATCTTCTAGGGAGGTCATTTTACTTTTTGAATTGGTATATCCTACTTGAACGACATAAACCTGACAACCTTTCCTAATACATCTTCCCAACTGATTGGTGGAAATAGGACATAACTTAATATTTTTCATGATCCCTTGTATTTCTCTTCTCTGTCCCGATTCTGTGAGATAACTGACAGATTTCTTTTTACAGTCAACTAGGGACTAGCGCCCTTCCAGCCAATCCATCCCTATTAGTACATCATAGGAGCCTAAAGGGAGTATATTAAGGTCCACATGGATTGGCTGTCCTAAAACTATTATAGGACAACATTCTGTTTTCGCAGATACTCTCCTCTTCGTCCCTGTGGCTAGTTGGACTAGCCAAGGTTTCTTAAATTTTCTGCTCTGCAGCTGGCATTTCTCTACCACTTTAGGACTTACATAGCTTAAGCTAGCACCCAGATCAAATAAAACAGAAATAGGTTGATCAACAATCATACCTTCACATTCAATCATGGTAGGCTGGTATTCGGCTTGATGATCATCCAAAGCAGCGTTAATTTGGGGCATGCTTCTTGCTACGTCTCCAACTATGGAGGCCTCTTGCATATTGGAAAGTTGTTATGTTCTGGCCCTATGCGGGAAATTTTTATAATAATGGGATTCTCCACATCCCCAACACTGCAGGGGTTGTTTTGGTTGTTGGTCATTTACAGGTTTACTAAATCCCTCTAGTTGTCTATTCTCAGAGTAAGTTGTAACTTTTGGCTAGTTCCGTGGAAATTTGTTGAATGTTCTTTGTTGAATATTCTTTCCATTAGTGTTCTTTATTGGTCTGCTTGAGGGTAAATTCCTTCCTTTTCTATTTAATACCCCTTTGGACCCTTCATTCTTCTGCCTCATTTGCTGATAACAGATGCGGGCTTTTCGAACTGCATCATCCATTGTCCTTGGATAGTCAAATTCTAATTTTTCCTTCATAAAATTAGGTAGGCTGCTAATAAATCACTGAATTTTGGATTTTTCTTTTTGAATATATGGAATGTATCACAGTAAGGAAGTAAATTTCTTCACGTACTCATCCATGGTCAAGGTTCCCAACCTTAATTCATGGAATTCCTTTGCCTTCTCATCATAGTACCGCTCTGTTAGATACTTATCCTTGAAGTGCTTCTGAAATTCCTGCCACGTAACCTGCTCCTCATCAATCTTTTGCACAGTTTTGATTTCCTCCCACTAGAGGGTGGCCTTTCCCCTTAATTGATAAATTGTGATCTAAGCTTTAAGTTTCTCGGTGTAGTCATAAATCTGGAAGTACTTGCTCATGTCGATTAACTAGGCTTCAGCTACCTCCTCAGATTCTCCTTCAAAGAGTGACGATTTTATCTTTTTAAATTCACCCTGTAATTCCATTTTTGGTTTCTTGGTTTTATACTGGTTGGAAATGTTATCTGAACGTCCTTCTTCATCTTCTCCATGGTTGTCAGTTGATTATGTGTTACCTTTAACATGGTGGTTTGTTGGGGTCCTTTCCCTATCCTTTGCATTGGGATCTGGTCCTCGTTGATTTTGTCAATCAGATATACTTTTGAGGATTCGTTCTTGTTCCTGCCTCAGTTGTTCATTATTCATCCTTAAACTGGTCATTTCTGTGCGTAATTTTTGAATTGTTTCTAATAGAGAAGCATTGGCTTGGTATACTCCTCTCCCAGTTGTATTCATGTGTCTAGCTGAGTCCCCACATACGTGGCTTTTGTTTGGTTTAATGTGTCAGAACTCCTCTGCATTTCTGCCTTTAAAGGGTGGATCTTTTTCTCTGTGTGCACATCCACCATTACTCAGTCATGAGTTATAGATTTATATATATCAACACATTCTATATATATATATATATATCTGTTATGTTCATATTGATCCTAGAAGTCTCAGAGTGTGAACCTGTTGCTCTGATACCATTTGTAACAAACTAACCATATAATATACACATAATAATAAAAAAAATATTATTAATTATTCACATTAAGATGGTATTATGGGGTTTAGCTGGCAGTGGATATTAAAGAGATGAATCCCTAAGCATTAACTTGATATGGTTGGCATGCATCCAGAATCACCTCACCATTAACACGGAGGGAACCCAAGGTATGTACACTGACCAACAACATTTAATTTATTACTAAAGAGACTGGATGGAACTATTTCGTCCCCATTAGCTGGCACCATCCTCAGCGTTAGATCGGAGAGATCCATGGTCTTGTTGTCTTGGCGATTGCCTTATGGGTTAATGCACTTCTCGATGAGGTGAGGGTCATTTGAGTTTTGTGATGACATTGTTGTTTGGCTATGAAACAGAGAGTGACCCGGATGATTGTAAAGCACCACCTCCCACTAGGACCATGTCTACAAGCTTTGCAAGTAAGGTGGAATAGAGCTAGACTCCTTAGTACCATTTACTAGTTTTCCTTTAAACCTCCTTCCCTAAAACATAACCGGATTCATCCTTCTCGCTCCAGGTAGTAGGTCAAAATCCGTAATGGCTGGAGTCTCTACACCAAAAGGAGTTATTGGTTCACTTCGCAACCAGAGGTAACTTATTTAGCTATTACGATGAATTCTCGTGGTTTGATTTGATCTGAGAAAACCCTAATGGCATCTCTGGCTTTGTTAGGTATCCTATGCATTTCACTGCTCGGCAACCTCTCTTAGGTAAGTTATCCTCTACTCAAGATTTACTATTAGTTCTTTCTTTCTGATTTTCTTTCCATGTCTAATCGAGTGCATTTCTGGTTTGCAGGTAACTTAGCTTGTGGTATGATTGTTTATGGTTCCAGAGAGATTCAGAATGAAACCCCTCTCTTACATTACTTTTTGCATTCAATTTTCAGGATGGTACTCTTTTAGGTTGATCTTGGAGATTGTGTTTTTAAAACTATAGGCCTCATTACTTGAGGGGCTGTTCCATTTTAATGCATTAGGATCTTTTAAGGTTTTTAATGTCAGCTAGATAGCTACGGCTACACTTGTATTACTATAGTTTTTTCGGTTAAATGAAGAACCCATTAAGAAATACGATGATATCAACTTTGAACTGTTGATAAGGGTTCTGCGGAGTTTTGTAGATACACAATTCTGTTAAATTAATGTCTTATATGTATTTAACTCATGGTCATACCATTTTCAACCATTCACTGTTTCATTCTTGTGATGTTTTATCGTAGCCCGGGTTTGAGTTCCAAGGTTGGATTGACCGCCTAAAATACTGTACTCATCGCGTGGATATTCGTTGTTTGATTTTTATGTTAAGTTATATATTTTATTTTGATGTATAAATATGATTATAATTGTTCTTTACGCCACAGTTCTGAGGTAGCAATCCTTATATATTTAGTTTGTGATTTACTATGGTAATAGTTTTGTAGGGGATTCTCCTAGAATCCCAACCAAGAGCCATATAACCTTTTCCACCCTTCTTACTGTTGAATGAAATTTCAAGGTTTCTACCATTTGTTTTGTATTTTCCTAATACTACTAGAATAGAGAAATACTTCAGAATTTCTAAGAATTGATAGGATGTCTACTCTGATTTCGGTATTCGAGGAGCTCTTCAAAACAATTTATATTCAGAAAGTAAATAGGAACATTATTTATTCTGTTGTAATTCATTCTTATACTATTACTTAAATAGTTGGTGCATTCTTTCTGGTACTCTGTGGTGATTACAAATTCCCTAATGTCTTTACTTCAGTTATGCATCAATGTTTGCAATAATTTGGACATGCTAGAAATATAGCAGAAAGTAGTATATACTTATTAACTTTTAATGACAGTCTTATAGTAATTGATTTGCATGCTAACTTTTAACTTCATTATACAAAAACAATTAATCTTTCTTACTAGAGAGTACTTATTTGTTTCTCCTGTTGTAAATATAAACATGCAATTATTTCCTCCATCTGGAAGGTCTCACCACCCAACCATGGATATGGCAATTACATCCAGAATCCCCCTCCGAACTCTTCCAACTCTTGTTAGTGGATGAGGACAGTCTGGTACCTTGGGCATCAAGACTGCGTCTAGCCTCAAGTCTTGTACCCTTCGACTGTTATCCACAAACTCTTCCCACTAGCTAATTTTTCCAACTCAAGGAAGATTTTCCACAGTAAGCCCTTCTTCTTCCATTTTCCAACCCCTTCCAGGGTTCTGTCATTTCCTTTTTAAAGGATCATATGGGAAACTACTTGTAACTATTTTTTAGGAGTTATTAAACTGATTCTTTAGTTCTTTTTACAACTGATCAATTTCTTTTAATTAACAATTACCAAAGTCAGTTATGGCTTTTCAACCTAATTCTTTAATAATCTAGGTTACAACATAATAAAGAAGAAAAACTTGACAGTAAATAGTAAAGCTTGGTAATAAGTAAATGTCGTGCATCACTGGGTGTTACGTATATATATTAGTTATTAATCAAAATATTTTCATGCAGTGAAATTAGATACAAGAAAAATTAGATAAATAAAATCAAATAAAATAACTTATAATTATAATTATTAGTTATTAATAATTAAATTTTCCTATAGCAAAAATAATTCTAGATCTATGAAGCTCTTAGAGTGATCAAATCTCTATAAATGCATACTTTTTCTCACATTTTTCACTAAAAAAATAGGTTTTCATCTCTAGATATTTTATCATTCTCCTTGCTTAATAGATCGAGATTTAAGCTACATCTTGGCTACTTTAAAAGTGTAACATATCCACACACAATTCTAACATAAAACTAACATAAAATGAATTAATCAAAATAAATCACATGTACATTTAAAATGAAATGCATTAATCCATTCCATCATAATTATTATTGATGTTTCAAGGTTATGCCTATGATCTCATTCTAGGTATTTTAGACATCAGCGAAATATTGAAATTATAACAATACAAAACAAATACAATAGGGTAAGCCTTATTGAGAGTTGTCATTTAATTGATGACTTCATTGTCAACATTGTAGCATATCTAAGCACTCCTTACCCTTAAGTTTCTCATCTGTTCACTCTTCACGAATTTGTTGCCGAGGTTATTCTCCTTATTCCACTAGCATTACGCCTGGCTTCTGGCACTGTCCTTGACTGGGGCCATCTTTCAATAGATCGATGCTTTATGGGGTTTGTGTTATGTGGGGATTTGGGCAAAGGTTTAAGGGGTTTGTCACCCGTGAACCTTGGCATATTATTTTTCCTCTTACTTCTCGCTGTGAGGACCTCTCTGCAACTTGCTCTTCTTCATAGCTATTATTTGGCTCGGAAGTAGCACAAAAATTCATGGCTACATTTCAATTTGCACATGAGATAATAATATTGATGTTTCTATTGGTTTCTACATAAACTTATTGTTATTTTCTCCTAATCTACTAGTTTGATTCTAGGGTGCTTGGTTGTTCCATTGTTACTAAGGTTCGAGTCCTTCCATAGTATGGTCCCATGGTGGCTACATTATTGTATGATCTTGGATTCCTTGAGGGTTAGGAGTTCTCCTAAAATCCGATGAGTTATCATTCAACTTCTCGTCTACTCAGAAGAGGAGTCTCATCTCTCCAATTCGTTTATCTGCTTTCCCTGGGTTATCTATGTAGGCTTCCCTTCTTAGGCAGTTGAAAATTTTAATGGTTGCACCCAACAAACCAGACGGTCTTCTTTTTTATCATGATTAGTTGGGTTTCCTTGTGGAAATGTCCCTTGGTTTCCTGGATTTGATCATCTACAGTTTCAGCTTCTAAAATGAACTTTGATAGTGGGTCATAGATGGTTTCCTCTATGTTTGTTTACGGCTCGCACTTGATCCTTATGACTCTGTAATTTTGTAATTATGGAATTATAATGCATGTAGTTTATGCTTGGTTTGAAGCAAAAGGGTTTAAGCCCTCCAGCAGTTTTATTTTATTCACAAACCCTTGCATGAAAGTTGTGGTTTTTCCCTTGTTTGGTTTCCTTTCTCTCTTGTGTTTCAAAGCTATATACTCCCAGCGTTAATGTTATTGTTGTTGTTCATAATGATATGTAGCGTGTCATCACATATTAGTTTCAATACTTCTATGGGTTAATTTTTGGAAGAAGTTTATTCAAATGTTGAATTGTCTCTTGCTTAAAGAATGATTTTGACTTGGTTTGCGTTATAAGTTTTTCACCCTTGTTGTAAATAATTTTGCATTACTTTAAGGAATGGTTACACATTGTAGAAGATTAAATGGGTTCGAGGAGGGGACTGGTTCAACGCTGCCTACCTTTGTTTGGGCTGAGACCTAACCCCATATTGTAAATGTGATTCTTCTTTACATTGACTTACTGGAGGTATGGTGAATACGTTTATTGTCTATAGAGTTTTCTTTTTGAAAGTTATGTCCTCTCAGTTACTTATGATCTTGTGATTTAATTGCTCTACTATTGCCATAGGTGTCTTCTTATGCAACTTATATGTTTCGATGGCGAATATATTTGTTGCTTTCTCATGTTGATTCCTAGACAATCACATGTTAACCTACAACACTAGTGATATGATTTACCCTTCTACACCTGTAATAGTTACCAATGTATGATATACAAGGTCCAATAAAAATTAGGCATGCACAAATATATCTCAGCGTTATATATATTCCTTTATTTAACTAATTTACTGCACTTGTAACAACTTACTTAGACTGATGATATACATAGTTTCAGACCTAAGTATAATCCGGTAGATGCATAAATTAACCTATCGTGAATGAATAAATCACTTATCTAAATGTAAAAGTTATTTAGTAGAAACGTTATCCAAGAGTTCAGTCTCCTTTGCATCTCAACCCCGAGCCAATGAACCTTTCAGTTAGCCTTTTCAACTATTCGATCACTACTGACATAGTTTTCAAAGAAGTCTCACTGACTGTTCATCTCCAAGATTTTCCCCATAAACCTTTCTCTTATTTCTTTTTTCCTCCCCCCAACTCAGGAGTTTTGTTTCCATTTTCTTCCTTCAGGAAGACAATTTTTTTTCAGCTAGATAACTACCTCATAACCATTGCTAACTTCTGAATGGGAATCCTCATAGCACCAATTTTGTAGGATTTAACCCCGTACAGAAATTACCTGCATAAAAATTCTAAAACACAGAAAATAAACAATGCGAGAGCATAACACATAAAACACATATACACAGAGATTTTCTCCTGGATCCCAAAACCGGGACTACCAGCTTGATTTTTCATTATTGTTCCTTTCAATGTTATAATACATATTTATACATGCCGAAGCATCCAATACCATGGACCGAAAAACCATCGCGTCCAATACCATGGACCGAAAAACCATCGTGTCCAATACCATGGACTGAAAACCATCGCATCCAAAACACATGTGCTAAAACCATGCACAAAACCATAGGTGGGTCTGCCCAACCTAACATAGGGTCCAAAACCAAAATTTTCAGGGGCACTGCCCTAGACCCCATAAAGTGGGGTTACGGGTACACCTCAAACCCCCTCTGACCTCCCCCCCTCTGACCCCTGGTTAACCACGTGGGCTAGTTGTGGAAAGAATATAACAAAACCCAAAATTCTCCCACTTGTTGTTTTCTTTCCACAGGGGGCCACAAGAGAGCTTAGTCATTTATCCAGCCCTGTAATGCCCATTGTTTCTCTACACTAAGAGAACTTCCCAGAGCTCACAAATTTTTTCAATGCAGCTGCAGTATTCTTCAAAGTGTCCACCATTACCAGCAACACCTTTTTGTCTTCTATCATATCCCTCACAAAGAGATACTGAACATCAATGTGCTTTGTCTTTGAATGATATGCGGGGTTTTTTGCCAAGAAAATTGCACTTTGGCTGTCACAGTCTATCCTTATAGCTTCCAATACTAACCCCATACTTGAACAAAATCTCTGCAACCAAACTGCTTCCTTTCTTGCATTAGTGGTTGCCATGTATTCTGTATCTGTAGTTGATAGTGCCCGTACAAATTGTTTCTTACTCATCCAACTAATTTCATCTCCAAATAGGTTAAACACATACCCAGTTGTAGATCTTCTCTGATCCATATCTCCAGCCCATTCTGCATCAACAAAGCCACGAATATCCAAGACTCTGTCCAATCCTGGTTTTCCTTGATAGCACAAACCATAATCACTAGTGCCATGCAAATACCTGAAAGCCCGCTTCACTGCTGTCCAATGCTCCGTTCTTGGTTTTGACATAAACCTACTCAATACTCCCACTGCTTGTGCAATGTCTGGTCTAGTATAGACCATTGCATACATCAGGCTACCGACTGCACTTGCATATGGAACGCGGGACACGTCCTCTTCCTCTTCTTGTGTCTTGGGAAACTGTTCAAAAAATAACCTCACACCTACAGGAATAGGAACCTTCACCGGTTTACTATCCTAAATATTAAACCTCTGCAGTATTGTCACGACATACTTCCTCTGGTTTAACCAGAGATTCCTCTTTGCCTGATCTCTTTTAATTTCCATGCCTAAAATATAATTTGCAGCACCAAGATCTTTCATGTCGAATTTGGAGGACAATTGAGTCTTCAAATCCTGGATAATTTCTTTGTCATTTCCAACCAGCAACATATCATCCACATACAAGACTAGATAAATAACACGGTCACCAATTAATTTAAAATACACACCGTGATCTGCTTTTCTTCTGGTGAAGCCAAGTCCCCGTATAAATGTATCAAATTTTTGATACCACATCCTTGTTGACTGTTTTAACCCATACAGAGACTTATTTAACTTGCATACTAGTTCTTTCTTACCCTTCACCGCAAAGCCTTCAGGTTGCTTCATGTAGATTTCCTCTTCCAGATCCTCGTGAAGAAATGTTGTCTTTACATCCATCTATTCTACCTCAAAATCAAAAGCAGCATCAACAGATAAAAGTAATCTAATAGAAGTTACCTTGGCAACAGCAGAAAAAATATCACCAAAATCAATTCCCGGCACCTCGGAATAACCTTTTGCTACCAACCAAGAGGGTTTCTTACCAATCCATACCTCTTGTGGAGTCTCCAACGTTGATGCAGGTGAACTATTGACTAGGTAACATGCAGTATCCACTGCCTCTACCCAGAATTCCTGTCCTAACCTGGCACCACTGAGCATGCTTCTTGCCCTTTCCATCAACGTCTTGTTCATTCTTTCTGCAACTCCATTTTGCTGAGGTGTATATGGAGTAGTCTTCTGCTGTGATATACCACACTTCTTACAGAATTCTTCAAATTCCTTGCTACAAAACTCTCCACCATTATCTGTCCTTCTCACCTTTATCTTCTTCTCTGTCTGGTTTTCTACTAGAGCCTTAAATTCTTTAAACCTGTCAAAGACTTCAGATTTCTTCTTAAGGAAATATATCCATGTATTCCTTGAGAAGTCACCTATAAATGATACACAATACATAGACTTATCAAGTGATGGAACCCTCATAGGTCCAAACACATCACTTTGCACAAGATCTAATATTTGTTTCACCCTCTTACCACCAGAGGGGAAACTCACCCAACTCTACTTCCCATATACACAATTTTCACAGAAATCAAATCCAAAGAGATATTACTCATACCTTCTACCATACCTTTACCATGAAGTATTCGAAGGCCCTTCTCTCCAATATGTCCAAACCTTTGATGCCACGGCATGTTCTTCTCTCCAGAGACCACTAGATTTTCTGCTCCACTTTCAGGAACCATAGAACTATTGCACCCATCAATAATAGTGCTACCTTGTAGCTTGTACAGAGTTCCAGTCCAAAATCCCCGCATCAATACTAGTGCTCCGTGAACCATTTTGCAGGTATCCTTCTCGAACATTATTTTTACACCTGCATCATCCAGCTTGCTTACAGAAATCAGATTTCTGGCTAATACAAGAATATGTAGAATACCTAGAAGCTTTCTAACCCTTCCACCTTGAAAATTCAACTTTAATTTTCCGAGACCAATGATTCTAGCCTTCCTATCATCCCCCAAGAAGACATCACCACCATTATATTTCTCATACTCGCAGAACCACTCTCTATGGGGAGTGAAGTGAAAGGATGCACCTAAGACAATCAACCATGCCTCATGATCTACATGTGTACTTGAAGAAGCAAAGTACACATCCCCACCTTCATTTGAGGTGGTTTTCACCTCTACAGAAAGAGCCTCATTAGATCCCTTTCCTTTGTTAGGAGCTTTATATTTACAGTCCCTTTTAAAGTGGCCTTCCTTTCCGCATTTCTAGCACACCACCTTTATAGTTTTTCCTGGAGATTTATATCTCCCTCTAGATTTAGATCTCCCACTTGATGACTTTTTTTTTTTTTTTCTGTTCTGGGAACGTCCTCGTATAGACAAGGCATCACCATTCTGGCTCTCCATATTTTTCTATCACATCTCCTCCGTCAGCAAGGCTGAGACTATTTCATCAAACTGCAAGGCAGTTGCATTTCTACCTATTGCAATAACTAGACTATCCCACGAATCTAGTAGAGAACACATCAAACTGATGCACTTATCTTCATCTAAAATTTTAATATCAACAGATGCTAACTGACTTACAACAGTATGAAATGCATTCAGATGCTCTGTCACTGAGTCTCCATCTTTCATTCTCAGGTTATACAGCTTTTTCCACAGGAATAGTTTACTCACCAAAGACTTAGATTGGTACAAAGTCCCTAACTTGTCCCACAAAGCCTTCACCGTAGCTTCCCATGATACATTTAGCAATAATAAATCTGATACACACAACCGTGTTGTGCTCTTTTCCTTCCAATATAACTTCTTCCATTCTTCATCGAACACTCCCATTGGTTTAGTACCCGAATCTACCACAATCCACTGATCTTTATCCACCAACAGATCCTCCATCTGTAGTTTCCACAACTCAAAACTTTGACCATTAAATTTCTCGATCTCTATCTTTCCACTACTCACCATCTTATTTCACCACTAGAATTGATCTCGCAGATCTCCTACTGAACATAGTGTACCACAGGCCGGAGCGAAACCCCTCAGCAACAAAGGCGTCCCCTTGAAGCCAAAACTGTTCTGATACCAAATGTAGGTTTTAACCCCATACAGAAATTACCTGCATACAAATTCTAAAACACATAAATTAAACAATGCGATAGCATAACACATAAAACACATATATACAGAGATTTTCCCGTGGATTCGAAAACTAGGACTACCAGCTTGATTTTTCATTATTGTTCCTTTCAATGTTATAATACATATTTATACATGCCGAAGCATCCAATACCATGGACCGAAAGACCATCGTGTCCAATACCATGGACCGAAAACGATTTCATCCAAAAAACAAGTGTGAAAATCATGCACAAAACCATAGGTGGGTCCCCCCAGCCTAACATAGGGTCCAAAACCAAAATTTTTTGGGGTGCTGCCCGAGACCCCATAAAGTGGGGTGACGGGTACACCTCAAACCCCTTGTGACCTCCCCCCCTCTGACCCCCGGTTAACTATGTGGGCTAGTCATGGAAAGAATATAACACAACCCAACAAATTTTCCTCTTCAAAATATGTAATTAATTTAATAGTTTTTATACTTAAATAGCTAATGTTTATTGATCACATTTTTAACCAATATTCAAAATAAATTCATTATAAATATCTTCCACTTGTCTCACTAGGGAAAAAGGTCTTATCATAATAACTTTAAATGTCGAGAACATAAATCCATGCAATAAATAAACTTTTACCTACCCTAGTAAATAAATTTCTACTTGTACTAGCAAGGGATATTACATCTCCCCCCCCTCCCCCTCCAGGTAAACATCGTCTTGATGTTTTCAGGTCTAAATATTTTTCATGTGTTCCTCATTTTCCCAGGTAGCCTCTTCAGGTCCAAAATGTTTCCACTCTACCTTAATTTGGATTATAACTTGCTTATGAAACATTACTTCTTTCCTATCTAAGATACACAAGGGTTCGATTAGGAACTCGTCGTCCAGTTCTACCTGAGAACAAGATTATCAGTATCATCACTTTATCAATATAAACTCATAGAGAAAGAAAAGAATAGGATAGTAACATAATTTATTCATCATCTAACTATATATATTTCCAGTAAATAACATGCTTAGGGTATATACATATTTCTTGATTAAGGAAACATGGGAACACATTGTGAACCTAAATATGGCCAGGTAGGTCCAACTGGTAAGCTACCAGTCCCACTCGTACAAGAATCTGGAAAGGCCCACAGAATCACTGGGCTAGTTTTGCAAAACTTCCCCATCGTAAGGTACTCCTTTTTGGTTTAACTCGTACATAGACATGATCACCAACTTAGAATTCTCGATAACTACATCTTTTGTCCGCATAACGCTTTTGCCTATCTTGGGTTGCCTTTAAATTTTCCCTCACTTTCTTCATTGTCAACTCCATTTCCTTAAGAATCTCATGTCCTAATATCAGTTCTTCCTCTAGACCACACCAATTAATAGGTGTCTTACACCTGCACCCATACAATACCTCGAAGGGGCTCATCTTAAGGGATTATTGATAACTGTTGTTGTAGGAAAATTCTAGATGATGAAGATAATCCTCCCATTTTCTAGACTATTGCATAACGTACATATGCAACATGTCTTCCACAACTTAATTCACCCTTTTTCTACTTGTCTGTTTGAGGGTGATACACAATGATAAATTGTATCTGTTTCCCTAATCCAATGAACAATGCTTTCCAAAAGGCAGAGGTAATTTTCACATCTCTATTTGATATTACTACCATAGGGATACCATGCAATCTGAAAATTTCTCACATGAATATATCAACTATCTAAATTGTTTTCTAGGTAGATTGCACCGGTATAGAGTGTGCAAATTTACTCAGCTTATCAACTAATGATAGAATAATTTTTCCTCTTTGATTTCAGTAGACCAGTGATAAAGTCTAATGTAATAATTTCCCATTTCCAGTCAAGAATGGGTAAAGGGTGTAGTAACCCTGTAGGATATTGATGTTTTGTTTTCACTTGCTGGAATTCTAGACATTTAGCCAGATATGTTGGCACCTCCTTCTTCTTATAGATCATTTTTTAAAGCAATAATAACCTTATGGTACCCAAGATGTGCTACATAAGGGAACTTATGGTATTCATCCAGAATATTTTTTTTTTTATACTTTCCTGGTTAGGCACATAAAATATGTTTTTAAAAAACAATAAGCCATTCTTATCCATGTCATAACCGAGTCCTTTATCTTGAATATTTGATTTTTGTGCCCTCTGCCACAATAATTGGTTTGAGGGATCTCGTAATGAAACTTCATTAATTAACTCTTTAAAATCAATTTTTACCTCACTAAGTGAAACCTCGTATACACAATGAAATTTCCTACTTAAGGCATCTGCTATCCGGTTTTCCTTGCCTTTAAGCTGTCTAATATCAAAATCAAATTCACTTAAAAAGGAATTCCATCACACTTGGCACGAGTTTAGAGTTGATTGTTTGAATTAATTTGTGAGACTATTGTGGTCTATTAACAACATAACATTTTTCCCGACAATTAGTGTCGCCACACTTTTAGGGCATGAACTACAATTGTCAATTCTAAATTGTAAGATGAATAATTTTGTTCATGCTCCTTAAGCTTTCAGGATTCATAAGCCACTACCTAAGTATCTTGCATTAATACTCCTCCAACTCCCTCATTACTTGCATCTGTGCAGACCACAAAATCTCGTTCTAGGTTTTCCACCCACAAGATTGGAGCGGTGGCAAGGAGATGTTTCAGTTTATCAAAGCTACTTTGACATTTTTGTGACCACCGAAATACTTTCCCCTTTTTCTGCAAAGAGGTAATATCGTAGGATACTCTATATAATCCTTTAATGAAACGACGGTAATAACTCGCTAACCCCATAAAAGATCTAATATCGGCCATGATTCATGGAATTGGCCACTCCATTAAGGTTTTAATCTTTTCGGGATCAACCGTTTTCCCTTCTTCAGTAATGATGTGTCCCAAATAATGAATTTTATTTTTTAAGAAGTCACACTTTCTATACTTAGTGTATAGTTGGTGTTCCCGCAGAGTTTGTAACACAGTTTATAAATTCTCCTAATGTTCCTCCATATTCTTTGAGTAAATGAGAATATTGTCAATGAAAATTAAGACAAACTTTTCTAAATATGGATGGGAATTACTATTCATCAGATACATAAATGTTGTGGGGGAATTTGTAAGTCCAAGTGGTAATATGACAAACTCATAATGACCGTAACGAGTCTTGAAAGCCATATTACATATATCTTCATCTTTTATTCGAATCTGATGGTATTTTGAATTTAAGTCGATTTTTGAAAACATGGTGGTTGCCCTCACCTGATCGAAAAGGTCATATACCCGGGGTAAATGATATTTTTTCTTTACATTCAGCTTGTTTAATTGAGAATCAATATAGAGTCGAAAATTTCCATCCTTCGTCCTTACGAAGAGTATTGGGCCCCCCAAGGTCATACACTAGGATGGATATATTTTTTATCCATCAGCTCTTGAAGCTCCATTTTTTATTCTGTCAATTCCGGTACACTCATATGGTAAGGGGCCCAAGGATTTGGAGCATATTCATGGATTAACTCTATGGTAAAGTCAATATCTCTTTTTGGGGGTAATCCAAGGATCTCTTTAGGAAAAACATCAAGAAATTTCTATACTAAAGGTATATTTTCCAATGCCACAATTTTATCTTTTGAATTGGTGTATCCTACTTGTATGGCCTAAATATGACACCCCTTCCTAAAGAATTTCCCTAATCGAGTAGCAGTAATAGGCCTTAACTATTGAAAATCTGTGATAGGTTAACCTGATAATGCAATATAAATCAAAGCAGAATATTATAACCTGCTTCTACTATCAATTTGTGGAAGCTTAAAGATCGAGCTAAACAATATAACCAGAAGAAGAAGAATCAATGGCACAATACACATGAAAATACTTTGGGGAAAGCCTTAGCTAAAGACCCCACACTATTGTATTATCATACATGGTGGAAATACATAGGAATTATACAAAGCCTTAGCTCTCACAGTTAGCTAGCTCTCAGTACAATCCTCACAGATGCTCACAGGTAATCTTGGCTTCTCTCCAGCCTTCCTCTCTACCCTCCAAGCTCCTATTTCCTTGTGTTGTTCCTTGTGGATGATTAGCCTATTACCAAGTGGAAAAACAAGCCTTCAAAATTGCACAATCCTCAACGATTAATCCTTGACTGCATGCATGAGTTTTCTCCATGAAAAAACACATGCAGCTAATTGTACACTGTCCTTGAACATTAATCTCAACTGTATCTTTCTCAGAATAGACATTCATGAGTTTCTGATGAGGAAATCTTCAGTTAACTGGAGTAGCACTAGTTGAGTGCATTAATGCATCAACTGATTGTTAACTCACTATTAGTTCCTCAAACAGTTTGGAACTAATTTAAACTAGACTTAACTCAGTAAACTGAGTTAACTAATTATGACTCAAATATAACTCAATCTTATCTCCTTAATTTAAGGGATAACTCTTGCATGACTTCAGAAATACTTCTAACTTGAATTTCTCCAACTAATTAATTTAAAATTAATTAATTAATTAATTATTTCCAAGTAGCTGTTAAGACTAAATTCAATTTTAATTCACAATTTAATTCAAGGACAAATTAAATTGGAATATTCTTGTTGCCATATTTCAACACTTCCTCTCAACAAGAAAGGGATTATCTGCCACCCCGATCCTGTCTCTATGGAACTCGAATTTACACTTTGACAATGCCTTTGTCAAAATGTCAGCATCTTGCTCCTTTGTCGAAATACACTGCAGCAACATGATCCTCTCGACCTATGAAAAGCCATGGGCAATAAATCTTGCCTTATGCTTCTCCATACTACCATTAGCAGCTTCATTTACCTTGGAAATCCAATGAGAACTCACAACTGACTTGTTCTTTGGTCTTCGAACCACGTCCCGAACACTGTTACGAACTAAGGAGTCATACTCCTCCACCATATCATCAACCCAAATAGGCTGTTGCATTGCTTCCTCAAAGGAAGATGGCTCGGTCTCAACACATTCCCCAACAAGGGCCATGTATCCAGTGTACCTCTCGGGTGACCTCCTCTGTTTGCGTTGAGAAGATGGTGCTCCCACATTCTCTCTCGCATCCTCCAACAATCTGTCAGCTTCTCTTGTGTGTTTTTTAGGATATTCCGACACATAGGAAATAGTTAAATGTAACTTGGTCTGCTGTAGAGTTAGGCAAAGTGTGTTTCTTTACTATGTACTTTTATAACTTACAATCCGACGGTCACGATATTTAGTGATCCGATGGTTCATTCTCTCCTCGATATTACCGACACTTGATTTGTGGCTTAACACCCGATTGGTCCATGATCTATATTTAAAGAGCATGGAGGGTCATTTGTAGGGTAACCATTCATGAGAGAAGCTTACGTAAATTTTCATTCTTTTATTAATAAATTACCTGAAGTGGCCATGTTGGCTCAAGCTGTGGAATGTTTCCCTCTTTGAGGGTTTTAACCACGTCAAGAATATTGTTGCAATGATCTGTGATTTGTTTGTAAGTGGTTTCCTTTCGTGTTCTGTCTTAGGAACTTACCCTGTAAATTCCTACATGGTGTCAGAGCTATTTTAGGGCCACATCCATTAGTGATCCAAATCTGAAGCCGATAAAACTGCATCTGACTATTGTTTCCTAGATCTATTGTTACTGACTACTTTCGGGCCGAGAGGACTACTCTATTGTGTTAGGAGCATCTGTTCCAGTGAGGAACCCCTTTCGTTTGATGCGAAAAGGTTTCCGGTAGCCCTAGCTACGTCATTTTTAAGATCTGGAGGTATACAGTGTTTATTTGCAGTTTTTAGTTATTTTCTCTTTATTTATTTCGGTTTATTTAGCTCTTTTTTTTTATTACCAGATCTATACTTTTCATTTCTGCGTATGCTCTTTGCCCCACAACTCTGTGTGATCTAGGCAAATCAAAAATAGAAAGGAAGGATTTTTCTCATGTGTATGCTCTTTTCCACTACGCCTTAGTGTGATCTCAAAAAATCAGAAACATTGAGGAAAATATTTAGTTTCTAGCTAAAGCTAACTTCAAGCTGTAAGGTTTGTTTTTATTGTATGTATGTGTTGGGTTTTGTTTTTTTTGTTTTGTAGCCAAAAAATAGTGTTCGCAAGTAAGCACGCACCCCAAAGCTTCAGTGACTAAAAGCAAAAGCAAAAAACAAAAAAAAAACAAAAAACGAAAAAAAAAACCCTTCCTCATTTCCAAAAATTACTAACCTTTTAATCTATCTCACTTGGTCCAAAGCTACTTTATGAGAATAGAGGTCTTGAGTTCAAGTCTTTATTTTTTTTGAGCTAATTAGATTATGTTTGGAAAGGGGGAATTTTTTTTTTAAATATAACATTATCATTCATTTCCGTACATTCACGCACTTCGCTGACATCTTCAACAACTTTTCTTCAAAAAGCCATAACTTCTTCATCCGGAAGCCGTTTTTAGAGCTATTTTTTTTAATCAGCTTATTTTTTTGAGATCTTTCCATTGGAGCATTTAGTTTCAGCATCTACAGCTTCAATTTTTTTTAAAATGGAAAGTCCATGCCAAGTTATTCTTGACAGCACCAACTACTTCCAATGGTGGTCCTACATTGTGGATCTACTTAGAAGTAAAGTTCTTTACAGAATAGCCTCAGGCCAAGAAACCAAATCTCAAGATAAAGAGGCAGCCAAATGGGAAAATAGGAAAGACCAAACACGTGGGTTGATAGGGATGTCTATTTCTCCAGACCTTAGATTCCCTATCGTAGAACTTGATTCTCCTAATGAAGCAATGAAATAGCTCACTAAAGTGTTTGGAATTCAAAATGAAATTAGAACCCATCAACTCGAAAATGAGTTGCTTACATTGGACCCCAATAATTTTTCTTCCATTGAATATTTTTTTTCCAAGTTTAAGACCCTTAGACTTCTCTTGGAAGGTGTTAAGGTTAAGAAAGTAGATGGCAACCTTATCTATTCCATTCTTACTAAGTTGGGACCAACCTACTCTGTGTTGAAGTCTACAAGTCCCCTTCCTTTGATGCCTTTTGTGATTATTTAATAAGAGAACAAGAAAAACTCTTACATCTTGGTCTTCTTAATCTTAGAAACTCTTCTAAGAAAGCCTTAACCTCCTAGTAGTGACCAAATTCAAAGAATCCTAAGAAGTCATATCCTAAAAAGAATGATCCTAAACCAAGCAAGGGTCCTAAGCCATTTCAGTCTCAAAATGAAAAATCATTTCAACAAAATGATAAGGAAAATAAAGACAAAGGGAAGAAGACTAATAGACATTGCCACTTTTGTAATCAATATGGCCACTTAGAATCCAAATGATTTAAGAAGATGGAAGCCTTAGAAGCAACAATGAAGAAGCATAACATCCATTTGGAGCACTCAACAACTTCAACTTCATCTTCAGGAATAACACTTTCTGCATGTGGTTGTCAAGCATCTCGGTTTGGATATGCACTAAATGTATCTTCTTCTTCTCATTCTCATGAGTGGCTCATTGATTCTAGAGCTTCTTATCACATGGCCAAAAACAAAGCCATGTTTTCTTCTTTAAATGATTGTAACACCAAAAATATATATGTTGGTGATGATAGATCTCTTAGTGTTGTAGGGATTGGAACTGTTCATATAGACAATGGTCAATTCAATGATGTATTATGTGTTCCAACCTTATCCTACAACCTTCTATCTGTATATCAGACAACTCATTCAAGTGAATGTAAAATCATTGAATTTTCACCTCACGATGTTGTAATTAAGGACCTAAGATATCCTAGATAGATTTTAGCTACTGGCATTGCTAATGATTCTACAAGGTTGTATAAGTTTAACAACTTTGGGTCATCAAATCTTCCCTCGGTATTTGTTTCTCATAATGATGAAGTGAGCAAACTTTGGCATGAGCAATTTGGTCACTTGAACTATTGCTCCCTTTAGAATCTATGTAAAGAAAATATGGTGACAGGTCTTCCAATGGTATCTTGCAGAGATTGCGTTTGTTCCGGATGTGTACTCGGAAAACATCATCGGGATAGTTTTGAAAAACGTGCCTCTTGGAATGCCTCAGCCCCTTTACAGCTTGTGCATAGTGATTTATGTTCTCCACTACCAATTGTCTCATTCTCTGGCTACAAGTATTTCTTAACTTTCATTGATGATTTCTTCAGACGCACTTGGGTATACTTCTTAAAACTCAAGAGTGAAGTATTTAACATGTTCTTGGCCTTTAAGGCCTTTGTTGAAAAACAATCTGGACATCAAATTCTTAAGCTAAGATCTGATAATGGTAGAGAATATGTTAACAACAAATTCATCAACTTTTGCACTAAGAATGGAATTCAAATGCAACATATTGTTCCATATACTCCACAACAAAATGGTGTAGTTGAAAGGAAGACTCGCACCTTAAAGGAAATGGCTAATTGTATGCTTCAATCTAAAGGACTTAGTCTTAATTTTTGGGCAGAAGCAATTAACTATGCAAATTACATAATAAATCACACTCCTACTAAGGTTTTAAAGAATATCACTCCAGAAGAAGTATGGAGCTCAATTAAACAAGATGGAAGTCACTTTTGTGTTTTTGGAAGTGCAGCATGGGCCCATATTCCAGATGGGAAACATAAAGCTTTAGAACCTAAGAGTGAAAAATGTATTTTTGTTGGATATTTTGAAGATGTCAAAGGATACAGACTTATTCCACTTAAGTCCAAAAATTTTATCATTAGAAGAGATGTAAAGTTTACTGAAAATATATCGGCCTACGAGCCTAGTTTGATGGATGTGCCACCTCTCTCTATCCCTTCTAGTTTTGAAAATATTTATTCTTCAAATGATGACAGTGAGGATGAAAATCCTCCCCCACCTTCTCAAGATCCTCCTTCAGCTCCTCAACTTCCAAAATGGGTCCATGCTACTCGGGATGCAGCAGGTAATCTTGCCAGTGATCCTACAGATCAGCGACGAACACGTTCTCAATTCAATAGAGCCTCTTCTTTACCAGCTCAAGCTTCAGCTAATTATGATCCTGACAACTTTGCAGAAGCTTCAGGCCATCCAAATTGGGACGCAACTATGAATGAAGAATATCATTCATTATTGGCAAATGATACATGGGATTTTGTTCCTCTACCAAAGGGACAAAAACTTCTTAGATGCAAATGGGTTTACAGAACCAAGTATGGACTAGATGGAAAAGTTGATAAACATAAAGCTCGTCTTGTTGCTAAGGGTTTTTCACAAGTTGAAGGCATTGACTATACTAAAACCTTCTCTCCTATTCCCAAAATGAACTCTATCCGCCTTTTTCTTTCCCTTGCTGCCTCTTTCAAATGGGAAGTCCATCAGATGGATGTTAAATCTACCTTCTAGCATAGGGACTTTCATGAAGAAATCTATAAGGAAAAACCTATTGGCTTTGTACAAACAGACTCTAGTCTTGTATGTCGGCTTAAGAAATCTCTTTATGGTCTCAAGAAAGCCCCTCAGGCTTGGTATGCCAAAATGGATAGCTTTCTTTTAGAAACTGGATTTTCTAGGTGTCATTCTGACAATACTGTCTACACCAAGAAAGTGGGCAAGTCTCTTATGATTCATATTATTTATGTTGATGATCTTATCCTTACTGGTAGTGATGCCAACCTCATAAACCATGTGAAGTCCAACCTTAAAAAGAAGTTTGAAATGAAAGACACAGGACACTTGCATTATTTTCTTGGTCTTCAAGTCTTGCAATCCAAGGAAGGTATTTCCCTTTCCCAGTCCAGGTATGCCTATGATCTTCTACGCCATTTTCACATGGAAGACTGTAAGCCAGCCCCTTCTCCCTTTCAGTCTAGAGCCAAACTTTCAGTCACCTGTACTTCCCCTGAAGTTGATGCTACCTTATACCGTCAACTTGTAGGAAAACTTTTGTATCTGACCCATACCCATCCTGACCTTTCCTTTGTTGTTGGCCTTATTGCTCGGTTTATGCAAAACCCACATGAAAGTCATTGGAAAAAAGCTAAAAGAATAATTCATTATGTTCGAGGTACAGTTCAGTTTGGGATTCATTACAGTGCAGAATCATCTCCTCTATTGGTTGGTTTCACTAATTCCAATTGGGCTGGTGACCCTGATGATCGGAAGTCTACCACAGGTTATGTCTTCACTCTTGGTTCTAGACCTATTAGATGGGCTTGCAAGAAACAACGTTCCATTTCTCTTTCTTCAGTAGAAGAAGAATATCGTGGTGTCGTAGAAGCTAGTAAGGAAGCCTTGTGACTTCATCAAATCCTGTCAAAGTTTGGCTTTTAGCAGCAGCATCAGACTACATTTTGGTGTGATAATCAAAGTGTCATTCAACTATGTAAAGATCCAGTCCAACATCAGCGCAGAAAACACATTAAACTGCACATGCACTTCATCAGAAATCTCATTCATGACCATGTTCTTGAAGTGCAATATTGTTCAACAGACAATCAAGTTGCAGACATCTTTACAAAGGCTCTTAGAGAGGCAAAGTTTGCTAAACTTTGATTTATGGTTGGAGTTCAGGAAGTTATCACTAAGGGGGAATAGGATCTAATGCCTCCTCCTTCTCCTATTGTGTCAGATTTCTACATCCTTCAATCCTATCCCAAGTTTTTCTTAAGGGGGGATGTTAGAATATTCCGACACATAGGAAATAGTTAAGTATAACTTGGTCTAGTGTCGAGTTAGGTAAAGTGTGTTCCTTTACTATGTACTTTTGTATCTTACAATCTGACGGCCACGATATGTAGTGATCCGAAGGTTCATTCTCTCCTCAGTATTACTGACACTTGATCCATGGCTTAATACCCGATTGGTCCATGATCTCTATTTAAAGAGCATGGAGGGTCATTTGTAGGGTAATCGTTCATGAGAGAAGGTTATGTAAATTTTCATTCCTTTATTAATAAATTGCCTGAATTGGCCGTGTTGGCTCAGGCCGTGGACTGTTTCCCTCTTTGAGGGTTTTAACCACATCAAGAATATTGGTGTATTGATGTGTGATCTATTTGTGAGCGGTATCCTTTGGTGTTCTATCTGAGGAACTTACGTTGTAAATTCCTACAACGCTTTTGTCCATCTCTGGAAGACTTTGCTTGAGTGGATGTATCCACTCCTGGAACCTCTGCATACAGCTGCTCCGCATCAGTTTGAGGCTTCTCCTCCTTAGGAACCAAAATTTCCTCCACATCCTGTAGTTGGAGCTCCCTCTCAAGGGAAACTCGCATGGACTTCTGCTCATAAACTTGAGATCTTTGCGAACCACTATCCTTCGACTAGTAGGCAAGTACACCTGATAGTTGTGAGGTGTATCAATGTACCCAACAAATATCTCTAACTCTGTTGTTGGCTGAGGCTTCTTTCGTGCATCCTTTATCACATGGAAATATATCGATGAACCAATGATCTTGAAGTGACCCACATCTAGTCTCTTACAGGAGAAAGCTTCTGCTGGTGTCTTCATCCCAAGTATGTGATGCGGGGTTCTATTTTGTAAATAGACCGCTGTGTTGCATGCCTCAGCCCACAAGTGAAATGGTAGGCCTTGGTAATGCAGCATTGCCCATGCTGCCCCTACAATAGTTTTGTTCTTCCTCTTGGCCACCCCATTTTGCTGTGGGTTATGGGGTGCCATCAACTCTTGTTTAATTCCTTCCGCCACATAGAAGTCCTTAAACTCTTGAGAGTCATATTCTCCACCATTGTCACTTCTCAAGGCCTTGATCTTATTCCCTAACTATTTCTTGACCAAAGCTTTGAACTCACAAAACTTTGTGAAAGTTTGGTCCTTCTTCTGCATGAAATAAATCCAGCATTTACGAGAATAGTCATCAATGAAAATCACATAATACCTTTGCTTCACTGTGGATTCCATTGAGAATGGTCCACAAATATTAGTATGAACTCACTCTAAGATAGCCTCTGCTCGACTGTCTCGGTCATGAAAGGAAGACTTGGTGTACTTCCCCAAGATACAACTTTTGCATGTGTCAACTTACTCAAGTTTACCTTTGGGAAGTCCTGTAGATATTTGCTGCATTATCTTCAAAGCCCCGCGATGCAAATGGCCCAAATGCCTGTGCCACAACTCGCCAATGTCTTGGCTTTGCACCAATTCTTCTTTTGTACTCAATGTTGCACAATCATCTACCTCTAGTTTATAAATATTTTTCACCTGAATCCCTATCCTCATGGTCTGACCCGTGGCTATGTGTCTTAGGAATGCCTTTCCTTTACTAAAGACAACATCGTAGCCTTTGTCCTCTAAGATCGTGACCGATACCAAGTTTTTCTTCAGTACAGGCACATACATCACATCTGTCAAGGTGAGAGGAGCTCCATGCTACCTCTGAAAAGCAATCATGCCCACTTCTGAAACATTATACCTTCCGTCATCACCCATATCTATGCACATCTTGAGGTCTTTCTCCTTCAAGGCACTGAATAAATTTTTATCACCGGTCATGTAGAATGAGGATCCACTATTAAGATTCCCAACACAACCCATCATGGATGACACCATGCATGAGATGAGGGTAAAGTCCATTTCAAACTGAGAGGCTAATGCCTCACCTTCCGATCCTTCCGAGGACCCCTTCTTGGACTTCTTTGATGGGCAATTAGTTGTATAATGTCACATCTTGTGACAATTAAAGAATCTTACTTTAGACATGTCACCCTTCTTTCCTCCATGAGAAGAATTTGATTTGAAATGGGAAGCCTTCCCCTTCCCTTTCCTTGCCTTACTTGCTAAGGCCAGATTTTCTTTATCATCATTCTTGGATGAAGAACCATCTCGTGTGCTCCTCCTAATCTCCTCCTACATAAGATCCGACCATGGTCATTCCTGATATGACAGTATCTCCCTTCCATTCACAGAGTCTTGGTAGCTATTCCAACTCTTTGGAAGGCCCAGGAGAGTGAGGCTCATCATATCATTATCAGAAATAGTTATTCCCACACTGCCAAGCTCATCTCTGCAGCTGGTGAGCTTGTTCAGATATGTGGAAATAGTATCGCCATTCTCCATCTTGATTCTTCGAAGCTTATCCTTGAGCGCCATTTTCCTCTGGCCGCTATTTTTCTGGTAGAGGTCCTTCAATGTCTTCCACATTGAAAATGGAGTATCCTTCCCATGGAGACTCGAGACAATATGGTCTCGAACTCCCTCAAGGATGATCTGTCTCACCTTCGCCACACACTTCTTCCACTCAACCAACTCTTGTGCATTAGTTGAAGCTGGCTTTGGGATTTCTTGAACAATGAATTCCTTCAAGCCATTGTCTTCTAATGCAGCCTCCATTCTATCTTTCCATGCTATGTAATTCGAGCTACCTTCCAAGGCATACTCGAGTCTCAATCCATAGAACGCCATTGGCCAACCTTGAAGTATGATATGAATTCGATTTTCACCTGCAACCCCGAACTTCAAACTTCGAATTCTCTTCTCAGTATATTGTTCACGGCTCAAATACCATGTAGAAAATCTGTGATAGGTTAACCCAATAATGAAATATAAATCAAAGCAGAATACTGTAACATACTTCTACTATCAATTTGTAGAATCTTAAAGATCGAGCTGAACAATATAACCAGAAGAAGAAGAATCGATGGCACAATACACATGAAAATACTTTGGGGAAAGCCTCAGCTAAAGACCCCACACTATTGTATTATCATACATGGTGGAAATACATAGGAATTATGCAAAGCCTTAGCTCTCACAATTAGACAGCTCTCAGTACAATCCTCACAGATTCTCACAGGAAATCTTGGCTTCTCTCCAGCCTTCCTCTCTGCCCTCCAAGCTCCTATTTCCTTGCACTGTTCCTTGTGGATTATTAGCCTATTACCAAGTGGAAAAACAAGCCTTCAAAATTGAGCAATCCTCAACGATGAACCCTTGACTGCATGCATGAGTTTTCTCCATGAGAAAACACATGCTACTGATAGTACATTGTACTTGAACATTAATCTCAACTGGGTCTTTCTCAGAATAGACATGCATGAGTTTTTGATGAGGAAATATTTAGTTAACTGGAGTAGCACTAGTTGAGTGCATTAATGCATCAACTCACTGTTAACTCACTATTAGTTCCTCAAACAGTTTGGAACTAATTAAACTGGACTTAACTTAGTAAACTAAGTTAGCTAATTACAACTCAAAATATAACTCAATCTTATCTCCTTAAAGTAAGAGATAACTCTTGCATGACTTTAGAAAGACTTCTAACTTGAATTTCTCCAACTAATTAATTTAAAATTAATTAATTAATTATTTCCAAGTAGTTGTTAAGACTAAATTCGATTTTAATTCACAATTTAATTCAAGGACAAATTAAATTGGAATATTCTTGTTTCCATATTTCAACATTAACTTCATTGCTCATCAAATTTCTTGGATCCCTTGTCGAACTCCCTCACAGTCTAGATAGCTAATAATTTTTGCTTTACATTTCACAAGAGACCAATGACTCTCAAGATAGTCCATTGCAATGAGGACATCATATGATCTTAGGGGAAAAATATATAAATTTGTTGTAATATATTGTCTTGCAATATTAATAGGAAATTCATCAACTTTAGTCGTTACTCTCCTTTTAGCTGTCGTAGCTAATTGGACTAACCAGGGGTTCTTAAATTTAACAATTTGTAGGTGATAGGTTTCAGCTATTTTGGGGCTTATATAGCTTAGAATAGCTCCGGGATCAATTAAAATGGACACAACATGATAAAAAATATTGCCTTCGAATTCCACCATCGCCTATTAGTATTTAGCTTGAAGATCTTCCAGAGTTGTGTTGATCTTAGGCAAACTCCTTGCTGACTCGCCCACAGTGGATGCTTCTTATACCTGTGCAATCTATTCAAGTTTCTTTTTATAAGGGAAGTTTTTGATACAATGAGTCTGTCCCTGTGGGCTTCACCAGGGGAGCAATAACATAACACATGCATTCATATTGGGGGATATATATTTCGGAAAAAGTGACATAATTTATTGAGCATATAATAGGGGGTAAAGGGTTTTTATATTGGAAACTATAAAAAAATTGAGCTCAAAGTTAATGAAAAAGTATAAAAGGGTACAAAAAATGTTAATGAAAAAATGGATACCTACAATATCTAGTGAAAGTAGGGAATTGGGAAGGCATATTTGGTTCGTATTGGTAGGGGGTTAAATAAGGTGATTTTTAGAGGTATTTTCTAATACGTATTCAAATTAAGGGTATTGTTTAGTATGTCACGAAAGCACGTGTTGTGTCTGAGTTTAATGTAGTGAAGTCCCTGTGGGCTCTCTACATCCCCAATATTGCAATGGGGGTCTGAAAGGCAAGTCTAGTTCAGTTTTAGTTCCAACCTCTATGTTTTTGGATTCTCCCAACATCTTTGTCTTCTGAAACAACTTGCCCAAAGTTTTGTGCTGTTGTTGGTTCCTAGGTGCACTTTTATGAATGCCAAATTTTCCACCTCTATTGTTATTTCCAACCTCTTTCCTTTCTTGTCAGGCCAATTTTTCAAATTATCTCCCTTTCGCTTCATCTGTTGATAGCATATTCTAGCTTTCCTTATTGCTTCATCCATGGTTTTTGGGTGATCAAACTCTATTCGTTCCTTCACGAAGGTAGGTAGACTACTTACAAAACTTTGTACTTTAGCCTTTTCCTCTCTGATGTACAAAACATATCTCAACAATGACATAAACCGAGCCACACATTCATACATTGTTAGTTGTCCCAGTCGTAAATCATGAAATTCTTTAGCCTTTTCATCATAAAATCATTTTGTGAGGTACTTTCTCTTAAAATTCTTTTGAAATTCATCCCAGGTCACCTCCTACTCCTCAATTCCCTGTATTGTTTTTACCTCCTCCCACCACAAGGTGGATTTCCCCTGAAGTTGATAGATAGCGAATTTGGATTTGAGGTGACTATTTTATTCATAGACTTGAAAATATTTGTTCATGTTGGCAATCTAAGCCTCTAGAGCTTCTTTTACCTCACCATAAAAAATCGGTGGTTTAATCTTAATAAATTCCCCCTGCAATTCTGACTTCTGCTTTTTCACTTTCCTATGATCTGAAACATAGTCAAATTCTTCTTCATTGTTAGATCTGTTCCCTTCAATCCTATGGTTATGACTCACTTCTGGAGTGGCTTTGGCCCTCTGCCGATTTTCTTCCTCGTCTCTTGTTCTGTGTTCAGGACTAGGCCTAGCAGTTCAATAATTTTGTCTATTTGAAAGACTCTTTAAAATCTTCTCTTACTCATGCATTAGTCTCTCGTTATCCTCCCAAAGTCAAAGCATCTCAACTTGCAACTATTCAACAGTTTCAAGTAATATATTGTTTGATTCTATTGTTCTGCACCCAACTATACCCACATTTTTGGAGTAGCTCCACGATTCAGTGTGATGTTGGTCGGTGCTGTTGATATTGGTGGAAATTGATGTTCTGCTCCTCTCCTCATCATAATATTGTTTACTTTCTCAGTCTGTACACATCAACACATCACCGTCACTAAGGTTTCCCAATTAAGCCACAATATTGAAACGGTGCTCTGATATCACATGTAACATATTCACACATAATTCTAACATAAAACTAAAATAAAATAAATTAATCAAAAGAAATCACATGCATATATCTCCATCTAAATTGAAATGCATTAGTCCATTCCATTATAATTATTATTAATGTTTCAAGGTTATGCCTATGATCTCGTTCTAGGTACTTTATACTTCAGCGGAATATTCAAATTATAACAATACAAAAGAAATACAATAAAGTAAGGCTTATTGAGAGTTTTCATTTAATTGATGACTGCACTGTCGACATTGTAGCATATCTACATCCAGATACTCCTTACCCTTGTGTTTTCCATCTGTACTTTCTTAAAGGATTTGTTTCCGAGTTGATCCTCCATATTCCACTAGCATTACGCCCGGCTGTTGGCCACTGTCCTTGAATTGGGACATCTGGAAATAGATCAACGCTTTATGGGGTTCAAGCTACGTGGGGATTTGGGTAGAGGGTTAAGGGTTTTGTTGCCCGCGAAGCCTGGGATATTTGTTTTCCTCTTCCTCACCGTGACGACCTCTCTGTAACTCACTCTTCTTCACAGCTACGGTTTGGCTTAGCAGCAACACACCAATTCATGGCTACACTTCAATTTGCAGGTCAGTAATAATACCGATGATTCTAATGGTTGCTGCGTAAATTTATTGTTATTTTTCTCTAAACAAAGGGTTTGATTCTGGGGTGCTTGCAGGTTGTTCCCTGGTTACTCAGGTTCGAGTCCTTCCTCAATATGCTCCCATGGTGGCTACGTTCCGGTCTACGGTCTCGGCTTCCTCGAGGGTTAGGAGTTCTCCTAAAATCTGGTGAGTTATCATTCAACTTCTCGTTTTCTCAGAAGAGGAGTATCATCCCTCCAATCCGTTTATCTGTTTGCTCTCGATTGTCTATGCAGGCCTCCATTCTCGGCCAATTGAAAATTTTAATGGTTGCACCCAACAACCCATATGGTCTTATCGTTTATCGTGATTAGTTCGGTTTTTAGTTTTCTTGTGGAAATGTCCTTTGGTTACCAGGCTTCGGTCATCTACAGTTTAGACTTCTAAAATGAACTTTGATAGTGGGTCATAGAGGGTTTCCTGCGTGTTTGTTTACCACTGGCACTTGAGACAAATTACTCTATAATTTTGTAATGATGGGATTATAATGCATGTATTTTATGCTGAGTTCGAAGTAAAAGGATTTAAACCCTCAAGTTCTGGTTCTTCTCTTGTTTGGTTTGCTTGTGCTCTCGTGTTTCATAGCTAGTCATAGCTTTCATAGCTAGACACTCTCGACAAGATTGTTATTGTTGTTGCTCATAATGATATGTAGCAGGACATCACAGTAGTGTCAATATTTCTATGGGTTAATTTTTGGAAGACGTTTAATCAAATGTTGAATTGTCTCCTGTTTAAAGAATGATTTTGACTCAGTTTGCATTATAAGTTTTTCACCCTTGCTGTAAATAAATTTTCATTACTTTAAGGAACTACTACACATTGTAGAAGATTAAATGGGTTCGAGGAGTATGGGGACTTGTTCAGGGCTGCCTTCTTCTGGCTGGGCTGAGGCCGGCCTAACCTTGAACTGTAAATGTGATTCTTCTTTACATTGAGTGACTGGAGGAATGGTTAATACTTTTACTGTCTATAGCGTTTTCGTTTTCATTGTTTTTTCCTCAGTTACTTATGATCTTTTGTGATTTAGTTGCTCTACTATTGCCATAGGAGCCTTCTTATGCAACTTATATGTTTTGATGGTGAATATAACTGCTCTTCTCTCATATCGATTCCTACACAATCACATGTTAACGTGCAACACTAGTGATATCATTTTGCCTGAATCACATGTTAATGTCCATCACTAGTGACATCATTTACCTTTTTGCACCTGTAACAATTACCAATGTATGATACAGGGTTCAATAAAAATTAAGTGTGTACAGATATATCTCAGCGTTATATACATTTCTTGATTTAACTTACTGCACCTGTAACAACTTACTTAGACTAATGATATACACAGTTTTCAGAACTAATCAGGTACATGCATAACTTAGCCTAGTGTGAAAGAATAAATCACTTATATGAATGTCAAAGTTATTTAGCAGAAAAGTTATTGTTTTCCTCCCGTCCAATACATCAGTTTCTACTGCATCTCACCCCAATCCAGTCAACCATTCAATTAGCATTTTTCAACTATTCGATCACTACCGACATAGTTTTCACAGAAATCTCACCCACTGTTCAACTCCAAGATTTTCCGAAAAAAACCTTTTTCTTCTTTCTTTTTTCCTCCCATACTCAAGAGTTCTGTCCCTTTTACAGTTTCCTTTTATGTAGATAACTACCTCATAAAAATCCGTAATTCATTTAATACGTTTTACACTTAAATAACTGATGGTTATTAATCATATATAAATATTTTCCACTTGTCCCACGAGGGTAGAAAGTCTTATAGTAAATAGAAAGTATTATAGTAAATAGAAAGTATTATAGTAAATAAATTCAAATGTTCCGAACAAAAATTCATGTAGTAAATAAACTTTTACCTGGGCTAGTAAATAAATTTCTACTTGTACTAGCAGGGAGGGAGCAAGGGATATTACAAAAGTATCTACGACTATGTGATAACGTCACCCTAATACTAGGTTGGACCTCACTACTTTGTGATTTATTTTTGTGTTAAAAGTTACTTTGAGTCTATTATGGAAGATGAAATGTTATGGAAGATGAAATGTTATGTTATGTTATTGGTATATGATTTTATTCAAACATTTTGAATTGGTCAAATTATTTAAAAATAAAAAGTTAAATTAAAATAGAAAATTAAGAAACTAATTAATAATTAAAATAAAATTGAAATAAAATAGTCCATTTACTCTCAGATGTTTTTTTAAGGCTCTCTCTCTATATATATATATATATAGTCTAGACCAATCTTAACTTTGTATCTACAACTCTTGAAAGAGATCAAAACCTTTTTTTACTGTTAAAGATATTTGCGCCTCAAGAGATTTAATTATTTTCTGAGTGTGATAGATTTGTAGTTAAGATGGGACTCTAGACTATTCTTATTACAAACTAATTAAGAAAAAATCTCAAAATAAAAAAACAAATACTTTTATTATTATTATTTTCAGGTAATAAAGAAAACCATATTTTTTTTGTTAAATATTTGTGGAAGAGAACTGTGTAATGGATTTTCAATCACCTTTTGGATGGTTACTCCATCTACCATCAATCATCAGAGGCCATAGAATTGATGTGAGTAAGTTGAGTGTTGAATAATCTATTTATTGGATAATAGGAAAAAAGTATTAGCTTATTTATTGGATAATAAGAAATTATTATTATTATTATCCAATTTTAAGGTCATGACTAAGCAAGACACCACATTGGTATAGGAGACCTTCTTATTTGTGGGACAAGGGGAGACACGACATTGGTGCTCGGTGAAGTGGATACCACTGAACTTCATATCACTCGTGAGTTAACAATACACCCCATCGCCATCTATTATATGCCCCAAGTATTAGCCTATTTATTGGATAATAGGAAATACATATCCCTTAGGTCAAGATCAAATCCATAAAAAATATTCAAATGAATTGATAAGAAAATGGGTGTTTAATAAAACATAAGTTAATTAATTTATAATTGACCAAATCTACAAATTGAGAATAAATTGTATTGCCAGATTTTGGTGAATGCAGGTGAAAAACACTCTTTTCGTCCAGAGAATGTTGCATTGCAAAACATTAATAACATCAAAAATATTATTACTTCTAAGTTCAAAGAAAAAATATGGTGTGAGAAAGATTTAGCAGCTAAAAGAAAATTAAGATATTATAAGGAGGTCATCAACCCCACCCTAGAAGATCAAAAGTATCTCTCTGTTTTAACTAGCTCAAAGAAGAAAATTAACATAGCCAAGATTAGAACGAACTCTCATGAGCTCCATAGTGAAACAGATCATTAGGGAGTTCCTAAAACACCATGGATGGAAAGGTTCTAAAGGTTCTGCCATCTCTGTGAGAATACAAACATCGAGGATGAAAATCACTTCCTCTTAGAGTGCCCCACGTACAACCACATTCGAGGATGAAAATCACTTCCTCATGGAGCACCCCACGTACAACCACATTCCTCTTAGAGTGCCCCACGTACAACCACATTCGAGGATGAAAATCACTTCCTCATGGAGTGCCCCACTTACAACCACATTAGATCTCAGTTTCAAAATCTTTGTTGTAATACTGACCTTCCTAGCCTTTTACGATGTCAAAATTACAGTGAGCTCGAGAGGCTTCTCTCCAAGATTTTTGAGCATAGGAATAAAATCTTAAATCAAACTAAATAATTTGTTTCTTTAGGGGACTGATAGACCAAAGTTTTGTCTCAGTGGACATTAACCATCATCATCATATAATAGTAGAAAATAAGAAATAATATATAATAGTAGAAAATAAAAAATAAGGAAAATAACGAATTAGAATAATAGTAATTAAATTAAAGAATGAAACAAGAATATGAATTGCCCATGGGGTTTTGGATTGACGGTGAATGGGTGCATTGTTAAGGCACTCCTTGCAATAATTCATTAGTTTCAAATCCCCGTGGGTGCTTATCTACCAAAAAACCAAGAATACGAATTAAAGTAAGAATAAGAAATAGTTGAAAATTAAAAATAATAGTATAAGAATAATTTTTTTTTAAATAGACTTTTTTAATCTCTTCATAATCTCTTTTGACTTGTCTATGGTATTGCCTTTGCTCTATGAATCCATGGCCTTCCTAGCAACATATTACATCCCAGATTATTATCCATAACCTATAATGGTGTTTTGAAAATTAATATTAAATTAAAAATTTAGACTTTAAATAAGAATTAATAATAAATTGAGCATTTTAATTAAAAAGTCCAATAAATAATTAATATGTTTTTTTAAATAATAATAATAAATTTTTAAGCAATAGTAATAAAATTAAAAAATACTAAAAAAAAACCAATTTTAAATTGAAAAATAATTCATTCAAAGTCAATAAGGAATAATTAAAATTAATAATAAATCAAATAGAATATAAAGATCAAAATTATAAAAGAAGAAACAATTAAAATTAATAATAAATCAAATAGAATATAAAGGTTAGAATTCTAAAAGAATTTGTATTGTTTTATAATTTTTATTATAAAAATAATTTTTATTTTTTATTACAAATAATTATTTAACTTTTATTTTTTAAAATAAAATTATCCAAGACAATCTATTCTAAACTTATCTCATAAAATATCTTATTATTAATTTTCACAATCCATTGTTGATAGGAGCTTCTGGAACACTGTGTTAATTAAATGTGAGCTTTCGAAACAATGTAAATATTGGATTCAATTAACACATGTTCCAAAAGCTCCCATCAACACTATATTATTCTTAATACAATAATATTTGATATAAATTAAAACAAAATTCATAATAAAATTTATATAGTATTGTCTATCCATAAGATCTATTCCCAAAACAACAATTTGGTACATTGAAATAAAAAATTACTCCATTCAACACAAATAAAATTTAGTTTTACCTTAATTATTTTTTATAATTCATATTTAGTTTAGATTAGAGATAACATCCAAAATATCATAATTAATGAAGATACCTTTCCTACGTGGCCAACGACACATTGTTGGATGGAGGGTTGTATAAGTGGAACTCGATGGTCAAAGGTGTGGGTCTTCTCCTATCGGAATTAGTTACAATATCTTCTCATATGACCAGCACAATATCTTCTCATGACCAATTCAAAACTATGGACTAAAAATTTGCATTGTCTATTTGTTTTTTTTCATTGTCAATCCTACTAACTTTTCAAATTGGATTTATTTTTCAAATTTTATTAAAATTTTTTATAAATGTTATCTGAAAATCTTAATAACTTAGATTACATTTGACGAAGAGAGTCCTATACGTTCATTACATACTCATAACCCAGATAAAAAATTATTTTTGATACTTTTTGGCTAATGGGTTGGTCCCAGGTCCAATGTGATAACATTAACCATGGTTCTTTCATAAAATACATTGTAAATATTTTTACAAAAATGAAATTTGAGAGGGGAATGATTCTAAGGACATGAATTCTAGAGTTGAAGAGGACGCTGTTTGCTTGGGATATTAATAGGTTTCTTTGTTGGCTCCCTATTAATGGCGGTGTAGAAGGTCAATGCTCCTCGTGTGTTTCGTGGCATGTGCTTAAATCTAGTGATGTGTATATTTACTAATACCTGCAGGTTTTGGTGTAACGGCAATCGTGTCTCCAACAAGTGGTATCGGAGCCAGAGGTCTCGAGTTCAAAACACACTGGGCTAGCATTGGGGGGGAAATTGTTGGCTCCCTGTTAATAGCGGTGTAGAAGGTCAACACTCCCGTGTGTTTCGTGGCATATCTAGCGATGTGTTTGTTTACTAATACCTGCGGGTTTTGGTGTAATGGAAATCGTGACTCCAACAAGTGGTATCAGAGCCAGAGGTCTCGAGTTCGAAACACACCGGGCTCGCGTTGGGGGGAGATTGTTGACTCCTCATTAATGGTGGTGTAGAAGGTCAATGCTCCCCATGTGTTTCGTGGCATGTGCTTAAATCTACCGATGTGTCTGTTTACTAATACCTGCGGGTTTTGGTGTAACGACAATCGTGTCTCCAACATTCTTTCATAAAAATATGAGTTGTTCTAAACAACCATTAAAACACTCGATGGTAGACTCATTGGTGCACATTCTTAAGGAAACTATCTCCTAAAGTAAATTGGTTACAAATAAAGGTACAAAGCCCATGTTGCTTGAAAATAGTAACAAGAAAAGAGAACAAGAGATCTAACAGAAAGTGCACATTGCAAGCAACAAGGATGAAAGAATAAATATGAGCCAAGAAAAAGGTTGATGCAAGGAAAAAAAAACAGGAAGTAAAAGGGGATGGGAATTGATGCTGGAGGGGGTTCGACAAAGCACCCATTGGAGCATCCAAAGGAGAACATTCAACAGGAGGTAGGAGAGCAACTCTTCGTCCAACATTTAGCTAAGAGGAAAAGTATAACTGAAGTGGAGAGAAGGGGATTTGTTCTTTGGTTCCCTAAAGGTTGTGGGTTGAGCTGCTAGTGTTTCAGGCCCTATAATAGCTTGGGTTCCCTGGAGGTTGTGAGTTGAGATAGAATCCCTGGAGCCCTGTAACAACTTAGGTCACTGGAGGATGTGGGTTGAGATAGATTCTTTGGAGCCCTATAATATCTTAGGTTCCTGGAGGCTGAATATCTAGAGTCCTATAACAACGTGGGTCTCTTGGAGGTTTTGGGTTGAGATAATAGACTATCGAGCCTTTGAAATCTTTAGAGTAGACCAATCTTGCAGCAACATCAATGGAAGTCGTGTGTGAAGACCTCTGATTATTTCTTACTGATAAAATGGATTTTGGACTTCTTGGAAAGGGGTTAAATCATTGTGTATGCACTTGGGGTGAGGTAAGGAACATTTGGACCCCCTGTGTTGAAGAAGATGGAATCATTCAGCTAGTGGGATTGAGCCCGCCAACAAGCTATTGGTAAATAGGATGCCTTATTGCCATGTCCATTAAGTGCTCCCCACCTATACATATAAAGGAGGGCAACGGAGGAAAACATCAGGATGAAAGTGTCATGTTTACGTGGTGTGCAACCATGTGAGCCAAATGTAAGTGACAGATTATAACGAGGTGACCCATAACCTTCACATGTTCTAGAGGGGCATGCTCGGCTAATTAAAGAGCGGAGTTTAATTGCAATGCTAAGACGGAAGATTTCGGATGACATATGATGGTTGTTGTGCTAAGGCATGTAATCCTATTGCATTTCCATTAATGAAGGGTAGACCTAGGACCAACTCAACCCAGAAGTGAGGCCCCAATGGGAGAAGTGTGTTGATGTAAGATGGGAGTGTGGTAGGGTCTGCATTGAGGTCGACAACCATTGGTAAGGAGATGGCCCCTCATGACAGGTTATCTTGATAGATTAACCTTAGAAGTAATAATAAGTGCAGCAACAAAAGTGTTGAGAGGGCAAGGTCGGGGTGACATGGGCAACTTCCAGCCGCAGTTAGCAGTCACGCTGATGAGGCTAATAGGAAGAAGGGTATCTAATCCCACCATCCTCGTAAGCCTAGAAGGGAGATCCCGGTGGATAACAAGGAACATGGTTAGGAATCACCGTGAGAGGGAAAGCGGGGTGACATGTCTAGTAGGACCAACCCATGATGCATAAGGAGAGCTAATGTTTTATGTGGGATTAAGCAGTGACTATTGGAATTCGGAAGACATATATATATATATATATATATATATATATATATATATATATATATAGATATAGATATTTATTTTTATTTATTTATTTATTTTTTTCCACTGGAAAAATCCGTAATATTTCATTAAATATGAAAGATTACATATGTAGATGCTTTAAAGCATATGCCTTGGTTCACTGTTTGTCTGTACATTTTCTCAAAATAGCATATCTATGCTGTTTGTTTTTCTGTTACAATTCTCTGTATGCTGTGTAAGATTTTGATGCCATTTTTGGCATCCTTCAGTCTATACAAAAAGATTATACATAATATACTGTCATTTATAATAACTGCTGTCAAAAACTGCGAGTTTATTTATGTCGCATGTAGACCCGCTGTAGGATAAGTCGGGTCTATATATGGGCGGTGATAAAATTTCCGTTCCTGCTGATCCAAAAACTCTGTGATTTCCCATAATCCATTCTCCATCAACGCGGCCTCCTTGGAAAGTTTGTCAGCATCCTGGTTATGTTCCCTGTAGATATGAGATACATGGATTTGGTTAAAAGCTTCTTTGAACTGAAAGACTTCATCAAGTATGACATTTAGTGTGTGCAAGTGACATGTAGATATTCTATTGATCCAATTTATGACTATCTGAGAATCTCCAAATATGTTGATGCTGGTGCAATGGTGACTTAATGCAAAGTGCAGCAGATGACGAAGGGATATGAGCTCAGCAAAGTTATTTGTTCCGGCGCCCAGGCCCGCTTTGATGTGGTAATAATGGTTCACGGATTTGTGAAGGATGATGCCCCCCCCCGCAGCTTTGTGCATTTGCTGCACCATCAAAAAATGCCCAAGGGGTGTCTTGTATGATATTTGGTGGAGGGATTTGTCTGCGATGTTTTGGGGGCGGCGGATCTGGAAGTTCATTGTATGCAGTGATAATGCCAGCTTCTATGAGTGGCCAGTGTACCGCCCGATCTTCGAAGATCATTTTGTTCCTGGTCCTCCAGATGGACCAGTTAACAATGATGGGTAAGTTCACGGCCTTCGTGCCCTTGTTTATGTTGCCCCATTCTACCCAGGTATTGATAAGATCTGTTCCATTCCATTCCCCTGAGTATTGTACGAATGGTTTAATGTTTTTCCAAACTTGCTGTACAGTGTTGCAGCGCATGAAAAGATGTTCTGTAGATTCGATATCGGATTTACACAGCACACATCTCGTTGGCCCATATATAGCCCGACGCTTGAGGTTTTCTCCTGTGGGTAATCTATTCCGGAGGACGCACCATGTAAATAGTTTTGATCTGGGCGACGCTGATAACTTCCAGATTTGTTGCCACCATCTATCTAATACCTCTGGTTTCCTCTGTATGATGATTTGTTTGTAACCCTCTTTTGGAGTATATATCCCACTTTCTGCCTGTTGCCAAATGAGCTCGTCTGGTCCCTCCACAATTCTGATATGAGATTCAGTGAGTGCAGCACAGTATTCTAGCCAGATTATGTGCCATCATTGCGGGAGATTTAGCTGGATGGCAGTCTTCCAAGCCTGGTGGAATATATCGGATCCCTCTTGGTCTGCTATCTGCGCAATCACCCTGATACCTTGTGAAGTGAGAAATTCAACCAGATCTTGTGGAAGCCGATGTCTCCCCCCACAACCACTCCAGGGATCTATACCTATTCGGGCTCTGCTTCCGTTCCTTATACGCCAAACAATATTGTTCCTAATGAGAGGAAGAGAGTGCAGAAGGGCTTTCCAAATAGAGGAGATGCCAGTTTTGTTCCAGTTGGGTAGCCTAGCCCATTCGATAGAGTTGAGGGGCCAGATGTACTTATGGAAGGTGATGTCTGTCCATAGGCTATGCTTAGTCAGTAGAGCCCAGCCCATTTTGGCTGCCAGAGCACTAGCAAATGATGCTAGATCATTCAAGCCCCAGCCACCCCATTTCTTGGGCAGTGCTATCTTGCTCCAACCAATCCATGCGAAAGTGCGTTTCTCTTCATTACCTGCCCACAAATATCTGTTGCAGAGTCTCTGGATCTTTGCAAGGATATTCCGGGGGATCCAAGCGAGTGCCATCCAAAAAACCGGTGTTGCTTCTAAGACTAATTTGATCAGTGTTAGTCTTCCTGCTCTGGAGAGATATCTATAGCACCAGCATGATATTCTCTTTTCCACTTTGGAGACCAACCAAACCCAATCTGCTATTTTTTGGTTAGTGGGTTTTAGCCAGTAGCCAAGATATTTAAGACCCCGATCCAAGGGCTGAGTGGAATATGGAAAAGCTTGTCTAGTTGAGAAGGATTCATTAACAGTGGTACCCATCAATGTGATGGTAGACTTTTCCCTGTTTACCTCCATCCCGGTGGCATGAGCAAACAGTTTTAAGATTCTGTTGAAAGTTGATGTATCCTGGATACTGCCATCAAGGAGTATAAGGACATCGTCTACAAACAGTAGATGAGTAAGATAGCACTCCTCTGTAATTTTGAGTCCCCTGATGATTCCTTCCCTTTTAGCTGAGATGATGAGGCGGCTGAGAGCTTCCATTACCAGAAGGAAAAGCAGAGGGGATAGAGGGCAACCCTGTCGAAGTCCTCTCTCCGAGTGGAAGAAGTGAGATGCAGCTCCGTTAATCAGAATACTATAGGTGGGGGAAGTGATGCAAGCCATAATCCAAGTGATGAGCTGATGAGGGAACCCCAGATGAATAAGAATCATCTTGATATAGAGCCAGCTGACTCGATCAAAAGCCTTGGAGAGGTCGATTTTGAGGAGAATGCTTTTGAGATGCTTGGTCCATATGGAGTGTATGGCTTCCTGTGCAGAGCCAATGGCTTCATGAATCTGTCTGTTTTCCAGGAAAGCAAACTACTGTGGAGCAATATGCTTTGACAAGATGGGCCTGATCCGGTTGGCAATGATTTTGGAGATAATTTTATAGAGGACATTGCACAGTGAAATGGGTCGAAAGTTGGCAAAAGATGAAGGGGAGTCCGATTTAGGGATGAGTGCAATGAAAGTGGAATTTATGGCATGGTAGAGCTGTCCCGAGGTTCTACTCTCCTCCACGACCTTCAGGATGTCTTCACCAATGATGTCAAAGAAAGCCAGATAGAACTCGATGGTCCATCCATCTGGGCCAGGACTCTTTTCCTTTTGAAACCACTTTATGGTGTTTTCGAGTTCTTCCATGGAAACCGGATCAGTGAGGGCATCCATATCTCCATTGTTTACAAACCTAGGAAAATGTGAGGCCACATATATATATATATATATATATATATATATATATATATATATATATATATATATATATATATATATATATATATAAGCACACAAAGTGGAAGCTCTAGTCATGAGGCTTTGATGATGAACCGAGAAGCCTAACTAGATTACAGTGAGAAACAATATATATTTACCCCATTCATGTACGTGTATTTGAGGGGTTGGGTATGTTACATCCAAGCCCTCGTTGGTCCCATATCCCAGCCCCCTATTGGGAGAAAATACATGAATTAAGATAGGATATCAAACACCTATTCATCCTTCTTCTTATCATAACTCAAATAAATCCTTGTGCCAATTGATCCTTTTCCTTGTGGGAGTGCTCCTTTTAGGTCCACACCTATCCTTTTGGATCTATGTGGATGAAATTTTATATATGGAAAGTAAATTCATTTTGATACCCATTAACTTGCTTAGAATTTGGAGGAGAGTAATTAGCCATGGGTTGAGCTCATGGCCTTCAATTATGATTTCACATAAGTACTTAAAGGACATGGGATTTGTGTTGATTGTTGATCTTCTTGGTCTAATCCAACATTAAGTCTAAGATTTGTACACTAAATATAAATTTCTCTAGCTACTTCAACATCATGGTCAACAATCATACATGGGTCCTTAGTTTAGGGTTGTAAACCATCATGGTAAATCATTGAGGGAGAAACTTTTCAAAGGGGATTGGAGTTTTGGGATTTGTTGATAGGGGAAAATGACCTAGCAATAATTATGGGGTTCTCTATGGAATGAGGTCCCAATTAGAATTAACATTGTTTGGGATAAGAGACTCATCCAGATTTAGTCTTTCAACCATTATTGGTTTCAAAAATAGATTGAGATATCTATAATCATCACAACCATGAGGTCCACTAATCAAGCTAACAACTATTTTGAATGCACAAATATATTTATTCTAATGTACCTAAGGAAATCAAAGCTACTTGAAAACAACATAAATGGATATTTAGTTTATATACATCATCTCAGGTTGCCTCAAGAAATTTTCCTCTCACCCTCTTGGCTCCCTATTCCTATGATTTTATCTTTAGAGAGAATAACTATCCCATGACTATATGGTGTGTGAAACTCTCATTTAGCATATTTTTCCAAGTAACTTTACCAAAAGTAAAGTTATCTTGCAATGTTCTATTATGTGATCAAATAACATAAAAATAAAAGATTAAATTAAATTAGGAAATAAACTAATTAATTTATAATTAAAATAAAATCTAGGTAAAATAGTCAATTTTTTGTGTTTTTAGTTTTTTTTCTAATAGTATTCTTTTGTAAGATATATATATATATATATATATATATATATATATATATATATCATAACTTTGGATTTACCAAGTGTTGAGAGAGATCAAATCATTTTTCATTGTAAAAGATGTTTACACTTGAACAGATTTGATTCCTTATTACAAGCTAATTAAACAACATACCCAAAAACAAAAACAAATATTTATTATTATTATTATTTTCATGTAATAAAGAGAAACAATTGTTGAATTGAGGCTTCTGTGATCCATAATATTTATAAGTAGAGCTTCGGCGTAAATCACATAAAGAGAGACATCTGTCGACGTGTTTTGAACCAACTAGTGTGGTTCATCGTCAGGACAAGTTGAAGAAGCAGATCCAGCTTAGCATGATAAATAGTCCGAGCAGAGTCTCCAAGGGCTAAATTGACTAACAGCTAATTTTGACCTTAGGACCCAGGTCAAATTCTTATTTATTAATTTAATATTATTATTATAATTATTAATGTTTTTCTTATGGAAACAAGTTATTTGTTTTTTGTTTTAAGTAAAAACCATTAATGTAAATTTAATCTAGACATGATTTGGATTGTGTTGTAATTTTCATTTTAAAATTGATTTGTATTTTTTAACTTTTTAATGTGGTAGAGATGTTGTAATATAATGTTTCACATTTTGACCATGTCAAATGAAAAATAAATAAATAAATTGATGTAATGTAAACATTCTAACTTGGTGTAAAAAAAATAACGAAATAAAAATAATCTTATAAAAATAATAATAATAAAAATAAAAATGGCCTATGACACGGATCAATAGTATTTATGTGAAATGTAGCTTATTTAGTATTTATATGGAATGTAGCTTGACGGGTAGTATTTATGTGAAATGTAGCTTATTTAAAAGAGGAGATTAAACCAACCTAGATCCTCTTAACTCCAGATCTATCAAACGTCAAGATTAATTAAATCTCTTCATACTCAAACTTCTTTTTAAATGAAAAACATATTAAACTTCTTTTAAAGTGAAAAAATATTTTATCCCTCTTAATAGGTCTAAAATTCACTTATAATTAAATTTATAATAAAAAATAATATTATCAATTGATGAGATCAGGGACATTTAAAAAATATATATTTTTTAAATGAAGGCAAATAAAGTTTACTTTTGCGTTAATGATCTTTTATAATTTATTTCTAGTTTAGAATAGAAATAGCTTCCAACCTATCAGAATTAATGAAGATACCGAAGATACCTTTCCTATGTCCCCAACAACATATGTTTGGATGTTGGGTTATATAACTGAACCTGGATGGTCAAAACAAGTATCTGAAGTTTCCGTGATGGTCCCCTAGGCTATTCAGCCTCCTGGAAAGTGCACTGGCTGTCTATCCCTCCCAATGCTTCGAATCTCATTGTAGCCTTCAATATTGCCGACGGAGTTGGACAGAAATTCCGCCGCCACAGGGATGTAGAAGTATTGGTTCTCAAGAGATAGGTGAATACTACGGGCAAGTGGTGCTAGTGGAGCACAAGTATGGTGTGATCACACATGCCGTTTGGCAAAAAGCGTCATGACGTCATCATTTGATTTAGTAACCGTTAAGAGCACCGGGTTGGTAATGGATCGGAAAATGAATGTATGGTTGATTCTTATATTTTTTTATAAATATAATATAGATTTCATACCAGCAGAACACTAGTAGACGCTTTTCTTTTATAACATAGTTTTTTCTCGTTAGCATATCTGACCAGCACAATATTTCTCTTTACTAATTCAAAATTATGGATGGCGAAAATTTAAATGTCTTTTAATACCCTATATAAATTTAATTCAGGTGTTTATATAATTTAGGTGAGAAGGTGAGAAGTTTATAAAAAAATAAATAACTATATAAAACATTTAAATAATGTCTGTTCATAATTTATGAGTATGAAAAAATTGGATCTCTCTTCGCTCATGTTAGATCTATATCTAAGATGGATCTACGCTGGGTTTTTCTAAATGCTAAGTCAAAATAGTGAATGGGTAGAAAGTTTTATTATAAATTTACTTCTAAAATATATATATATATATATATATATATTTTTAGAGTATTAGATATTTCTATTAACTTTTTAAATGAGATATATTTTGCAAATTTTCTTAAGGTTCTTTTTAAAAAGTTATGTCAAAATCCTAGTAGCTTAGATTACATCTAATTTTTGAAAATTTTATTTTATTTAAACATTTTTTTCTATATATTATAGATAGGAGTCTAACTTATAGAAGAAAAAGAAATAGCCTTTTTACATTTTTTTTTTTCTGGTTAATTTTAATCAAAATTCTTCATAATTTTTTGAAAACTTGAGTTTGAATTGTTTAATGTGTATAATTCGAGTGGCCCAGAGGTTTTTGTGAATAAGACAATTTCGTCTATAAGTTAAACTACTCCTATATAGATATATATGAAGTTGATATTATGTACTAAAATGTTTTTGTTAAATATAAAATTTATACATATTATATATATTTTTTTACTTCTAATTAGTTTACATGCATTTTTATTAAGTCATATGGACAACTAATTAAACATGCATAGCATTTTATTATTATTATTATTATTATAGCTCACATTGCTTTTCTATTTAGAAAATACTTTATTCGCCTTCACACTAGGATGTAGAATGAGTCTGTCAAGTCAAGTACTAACTCCACGAATTCAATTCATTTTATTTCTTCAGGTTGGTCTTTATTATATACATGAGGGAGAGACTGTTCACTTCATCTCCCGATGACTTTTCATATTCTTTATTATTTATTTACATTAATTACATTCACCCAATCATGATGATTAGGTGTCAACATTCCCCCCCTTAATTTGAAGGGATGTTGGTGAGTCCAAGCATCATTCTGAATCATTCAAGCTTTTCTCTTCCAAGCGCTTTAGTGAAGATGTCTGCAATTTGCTCATTAGTGGAACAATGATGAAGATGGATTGTTTTGGCCTCAACATGATGTTGAATCAGATGATATTTAGTATTGAAGTGCTACGTTCGATCATGGAACTTTGGGTTCTTGGCCAACTTTATTGCAGAGGTATTGTCAATCAGGAGTGGAGTTGATTGTATTTGTTTTACCTGCAAATATTCAAAAATTTTCCTCAGCCACACAATTTCTTTTGTTGCCTCAGCTGCTGCCACGTATTCTGCTTCTGTTGCGGAATCTACTGGAACTGATTGTTTGCGTGATCTCCAGGAGACAACTCCTGATCCAAGACTCATAGCATATCCTGAAGATACCCCAGTTTCTTTCTCTCCATCAAAGTCTGAATCAGAGTATCCAATCAAGCTAAAGTCGTCCACCCGTGTATACTTGATTCCAAAGTCTTGAGTTCCCTTCAAGTACCTTAGAACTCTTTTTGCAGCAAACTAATGTCCCTCACAAGGCTTTTGCATAAACCTGGAGAGGATTCCAATAGCAAACGAAATGTCTGGTTTGGTAATAGTTAGGTAGTTGAGGCTTCCTACAAGCTTTCTATACTTTGTTGCATCCTCAAATTCTTTTCCTTCAATAGATGTGAGCTTTAAGTTTTGTTCCATTGGAGTAGTAAGAGGATTGCATTCTGTCATGCAAACCTATTTAACAGATCTCTAGTGTACTTCTTTTGAGAAAGAAATATGGACTTTGGATGTTGAGTTACTTCAATACCAAGATAGTATGAACATAGCCCCAATCAGTCATTTCAAAACTTTCCCCAATTCCTTCTTTTATGGATGCAATGTAGCTTTTATTGTTCCATGTCATCAAAAGATCATCTACATATACCACAAGATATACAACTATTTTGCCAACTTTCTTGAGAAATAAAGTTGCATCATCAAGATCATAATGTTTGAAAATGAGTTTCTGAAGATGCTCAGTTAGTTTTTGATACCAGGCTCGTGGTGCTTGTTTGAGGCCATACAAGGATTTCACAAGTTTGCATACTTTATGTTCATGTCCTTTCACTGCAAATCCTTCACGTTGGGACATAAAAACATTCTCTTTTAGATCTCCATTCAAGAAAGCAGTTTTTACATCCATTTGATGGACTTTCCAACTGTTCTGAGCTGCTAGGGCAAAGAGTGTCTAGATGGTAGCCCATTTTACTGTGGGGGCAAAAGTCTCCTCATAATCCACCCCTTCCTTCCGTGCAAAACCTTTTGCCACAAGCCTGGCTTTGTGCTTCTTAAGTGAGCCATCAACTTTCTACTTGTTCTTGTAGACCCTCTTGCATCCAATTGGTTTGGTTCCTAATGGAGGATCAACCAGCTTCCAAGTGCCATTCTTGATGAGGGCATCATACTCCCTTTGCATCGCTTCTTTCCATTCATCATGAGAAGCGGCTTCTTTGAAGGAAGTTGGTTCAAAATCTGTAGACAAGTTCAATTCACAATCATAAGAAACATCCATATCAACAAGTGAATTAGAGTCATCTACATCACCTCCATTTTGCCAGTTTGAATTTCTAGTTCCTGTTTTTCCTACTTCATTAGGACGAACACTATCAAGTATCTTTATGAGCCACTTTGGGGGACCTTTCTCAGATGGTCCAGGCTGCTCCATTGATTGAATTGGGACTAAATCAAGATTGAGTCTCCCAATTCTATCAATCACATCACTTAAAGCATCACCCATTGTTGGAGTTTCATGCAGGGGAGAGAGTTCTTCAGAAGAAGATTCCACATGTTGATCTAGTATAGGAATCCCCCCTTCAAGATGTGGAATCTGATTATCAAATTCTTGAAATGATTTTGCATTTGTGAATCTATCCAAGCGATCAAGTTGCCGCTCAACAACATTTTCAGTTTTGGATGATTCAAGAAAAATTACATCTCTAGATACAACAAACTTTTTATTGACTTCATCATAGAGATGCTATGCTTTGGAGGTGTTTGAATACCCCAAGAAGATACACTTACGACTTCTTGCACTAAGTTTGTTTCTATGTACCTTTGGTATTAGGGCATACCAAGTGGAACCAAAGACCCGAAGATGATTTACTGAAGGAACGTGCCCAAACCACATTTCATATGGAGTCTTGTTTCTAATAGCATTAAATGGACATCTATTCTTTATATATGCAGCACATAGAACAACATCAACCCAAAACATAATTTTTACATTTTTGAAGAAGAGCATGGAGCATACCATATTTAATATTTTCCTATTCATTCTTTCAGCTACACCATTCTGTTGGGGATCATAAGGTACAGTTGTTTGATGTGTGATCCCATGTTGGCGAAGATAGTTTGCAAATTCATTTGATGTGTATTCTTTTCCATTATCAGTGTAAATAGACTCAATATGAGATTGTGCATCATTTTCAATCCATTTATGAAAGTCATTGAATGTTTGAAAAGCATCAGATTTGTTCTTCAATAAATAAACCCAACACATTCTGGTGTAGTCATCAATAAATGTCATCATATATTTATTTCCATTTGCAGAAGGAATAGGCATTGGACCACATAAATCTAAATGAATGAGTTCAAGTTTTCTATGTGCTCTTGAATGTGAATCATGAAAAGACTGTTTGCTATGCTTTCCTAGAATGCAAGCATCACATTGCTTAAATTTCCTAGGAATTGTAGGCAAACCAGCAACACCATTTTTCTTCAACAAGCGGAGGCTATCATAGTTCAAATGTCCAAATCTAGCATGCCATAATAAACTTGATGGAAGTGTACCTTCTTCATAATGATAATTGTATGAGAAATTTTGTGCACGAGCAGAGGTACCTTGCAGCTTGAGAAGCCTTTCTTCTTCTATTCCCCTCATGACAAGTGAGTGGTAAGATGATTTTCTCACCTCAAGCTTGCCATCAAACATATGAATGGAGTGACCTTGCTGGCGGATGTGGACCAAGGACAACAAGTTTCTCTTCAGCTGTGAGAGATATAGAACATGATGCAGAAGAAAGTCTGGAAGACCAGGCAATTTAAGCCTGATTGTGCCAAGCCCTGATGGCTTGATTTTTGATTGGTCTGCAAAGTATACTGCTCCATCAACATTGTCAGTAAATTCTTCAAAAAAATATTTTCTATGAGTCATGTGGCAAGTTTCTCCTGAATCAAGAAACAATCATTTTTCCAAGAAGCAAATGAAGCATTAAATAAATCTTCATTTACTCCAATATTACATTGTGCCACAACATAATGAACAGATTCAGGTGCTTTACCTTTGTCTATATCATTAGTTCTACCTTTGGATTGATTTATTTGCTGCTCAATTTTGTCCCAAGGTAACTTGCATGTAGAGGCATCATATGATCCATTTCTTTTACAGCGTATGTAGTGCAAATCTGCCTTTTCTCCTTGAGAGTGTCTGCCCTCCCTGCCTCTGAAATATCTTCCTCTTCCTCTTCGACCACCTCTTTCTCTGAAAGAATCTTGAGCCGGATGCTTTTCTTTATGAGCAAGGCACACATCCTCTTCAGAAAATTTAGGGGTTGTCTTCTTTCCAAAAGCTTTCTCTCTTTCAACAAATTTTTTTTACAAGAGAGTCAAAGGTAATATCTTTAAGATTTCCATTTTCTTGGCATGACTCAAGATAATTGGAGTAAGTAGGAAAAAGTTCCTTGAGAAAAGCAATAAGAGGAATATCCAAATCAATCTTACTGGCTTGGATATCATGCATTATAGACTTTACATCGGATGCAAGAGCAAGAGGATCATTATTTTGCAATTCAAGAGTGAAGAGTTTAATCATGAGTTGAACAACTTCAAGTGCAGAATGTGAGTCATAGAGTTCTTTCAACTTTTGTAAGGCTTCAAAAGTAGTTGAAAATGGCGTAATATGGCAACTCACCTCTTCGCTTACAGATGCTACAATTAATGCCTAGGCTTTGTTGTTCTTATTTTCCCAAATGGCAAGCTCTTTGTCTGAGGTAGGTTGTTCTGGCAGTTTGTCTCTGTATGCAATGCACACTCATTTCCACAACTCATTGAAAATGAGGGTGTGTTTTATCATCCAGGACCACTCAGGATAGTTCTCCTTGCCAGTGAGAACTATTCCCACAATGGATATGATTGAATGCATTCTGTAACAAAAACTTTTGCTACAAAATTTTACTCCTAATGGGAAAAAATATAATTCTAATATGACTGGACAACAAATTCAAATATGTCAAAACGCAAATGTCATGGTAAATACACAAAATTTTATAGCGTAAATACCAACAACGTCCCCAGTATCCTAGTTGCACCATGTAGACGATAACAAATAATTTTTATTTTTTTTACCAAACTTCCACATTTAGCTTTGAGCTTCTGCGTTCAGCTTCCCTCTCAGCTATTCTCACATAAAATTAGCCAGCAAGCATATCTTTTATGTCAATATTCCAGTCAATACTCATTTGAAACGTATCGAGGATCAACTCCAACGACAGGGTAAAACCCAATGCAGAGAGTACTCAAAAACTCGCAGGTATCAGCGTTCAATATCGAGCGTATGGTTTGTGCTAGACCATATAGGCATAAATACGTTTTGATTACATAAAAAAGGATGAGCTTTTCAAGAGTAGATATGATATAGAGATGACAGAGTAGTGTCTAAATTCATTTCATCACACAGAGTAGTTTGCCAAAATTTATAACCACAAAATCTCAAAAATATGAAGATGAATGTCCCAAAAACTTCAATCATGGAGGCTGGAACTGTAGAGCGTATATCACAGTCAATAAAGTTCATGCTCACGTATATTACAATGAGGTCCACGCTCACCGTTTTGCTTCAAATTTTGCGTCGACATGCAGCGAGGGGAGAGCAAATGTAGCAACAGCAAAACGAATCGAAACCCACCAATGCCATCAGTTTCATGTTGTTCTTAATTCAGGCCATCATTTAAGGCTCAGAGCGATGAGGTCAAATCCATTTGCCTTCACTAGCTTGAATCTGTGTTAGTCGAGATGCCCGGATTAATACAAGGGCCTCTTCTTCTTGTACGCTATAAGGCGAAAGAGGGTTCTGGTTATGGATTATGGTGATAAGGGCAAGCCAGGGGGAGGAGCAGATTGGCCGCTTCTCGCTTTGTCAAAGGACTCTAAGAACCATGACTTGTCCCCTCAAAGGAAAATTCTTCTAACACCCAAAACTCCTTCTACTCCTGTTGCGAAGGTGAAAGAGTCAAAGCACGCAAAGTGCAGAGGACACAAATAATGCAGTGTTTAAATAGTGGCAGCATTTAATGGGCAGCGACTGTGGAGGGGGCAGAGGACAGACTCCAAGAAAATGGTAGAAGGGAGTTACAACACTAGAAGGAGATGCCAAAAATGGAGCTTGCTCTGATACCAGCCAGGTAGTAACTGCATGAATTCAATTCATTTTATTCTTTCAGGTTGGTATTTATTATATACATGAGGGAGAGACTGTTCACTTCATCTCCCGATCACTGTTCATATTCTTTATTATTTATTTACATTAATTACATTCACCCAATCCTGATGATTAGGTGTCAATAGAGTCTATGGGCTCAATAAGATTCTTAGCCATGGATATTTACCCCCACTTTACTATGAACGGTATTAACTAGTAAATAGGCTTTATTACAATATCATGGGCCAATACCATGGCTTAACAAAATGACGCCCAAAAACCATAACTCATTTCACAATCAAAGTATTTTATAAATATTTCATTTCAATTTATTTTTATAATTTTTTTGAATTAAACGTAAAAGGAAAAAAAAGAAGAAGATTATAATCACTTTTGAGATATATCTAAACCCTTTATCCACACAAGTAGTAAAAATATTATCTTGATATTCCACAAACCTTAAGGAAAATTTTTAATAAGATAAAAAATGAGTTTACTTTTTTGGGCTAATACACATTCTACAACCAAGTATGGGGATTGTGTAGGCATTAGGCATAATGTAAAAAGATGGTATGTAAACAACTTTTATGTAAAAAAATTGCTTAAATTAAGATTTGAAGTAATTAATGGTAACATGAATATGAGCTATGTTTAAAGATTTTATTTTTTAGATTAAAAAATATCTACATAAATATCTAAAAATAATTAAGGAATATTGAAACCATATCAATAAATTATGGCATAAAATATGTAATGTAGTTATGACATGGAATTATATTATGCAAATTCTACAATAAAACCTTCAAGTTGTAGTTGAATCAAATGTTTTAATAATATTGAAAAATAAATATTTATATCTCAAAAGTCAAATATTATAAGTTGCGTTGGTCAATGCTAAACTAATAATGGACAATGGGATAATAATTATTTTATAACCTTATATAACCTTAATTAATATTCACATAAAATGTTAATACTTACAAATAACTTACAATATAACAAGATTATTGATCGTAGACATTCACCACTGTACCATGGATAATATTAACTTGTAGATAGGATTTGTCACAATACCATAGGCCAATATCATGGCTTATCAGTACCACATGCGCAAAAACCATAACTCATTTCACAATTAGAATATTTTATTTCAGGAGTAGCCTTTAAGTGCAACATTTTGGAGCTTCCTGCGGATTTCTAGCGAAAATCCGACGAAAAATTTATGACAATATCTTGATTTGTGTTGTTTAAACTGGTTTTTTTTTACTCCATATATGGATTCAAGAGCCTCAAAAACCCTTGGGGCACTTCAATTGTGAAGAGTTCACCTGTCAAACTTGTGATTTCAATGAATCATTGCAAAATTCTAGACAAATTAGATTGAAAAATAAACTAGAAAACTTTTGAAAAGGCCACACTTAAAGATTACTCATTTTATAAATATTTATACTAATTTATTTTATAGAAAATTTATTTAAATCTAAAAAAAAATATTATATTTGTCGTATATATGTAAACCATCTACCCTTACTACAACCAAAAATACACTGTGGATATTCCATAGAGATTAAATGGAGGATTTAATAAATTGAAAAATGAAAATATTTTTATATATCTAAAAATAAAATTAATATTATACCAGGCTAAATCCATCTTGACTCTAGATCTACCAAGTCCCAAGAGGGATTAAATATCTTGTAACTCCAAAAAGGTTTGCACCTCAAGAGGATCCATCTGAACTCTAAATCTACCAAGTCCCAAAAGGGATTAAATATCTTGTCACTCCAAAAAAATTTACACCTCAATAGATTTGATCTCTCAACTATAACATCCCCAATAATTTTTTTTTATTATATTAACACGGTTATTGGAAAAAAAACAAAGATATTGTCATTTTTTATACCATAATTCTTGTTATATAATTCGAAGAAATCAAGGTATAATTTTTATATTATTTGTTTGTGTGCATATTCATATTGTAGATATCCTTATCATTATAAATACTATTGCTCTTCAAACCTTAATCTTATGGTATACGCCTTGGTCAGATATACATATGGTACTTTGGGTTTTATATCATTCTCGTTATGCATTGGCATAAATTTTGTTTTAGTGTTCATTAACAAATCTTATTCACATGCTGCTTGTGCATGTACTAATGATATAATATTGCGACTATAGTAGAACACTATCGAACCTCCAACTGGCATCCACCTTATTGAATACACATCTGGCCGACTGAGATACTCGTCCTCAAATCCACCATTGAACCCTTCAAGGTCTCATCTGGACATCATTGCTTCAGCAGGACGGTTAAGGGTAACTTCCCCCGACCGCCTCACCACTGCGCATTATCATTTTGTGGTTTGTCATTTGGGTTCAGCAGCTTCCAACTAACCCTAATGGAGTTCTCTTTTTTGCATTCAGTCATCGACGCAAGAAACTTAGGTATACCCATGGCCTTCATAGGTGATTTTAACTTACAGGTGTTATAATGCTGTTGAATTTTCATTCAAAATATATAATTCTAGTTCTAATTTTTTCTAACTTACAGTTAGCGGCCATGTCAGGAGTTGTTTTCCACGTGTTCAAATGTGGAGTTTGAATTGACTATTCGTTCAGGTAACATCTTGCTTCCGAGTTTTCCTTATTATTATGAAATTTGTCATGCGGTTGTTAATGGTTATACTTATATTTCTAGCATGGCATCAGCAAGATTTGTTGAAATTATACATAAGGTATTCACAATCCCTTAACTCAGTTAATTTCCTTTGATTACTTTGTTTTCACTCATCCCGTCGTATAGTTATCATTCTTTTGTTGTGACTGGATGCAGGTTAGGTCTCTTCTTACTCTTCCATTTGTTTTTAGGTCATACTGCTGGGAGCTTTTGATACTTTTACAACGAAGACTTATTCATATTCTTTTCCTCTTTTCCAGGTTCCATTTGCCTTTATTTCCTCAATACTAGGGTTTCTCTGAATTTAAACTGTATTTGTTTTTGTTTTTGAGGTGGGAGCTCCTTAAGTTTTTGGAATAGAGTACTTGAACTCCCGCTACGGCTAACCTGTAGTCCTTAATTTTTTGTTATTGTTAATGTTATTTATTTGGAGAAAAACATATCCTCTTATTATAAGGCTAGCCTGTAGTCTTTAATGTTTTGTTATGGTTAATGTTATTTATTTGGAGAAAACCATAACTCCTTATTAGTTCCCGCCTTCAGCATGGGACTATAACGTTCGCTTGAGCGTTGAATCCCTATTAAATTGGAATGACTAGTTTATTTAACCAATGCTTTCAAAAAAAAATATGATGTAAGAAATGCTTTTATCCAACTCATCCACAAAAATGTTTTATCCAAAGTTTGAAAGTCGTTTACCTATTTATTCAAAGTTTGGAACTGCAGAGGTGTTTTAACCAAAGGCTGAAAAAAGCATCCACCTTTTTATCCAACGTTTCAATCTATCCCTAGTTTTACAAATGATCTTTAATCTCACAATATAAATTTTCCAAAATCATATATTATGTTTTATTTTTTTGCCATCTGTGTTTTTGCATGAATAGACGCCCACCTGTGGTAACACATTGATATACGTGTTCACGAGGCGCCCACCTGTGGCTTGCAACAGATATTGAATAATATGAGGGAAACACTCCAACCCTGAGCTGTAAGTGGTGGTTGTTTGTGCGTTATTTGAGTTATCAAAAAATCTAAATATGGACACTGCCTTCGGTTCAATTCGTATGAAAGATAAGAGCCGAACTGAGCTAGTTGTTCAATTTATATCAGATCCAGGAAAGATACGAGCAGAATTGAGCCTGTTAGGGTCCCACCCTAACCCCCTTATTTATGTCATGGGATCACGTCATAGTCAAGAGTCAATAAAGCCCATATTAATATTTGTAAGTGGTTAACCCGCAATTAATGACGGGACCACAGTTAGTTGCAAATGGGCGGTAGTATTAGATAGATGGTAAATGGGCGGTGGTATTAGATAGATGGTATTAATAAAACCCACGGTATTGGCCCGTGGTATTGCATGTATGAGTCATATATAAAGGATAGAGACTCCCTGCGAGGAGTATCGTGTCTTGTTTTGTAATCGAGCTCTGCTCTATTGGAGGTTGCCCCCTCGAAGAGGCCTGTGAACATTTCTCTCTGAATAATAAAATCATTGCTATTCTGTGCTCTGGGTATATTTTCTTCGCATATTCTGTGTTCTTGGTATCTTTTCTTCGCAAATTCTATGTTTGGGTATTACTTTGTAGGTTAAGAGCATAACAAGTGGTATCAGAGCACTTTCCAGGGCTCGGTGGGATCTCCAAATTTTAGCAAAATTTTTTTGGCTAGAGACGTGTTCCGGCGTCTTTAAACCACGAGATCTGTCATTAAGCGCATAAACCTGCGGATTTGGGGAGGCATGCACGCAGGAAATACAAGAGGTGGTCACGTCTGTTGGACTCCCTTGTAACCCCTGTGGGTACCCCTTCGAGTAGTAGCGCATTAGACAGAACCGCGCACGGACTGTCTTCCACGTACCCTCTGGGTATATAGGAAGCCCCCTAGCTCCCTTGAAACCTCGCCATAGATTAACCTTCGGCCGTCTTGTGGCTACAGTACACCGAGAACAGCACTCGGAGAGATTACTCGCCCGTACGATAGGGTAGTCGGGTTGTACAGCTAAGGGTACGGTCGATCCAACTTAGTTAGAGCCCTGAAACATTGGGCCGAGTACTACTGTCAGACCCTTATGTATATTGCGATCTGTAGCACCTGACACTCCTCAAGACCATAGTTCCCCTTCTATCGAGGGATCACACATCACCTATTCCAGATCAGCAAGGGCAGCAGCAGCAGACATCAGTCCCGCAGCTCCATCAGATCAGCAGCAGTTGTTGTTCCACCATTCAGATCTCTCAGATCCACCAGATCGGAGTAGTTGTGAAGGGTTCCTGTCACTGGATATAATTTTCGTAGGACTTTTGGCGGCATTGACATTCTGAGGATTTGGCGACTGCAGTATTGATCAGGAAGGAGTAAAACTCCGTTAGGAGTTTTCCAAAAAAAAAAAAAAAAAAAAGTCTGAGATCTTCCGGGGCGCTTATTGGTGACCTAGCCCATCAGAATGAGGACGACGAGCTGAGAAAGGTGGTACCGTTCAATTTCTTAGTAAAAATTTTTTAGGCGGTCCCAATTTTTGTCCTCAGGTTGGTGTATGGTAGAAACTCGCACCCAAGCGATGGCCAATGAAAGGATCGACAAAATTGAAGAGCATGTGCACTCCCTCCAATCGACGGTGAAGATTATCGAACTTGAGCTTAAAGGAATAAGTAACCAGATAAGTGATGCACTCCCAAAGGGCAAGGAGCCAGCCCACGAGGAGGCGTATAATGGCCATGAATACCATGAGGGTGAGTCTAGCCACTCTCATCAAGTCTGGCACATGCATCCACCACCTAGTCAGCGACCTCCCAAGTTGGATATGCATAAATTTGACGGTTCTCACACGTCCGCATGGCTAGCACAAATGGAGCAGTATCTCCAATTGAATCATATCATAGATGAGGGGAATAAGCTTATGGTGGGCACCATGTACTTGGACAATGAACGATGGCAATGGAAGGAATGGCATCAGCATTGCAATGGACAGTTTCGGGATTGGGCCCAATTTGCCAAAACTCTTCGCAGTCGCTTTGAACAGGAAGACTCTTTCTTGGGGCGTCTCACTAAACTCCGACAGACTGGTACAGTGGAGGAATATATTACTGCTTTTGAAGCCTTAGCCTTCCGCACTAGGGGTCTCACAGATGAGTTCTACATGGAATGCTTTATCAGCGGTCTTAAAGAAGCCATCAAAGCTCAGGTTCTACTCCACCACCCTCCCACATGGACAGAGGCTTGCCAGGTAGCCCATAAGGTGGAACGTGCATTGACAGCCCAATCCAGCCGACCCAACTTCCCCACTAAAGGTCGTCCCTCACAGGCTCCCAATACGACTCAGACACTTAAGATTAAAAACGTGTCACCTGTGGAAATGGCCGAAAGAAGGAAGCAAGGACTATGTTACTACTATGATGAAAAATATTCCCCGGGTCATAAATGCAAAGAGCACAAGTTTTTTCAAATAGATGCCACTGACTACAGCTCCACCAAGGAAGATCCACCACTTGAGGAACCGGAGGAGATCGAAGAAGATAACCAAAAGGAAATTGTATCTGATGAACCAATTATTTCGCTAAATGCATTGGCAGGAATTTCTTCCCCTCAAACTCTCAAAATCAGGGGTTTTCTTAAACATCGCCCAGTGGTAGTCTTGATTGATAGTGGAAGTACCCATAATTTCATCCATCAAAAGATCGCTGAAGCAGCACATTGTTTCGTCCGGGCAGTTTCTAACTTCCAAGTCCAGATTGCAGATGGGTGCACAATGAAATGTGAAGGTCGCTGTGAAAATGTCAAAATTCAAATGGGGGATTATCAATTGAAAACCCACATGTTTGCAATACACATGGGGGGTTGCAACATTGTCCTAGGCACGGAATGGCTCCGCACTCTTGGGCCAATCACAATGGATTTCCAGGAGTTATATATGAGTTTTAAGCAGAACAACTCCACACATACCCTCCGTGGACTACAGGCGGGAGCCCCCTCTATCATCAGCTCGCATATGATGGAAAAATTGTTAAAAAAGGGCCATCATGGAGTGGTAGCTCAATTTAATGCCATCCAGGTAGTAGACACCATGTCTCCGCCAATTCATCCTAAGATGCAACAGATTTTAAATAAACATAGGACGGTCTTTGACAAGCCTCATGAGCTTCCACCCTCGCGAGGGGAACATGATCATAGCATCACATTGGTTCCAGGGGCCCAACCCCCAAATGTGCGGCCATACAGATATACGTTCACCCAAAAGAATGAAATAGAAAAACTCATCAAGGAATTGTTGGAAGCAGGTGTCATTCGTCCCAGCATTAGTCCTTATTCATCCCCAGTGGTCATGGTCCTCAAGAAAGATGGGGAGTGGCGGATGTGTCCCGACTTCAGGGCCCTCAATAAGTTAACAGTCAAAGATAAATTTCCCATCCCAGTGGTTGACGATTTGCTGGACGAACTCAATGGGGCTCAATTCTTCACTAAGTTGGATCTTCGCTTAGGCTATCACCAAATTCGCATGAAGGAAGTCGACATTCCCAAGACAGCTTTCAGAACTCATGAAGGCTATTATGAGTTCCTCGTCATGCCATTTGGTCTCTGTAATGCCCCCTCTACTTTTCAGAGCCTTATGAATCACCTCCTCAAACCATATCTCAGAAAATTTGTCCTTGTCTTCTTCGATGACATCCTCATCTATAGTGGCACTTGGGCGGCACATCTTCAGCATGTAGATCTACTCTTGCAACTGCTCCGAACACATAAATTATTTGTCAAGATGTCTAAGTGTTCGTTTGGCATGGAAGAAGTTGAGTATTTGGGCCACATTGTGGGGCGTGAAGGTGTCAAGGTGGACCCCAAAAAGATCCAGGCAATGCAAGAATGGCCTCAACCTAAGACCTTGAAAAGCTTGAGAGGATTTTTGGGTCTCACAGGCTATTATTGTAAATTTGTCCGCAACTATGGCCGCATAGCGAAGCCCCTAACGCAACTCCTAAAGAAAAATTCCTTCTTCTGGAACGAGGAAGCACAACAGGCATTTACCGCTCTCAAAACCACCATGTGTTCCACTCCTATCTTAGCACTACCGGACTTCACCAAATCATTTGTCATTGAATGTGATGCTTCGGGAACAGGTATTGGAGCGGTCTTAATGCAGGAAGGGCGACCATTGGCCTTCACCAGCCAACAACTAAGTGGGAAGAATCTGGGCCAATCTACCTACGATAAGGAAATGATGGCCATCTTACATGCAGTCGAGACCTGGCGACCTTACTTGTTGGGGCGACGTTTCCAAATCCGCACAGATCATCACAGTCTTAAATATTTTTTGGAGCAACGCTTATCTTCCCCACAACAAAATAAATGGTTAGCCAAAATGCTGGGATATGATTATGAGATCATTTACAAGAAAGGGAAAGACAACAGGGTAGCAGATGCATTGTCGCGCCAATTTGAGGAGGAAAGTACTCTGCTCGCAATTTCCCTCCCCATTCCCGACTGGATTGAGGAGGCTCGTAGGGAATGGTTTTCACATCCCGGGCTCTCCCAACTCATTTCTCAATTGCAGGTAGATCCTAATTCCAGCAAGGGCTACTCGTGGCAGAATGATATTCTTCGCTACAAGGACAGAGTCGTAATATCGCCAACATCCACCCTCAAAAGTCGCATTTTGGCAGAATTGCACTCATCTCCCATTGCAGGACATTCGGGCTTTCAAAAGACGTATGCTCGCACCAGAAGATCATTTCTTTGGGCCGGCATGAAACAGGACATCCTTACTTTCGTAGCAGAATGTGACATCTGTCAACGCCACAAAGGGGAAATCGTCAACACACCAGGCACATTACAACCATTGCCCATTCCGGCGTCAATTTGGACAGAGGTCTCCATGGATTTCATTACAGGTCTTCCAAAGTCTGGGAACAAGTCAGTCATCATGGTGTTTGTGGACCGACTGTCGAAGTATGCTCATTTCTGCGCCCTACCCCAACCATTTACACCAACTTTGGTTGCTCAAACTTTCATGGATCAGATCTTCAAATTGCATGGCATGCCCACTTCTATTGTGTCCGACCGCGACCCAATCTTCACCAGTAATTTTTGGCAGGAGCTCTTCAGAATACAAGGCACTCAACTCAAACTCAGTACTTCATATCATCTGCAAACAGATGGTCAAACCGAAGCCGTCAACAAATGTCTAGAAACCTACCTTAGGTGTTTCACTTCAGAAAAGCAACACCTTTGGGTACAGTGGTTACCTCTGGGGGAGTGGTGGTATAACACCAACTATCATGCCACCACCAAAATGATTCCCTATGAAGTAGTCTATGGACAACTCCCGCCTTCCCCTACTTCTTATCTCACGGGGTGCTCCAAAGTACAAGCCATGGATCAACTCCTACAACACCGTGCAACCTTGTTTGCCCATCTGCGTGAGAATCTTCATGAAGCTCAGAACCGTATGAAACAACAGGCTGACCAACATCGCTCAGAGCGCCAATTTCAAGAAGGGGATCAGGTCTTTTTGAGGCTACAACCATATAAGCAAACATCACTCAAAGACAAGGGTTGTCAAAAGCTCTCTCCAAAATTCTACGAACCATACCAAGTACTTCAGCGCATTGGAGAAGTGGCTTACAAGTTGGCTTTGCCACCTACAGCAAAAATCCACCCAGTTTTCCATGTATCGTGCCTCAAGAAAGTGATTGGGAACAATTGCCGAGTTCAGACTAGTCTACCTGAATTGCACGAAGAAGGGTCAATCTGGCTTCAACCTGAACAGGTTCTAGACACACGAGACAAGCACCTACGCGGCCGCATGATTAAGGAGGTCCTCGTCAAATGGAAAGACACCTCTCCGGAAGATGCAACTTGGGAACCAACCACTATTCTTCAGCAGTTTCCACAGCTTCAGCCTTGAGGACAAGGCTGGTCTTAAGGGGGAGGGCATGTTAGGGTCCCACCCTAACCCCCTTATTTATGTCATGGGATCACGTCATAGTCAAGAGTCAATAAAGCCCATATTAATATTTGTAAGTGGTTAACCTGCAATTAATGACGGGACCACAGTTAGTTGCAAATGGGCGGTAGTATTAAATAGATGGTAAATGGGCGGTAGTATTAGATAGATGGTATTAATAAAACCCACGGTATTGGCCCGTTGTATTGCATGTATGAGTCATATATAAAGGATAGAGACTCCCTGCGAGGAGTATCGTGTCTTGTTTTGTAATCGAGCTCTGCTCTATTGGAGGTTGCCCCCTCGAAGAGGCCTGTGAACATTTCTATCTGAATAATAAAATCATTGCTATTCTGTGCTCTAGGTATATTTTCTTCGCATATTCTGTGTTCTCGGTATCTTTTCTTCGCAAATTCTATGTTTGGGTATTACTTTGCAGGTTAAGAGCATAACAGAGCCATTTTCATAACTTCCAGCAGCAATTCCAGTTAGTTGCGGGCTAGTTGTGGGATTACTGCTTGTTGGGCGCCCAGTAACTGGTCCTATTTACTGGTCCCGTTTTGGCCTGTGCCACCAACAAGTAGAATCTAACTTCCAGCAGCAATTCCAGTTTGGTGGGTTTCCATTAATTTCAATTATGCATTTATTTATTATTCGGCAGGTATTCCATTGCATTACAATGTAGTCTTGTTTCTTCTTGAAATAACATTTAAAAATCTTTTCTAATCTGGAGCCCGAAAAACCCATACAACTACAAAGCGGCCAGGAAGAACAATTAAAAATGAATAAACAAGGCTGAATTCTTAAAGAGAAATCATTATAATTAAATTCTAAGAAACCAACAAACTTGTACTATACTGGATCGCCCTACAATACCATAACCTTCATGGACGAAGTTATTTTTCAGTAGAAAACCAAAGCAACTGAAGCTAGATAGGAATTGACCGTTTGTTTCTTTAGAGCACTAATTGCATTGCATTGGTTATTTGTTTGCAACATCAACAAATATCGTTCTCGTTAGATGATTGAGCCATATAACGATGTATACGTATGCAATTATGATATAACCAGCCAACCTTGCAGGAATTATTTCAAACAGATCAAGCACAGCCTTTCCAAAGGTTTCAACGGGAAAAATCCCTGCTGATAACGTGGAGAGCATTAAGCCTTGCCACCCATTGGCAACCAGGAAATTGCATCGTTTAACTGCCATTAAAGTGGCCTTTGCAACCTCCCTCGGATCCCCGACCTGTCTTTTGTCATAAAAACCCTCTTTCATCGCTACCTCTGCCAATAATGGATCGTCCACACTGTCTGAGCACATATTTAAACAGTACGTGAAAGAAATGAAAATATGACTAATTAAGTATTTCTATATATATAATATCCATAACACAAAGAAAAATAGAATAAAATAAGATTTAGATTTACAAATACAGGGTTTATATGGTTACCATTTATTCGACAAATAAGATTTATATTTACAAATACACGGTTTATATGGTTAACATTTATTTTGTTGTCAAGGAATAAGAATAGAAATCATGGGCATTTAGAGACTTGTTTTAGAAACTTGTTTCCCAATCCCCACCATTCGGATCCTTGAGCCACTATTACCTATTCATAAGCCACTATTACTTATTAGTAAGTTAGAGTTTATCGTTCTTCATGTGGACCTTCATTTGGGAAGGTAAGTAAAAAAATACAAGCGGTAGAAGAAGTCATGCATCTTCTTTTCCCAGACCAATTCGAAGGTACATGATAAGATGGAGACAAATGGAATGCACATGAGTTCCCGAGTTCCCTATTGTAAGGGAATCCAGGTAGTGAAGTACATGCAAGAGGGCGCCCACGCGTGGCCAGATTCATGTCCGAGGGTTGTTGACTGGAATACGATGCTAACTTGTTTAGTCCCTTATGTTGATGTTTAGACTGGACTACAACCATCAGCTGTGAGAGTAATGAGAGGTTCCATAGTACCTCCTGTGTCATTCGTCACATGTTTTGAATCAACTAACAAAAAGAGACCTCTTGAAAATAATGGACTTGTTGGACTTGTTGGTGCTCATAAACCATCTAATGTTAAAGGTAGCTGGAATAAGAAAATGAAAGCAGCTCCACTGGTATCACTAGAATGTGGTGTTGAAACTCCTATTTCGGGAAAACCTAATGAATGAACTAAAACACAGCCTATTGAAGACAATCCATGCGAGACATGAATTGACTAGGTTGCATCTATTATCGTCGTCAAATTGTCATCAAACACAACTTTTATTTTTGTTGACTGAAATGTGATGCTATCTGTTTTATTCTTTATTCTTTAATGTTGATACTGGATTACTGCCTTCCTTCATCTACGAGGATGATGCCACCTTTAGCTAATTACAAATTCTAAATAGTTATATAGTCATCGCATAGTACATATTTCCGCGTGCTTTTGTATTAATTCAGAGTTGAATGATGCCACCTTTAGCTAATTACAAATTCCAAATAGTTATATAGTCATCACATAGTACATATTGCCGCCTGGTTTTGTATTAATTTAGAGTATTGGTATTGTGATTTAATAGAGTATTTTCAAATCTAAGAACTAACAACATTTGCAAATTTGCCAGTATTTCTTTGGGCATAACTTCCTTAATGTTATTAAAATCAACAATATCTCGGATCTTAGATTAGCATTATTGATAGAACCCCAGTGTGATGGGTTGGTAGCTGTACCTTTTGGCTAGCCGTAAGCAATTGCTTCTTGGATCTTAGATTAACATTCTTGATAGAACCCCAACATGATGGGTTGCTAGTTGTACCTTTTGGGTCGTTGTAAGCAATTCCTGCTCGAGGTGATGAATGCAATGGAATAATGATTGAGTTTTGTACCTTATCAATAATGAAGCGAAGCTTAGTTTTGGAGGCGACAACTAGTATACTAATGGAATTTTTAATGTTTTTCTTGCATCTCTGCAAGCTCTGCTTATGGTCATGACTCCAAAACATCATGTAAAAATCGCAATTGCCCCTCCTTGTTTTACTGTAGAAACTTTCCAGATTTTCTGTATTGAGTTTGCAAGCATTTTCTCCCAAGATTGAGCTCTATTAGGTCACAACATTAGGATCTATTTATGCTCTAAGCTTTGGAGTATTTTGAGTTGTGATATCTGCATGTAACTCCTGTAATCTTACAACTTAACCAAACTACTTTCTTTTCTGAATATGAAAAGAAACTACTTTCTTTATTAATAAAAGTAATTTAAAGAAATGATGTAAATATTCAATAAAATTAATTTAAAGAAATGATGTAAATATTTGATGCACAATTGATTGATAAAAGAAAATCATATACCCAACTGGTTGTACTGCAAAGAGCAAACTTTCTTTGGTTCAGGTACTAAGTTTGAGTGGTAGTTATTTTGCTAAGATAGCCCAGTACTTCCACTTGGCCTCATCCCTTTGAAAGAAGAATGGAATTGTGTTGAATGGCTTGACAATCAATTGGGCTTACCACTCTAATGGAATGTCCTGTAGTACCTGTTTTTGGAGGAAAAAGAGGTCCTGCAGTATGTGTTTTTTTAATTGTTATTTTGTTCTTTCAAAGCTACCTGAACTGTGACAACAAAGTTTCATTCTTTTAGTGGAAGGTAGTAGTTTTTTAGTGGAATGTCTTCCACATGAATTAAAAATTCATTAACAATTCATGTTTACAATATTAAATAGGAGATATTATTACAGATTGCTTGTGTTAATTGTTATTTTGTTTACAATTATAAAATGCCAACTCTAATATACAATACATTCTCTCACTTAGAAATGCCTTTCAGAAATGTTAGCAGTTTTAGTTGGCCATCCTCATACTTTCCAATGCCGGGAATATCTCTTCAGGTCACATTAAATATTTTAATATATATTTTTGCAGCTTGAGGTTTGCAAAATCTCGTAAATTACCTTTCCAGGCCAGATGACAAACTCTACCTTAGTTCTCTACCTTTCCAGGCCATATGACAAACTCTACCTTCTTTCTCTACCTTTCTAAGCAAGATGACAAACTTTTTTACTCCCCTGTCAAATCGGCCGCTACTTGCAGTTCTTGTTATAAGATACTATATTCCCTCGTGTAGAGGGTTTGTCTTAATTCTTTCATTAAGAGTTTTAACTTATAATTCCAACGTTGGCTATGGCCATATGTAAGAAATTATTATTTTGTTGAAGTTATAACGAAACGATATAGTTTCCTCTCACAGACTTATCTTAACCCCCTTTTTTTATATATATAAACCCTAGATTCTAAACAGTGTGGTTATTTTAGTACCTTTCCGTTTTGTATAGTCATGGATTAATTTAAGGCCGTGCAACATAATTTATAGTGAATGGGGTTATGATTTAACATATAACTTTACTGTTTCATTTTGTACTATATATATTTATGTCACACATATCTGTAGAGAACGCTTTATTTCTTTACTGCTTCTTGAATATCTTGTATGTGTGTATATGTTAGCCGAAGGAGGGTTTGATGTTCTCTATGTAAATACTTGTTTCATATAAGGTTGGACCATATGTAACTAATAGTGGTTAGTATGAAACGTTTTCTATATTGTGATTATTTATTTTTATTTAACATGTGAACTAAATATGGTTAAATTTATTGCATAGGTTATTTCTCTTATGTTTGTATAGTATTTATCCAATGTATTTCAATGTATTTCATATAGTTAGACATATAACTATGTTTATTGCTTAACTCTCAACATATTACTTAGTACAATTCTTTATTCCTTCTAATTTTTGTCTCGTAAAATTACTACTAGTACTGCAGAGGGTAAGCGAGACCTAGCCTCCTACCAGACCTACCATTCGCCCTATTTTAGTACTTAGGCATAAGGATTATTTCCTTTTTATAATTCTATCTACCGGTGGGAACTAACCCGATTCTCCATTGTGAATAATATTATTAATATCTTCTCTATAGACTTTCATTGGAGCATTTAAGAATCTTTCTCCAAAAACCCTTCACAAACAAAAATAATTAATAGAAATTTATCATGTCTATATTAGAGTCTTCACACAGTTTCCCATTTTACTTTTTTACAAGGAGTTTCATAAATATCTACACCAAATCACTACTTGTAAATACATTTTTCATATACTACAACAATTTATAGTAATAATGATGTTATGAGAGATACATTAATAACATGAAATACTTATCACTTAGGGTTGAAGTTGCCAGGGAATTCACAAGGGAAAAAGACCACTCCTCCCATCTAATGAGAATGGTAAACACCACCAATTCTCCCTGCAAAATAGGTTTTCACTCCTAAAACAATTGCTTGATAATGACCTAACAAGGTATGTCAAAAGGCATCTCAGACTATATAAGTCGAGCCCAAGAAATTACAGAATTAACAAGTATGACTTAGGGATTCAACTAGCAAAGTATCACTTAGGGATTCAACTAGCCAACCAGCTCAAGAATACCCTAACTCAAAGCATCCTTCCTTCTCTTAACAATGCCATGTTTAACATAATGCTTTTTTTTCTCCCTTCTTAGTTGCCTTAGGTCTCCTTCATACCTTCTCATGCTTCTTTCCCACCTGGGGTGATTTATCTCTAGGGAAGGGAGTAACTATCTTCTAACTATCTGGTAAGTGAAACAAATTTCATTTAGTGTCTTTTCCTCATGAATTTTGTGAATTCCATGAATTTTTATAACCTATTTTAAACTTAAAAAAACTTTAAACATGAAAGTTTTCCACTAGGATTTCCACATAGCCCATGATTTACCAAGTCTTTCAAGTAAAACTAAATAAAAAATAATATTTACAATAACTAAGGGGCATTACATCTCCCCCCCTCATTAAAAACATCATCTGGAATGTTTACTCTTACCCTTCTAAAAGGCTCGAATATGCTTCTCTCATAAAACTTTCATATTCCGAAGTGGCCTCTTCCATGGTAAAGTTCTTCCACTGCACTTTAGCCTAGGTGATAGCTCACCTTCGTAAAATTATTTCTCTATGATTGAGAATACACAGAGGCTCTACCAGAAATACTTTTTCCAGATTGACCCATTACATAGTCATGAAATCCATCATTAGCTTATATCAATTATTATACAAAAGGCATATACATATTAAAACATTTAATTTTAAATTTTACTTGCGCATCTTGCCAGTTTATGATATCTTTAGGATCATATACATGCTTCTTTAACAAAGAAACATGGAAAATTGTTAGGTCCCTATAATACAAGTGTAGCCTCCTTATTTTTATTGTTCTGCCCATGTAGCCCCATATTGTTATTATTGTGATGCATGGAAACCAAATATTGTTATTTTTGTGCCCTTGCATTATTATTGTTATGTGGGCCCTAATTATATTGTGACCCTTTAGATTCCTATACATACCAAGGAGGTATTGCCATTTGTATTATCCAAGAATTTTTCATTTATGTGATATAAAGGAGGATCCCCCCGGGAAAATGCTAATTTTGAAGTCATTGATCTATATTTTCTTCTATTTTGTGGTATAGTTGCATAACATATGGTATCAAAGCTTTGGATTCAAGGGTTTCGCTGCTTCAAACAGGTCATCTTGGATTTTTTTCACTATAATTTGTTTATATGAGGCTTTGGAAAAAAACATTTTGAACACATGGAGCCAAAATATTGGTACACTTTATGTACAAATTTCGGATCTTAGTTATTTATTTTTCCTAAGATATGCTCCAAAGAAGTTAAAATTTTTGAATGCTCCTAATTTATTCTTAAACAGGTGACCTAGGAAAACTTGTCATAACTTTCTCTATGAGAATCGGATTTGAATATCATAAATATTTGTTGAAACTACATGTATTGTAGATTTACTTGCATAATTTTCTTGGATAAAGGTTGAAAGAGTGACACATGGCATTCCATACAAGTTCGCTCTACAGAGCTAGTCCATAACTAGGTCATCGTGGGAGATTGGGAAAAAATTTACCTTGAGGAATCCAATATCAGTCTAACTTGTGGCATTGGAAAGAAGACTTAGAGGGATACCAAATGATAAAGCTTCCGACATTGGAGAGCCAAAATTATAGAGATACAACTATTTCAATATTGAGCTCCAAAAACAAAGAAAAGGTGTGTATTTAAAAAAAATGCATAAATTTTGCTTGAAAATTTAGTTTGAAGTAATTCCAAGGGCATATTGAAGCACAAATATCAGTATTTGGTTCTAAAATGTATCCCAAAAAAAAGAATTATACACCCATTAAGCCCTCAAAAATATCTACTATTACACATGAAGAGGAAGATTTGCAACATGATATATCAGAATTATGGGACCAAGTGAACCAATGTTTTCTCACAAAGAGCAACCAAATATGAACTAAAAGCGAAATGCATGGTTTAAAATAAGAAATAAAAGACAACGTGGATGGCTTAAAAGAGAAAATCAAAGGTTTGAAGGAAGGTTTCACAAAGTTGCTACAAGAAATGCTTCCTAATGACAACAAGGTATTTCATGAAACTCATGATGAGAAGAAAAGAATTGTTAATCATGATTTTAGAGATTCTAAATTTGGGATGAAGTCCAACCAAATTCAAAAGATAAATATGAGGAAGATTAATGGAAATGATCCAGTAGCATGGATACTATAGATGGAGAAATATTTTAATCTACATGATGTGCAACATTCACAAAAGGCACACATTGCATCTTTATATTTATTACCCAATCATTTTTTATGGTATTGATGGTTTTGTTCTCATAAACTAATTGTCACTTAGTCCATTTTTATGGAGGAAATTATATCACATTATGATTATAAAAAGATAAGCACCTTCCTTAGCCAATTGATAAATCTCAAACAAAAGGGTTGAATGGTGGAGCACATTGAGGACTTCCAAAAATTCAATATCACGGTAATTGATATTCCAGAGGAGCATAAGATTAATGTATTCATAGGGACTTTAAAGTATAAAATTCAACATGAGGTTCGCCTTTGGGAACCTAATTCATTGGAAGCGACATTCTGGGTGGCAAGAAAAATTGAAAGAAAAATTATGGCAACAAGAAAGTCTACCACTCACAATTATAAATATGGAAGTGTTGTTACTTCTAGCATCACACAACTGACAAGGCTAAAACCACAACAACTAGAGGAAAAAATAGGGAAAGGAAATTGTTACAATTCTGATAGAAAATAAAATAAAGGTCATAAGTGTGCTAAGAATAAATCGTTTTACATATATTGTGAAGAGGAGGGATAAAAATTAACAAGAAACATCAAAAGAAGAGGATATACATGAATAACCCACCTTGGAAAAAGAAGAAATGAATCTGCACATATATTGTATTGCATTGGTGGTAATTACTACTCCTAAAACCCTCAAGATAGAGGGATATATAAAGAAGAAAAAGGTAATAATGTTGATTTATTCAGGTTGTACCCATAATTTTATTCATTGTAAGATAGCCAAGGAATTGAATTTCTCTCTATATCGAGCACTAAAGTGTCAAGTGATGGTTGCCAATGGAGGGACTATAAATTTATTTGGAATGTTCCATAGTATCACGCTAACGATGGGAAAATATATATTGAATAGTCTAATGCTTTCCATTCCAGTAGGTGGTGATGATGTTGTACTAGGAGTCGAATGGTTACAATCTTTGGCGATGATAACTTTTAATTTTCAAGGACTTTTCTTGAATTTGTTTTGGTAAGGAAAGGAAATTGAATTAAGGGTTATCGTAGGGAAACCATGGAAGATACTTAGATATAATTTCACGAAAATTCTTTTGAAGAAAGAACAATGTGATGTAATCACACGATTATGCTCACTAGAGTTCCAAACATTGAAATCACCCATTTCTCCAGATCTCCAAAAAGTATTGGACAATCATCCCAAGGTATTTTAGACTCCCTAAGGCCTCACACCTATTCATTATTATGATCGTACTATTCACTTGATTTGAGGAAGTGTTCCTTTAAACATCAGGCTTTGTAGATATCCCTATGCCCAAAAGAGTGAAATTTAATGTATGGATCATGGTGTATCTGTCCTGATTATAGGGATCACAAAAAGCTCAGTATTAAAGACAAATTTCTCATTCCTATCATTGATGAATTGTTGGATTAATTACATGGAGCAGTTTTATTCAGCAAGTTGGATCTTCGTTTAGGATATCATCAAATTAGAATGAAGATTGAAGACATTTTGAAAACAACATTCAAAACTCATGAAGGTCATTATGAATTTTTGTTCATGCCTTTTGGCCTTACTAATGCACCTTCCACATTTCAAGGGTTGATCAATTCCATTTTCAAACCATAGAAAAGTTTTATTAGTATTTTTTAATGATATACTAATCTACAACAAGCCTTGGAAGTATCATGTTCAACATGTTGACAAGGTGCTCAAATTATTGGAGGAGAAACAATTGTATACCAAAACCCCCTAATGTTTATTTGGAGTACATGGGGTGGAATTTTAGGGTCATATTGTATCTAATGAGGGTGTTAAGGTAGACCCTAACAAAATTAAAGCCATTACAGTTTCTATTGCATTTATGGAAAAAAATCAAAAGCTACATGAAAACAAAAAAATATATTGGAAGTGATAGAGATCCCATTTTCACTTAAATTTTTGGACAAAATTATTTTCTTTTCTTGGTACTCAATTAGCTCATAGCGCATCTTATCATCCTCAATCTGATGGGAAAACTGAGATAGCGAATAAATGTTTGGAAGGATATTTTTTTTTCTTTGTAACTAATAAATAAAAACAATGGGTCAAGTCGTTACCTCTAGTTGAATGGTGGTATAACACTTCCTTCCATAGTACAGCGAAAATGACCCCATTTATGTAACTTCATGGATATCATCCACCATTCATCACATCATATTTAAGAGGAAATTCTAGCGTTCAAGTAGTGAAAGATCGCATCGAGCGTCAACAACAATTTCTCCAACTCTTAAGGATAACCTCACTCTAGTGCAAAATAAAATGAAACAACAGGCATAATAGCATCGTAGTGAAAGAAGTTTTGATGTAGGTGACTGAGTATTTTTACGACTAAAACCATACAAACAAATGTCCCTCAAGCAAGGTAGGAATGACAATAAATTATAACCCAAGTACTATGGTCTTTACAAGGTGTTTTAATATATTGGTACTGTGCCATACATATTGGATATTCCTACATCTTCCCAAGCACACCTAGTTTTCCACGTTTCATGCTTAAAGAAGGTTATCAGTGACAAGCTCCGAGTTCAAACAATATTTCCAAAACTCGACAAAGAAGGAAAAATCATATTTTTGAGCCTAAAGTAGTCACATAAACAATAATCTCACATCCACCTTCTCATTGTTCTTAAATCCCATGACCCCACCCCACCTCTCCCCCTTGGGTTTCTCTTTCCTCCTTTGGTCTTTCTCCTTTCTGGATTGCTATGTGTCCAGTTCTATGTTATCTTTTATTGTAATTGTTTTGGATTTTATTTTGAATTTGGATTTATTATTGATTTTACGAATAATAATATTATTATATTATTAGATAGATATAATTCTATTGGTTTTTATTAATAATATTAATATTGTTATAAAAATTTCCCTTCTTATTACATAGATATTTCTTTTAGTAAATCATTATTTATAATTAATATAATTTGAATTAATAGGATATTTGAATCCTAAGAATTAAAGTTTTTTAAAAAATTGTTAGAGTATATAATAATTTCTGAAGTTTGAAAATTAAATAAATTAAATATAAAATTAAAAAATAACTAACAGTTAAATTGTTTTTATCCCTTAATGGATATTTGCATTTATTTTTCTTTTTGAACGTTGGAAATTTACAGTTGCATCTCTGGTATAAATTAATGGTTGGTTGATATTGCTCCTCATCCTTATCCTGATGATGAACCTAGATAAAGGTTCAAAATGCATCGACCCTAAAATGGTTATGTGATTTCTCCGGAAGATATTAGCTTGTACCATGAATCATAGAAGCATCCAATCTGAGATCTACAAAATCATTCAAGTTTAGAGCATCTCATTAAGTGGAATAACTTAACCACTGAAGATTTGACTTGGGAGGACAAGAATTCTATATAGAAGCATCCAAAACTACTCAAGCATTGATGAAAACACTTTTTTTCAAGGAGAGGCACATTTTAGGTCTAGTTATTGTTATTGTTAGTGTAGCCCACTTATTGTTATTGTTGTGCCCGTGTAGCCCCCATCTTATTATTATTATGCCTCATAAAATCACACTATTATTATTGTTGTGTCCTTACATTATTATTTTTATGTAGGCTTTGATTATAATGTGACCCCTTAGACTCTTATATATAGCAAGGAGGTATTGTCATTTGTATCATCCAAGGATTGTTCATTTATGTGATGTAAATGATGTTTCTCCCTTGAAGAGTCTAATTTTCAAGTCATTGATCTATTGTTTATTCTATTTTGTGATATGGTTGCATGAAAAACACATTAGGTATTCATATGTGACTAGGTAGTGTTGGTTGGTGTGTTATAGGTCCAATTCTTTCCAATATTTGGAAAGGGCCACAGAATCGGGGAGCTAGTTTTTCACAACCACCCCACCTCAAAGTACTCTTTTTGGGTTTAACCGTCACATACACATGATCTCCCACTTGGAATTATCTATAAGTTCTCTTCCTATCTGCATAAGCCTTTTCACTATCTTGAGAAACCTTAAAATTTTGTCGAAAGTTTCTTATAGTCTATTCCATTTCCACTAGCATATTAAGTCAAAGTAGCAACTTATCTTTAGGACTTCTCTAATTGATATGTGCCCTTCATTTCCTTCTATACAACACTTCAAAAGGATTCATTTTCAATGAGGCATGGTAAATGTTGTTATAGAAAATTCTACCTAGTGGAGATAGTCTTCTCACTTGGTTAGTTGTTGCATAATATACATACTTAACATATCTTCAAGTACTTGGCTTACTTGTTCAGTTTTCCCATATGTATATGGATGGTATGTGGTACTGAATTGAACTTGAGTACCAAATCGAGTAAAAAGAGCCTTCCCAAATGCAGAAGTGAACTTGACATACCTATCATAAATCACCACTTCAAGAATACCATGCAACTGAAAAAATAAATAAATAAATAAAATTCCCAAATATATAAATAATTTGAATAGTCTTATATGTGGATTATACATGAATAAAATATGTTTATTTACTCAATTTTTCCACCAAAACCATAACCATCTTATTTTGTTTCTTTGATCTAGGTAAAACTTCAATGAACCTAACCTAATAGTTTCCCATTTCCACTCAGGAATGACAAATGGGTGGAGTAGACCAGCAAGATGTTGATTTTAAGCTTTAACTTACTGAGAGTCTAGGCACTTGGATAAATATTTTGCAATGTATTTTCTCATACCAGGACAAAAGGGATTTTTCTTTATTATAGAAAATAATTTATGATATCCAAGATGCGCAACATAGGGACTTTTATGAAATTCATCCAAAATTAGTTGTCTAACAACTTGCTCATTAGGAAAATATATTATTTTCCTATAGGTTAGTCAATTAGCTTCATTAATTCCATATTAAAGTTTATTTTCAAAGTTGTTTTCTTTTTTAGTTTGCTACCACATAAATTCATATTTTGGATCTCTTAAAGAAACCTCTTTAATCCGATTTGAAAAATTAAATTGTATTTGACTATAGGAAATTTCATACACATATTGTAGCTTCTTACTTAATGCATCAACCACCCAATTTACTTTCCCTTTCATATATTTAATGTCAAAATCAAATTCACTTATAAATGTAGTGCACCTGTCTTGATTGTTAGTAATATTGGAATGTTTGAAGAAACTAGTTAAACTCTATGATTAGTCATTAAAATAATTTTTTCACCCAACAAGTAATGCATCCACATCTTCAAGGTGTGAACTATAACAATCAATTCTAATTCATAAACACAATATATCTTCTCGTGATATTTTAGTTTCTAATATTCATAAGCTATTACTCTTCCTTCCTGCATTAGCACCCCTCTTATTCCCTTTTGGCATGCATCTGTGAAAACCATGAACTCTTTTTCTGGGTCTGCAATTTTTAGTACTTGGGATGAAGTCAATAAATGTTTCAGTTGTTCAAAAATATGTTGGCATTCACAACTATCCACTTAAATTATTTTCCTTTTTTCTGCAAAGAATTTACAGGATAAGGAATTCTAGAAATATGTTTTATAGAACAAAGGTAATAACCAGCTAGACCCATAAAAGACCGAATGTCTACAATATTTCTAGGGAAAAACCATTTTATAATAGCTTTAATTTTCTCAAGGTCCATAAATATTCCTTTCGATGAAAGTATGTGTCCTAAATATTGTATTTTATCCTTATTAAAAACACACTTATTGTACTTAGCGTAAAGTTGATGTTCTCGTAGGGTCTGTAATATTATCTATAAATGTTTCTTTTGTTCCTATAGACTCCTCGAATAAATGGGTATGTCATTTTTTTCTAGGTAAATCCTCTCTGTGGACAGAGACGTTCCCTCTAGCCCAATGAGTGGGACTAGCAACTTACGTGACAATCTACTAGACACTTTCCTAAATTACAATCGAAATGAGAGAAGAGGAAGATGGCCTACCTTGTTCTGATGCTATAACGCAGTCCTTTGTTGAAGGTCTTGAATCGCTTGCTCCTTAGGCCTAGATATAATCCTTAGAGAGTTCGAATACCTTCACAAGAGATCAAAGACACAACAAAGATGCAAGTACAACAAGCATAATCAAGAGTAATCCACTTAACAAATCAAGGAGCATTAAGATAAATGATGCATTAACACAAAAATTTATGGAAAGTGAACCAACAATTATATATATTAATGAAATAAAGGAGGAAGCATACAACCAAGCGTTTATGTAAATAATCTCTCCTTGAGTGAATGTCCAAGTCCAAGCTCAAGCTCTCCAAGCACTCCTTCTCCAAGCCATATGAGTAGCATGTAAGCACTATCTTGGCATAAGGGTACAAATAATCAGAGACCAACCATTTGGGAATGGGAGAGGATGAATATATAGGCAAGGAAAGGGAGTTAGGATCTCTCCAAAGAGAGGGGAAGGCCCTCGTCTTAAGGAGGTATCTTATAGGGATAAGATTAAAGGGTAATATTAGTAGAATTCGACCACATCCACACCGAACAACCTCCAAATCATCGTTATGGAAGTCTCTAGATAAAGAAACTTCTTGTCCTCTTTGGGAAAAAATTCCTTTTAGGGATCAACGTGAGTATCCAAGTAAAAACTGTGATGGTAGTGCGAAGCTAGTATAGTGCAACTCCCCATCATCACTAGTTGCCAGTGTCACAGTGGCGCTGGTTCTGAAATTAAGGTTTTAGAGCTTACTTCTTCAGGGAAGGCTGAAGGCATGTTTCCATCAATTTTTCAGGAAGGATCTGAATTACATATCAGGATGGGTACAATGCATGATTTCCAAGTTTCAGGCACTTCAGGGTATGACACAAGGAAGTACAAGAGGCGTGACAAAATATTGCATAACAGATGCCCTCTAAAGCATGAAGGTGGAACAAGGAGTGATGACTGAGATGCTTTACGAGCTTTTCCAAGGATGAGAAAAAACACTATGAGGAGACCTGCAAATCAATGACACATATACATATACATATCAAAACATGAATCCATGGTATGGATGCAACCATCCGAATAGAAAGGACTATGTGAAAGGATCCACAGCATGGGCACAACCATCCAAATGGAAAGGATCATCGATAAGTCCAAGCTCCAAGGTATGGACACAACCACTCGATATAGAAGGATCATCATCATCATAAGTATAAAGTCCCACAGTATGGTCGCAATGATGCATATAGAAGAAACATGTGTGCAATCATGAACAATACATAACTCCTACCCACCTGAGTCATATTAGACAAAACCCAGGGTCTTGCGCTCCATCCATAACCCGATCAAAGTACGAATTCTAACATGTGAATGAATGTGTCAAAGTTGAATGTGCTAGAAAACCACCTGATTACCGTTGAATGATGTGAATCGTTAACAGGAATGAGAGGAACCACCAATAATGATAATGTCTCTCAAGGTATGACAGTACAATCAGTGAATGTGAAAATGAAGCTGAGGTTGAACACTTGTGGAATCATCCGATCGATGTCCAATGATGAAAACCTATAATTGAATGCGAAGAACTTGCCATACAGGCACGCAAGCTCTAAGGTACTGAAAGGGAGTCTCTAAGTCACCTTCGTAGATAATGATATGAAGTAGACAAGAAGTGACCCGTCGAATGTTATAGACATTTTTGTGCCCTACAACTCCAAGCATGAAATTTCCATAAACCAAGGGCTCCTAAGTCCCTAAACGTGTTGTTCTAACCTCTAAAGGAACAAGGTCAACAGATTACAGCTTCTCCCAGAAGTTCTCCATGAAAAACTACTCAAAATTGGTCAAAACAGAATCATTGCAGCTGTTCCACTAGCTAGGTGCGTTGCATCTCACCCAAATGCACTGTGAGGGTGCGTTGCATTTCAAAACTCCCTTCTGTGGGGTGCGATGGGCGAGAAATAACAAATGGCAGTGTCATTCCGCGAGGTGGAGAGGCAATGGAAGCTTCCAGAATCTTCTCCTATGACACTTGCCTCACTGAATTCGACCAAGGATGAGTAAGAGGCCCTCAGTCTCCAAGTGGAAGCAAGAACTAACAGAGAGAAGACAATAATAAAATCACAAGCTGACTCATCCTCCTTACAGATATCTATATATGGATCCCTCATCCCAGAGATCCAGAGGCTGGAATTTTGCATATTGTAAGGAATTGCTGTTGGTTTCTAGAGACAAACATCAGATTGTTGGGTGATCTATGCTTTGTTTGAGGTGAAGAGGGGCTTCTTTGCTGGGAGGTTGATGCTGGGTCGGAACCACTGGTTGTAACTCCTCCTGGATATTTTCTTGTTTATCAATAAAAGATATTTGAGTTCTCCTCCATGCTTTTGTATCATTGATGCTTGTTACATTTGTATGGTCAATTTAAATCTGATCCTCAGTTGTTTATGAATATAGATCCATGTCTTTGTATAGTGCTATGCTTCTGTGATCTTACAGGTACTTTGTGAAGCTGGGCGTGCAAGGGAGCAGGTAGCTGGAGACTATCAAAGAAGAGAGGGATCGAATCAAGACACAGGTTGGTTCTTTCTATTCCTCTCTATCTATAATTCATAAAGGAAATACAAAAGTAGCTTTTCTCTGTTTGTTTCTAAGGTAGCTGTCACACCTTAGTGGGATAGAGCAGTTCTAAATAGACACTTTTCCCTGTAACAAAATGGCAACTCCACTGGGGACATAATTAGTTTGTTTGTTTATCATTCTTTGTTGTTTGTTTCATAAACTTATAAGTAGCATTCGAACTGCATTTGCCATAACAAATGCAAAGTAGATAACTGCTGCTTCAATCCATTCACTGGATCTATTTATGATTTAAACAGCTGATTCACAAACTCTTTGATTGCCCTTGTGATAGCTCTTAGATCCTCCTTAGATCTACCCCTGATTGTTGCATTACTGATTGCTTTTTACTCGGCCAAAAACCAAGGACTGAACTGCAAACTGTGACCCGGAACCCAGACAGAGTCTCGTTTCTGGCCCAGCGCAGGTACTGTTCAGAGATTCTGAATTTCAGCGCACTTCCCGAAGGGACAACCTGTGCTACATTTCAGATTCTCTGTGTTACAGGTGCGCTGATCAGATTAGCTCTGTGCAGCTGTGGTTCCTGTGCTTCATTCTTTCCAGTTCTATCCCTGAATTTTGCTGCCTGTGATCAGTATATGTCTGTTTGAAACCCCTTTTCCTTGCTGTTATTCCGCCTCCTTTGTACAAAAGAACTGTAGATGTTTTTGTGTGTTTGTTGAGTCGTTTACAGTTTTCCTTTGCAAAAGTAGCATAGTCGTACTGTCGTCCTTTGATTTGAATCTGTCGCAAGTGTCAATTTCGATCATAGGAGAAAGTTTGATTGCTGTTGATGGTCGATTATCCTATTACTATTGCCTTTGGTCTGAATTTGTAATTTTCTAGTGTCAAGAACGAGTGTTCATTTCAAAATCGTAAGGTGTCGTAATCATCTCTATTTTTGATTTCGAAAAAGAGCTTGTTTATATTTGTCACTTGAAAAGAAATTCAGATTTGTACATCAACTTTCTTTTTAGCATCAATACTAAGAAAGTCGAAAACAAATACATGCATGCGCATTTGCATATAGATAGTCTGTTTGGCTTGATTTAGGAAAGTGCATTTACAGTGTGCTCTTTGCTCTTTGTGAAAAGATTCTGTCTTTCTTTTCCCTAGTAGCTAGGATTTTCATTGCACAAAAGAGATAAAAAGTTTGTTTATCATCTTTAGATGCATTTTAGGAATGACATCTACATCTCGTGTGTTGGGTGTGGAGCCTGATTATCTTCTATATTCAAAGGTATTGCCACATAGGACCCCAGTTCGAAATGGGGGCGGCAACGCCGCCCGTAAAATATTCGCTGCAGGGGGGGTCCAGGGGGGGCAGCTGCAACCTTTGGGGGCCCCCTCCTGGTGGGGGGTTTCGGGGGCAGCGCCCCCGAAGCTAAAAACAACTGTAAAATTGCCTTGTAAAAGTATAGTAATTTCTAGTCAATCTGGGCTGTTCATTAGGCGGATGATCTGACGGTAGAACTTATGTTTAGTTTAGGGTTTTTTGCCCTAGAAGGCAACCCCTCTCTTTATATGAGGGTATTGTATTTGAGGCTGTGTGATAGATGTGTATTCTGTGAGCGAGAAACAGAGAGGTGAGACTGTGAGAGAAAACAGAGGATATTACAGCGGATTTGCTGTAGGTTGTGTCTCTTAATTTTGCTGGATAATAGAAAGGAAGGACTGGCTGTTCGGGGTGGACGTAGCCCAAACGGGGTGAACCACGTATATCTGTGTCTCTCTTGTTTTGTGCGTTTTTTGTGTTTATATTTCTGCAATATTTTATGTGTTCCATTGCTCCGTAATATATAATTTTCTAACATCGTGGTGAACCCGAAAGGAAAACTTCATAAACAAGATCAACTTAAAATAAATTCAATGAATCTAACAATGCTTTGGAACTTAACGCACAACATTTAGAGGTCTAGGCTAAAGACGTATTCCGGTGTCGTAAAGCCTGGTAACTGTTGTCCTCACTGATGGTTGGGTGATTCCTCCACTTTGAGACGATAAGTACCAGTACGGACTTGTGCTCCCACGTACCATCGAGTATATTTTGGGAGACCCCTATAGGCTTAAATCCTTTATCCATAGGAAGCCGTGTCTACCGCCCTATCGATCGCAATGCACTGAACACAGCATTCGGGAAGATTGACTGTCGTACCGTAAAACGTATTCTGTAGTTTTGCGATTGGTTTGGTACTCCCTCTACCTAGACCTCCAGAGTAGTCCCTTTCGTTCCTTTTCAGACTCCTTAATGGAAAAGGTCCATCTGAGCACTTGTCACTTCAGGCTCATTAAAAATCGAAGGCGACTAGAGTCATCTTTTGTTTTTTCTCGACTCTTAAAAACTGAAAAACAAGTTGTGTCGAAGCGTCTAAAATTCATTTAATTTGGAAACATACTTCCCCTTTATTTTAGTTGATCGAGTAATCCGCAATCGTGGAAGAAAGTCAATTGAAACCCTGTCGTTCGCGGAGGCTTACGAGTCAACGGTCTTTGTCTCCGGAATCGAAGCCAGTACGGACAAAGCGAACTCGTTTAACCGGTTCCAAATCTCCTATTAAAGTTAGAACAAGTGTTCCAACGACATCAGAGACTCCGGTTACTCCAAACATTTCTGGAATCCCTGCCTCTATAGAAGAAGTTCAGCAGCCACAGAAGGATAGTGATACTGATCCTAGTCTGAGAGTAAACACTTGTGTTACCGAACCAGTTCCATCTACAACCGGTTCAGAGAGTCTTGCTCTTCAAACATCTGTCGCTGCCGATTTCACACCTTCTTCGGCACCAGAAATATTTTACGGAACTGACGGTCTTCCCCTTCCACCTGGTCTGATTGTCATAGAAGAAATTGTAGAAGATCCTCAAATAAGTACTCCAACGCAATTTGGAGTCGGGATTACTCTATATCCTTCTTCGTCAGAAGTTAGTCTACCACCAGCGGAAGCTCCTGTAGAATCACTAGGTAATCTTTTGGATAGACTAAAAATGTCTGAACAACTGTCAACATCTAGGACTGTGTCGTCTGACACAGCGATGGCAAAACTCCCTGCTATCACTCCGACAATGTTCGCCGGTATACCATCTGTCCCGACTAGCTCTCAACCGCTAGAAGGAGCCCACTCAGGGGCTATTTCGACAGTATGGTCCGTTCCTGTTTGTTCATCCGGAATAATATCCGGAAACTCTTATGTTGAGTCTCAACAAATTGATCCATTTGGAGGTCAATTTGGGCAGTCCGGTCCCCAAGGGCAAACAATTCCCTTGAGTTCTGGATTACCACCGTATGGGGGGCAGTATACCCTTTCATTATCCCCTCCAGGAGGATATCCATACGGGAGTTCACAACAACATTCAGGTTATACTGGAATTACCTCAAGTGGTTGGGTACCTATACTACCTCAACAACCAAGAGTTGTATACTCAATGCAACAATGTGTACCTATGTCGAATATCCCAACTACGCCAGTTATTGTGACGGTGTCGCAAGTTCAAGCGCTGCCTGTTGTATGCCAACCTCAGGTTTCTTAGGTTGTAATGCAATAGCCCCTTGACCCTGCGACTTAACCACAATCGCCAACTAGTGGAACGACACAGGTTCAGACAAGTACAATTACCCCTCATCTTGGTCAAACTGTTAGTATTGGGCAACAGCACGTGGCTTCACAACCATGGCTGGTGCAATACCAACAACCGCAATTCCAACAAGTATACCAAGGTTCTGAGCAACAAATCTTTGCTAACAGTGGATAGCCATACATTCAAAACGGTCAAAATCAACCATTTTACAATGGTCATGTCCACCAACCTTACCAAACATACCAGCATCAAATGCATTATGCCGGTATGCAAAGACCAACTGCTCAGGCAATCCCATCTTACCCTGGGTATGCTTCACCTAACCTGAATCAGCAGTTACCATTTGTGGCAACTTTGGAGTTACCTGATTTAAACCGGTTAACCAACGATCCAATTTCTTACGCCCCTTGGTGGCCAGCGATTCCGCATAAACTTCCATCAGATATTCCTAAATTTAATGGAAATCCGGGTGAAGATCCATCGAATCACGTGATGACCTTTCATCTATGGTGTTCGTCAAACACCCTAAATGATGATTCGATAAGACTTCGCCTCTTTCAGAGGACGTTAATGGGTCCGGCGGCAAAATGGTACATCGAATTGCCTAGAGCTTCGTTCGACAACTTCAGTACCTTAGCCACAACCTTTTTAACCCATTTTCAGTTACCAATAAGGTACGAAACGGGAACAAAACTTCTTACCAATTTCAAACAGACAACGGCCACTCACATATCTGATCATATACATGAGTGGCGATGTCGTCGTAGAATGGTAAAAACGTATGTCCCCGATCAGCTATTAGCTGAATGGTTTATCAAGTCATTACTGCCTTCCATCACGGAAGATGTGGCAAAGGGGGGAGTCGTAACAGAAGAGCAAGTTATCGCTCGTGCGCAATATCTGGACTTGATTTACACTCAGTCTGGCACGCTCTACAATAAAATACCTAACGCCCCTAGACCAGAATTCTCAATTCCTCCTCCTCCTAAATCGAACAATGACTCTCATGCCGGCGATGGCGTGATTGGCACAACAGACACGAAATCAACAAAGGCTACATCCAAAAAGGCCCGTAAGATTTCAGGTCAAAATGCAAAAGACGAACTTCTTGCTTCGGAAGTAAATGCTGTATCGACAAATAAAGGTAAAGAAACCAAACAACCAGGGAGCAAGAAAAAAGGCAAAGGGAAGAAGAAGAAACAGGAGGAATCATCACCTGAAAAATCTTCTTCAAACCCTCCTGGAGATGGAAACCAAAGAATCCATGCTTTATATGCAATGAGGATCATTGGACCGCGAATTGTCCACACAGGGCTGAGCTTAAGAAATTCTTCAAGAATTCGAAAACCTCCGCAGTGTTAACTGATCCGTTTCCAAATTCAAGAACAAATCTGGTTGAAAGTGGAAATGCTTCCCCGTCTCAAGTGCTAATGTTGTCGGTTTCAAAACAGCAAAATGATGCTTTGATATCGACAAGGAACAAGGATTATGGGAATCCACAGCTGTCGAACAACAAGGATAAAGATCAACCAAGTAGTTCGACAACAACTTCGACAGAAGTTGTGCCACCCACCATTCCTGAATTGATGATAAAACCGCCAAAGGGAGTAGTACACAAGTCGACATTTAATCCCTGCGCTAGAGCGGCACAACATTATAATATAGTGGAAGATTTGGCCCAATCGCCATCCGCTATGTCGACTCTTGAAGTACTACAAAATTTCCCATCCCAAAGGCAGGCTTTATTATCAGCCATTGGTGGGATAGACCCAAAGGATTCCAATCTAGTATCCTTCGACCATAAAGAATACGATCCTCAATTGCCAGCTCAACTAGCTTTCCTTGTTCAAGTGAAAGCCCTCAACAAAACTGTTCATCGAACGATTATTGATGAGGGGGCATCTACATGCATTATGTCGATGGGTTGCTGGAAAACTTTAGGATCTCCAACCTTGTCGCGATCTTCGACGACATTAAAAGCATTCGACAGAAGGACATATACCCCATATGGTATCCTAAGTAACTTGAAAGTTGAACTAGGAGGGAAAACGGTAGAAATAGATGTTGAAGTCATCGATGGGAATCTTGATTACAACATCCTACTAGGAAGACCATGGATATATGCCATGGCAGCTGTTGTGTCGACCTATTTTAGAAATATTGCATTTCCCTTTCAAGGAGGGATTACAATCGTTGATCAACAAAACTTCCTCCCCAATGGTTCTCAAGTTACTGGAAGCATTCCCATGATCCATGGAAGCCCCCATTCACTTCAGAATATCGGAGTAGGCCTACTAAAAGATCCTATACTAATGGGAACTTTCGCTCTTCCACCTCCAATCAATATGGCGGGAGTCGCGTCAATAGGAACCTGCAACATGATATCTTCTAAAAAGATCTCAGAAAACGATATCGACATGGATCATACAGTGGTTTTGCCCCCAAGCCCAACGGAAATATTGTAGCAATCAATGTTCCTAGCATGGGAGGCAAACCCAAATCAACGCTCATCAAGCGTTTGGATAGATAGGTCTAGAGAATATGGTACCCCTTCAGATCCTTGGTCGCGAGTGCATGTCACCGACGAAGGAATTGTCCAATCTATGGTAATTGAAGGGACACCATGGAATGATTCCCACCATCGTTCCCTTCTTCCGGATTGTGGAGAAGATAATCAAGATGACCTGTATCATCCTTCAGTTTTTGAATTCCTATCAAATACTGTAAACACAGTGGATTCCGAGCGAAACTTGTCCAATATTGAAGAGACTATCGCCATAAATATCTCGACCAAAACAGATGTTGTAGAGAATATTTATGTCGGCAAATGTTGTTCTCCTTCAGAACTAGAGATATATAACGCTCTTTTTCGCGAATTCAGAGATGTCTTTGCTTGGTCATATGATGAAATGCCAGGCATTGACTCGAGTATCGTTGAACACGAAATTAAGATGTATCCAGATGTCAAACCAGTACGACAACGGCTACGGCAGGTGCACCCCAAAAAAGCCGCTGCCATTAAAGCAGAAGTTGAAAAACTTCTCCATGCTGGTTTCATCTACCCGGTTCCTCTAACCGATTGGGTATCGAATATTGTCCCTGTTATGAAAAAACAAGGAACAATTAGAGTGTGCGTCGATTATAGGGATGTAAATCAAGCTTGTCCAAAAGACAACTACCCTACACCCTTCATTGACCAGATAATTGATGAATGCGCCGGATGCAAAATCTTTTCATTCATGGATGTATTCTCCGGGTATAATCAAATAAATATCCACCCACAGGACCAGTCAAAGACTGCATTTATTTGTCTGTGGGGCACATTCACATATCGAAAATTACCCTTTGGTTTAAAGAACGCAGGGGCGACGTTTCAGAGGGCAATGAATTATGCCTTTCATGACATCAAAAACATCATTCAACCATACCTCAACGACCTTCCGGCTCATTCACGAAAGCGGATTGATCACCCGTGGCATTTAAGAGCGATATTTCTACATTTCCGACACTACAAGATACGACTCAATCCACACAAATGTGTATTTTGCGTCAGTTCTGGTCATTTACTTGGCTTTGTAGTCTCAAAGGACGGGATTCGTCTCGACCCATGTAAGGTCCAGGCAATCATAAATTTGCCTCCACCTTTGAATTTGCTTCAGATTCAGAAACTCCAAGGGAAAGCGAACTTTCTGAGGAGGTTCATTCCAAATTACGCCGAACTTGCTAAAGGTTATACACGTCTTTTGAAAAAGGAAGTACCCTTTGTCTGGGATCAGGTTGCGCAAGCTTCCTTTGATGCTTTAAAACATTCCCTAATGAAAGCATCATTAATGTACGCTCCTGATTATCAAAAAGATTTTAACCTGTATCTGGCTGTAGCGGATACGACCATCGCAATGGTTTTAGTTCAAGAAGTCGATGGAATTGAACATCCTATATATTATTTAAGTAAAAACTTAAATGATACAGAAAGCAAATATTCTTACGTTGAAAAGCTAGCACTCGCAGTTGTTGAAGCGATACAGAGATTTCGACACTATGTCCTCTTTCGGAAAACTACCATTCTGTCAGATTGCAACCCCATGACTTATATATTGTCGCGACAGTTGCTGGGGGGAAAATATTCAAAATGGATAGCAATCTTACAAGAGTTTGATCTGGAATTTGTAAAATCCAAGTCAAAGAAAGCTCTAGTTTTCGCAGAATTATTGTGCGATCTCCCATCGTCATCCAACGATGACAAATCCGAAGAAACAATCATGGATGAAAGTTTTTTTCTGATATCTGCAAGCAATGAGTGGTATGGGGATATAATCATTTATCTCCAAACTCAAAAATACAGGCCAAACACCTCCCACTCCGAACAAAAATGTATTTGATACCAAGCAAAAGACTACATGATCGTCGGTGATACACTTTACCGTCGTGGTATCGATACAGTTCTGAGAAGGTGCCTCACCCATGAGGAGGCCGAAAAAATCCTGAATGATTGTCATTCAGGCGCGTGTGGGGGGCATCAATCTAGATATGCTACAGTGCAAAAAATCTTACGAACGGGATACTTCTGGCCAACAATGTTCAAAGATTGCATAACCGCAGTCAGAAGTTGCCATGCTTGTCAAATTTTCGATAGCAAAACCAGAAGACCACCCGCACCTCTGCAACCAATAGTTGTTGTTGGGCCATTCGCCAAATGGGGCATCGATTTCATGACATGTAATCCCACCTCGACCGGGGGGCATGGGTACATCATAGTCGCAGTTGACTATTTCACCAAATGGGCCGAGGCGATGCCTACATTAGATAATACTGGTGAAACAGCTGCCCTCTTCTTTTTCAATTATGTAGTCGCCAGATTCGGCGTGCCGCAAGCTATGGTCACAGATCATGGATCGCATTTTCGCAATCACATGATGGTCGAATTAGCTGCCAAACTAGGGTTGTCTCACGACAGCTCTACTCCATATTATTCGCAAGCCAACGGACAAGTTGAAGCAATCAACAAGGTCCTCAAACGCATGCTGCAAAGGATGATTGGAGTTCACAAAAGAAGATGTCATCTAATCCTGTACTCAGCTTTGTGGGCTTACCCAACATCGGTAAGGAATGCAACCGGGTTCACACCTTTCCAACTGGTATATGGCCTGGAAGCAGTCTTACCAATCCAGTGTGAAATCTCGTCTCTCAAACTCGCAATTGATCTCCTCCCTGGAACTTTAGAAGAAGAATCTCGTTTCTTGGAATTAATCCAATTGGATGAAACCCGTCGTGATGCCGCTTTGGCTAACGAAGCCCATAAGAAATGAGTCAAGGCGCAGTTCAACAAAAATGTCAAACCCCGTGTCTTCTCAAAAGGTGACTTGGTCTTGCTTTACGACCAAGAATCCGATAAATTGGGAGCGGGTAAATTTAAGTCTTTATGGATGGGCCCCTATATTGTTAAACGAGTGTTAGCAAAAGGAGCCTACGTGTTAATGGATTATGACGGAATTCCGTTGGTGCAACCTCGTAATGGGTTGTACCTCAAGCGTTACTATGCGTAATGGTAACCTGTGTGCTTTTGTTATGTTTTTGTTTTCGCTAAAAGTGTTTATTTTGGTCAAGTAATCTACTTTTTACATTTGTTGCAGATGTCAAACCTATTGGAGTCATGTGTTGGATATGCCGACGGAGCGAGTCGTAGTTCGCGGAACCTATCCTCCGCAGCCTGGGCTATTTTTAATCCAAGCGACGAGTTAGTAAGTTTCAGAGGGGTATGTATTGGTCGATCAACAAATAACATCGCTGAATATAGCGCATTGATAGAACTCCTCTCTGATGCCATCACACATGGTATACGCCGACTAATTGTCAAGCTAGACTCACAGCTCGTAATACTACAACTCAATGGTACATATTCCGTCCGAAACCCAGCTATTTATCGCATGTTCCTAAGGGTTAAGATTTTGGAAAGAGAATTTAATTTTATTCAATGTCAACATATTTCCATAAACTTAAAAACATTAACTGACTCATTAGCAAACTATGTGATTAGATAGACATTTGCAACATTTATAAAAAGAAACACACCATCAATATTTGCATGTGGATCATGTAGCTTAACCAAAATAAAACTCCGAAAATCAAAAATATATATAACTGTTTATGGTTTACACATAATGTTCTAACCAAGACAAAATCGGTCAAATGACCCAAAAACTCAAAATGCTAGGGGGCACCCTAGTCTAATGATGCTCGTGATAGCAAGTCACAGCCTGTGCGATCATGCGTAAGAGACGAATCCATCGTCTGGGCACACCAGTAGTATTCCGTTGTAACCGCAAAGGTAGCTCGTCAGTCCTCACATCTGGAATACCAAGAGTGAGGCCCTCAACCTGCTCCTGTAATGCTGTGAGAGTCTCTGCCACATCGAGGTCACGAAGAATAGCCCTTCCGACGGCCTCTCCTGCTGGGGCAACAGCTGGTACTCTCAGGCAAACTACTGGACGAACAGGACCAACATCTGCATGTACACATGAGTTTGATTAAAGTCTTGATAGAATAAAGCACAAGGACATTATAAACAAAAAAAAAACGATAAACAAGAATATGGCCAAAGATTTTACCAATGGCGCCCCACTGCTCGCCATTCGGCAGTACTAAATCTGGATCACCCCGGAAGTCCATGCCAGCGTATGGATACTCAGAATAAACCATCTCCTGATGATCAAACCACCTAAAGAAGGTATCAGAAAATGAAATCTGAGACTGGCCAGCATGCCTAGACATATGGTCAACCCATCTCTGCATACGTGGTTCAGTAGGAGAAGGTAAATCGAGTGCAATGTACTGCGACTGCATCAGTGGTATCTTCTCCAAGGCAAAGGCGGTCAAAATAGAACCATACCCAAAGTTCTTCAACCTCCCGCTCTTTATCTTGGTCAACTGTTCTTTCATCATAAGAAGTACTGCGTCGCACCAGTTGAACACCTTCGGTTGGAGGCATTCCAAGGCATGCTGCATATAAGATCGATTGGCTACATGAAGAGCCGCACCACCGGCCATCCTACCAAAAGTAAACAGAATAGTCCCGAGGGACCTGTCAGGGACATCATGGATGATGATCTTGCCGTCTTTACTCGGCTAAGAGCCTTCTTTGCAGTACCGGCGGACATAATCTCTCACAGAGTCGCCTCCTCGGGCCGAACGTGACAAAGAGATGGGGGCACCCCGCCTCGACAAGCCAGTCAAGAAATAGATGTCTACTACAATCAAGGGGATAGATTTGCCCCTGATCTGGAAAACTTGATTGGTAGGATCCCAAGCATCGAGCAAATACTGTAGTAAGTTGATCTACTGTCTCATACTAGAAATGCGGAAGAACTTCAGCAAGCCACAGTTCCGCAGCACGTTCACTGTAACTGGATCATGTAGGGAAAGCATGTCCTCTTCTTCATGCTCGCGTTCTCGCCATGTAATGGTCATCTTACTCCAAAGATCTCTGAAAAACAAACAAGAGAGGAGTTAGATCCTGATTTTGGTAAGAAACAGGCAAAATTTCCATCAAAAATTGTGCATCAAATTCCCTTTTTGCGCCCAACGCACCTGCAATAGTGTTCTAGGTGCGTTGAACGTCAGATAGCCTTTAGACAGGCCAACATTCAACGCAGTTTTCAATACACTGAAGGTGCGCTGATGGTAGAACGAGTTCTTTAAACCCTAGGGACTCATAAAAGCTAGGAATCAAGCTCAAAATGCAAAATGGAAACCATGAAATGAAAGAGCTCAGGTTTAGCTCCTACCTGGTCCAGACGTGTTGGATTGTGTTATATTCTTTCCATGTAGTTAATAGGGGGTTTGAAGGGCACCCGTAACCCCACTTTATGGGGTCCGGGGCAGCGCCCCGGAAAATTTTGGTTTTGGACCATATGTTAGGTTGGGCGGACCCACCTATGGTTTTGTGCATGATTTTCGCACATGTTTTTTGGACGCGATGGTTTTCGGTCCATGGTATTGGAAGCGATGGTTTTCGGTTCATGGTATTGGATGCTTCGGCATGTATAAATATTTATTGTAACATTGAAAGGAACATAATGAAAAATCAAGCTGGTAGTCCCGGTTTTGGGATCCAGGGAAAAATCTCTGTGCATATGTGTTTTATGGGTTATGCTCTCACATTGTTTATTTTCTTTGTTTAAGAATTCGTATGCAGGTAATTTCTGTACAGGGTTAAAACCTACATTTGGTATCAGAGCTGTTTTGGCTTCAAGGGGACGCCTTTGTTGCTGAGGGGTTTCGCTCGGGCCTGTGGTAGACCCTGTTCAGTGGGAGATCTGCGAGATCGATTCTGGTGGTGAAAGAAGATGGCGAGCAGTGGAAAGATAGAGATTGAGAAGTTCAATGGTTAGAATTTTGAGTTGTGGAAACTCAAGATGGAGGATCTGTTGGTGGATAAAGATCAGTGGATCGCAGTAGATCCGGGTACTAAACCATCGGGAGTGACTGATGAAGAATGGAAGAAGTTGGATCGGAAGGCAAAGAGCACAATACGATTGTGTGTCTTGGATTCAGTATTGCTGAATGTATCAGGGGAAGCTACGGCAAAGGCTTTATGGGTCAAGTTAGGGAAATTAGGTTCTCCGAGGTATTGCCAACAGGTAATCGGGACCTCCTAGTACTGATCGACTATCATGACCGACCAGAGGTTCTACTGAGTGATTAGAGCTTAAAATAAAAGAGCTTCATTCTAAACTGACTGACTGACAAGAGTTCTAGCACTTACCATAGCTTCTAGGCACTGACAGTGTCCAGCTCAGCCCGTTATCTAAACTGATTTGCCCCAACCACATGATCGAAGTGCCTCACCAAACCTTAGATGTGTTCTTAAAAAAAGAAAAAAGAATCTGATTAGGAATGGAGTGCAGTGAGTGAACGACAGCGACTAATAAGGCCGCCATCGCCCCTACTCCTTTATAGGGGTCACTCACTCATTCCGATGCCCACCACCCAATAAGCATCAAGGTACTGTACCAATCTAAGTCTTTGGTGAATAAACTGTTCCTACGAAAAAAGCTGTATAACCTGAGGATGAAAGATGGAGACTTGGTGACAGAGCATCTGAATGCGTTTAATACTGTGGTAAGTCAGTTATTATCTGTTGATATTAAAATTTCAGATGAAGATAAGTGCATCAGTCTGTTGTGTTCTCTACCAGATTCGTGGGATAGTCTGGTTATTGCAATAGGTAGCAATGCAACTGCTTTGCAGTTTGATGAAATAGTCTCAGCCTTGCTGACGGAGGAGATGAGACGGAAAAATATGGACAACCAGAATGGTGATGCCTTGTCTGTATGAGGACGGTCCCAGAACAGAAACAAAAATAAGTCATCGAGTGGGAGATCTAAATCTAGAGGGAGATCTAAATCTCCAGGAAAACCTACAAAGGTGGTGTGCTGGAAATGCGGAAAGGAAGGGCACTTCAGAAGGGATTGTAAATCTAAAGCTCCTGATAAAGGAAAGGGATCTGATGATGCTCCTTCTGCAGAGGTGAAAACCACCTCAGATGAAGGTGGGGATGTGTACCTAGCTTCTTCAAGTACACATGTAGATCATGAGGCATGGTTGATTGACTCAGGTGCATCCTTTCACTTCACTCCCCATAGAGAGTGGTTCTGCGAGTATGAGAAATACGATGGTGGTGATGTCTTCTTAGGAGATGATAGGAAGGCTAGAATCATTGGTCGGGGAAAAGTAAAGTTGAAGTTGCAAGGTGGAAGGGTTAGAACACTTCCGGGTGTTCTACATATTCTTGCATTGGCTAGAAATCTGATTTCTGTAAGCAAGTTGGATGATGCAGGTGTAAAGACGGTGTTCGAGAAAGATACCTGCAAGATGGTTCGAGGAGCACTAATATTGATGCGAGGAGTTCGGATTGGAACTCTGTACAAGCTGCAAGGTAGCACTGTTGTTGATGGGTGCAATAGTTCTATGGTTCTTGAAAATGGAGTAGAAAATCTAGTGGTCTCTGGAGAGAAGACCATGTTGTGGCATCAAAGGCTTGGACATATTGGAGAGAAGGGCCTTCGAATACTTCATGGTAAAGGTATGGTAGAAGGTATGAATGATAGCTCTCTGAATTTTGATTTCTGTGAAAATTGTGTGTATGGGAAGCAAAATCGGGTGAGTTTCCCCTCTGGTGGTAAGAGGAAGAAACAGATATTAGAGCTTGTGCACAGTGATGTGTTTGGACCTGTGAAGGTTCCATCACTGGGTAAGTCTGTGTACTATGTATCATTTATAGATGACTTCTCAAGGAATACATGGATATATTTCCTTAAGAAGAAATCTGAAGTCTTTGACAGGTTTAAAGAATTTAAGGCTCTGGTGGAAAATCAGACAGAGAAGAAGATAAAGGTGTTGAGGACAGATAATGGTGGAGAATTTTGCAGCAAGGAATTTGAAGAATTTTGTAAGAAGTGTGGTATAGCATGGCAGAAGACTACTCCATATACACCTCAGCAAAATGGAGTCGCAGAAAGAATGAACAAGACGTTGATGGAAAGGGCAAGAAGCATGCTCAGTGGTGCTGGGTTAGGACAGGAATTCTGGGCAGAGGCGATGGATACTACATGTTACCTGGTCAACACGTCACCTTCATCAGCGTTGGAGGATAAGACTCCACAAGAAGTATGGACTGGTAAGAAACCCTCTCTTTCACATCTGAGGGTATTTGGATGTGATGCATATGTACATGTTCCAAAGGAGAAACGAACCAAGTTGGATAGTAAATCTGAAAAGTGCATCTTTATTGGGTATAAGGATGGTTTAAAGGGTTATAAGCTTTGGAACCTAGTCACACGGAAGGTTGTGTACAGCCGAGATGTGGTGTTTAGAGAGGTAAAAGATGTTATTCAACATGAAGTCCAACCAAAGGAACCTGAGAAGATAGAGTTTGAGCCAAAGGAGGAAGAATCAGACTCTACAGCAGAGGAGGAATCAGAAGATGAAGAGCCACAAACTCTGGCTATGAGAAGATCAGTTCGAGAAAGAAGGCAACCAGAAAGGTATAGTCCATCTGCTTTTGCTTTGTCTGTTACTGATGATGATCCCAGAACTGTGAAGGAAGCAGTGGATTCAGAGGATTGAAAAGTCTGGAAAGAGGCCATGGTTGATGAAATGGCATCTTTGCACAAAAATGAGGCTTGGGATCTGGTGGAGTTTTCGGCTGGAAGGAAACCCATTGGCAGCAAATGGGTGTTCAAGAAGAAGACAAATGCGGAAGGAAAGGTGGAGAAATACAAAGCTCGGTTGGTAGCAAAAGGTTATTTCCAAGTGTTGGGAATTGATTTTGGTGATATTTTTTCTCTTGTTGCCAAGGTAACTTCTTTCAGATTACTTTTATTTGTTGCTGCTGCTTTTGATTTTGAGGTAGAACAGATGGATGTGAAGACAGAACTTCTTCACGGGGATTTGGAAGAGGAAATCTACATGAAGAAACCTAAAGGCTTTGCGATGAAGGGTAAGAAAGAACTGGTATGCAAGTTAAAGAAGTCTCTGTATGGGTTAAAACAGTCACCAAGGATGTGGTATCAGAAATTTGATACATTTATACGGGGACTTGGCTTCACCAGAAGCAAAGCAGATCATTGTGTGTATTTTAAATTAATTGGTGACCCTGTTATTTATCTGGTCTTGTATGTGGATGATATGTTGCTGGTTGGAAATGACAAAGAAATTATCCAGGATTTTAAGACCCAATTGTCCTCCAAATTTGACATGAAAGATCTTGGTGCTGCAAACTATATTTTGGGCATGGAAATTAAAAGAGATCGGTCAAAGAGGAAGCTTTGTTTAAACCAGAGGAAGTATGTCAAGACAATACTGCAGAGGTTTAATATGCAGGATAGTAAACTGGTGAAGGTTCCTATTCCTGTAGGTGTGAGGTTATCTGCTGAACAGTGTCTGAAGACACAAGAAGAGGAAGAGGACATGTCTCGTGTTCCATATGCAAGTGCAATGGGTAGCCTGATGTATGCAATGGTCTGTACTAGACCAGACATTGCACATGCAGTGGGAGTATTGAGCAGGTTTATGTCAAAACCTGGGAAGGAGCACTGGACAGCAGTGAAGCGGGTTTTCAGGTATTTGCGTGGCACTAGTGATTATGGTTTGTGCTACCAAGGAAGACCAGGATTGGACAGAGTGTTGGATATTCATGGCTTTGTTGATGCAGACTGGGCTGGAGATCTGGATCAGAGAAGATCTACAAGTGGGTATGTGTTTAACCTATTTGGAGGTGCAGTCAGTTGGATGAGTAAGAAACAATCTGTAGTGGCACTATCAACTACAGAGGCAGAATACATGGCAGCCACTCATGCAAGCAAGGAAGTAGTTTGGTTGCAGAGATTGTGTTCAAGTATGTGGTTAGTACAGGGAGCTATAAGAATAGACTGTGACAGCCAAAGTGCAATTTTCTTGGTAAAGAACCCTGCTTATCATTCAAAGACAAAGCACATTGATGTTCAGTATCACTTTGTGAGGGATATGATAGAAGAGAAAGAGGTGTTGCTGGTAAAGGTGGACACTTTGAAGAATACTGCAGATGCATTGAAAAAATCTGTGAGCTCTGAGAAGTTCTCTTGGTGTAGAGAAGAAATGGGAATCTCAGGGCTGAAAAAAATGACTAAGCTCTCCTGTGGCCCCCTGTGGAAAGAAAACAACAAGTGGGAGATTGTTGGATTGTGTTATATTCTTTCCACGTAGTTAATAGGGGGTTTGAAGGGCACCCGTAACCCCACTTTATGGGGTCCGGGACAGCGCCCCGTAAAATGTTGGTTTTGGACCATATGTTAGGTTGGGCGGACCCACCTATGGTTTTGTACATGATTTTCGCACATGTTTTTTGGACGCGATGGTTTTCGGTCCATGGTATTGGACGCGATGGTTTTCGGTCCATGGTATTGGATGCTTCGGCATGTATAAATATGTATTGTAACATTGAAAGGAACATAATGAAAAATCAAGCTGGTAGTCCCGGTTTTGGGATCCAGGGAAAAATCTCTGTGCATATGTGTTTTATGGGTTATGCTCTCGCATTGTTTATTTTCTTTGTTTAAGAATTCGTATGCAGGTAATTTCTGTACAGGGTTAAAACCTACAAGACGACGCCGAGAATTGTCCACAGAATCTCCCGAAATCAGCTGATGAAAATCGAGGGGGAAAAGCACCTCCAAAGCTCCAACAAACCATGTTCAAATGAAATGGTAAAATGAGAGGTAAAAACACTTTTCATTACTTTTACGTAGTTCAAAGTAAAATATTAGTGTTCTAACTCGTTTTCAAGCATATATTGTTCATTTCTGACTAGTTTGATGAAGCAGTTGAAAATACAGTACGATCTTTGAAAGGACAAAGCTATTTATGGTAAAATCAAAACAAGACCATCTAATCGAGCAGTTTTAGCACATAGTTCAGGCTCGTTAACAAATAAACATAAGACATGAGCAAATGTTTCCAACCGTGTTTAAGCTCATTAAAAAATGAACTATTCCTCGGTAAATAACCATTGTGAATGTAGTACTTCAGCCATTAAAGCCTTGGTCGTGTTTGCACCGTCACCTCCACTTTTCATTGGCCGATCATTCACCTCCATTTGATTGTTTACCCATTTTGAGGAACAACTGCGAAGAGTGATTTCACTAGCCATCCTTGTGACACTGCTGTGATTGGAAAATTCCAAACCTTACCTGGAATCAGTTGCTACCCGTTTTATCACTCGTTCCTCAAAAGACAAGTCTCCTTTAAGCTCTTTTCAACTGACTCGTAAAATATGAAAAGATTGCCGAGCCATTGGCCTCTCCAGCTCGTTAAAGGGATAGGAAGTGCTATCCCTCCTCTAGATTTTAATCTTTTTGGACCTGAGGGATTATTACACAAAAAGATCGAGCGCTTGTTTTGTTCGGCTCGTTAAAACTATCGAAAATTCATCCCTTCTATATTGTTTTATACTTTTTCGGACTTAAGGGATTAGATGACGAAAAAGGAATTTTGGAGTTACCTTTACATTCCTTTTCAGACTCTCTAAAATTGAAAAGGACCGAGTTATCTTTGTCGTTAAACTCATTAAAAAGATTAATAGTGACAAACTTGTCTTTAGATGAGAACGAGTTTCACTATCGCTAGGCTCGTTAAAACATAGCGATGGGTTTGCCCGAAGGGCAAATTATAGAACAAGCATATGTTATCCTCGTCAAGCTTGACAAAAATAAAGAGGTACTGGTCAACAATGACTGGGGAAAAATTGGGAAGAAAACTCAAAGAAACTTTGTTCGTAGCAAGTTGCTCTTGAACATGACACTTCCACTCCATGTCCGAGTCGGGTTGGGTTGTTTCATTCACCGATCACATCACCATGGTCACACCATACCATCCACATTTGGGGTTAATGCTACCAATCCATCACATCATTGTCGCCGATATGTTCAAGAGAAGTCATCCAGAGAAGTCACCTGTGTCTCACCGACTACCATACATTATACTCCATTCTTTCATGACCGCCACCCTGAACCTTATATCACCAGATCATTTTCACCTCCATCAAAATCATTTGCTCCGTTCCGTGTCATTGATATGGGATTCATTAAGGCCCTCCTGTGATGGATCACTTCTTGTCGACATCATCTCATTATCCAAGAAGTTGATCTAGGAACACCCCATTTAGTACATTGAAGCTTGCATGCCTCAATGGCAAGTTTCTCACTTCCGGCGACAGGTTTACATCAATGGCCTTCGACCGAAAGATTTTGCGTGGTGTTTGACGCCAAGTCCTTTATTCACACCACGTGAATTGTAATGTAGTACCTTGAGGGTCATTATCATTATCGGTGATTCCTCTCGCGCTTGTTAACAGTTTACATCATTGATTGGTAATCAAGCGATGTCTTTCCATGTTCGACTTCAGAACATTTCTCACATGGATCGACTTGTACTTCGAGTGAAGATCGGACGAGATTGAAGACCCCGGATCTAGTTTCATATATCCGGGCTGCGATATATATTCAGGGAAATAAATACATTGAATGTACAACATTGCAGCACAGATAATCATCCTACCAAAAGGATGATGGCTCTATTAGAATCATCAGTCTACACTCAGACGGTTGTCTGTCCTCTGTACATAAAAATGAATTTATAAAGCTGAGCATGGGAATGCCCGCCTCAGCTAGATCATGAAAATATTATGAAGATAATGTATTGTATTGTATCTTATTACAGGTCTCCTCCCAGCATTGAAAGAACTTTGGATCCTCATAATAAAGCATTTCACCCGACACCAAAAGGTTAACGGCCTCATACTTTAGGGGGCAACTGTTATAGACATTTTTGTGCCCTACCACTCCAAGCATGAAATGTCCATAAACCAAGGGCTCCTAAGTCCCTAAAAGTGTTGTTCTAACCTCTAAAGGAACAAGGTCAACAGATTACAACTTCTCCCAGAAGTTCTCCATGAAAAACTACTCAAAATTGGTCAAAACAGGATCATTGCCGCTGTTCCACTAGCTAGGTGCGTTGCATCTCACCCAAATGCACTGTGAGGGTGCGTTGAATTTCAAAAATCCCTTCTGTGGGGTGCGATGGGCGAGAAATGACAAATGGCAGTGTCATTCCGCGAGGTGGAGAGGCAATGGAATCTTCCAGAATCTTCTCCTCTGACACTTGCCTCACTGAATTCGACCAAGGATGAGTAAGAGGCCCTCAGTCTCCAAGTGGAAGCAAGAACTGACAGAGAGAAGAAACTAATCAAATCACAAGCTGACTCATCCTCCTTACAGATATCTATATATGGATCCCTCATCCCAGAGATCTAGAGGCTGGAATTTTGCATATTGTAAGGAATTGCTGTTGGTTTCTAGAGACAAACATCAGATTGTTGGGTGATCTATGCTTTGTTTGAGGTAAAGAGGGGCTTCTTTGCTGGGAGGTTGATGCTGGGTCGGAACCATTGGTTGTAACTCCTCCTGGATCTTTTCTTGTTTATCAATAAAAGCTATTTGAGTTCTCCTCCATGCTTTTGTATCATTGATGCTTGTTACATTTGTATGGTCAATTTAAATCTAATCCTAAGTTGTTTATGAATATAGATCCATGTCTTTGTATAGTGCTATGCTTCTGTGATCTTACAGGTACTTTGTGAAGCTGGGCGTGCAAGGGAGCAGGTAGCTGGAGACTATCAAAGAAGAGAGGGATCGAATCAAGACACAGGTTGGTTCTTTCTATTCCTCTCTATCTATAATTCATAAAGGAAATACAAAAACAGCTTTTCTTTGTTTGTTTCTAAGGTAGCTGTCACACCTTAGTGGGATAGAGCAGTTCTAAATAGACACTTTTCCCTGTAACATCGAAGGAGGGCCATGACGATCCCCTCAACATTGACACGAAACAAGGAATAAAGTGGAATAAATGAGTATGATCCAAGACTGTAGCAAAGGTCTAGACAATGTATATGTAATAAACTACAAATAGGACTTCTCTTGAACATATCAGCGACATGACTCAAGAGTGTGGCAGTGTTTGAATCCACATAAGACCAAGGGTCATGATGACAAAGTGGAATTGTCAGATGAGAGGCAAAATGGATTACCCAAACCCGGAAGGAAAAGCGACTGAGTGAGGATATCCCAAACTCGACACAAGAAATAGATGACTGTCATCTTCAAGAGAGACATCCTACCTATACAAGATATGTTTCACTTTCTCTTTTTCCCCACTATTTCTAGTGAGTGCCCCAATTATTTTTTATCACAAGCTTGAATGGGATAGCATATGCTTTTCGTGTAAGTTAATTCTTCGAATGAATCCATCCTAGTAAGTTTTACGAGTCCTAGGAAGGAGAAACTCAATATCTTCATAGTGACAAGTCTTTCGTCGTTTAATTTTTATGAGTCTGACGAAAGAATAACTTGGTTTCTTTTTCATATTTAGAGAGTTTGAAAAAGATATGAAACAGAAAATTCCACCATGTCCCTTTTCATAATTTGTCTCTCGAACCCGAAAAGGTAGAAAAAAATATTTGAGAGAACCTTTTGACCATGTCGACCAAGGTGTACATTTTTCGTAAATAGTCAATCCCAACCCGGAAAAGGGGTAAAAATATACTGAGACGATGTCAATTCATTTAATTTAACAAGTTCGAAAAGACAAGTACTCGGTGATCTTTTCATATTTCGAGAGTCAGAAAAGAGCTTAAAGACGACTCTTCTTGGAAGAATGAGTGGTATTAAAGGATAACAACTAGTTCTAGTCATGATGGAACTACTCAAAGGATGCAAAGGTTAAGAGGTTGGCTAATAAGACCACTCACTGTAGATGTTACTCAAGAAAAGGTTTTTTTAAGTGAAAAAGTATGATTGGCCAAAGATATGGTGGCGATGGAATGGAAAACCAAGGCTCATCTAGAAAAACATCGGCTAATAACAATGGAAATCACAATATGTAAAGTGGGAATGGTTTTATTTTTAGACAAGCTTGAAACATGGGAAACTATGCTTGAGTATACTTGAATATGGTTTCATTTTTTCACAAGCTTGAAATAGAAACAAACTATTCTTGGATTTGGTTTCATTTTTACACAAGCTTGAAACAAAGATAAAATATCCTTGATATAAGTTTGCATGCCCCCAGCATAATGACTCAATTCAAGGTACATGCCCCCCAAACTTCATTTCACTGACCCAAGAAGACTACAGGTTACTAACAAGTGGATGGAATGCAGGTTCTCTTACGAGATCAAGTGAAAGACTCGACTGGGATTTTACGAGATCTAATAAAAGACTCGAATTGGAAGGGGATTTGTTTCATTTTTTAGCGAGCTTGACACAGGAAACGAATCATGATCATGACACCTTGTTTCATTTTTTAATGAGCTTGAAAAAAGTAAAAGAAATTTGCTGGCGAATACCTATTTCATTTTTTAACGAGGTTGACACAGTAAAAGAACTATCCTCATGGTCCTTGTTTCATTTTTTAATGAGCTTGACACAAGACAAGGAACTTCGCTCCAAACCCTTTGATCACAAACCAAAAGAGGCCATGGCTTCCTAGAGCTGCTCATCAGATAGGAGAAAAACACTCTCGAAGGGATACATGTCTAGGGATCCAAATGAAAAATCAGGCTCCAATTCCCCCAGTACACGATGTACTACATCACCTACTAGATCATCCTTAGATGTGGACATGGAACATGTGGCCACATAATTAACCTATGGCAGGGGTGATACCGCTTGCACATAAGAACCATTTAGGGATGATGGTTGATTGGGAGTTGATTGAGGACCAATGAATGGAAGTTGATCAATGATCACAATCCTTCCTTCATGCGGGAAACACATCGCTCAAAAGAGGGAGGAGACAAGATCTCCCATGACGTAAACATAGTCATGACGAAGGAGTAAATTAAAATCCAATGGGACTTGGACAACTATCACGTCTATATAGATAGTCTTTCCTCCCAAAGTAATAGTTAACTTAGGAAGGATACATAATGGTTGACTGGTTCCTCTTTTAAAATCTAATAGATTAATGGTGATGGGGATAAGCTGCAGAGAACCTAAATCTTGCCAAGAAGTTGAGAAAAAATGATAACAGATGCACCCTCATCTATGACTATGCTAGGTATGACCATATGGTAAGCCTGTACTATAATCTGGAAAGGCACATAAGACGAAAGACAATATCCTGCCAGTCAACTCCGATCAAAAGAAGTGACTAAAATACTCAGAGGGGGTATCGTAGGAATGTTAGAGATGCCTTCTTGCTCTATGAGAACAGGAGAACTATTCTCATGCACCTCGAGAATGGGAGGATTTCCCTCCATTTCATTCGAAACTAAAGAGATCTGAAGAACTAAGTAGTATGAGGTTCAGTCTCCACCGGAAAGGTACAACTAACTGAAGGTGTATCCAAATCTACCATTTTCTCAACCAATGGTTGATCGAGAATGGACTCATGAGACCCATTTTCAAAGAGAGCAGGGTTGACCAAATATGACTTTTCATCAATAATTGGATCAACTAGAAAAGGATCAGGGGAAAACTTCTAATACTTATCCGGAAGACGAGGGTGAGAAGCTATAAGGTTTTCCAACTCTTTGAAAGCTTCATCTGTAAGAGGACAAAGGTGAATGGGATGATTACCTTCACAAAACTTATAGGGAAATTCAACTTTTCCCTTTTTCCCATGGGCTTTACTAGTTAAAGGTTTATCACTAGTATGATCACCAGAGGTTGATGACAAAGTTTGATGTGAACATGTGGACCACACTTCTAAGACCTTGGGAATACCAAGACAATTTCTAATAAGGTGGTCACCCTTACATAACATACAAGGGAATTTTACTTTCTCGGGCTGCTTGGAATATTTTTCTACTTCAGTTGCATCAATAACAATGTCTGCTTGGTTGCCCCCTTGCTAATTTTTCTTCTTCTTCTTAGCTTCCTGACTGTTAGAATCCGTACTTTCACCAGGCGAAGAGGAAGAATGGGGTGAAGAAATAGGAGAAGAAGGTGAGGGGTCAAATTTAGGATCAACATGAGGTTGATGTTGTTCAAGTGGAGGAGAAATCAGTTGAAAATCAGTTTGGACACTCGAGATCACCGAGGTCGAAAATAACCAAACTGGCAGACCAATGGTCAATCGAGAAAGGGACAACGTTTCGATATATGGAGCACCAACATTTCCAAAAGAAGGAAAAGGACTAGGATTTCCATCAGGGGAGTTTCCTTGGTTGGTAGACTCAGGAAATGTTGCCATTGGTATCAACCTAAGATCTACTAAGGAGTATTTCCACAGGAAGGATGTTTTTCCACGGTCAATTAATTGATTTTAGAAATTAACAAAACAAAATAAAAAAGGGGTAATCTAGGCAAGAGGGTTTACCAAGTATCTGTGAACCGTTATATACACCTTAGCTCAAACAAAGGACTTAACGTACAATAGCCAATCTCCCTGAATGTTATGTTCGGCATATCACGTTTACAAGGTGGCAGACTCGGTTACCTATGGCTAAAGGATAGCAACCTAATGGGGCCTCGCAATATATACTCGACGGTATAGAGAGCACAAGTATGTGTTTGCATTGTCTAATGCATAACAGTTTGGTCAGAGTGTTCCCATATACTTTCCATACTGAAATGCCTACAATATATCTGAAAGTACTGGAGAAACTTCAATATACTTCCGTATTGGAATGGGATTTCACCCCTAGCATACAATGCAGGTAGTGTTAACAGTGTTGGACCTGCCAACATTAGGGGATCTCCCCGGTATGAAGTCCCAATTAGACCTCAAACTAATTGGTGTAGGAGTCCCATCCGCTACGATGGCTCGGTTGCCTTTATCTTAAAGATTTACCTCAACTTTTACTTTTCATCGCAGGAGAATGGTTTGCTTTGTCTTCTGAGAAGTAAGGTTCATGTGCCTGGTGATTTCTAGTGTTACTTGTGTCAATGGTTCTTTCACTATAGAGGGAGAGGGTGGGAGTGAGTCCCAAGTTGGTTGGGATGAAGTCCCAACTTGGTAAGGAACACATAACACAACAGGACATGCACATATTCCAGAGGAGTAGTCCACACAAATGTGGTAGTCACAACACAAAAGGTAAGATAACACATACAACACTCATCGGATGAGTCCGCATGAGTGCAACAGTTGTTACAAGAAGTTTTATGTGAATTTTTTGTCTGATGTCTAGGGGGGTAGCCACCACAAGCGAGACAACACTAACAACATATACAACACATTTTCATTAACAAATTATGTATTACAACAAGTGAAATAATTCAAGTGTTCAACATAGGTTAAAGCAACATGTATTACAAGTGTTCAAGATTGGTCTTACAACAGTTACAATACATGTGTGAAAACGTGATGACCTATTATCAGGCTTCTGAATTAAGCAAAAGTTCCAAGACACATCGTTACACCGTGCATCACTAACCTCGTGCGTGGGGCGTTGGAGCCACTACTTACTCCTCAAAGAAAAGACTACAAACTATCTTGGCTATGTGAGAGGCGCTGAGGTGCAAAATTCCTTTGCATGTACAAATGAGGAGGTATTTAGAGCCAAGGGTGACACTGACGCTTGTCATTGTTTGACTACCCTCATGACTATTTGACTTCCATGAATTTTTTACTTTACATGACTCTTTGTACAACAAGTGGGTCTCTTGGACTTTTGCGTTACATTACATTGTTTGACAACATGGCCCATAGTAGAGATGTGGGTGACATGACTCATGACATGACTCGACATGACAGTGATGGTACATTCATGCTACTACTGGAGTCCATGTTGAGCTGCAGTGCTACTGGGTGATGGATGTATTCATGTTGTGTCACATCTTCACCTATTCATGGCAAGGTGTGCAGAGTCTTTGATGGTCATTGGTTTGCTTGATGTTGCTTTGGCATATTGCTCCTTGCTTGTATGTTGGAAGGCTTTACAGGTTTTTTTGCTCGCAAAAGGTGCATGTTCGTCCATTGGTCCATCTGTGAGCACATCTTGCATGTTTTCTTGTTCGTCTGTCTACAAACACATCTTTTCATGATCATTTGTTCGCGAGCACATCTCTTCTCATGCATCATTCGTTCATCCCATTTGTGGTTGCGCCATGTTTGTTAGTATACATGTTATTATCATCACTCATGACGAGACAACATCAAATCCAAAAACCTCCTAGTCTACCATGACACATGATCATTTCAGATGCAGGTGACCAGGAGAAGTAGCAAGGTTGTGAGGCGGGATGATGGCTCCGGGTACTACTCATGAAAAATGTGTAAGAGTCACTGGGTGATGAAGATGGGCAATCTGAGTCGACAGTGACTGCTCGCAGGTCTGGCTTGGTTGGGAGGTAAAACTGCACAAATTTTCAGAGGGAATAAGCTGGCAGCAAGGGCTTGAAAACGAAATTTGCACAATTTTCTTGAGGAACAGGTCGAGTTGCATGGAGGATGAACATGCAGAAATTGCACAATATTTTGTAGGAACTGGCCTGGAGCCTAGCAACAGAAACTATGCAATTCCCAAGGGGAATTAGTAGTCAACTGGCCATGTCACTAGTAGCAGAAACTACAAAATTCCCAAGGGGAACTGGCAATCAGCTGGTCGGGTGCTTAGCAGCAGAAACTGCACAATTCGTGGAGGGAACTGGCAGTCTGCTATTGGGAACTGCTAGCTAGAGAAACTGCACTAAGGCTGGGAGGCCGGCCTGCTGATCATCTCTGTGCAATTTATGAGCTGAGCAGACTTCTAGGCAGCAGAGGCCTGCTTATTAAAATTGCACAATTTTCTGGATGAGAATCCATTCGACTCTCGGGAGGACTGGTTGGAAAAACTACATTTTCTGAGGGAGACAGGGATGGGCACTGGGTGTTTGTCTATCCTGTCTGCACAATTTTCCCAACCAACAGAGTGGGCAAGGTCTGCAGCTTTTGCACAAATTTTGAGGGGAATGATTCCCGAGGTGGCTACGGAGTCAAATCCTCTGATCGAATAGCTTAAAGGTTGATTGATATGCTTGTGGGCAGCGTAGCTTGAAATGACTTGCTTGATGCTTCTGTGTTGTTCTAGGTGATAGTCGATTGAGTCGATGGCGGGGTGATGGTCTGGCTATCAAAGGGGAGTCCAGTCGTTGAAACTTCAGCAAAATGACTAAGTGTGTGAATGAGTGAAAGATGCACATGTGATCTTGCAAACACACACCAACATGACTTGACGATGAGACGAGCCAAACCATCCAGACACACATGCTTAACATGAATGATCGACGGTGTGAGCGACAAGTGCGACACCTGTGATTGATCATTGATCGACTGTGACAAGGCTTATGTGACAGTGAGTGTGACTCCTTGTGTGAGTGTGACAGATTCTTTCATAGTGAACACAACATGTACACACGAAGTGAATACCTTGAGCATGATCAGAACATCGTCGCAAGCATGACTTCGATACCAACATGAGAAAACTTGGATGAAATGAACAAGCAAGGAAAATGCAAAGACTCACATGGGCTCACGGAGTGAAACCGAGTGTGTGCAGTCATCAAGTGAAGCTCTCAAGGAAGGCTTTGAAATTGGGTGTAGGCCAAAATTTTGGAGGATGGTTGTAGTTGCTACAACACTTGGTGACACAATGGTAGAACTCAAACTTCTTTGTTTTGGTTCATTGATAGCACAGGGCCTTGGTCCATCGGGGAGTATTGAATCGATCTGTGGGTTACTTCATCTTCCCCACTTACCCCATGGACATACATAGTTTTCCTTTTTCCAACTCAGTCAAATACAATCAAAAGTTCAACTTGATCATAGTGTTTCAAATTTGGGAAGTGTAGTTTAGCTCATGAGTTGAAAATTTTCAGAGTATAAGTTTTCATATCTGGTATTTCTCCGCTGCTATCAGGCTTGGACAATACCTTGACAGACTCACACTGGAACACATACATTGCTCCACTTCCAGCAAGCCTAGTCAGTACCCTTGTGGAGTTGCATGCTTCACCTCTCTGTGCAAGAAGCCTTTCTCTTCTTTCACCTTTGTATTTTTCAAGAGGACTGTAGAGTCTGAAGATTTTTTCAGAGCGAAAAAAGCAAGATTATATTATATAAGATATATAAAGAAACAGATACATTAGACAGAAAGAACTTCATAGGGGCTATTTTTAGCCTAGAGATAGGATTCCAAAAATTATAGCCAGCCTATTGAGCTGCCAAAAGTTGCTGACATGTTGCAGGATAAGAGGATACATCACAGATAGAGGAGAAAAGAAGGAGCAGAAGGTTCTCTTCAAAGAGAGAAAATAGTATTCAGAAACTATCAAAGGATTCTAAGTTTCTCCCGCCAAAACTTTAAGCAGAAAGTTGAAATAGACAGAATACCAAAGGGAAATACATACCTGAAAACTAAATGATTTGAAATTAAGAGCCGGGAAAGGAAAAGTCCTGGATAGAGAAGATTTCCTCGCCAGATTTTACCTTCATGTTCCAGATACCTGGTTCCAATAGGAGACCCTCCTTTGATAAGATGTCTGCTTGCTGATTCTGTGATCTGAAAATGTGCTGGATGGAGCACCCTTCCATCTTCCTCCAAAGATTGTACAGTCTGAAGATTTTCTTACCATGACATCCCATTTTGCCTAATATTCCTCTCTTTTACTATATATTTACAACCTAAATAAAGCCATATCCACCAGGTTTTCATGAAGGTATGAAATAATATGTCTTCTTATTCATGTTTGACTTTATACCCTATTGTTTGGTTAAAGAATGCAATTGGCCACCGAATTGGTCTGTTTCCACAGCTACTCCAGATTTCTGTAGCTTTCTCCATTGTTTGCAAGGTTCAGAAGCTCTAGGTCAGCAGCAAAGGATGCAGATGGATAGAGAATGGTTTCCTCGTGGATCCCTTCCTATCCCCTTGAAACTGTTCATTAAGATAAGCACAGGAGATCACGGTCAAACCCCAAGTCAACTGTAGAATTGACGCCAAAATAGAATCTGAGTTCAATTGAGATCTTATCAATTTGCTTTCCAAATAGAAAATCGAAGGTTTAGTGATATAGTTTAGCTAAGATAAATATTTTTAGGATTGAATTACTCATGTTGTTATGCCAAATACCTGTTATAAAACTTATGGCCACACTATGATTTGGTGCGTGCCGGATGATGTAATTTTGAAAAGGTTTGTGAATTTCGTTTGCCAACAATATAATTGGTTTTGTGTGCAAGTGTTGTGTTGATTGGAGATTATGAACTGATTTGTGGAGGGCCCCTATGAACAGTGACAGGTCTTAACCAATTGCAATTCGATTTCTTTTCATTCCTTGAATACCCTGTTTTGTGTGGAAATGCAACATAATGAATTCGCAAATGGATCGTTATTTACATAAGTACTTTCATCTGCTTCATACCTAGTTTACTCTGTTATTTGAATTTCTTTATACCTGGTACAACATGGTTACTTCGTTTTCTTATTATCTAGTATAGGTCAAGTGTGTTTACTTCATAGTATAGATGTTGTTTGAAATATATTGTTTGAATGAAAATTGAATAAGTAAAAGCGTGAGAGTTTTATCCTAAACAATTGAGTTCAGACAATATTTATTCACAATTGGTAGAATAGATATGTTTTTGCACTTAGTGAATTAGAAGGTGTGGCATAAAGATAAAAGACCAAAAAAATCCCAAAACAATCTACTACATGTAGGATCACTCTCATATCATCCATAAACTAATTAGATAGATAATAACTCCTAAGAAATTAGCCGATAACTTGAAGGATTGTGACAATAATATAATTAACAAACACCACCTCCATATTCATCTTAAGTTTAGATCCTAACAAATACATAATGACATATCGAATAACTTATAGCACATATTGTGCACCTGTACTTCATCAGTGTACCTACCCTGGTTGATAATTTATGATTAACAATTTAAAGACCTTAAATTGGCTAAACATTTTGGCATCGTTATCAGGGAAGTACAAATAGATGTTAAAAAAAATCAAAACATGATATGCGTAGGGATAGAGACTCTAGGGGTACATTTGTAGGGTGAGGAAGAAGTTTAATTCCCACAAATCCACTTACTTCACAACGATTTTGAGATTCCACACTGCCTACTCAAACCCAAATTCCATTTAGAGGTCGACAAAGACTTCCTGAAGTCTCAAGATCAGAAATCTAGTCTAGAACTTCACCCACTTCATCTACTGAAGCTGTAATTGAGGAAAATCCTACATCCCCGACTACAGGAGTAATTTCTCTGTCCTCCACTGGTGAACAAATTCTAGGAGAAGAACTAGAAGTTCCTAGTGAAGAAGAGGAACAAGAAATCTATTATGAGCAACCATTAATAGAGGAACTAGAAGAATGAGAAGAACACTATATTAGTTCCAAAGAATCCATCATGGTTGAAGAAGGGAAGGAGAAGTACACAATGTCCATGGCGAATAAAATAGGATTGGAGGAATAGGTAAAGGTATAGGTGGAGATAGGAACAGAGGAGGGGGTAGATGTAAAGGAAACCAAGATCCTTCTGGATTCCCTATTCTTGATGAAGATACAACCCTCACAATGAAAAATATATCGCCCTCAATTCTTCCTAATTTCCACGGTAAATGAAGACCGAGAGGCATTTCTCTTCGAATTTGAAGTATTATGCAGATCATATGACTACCTCCATGATGCTCAAAAACTAAAATTGTTCCCGGCTACATTAAAAGACTCAGCATTAAAATGGTTCATGAGTCTAGAAGTGTATTCCATAACAACATGGGTACAAATCAAGTAGGCTTTCTTAAGTAAATATAGAGATTATTGTATGCCTGGTAACCTTAAAGATGAAGTCTTCAAAATGACACAAAAAGAAGATGAAAATCTTAAATATTTAGTAGAAAGATTTGTCTACAATGTTAAAAGAGAAAAAATGGGTAATTTGGATGAGGAAACCTTAAAAACCCTCTTACTCAGAGCTATTAAAGATGAGTGGATCGATCTCCTTAACCTAACCGGGAAGGGAGATATTTCCCAATTACCATTTGCAGATATTTGTGATTTATGTGTACATATCTCAAGGGGTAAAGCATGAGTTGGAAGGCTTCCTAGAGTCCCTCTCTTGTGAAGAATTAGTAGATCTGCAGCAGGGATAGTCAACAGGGTAGAATTAGGAAATTTTCTTGATACCTTGAAGACATATATTTTAGGTAGCCTAAGTGAGTAGATAGACACCCTTAAAATACAAAACAAGAAAAATTCTGAAAATGCTACATTATCCATCTTCTGTCTCAAATGTCAAAAGAAAAATGCTCTAAGAGAGTGTCCGTTAGATTCAAAAGCCATAGAAACTTGTGTCATATGTGTAGATAATCATGATACAAAGGAATGTCCTTCTTTACCAGGTCTCAAGGCTATATTTAATGATGAAGGAATATCAGAACCTATAGACCCTCTTTACTTTATAGCCAAAAGACCATGGAAGAATCCCCAACCAAATCAACCACAATGGTTCAGCCCACAACAATTTGATCAGAGCAGTTGGAATCTAGCTTGGCAGCCTTGGGCTCAGCCACAGTCACAATCTTGGAATCAAGGATGGAAATATCCTTATGGAGCATATGCTCAATATCAACAATATTCGCCATCCTATCTTCCACCACAATTTTTACCCCCATCTAATCAAATTCCTCAAGCTAATCAATTACCACAAGTTCCATTTCAGAATCAAAACCCACAACTTTACTTACCATTTCCACAAAAATCAAATCAACTACCCGCCCAACCACTTCCAAATCCTAATAATAAAATACCACACAACCAGTGTACACCATGGAGGGCCAGAATCCTCAAACTTATGTAATAACTCCACTGGACCTAAATAATGTCCAATTAATATCTAGAAGAGTATTACCAAGAAAACCTCCTGTTGTCATTCAAGAAACAAGATCCGATCTTCAAAAACACAAAAATGAATTAGAAGAAGGGGAGAACTCTCTCCGTAAAAAAGAAAATAAACAAACAAAAGAAGTTCCAATTAATACTCCTATCATAGAACAACCCTCGATATCAATTAGACCACATTTCCCCGAAACGTTGAAAATCGATGAAGAAATAGAGAAACAAATTGTCTTTCTTGATTACAATATGATGGATGAATTGAGAAATGTTTGTATTAAGATTCCTTTTTTACAAGCCATAAAATAAATACCAATTTTTGCAAAAACAATTAAGGAATTAAGTACACAAAGATTAGGGAGAAAAATAAAATATATAAAAAGAATTCAGTTAGTCAGAAAAATTGCAGACATCGTAATGGGGAAGATGAAAATTCAAAAATATTTAGATCCAGGAAGCCCCATTGTAAAAATTCACATCAATGGAACTGAAATACCAAACACACTGATTGATCTAGGAGCAGCCATAAACATAATGAGTAAACAAGTTATGGACTCACTAAGGCTTCCTAACCTTCAATACACACCAACCTTGTTGCAATTAGTAGATAGGTCTGTTATTAATTTGGATGGTGTGTTGTAAGATGTTTGTGTATCCTTAGATTCTTGAGTATACCCTGTTGATTTCATGGTCCCAAAACCCAAGAATAATTTAGGAGGACATCCATTAATTCTAGGAAGGCCTTGGTTGGCTACAGCTGGTGCTTTCATCAATTGTAGATCAGGCGATATGTTCATCTCATATGGAAATTCTACAAAGAAATTTACATTATATCCCCCTGTAAGAACAACAATAGATACAGAAATTGAAGAATGGATAGAATATGAAGAAGATATACAACCTATTTTCGTTACTGAACAAGTAAAAGATGAAGACGAACTTTTAAATTTACTGGAAAATAATGAATCTTCTGTAATCGAAATGAGTATCTCTCATCTAAACAAGTATCATTGCTCTCCATGGAAAAGCTGGGAATTCCTCGATAGAAATATTTCCAGGAAAAACCTTGAATGTCAATGAAAACCTGGAAGAAATGCAAAAGAATCAATTTGTAGAAATCTTACAGAAACATTCTTCTTCTTTTGCATGGGAATACATTGACATGAGAGGGATTGATCCTAAAACTTACATACATCATATCTAGATTGAACAAAATGCAAGACCAGTTAGACAATCTCAATGGAGAATGAACCCAAATCTAAAAGAAATTGTTAAGGAATAATTGTAGAAACTATTAAGAGTAAATTTCACCTATCCAATATCCGACAGTCAGTGTGTTTCACCCCTACTAATCGTTCCTAAGAAAAATAGAAAATGGAGAGTATGCATCGATTACAGGGAATTAAACAAAGCAACATTAAAAGACCACTTTCTGTTACCTTTCATAGACTAGGTCTTAGACACATTAGCAGGGAAAAAAATTATTTTCCTTCTTGGACAGATTCAGTGGATATAACCAGATTTAGGTAGCCCCTGAAGATCAAGATAAAACCATGTTCACTTCTCCATGGGGAATTATGCTTATCGGGTAATTCCCTTTGGGTTATGTAATTCCACAACAACATTCCAAAGAGCACTCCTTGACATTTTCTCTTACCTTATTCATGATTGTGTGGAAGTGTACATGGATGATTTCACAGTCTATGGGGATTCTTTCAATGAAGCACTAGAAAATTTGGAAAAAGTATTAATAAGATGTAAAGAAACAAATCTCTCATTAAGCCATGAAAAAAGTTTCATGATGTTTAACGAAGGAAATGTTTTAGGTCACCATATTTCCGGAGATGGAATTAAGGTAGACTCATCTAAAGCTGAAGTCATTTCTAAGTTATCAGTTCCAAGTTGTCAAAAAGATGTTAGAAGTTTTCTCGGTTTTACTGGATATTATAGGAGGTTCATAGAAAACTTCACAAAAGTTGCATCCCCACTCTTTAAATTTCTTACCAATGACTGTAAATTCAATTGGGATTCTAAATGTCAAGTTTCCTTTGAAACTTTGAAAAGGAGAATTTCTGAAGCACCTATCTTAAAAGGACCTAATTGGAAGTTGTCTTTTCATATCTCAACAAATGCTTCAGATTCAGCCTTAGGAGATGTATTAATACAAAATGATCTCACTCCTTATGCCATTTATTATACTAGTAAAAATTTAACTCCTGCAGAGTTGAATTATACTGTAACTGAAAAGGAGTTCTTAGTTGTAGTTTATGCCATTAATAAGTTCAGACATTATATAATTGTCTATGAAAATTTTGTTCACAGAGACCATTATGCCATTAGATACCTAATGAATAAACCAGTCACTAATGGAAGAATAACTAGATGGCTCCTACTTTTACAACAATTCAACATAACCATTCTATATAGGCCAGGAAAACATAACACAATTTCCGATTTTCTATCTAGAATACAAAATTAAAATAATGATCAACCAGTAGAAGATAAATTTCCTGATGAATATCTTTTTGCAGTATCTACTAAATCACCTTGGTATGTAGATATTGCTAACTATTTGGCCACAGGAAAAATTCCATTTCATTTATCTCCTAGAGAAAAGAGAAAAATAGTCCATAATAACACATCTTATTCATGGATAAATGAAGAATTATACAAGACAGGACTAGATCTCATCATCAGAAGATGTTTTTGAGAGGACGAAAAACCAGAAATGCTTAAAGCTTGTCATGATGAGCCATGTGGAGGAAATTTTTCTGACAAAAGAACTGCTTACAAAATCTTGCTTTTAGGATATTATTAGCCTTCCATTTTCAGGGACACTAAGGAATATGTTAAGAGATGCGACAATTGTCATAGAATGGGAAAACCTACTCTTTCAAATGAAACGCCACTGCAACCACAGGTACTCATCGAACCATTTGAAAAGTGGGCACTGGATTTTGTTGGACTAATCATCCCACCTTCAAAGAAAAAGAAGTATATTCTAGTATGTACTAATTATGTCACTAAATGGGTAGAGGCTAAAGCACTTCCTTTTGCTACTAAAAGTGTTGTAGTTTCATTTCTTTTTGAGGATATTTTTACTCGTTTTGGTGTCCCAGGAGAAATTGTAAGAGATCAAGGAACACAGTTCACATCGAGAATAGTGTAGAAGCTTGTGGACCACCACAAGATAAAACATCGGAAGTCCACTCCATACCATCCAAAATCCAATGGACAAATTGAGTCCACAAATAAGGTGATTTAAGATATCCTTACCAAGACTATACATATAGACAGGAAGGATTGGGTGGAAAAGCTTCCAAAAGCTTTATGGGCCTACAGAACTACATGGAGAAATATGATAGGGCATACTCCCTCTGAACTTGTTTATGGAAGCAAGTCTTACTTCTGATAGAGCTCCATATCCAAAACTATAAGACAACAGTCCAGTTAGATCTTGACTTGTCAGAAGCCCAGAAGCAAAGGATGAAACAACTAAATGAGCTCGATCAAATCAGACAAGAAGCCTTCCAGAGAACTAGCCTAGTTCAATAACAGAGGTCAAGATGGCATGATAACTACATTAAAGAAAGTAAATTTAATCCGGGAGATTGGGCATTGCTCTTTGATTCAAAATTCAAAAATTTTCAAGAAAAATTCCAAACCCATTGGCTTGGACCTTATGAAGTTGAAAATGTCTTTGACAATGGTTCAGTTAGTAAATGGACATTGACTCAGGATTTACCAGAAGCCATTAACAAAAGAGGAATTTGTTAAAATGTTTCAATATAATTCAGAACTGAAGATGGTCAAGAAGAAATCTTCTTCTTTTCCACCTTAGAAATTTTTATTCAATTTTACTTTAAAAAAATAAATTAAAAAAGTTAAAAACAAATAAAAATAAAATGAAAAATGTAAAAATAAAAATAAATAAATTATATATGTGTGTGTGTGTGTATATATATATATAGTTTAAAAAAAAATGTATAAACATGAAAACCAATTTATTGGCACTTCAAATTTTCTTTTCAAAAAGAATAATAAAGTTCAGCTATTAAAATCCTCTTTTTCTTAGTAGTAGAATCAATAATTTTCCACAGCTCGGACAAGTTTCTATAGCTGAGACAGGTTTTCGTAGCCTAATAAATTTTTGGAGCCTATAAGGACACTTCGTGATTTGGATTAAAGGATAGCTAATAGAGCAAAGTACTTGCAGGAGAACAAAGGAAAACAAATAAGGTTAGCAAAAGTAGATCAAAGGTATGTGCTACTTTAATTTAACAATAGGGAAGGTTATATTATATATATGATTAAGAAGATATAGTATTTCCAGAAATTAAAATGCAAACATTATAACCTAAGGGTGATGGCTGCCAAACGAAATATCATATGCCACCACTTAAAAAGTCATGTCACATTCCCATTCCAAATCCACTGAAGTAATTACCAAATCATCAGTTTGAATGTGCCTAACAGTCAGATTCATTCCTATAACCCTTATGATAATTCACCTCTTCTTCTCTATTCTTATACTCCTTTGAACTTTCATAGATACTCCATCTTTCTGCCACTTAGCAAACCCTACCAGCGCCATTTTCTTGTCAAGGTAACCAGTCTTCGAGGGAAATCATCCTTCAGAATGGGGATAATTGTTTGAATTGAGCCAGCAAGGAAGAAATTCTTGGAAGGGTACTCGCAGACTAAGGAACTGCTGCAAAAGAGACAATGGATGTAGTTCATTGAAAAATTCAATGGCTTTCATAGGGAAGTAACCAAGAAATTTGTGCTCTCATTTCATGGGACTGAAGCCGAAATAGGGGACATTAATCTCACCATAACAGAGTCCATGATCGTGGAGGCTACTGAGCTACAAAGGAGTGGGAAAAAGTGGTTTAAGAACAGGGGAATTGATGGTGAAGATTGGAAGGTCTTCCTCAAAAATCCAAACATGGACACTATTTTCTACAAGAAAGGTATTCCCAACACAACTCTTAAGAATAAATGGAGAAATTTATTACTTGTGCTTCAAAAGTTTGTCACTTGTGAGGGTAGTTTTGGGAAAATGTATTTTTATCATGTTAGGACGATGATGCATTTTCTTGAAGATCATAAGATGAATCTCCCTTATTTTCTCTTCCATAGCCTCAAGAAAATGTCTACAAACGTTCAAAAAAGAATTCATTTTATAGAAAGCACCATGTATCATCAAGACTTAATCAAAATCTTGGTTGAATTTAATCTCCAAAGTATAGGGGATAACTGGGAGAGCTTCCTAGTGAGGAACCACTTTGAAGAAAAATCCCTAGTAAAAGCAAGCAATAGCAGGGACCCCGGAGGAAGAAAGAGAACCATAGAAGTAATAAAGGAGCAGGCATCTCAAAATTAGACAAAATTATCAGAAGAAGAGCTACCTATAGTGAAGATTTTGCAGAAAATGAAGAAGGGAAACCTTAGAATAAAAAAAACCAACAAAAGTAAAGAATAATTCTCACAAAATAAGACCCCTCCTCATGAAGAAAAATTAGAGACTAAAAGAAGGAAAGTACAAAAAATACAAACGCTAGGATTGAGGAGGTGTACAAGGCTGAGCACAGTCCCACAGACAATCTCAAAAATTACAGAGTATATTGATCTTGAGGGAAATGAGCCAATCAAAAACCCTAGAAGTTATCCAAAAGGTTCAACAAGATCATCACTGAGAGTACCACGACAACCTTACAACTCACCTCTAAGAAGCTGAGTGCATAGTCTGGTATTGACCATGTTTAGCAGGAAATATATGACTACATAGAGTCATTGGAAAGGAAAGAGACATCAACCAAAGAAACAATGCAGAGTCCTAGAGAAGGGAGCAACCAGGTAAATGAACAATCAGCCTCAAACATCTTAAAATAGGAGATCTTTGAATTAGAAATGTTGAATCGGTATCTAAAAAATGAGAATCAACCATTGAAGACACAAAGTGAGACCTATATTGCAAAAAGTGACAATATCGTCCTTCATCTGGGCTTGTGGTATAAGAAAAACAAAAAGTTAAAGAAGGAAAACACAATTATGAAATGAAAGATTATCAGCTTAAAATACAAAATCCTCATGAGAAAACCTAGAATGTCGATAACTGCCAAAAAGAAGAAAATAGTGAAACTTGGAGGTGATAAGTAGGAGGCACAATTGAGTAACAAGGAAAAAGTGTATGAGGACATACAAAATCTCCAGTCTGGGGGAATGTAGAGTCAAAATATTGTCTTACCATGACATCCCTTTTTGCCTAATATTCCTCTCTTTTCTTATATACTTACCACCTAAATAAAGCCATATCCACCAGGTTTTGATGAAGGTATGCAATAATATGTCTTCTTATTCATGTTTGACTTTATACCCTATTGTTTTGTTAAAGAATGCAATTGGCTACCAAATCGATCTGTTTCCGTAGCTAATCCATATTTCTATAGTTGTCTCCATTAGTTGCAAGGTTCAGAAGCTCCAAGTCAGTAGCAAAGGATTCAGATGGATAGAGAATGGTTTCCTCATGGCTATCCCCTTGAAACTGTTCATTAAGATAAGCGCAGGAGATCATGGTCAAACCCCAAGTCAACTGCAGGATTGTCACCGAAACGGAATCCGAGTTCAATCAAGATCATATTGATTTTCTTTCAGAATAGCAAATCGAAGGTTTAGCGATATAGTTTAGCTAAGATAAAGATATTTAGGCTTAAATTACTCATGTTGTTATCCCAGAGACCTGTTATAAAACTTATGTTCACACTATGATTTGGTGCGCATCGGATGATGTAATTTGAAACAGTTTGTGAATTTCATTTGCCAGTAATAGAATTGGTTTTGTGTGCATGCATTCCATTGATTGGAGATTATGAATCAATTTATGGAGGGCCCCTATGAACAGTGACAGGTCTTAACCAATTGTAATTCGATTTCTTTTCATTCCTTGAATACTCTGTTTTGTGTGGAAATGCATCATAATTAATTCGCCAATGAATCGTTATTTGCATAAGTACTTTCATTTGCTTCATACCTAGTTTAGTTTTTTATTTGAATTGCTTTATACCTGGTACAACATGGTTACCTCGTTTGCTTATTATCTAGTATAGTTCAAGTGTGTTTACTTCATAGTATAGATGTTGTTTGAAATATCTTGTTTGAATGAAAATTGAATAAGTAAAAGTGTGAGAGTTTTCTCCTAAACAATTCAGTTCAAACAATATTTCTTCACAATTGATAGAATAGATATGTTTTTGTACTTAGTGAATTCGAAGGTGCAGTATAAAGATACAAGACAAAAAATCTGAAAACAATCTAATACAAGTAGGATCACTCTCATAGCATCCATAAAATAATTAGATAGAGAATAACTCCTAAGAAATTAGCCAATGGTGTGACGAGTGGGAAGATTTGACGTGCAAAATTTGCAAAAAGACCAAGGAGTTGATTACGAGAGAGAACATCTGATAAGTGTGATTCCGAATAGAGATAGTCTTTGAGATTATCAACTTCACTGACCCATGATTGGATGAGGGACAGACACTCCCAACGAATTGGGTGTAAGAGAGGTGCATGAAGACGGACATGTTGTAACGGACTCATGGATTTGATCATTAGTGAAAACATGAAATTTTCAAATATCATACCCTGAATAGTAGATATTCTTTACACAGGGATCCACATCGAGTGCAACCATGCAGATAGACAGATTGTGTGTGAGAAACTAGATATGATTTGGTTTGAAGGGATTACCAAAGTCGCAAGGTCCTGACATAACCATCAACTGAAGTTGAAGTGACTCGACTCCCTGGCACGTCCCGGAACTTTCCAGAATTGAAAATTTTCATTTGGGGATGTGATATAGATCATGCATGTCTTGAGGATGGTTGTTTTTGATGATTTCAAAACTTCTCTTAGGATGACAGCCATCTCTATCACAAGCTTCATTAAAATTTTCAGCAAGCTGACTTGATGAGTTGTCTTCATGCAACACACAAATTGATGACGAGTGGGAAGAGTCATGTGTGTCGAGACTATTTTCATCATGGAAAACCTCATTGACTTGTGTCGATCGAGGAGATAACTCATAAGATGAAGAAGAAAGAGAATGTACAGTGTCTGCGATGCATGTTGATGCATTGTGAATGATATGACACACAGGCAAGTGAGGTGCAAAGGAAGCTTCAATATGGATGTCTTCTTTGACCAGTGCACACTCCAGATTTGAGTTAGAGTGTACATGAGATGAAAATATATCATATGATGTGCTTGGGCGTTCATCACAACATATGGAAGCATGGGAGTTATGACAACCCAAGGCTGTAGGTTTATCGAAAACGTTGATTGTGCAAGATGTTTCACCAAGATTCATGGATCGATCAAGAATGGAAGCTCAATGTTTTGAGAGGAATTGATTGTGTCTTCACTGTCCTACTCTTTTGCTTGTATGATGAGATTTTTTTGCATATGGTTGCAACTTGAGCCAACAACTCGAGAATCAAGAGAGTGCGCGCAACTAGCTTGTGAAGTAGATCTCTCAAACGAGTCATGGTGCAAGGAGTCATGGCTTGTAGATGATGTAGGATGGAAGATATATATATTAGACTCAAGACTTGGGTTAGGAATGGTGATTTCCTCTTACAGAATGGAGGGATGAGTTTTCGCCATAGGCTTTCCTAACCATTCTGGAATTTCCTTCTTTGGGGCAGGAGATAGTTGAGCAAATGGATTGGGAATGTGCTGCGCAGATTTGTCAGCTTTGCAACCGCTGTGGGGGGAACCCTCTACAAGACATGAGGTGTCTCATGATCCACAATAGTTGAGGAAGAAGGGAAATCAGGAAGTTCACCGTTTCGGGAGACATGAACCAAGCATTTCAGCTCTTGGCTCATGAAGTCAAGGTCCACAAACTGCTCAGGAATTTTGTCACATAGGTGAAGGAAGCAGGAAGCAAAGTCCTCAACTAATTCACCAAGCTTCATCCTTAAACCAGAGATTCTTTCATAGACATTTTGGTGGTCACACTCATTGAAGTCTTGATGGAGCTCCTTAAGGAAAGTGAGAAGGGAATGGATGGAAACAGGTGGCAGGGTATGACACCATCGATTAGCATGACCTTCAAGGATGAGGAAGAAGAGTACACAAAAAATCTCATCACTATCGATTTCATGAGATTCATAGAAATGAAGAAACTAAAAAATGTGCTCAGTTACCAATGTTCTGTCCTCACCATCAAACTTTAACAAGGACAAGTGATCGAGAAGCTCATTGGGGATTGAAAAATGATTAAGGGAAAAATGAGAGAAACACCCCGGGAGCACAAATTGTGTATTATTCATTGGGTAAGAGATTCAATCCATATGTATGGGCTCATCTTGTCATCTGGCCCTCCTAGCACCAAAATGTTGACGGTGTTGGACCTGCCAACATCAGGAGATCTCCCTGGTATGAAGTCCCAACTAGACCTCACACTGTTTGGTGTAGGATTCCCATTCGATACGATGGACCGATTTCCATTATATTAAAGACTTGCCTCAACTCTTACTTGTTAGCACAAGAGAGTGATCTTCTTTGTCTCCCGAGAAGTGAGGTTCGCTTGCCTTGTGATTGCTAGTGTTACTTGTGTCAATGGTTCTTTCACTGTAGAGGGAGAGGGCAGGAGTGAGTCCTAAGTTTGTTGGGATGAAGTCCCAACTCGTCTAGGAACACACAACACAACAGGACGTGCACATCATCTGGAGGAGCAGTCCACACAGATGCAGCAGTCACAACACACAAGGTAAGATAACACGTAGAACACTCAGTGGATGAGTCCGCGCGAGTGCAACGGTTGGTACAAAAGGTTTTATGTGAAAGGTTTGTCTGATGTCTGGGGGGGTAGCCACCATGGGCGAGACAGTGTTAACAACATATACAACACATTTTCATTAACAAATTATGTATTGCAACAAGTGAAATAGTTTAGGTGTTAAACACAGGTTAAAGAAACATGCATTACAAGTGTTGAAGAATAGTCTTACAACAATTACAATACATGTGTGAAAACATGTTGGCTTATTAGTAGGCTTTTGAATTAAGTGAAAGTTCCAAGACACGTCATTACACCATACATCACTAACCCCATGCGCGGGGCATTGGAGCCACTACTCACTCCTCAAAGAAAACATTATAGACTCTCTTGGCTATGTGGGAGGAGCTGAGGTGAAAAATTCATTTGCATGTACAAATGAGGGGGTATTTATAGCCAAGGGTGAAACTAACTCTTGTGGTTGTTCGACTACCCTCGTGATTGTTTAACTTCCATGAATTTTCGACTTTACATGACTCTTTGTACAAAAAGTGCGTCTTTTGGAGTTCCACATTACATTAAATTGTTTGAAAACATGGCCCATAGTAGAGATGTGAGCGACATGACTCATGACATGACTCGACATGATAGTGCTGGTACATTCATGCTACTGTTGGAGTGCATGTTGAGCTGCACTGCTATTGGGTGATGGATGTCTTCATGTTGTGTCACAGGTTCACCTCCGTATGGCAAGGTGTGCGGAGTATTTGATGGTCATCGGTTCGCTTGATGTTGCTTTGGCACATTGCTCCTTGCTTGTATGTTGGAAGGCTTGACAGGTTCGTCTGCTCGTGAAAGGTGCATGTTTGTTCGTTCGTCCATTCGTGAGCACATATTGCATGTTTTCTCATCCGTCCATTTGGGAACACATATTTTCATCATCATACATTCGCGATCACATCTCTTCACATGCATCATTTGTTCATCTGTTGGTGGACCTCTCCTTCTGCATGTGCTCCCTTTGTTCATCCCATTCGTTGTCACACCATGTTTGTTAGTATACCTGTACCTGGAGTCGCTCATGACGAGATGACATCAAATCCAAAAACCTCCTAGTCTACCATGACCCATGATCATTTTGGATGCAGGCGACCAAGAGAAGCAGCAAGTTTGTGAGGTGAGATGATGGTTCTAGGTAATTCTGGTGAAAAATACACAATAGTCATTGGGTCATGAAGATGGGAAATCTGAGTCGATTGTGACTGTCTGTGAGGTTTGGGTCGACTGGAAGGAAAAACTGCACAACTTTTGGGAGGGATAGTCTAGGCTACAAGAAGGCAAGGTAGACAAAATCTGCGCATTTTCTAGAATGAGCGGGCAGCCAGGGCTTGACAACAAAATTTGTGCAATTTTTTGGAGGAATAGGTCAAGCTTAATGGAGGACCAGCAGGTAGAAAGTGCGTATTTTTTTGGAGGAACCGGCTAGGAGCCTGGAAGCAGAAACTGTGCAATTCCCAAGGGGAATTGGTAGTCAGCTGGCTAGGTCACTAGTAGCAGAAACTGTGCAATTCACAAGGGGAACTAGCAGTCAGCTAGTCGAGTGCTTGGCAGCAGAACCTGCACAATTCCTAAATGGAATTGGCAGTCTGCTTCTGGTGAGAGAAACTACAATAAGGCTAGGAGGCCAGCTTGCTGATCATCTCTTCACAATTTCTAAGCTGAGCAGATTGTTGGGCCATAGAGGTTCTGCTCATGAAAACTACGCAATTTTCTAGATCAGCAGCGAGTCGACTGTCTGGAGGACTAGCTGGAAAAACTGCACAGTTTTCTGATGGAGATAGGGATGAGAAATGGGAGTATGTTAGGCATATCTGCACAATTTTCCCAGCCAGCGGAGCGGGCAAGGTCTTCAAATTCCATGTAAATTTGAGGGGAATGAGTCCCAGGGTGGCTATTGGGTCAAATCCTCCGATCGACCACCTTGAAGGCTAATTGATATGCTTGTGGGAAGCGCAGCTTGAAATGACTTGCTTGATGCTTTTGCGATGTTCTAGGTGACATTCGATTGAGTCGATGACGAGGTGATGGTTCGGCTATCAGAGGGAAGTCCAGTCATCGAAACTTCAGCAAAATGACTAAGGGTGTGAATGAGTGAAAGATGCACATGTGATCTTGCAAACACACACCAACATGACTTGACAATGAGATGAACCAAACCATCCACACACACATGCTCAACATGACTGGTCGACGGTGTGCGTGACAAGTGCGACACTTGTGATTGATCATTGATTGACCATGACAACACTTGTGCGATAGTGAGTGTGAATCCATGTGTGAGTGTTCCAGATGATATCATAGTGAACACAACATGTACACACGAAGCAAAGACCTTGAGCATGACCAGAACATGGTCGCGAGCATGACTTCGATACCAACATGAAAAAAATTGGATGAAATTGAACAAGCAAGGTGGATGCAAAGAATCACACAGGCTCACAGAGTGAACCCAAGTGTTTGCAGTAATCAAGTAAAACTCTCAAGGTGGCTTCAAAATTAGGTGCAGGCCAAAATTTTGGAGGGTAGTTGTTTCCACCACAACTGGTAGTTAATGACAACTGCTAGGTTTATAGATGTCGGAACATGTCTCTAGCCTAGAACTCTAATTGTTATGTTAAGTTTAAAATTCTCCTTAGGTTAATTGTTAAGTTTATCTTCAATTAATATTTAGTTTTGGGCTCAAAACGATGTCACCAGAATCCCTAAGATGCAACTATATGAGAAAAGGAAATATTTTACTTTAATGAAAGCTAGACTAGCCAAGGGAAGAAACGCAATCAATAATGCATCAAACAACATGCCTTCCACCAACTTTCACTTTCGTCTTCCAAATGCAATGCCAAAATTAAAATGATTTTCAATTTTCACTATCCTAAATGCAAATTTTTCGAAAGAAAAATGACTTTACTTTACTAAGATGCACTGATCTTTTGTCCTTTCGTTTCTCTTTGATTCAACAATGCAAACTAATGCAATGAGTGAAGGAAAAATTGAAATCTAAAACAACTAAAAATGAAAATTTCATTCACTTATGGTTTCGAGTGCAAATCATTTCAAAAATACTTAAATGAAGAAATCATTCACTTTTCATTTCGAAACAAATAAATCAAAAAAAGCATCCACTTTCAGTCATACCAATGCAAACAACTATAATCTATGTTTGACAATGTATTAGAAGTAATTTCTAAAGCATCAAAACAATCCAACACTAATGAAAATAGCTTCACAAGAATGAACCGAAAGCAACTTGAAAAAGGTGTCTTAACCGTAGCAAGACTCCTAAATGGAAGCAATCAATCTCAAAGACAGACCAAGTGATGAGCGAAGAGTGACCCATAAACCCTAGAAACCTTAGAAGGCAATCAAGCTCCAAACACACCTCGACAAAGCTGAGACAATTTCAATCACACAAGGATAACAATTAAGACAAACACATTGAAATTACACTGTAAAATCGTTGGTAGAGGTCGAAAACCACTGAGAACAAGAAGAAACCCTAATTTTCTACTATCCTCTGGGATCAACACGCATGTTAAAGGAAAAAAGGCGATGAAAGGCATAATAGCATGAATGTAATTTGAAAATTAGTGCTTTTTTTCAGAGAAAAAAAACATGTTGGGCGAGAAAAATAAGGCAAAAATAAAAATAAAAAAATTCAGGATCAGAGCAAGCTTAACATCCTCAAGAAATAAGCAATGACTGCAACTAGATCCAGTGATACATATAATTCAAGAAATCAAAGTTTGGTCTAACTCATCAGAGAATATGGTCTGTGAAACCAGATATTTTGGGTTTGATCCCCAATGGAGTTGCCATTTTGTTGTCTAGGTAAATCCAACCTATAGAAAGAGACGATCCCTCTAGCCCAATGAGTGGGACCGTAAACCGACGTGACAATCTACAGGACACTTTCCTAAATTACAATTCAAATGAGAGAAGAGGAAGATGGCCTACCTCATTCTGATGCTATAACGTACTCCTTTGTTGAAGGTCTCAAATCGCTTGCTCCTCAGGCTCAACTCTACTGCTCACAACATTCAAATACCTGCACAAGGGATCAAAGACACAACAAATATACAAGTACAACAAGCATAATCAAGAGTAATCCACTTAACATATCAAGGAGCATTAAGATAAATGATGCATTAACACAAACATTTAAGGAAAGTGAACCAATAGTTGTATTTATTAATGAAATAAAGGAGGAAGCATACAACCAAGCCTTGATGTCAATAAGCTCTCCTTGAGTGATCGAGGAGGATCTCTAGACACCAGTGGCATGGTGAGGCTCAAAATTCAAAGTGGCTAAAAATCGATAAAATTGGCATCAGATTGAAGTGCTCATTGCCTAGATTCCAACGGTACGAATGCCACTCGAAACCGAGCTCGTATGAGGAAGATAGAGGTAGTCAAAGTTCAGGGGTTTACTGGTACATGTGGCAAGCTCAAGGAGGCAACAAAATGGAAAAATCTGGCATCGGAATTAGGCCATTTTCCAAGAAAATTTGTAGGGAAATTAATTTGTCCTATAACCCCTATGGATCAAAAATACCTAAGTGGTTACATTAAAAAAGAAAATATGTAGAAAAAGAGGTGGCGGGGCCACCAATCCTACCACCTAACTCAATGGTCAAAAAATTGAATGTATAAAGAGGGGATCGGTAGTCATGACCCTGCCACCCCCGGAACCACTGTAATGACACATATTTGGGCGATAGTCATGCTAAGTGAGAACCCCGTCCCCATAACCACCGAGAGCCATGTATGGAAAGGGACTGGTGGGGGTTGAACCCACCCGGCCACATGGTCGGCCCCCATTCGGGCGATCCCAAAACTGAAGTATAACCACCAAAAAACTTGCTGAACAAAAAAATAACTGCACGCCTATCTTGAGAGGGTCGGGATTTGATCCCTTGATCTCTCTCCAACCAATTACCAACATTTCCATTGCACCAAACTAACTCACGTGATAAACTCCACCAACCCACAAGATTATAAACCACATTTTCACATGAAAGCAGGAGGGTGGACCCTAGGCGTGTGGATCAAGACAATCAATTGCAGAGCGGAACCTTGAGAGGCCTGTAGTAGGGGGCAGAACCTTGCATGAGCACATTTTCAGAGGGTCATTTTTGGCCCAGTGTCAGAATTGGGAAAATTTTATATCGATTATGCACCTCTCGGCAGCAGGAACTCAATGGTGCTATCTGTTTCTACAACAAGTCTCTCCATTTTTTGGCCATGGAGGTATAATGGTGTTCATGTATTTGTACTTGCACTTCTTCTTCTTCTTGCCACTTAATGAATGAAGGCCTCCCCATTGTTGAGCAGGGCCCGAAGACATAGTCCAAATTGGATGAACTTCATTATCAAGTCTCTTTGTCATATTTTCATGCCTTTATGTGTTTCTTCTCTTCTTTCCTGTGCACTTTAAGTTTCTATGGTTAAGCTACAATTAGTTCATGTAATTCCTTCATACATCTATAAGAAAAAGATCTTGGATCAAGAGGTATCAGAGATGGTCTTTGTAGATGTGAATTGCATGTTTGTATGCTAATGAGAAACAGGCTTCAAAAAGGCGAAGGGAAACTTAAGTCCTTTGATCCTAAAGTGAGGTGTGCAACTCAAAGAAATAACATGGAAAATGATGAGGCTCGTTATGAGGAGGAGCGCAACTACCATAAAACCTTCTATTTGATGGCAGACAAGGTAGACAAGTTGTTCTCGAAGTACGAGAAGATAGTGAAGGCAGAGGAAGATGGTCCAGAAGATCATGCTTCAACACATGGCAACAGTGGAGAAGAACCCCCTCCTTCTCCTTCCACAAGTGAAATTTCTTCTTCTTCCTCTCATCACCATCATCATAGGAATTCAAGGAATGCATCTAAGAAACCTTTCTTTAAATTAGATGTCAAATTTGATCTTCCCATCTATAATGGTGAAAGTAATGCAAAAAATCTTAATAATTAGACTAGGTATATTGAAATCTACTGCAGGATTCATCAGATCGAAGAGAATGAGGCAAAGATCCTGTTGGCTTCTCTTCGACTGAGTGGCACCGCTCTTATTTGGTGGGAGAGAAAATTGTGAAGCAGTAAGAGTTTGGGTAATCTTCTTTCCTCATGGTCTAGTTTTATTTCTGCATTGAAGGAAAAATTATATCCCTTGGGTTATAAGAAAAAAGCCTTAATGGACTGGCAATACTTAAGGCAAGGTAGAGGTCAAGATGTTCAAAGCTTTACCAAGGAGTTTAGAAAACAAGAACTTAATTTGGGCATTTCACTTGACTCACCTGAAGTGGTAACTAAGTATATTGGATCGTTACATAGTTACATTAGGCATTCATTATTATTGTGTGAACCTATTAATATTGACTCAGCCAGTGTGAAGGCCATCCATCTTGAAAACAAGGGCAAGAATGAAAGAGATGATCATTCCAAGAAACCACCTTTCAAACCTCCAAATGGAAGATCCAAAGGGAAAGGAAAGGGAAAGGAAAAGAGGATGGAATCAACCAATAAAGTTGAAGAGGAAAATCCTTATTGCACTTACTGTAAAAAGGAAGGTCGTGACGATGATCATTGTTGGAAATTGTACTCGGAAAGGAGACCAAAGAAATATGGAGGAAAGGGCAAGCAAAAGACAATGGAAACTACGCAGCAAGACATTGGATCTGATTCTAAAGATGAAGCATTGATCATGGCAGTAGGAACAAAAGGTTCTCTTACACCCCATGTTAATTCTAAATCACATGAAAGCACTAGTTCAACAAATGAGTATCTTCCTAATGAATGAAAAAGAATTGAGTTATTTCATATTAGAGTTGTCATAAATCATACAAAAGTGGAAACTCTATTTGATACCAGATCTCAAGAAAATTTAGTTTCAGAGTCCTTGGTAAAAAAGCTAGGCTTAAAAACCAAACCACATCTGAAACCTTATCCTCTTGGATGGATACATGATAAAGCAAAATTGAATGTAACTAAGTAGTGCAAGGTTAAATTTTCGATCACTTCTAAGTTAATGGATGAGGTAGAACTTGATGTTATACCATTGGATATATGTGGCATGGTGTTGGGGAGTCTGTATTTGTATGATAGAAAAGAATTTTTATTCCGTCATGAAAACAAATACCAAATCACAAAAGATGGGGTAGAATATATCGTAAGGGCTCATCAAACTAGAATCAGTGCAAGCCTTGTAAGTGCAGGACAAATGAAGAGGTTAGTGAATTCCAGCAAAGGATGCATGCTTATGGTTGTAAGAAGAAAGGATGAAGAATTATCCGATGCTTTTCATGGTTGTGATCCTATTCATAGGAAGGAAGTATGTGAATTAATTTATAAATATGATGAGATGTTTCAGGAACCAAGGGGATTACCTCTGAAAATGGAAATCCAACATGAGATCCATTTGCAGCATGACGCTCCTTTATCAAACATTGGCATGTACAAGATGTCGACTATTGAGATGGAGGAGATTAAAAAGTAGGTGCAGGAACTATTGAACCAAGGGGTCATCAGACCAAGCACTTCTCCGTGTGGATCACCAATTATCTTAGTGCCAAATAAAGATGACGTGTGCTTAGATTACCGGGCTCTAAACAAAATCACAGTGAAAAATTGTTACCCTCTCCCTTGCATTGATGATTTGCGAGATCAATTAAAGAATGTTATCTATTTCACAAAATTTGATTTGCATAATGGTTATCACTAGGTCCCGATTGTAGAGCAAGATGTGTGGAAATCCACCTTCAAGACCAAACAGGGGTTGTTCAAATGGGTGGTGATGCCATTTGGAATTTGCAACGCTCCAACCACTTTCTTGAGGGTCATGAATGATCTTTTTTGGCCTTTCATTGATGAATTTGTTCTTGTATATCTGGATGATATTCTTGTCTTTAGTAGAAATTGGAATGAACATGTATGCCATGTAAAGCAAGTGCTTGATGTACTGAAAAGGGAAAAACTCTATGTAAAATTGTCAAAGTGTGAGTTTGGGAAAACCCCTTTGGTTTAGCTAGTTCATATTGTTGGTCATGGTCAGTTAAAAATTGATCGTTCTAAAGTTAAAGTGATTGTGAAATGGCCTAAGCCTACTAGTGCAACCAAGGTTCGCAACATTTTAGGTGTAGTGCAGTATTGGGGGAGATATGTTGCCAATTTCTCTATTATTGCATCACCTATACACACACTGAAAAGCGTAAACAAAGTATTTCAATGGGGAGGAAATCAGCAGAAGTCCTTCGAAGCATTGAAATAAAATATCAGCACCGCATTGGCCTTGGCTTTACCAGATCTCTCGTAACCATTCGAGATCGAGACAGATGCCAACGAATATGCCATGGGAGTTGTATTGATGTAGAAAAATAAGTTGATATGTTACCATTCGTCGAAATTATCTCAGGATGTGATGAACTATCCCACTTATGACAAGGAGTTATATGCCTTGGTCCAGAGTGTGAAAATGTGGAAACACTACTTGATCGACAAGGAGAAAATCATCCACACGGATCATTAGCCCTTACAATATCTTGAGTCACAAACCAAGCTGTAGCAAGCTCGTCATTTTAGGTGGATGTGTTTTATTTAGCAGTTTCATCGGGTAATAAACTATAAGAAGGGCACTAGAAACAAAGTGGACGATATGATATCTTGGCCCCCTATTTCTACTTCTATTATTTTGCGTAATGCTCGTTATCTTTTGAAAGTTATGCTGAAAAATATGCTAATGATGATGAATTTAAGGAGATTTATGAAAAACTAACCCATGGTTCACAGGTGGAAAACTATCACTTGGAGGGGAAACTGTTATATCACCTTGGAAAATTTTGTATACCCACAGAAGAAAGGGTATATGTAATTAGGGAGGCACACACCTCCCTTGTGTGTGGTCATTTTGGTGTTGAAAAAACTTTGTCATTTACAAAGATTTTTCTTTTGGCCTAATATGAAGAACATTGCGACTCGTTATCTAAAGGGATGTGTGATGTGTTCTATTTAAAGTCCCTCTAATATAAAACTCGGCCTCTACACACCACTCCCTATTCCGAGTCGTCCATGGGAAAGTGTGTCGATGGATTTTGTAGGAGGTTTTCCTTTGTCTAGAAAAGGTCACAACTATTTGTATGTCGTCGTTGGCTGTTTTAGTAAGATGTGTATTTTAATGCCTTGTAAAAAGTAGATCACTACATAGCATGCTGCTTATCTTTTCTTTTAACATGTTTGGGTCCATTTTTGGTTGCCCACATTGATTGTGTTAGATCGGGACTCTCACTTTCTTGGAGAGTTTTGGACCAGCTTATGGAAGATGATGGACACCAAGTTAAAAAGAAGCACAACATTTCATCCACATACTGAAAAACATACAGAGGTTGTCAACCGCACCATGGTACACTTGTTGCGAGGATATTGTGGAAAACATCCTAAGTTGTGGGATGAGCATCTTCCATATGTGCAACATTCCTACAATCGAGCAGTGCACTCATCTACACATTGTTCACCATTTGAGACATGTTTTGGCTACCTGCCCAAAGATCCTTTTGATATGGTCTTTGGAAAGGAAGATGACTCCAGTGGACGTGATGATAGGGACAAAGTGTAGTGTTTCATTCAGCGGATCCAGAGGATTCACCAAGTAGTACAGGAGCAGCTGGAGAAAATTCAAGCTCGATACAAGGCTCAACTTAACAAACACTAAGTCGACCATCATTCAAGTGGGAAACAAAGTGTGGTTCCATATCAGAAAGGACAAAATGAAGGGATAAGGGAAGAAAATGTGACCAATCCATTACCGTCCATTCACCATATTGGAGAATATTGGAGACAATGCTTTCCATCTTGTTTTGCCAGCATATATGCAAATGTACTCCATAGTGAATTTTGAAAACTTAAAGCTTTATGAGCCACCATTGATTATGGACATCGAAGAGGTAGGATCAGTTCCTACAGTGTTGGGTTGTGTTATATTCTTTCCACAACTAGCCCATGTAGTTAATCGGGGGGTTAGAGGGGGGGTGGAGCCCCACCTTCGTTGCGCTGATTGTGTAGAGGGGGGGGGTCACAGGGGGTTTGAGAGGTACCTGTAACCCCACTTTATGGGGTCTAGGGCAGCGCCCCAGAAAATTTTGGTTTTGGACTCTATGTTAGGTTGGTTGGATCCACCTATGGTTTTGTGCATGATTTTCGCACATGTTTTTGGACGCGATGGTTTTTGGTCCATGGTATTGGACGCGATGGTTTCTCGGTCCATGGTATTAGATGCTTCGGCATGTATAAATATGTATTATAACATTGAAAGGAACATAATGAAAAATCAAGCTGGTAGTCCTGATTTTGGGATCCAGGGGAAAATCTCTGTGTATATGTGTTTTATGTGTTATGCTCTCACATTGTTTATTTTCTATGTTTTAGAACTCGTATGCAGGTAATTTCTGTACAGGGTTAAAACCTACATTTGGTATTAGAGTTGTTTTGTCTTCAAGGGGATGCCTCTATTGTTGAGGGGTTTTGCTCGGGCCTGTGGTAGACCCTGTTCAGTGGGAGATCTGCGAGATCAATTCTGGTAGTGAAAGAAGATGGTGAGCAATGGAAAGATAGAGATAGAGAAATTTAATGGTCAGAGTTTTGAGTCGTGGAAACTCAAGATGGAGGATTTGTTGATGGATAAAGATCAGTGGATCACAGTATATCCAGGTACTAAACCAACGGGAGTGTTCAATGAAGAATGGAAGAAGTTGGATCAGAAGGCAAAGAGCACAATATGATCTTGTGTCTCAGATTCAGAATTGTTGAATGTATCAGGGGAAGCTACGACGAAGGCTTTGTGGGACAAGTTAGGGACTTTGTACCAATCTAAGTCTCTATTGAATAAACTGTTCCTGTGGAAAAAGTTGTATAACCTGAGGATGAAATATGGAGACTTGGTGAAAAAGCATCTGAACACATTTAATACTATGGTAAGTCAATTAGCATCTTTTGATATTAAATTTCAGATGAAGATAAGTGCTTTCGTTTGTTGTGTTCTCTACCTGATTCATGGGATAGTATGGTTATTGCAATAGGTAGCAATGCAACTGCTTTATAGTTTGATGAAATAGTCTCATCCTTGTTGACGGAGGAGATGAGATGGAAAAATATGGACAGCCATAATGGTGATGCCTTGTCTGTACAAAGACGGTCCCAGAACAGAAATAAAAATAAGTCATCGATTGGGAGATCTACATCTAGAGGGAGATCTAAGTCTCTAGGAAAACCTGTAAAGGTGGTGTGCTGGAAATGCGGAAAGGAAGGGCAGTACAAAAGGGACTGTAAATCTAATGCTCCTGATAAAGGAAATGGATCTGATGATTCTCCTTTTGCAGAGGCAAAAAGTACCTCAGATGAAGGTGGGGATGTGTACTTGGCTTCTTCAAGTACACATGTAGATCATGAGACATGGTTGATTGACTTAGGTGCATCCTTTCACTTCACTCCCCATAGAGAGTGGTTCTGTGAGTATGAGAAATATGATGGTGGTGATGTCATCTTGGGGGATGACAGGAAGGCTAGTGTTATGAAACCAGCTCACAAAAAGATAGAAAAGATAGATCAATGCCTTAGAATTTAGCCTCTTCGAGGGGGCAACCTCCTTTACATTAAATGAACAATTCTTGGATGATACAAATGAAAATACCTCCTTTCTATATATAGGAGTCTAAGGGGTCATCATATAATCAGAGCCGACATAACAATAATAATGGAACGACACAATAATAACAATAGTGGGTTTCTATGGGGCACAATAGTAACAATATGGGGACTACATGGGTACATCATTATAATAAGGGGGTTGTACTAATAACAATAAGCAGTTACACTAGTAGTATAGGGGCCTAACATGCCCCTCTCCTTCAAAAAGTGTTGTCCTCAACGCTTGAGTAGTTTTTGATTCTTCTGTATAAAATTCTTGTCCTCCCATGTGGAATCTTCAGCAAGTAAGTTCTTCCACTTGATGAGATACTCTGAAATTGATCGATTTCATAGCTGTCGGGTTCTTTCTTCTGTGACTGCTCCAGGTTCCAATATGATTTTTCCTTCCTCTTCAAGTTGTGGCAATATTGTTTCAATTGGGATCTTCTGTAACTTTTGAATGAGTGGCCATACTTCTTCGTCCTTCTTCCATTTATACCTTGCTTCGTTTATCCAATCTGGTTGGATAATAGAAATGGTGCACAACAATGCTTCCACATCCTCATCCTTTTTTGAGAGTGCATCTGCCACAACATTTTGCTTCCCTTTTTTGTAGATGATTTCAAAGTCATAACCCAACATCTTTGTGACCCAATTTTGTTGTTCTTCAGAGGATAATATTTGTTCTAAAAAGTATTTAAGGCTATCATGATCCGTTTTTACCTTGAAGTGTCTTCCCATTAGGTAGGGTCACCATTCTTAAGTGCATGTAGTATTGCCAACATTTCCTTCTCATAAATAGCTTTGTGAAAATACTTTCCCCTGATTGGACGACTTCCGAAAGCAATGGGTCTTTCATCTTACATTAAAACAACACCAATTCCATTTCCTGAAGCATCACATTCCACAATAAAGGTTTTTGTGAAGTCTGGTGTAGCTAAGACCAGTGCTTGGCACGTTTCCCCTTTAAGATGTTCGAATTCCTTTGTTGCTTCTGGAGTCCATGAAAATGCATATTTCTTCAATAATGTTGTTAGAGGTGCTGCTATTTCCTCGTAATTCTTAATGAACTTGTGATAATACCCTGTCAACCTGAGAAATCCTCGAAAATTCTTTATGGATGTGGGGATTTTCCATTCCTTAATGGCTTTAATTTTGCTAGGGTCTACCTTAACTCCTTCATGAGATACAATATGACCCAGATATTCCACCTCTTATACTCCAAAGAAACATTTGGATCTTTTTGCATATAATTGTTTCTCCTCCAATAGTTGTAGCACCCGGTCAACATGTTCAACATGATCCTTCCAAGACTTGTTGTAGATTAGTATATCATCAAAAAATACTAACACAAATTTTCTAAGGAAGGGTTTTAAAATGGAATTCATCAAACCTTGAAATGTAGAAGGTGCATTGGTAAGGCTAAAAGGCATGACCAAAATTTCATAGTGACCCTCATGAGTTCTAAATGTTGTTTTCGGAATGTCTTCAGTCTTCATTCTGATTTGATGATATCCTCAATGAAGATCCAACTTGGTGGAGTAAATTGATCCATGCAATTCATCCAATAATTCGCCAATGATAGGAATGGGAAACATATCTTTAATAGTGAGCTTGTTGAGCTCCCTATAATCTGGACACATGCACCATTATCCATCATTCTTGTGCAGCAATACTACTGGAGTAGAGAAAGAACTTTGGCTAGGTTGAATTATACTAGCCTCTAACATTTCTGCAACCATACGTTCAATTTCACTCTTTTGGGAATAGGGATATCTATACGGCTTTATGTTTGGAGGAAACTTCCTAGAATCAAATGAATAGCATTCAATCGTGATCACGAATAGGAGGGAGACCTTTGGGAGTCTCAAATACCTTGGAATTATTGCCCAAGACTTTTTGGAGATCTAGAGAAATAGATGATTTCGATGTGGAAACATCTAGCGAACATAATTGTGCAATTACAACTCGTTGTTCCTTTTTTAGAAGCTTTTTCATACCGTTAGAGCTGATTATATTTCTCGGTTTCCCTGCAATTCCCCTTAATTCAATTTCCTTTCCTTTCGCATAAAATTTCATGAAACGTTCTTGAAAGTTAAAAGCTATTGTACCCAAGGATTGTAGCCATTGAACTCCTAGTACAACATTAGCACCTCCCATTGGAATGGAAAGCATTGGGCTATTCAATACATATTCTCCCATGGATAGCTTGATATTATGGCACTTTCTAGAGCAATTTATCGTTCCTCCACTTGCAACCATCACTTGAGACTCTAGCGCTGGATATAGGAAGAAATTCAATTCTTTTGCTATATTACAATGAATAAAATTGTGGGTACTTCCTGAATCAATCAACACTATTACCTTTTTCTTCTTGATATGTCCTTCTATCTTGATGGTTTGAGGAGTGGTAATTCTAGCTAATGCATTACAAGATATCGTCGGATTCATTTCTTCCTTATTTAGGCTTTGTTCCTGGAGTATATCCTCTTCTTTTGACCTTTCTTGTTCTTTTTCTTCTTCCTCTTCACAATCTATGTAGAATAATTTCCTCTCAACACACTTATGACCTTTAGTGTATTTGCTATCACAATTGTAACAAAGCCCTTTTTCTCTTTTTTCTTCCAATTGTTGTGGTGTAACCCTTGTAGGTTGCAGAATGATAGGAGAAACAACACTTCCATCTTTATAGTTGTGAGGGGTAGTCTTCCTTGTTGCCATAATTTTACTTTCCACTATGTAACAAATCCCTTTTACTCTTTCCAATTGTTGTGGCGTTGCTCTAAAGAAGGTGTTTCTCTTTGTATCCTCATAACGTGCTATCATTTCCTCTGTGAAAATTGACCACATAACAAATTGTTTACGAGAAAAAAGCCCTTTATACCATAAAAATTGATCTGGTTCTAATATGAAGATGCAATACATACCTTTTGTAATAGTGGTACACCATATAGGTCAAAATATTGGTCCATCTGAAGTATCCAATTTACCGGATCCTTTCCATCAAACTTCCTCATATCGTCTTTTCTTGAGTTTAGGAGCTCGATCTTGAAACGACTATAACTCTGTAATTTCGGTTCTTCTAGTTCTGAAATTGTGATTTGTAGTAGCCCTCTATGTTATCTTTCCAATGCCAGCAGTCTAATCAAATTTAGATTCTCCAAGAAAGAATTATGGATAATCTCCCAAGATGACCCGATTATATACCTTTCCAGAAGAGCGAACTTGTATGAAGTGCCATGTGTCACTTTTTTTTACCTTAGTATCTGAAAAATCTACACAGGAAACTAGAGTCCATCCTCTTTCTATAACGTCTTGCGAAATTTCAATATGATGCTCAAAACAAAAGTTATGACAATTTTCCCCAGGTCACCTGTTTGGAATGAAATTCGAGAGTCTGCAAAAAGGCCAACTTCCTCACATAATATCTCTACAAATATAGTATGAAAAGATCTGAAATTTGGATCCAGGGTTCATAAAGATTTTGTCTCAAATGGGTTTGTTTGTTCGCTCCTGAAACGTCATAGAGAAAGAGTTATAGAGAAAATTCCACAATGACCTATTTGGAGCAGCAAAACCCTAGAATCCAAAGCTCTGATACCAAATGTTATGAAACCAACTCACAAAAAGATAGAAAAGATAGATCAACGCCTTAGAATTCAGCCTCTTCGAGGGGGCAACCTCCTTTACATTACATAAATGAACAATTCTTGGATGATACAAATGAAAATACCTCCTTTCTATATATAGGAGTATAAGGGGTCATCATATAATTAGAGCCGACATAACAATAATAATGTAAGGGCATAATAATAACAATAGTGGGCTTCTATGGGGCACAATACTAACAATATGGCGACTACATGGGTACATCAATATAATAATGGGGTTGTACTAATAAAAATAAGTGGTTACACTAGTAGTATAGGGGCCTAACAGCTAGAGTCATTGGTCACAGAAAAGTAAAGTTGAAGTTGGAAGGTGGAAGGGTTAGAACACTTCTCGATGTTCTGCATATTCCCGCATTAGCCAGAAATCTGATTTCTGTAAGCAAGCTAGATGATGCAGGTGTAAAAACAGTGTTCAAGAAGGATATCTGTAAGATGGTTCGGGGAGGACTGGTATTGATGTGGGGAGCTCGGATTGGAACTCTGTACAAGTTGCAAGGTAGCATTATTGTTGATGGGTGCAACAGTTCTGTGGTTCCTAAAAGTGGAGCAGAAAATCTAGTGGTCTTTGGAGAGAAGACCATGATGTGGCATAAAAGGCTTGGACATATTGGAGAGAAGGGCCTTTGAATAATTCATGGTAAAGGTATGGTAGAAGGTAAGGTATGCAAGTTAAAGAAGTCTTTATATGGGTTAAAACAATCACCGAGGATGTGGTATCAGAAATTTGATACATTTATACGGGGACTTGGCTTCACCAGAAGAAAAGAAGATCACTGTGTGTATTTTAAATTAATTGGTAACTGTGTTATTTATCTGGTCTTATATGTGGATGATATGTTGCTGGTTGGAAATGAAAAAGAAATTATCCAAGATTTGAAGACCCAATTGTCCTCCAAATTCGACATGAAAGATCTTGGTGCTGCAAACTATATTTTGGGCATGGAAATTAAAAGAGATCAGGCAAATAAGAAGCTCTGGTTAAACTAGAGGAAGTATGTCGAGACAATACTGCAAAGGTTTAATATGCAGGACAGTAAATCGGTGAAGGTTCATATTCCTGTAGGTGTGAGGTTATATGCTGAATAACGTCCCAAGACAAAAGAAGAGGAAGAGGACATGTCACGTGTTCCATATGCAAGTGCAATCAGTAGCCTGATGTATGCAATGGTCTGTACTAGACCAGACATTGCACATGCAGTGGGAGTATTGAGCAGGTTTATGTCAAGACCAGGGAAGGAGCACTGGACAGTAGTGAAGTGGGTTTTCAGATATTTGCATGGCACTAGTGATTATGGTTTGTGCTACCAAGGAAGACCAGGATTGGACAAAACGTTGGATATTCATGGCTTTGTTGATGCAGACTGGGCTGGAGATGTAGATCATAGAAGATCTACAAGTGCATATGTGTTTAACCTATTTGGAGGTGCAGTCAGTTGGATGAGTAAGAAACAATCTGTAGTGGCACTCTCAACTACAGAGGCAGAATATATGGTAGCCACTCATGCAAGCAAGGAAGCAGTTTGGTTGCAGAGATTGTGTTCAAGTATGGGGTTAGTACAGGGAGCTATAAGGATACACTGTGATAGCCAAAGTGCAATTTTCTTGGCAAAGAACTCCGCATATCATTCAAACACAAAGCACATTGATTTTCAGTATCACTTTGTGAGGGATATGATAGAAGACAAAATGCTGTTGCTGTAAAGGTGGACACTTTGAAGAATACTGCAGATGCATTGACAAAATATGTGAGTTCTGAGAAGTTCTCTTGGTGTAGGGAAACAATGGGTGTTTCAGGGCTAGAAAAATGACTAAGCTCTTTTGTGGCCCCCTATGGAAAGAAAACAACAAGTGGGAGAATGTTGGGTTGTGTTATATTCTTTCCACGACTAGCCCACGTAGTTAACCGGGGGGTTAGAGGGGGCGCAGAGCCCCCCCTTCGTTGCGCCGATTGTGTAGGGGGGGGTCACAAGGGGTTTGGGAGGTACCCGTAACCCCACTTTATGGGTTCCAAGGCAGCGCCCCAGAAAATTTTGGTTTTGGACCCTATGTTAGGTTGGGCGGACCCACCTATGGTTTTGTGCATGATTTTCGCACATGTTTTTAGACGCAATGGTTTCAATCCATGGTATTGGACGTGATGGTTTTTCGGTCCATGGTATTGGATGCTTTGGCATGTATAAATATGTTTTATAACATTGAAAGGAAGATAATGAAAAATCAAGCTAGTAGTCCCGGTTTTGGGATCTAAGGGAAAATCTCTGTGTATATGTGTTTTATGTGTTATGCTCTCGCATTATTTATTTTCTGTGTTTTAAAATTTGTATGCAGGTAATTTCTATATAGGGTTAAAACCTACGTATAGTTGATGACTTCACACCAGAGTATCTTAATGAGTTTCTCGAACATATCATCCTTGACAAAAGAATCAAAACTTCATGATGGGGATATGTGGAGTACCTTCGAGTTGGTTTCAAAGGGATGCACCCTAGCAAAGCGAAATGGCTAGAAAAGGAAAGGGTGAGGGAAAAATTCCCTCAATTTTCTATTGACTAATAAATCTTTTGGTGACCCAAAAGCTCCTCAATGGGGAGGATTGATCTAGGAGGATTTCCAGACAGCAGTGACATGGTAAGGAGGCTCAAAATTCAAAGTGGTAGAAAATCAATAAACTTGGCATCAGATTGAAGTGCTCGTCACCCTGATTCCAACGGTACAAGCGAAACTCGAAACTGAGCTCATATCAGGAAGATAGAGGTAGTCAAAGTTCAGGGGTTGATTGGCACATGTGGCAGGCTTAAAGAGGTAGCAAAATGGAAAACTCTGACACCAGAATCTGGCCATTTTTCTGATAAAATTTGTAGGTTATTAATTTTTCCTATAACATCTATGGATAAAAAATACCTAAGTGGTTACATTAAAAATTAAAATATATAAAGAAAGAGGTACTAGGGCCACCAATCCCGCCACCTAACTCAACAGTCAACAAATTGAATTTGTAAAAGGGGGGTCAGCGGCCATGACCTTGCCACTCCTGGAACCACTGTAATGAGAAATATTTGGGCGGGGTTTGGCTAGCCGGGAACCCGTCTCCGTAACCACCATGAGCCATGTATGGAAAGGGACCAGCGGGGGTCAAACCTGCCCAACCACATGGTTGGCCCCCAAGCGGGTGATCCCAAAAATGAAGTGCAATCACCAAATAGCCTACCGACCATAACAATAAGCACGCACCTATCTTGAGAGGGTCAGGATTTGATTCTCCTTCCTCTCTCCAACCAATTACCAACTTTTCCATTGTGCCAAACTAACTCACATGGTAAACTTTTCCATTTTCACATGCAAGTAGGGGGACGGGCCTCGGGCACGTGGATCAAGACATTCAATTGCAGAGCAAAACCTTGAGTGGCTTATAGCAGGGGGCAGAACCTTGCTTAAGCACATTTCCATAGGGTCATTTTTGGTCGAGTGTTAGAATTGGGCAAATTTTATATCAATTCTACACCTCTTGGTGAGAGGAAATCAATGGTGATGTCAGTTTCTGCAATAGAGCTCTTAATTTTTTGAATGTTGGGTTGTGTTATATTCTTTCCACGACTAGCCCATGTAGTTAACCGGGGGGTAGAGGGGGTTAGCAGAGGGGTCATAGGGGGTTTGACAGGTGTAGGTAACCCCCCTCTATGGAGTCCAGGGCAGCGCCCAGGAAAATTTTGTTTTTGACCCTATATTAGGTTGGGTGGACCTACCTATGGTTTTGTGCATTGTTTTTCGCACATGGTTTTGGACGTGATGGTTTTTGGTCCATGGTTTTGGACGCGATGGTTTTCGGTCCATGGTATTTGATGCTTTGGCATGTATAAATATGTATTGTAACATTTAAAGGAACATAATGAGAAATCAAGGTGGAGGTCCCGATTTTGGGATCCATGGGAAAATCTCTGTGTATATGTGTTTTATGTGTTATGCTCTCGCATTGTTTATATTCTATGTTTTAGATTTCGTATGCAGGTAATTTATGTACAGGGTTAAAACCTACATTTGGTATTAGAGTTGTTTTGGATTCAAGGGGACGTCTTTGTTGCTGAGGGGTTTCACTCGGGCCTGTGGTAGACCCTGTTCAGTGGGAAACCTGTGGGATCGATTCTGGTGGTGAAAAAAAGATGGTGAGCAGTGGAAAGATAGAGATCAAGAAATTTAATGGTCAAGGTTTTGAGTTATAGAAACTCAAGATGGAGGATCTATTGGTGGATAAAGATCATTGGATTGTGGTAGATCCAAGTACTAAACCAATGAGAGTGTCTGATGAAGAATGGAAGAAGTTGGATCGGAAGGCAAAGAGGACAATGCGATTTTGTGTCTTAGATTCAGTATTGCTGAATGTATCAGGGGAAGCTACGGCGAAGGCTTTGTGGGACAAGTTAGGGACTCTGTACCAATCTAAGTCTTTGGTGAATAAATTGTTCCTATGGAAAAAGTTGTATAACCTGAGGATGAAAGATGGAGACTCGGTGACAGAACATCTCAACACATTTAGTACTGTGGTAAGTCAGTTATTATCTTGTCATATTAAAATTTCAGATGAGGATAGGTGCATCAGTTTGTTGTGTTCTCTACCAGATTCGTGGGATAGTCTGGTTATTGCAATAGGTAGCAATGTAACTGCCTTGCAGTTTGATGAAATAGTCCCATCCTTGCTGACAGAGGAGATGAGACGGAAAAATATGGAGAGATAGAATGGTGATGCCTTGTCTGTACGAGGATTGTCCTAGAATAGAAATAAAAATAAGTCATCGAGTGGGAGATCTAAATCTAGAGGGAGATCTAAATCTCCAGGAAACCCTGTAAAGGTTGTGTGCTGGAAATGTGGAAAGGAAGGGCACTACAAAAGGGATTGTAAAATTAAAGCTCCTAGCAAAGGAAAGGGATTTGATGATGCTCCTTCTGCAGAGGCGAAAACCACCTTAGATGAAGGTGGGGATGTGCACTTGGCTTCTTCAACTACACATGTAGATCATGAGGCATGGTTGATTGACTGAGGTGCATCTTTTCACTTCACTCCCCATAGAGAGTGGTTCCGCGAGTATGAGAAATATGATGGTGGTGATGTATTCGTGGGGGATGACAGGAAGACTAGAATCGTTAGTTGTGGAAAAGTAAAGTTGAAGTTGCAAGGTGGAAGAGTTAGAACACTTCCAGGTGGTCTACATATTCCTGCATTGACTAGAAATCTGATTTTCTGTAAGCAAGCTGGATGATTCAGGTGTAAAAACAGTGTTCGAGAAGGATACCTGTAAGATGGTTCGAGGGGCACTGGTATTGATGCGGGGAATTAGAATTGGAACTCTGTACAAGTTGCAAGGTATCACTATTGTTGATGGGTGCAATAGTTCTGTGGTTCCTGAAAGTGGAGCAGAAAATCTAGTGGTCTCTGGAGAGAAGACCATGTTGTGGCATCAAAGGCTAGGACATATTGGAGAGAAGGGCCTACGAATACTTCATGGTAAAGGTATGGTAGAAGGTATGAGTAATAGCTCTTTGTATTTTTATTTTTGTGAAAATTGTGTATATGGGAAGCAGAATCGGGTGAGTTTCACCTCTGGTGGTAAGAGGGCGAAACATATATTAGAACTTGTGCACAGTGACGTGTTTGGACCTATGGAGGTTCCATCACTGGGTAAGTCTGTGTACTATGTCTCATTTGTAGATGACTTCTGAAGGAATACATGGATATATTTTCTTAGGAAGAAATCTGAAGTCTTTGACAAGTTTAAGGAATTTAAGGCTCTAGTGGAAAACCAGACAGAGAAGAAGATAAAGGTGCTGAGGACAGATAACAGTGGAGATTTTTGCAATAAGGAATTTGAAGAATTTTGTAAGAAGTGTGATATAGAACGACAGAAGACTACTCCATACACACCTGAGCAAAATGGAGTTGTAGAAAGAATGAACAAGATGTTGATGGAAAGGACAAGAAGCATGCTTAGTGTTGCCAAGTTAGGACAGGAATTCTGGGTAGAGGCGGTGGAGACATCATGTTACTTGGTCAACAGATCTCCTTCATCAACGTTGGAGGATAAGACTCCACAAGAGGTATGGAGTGTTAAGAAACCCTCTCTTTCACATCTGAGGGTATTTGGATGTGATGCATATGTACATGTTCCAAAGGAGAAAAGAACCAATTTGGATAGTAAATCTTAAAAGTGCATCTTTATTGGGTATAAGGATGGTTTAAAGGGTTATAAGCTTTGGAACCCAGTAACAAGGAAGGTTGTGTACAACCGAGATGTGGTGTTCAGAGAGGTGAAAGATGTTATTAAACATGAATTCTAGCCAAAGGAACTTGAGAAGATAGAGTTTGAGCTTAAGGAGGAAGAATCAGACTCTACATCAGAAGAGGAATCAGAAGATGAAGAGCCACAAACTCCGGGTGTGAGAAGATCAGTTCAAGAAAGAAGGAAACCATAAAGGTATAGTCCATCTGATTTCTATTCAAATTTTGTTTTATCTATTACTGATGATGATCCCATAATTGTGAAGGAAGCAGTATATTCAGAGGATATCAAAATCTGGAAAGAAGCCATGGTTGATGAAATGGCATCTTTGCACAAAAATGAAGCTTGGGATCTAGTGAAGTTGCCAGCTGGAAGGAAACACATTGGTATAAAATTGGTGTTCAAGAAAAATACAAATGTAGAAGGAAAGGTGGAGAAATACAAAGCTCAGTTGGTAGTAAAAGGTTATTCCCAGGTGTTGGGAATTGATTTCGGTGATATTTTTCCTCCTCTTGCCAAGGTAGCTTCTATTAGATTACTATTATCTGTTGTTGCTACTTTTGATTTTAAGGTAGAACAAATGGATGTGAAGACAAAATTTCTTCACGGGGATCTGGAAGAGGAGATCTACATGAAGCAACCTGAAGTTTTGGCGATGAAGGGTAAGAAAGAACTAGTATGCAAGTTAAAGAAGCCTTTGTATTGGTTAAAAAAATCACCAAGGATGTGGTATCAGAAATTTGATATATTTATACGGGGACTTGGCTTCACCAGAAGCAAAGAAGATCAATGTGTGTATTTTAAATTAATTGGTGACCATGTTATTTCTCTGGTCTTGTATGTGGATGACATGTTGCTGGTTGGAAATGACAAAGAAATTATCAAGGATTTGAAGACCCAATTGTCCTCCAAATTCAACATGAAAGACCTTGGTGCTGCAAACTATATTTTTGGCATGGAAATCAAAAGAGATCGGGGAAAGAGGAAGCTCTGGCTAAACCAAAGGAAGTATGTCGAGACAATACTACAGAGGTTTAATATGCAGGATAGTAAACCAGTGAAGGTTCCTATTCCTGTAGGTGTGAAGTTATCTGCTGAACAGTGTCCCAAGACACAAGAAGAGGAAGAGGACAAGTCTCGTGTTCCATATGAAAGTGCAGTCGGTACCCTCATGTATGCAATGGTCTGTACTAGAACAGACATTGCACATCCAGTGTGAGTATTGAGCAGGTTATGTCAAAACCAGGAAAGGAGCATTGGACAATAGTGAAGCGGATTTTCAGGTATTTCTGTGGCACTAGTGATTATGGTTTGTGCTACCAAGGAAGACTAGGATTGAATAGAGTGTTGGATATTCATGGCTTTGTTGATGCAGACTGGGCTAGAGATCTGGATCAGAGGAGATATACAAGTGGGTATGTGTTTAACCTATTTGGAGGTGGAGTCAGTTGGATGAGTAAGAAACAATCTATAGTGGCACTATCAACTATAGAGATAGAATACATGGCATCCACTCATGCAAGCAAGGAAGCAGTTTGGTTGCGGAGATTGTGTTCAAGTATGGGGTTAGTACAGGGAGCTATAAGGATAGACTATGATAGCCAAAGTGCAAATTTCTTGGCAGATAACCCTGCATATCATTCAAAGACAAAGCACATTGATGTTCAATATCACTTTGTGAGGGATATGATAGAAGACAAAAAGGTGTTGCTAGTAAAGGTGGACATTTTGAAGAATACTGCAGATGCATTGACAAAATTTGTGAACTCTGAGAAGTTCTCTTGGTGTAGAGAAACAATGGGCATTGCAGGGCTAGAAAAATGACTAAGCTCTCTTGTGGCACCCTGTGGAAAGAAAACAACAAGTGGGAGAATGTTGGGTTGTGTTATATTCTTTCCACAACTAGCTCACGTAGTTAACCGGGGGGTTAGAGGGGGAGCGGAGCGCCCCCCCCCTCCTCCCCCCCCTCGTTGCAGCGATTGCATAGCGGGTGGGGGGGGGGTGTCACAAGGGGTTTGAGGGGTGCATGTAACCCCTCTCTATGGGGTCCGAGGCAGCGCCCCAAAAAAATTTGTTTTTGACCATATATTAGGTTCAGTGGACCTACCTATGTTTTTGTGCATGTTTTTTGCACATGGTTTTGGACGCGATGGTTTTCAGTCTATGGTTTTGGACGCGATGTTTTTCGGTCCATGGTATTGGATGCATCGGCATGTATAAACATGTATTGTAATATTGAAATAAACATAATGAAAAATCAAGCTGGTAGTCCTGGTTTTGGGATCCAGGGGAAAATATCTATGTATATGTGTTTTATGTGTTATGCTCTCGCATTTTTATTTTCTGTGTTTTAGAATTCGTATGCAGGTAATTTTTGTACGGGGTTAAAACCTACATCGGCCATTTTCCAGATTGGAGGTATAAGGGTGTTGATGTATTTGTACTTGTACTTCTTCATTTTTTTTCCACTTAATGAATGAAGGCCTCCCCATTATTAAGCAGGGACAGGTGACATAGTCTAAATTGGACGAACTCTGTTATCAAGTCTCTTTGTCATCTTTTAATTCCTTTATGTGTTTATTCTCTTCTTTCATGTGCACTTTAAGTTTCTATGGTTAATATGAAATTAGTTCATGTAATTCCTTAGTACATATATAAGAAAAATATCTTGGATCATGGAGTGAATGTCCAAGTCCAAGCTCAAGCTCTCCAAGCACTCCCTCTCCAAGCCAAATGAGTAGCTTGTAGGCACTATCTCAGCATAAGGGTGCAAATAATAAAATAACAACCATTTAGGAATGGGAGAGGATGAATATAAAGGCAGGGAGAGGGATTTAGGATCTCTCCAAAGATAGGGCAAGGCCCTCATCTCAAGAAGGTAGCTCATAGGGATAAGATCAAAGGGCAATAGTGGGATGGTTTGACCATATCCACATTGAACAACCTCCAGATCATCGTTCTCTAACCTCTATATCACGAAGCCTCTTGTCCTCTTTGGGAAAACTTTCCTTTTAGGGATCAGCATGACTATCCAAGTAAAAAATGCGCTGGTAGCACGAGGCTAGTATAGTGCAATGCCCCATCAACACTAGTTGCTAGTGTCACAGTCGCACTGGTCTTGAGATTAGGGTTTTAGAGCTTAGTTCTTCAGGGAAGGCTAAAGGCATATTTTTGTCAATGTTTGAGGGAGGATCCAAATTACATATCAGGATGGGTACATTGCATGATTGCCAAGTTTTAAGCACTTCATTGTATGACACAGGGAAGTGCAGGAGGCATGATAAAATACTATGTAATAGTCAACAATGAAAATTAGGACAACTTATCTAGATAAGGATGGAAAATTCCATCCATAATACTTATAAACATTGTTGGGGTATTAGTAAGAAAAAATGGTAGGAAAAAGAACTCATAATAACCATAACGAGTCGTAAATGATGTTTTACATATTTCCTCCTCTTTTATTCATATTTGGTGATATCCTGACCAAAAATCAATCTTAGAAATCATTGTAGCACTTTTGACTTGATCAAATAGATCATCAATCCTAGGAAACTGATATTTGTTTTTTGATCAGGTGCTCATGTCCTAAGTGTCGTAAAATGCTCAAAATTCAAAGTGCTTAGAACTGGTTCAAAGTTGAACTACTGGAAAGTGATCGTCTTCCCGATTCCGGCGCCGCAAACGGTTCGAAAAATGGTCGCCGTATGAGGAAGTTATGGCAAAAAGAAGAATTTGTCCATAACATTAGAAATTTTAATTTTTCAAAAAAAAATTAAAAAAGGAATATTCCGTCGGGCACGAAATCCGAGGCAACCACCAAACATTAAATGTAACTGCAGTTAAGTTGGCGGAATTTTGGCAGGAGCGCCAAATTTGGTGGACCCGCCATAATTGGCGGAGCTATCTGGAGTTAACTAAAGTTAGCTGGAGTTTTTCTAGGGGCAAACTGGAGAAACTTTAAATGGCCATAACTTTGGCTAGGAAAGTCGGTTTTGGACGAATTGTTTTTTTGATTTTGGGTATTTTCGACCTTTTGAAGCCATTGGTGTAGGTCTTACAACCATCTGAGGTCATTTGCAGAGGTTTTGGAGCCGTGAAAGTTCTAGGAGCCACCAGGGCCGAGTTTTGGGAAGACTGGATAGGGTTGCAGGTATCCATTAGAGGTGATCCAATAGTCAATCCTGAAGGATTCAAGTGTTCTGAATCCATTTTTTCCATCTATTTCACATGTAGATGCTTCTATTCAGCTGTATTTTCAATTTGAGCATTTAATAAAAACAAGGACAAGCCCGGTTGGGAGCTTTGGACCTGGCAGACGTAGCCCTGGAGGGGGTGAACTGCTTTATCAACTTCTTTTGCATTTGTGGTTGATTTATTTTGCAGATCAAATTCATTTTAATGTGTTAAACAGTAAAAGAAAATAACTCTGCTATGCTTAAATGGGTCATGAACAGTTGAAAATTTCATGTTTTTTCTTTCTGCAAGACATGGAAATCTTTTAAACATGTTTAATTCTGAATTGAATACCTTGCAAACAAATTTCAAGTAGTTTCAAATTCAGATCAAGTTGGTATCAGAGCTCAAGGTTTTTGTGCAAAGATCTTCTAACTGTCTTGCAAAGTATTGATGCTTACCAGGTTGAAACTCAAAAGAGGGGAAGGACAGTTGACTAGAGAACGAGAGAATCCTCAGTCAAGGAAGGCCAGAGAGCCATCACCTCCACCTTCAATTTCACCCTCAAGAGTCTCAACAGAAGCTTCAAGGATGTCTGAACATGAAGGAGAAATTCCTACAGAGACAGATCCAAGAGAAGAAGAAAGAGTCTTCAGAAAGGCTTTCTTGGACCTCACTGAAATGGTGAGGATATTGTACCAAGAAAGAAATGAGAAATTGGCTGGAGAAGGGTCCAAACATCCACATGAAGGAGAGGGCTCTTCAGGAGGTAAGAAGGATGATGATCATTCTAAGAAAGGACATGGAGGAAATGGTGATCCACCACCCCCATCTTCACCTTCTTCCTCATCATCTTCGTCTTCTTCTGTTCATAAGCATAGATCCTCTGGAAAAAGTCCTTTTTTGAAGCTTGATGTAAAATTCCAATTACCTATGTTTAATGGTGAAGTGAATGCAGAAAAGCTTGAAAACTGGATTAGGCAGTTGGAATTTTACTTGAGGATCCAAAATATGCATGATGATGCCACAAAGATTCAGTTGGCTTCTTTGAGAATGGATGGAGCAGCATTGGTCTGATGGAAGGCCAAGACTAAAGAGGAGATCAAGAAATTTGGTAAGGTTACCTTAACATGGCCTGAATTTCTGTTAGCCATTAGAAAACAGTTTTATCCTCTTGCTCACATATAGAAAGCCATTATGAATTGGCAAAATTTCAGACAACTTAAGGGTCAGAGTGTCCAAGACTACACCCAAGAATTCAGGAGAAGAGCTCTCTTGTTAGGGGTAGATTTACAGACCCAAGAAAACTTGCTGAAATACATCGGTGGCTTGTATAGCTACCTTAGACACACCATCTTGATGTTTAACCCTACTAGCCTGGACGAGGTTTGTGTCCAAGCTACCCATTTAGAGGCAAGGGGAAAAAACACATTTGAAGAGGGTAGAAACAAGCCCCCCAAGGGGAAAAACAAAGAGAAAACCTCCAATGGAAAGGGAAAAAAGAATGCTTCTGTCAAACAGGAGAGTGAGAAAGTGATCTATAAACACTGTTCTAAACCAGGTCATGAGGAGAAAAACTGTTGGAAATTATATCCTGAAAAAAGACCTCAATTTAACAAATCCAAAGGGAAACAGAAAACTGCTGCTACTACATCTACACCACAAGATTTAGGGGAAGATTCAGGTGATGAAACCAAAATTACAGCCATGGGTTTGAAAAACTTGAAGGAGAAAGAAATTGAAACTCAAGCCAGCACTAGTACCTCAAATTGCCATGTACAAGCTCCTAATGAGGAAGAAAGAATTGAACTGTTTCATGTGAGGGTGATTTCAAAACATACTAAAATTGACACACTTTTTGATAGTGGGTCACAAGCAAACCTTATATCAGAGGACTTGGTCAAGCAGCTTAAACTTGAGACCGTTCCACATCCGAAGCCATATCCACTTGGATGGATTTGAAAGGATGCAAATTTACAAGTTTCAAGAAAGTGCACATTGCGCTTTGCAATTACTGCACATTTTATTGACACAGTTGAACTTGATGTGGTACCTTTTGATATAGCAGGAATTGTTTTGGGAAGTCCTTACTTGTTTGACAGGAAAGCTATCTTTCATCGCCATGAAAAAAAATATCATTTGTTCAAATATGGCAAGGAGTTCATTGTTAGAGCTCATCGCAAGAAGACAAATATAGCGATGGTGAATGCAGGACAGGTAAAAAGGCTGATCAATTCAAGTAAAAATTTTGTTCTTCTTATGATTAAGCCCAAGGTTGATGTGAATCATGAGTCATTTGACAATTGTGATCCAAAACTTAAATCAGATCTGTATGATGTAGTTGATGCATATCATGAGATGTTTCAGGAGCCAACAGGTTTGCCTCCTAAGAGGGAGATTCAACATGAAATCCATTTGCATCCAGATTGTCCTCTTCCAAACATAGGCATGTACCGCATGTCTATTATGGAGAATGCTGAAATAAAGAAGAAAATCAAGGACTTGTTGGACAAGGGTTTCATAAGGCGAAGTACTTCGCCATGTGGGTCACCGATTGTATTGATTTCAAAGAAAGATGGCACTTGGCGTATGTGTGTTGATTTCAGGGCCTTGAACAAGATAACGGTAAAGAATCGTTACCCACTCCCAAGGATAGATGATTTGCTAGACCAGCTGAAAGATGCTCGATATTTCACTAAGCTAGACTTGCGTAGTGGATATCATCAAGTAAGAATTGAAGAAAGTGACATTTGGAAGACAGCCTTTAAAACCAAACAAGGACTCTTTGAGTGGCTTGTGATGCCGTTTGGTTTGTGCAATGCACCTGCAACTTTCATGCGGGTAATGGATGATGTCTTGCGTCCTTTTCTTGATGATTTCGTTATTGTCTACTTAGATGACATCTTAATTTTCAGCAAGTCTAGAGAAGATCATGTCATGCATGTTAGAAAAGTACTTGATGTTTTGAAGAAGAATCAGTTATTTCTTAAAATGTCAAAATGTGAATTTGGAAAGACTTCTTTGGTTTATTTGGGACACATAGTAGGAGGATGCGCTTTGAGATTTGATCCTGCTAAGATTGAGGCTATTGTGAAGTGGCCTATTCCCAAATCCATAACAGAGGTAAAACGTTTTTTGGGTGCAGCTCAATATTGGAGGAAGTTTATCTCTAACTTCTCTTCTATAGCAGCTCCTATGCATGCAGTGACAAGTGTGAAGCATTCTTTCCAATGGGGAGGCAACCAGCAAAAAGCTTTCGAATCTTTGAAAGAGAAGATTAGTTCAGCTCCAGTCCTTGCATTACCGGATTTGAGACAGCCATTTGAGATACAAACTGATGCTAGTGATTATGCTATGGGTGCAGTTCTTCTACAGCATGGTAAGCCTATTGCTTTTCATTCTGAAACTTTTAATGGTGCTGTGGTAAATTATCCTACATATGATAAGGAGTTGTATGCGTTGGTACAAAGCGTCAAAAAGTGGAAACACTACTTGATGGGCAAAGAAACTGTTATACATACCGACCATCAGCCCTTACAGTACTTGCAATCACAAAGCAAGTTACAACAGTCATGACACTTCAGATGGATGGGCTTCTTGCAATAGTTCCATTTGGTAATAAGGTATAAGAAAGGTACTTTGAATAAGGTTGCTGATATGCTTTCAAGGCCTATTATTGGTGCTATTACTTTACTTAAGAATGATTCCATTGTACATGATAGTTACATAGAACAATATGCATCTGATGATGACTTTAAAGATGTGTATGCTAACTTGAGTAAAGGGAATCATGTAGAGGAAAATGACTATCACATGCATAACAATTTGCTGTTTCATTTGGGCAAGTTGTGTATACCATAGGGGGAGAGGATAAATGTCATAAGAGAAGCTCATTCTTCTCTTATTGTTGGCCATTTTGGTGTGAGCAAAACAGTTGCACATCTACAGAGGTATTGCTATTGACCTTGCATGGTAGATTCTGTTTCAAGGTTCATAAGAGGTTGTTCATTATGTGCTACAAGCAAGCCTAGCAACAGGAAGCTTGGTTTGTATACTCCTTTGCCGGTACCTTCTAGACCATGGGAGAGCATCTCTATGGATTTTGTAGGAGGTTTTCCAAAATCTCGAAAGCAGCATGATTATTTATATGTAGTAGTTGATCATTTCAGCAAAATGTGTATACTTATGCCTTGTAAGAAAACTATAACTGTTGAACAAACTGCTGAATTATTTTTTCATCATGTATGGATTCACTTTGGTTTGCCTACTTCCATTATTAGTGACAGGGATTCCAGATTTGTGGGGAATTTTTGGTCCAACCTATGGGAGATGATGGACACAAAGTTGAAGAAAAGTACTGCGTTCCATCCGCAAACAGATGGACAAACCGAAGTTGTGAACAGAACCATTGTGCACCTCTTGAGAGGTTATTGCAGCAAGCATCCCAAGCTTTGGGATGAACATTTTCACTACATACAGCATGCTTACAATCGTGCCAAGCACTCTTCCACAAACACCTCACCGTTTGAAGCTTGTTTTGGTTACTTGCCAAAATCACCTCTTGATTTCATTCTTGAGAAAGATGTCGCCATTGAGGGACATAGTGATATTGACAAAGCTCGTTCATTCATTGAAAGAATTCAGCAAATACATCAGCAAATTCAAGAACAGCTTGAGAAGAGTCAAGGCAAGTACAAGGAAAGACATGACAAGCATAGAGTCGATCACAAGTTTCAAGAAGGAGATGAGGTATGGTTGTACATTAGTAAGGAAAGGATGCAAGGAGAAGGTAAAAAGCTGAAGCCTATTCGTTATGGTCCATTCAAAATCCTCAAGAAGGTTGGAAATAATGCTTTTCAATTAGATTTTCCTTCCTACAGGCAAATGTATTCTGTTGTCAATGTGGAGAACTTACGTTTGTATGAACCTCCTTTGATTGCTGATCATGAAAATGCTGTTCAGCTGCCATCTATAGAAGAATTCTCGCCAGAATTCTTAGATGAGCTGAAAGAAGATACAATCCTTGACAGAAGGTGCTATGGGGAAAAATGCCTATGCAGGACGATCCTATCCACCTAAGGTGTGACAGTGCCTTAGCAACAAACAAAGACAGCTATTCTAGTATTCTTCCTTTATGAATTAAGAATGAAGAGAGATGGATGGACTAACCGGTGTCTTCCGTTTGTCCCTCGATCCAGTTTCTCTTCTCTTTGAGAGTTCCCAGCTACTTGTCTTCTTGCTCACCTAGCTTCAACAGGTCTCTGCAAGATCACAAGAGAAGAACACTACACAAGACATAGATTCATATTCATAACTAGTTCAGGATTAGAAGTAAACTAAACATACTAATGCAATCATACATCAAAGATACATCAGTATATAGGAGAAACCAAGATAGCTTTATTGATGAATAACAAGGTTCAGGAAGAGATACAACCTAGAGGGCTCCAATCCAGCATCTCCTTCCCAGCAAAAATGGAATTCCTATCTTCACCTCCCTTCAAAGCATTAAACACCCAATGATTCCAATCTCAAACCAACAACAATTCTTTGCAATAACAAAATTCCATCCCCCAGATCTCATGGAGGAGAGATCCATATATAGATGTTTGGAGAGAGGATGAGTCAGCTTGAGATCTGACTAGTGTCCTCTCCCTCTGTCAGTTCTTGATTCCACTTGGAGGTTCTTGCTTCCACTTGGAGATTTGGAACCTCTTACTCATCATAGTCGAATTCACTGAGGCAAGTGTCATTGAGGAAGATTTTGGAAGCTTCCTGGGTCTTGACACCTTGAACAATGAACTTGCCACTTGTCAACTCTCGTTCAGCGCACCTGGGTAGTGCTTCTACCTGCGTTGCAGTGCAGGTAGCCAGTTCAGAGTTTGACATTCAGCGCAGACAGCTAGTGGAGCCACTAAATTGATCCTGAATTGACTTGTTTTTGAGTGGTTTCTGGTGGAGAACTTCAGTGAATTGCTGTGGTTTGTTAGCCTTGTTCCTCTAGGGGTAGGAACAACATGTTTAGGGACTTTGGATCCCTTAGATTATGGACATTTCATGCTCAATGCTGTAAGGCACAAAAATGTCTATAAGAGTTGCCCCCTAAAGTATGAGGCCGTTTATCGGGTGAAATGCTTTATCCAGGAGGATTCGAAGTTCATCCAATGCTGGGAGGAGACCTGTAATAAGATACAATACAATACATTATTTTTCATACTGCTTTCATGATCTAGCTGAGGCGGGCATTCCCATGCTCAGCTTTATAAATTCATTTTTCTGTACATAGAACAGACAATCGTCTGATGGTAGACTGATAATTTTGATGAAATTAGCATCCTTTGGGTAGGATGATTATCTGCTGCAATGATGTACATGTCAATGTCTTTATCTTTCCTGAATATATATCGCAGCCTGGATGGATGAAACTAGATCTGGGGTCTTCAGACTCGTTCGATCTTCACTCTAAGTACAAGTCGATCCATGTGAGAAATGTTCTGAAGTCGAACATGGAAAGACATCGCTTGATTATCGGTCAATGAGGTAAACCGTTAACAAGCGCGAGAGGAATCACCGATAATGATAATGACCCTCAAGGTACTACAGTACAATTCACGTGGTGTGAATAAAGGACTTGGCATCGAACACCATGCAAAATCTTTCGGTCGAAGGTCATTGATGTATACTTGTCGCCGGAAGTGAGAAACTTGCCATTGAGGCATGCAAGCTTCAAAGTACTGAAGGGGTTGTTCCTAGATCAACTTCTTGGATAATGAGCTGATGTCGACAACAAGCGATCCGTCAAAGGAGGGCCTTAATGAATCCCACATCGATGACACGGAACGGAGCTAATGATTTTGATGGAGGTGAAAACGATCTGTGACATATGATTCAGGGTGGCGGTCATGAAAGGATGAAGGATAATGTATGGCAGTGGATGGGACACGGTTGACTTTTCTGAACGACTTCTCTTGAACATATGGCGACACTGATGCGATGGATCGGTAGCATTACCCCAAATATGGATGGTATGGCGAGACCATGGTGATGTGACCGGTGAATGAAACAACCCAACCCGATTGTGGTACGGAGGAAAAGTGTCATGTTCAAGAGCGACTTGCTACCATCAAAGTTTTCTTGAGTTTCTCCCAATTTTTCCCCAGTCATTGCTGACCAGTACCTCTTTATTTTTGTCAAGCTTGAGGAGGATAACATATGCTTGTTCTATAACCTGCCCTTCGGGCAAGCCCATCGCTATGTTTTAACGAGCCTAGCGATAGTGAAACTCGTTCTTGTCTAAAGACAAGTTTGTCGCTATTTAACGGTTTTAACGAGTCTAACGACAAAGATAACTCGGTCCTTTTCATTTTTAGAGAGTCTGAAAAGGTACATAAAGTTAACTCCAAAAGTCCTTTTTCGTCATCTAATCCCTTTAGTCCGAAAAAGTATAAAACAATACAGAAGGGATGAGTTTTCGATAGTTTTAACGAGCCGAAAAAAACAAGCGCTCGATCTTTTTGTGCAATAATCCCTCAGGTCCAAAAAGATTAAAATCTAGAGGAGGGATAGCACTTCCTGTCCCTTTAACGAGATGGAAGGCCAAGGACTCGGCAATCTTTTCATATTTTACGAGTCAGTTGAAAAGAGCTTAAAGAAGACTCGTCTTTTGAGGAACGAGTGATAAACAGGGTTAGAAGTTGATTCTAGGTACAGTTTGGAATTTTCCAATCACGGTAGTGTCACAAGGATGGCTAGTGAAATCACTCTTCGCAGCTGTTCCTCAAAATGGGTAAACAATCATATGGAGGTGAACGATCGGCCAAATGAAAAGTGGAGGTGACGGCGCAAACACGACCAAGGCTTTAATGGCTGATAATGTTACATTCACAGTGGTTATTTACTAGAAATTGGTTCATTTTTTATTTTAAAATGAGCTTAAACGCTGGTGGAAACACTTGCTCATTGCTTATGTTTATTTTTTAACGAGCATGAAGTCTGTGTTAAAACTGCTCGGATCTTGCGTTTATTTTTTAACGAGCATGAACTGTGTGCTAAAACCGCTCGATTTTATGTTTATTTTTTAACGAGCATGATCTATACGATAAAACTGCTCGATGATAAGTTTGCATGCCCCCAGCATAATAACGCAAATCGAGGTGCATGCCCCCCCAAGCTTCATTGCATTCAACTCGGTGGTTGGAATGAAGGTTTACCTTTGATATTTGAAAAGGGGATTTGTTTCATTTTTTATTGAGGTTGACACAGTAAAAGAACTATCCTCATGACCCCTTGTTTCATTTTTTAACGAGGTTGACACGAGATAAGAACCGTCCTCGGAGTCCAAATCCATTAGATGTAGAAGGTTTCATATTCCACTGTGGCCACTTCCGCCAGATTACTTGGAGGCGGTAGGGAAAAAGTACCCATTAAAGCAGGGTCTTTTAGGAGACCTACTCCGATGTTTTGGAGCGAGTGATTGCTTCCATGGATCATTGGAATGCTTCCCGTAACTTGTGAACTGTTGGGGAGAAAAGTTTGTTGGTCGACGATTGTAATTCCTCCTTGGAAGGGAAATGCAATCTTCCTGAAGTAGGTCGACACAACTGCGGCCATGGCATAGATCCACGGTCTTCCTAGTAGGATGTTGTAATCAAGATTCCCATCGATGACTTCAACATCTATTTCTACTGTTTTCCCTCCTAGTTCAACTTTCAAGTTACTTAGGATACCATATGGGGTATATGTCCTTCTGTCGAATGCTTTTAATGTCGTCGAAGATCGCGACAAGGTTGGAGATCCTAAAGTTTTCCAGCCACTCATCGACATAATGCATGTAGATGCCCCCTCATCAATAATTGTTCGATGAACAGTTTTGTTGAGGGCTTTCACTTGAATAAGGAAAGCTAGTTGAGCTGGTAACTGAGGGTCATATCCTTTATGATCAAAGGCCACAAGATTGGAGTCCATCGGGTCAATCCCACCTATTGCTGATAATAAAGCTCGCTCTTGGGAGAAGCAATTTTGCGGTACCTCAAGTGTCGACATAGCGGACGGCGATTGGGCCAGGTCCTCTATCTGTGCTATTTTCGCACAAGGATTAAATGTCAATTTGTGTACTGCTCCCTTTTGCGACTTTATCATTGGGTCAGGAACGATGGGTGGCACAACTTCGGTCAAAGTTGTTGTCGAACTACTAGGTTGTTCATTAGCCTTGTTGTTTGACAGCTTTGGATTCCTGTAATCTTTATTCCTCGTCAAAGCATCATTTTGCTGCTTTGATACAGACAACATAAGCACTTGGGATCGGGAAGCATTTTGATTAGCAACCAGTTCGGTTCCCGGGCTTGGAAACGGATCAGTCAACACAACTGAGGTTTTCGAACTCTTAAAGAATCTTTCAAGCTCAGCTTTGTATGGACAATCTACTATCCAATGATCCTCATCGCATATATGACACCCCGCAGGGGGTTTCCTTTTTCTCCCTTTCTTTTTCTTCTTGCCCCCTGGTTGCTTCAGTTGTTTGCCCTTGTCTTCCGACACGGCACTTACTTCCGAGGCAAGAAGTTCCTCATTTGCATTTTGACCGGAAATCTTACGGGCCTTTTTAGATATAGCCTTTGTCTATTTCATGTCTGTTGCGCCAATCACGTCATCGCCGACATGAGAGTCATTGTTTGATTTAGGAGGAGGAGGAATTGAGAATTCCAGTCTAGGGGCATCAGGTATTTTTTCGTAGAGCATGCCGGACTGAGTGTAAACCAAGTCCAGATATTGCGCACGAGCGATGACTTGCTCTTCTGTTACGACCCCCCCCTTTGCCACATCTTCCGTGATGGCAGGAAGTAATGACTTGATAAACCATTCAGCTAATAGCTGATCGGGAACGTACGTTTTTACCATCCTACGACGACGTCGCCACTCATGTATATGATCAGATATGTGAGTGGCCGTTGTCTGTTTGAAGTTGGTTAGGAGTTCCGTTCCCGTTTCATACCTTATGGGTAATTGAAAATGGGTTAAGAAAGTCGTGGCTAGGGTACTGAAGTTGTCGAATGAAGCTCTAGGCAATTCGATATACCATTTTGCTGCCAAACCAGTTAACGTCCTCTGAAAAAGGCGAAGCCTAATCGAATCATCATTTAGGGTGTTTGATGAACACCACAGATGAAAGGTCATCACATGATTCGACGGATCTTCACCCGGATTTCCATTAAATTTAGGAATATCTGACGGAAGTTTATGCGGAATCGCTGGCCACCAAGGGGCGTAAGCAATTGGATCATTCGTCAGCCGGTTTAGATCTGGTAATTCTAGAGTTGCTACAAAGGGCAACTGTTGATTCAGGTTAGGCGAAGCATACCCGGGATAAGATGGAATCGCCTGAGCAGTGGGTCTTTGCATACCAACATAATGTATTTGATGCTGGCAACTTTGACAAGGTTGATGGGCATAACCATTATAATATGGTTGTTGGTAACCGCTTTGTAAATGCGATTGCCCATTACTTACAAAGACTTGTTGCTCAGGTCCTTGATATGATTGTTGGAATGGGGGTTGATGAGTTTGAACCAGCTCTGGTTGTTGGACCATTTGCTGTTGTCCAATACTGGATGATTGACCAAGATGAGGAGTCATAGTACTTGTTTGAGCCTGAGTCGCTCCAGATAAGGAGGCACTAACCAGAGGTTGTGATTGAGTTGTTGAGACAAGAGGCTGTTGTATGGCAACCTGAGAAACTTGGGGTTGACATACAACAGGTAGCGCTTGTACTTGCGACGCAATCACCATACCAGGTATAATGGCAACATTCGACACAGGGTGGACTGGTTGCATTGAATATGCAACCCTTGGTTGCTGAGGCAGTATCGGTACCCATCCGCTGGATGTAATTCCAGTTTGACTTGAACTTTGTTGTAAACTCCCATATGGTTGTTCTCCGGGGGGGAACAATGAAAAGGCATACTACCCTCCATATGGTAGCAATCCAGTACTTAAAGGGTAGATTGGCCTTTGAAGACACATTGGATCAATTTGTTGAGTTTCAACATAAGAAATACCAGATGATAATCCGGATGAAGAAATAGGAACTAACCATGTCGTCGAAACAGTCTCTGATTGGACTCCATCTTGTTGTTGACAATTTGCCGGGACAGACGGTATACCAGCGAACATCGTTGGAGTAGCAGCAGGAGGCTCTGCCGCTGCTGTGTCGGATGACACAGTCCTGGATGTCGACGGTTGTTCAGACATATTTAGTCTATCCAAAAGATTTCCTAGCAATTCTACAAGAACTTTGTGATGAAGGTAGACTAACTTCGAAGATCAACGAGGGAAAGGTGATGATTATTCCGTTTAAAATAAATTTTAACGACGCTTGGACACAACTTGCTTTTTCAATTTTAAAGAGTCGAGAAAAAGCAAAAGATGACTCTAGTCTCCTTCGATGTTTTAACGAGCCCGAAGTGACAAATGCTCGGATGGACTTTTTCCGTTATAAAGTTTGAAAAAGGCCAAAAGGAACTGCTCTGGAGTTCTAGGCAGAGGATGTGCCAAACTTTTCGCAAAACCGCAGAATACTTTTTAAGGTACGGGCGGTCAATCTTCCTGAATGCTGTGTTCAGTGCATTGCGATCAGTAGGGCGGCCGACACGGCTTTCTATGGATAAAGGTTATATTCCTATAGGGGTCGCCCAATATATACGTGACGGTACATGGGAGCACAATCCGTACTGGCGCTATCGTCCCTCAGGAGGAATTACCCACCTTCAACGAGATCGACAGTCACCAGGCTTTACGACGCTGGAACACGTCTCTAGCCTAGACCTATATGTTGTGCGTTATGTTGCAAAGCGTTGTTAAGTTCATTCAGTTTATTTTAAGTTGATCTTTTTAGAAGTTTGCCTTTTTGGATCACCACGAGATGTATGATACAATTCCTAAATGCAGTCTAAAGATGAGAAGCAAGCTTTATATCTTTTCAACTTTGAAAATCCTAGCTACTAAGGGAAAAGAAAGACACCATCTTTTCTCAAAGAGCAATCAGCACACTCTAATGCACTTTTACTAAATCAAACATGCAAACTATCAAGATGCAAATGCACAATGCAGGTGTTTGTTTTCCGCTTTCTTAGTATTGATGCCTACAAAGAAAGATTTTTGTACAACTTTGAATTTGCTTTCAAATGACAAATACAAACAAGTTTTCTTTTTCGAAATCAGAAAGGGTAGAAGAGAATACAACACTTTACGATTTTCGAAATGAATACTTGTTTCGACACTTAAAAGAGACAAACTCAAACCAAAAGCAAAAGCAAATGTATAATCAACTGTAATCAACCAATGAACTCTCTCCTAAGATCACAATCAACAGATCTGAATCAAGGGCTACAGGATGATTATTTCACTCATGCAAAGGAAAACTGTAAATGACGCCACAAACACATAAAAACACTCACATTCTTTTTGTACAAAAGGAGGCGGAATTTAAGCAGAGAAAAGGAGTTATCAGACTGGTACCTATGCTGGTTACAGGCTACAAAAAACAGAGATCAAAACAAGGCAAAACATAGCAGAGTACCCCAGCTGCACAAGGCCAAACTGGACCAGCGCAACCTCAACACAGGGGTTTTGACATTCAGCGCAGGTAGCCTTCACGGGACCTGCGTTGAAATGTAGAACCTCTTCACAGGGGTCGCGCTGAAGGAGAAACGAGAGTTTCTCACTGGGTTCTGGGTCACAGATTGCTGATTAATCCACGGTTTCAGGCCAAATCAAAGCAACAAGCAAGGTACAATCAAAGGGATGCTTTGAGGGGGTACTAAGATCTATCACAAAGGATCATCAAATCATTTGTGAATCCATTGTTCAGATCATAGACAAATCCAGTGATTGGATCAAGGCAGCAGCTGTCTACTTTGCATCTGAGAATAGCAGATGCAGTTCGATTGTCGTTGTTGAGTCTATGAAACAAACAATGATAGAGACACAAATAAAATGACTAAACAGATCTCCCCAGCGGAGTCGCCAATTTGTTGTGGGGAAAAATGTCTATGCAGGACGATCCTATCCACCTAAGGTGTGACAGTGCCTTAGCAACAAACAGAGACAACTATTCTAGTATTCTTCCTTTATGAATTAAGAATGAAGAGAGATGGATGGACTAACCGGTGTCTTCCGTTTGTCCCTCGATCCAGTTTCTCTTCTCTTTGAGAGTTCCCAGCTACTTGTCTTCTCGCTCACCCAGCTTCAACAGGTCTCTACAAGATCACAAGAGAAGAACACTACACAAGACATAGATTCATATTCATAACTAGTTCAGGATTAGAAGTAAACTAAACATACTAATGAAATCATACGTCAAAGATACATCAGTATATAGGAGAAACCAAGATAGCTTTATTGATGAATAACAAGGTTCAGGAAGAGATACAACCCAGAGGGCTCCAATCCAGCATCTCCTTCCCAGCAAAAATGGAATTCCTATCTTCACCTCCCTTCAAAGCATTAAGCACCCAATGATTCCAATCTCAAACCAACAGCAATTCTTTGCAATAAAAAAATTCCAGCCCCCAGATCTCATGGAGGAGAGATCCATATATAGATGTTTGGAGAAAGGATGAGTCAGCTTGAGATTTGACTAGTGTCCTCTCCCTCTGTCAATTTTTGATTCCACTTGGAGGTTCTTGCTTCCACTTGGAGATTTGGAACCTCTTACTCATCATAGTCGAATTCACTGAGGCAAGTGTCATTGAGGAAGATTTTGGAAGCTTCCTGGGTCTTGACACCTTGAAGAATGAACTTGCCACTTGTCAACTCCCGTTCAGCGCACCTGGGTAGTGCTTCTACCTGCGTTGTAGTGCAGGTAGCCAGTTCAGAGTTTGACATTCAGCACAGACAGCTAGTGGAGCCACTGAATTGATCCTGAATTGACTTGTTTTTGAGCGGTTTCCGGTGGAGAACTTCAGTGGATTGCTGTGGTTTGTTAGCCTTGTTCCTCTAGGGGTAGGAACAACATGTTTAGGGACTTTGGATTCCTTAGATTATGGACATTTCATGCTCAACGCTGTAAGGCACAAAAATTTCTATAACAGAAGGACACGCACTTCAAGGAGGGGCAGTGTAGATTATGTTCGGGCTGGTTTCAAAGGCAGCAAACTGAACAAGGCAAAGTGGATGGAGGTGGATAGAGTGAGGGAGCTGTACTCTCGCCTCTTTAACAGGTAGTTGAAGGCTTTTGGGGTCCAAAAGCTTCCCAATGGGGAGGCATGATCAGGTGCTCATGTCCTAAGTGTCGTAAAATGCTCAAAATTTAAAGTGCTTAGAACTGGTTCAAAGTTGAATGACTAGAAAGTTCTCATCTTCCCGATTCCGGCACCGCAAACAGTTCGAAAAACGGTCGGCGTATGAGGAAGTTATGGCAAAAAGAAGAATTTGTTCATAACATTAGAAATTTTAATTTTTCAAAAAAAAATTAAAAAAGGAATATTCCGCCGGGCACAAAATCCGAGGCAACCACCAAAAATTAAATGTAAATGCAGTTAATTTGGCGGAATTTTGGCGCGAGCGCCAAATTTGGCGGACCCGCCATAATTGGCGGAGCTATCTAGAGTTAACTAAACTTAGCTGGAGTTTTTCTAGGGGCAAACTGGAGAAACTTTAAATGGCCATAACTTTGGCTAGGAAAGTCAGTTTTGGACGATTTTTTTTTTGATTTTGGGTATTTTCAACCTTTTGAAGCCATTGGTGCAGGTCTTACAGCCATCTGAGGTCATTTGTAGAGGTTTTGGAGCCGTGAAAGTTCTAGGAGCCACTAGGGCCCAGTTTTGTGAAGATTGGATAGGGTTGCAGGTATCCATTGGAGGTGATCCAATAGTCAATCCTGAAGGATTAAAGTGTTCTGAATCCATTTTTTCCATCTATTTCACCTGTAGATGCTTCTATTCAGCTGTATTTTCAATTTGAGCATTTAATAAAAACAAGGACAAGCCCGGTTGGGAGCTTTGGACCCAGCAGACGTAGCCCTGGAGGGGGTGAACTGCTTTATCAACTTCTTTTGCATTTGTGGTTGATTTATTTTGCAGATAAAATTCATTTTAATGTCTTAAACAGTAAAAGGAAATAACTCTGCTATGCTTAAATGGGTCATGAACAGCTGAAAATTTCATGTGTTTTCTTTCTGCAAGACATGGAAATCTTTTAAACATGTTTAATTCTGAATTGAATACCTTGCAAACAAATTTCAATTAGTTTCAAATTCAAATGATTTTTAATAGTTAACTTGTTTAGTTGTCGATAGTCAATACACAGTGTTAGAGTTCCATTCTTCTTGTTAAGAAAAAAACCCAACGGCTCCCCAAGGTGATGCACCTGGCTGGATATGTCCCTTATCAATCAAATCCTGCAACTACATCTTTAATCCTATTATTTCAGGTATGTTCATGTGATAGGGAGCCATTGACATTAGGGTAGATCCTAGGACAAATTCTATAGCGAAATCAATATCCCTCTTAGAAGGCCACCCTGGAATTTCCTCTGGTATACATTAACAAAATCTTAAACAACTGGTAAATTTTCTAAGGTGGTTGTCTTGTCTTTGTTGTTGGTGTACCCTACTTGGATAGCATAGATTTGAAAAAAATTGCTAATTCATTTTCCCAACAGTGAGGTTGTAATTTGTCGTAATTTTATAGGTCTCCTCACTCCCTGAATCTCCTGCCTAACACCCTCTTCAGTAAGTAAATTAATATTTTTGTCTTTAAAGTTCACCAAGGACAAATGTCCTTCCAACTAGTCCATACCAATTACAATATCATAGGACCCTAAAGGTAGAATATTCAAATTTACCTTAATTTTTGTACTTGTTATTTCAAAAGGGAAACTTTCTACCTTAGCAATCACTCTTCTCTTTTCCATAGTGGCCACCTGTACCAACTAGGGTTTTTAATCTTATTGGCTTGTAAATGACACAACTTCTATTATTTTTTGACTGGTATAACTCATAATTTCTCCTGGACCTATTAAAATAGATACAACATAGTTAAATATCTTATCTTCAAAGTTTTTCATCGTAGGTTGATACTCATCCTAATGATCCTCAACATCATTATTTTTTTCAATGTTTCTTGCTACCTCTCCATTTGTAGACGTTTACTCAATCTTAACAACATGTTATATTTTTGTATGACAGGGACAATTTGGATAGTAATGGGGTTCCCAAAAACCCTAGCACTATAGCAGGGACCTCTTTGTCTGAGTTAATTTTGGTTTACTCAATAATTCTGTTGATTTAGTCTCATTTTGTGGTTGGGGTATCTGCTGGTTTTCCCCAAAGAACTTGTTTTGTTGATTTTTATGTGAATTTTTGTTGCTTGCAGTTTTTATTTTCTTGTTGCTCTGGAAATTATTTTGTCCTTTTTTTATGGACCAATTCTTAGCGGCTTCCCCTTTCTACTTTATCTATTCATAGAATATTTTGATTTCCATATAACTTCATCCATATTTCTAGATTTATCAAATTCCAATTGCTCCTTCATAAATATCGGCAGAACACTCATAAAACGCTGCACTTTTTATTTTTCTACATGTATATAGGGAACATAACTTAATAAATATATAAAATTTGTTACAAAATTTCCATAGCAAGATGCCCCAAATTCAGGTCGTGAAACTCTGTTCCTTTCTCATCATAAAATCCTTCTATTAAATGTTTCTAAAAAGTTTCGCATGTCACTTCTTGTTCATCACTTCCTTGCACAGTCTCAACCTCCTCCAACCATAAAGTGGTTGTCCCTTGAAGCTAGTAAATCACGAATCTAGCCTTCAAATTGTTATAATACTCACAAATTTATAAATATTTTTTCATATTTATTAACCAAGCTTCAACAATTTCTTTTGATTCACCTTCAAATTTCGAAGGTTTAAGTTTTTTAAATTCTCCTTGCAATTCAGTATTTTGTCTTTTCGCCCTTTTTTGGGTAGAAACATTACCATACTATTCTTATTTTTCATCTCTACCTCCTTCAGATTCCTGGTTCTGACTTTTCTCCCGCATGTCATCATCTCTTTGTAGATACGCTTCAACTTTGTTCCCATTATTAGGGCTCCGAACAAAATTTTTGTTATTTTTCCCATTCGTAATACTTTTCATAATCCTCTCTTGTTCTTACATCAATATTTCATTTTCAACCCTCAAATTGGCCATTTCAGTTCTTAATTATTCAACTATCTCTAGTAGCATAACAGATGGGTTTCAGGACTCCTCTCCCAATTGAACCCACATTTCAAGATTGGCTTCTCCGAAAGGTCTCAGACCAAATCCTATTGATGGTCTTACTAGTGGTCTATTTCCAAATCCTCTCATTGTCATGATTTATCCATGGACATTAATACATTTTTTTTATTTCCTTAATTTCCCAAACATGCCACAATGTATACACCATGGCTCTTATACCACTTGTAACATCCCCTAATAAAAAAAAATATTTTACTACGTCACTAAGACTATTGACTTCTTTACAGATTTTTGGAGACTCTTTAAATGTGATAAATTGGTTCAATGTTGTCCAAAGGTGTCACAACCATGTCTTACTAACTATTTTAGAAGAAATAATATTGTTAAAATAAACTTTTAATTCTATTTCATGTTACCACATATACAAGGAACACAATGCATATATAAACTCCCTATCTAAGGAGGGTGTTCAACAGGATTAGGCCTCTTGGAAGATCTATAAGTCCATAAAAAAAAAACATTTCACATTTACCAACATCGTTATTTCCTATATTTTTGATGGTCATTTATTCTTTTCTGGATCAATTTTCCTACTGCAGTTTAGTTTTGTTGTCATCTTGTTTAACCTTGTAGACTTTATATTTTTTTAGGCTATAAAAAATTTATACATGTTTTATATGGTAGTGGGTGCTACTCAATCTTTTGTTGTAGTATAGGTTTTCTTTAATATTATTACACAGATCAAAAAGATGAAGTCACAGATCAAGGACATGGATTTTTTAGGATTGAAAGTTGGAAGTTCCATTGGCGAAAAAGGAGGAGACCTTTATTTGAATATACCTATTGATTGAGTTTGTTACCTGATCGATCTCTCCATATTCCATATCTGAGAGATGTCATTCAATTTTCATCAAGTGAAGGAGTATGGTCATTGGGTTGGCTTGTGAGTCCATCTACATTTGATTTATATACCCCTCCAGATCCAATTTTGACACCATCATCTTGATTAATATCTTCTCAAGGGCCTTCACACTAGATGCCCTCATCTTTGCTATATATCATCCTTTCTCTCTATTGACACCTAATCGTAGGGATTGGGTGAACAACTGTAATTAGTAAAAATAAATAATAAAGGAAATGGAGAGTCATCGAGAAATGAACTGAACAGTCTCTCCCTCTTGTATATAATAATGAACAACCTTAATGAATAATACGATTACATTTGACGAGTTACCTCCTGGTCTGACATGGTATCAGATCCAGCACCATTTTTGGCTCCCTCTCTTCTTTGTAACTCCATTCTTCCTATTCTGCCTATGTTCTGCCTATTTTGCAGAACTGACCTCTTGCAACCACTCCACAGGTGTGTCTCCGTCAAAAATTTGATAATCGTTCTCCAGGTTTTCCCCTCTCTAGCAACTGCTGCAGACATTCGGTTGGTTATGTGAGGAAACTGCTCCACAAGTCAATGTTTTTTAGACTATGCATTGTCATCTCCATGTAATTGTTGGCATCTCTGTGTAATATTATATTTTTGATGTTTGTTATACACCCTTATGGCCTAAACGCACCATACCTGGCAGATTCATTATCCTCCATTACACTGCTCACACAGTTGTAGACGTTGTCCCATACATTGTCCCATATCGCGCTATTCCATAGACACTGTCCCAAAACCGTTTTGTAGGTTTGACTCCCTTGTGAAAAGAATTGACACAGAGTTTTATACTGTGACTCTTAGATTGACGGTGAAGAAAACCTGTAGATTACATGCCTTATTATCTATTGTAATATGTTTTTAAGTGGGCTTTACTGGTGAATTTTGAAAGAGGCATTTTATTTGATTCCTGTATAGGATGTTTTTAAGTGGGCTGTACTGGTGAATTTTGAAAGAGACATTTTATTTTGTCAAAAATATGCTTGTCTTCATCGGAGATATAGGTCCGGAATATGTGCTTTGTTATTAGTTAGACATTGAGGTTCAATTTTTGTGTGGCCCATCTCTAAATCGGACCTTCTGAAGTGAAAACATTACTTTTGTACTCACATGTTGGGTTTTGTGAGCATGTCCATACCTCTATTATATACATTAAAATTCTAGTTTTTTTTTTACAAGTAGAAGTGCAAGTTCTTACAACGTATTGGCAACATAGGTATATTTAAAAAAAAGAAGAAATAAAAAAAATGCACAGATTATTATCTATTGTGGGAGTGGTCCCCAATGGGAAGGAAAATTATCCTAAGTGCTCTCGAAAAATCAAACACACTCTCATTTTTAATGAGCTGTGGAAAGGAGTGTGTGTTGGAAATGGAGATAAAGAGCCAGAACAACCTACCTTAGACAAGGAATTCACCATTTGGGAAAATAAGAATAGCAAGGCTTATGCATTGATTGCAACATCAGTAAATGAAGAGGTGATTCACCATATTTCACCATTTTCAAATTCTTTCGAAGCCTTACAAAAAATGAAGGAACTCTATGACTCACACTCTGCACTTGAAGTTCTTCAACTCATGATTAAATTGTTCACCCTTGAATTACAAAATGATGATCCTCTTGCTCTTGCATAAGAAGTAAAATCTATTATGCATGGTATCAAAGTCACTAATGTTGAACTAGAAATTCCTCTAATAGATTTTCTCAAGTCACTTTATCCCACTTACTCAAATTATCTCGAGTCATCGCAAGAAAATGTAAACCTCAAAGATATTACCTTTGACTCCCTTGTGAAAAATTTTGTTGAAAGAGAGAAAGCTGTTGGAAAGAAGACAACTCCTCAGTCTTCTGAAGAGGTTGTGTGTATTTCACATAGAGAGAATAATCTTGCTCAATATTCTTCCTGAGGAAGAGGTGGTCGAAGAGGAAGAGGAAGAAATTTCAGAGGCAGGGGGGGTAGACACTCTCAAGGAGAAAAGTTAGATTTTCATAGCATAGGCTGCAAAAAAGATGGATCACATGATGCATCCACATGCAAGTTGCCTTGGGATAGAATTGAGCAGGAAAGAAACCAACCGAAAGGTAAAAGTAATGACAAAGAGGAAGGTAAAGCACCTGAATCCACTCACTATGTAACAGTTGTGGCACACTATAATATTGGAGTAAATGAAGACTTATTTAATGCTTCACTTGCTTCTTGGAAAAATGATTGGTTTCTTGATTCAAGAACAACTTTCCACGTGACTTTCATAAGAGATTTTTTGAAGAATTTACTGAAAATGTCGATGGAGCAGTATACTTTGCAGACAAATCAAAACGCAAGCCATCAGGGCTTGGTACAATCAGGCTTAAATTGCCTAGTCTTCCAGACTTTCTTCTGCATCATGTTTTATATCTCCCGTAGATGAGGAGAAACTTGTTGCCCTTGGTCCACATCTGCCAACAAGGACACTCCATTCATATGTTTGATGGAAAGGTTGAGGTGAGAAAGGAATCAGACCACTCACTTGTAATGACGGGGATAGAAGAAGAAAGGTGTCTCAAGTTGCAGGGTACCTCTGCTCGTGCACAAAATTTCTCATACAATTCTCATTATGAAGAAGGTACATTTCCATCAAGTTTATTATGGCATGCTATATTTGGACAATTAAACTATGACAACCTCTACTTGTTGAAGAAAAATGGTGTTATTGGTTTGCCTACAATTCCTAGGAAACTTAAGCAATGTGATGCTTGCATTCTAGGAAAGCATAACAAGCAGTCTTTTTATGAATCACATTCCAGAGCACATAGAAAACTTGAACTCATTCATTCAAATTTCTATGGTCCAGTGCCTGTTCATTCTGCAAATGGAAATAAATATATGATGACATTTATTGATGACTACACCAGAATGTGTTGGGTTTATTTATTGAAGAACAAATCTGATTCTTTTCAAACATTCAACAACTTTCATACATGGATTGAAAGTGATGCACAATCTGATATTGGCTCTATTTGCACTGATAATGGAAAATAATACACTTCAAATGAATTTGAAAATTATCTTCACCAACATGGGATAAAACATCAAATAATTGTGCCTTATAATCCCCAACGGAACAGAGTAGCTGAAAGAATGAATAGGACAATCTTAAATATGGTGCGCTCCATGATGTTTTTCAAAAATGTAAAATTGATGTTTTGGGCTGATGCAGTTCTATGTGTTGTATATGCAAAGAATAGATGTCCATCTAATGCTATTAGAAACAAGACTCCTTATGAAATGTGGTATGGACACATTCCTTTGGTAAAACATCTCAGGGTCTTTGGTTCCACATGTTATGCCTTGATGCTAAAGGTACCACGAAACAAACTTGGTGCAAGAAGTCGTAAGTGTATCTTCCTAGGGTATTCAAACACCTCCAAAGCATACCATCTCTATGACGAAGTCAATAAAAATTTTGTTGTATCTAGAGATGTAATCATTCTTGAGTCATCCAAAACTGACAATGTTGTTGAGTGGCAACTTGATCACTTGGATAGATTCGTAAATGCAAAATCATTTCAAGAATTTGATAATTAGATTCCACATCTTGAAGGGGTAATTCCTATACTAGATCAACCTGTGGAATCTTCTTCTGAAGCACTCTCTCCCTCCCATGAAACTCCAATAATGGATGATACTTTGAGTGATGTGATTGACGGAATTGGGAGACTCAATCTTGATTCAGTCCAAACTCAATCAACGAAGCAGCCTGGACCATCTCAGAAAGGTCCCCCATAGTGGCTGACAAAGACACTTGAAAGTGTTCATCCTGATGAGGTTGGAAAGACAAGAACTAGATGTTGGAATTATGATACAGGTGTTGTCCTTGATGGCAACTCACTCAGAGGTATGATACAGGTGATGTCATTGGTAGCAACTCAATCAGAAGACAGATCTTACTACAGCAGGTCAAGAGAGAGATATACATAGGTTAACCTTGATATAAGTGCGTATACATGTGGGTGAGAAGAACAAAAGGTGCGTACACGTACACATGCAGGTTCACAGAAGGAAAGGCACGTACATGTTGGAAAACTAAGTTTTGGTTCGTGGTATTTGGTCCATGGTATTTTGGTATTGGTCCGTGGTATTTGGTCCGAAGAGTTGACCCCAGGTATTGGGTCCAGGGTATTGGTTCTACATGGTTTTCGACCATGGTATTGAGGGAAGCCTAAACCTATATAAGGAGAAGATCATTAGGCCAAGGGGGTGAGAGTGTGTGTTGAATATTTGATGAAGTGTGAGATCTAACATACTGGGTTGGTGATGCTTGGCTTGATCTGAATCAAGGAGGCTCCTATGTGGTTGATAAAGTTGGAAATGGCAGTGAAGGTATAAGTAATTATCTTTAGATCTGTACGCGGTTTATCTCTGGTGAAAGTGCGTATACACGCAGGTTTGAAATAGTCAAGTAGCGTATAAAATATAAGGTTTGATGTTTCAGGTTGTTGTTGGTTCTAGTGGTTGTTGTAGAGTTCTGGGCTCTGGTCTGTGTTATGGTAACTGTGTTTTGATGACAGGGTTTCAGTGATTCAGTATTGGGTGATTCAGGGATTGATGATGCAGGTATAGTTGATGATTGTATTACAGTGGTGATTGTTTTGTATTTATGGATCCAGTCTGAAAATTTATGAAACGTGGTCCCTGGAAGATCGTAGAGTTCAGTAGGTCGGCGCCTACATATTGGTAAACATATCGGCCAGTACAAGAGCCAGGGGGTTGTAGCTCCCTTCCAGGAGCAGCTAGAAAACGAGTGAAGGTTGGAGCCTTTAGTAGGCCGGCACCTACGTACTAGTAAATGGATCGGCTAGTACAAGAGCTAAGAAGGTTGTAGCCTTCTGCAGGTAGAAGCCTGCATATGGGTATAAGACTGCACCAGTACTATTGTAAAAAGAAGTTTATTATTAAAAGAATATAGAGACGAATTGCAGCAGGTGGTTTTCACCCACATTGGGTTTCCACCTTATATCATGGTGTTCATGTGTGCTCCTTATGTGTGATGATCTGTTCTATTTTACTGCACCTGTTTACTATTAATATGGTTAATAATGTTCTGATGCACTCATTTGAAGACCAACTAATTGAATCATAAGTTTACTGGATATACGCTAGTTGCATTAAACAAAGTTGTGTATATATGCGGGTATTCTTAACTGAAGTAGCGTATATGAATCTAAATATGGAAATGAAAAAGTTATTATTGATTAGATAATAGGGATTCACCCCCCCCCCCCCCCCCCCCCTCTCAGTATTATTTGCAACAATTGGTATCAGAGCAGGTCCTTTGATTAGAAGCTTGATCGCTTGATGGGAAAGAAAGCTTCTCAAAAGAAGAAGACAGCTCAAAGGAACAATGACAGCCTACCGTTGAGTGGAAGTAAGCATTCAGATCCTGAATCACCTTAGATTGAAGATGAACAAGCAAATGAAGCATCAGATAAAATCACAGGTCAACAAGAGCTACTTAGCAAAAGGGAGAGTGCACTCAAAGAAGAAATTATCGGCTTAAAAGCTCAGCTAGAATGTGCCTCTAGAGTTCGTCAAATGCTGCAGAAGTTGAATGAAGAACAAGAAAAAGAGATTCTCAAACTAAGGCAACAAGTGGAAGAAGGAAGAAATTCTGAAGAAATTTTTAAGAAGCAATGTCTGGAAAAGGAAGAACAACATCAGGTTGAGGTAAATATTCTTACGATTTCAAGACAGTACTAAGATTTTGGATGATGTTCTTAGTAGTCAAAGGTCACTTGCTATATAAACTGGTCTTGGTTTTTATGAATCTGCTGAAGGTGAATCTAGCTCACAAGGTGAGGCGAGGAACTCTAATGAGAAATCTGAAATGCTCAACAAGGAGATGAGAAGACAACCCCATCAATAGCCAAGGAAAGAAATTCCTCAAAGAATATCTTTTGCTCCTCACTGTGGAAGTGATAGACAATTATTTCCTTCGATGAATAATGTTGAATGTTATGTATGTCATAATCTTGGGCATGTTGCAGCCAGATGCAGAAGTATAATGGTTCAAGACTATCACTCAAAAAGATCATCACATTCCAGATACTTTAAGGGATATTGTTTTTCTTGTAATATGTTTGGTCACAAAGCCATTACCTGTTTTAGGAGGAATATGAAACATGTAAGATGTTATGCATGCAAAAAGCCTGGACATATAGCAAAAGAATGTAGGAGAAGGCTGTGGACACCATACCAAAAGGAGAAAACATCATCACAGTTGAAGATACGGAAGAAAAAGGAAGTACAGCCAGAAAGACGTGGCATGGCAGAGTACACAGACATGACAGACTCAGAGGAAGCTAGAATAGTGGAACATCAGTGTTCTAAATATCACACGTAGGTTTCATGAAGATAAGTCACGTATATACGCGAGCTAGAGACTGTAGAGTCGCATATATGGAGCTCAGAAGAAAAAGGCAACAGAATAGACTCAGGAAATGGTTCGGTCATGGTACATGATGGTTGGCACAGGCTCAGAGGGAGCATATACTTCAAATAAAGCATTGTTGGCATTATGGTTAGAAGTCTTTGGTGATGATGCTTATGATACATCTTGCTGGTTGATCAAAAGAATGGTATTGCAGGTTACAGGACTGGATGCTAATGCTTATGGTGCAGATCATATATGGTGTATGATAGTGGCTAATGACTATCATAGTCTTGAATGGATTGCTGGTCTGTGTTACAAAGACCTTGCATGTGCTCAGGGGGAGCATGGACGGATTGGTACATCTTGGCAGATAAAAAGGGAGAGCCTAGTCAGAGATTTCAGCAGGTACTTAGGGGGAGTATGGAAAGCAGAGGGAGAGAACTTCTTGGTCTACCCTTTGCCATTGATGTCAAAGGGGGAGAGTGACTTGGTGTAGTGGTTGCCATCAAGTCCAAAGGGGGAGATTGTTGGCATTATGATATAGGTGTTGTCCTTGATGGCAACTCACTCAGAGGTATGATACAGGTGATGTCCTTGGTAGCAACTCAATCAGAAGATAGATCTTACTACAGTAGGTCAAGAGAGAGATATATGCAGGTTAACCTTGATATAAGTGCATATACACATGGGTGAGAAGAACAAAAGGCACGTACATGTACAGACGCAGGTTCACAGAAGAAAAGGCGCGTACATGTTGGAAAACTAAGTTTTTGTCCGTGGTATTTGGTCCATGGTATTTTGGTAATGGTCCGTGGTATTTGGTCCGAAGAGTTGACCCCAGGTATTGGGTCCAAGGTATTGGTTCTACATGGTTTTGGACCATGGTATTGAGGGAAGCCTAAACCTATATAAGGAGAAGATCATTAGGCCAAGGGGGTGAGAGTGTGTGTTGAATATTTGATGAAGTGTGAGATCTAACATACTGGGTTGGTGATGCTTGGCTCGATCTGAATCAAGGAGGCTCCTATGCGGTTGATAATGTTGGAAATGGCAGCGAAGGTATAAGTAATTATCTTTAGATCTGTACGCGGTTTATCTCTGGTGAAAGTGTGTATACACGCAGGTTTGACACAATTAAGTAGCGTATACAATATAAGGTTTGATGTTTCAGGTTGATGTTGGTTCTAGTGGTTGTTGCAGAGTTCTGGGCTCTGGTCTGTATTCTAGTAATTGTGTTTTGATGACAGGGTTTCAGTGATTCAGTATTGGGTGATTCAGAGATTGATGATGCAGGTATAGTTGATGATTGTATTACAGTGGTGATTGTTTTGTATTTATGGATCTAGTCTGAAAATTTATGAAACATGGTCCCTGGAAGATCATAGAGTTCAGTAGGCCGGCGCCTATGTATTGGTAAACATATCGGCCAGTACAAGAGCCAGGGGGTTGTAGCTCCCTTCTAGGAGCAGCTGGAAAACAAGTGAAGGTTGGAGCCTTCATTAGGCCGGCGCCTACGTATTAGTAAATGGATTAGCTAGTACAAGAGCTAAGAAGGTTGTAGCCTTCTGCAGGTAGAAGCATGCATACTGGTATAAGACTGCACCAGTACTATTGTAAAAAGAAGTTTCTTATTAAAAGAAGATAGAGACGAATTGCAGCAGGTGGTTTTCACCCACATTGGGTTTCCACCTTATATCATGGTGTTCATGTGTGCTCCTTACGTGTGATGATCTGTTCTGTTTTACTGCACCTGTTTACTATTAATATGGTTAATAATGTTCTGATCCACTCATTTGAAGACCAACTAATTGAATCATAAGTTTACTGGATATATGCTAGTTTCATTAAACACAGTTGCATATATACGCGAGTATTCTTAACTGAAGTAGCGTATATGAATCTGAATATGGAAATGAAAAAGTTATTATTGATTAGAAAATACTGATTCACCCCCCCCCCCTCAGTATTATTTGCAACACTAGAAATTCAACCCTGCAAAATGGAGGTGACGTAGATGACTCTAATTCACCTATTGATATGGATGTTTTTTATGATTGTGATATGAATTTGTCTACAGATTTTGAACCAACTTCCTTCAAAGAAGTTGCTTCTCATGATGAATGGAAAGAAGCAATGCAAAAGGATTATGATGCCTTGATAAAGAATGGCACTTGGAAGCTGGTTGATCCTCCATTGGGAACCAAACCAATTGGCTACAAGTGGGTCTACAAGAACAAGTATAAAGCTGATGCCTCACTTCACAAGCACAAAGCTAGGCTTGTGGAAAAAGGTTTTGCACAGAAGGAAGGGGTCAATTATGAGGAGAATTTTTCCTCCACAACAACATGGGCTACCATCTAGACACTCTTTTCCTTAGCAGCTCAAAATAGTTGGAAAGTCCATCAAGTGAATGTAAAAACTTCTTTCTTGAATGGAGATCTAAAAGAGAATGTTTTTATGTCCCAACCTAAAGGCTTTTCTATAAAATGACATGAACATAAAGTATGAAAACTTGTGAAATCCTTGTATGGTCTCAAACAAGCACCGTGAGCCTGGTATGAAAAACTAACTGAGCATCTTCTGAAACTCAATTTCAAACATTATGATCTTGATGATGAAACTTTGTTTGTCAAGAAGGTTGGCAAAATAGTTCTATATCTTGTGGTATATGTAGATGATCTTTTGATGTTAGGGAACAATGAGAGCTACATTACATCCATAAAGAAGGAATTGAAGAAAGGTTTTGAAATGATTGATTTGAGGTATGTTCATTACTATCTTAGTATTGAAGTAATTTAACATCCAAAGTCCATATTCCTTTCTCAAAAGAAGTACATTGGATATCTGTTGAACAGGTTTGGCATGACTAAATACAATCCTCTGAGTACTCCAATGGAATAAAACTTAAATCTCACATCCATTGAAGGAAAATAATTTGACGATGCAACAAAGTATAGACATCTTGTAGGAAGTCTCAACTACCTAACTACTACTAGACAAGACATTTCATTTGTTGTTGGAATCCTGTCCAAGTTTATGAAAAAGCCTTGTGAGGGACATTGGTCTGCTGAAAAAAGAGTTCTAAATTACTTCAAGGGAACTCAAGACTTTGGAATCAAGTATACACAGGTGGGAGACTTCATCTTGATTGGATACTCTAATTCTGACTTCGATGGAGACAAAGAAACTAGGGTATCTGCTTCGGGTTATGCTATGAGTCTTGGATCAGGATTTGTCTCCTAGAGAGCACGCAAACAATCAGTTCCAGTAGATTCCACAATAGAGGTAGAATTTGTGGCAGCAGCTGACACAACAAAAGAAATTGTGTGGCTCAGGAAAATTCTGGAAGATTTGCAGGTAAAACAAGTACAATCAACTCCACTCATGATTGACAATACCTCGACAATAAAGTTGGCCAAGAACCCAAAGTTCCATGATCGAACGAAGCACATCAATACAAAATATCATATGATTCGACATCATGTTGAGGCCAAAACAATCCTTCTTCGCCATTGTTCCACTAATGAGCAGATTGCAGACATCTTCACTAAATCACTTGGAAGAGAAAAGCTTGAAAGATTCAAATGATGCTTGGACTCACCAACATCCCTTCAAATTAAGGGGGACACCTAATCATAGGGATTTAGTGAACAACTATAATTAGTGAAAATAAATAATAAAGGAAATGGAGAGTCATCAAGAGATGAACTGAACAGTCTCTCCCTCTTGTATATAATAATGAACAACCTAAATGAATAATACAATTACATTTGAGGAGTTACCTCCTGGTCTGACACACTCTGACCATTTTGTTTCTCACATAGCGTTGCAAACCACTTACTGATGTAAATGTCATTTATCTTAGTCATCCATTACATTCCTTTTAATAGTTAAATCTTCTTGTATTGATATCCTTAAAGATTTTTAGGGAGGAATTTTACTAGCAACAACATTGTTGTCATTTTTTTATTTCTTATGTCTTGTTTAATGCCTTTCAATTGTTTTAGTTTATGCTGCTTGCCTTGTTGAATACTTTGACTTGCAAGTGGTGAAGAACAATTGAAAACTGCTCTTTTTGAGAATGTTTGTCCTTCTAAAGGACCAACAAAAGAAAGTGTTGAAGGAGAAATTGATTTGAACAAAAAAAGGGATGACTCACCAATTGTCTCATCTTTTGGAGATTTCTGGTGAGATCCTTGTCTAGAATTTGCTGTTAAAAATTTGGCAGGAGAAATTCCCATTTTAGATGATAATTTGGTCCTTCATGATGCCCTTAAGAATTAGTTTCTACCTCAAGTGAAACCAAACAAGAAACTATGTACTAATTCAAATCTTTCTGATCCATTAGGTTTTGTCACTCTTACAGATGGATATGGCGGAAATAAGCATGTTGAACATCCTAATTAAACTAAATAAAGAGCCTCATCATCCATGGTGGAGTTTAACAAAAGTAATGTGAATCAACACACTTTATCTATTTCAGATGGTTTTCCTGGTACTGGAACTCTTAATAGAAATGGATATATCAGGAAAGTGAAGAATTTTATGAGGCAAGATTCTAAAGACTTGCCTGAACCGCTTGGGATAGAACTCTATAAGCAGGCCTTTGCTTTTGTGAAGGAAAGTAGACATTCTAGTATACACTTTTAGAAACAATAAAAGGGCACACCTGTGTCGTGTGTTGAGGTATAGAAGGTGTCTTTTTAACTCCTATTTATCCTACATTAATTATCAATCCAGGTACGATTTTCTATTTCAAGAGTGTACTTAGTCTGAGGCGGCAATTTAATCAAAGAGTAACGTTTTCCAATTTGTAGTACAGTGCTTCAAATACGAGTATAAACAAATGCTTGAAATAAAACCTACTTGCAATTAAAAGAAACTCAATGTTCTGAAACTAAATCATTCACTCAGGAATTTAACAACAATTATCAGTCAAGGATGCAGTAGCAATAACTCTTTCCTTTGTCAACTAATGTAAATGAAATCAAACATAAACAAGATCCTCAATCTGAGAACTTTGACAGTAATAGCCAATGTTCTTTACAATTGCTGATCTCACACTCCACACTAAAGTGACTGATCAGAAATGACAAGGAATTAAATCAACAATGCTGCAAATAGAAAATGAAATAAATACGCTAACTGTAATAATGCTAAAAGGAAAAATTAAACGCTTGTAGAATAGAAATGAACAACAATGTTATTAAGTAGAAATGAACAACAATATGCAATGAACAGCAAAGTCAGTTTACTGGAATGAACAATGAAGCTTTATAATTGAAATGAATAGCATAACAATATAGCATGCAAAGGGTAATGATCTTATTATGATGAAAAGGAACGGCAACACGATTCAGTTACAACATATACAATAAAACAATTCATAAACTCTAGAAACAAGGAACAGTAAAGCAATGTGATTCAAATAAACATAAATCAAACCAAACCATCACATGACTGCGATTGAAATTAATGGTACAGAATAGCAAGTGGATCCACCAGGGCTGGGCCCTTAGCCGCTAGTGAAGCACTGCCAGACTACTTCAGTATAAAAGAATGGAACAGAAACTAACTTATGTATTAATCATATGCAAAAAATTTACAGGAAATCGTACTTTGTTTTAATCAACGAGAGTCTATGATCAAAGTGGAAATACAACAGTGAGTTCTGAATAACAATAATCGATCTATCCCTAATCTTTACAAGTGCTTTCCCTTTTATAATAGCCAGACAGATAAAACAAGAAATAACAAATAGTCTTTGAAACAGCGATCCCTCGGGATCAAGAGATCCTGAGGGATATGCTCCATCTTCTAACTCCAGTCAACCCTTTGTCTTCTTGCGCTAATGCTGTGATTTTCCATTCTTATCCTTAACTGTGTGCTCCGATCTTGATCTGCTTGTCTGGATACAGCTTCCTGGTGAAGGAACAACAGTTACTCTGTTTTGTCTTTTCCTTCAAAATGGTAGTTTTCCATTTCTTCTATTTCTTGCATGGAAAAAGACAATAATTAACTAATTTGCAATAATCAATAACTCCCTAGTTTTCGCTATAATTCTTTGATATATTACCATCTTAGAATATAAAGGAGTTATGATTAAAGAAAAAGATAAGGAAATAAATGGCAAATTCATACCTTTTCCATAGCTCAACACAACCCCCTGCTTACCCTTTTTCATGGCCTCATGAAAACCATGTAATTTGCATGCAAAGTAGTCAAAGAGTAGGCTGGAGAGGGATTGTCATAAAGTTGTCTAAAACCATGATTTGTAGCTAAAACTTCAAAGATGGGCCTTGTCTACCCTTCAAGCAATTCATATATGGCCTTGTACCCTTCTGCAGGATACCAAATAATAGGGCTTTGAAACCTACAACCAAGCCAATACGGGCCTTCCCTCAAAATGAGGTTACTATAGGTAACCAAGAAATTTGCAGCTAACTTGAAGTTTTTGTAGTTGAATGGCTCTCTGTCTTGTATATTCTGATTGGAAGTCTTCCATCTAAATTTCGCTGCTACCAAGGAATTGTCTTTGATAGAGAGTAAATATTCTACCCCTTGCTAGACAATTTCTTTGTGGATGGGTCCCAAGGTCTAGATCACTCCCTCCTTTTTCATTAGGCTTTTATGTTTAGCCAGCAGTTGCAATGGGTTTTTCGGTTCACCCCTAACCCAAAGATCTAGCCCATTTTCTTGTCTCTGAAAAGTGTTATGGGCCTTGAGCCACTTTAACTGGTTAACATCAAATGAAATAAATGCTTGAAACTGTACATCACCTACAAAAGGACTGGGATTCTTCTCCATTTATTCCTCCAATATAAAATTATGTAAATAAAACTCACAAAATAATCGTTGAACTTTTACTCCATGGTGTTTACAACAGTGTATAAAATCATCAACAGTTTTTAATTCTATAGGTTTCCCTGCCTTAACAACCTTAATTTTTAACTATAACTATCTTTCTAACAAAAATAAAGCATAGTTTTTGGCAGGTGACCTACATGCTAGAACATCTGTATATAAAGAATAGAGAGTATCCCTCTGACTCATGACTGTTTTCAGTTTGTTCTTTACCTCTTCAACTTTTTCTTCTGCCCTTCGATATTTATCGAAGGCTTCATGCTCCGATGCATTGATGTTCCTTAATTGTTGCTATAATTCTTGGTATTTCTTCTAAGGAATAGTCTCTTCCTCAAGCTTCTCTATAGTTCACTGAGCTTGTGCCAGATCCCCTTGGAGTTTTGTTATACAAGGGTTGTTTCTCATCAAAACATCCTTGGGTTGAAGATCTATCTGGATACTCTTATTACAATTCTGAATACCTATAGTCTGTGTTTCTTTATCATGGGATGTTTGGGTGGCCGTATTGCTAGAGGAAGTGCCTCCGTTTGAACATCTTTATTGCAGACATGTGCACTTTCTATTTGGGCAGTTGCATCTGTAACAACTGCATGTTGTTCCTTACCGTCTTGAATGAGTGTGGGCACGGTTTGAGTCTTTGTTGCCCTTGTATCATGGGGTTCAGTTTGTATGGATGCATCCACTATTTTTGGGGTTCTTCTTGAGTTTTTCCCCCTTTTCAGTGCCCTTATCTTCGTCTGAGTTATTTTACTAAATTTTGCAGCTTTCTTTGTTCCTTTCGCAACCTCTTAATTTCACTCTTCTTCTTCTTCTTCTCAGGAGGAACAACTGTTTCTATTTTTTCTCCACTCGACTGCTCAGTTTGATTTTGATCTTCAAGGGTTGTGCCTTTGCCTTGGCTGGTTTCTATATCCTCTGTTTGGAGCGTCTCTTCAGTGTTTGCATTATCCAGACTATGTTCCTTTGGAGAGGTAACCCTAGTTTGGTCTGCCACTTCCTGAGTGGCTTCTGCTCCTACTTCTTCCTCATTATTTATTTCCTCTGATGTATTCTTGCTATGGGTAGAGTGTTCTTGTGATTGCTCTGCCTCATTATTGAGGTTGAGCGGACTTTGGGGCTGAATATACTCACTCATATTGGCCAAAATTTGGGCCAATTCGTCCTCCTGCAATGGGTTTTATGGTGGACATGCGTTGGGGGTTAAGGGAAGTTCTGCTCCCTCCCTCTATTCTTCACTAGTGTGTTCAGTTTCTTCCTCCAATTCTGATTCTTGGTTATCTCTTCCTTCAAGTTGTGAGGGTTACTCGTTTTTAGAACTATGTAATTCTAAGGGTTGGCTGCTGCTACCCTCGACGTTCTCAAACACTCCCCTGCCTATTCTTAATCTAGAGGAGTGTCTGCGTTTCTGAGGTCTGTTTGCTATGCTGGTGGTCCTTTTTCTTTTTGGGGCTGGTAACGCTAGTCCCCCGTCTATAGAAAACACCAATTCTTCCCAATTGGTCTATTACTGAGCAAGGCTATAACTTACTATCAATCGAATTAAACAATGGTGGCTCACTATAGTACCTATATGACGAGATTTCTTTATGATCTCAGCAGCATCATGCAGCAAAAAATTTAAACATACAGGAAAATTTACGACACATTTCTATTTTAGTACTGATAATAATTTGAGGTGGCGTGGTCTTACCACATCCTTTCTCCCGTCGCATGTAATGTAGCTCTACACAACTCTAGCTAGTTTCGTCCATGGTTCTCCCAAAGATGAAGGATGGACTCCTTTTCCTTTAACGATTAGGTTCTGTCCCTCATCCTAAAAGGTGGCCATGCCATCTTGAAGTCTCACTTTCTTATGTGTCCAAATGGGTCCAACTGCTGGTAGTCCAGATACCTCTGCAATTACCGTATTTGTCAATGTTATTCGCCTTCCTCTTACTATGGAATGATCATCCTGCAAATTCTGCAAAAATTCGATAGCCACAGTTTCATGGGGCTGCTGTAACCGTGTAAAATAGGCGATCCATCCTGCTCTTACCAAAATTTCTCGTGTAGCGTCGGAAACTGTTAGTATATGTCGCTCGCTGCGTACTGATCGACCTCCCATTTTATCTAAGTTCTGTACACTGTTAATTTTACACAAAAATACACAGAAATAACAATGGAACAACAAACTGTGCATATCAGATAATATCCCTTTTTTAACATCAATACCATTAAAACTTTCTATTAAGGGATCTGATGCAGTCTAGTACCTCCAAATAGGAAACTGACACGTATGCAGGAGTATTTTGGAAGTCACCCGTGCCCCCCTGAAATATGATAAGTCGTCCTCGGCCAATTAAATGGAGGAGCAGCATACTAGACAACAATCGTACAGTATAAAAAAGGAAAGGTCTACATATTCATGACAAGATCACAAAAAGTATCGAGTTGCTGAAATCGAGCCTTATGATGAGAATCATGAATAAATATGGAGATGCTATGGAGTGATGCGAAAAAGAGAAAAGGACAATTGACATAGGTAAAATGCTTATGCGGTCCTTATTCCACTTAAACTTTTATGATTGATTTTTTAAATGATATTACATGCATAAAAGGTTCAAAAAGGAATTTGGGAACATAACCTCTTTTTAAATAAACATAAAGAAATAATAAAAGGATTTATAATTACTATTGGTGTTGAAAAATATGACTCAAATACCATCAACAGAGCTCTGTTGCCCACAGGTGTTTATAACCTTGACAAAGTTGCTTTTTCGCCCTTGGAACTATAATCCTTTATGTATGCCTAGGAAATTGCTTTGTGATTTTAGAATGGAGAACATTGTGCTGGCATGGTAACTAGTTGAATCACAATGGCATTCACTAGGAAGGAGTGAAAGGTGGGTAGGCCGGCTCGTGATGAGACCTCCTTTTCCAAGGACTTTTATTTTTTCCTGATGTGCCCATTGGATCATATCCCTAGTGTGGTGGCCATAGTGGGAATGCCACTGCACTGCTTCCTTATGATCATGGTAGGTTGGCTCTTGATGAGACCCCCTATCCTCCATCTGACAAATCATAGGATTGTTAGTAACCATATAGCTATATTTTTTCTTTCTTTTCCTTTTCTTTTATATAGCACTTCCTATTTATATATAGAGGATGGCTCAACACTCCTTAAGAGTAGGGATGGTGGAAGAAGTCTGAATATCTCAATAGAGGAAAATATTCCCTTATTCGTATTCAATAATAATAATCAAAGAGAACTATGAAAATTAGGGAAGAACCAATATGATAAAAATAATCAATCAATTTAAGTTTAAGTAAAGATAAAGACCACAAAGTGATATAGATAGTTGTGTCCTTTCCTTTTTCTTATTAATACAAAGAAATCTCTTTAAAGATGACAATTTTTCTTTGATTTGCTTATTTCAGTAACCTATAACTTTTGTGTCCTCGCATATATTTGTATCTCAGCCTTGAAAGGATCATGAAGAGTGAAACATTATTCACAAAAATTCTCAAAAAAATGTTCTTTAAGAGAAACTGCGAAAAATGCACTCAAAAAGTGATGTTCCTTAGGTGGAATAGCTGTTGTTCCATAAGACGAACAACAAAGAGAAAATCTGCACACAAAACTGTGGTTCCTTTAAGAGGAACGACAAAAAAAAAGAAAAAAAATTACACGCGAAATTGATGTTCCTTAAGAGGAACAGCAGTTGTTCCTTAAGAGGAACAACAACTGTTCCTTAAGCAGAACAACAAGTAAAGAAAGCACAAAATAAAGTGTTGATCCTTTGGTGGAACAGCCAAAAAACACTCCAAATCAAAACTGTTGTTCCTTAGAAGGAATGACAGAAAGTAAAAAAAATAGCGAAACTGTTGTTCCTTTAAAAGGAATAGCAGTTGTTCCTTAAGAGGAACAACAGCTGTTCCTTAAGAGGAACAGTGCAAATGTAAGCAGGCGATATTTTTGTTCCTTAAATGGAATGGCTATTGTTCTTTAAGAGGAACAACAACTGTTCCTTAAATGGAACAGCTAAAAAAAATACACGCGGGATGTTGTTCCTTAAGAGGAACAATAACTGTTCCTTAACTGGAACATCAAAAATATGAACACGCAGAGTTGTTGTTCCTTAAGAGGGACGGCTGTTGTTCCTTAAGAGGAACGACAAAAAGAAACACATGAAAATGTTGTTCCTTAAGAGGGACAGATGTTGTTCCTTAAGAGGAACAACAACTGTTCCTTAAGAGGAACAACAAAAATACAATCATGCGGAAGTGATGTTCCTTAAGAGGAACGGCTGCCATTCCTTAAGAGGAACAACAGCTGTTCCTTAAGAGGAACAACAAAAATACAAATACGTAGAAGTGTTGTTCCTAGAGGAATGGTTGTTGTTCCTTAAGAGGAACAGAAGTTGTTCCTTAAGAGGAATAGCGAAAATAAAAAGATGTAGAGATGTTGTTCCTTAAGAGGAACGACTGCTGTTCCTTTAAGAGGAATAGCAGTTGTTTCTTTAAGAGGAACAACAGCTGTTCCTTAAGAGGAATAGCAAAAATACAAATGTCAAATGGGGCATGCAAAAATGTTGTTCCTTAAGAGGAACAGCAAATGAATATAAGCATGCAATATCGTTGTTCCTTAAGAGGAACGGCTGTTTTTCCTTAAGAGGAACAATAGTTGTTCCTTAAGAGGAACAACAGTTGTTCCTTAAGAGGAACAACAGTTGTTCCTTAAGAGGAACAACACGAAAATATAAGCACGCAAGATTGTTGTTCCTTAAGAGGAACGACTATTGTTCCTTAAGAGGAACAACAACTATTCCTTAAGAGGAACAACACGAAAATGAAATAAAGAAATCTTTTGTTGCTCCTTAAATGGAATGGTTGTTGTTCCTTAAGAGGAACAACAGTTGTTCCTTAAATGGAACAACAGTAAAAATCTGTACAAAAAACCAATTTATACAAGCAAAATTAAAGAGAAAATTTTATGTACAAAATTCAAAAACAAAGGAATTGTTCAGTGAATTAATGCTGAGGAGGGGTTATCTTCCTCAGTAATAATCTTCATAGTGGAATCTTACCATAATTGTTGGTAAAAGGATTCCCGAGTAAGTGGTTTGTGATAAAGTCGCAATCGATGACCGTTTGCTTTGAAAGAATGTCCAGATCAATAAATGGTAGTCAATGAATGGTGCCATTGTCATGCACTTTCTGTATCTCATAAGGTCCAAGCGATCGTGTCTGGAGTTTTCTGGGGAAATCCTGAAACCTAGAATCGTATAGGAGTGCCCAATCTCCTTCGTGGAATATTTTTTTTTTAATAAGGTCATCATGCCATTTTGCTCTCTGCTGTTGAATTAATGTAGTGTGCTGAAGAGATGAGAGCCTGATTTCATCTAACTCATTGATTGGTTGTAATATATTAGTCTGGGCCTCATTTAAATTCAAACCCACCTCCTGCATTGTTCTTAATGTTTGAATTGCGAATTCAATTGGAAAGATGGGTTCTTTTTCAAATACTAATTGATATGGTGAATACCCGGTGGTGTTTATCCATGTTGTTCGGTATGCCCACAAGGCTTCCGGCAATCTTGAAGCCCAGTCACATCTATGTGATGCAATTGTTTTTGTAAGTATTGCCTCAATTACCTTATTAGTGCTTTCTACTTGGTCATTTTCCTGTGGGTGGTATGGAGTTGTAATTTTGTGCCAAATGTGGTAAATTTTTAATGTTACAACTATTTTATTACCTACAAATTGCAGTCCTCCATCTGTAATTATGTCCCTCAGGAGGCCATATCGTACAAATAATTGGAAAAGAAAATGTATTACAAAATCCTCTATAGCTCTTGGCACTTCCTCTGCTTCAACCCATTTGGTAACATACTCTGTTGCAACCAGTATGTATGTTTTCTGATTTGATGATGGGTTAATAGGACCAATAAAATCGAGCGCCCATCGCTCAAATGGCTCGATTACTAACTGCGGGTTCAGAGGCATTTCATCAGATTGTCCAGGGCGTCCTACCCTCTGGCAACTATCACAAGCTTGAACAAAATTTTTAGCATCTTTAAAAATAGTGGGCCAGTAATAGCCTGTTTGTAAAACTTTGTGACCGGTCCTATGGTCTGCAAAATGTCCGCCACATGACCCATTGTGGCATGCTTTCAGAATGTCAAATATTTCATCTTCTTGGATGCATCTTCTGATGTGCATATCTGCCCCTATATGAAATAAGTAGCCCCCACTCCAAGAAAATCGGGTACTGCGTTTCACTATCTGTTTTCATTCATTAGGCGTTAAATGCTTAGGTAATTTACCTACTACTAAATAATTTGCAACATCGTCATACCATGGTGTTATGACAGTAACAACAAACAAATGTTCATCTGAAAATTGATCTTCGACTATTGTTGCATCCACTGGCTTTGGCATTCGTGAGAGAAAATCAGCTACAGGATTCTCTTTTCCAGGTCAATCCTTAATTGTGATGTCAAATTCCTGCAAGAGAATCAACCATCTTGTCACTCTTCCATTTGTAACCGGTTTATTTGCTAAATATTTTATGGCAGAGTGATCTGTATATAAAACTACAGGATACCCAGTTATATAATGTCTAAATTTATTTACAGCATGTATTACAGCTAAAAATTCTTTTTCAGTCACAGTATAGTTTAATTCAGCAAGAGATAGATTCTTGCTAATATAATAAATTTCATATGGCTTTTTATCTTCTTCCTACCCAAGAACTACTCCAATTGCTGTGTCTGAAGCATCAGATGAAATTTGGAATGGCAAATCCCAATTTGGGCCCCTTAGCACTGGGGCTGTCGATACAAGCTTTTTCAGATCCTCAAAAGCATGGTCACACTTATCTGTCCAAATGAAATCAAAATTCCCTATTAGTGCATATAAAGGTGCAACAATTTGAGAAAAATGCTCTATAAATCTTCTATAATAACCAGAAAATCCCAGAAAACTGCGTACCTCTGTTTATGTGGTAGGAGTAGGTATTAAAAAAATTATCTAAATTTTAGCTGGATCTACCTATATTCCAGCTGCTGAGATATAATGACCTAAGATGAGTCCCTCGGTCATCATCATATGACACTTTTCATGGCTCAAGCAGAGCCTGGTGGCAATACATCTTTGCATCACCTTTTCCAATGTTTGTAATGCTGGCTCAAAATCATCTCCATAAAGTGTGAAATCATCCATTTATACTTCGAGCCCATCATTTATTAAATCTGAAAAATGCTAAGGATGGTCCTCTGAAATGTGGCAGGGGCACTGCATAACCCAAAGGGTAAGACTCTGTAAGCAAATGTTCCCCAAGGACAGGTAAAAGTAGTTTTATCCTGATCTTCAGGGGAAATATGAATCTGATTGTATCCATTGAAGCCATCTAGGAAAGAAAAGAATTTCTTTCCTGTTAATGTGTCTAATTCCTGATCAATGAATGGAAGGGGGAAGTGGTATTTCTGGGTTTCTTTGTTTAATTCTCTGTAGTCTACACATATGCACACTTCCCATTCTTCTTTGGCACCACTACTAGTGGAGAGACCCACTTGCTGACAAATATTGGGTAAATAAATTTAACATCTAAAAGCTTTTGTAATTTAGCTTTCACAATATCCTTAAGATGAGGGTTTAATCTCCATTGGGGTTGGCGAACGGGTCTAACATCCTTTTCTATATAAATGTGGTGCGTACACAACTAGGGATCAATTCCTTTCATGTCTGTGTAATCCCATGTAAAAGCTTCCTTATATTTTCTCAGTAGTTCGACCAACTTTTCTTCTTGTTCAGCAGTTATATTTTTGTTAATGTTCAAAGTTTTTCCTGGCTCAATTTCTATAGTTTTACTGTTGTAAACAGAGGTGGTAGGTATTGATTGATCTTGAGTGTCTTTCAGGGGATCTTCTTCTACATCATTATCAAATGTTGCCTCAATCATGTGACATTGTAAATGGGATCTAGTTTCTGGTTGGTTAATGAATCTATTAATGATGTCATCCTGTGTTTGGTCTTTAAATTCGAGGGCATCTTCTATGGTTAATGGTGATCTAGTGTTTTCTGTCAAGTATGATACAGATTGTTTCTTTGTTTTGATTATTGTTAAACTTGGTTGGGATGGAGGGTATAAGGCGAAATTCTTGACATTACTCCCTCTTGCTATAGTCATGCTGCCTTGTCGACAACCAATGTAAGTGTCAACAGTTGCTAGTCAAGGTCTACCTAGAATTAAAGGGTGTCCATCTAGTCAGTTTTTGGGATTAATAATCAGAAAGTCTGCAAGGTATTCCCAAGAGTCTACATATACCATTACATCATGTAGTGTGCCTTCTGGTTTGACTACCGATTGGTCAGCCAACTCCAATAAGGTTGTGGTTGGATCTAATGATGTAATTCCAAGCTTTTGACAAGTGGTGGTTGTTAAAATATTGATTGCAGCTCCTAAATCAACTAAGGCATTTGGGAAGGAGCATCCATTGATTTGCACCATAACTATAGGATTCCCTGGGTCCTCATATTTTATAGGTGCTTCTCTTCCTGATAGTAAGTCAGATAGGGTGCCGACTACTTGGACAGTTGGGTTAGTTGTTATTCTCCTCTTTGGCTTTTTTATACATAATTCTTTGATGGTTTTTGCATAAATTGGGATATCTTGGATAGCTTGGAGGAGTGGAATTTTTATACACAAATTTTTTAGTTCTCCCAGAAGATCAAAATCAGGATGTTCTATTGGGCGAGGTATGATTAATCATTCTGGGAATGGAGGAGAAGAGGTGGTTGCTTTTTCATGAGTTTGTTGTCTAACCAAATTCTCTTCTTGTAGTGTTTGTTCTAAAGGTAATGAATTTTCAACTTGAGAATTTTTGTCTCCCTCTGTTTCTATTATGCGCCCAAATCTTAATTGAATGTTGTTGCACTCCCTTAACTCGGTTTCTAGTTTTGGTCCTTCGATTATTTGAACAAATTGAACCGGTCTATTGTTGGGGTTCGGGTTGGGTTGGGCTGGGAGTTGCAGTCTTAAGTTGGTCTGGGGATTTTGTTGCAATGTATAAGGTGCTGGCAGTGTAGGTTGAGGGAGAGAAATCATTCCAGCTGTCTGATTCATAGGTATTCCAGTTCAACTGCCAAGTTTCACTCTGCAAGGTGGAGGGTGACCATTGTGTTGGATATGCATTGTTTTGCCAAAATGGTGGACAATAATGAAATTTTGGCCAATTTGTTTGATTTGTTTGATTTGGCCATGATGATATGGGAAATGGCTGCTGTGACGAGCTAGGTAAAGGTGGCTGATTCTGCCACATTCCATTATATCGCTGAGCATTATAATGAGGAGACTGAAAAGAAGAGGATGGATCAACGGGCATACCTGTTTGTCGTGGCTGCCACTGGCGGCGCTAATTGAGTAGGTAAACCGGTTCTGTTTCTTCTTCTTCCTCTTTGTAAACTGCTTTCAATCCCGAGAGTGAGGGGCAGCTTTCTGTGGAGTGATATTTCGTGCAGATGGCACAGACTTGGACTGTATCTAGTGGGCACTCTTTATGGCTATGTTTCTTTCTGCATCTAGGGCAGAATATTGCCAAATTTTGCTCTGCTTCTGCTTGTTTTTGTTTAGCTTGCATGATGTCGAACTACGTTGTTAGAGTCCCTAGAATATCAGTTTTGAAATCTTCTAGTAGATTGTCGATATCTACGTGGGTTATACCTCCACCGGGGACCTTGTTTTCCCTTGTGATCATTTCACGTTTTGTTGGCTTTAGTCTTGTGCTACCTCTTGAAATCCTAACACATAAATCAATGATGTCAGCAAAATTTTCCTGATATATGTCACCTCTACCCATAATGTTTAATGTTTCAACCCATTTTTCCTTCATTCCTTTAATTAATGTAGTTTTGAACACATTGTCAGGCAAGGGTAAAGATGCATAAGGAGATCTCTGAAGATTGTATTGAAAGCATTCTACCTATTCCTCCAGTGTTTCATTAGGTCTTGCTGTCATTTGAAATATTTCTCCTTTAATTCTCTGGACCTACAATAATCTTGATATTTCTTTAGAAAATCGCCTTTCATCTGATTCCAGTCATTTATAACACCTCCACCTAACCCCATAAACCATCATAAAGCTGCTCCTTTTAATGTGGATGGAAATAGTTTTAGTTTTTGGGGATCAGTGGTATAGTCATACCCCCAGCATAATACATCGAATTCAAACAGAAATGCATTTTGATCTTCTGATGTTAGGCCATGGAATGTAGGAATATGCTGGAGAGGAATGGCCTTCATAGGTGCATTAACTGCAGTGTCCACAATGGGATATTGTAGTGTAGAGGTTTGAGGTGTTTGCTGGTTCTGGGCCATTTGATCAAATATGTGCCAATATCCTTCTGGGATTTCTAGGGAGTTGTTCCTAGGCTGACTAGAAGGAGTAGGAATGACCTTGACAACACTTCCTTGGTCTAGGATAATGAGTGGTCCTTGTTGAACTATTATCTGGGGGGATCTTGGCTCTTCAAGTTCTTCTGCTTTGTTTTGGATGATCTTGACAGCACTCCCCTTATCTGGGCTGCTGAGTGTTTGAACTATTTCGAGAGGGGATTTTGGCTCTTCTATTTCCCCTGTTTCTCCTCCTCCTTCGCGGAGATTACTAGAGTTCCCTTCTTGAAAATAAATTGGGTGAGAATTCTCAATTTCTTGAAAATCTTGCTTAGTCTCTTCTGTTTTGCTGTGCACCTCAGCAAAGGCTGCATATGGTGAACTCGTGGCCCGAAGGGAGCCAGTAGGTTGTCTAGAAGCAATTTTGCTAGTGCCCACTGATGGCTGAGATTCGGATTGCTTAATGATATCATCTATGAAGGTTGATCGACCAAAGGTCACTGGTCCCTTGGCTTTGTCAGGTTTGGGTAGCGGTTTTGGAGTATTTTCAAATTTTTTCTTCTTAGTCATACACACAACTCAAATGTTTATTTCTACCCCAAAAAAAAAATAAAAAAATTAACAAGTTTACTGGAAAGTGGGAGGGGGATTAGGGTTGTTACATGCTCCATACGTAGGTTCTTACCTTCCGTTTTTAATACCCAATTCTCTCCTAGTAGGCACTCATCAGATGCACACTACTCTTTGAAAGAAAAAATAGCTACACTCTCCCCGACAACGGCGCCAAAATGTTGAGGTATAAAAGGTGTCTTTTTAACTCCTATTTATCCTACATTAATTATCAATCCAGGTATGATTTTCTATTTCAAGAGTGTACTCAGTCTGAGGCGGCAATTTAATCCAAGAGTAATTTTTTCCAATTTGCAGTACAGTGCTTCAAATACAAGAGTAAATGGATGCTTGAAATAAAACCTACTTGCAATTAAAAGAAACTCAATGCTCTGAAACTAAATCATTCACTCAGGAATTTAACAGCAATTATCAGTCAAGGATGCAGTAGCAATAACTCTTTCCTTTGTCAACTGATGTAAATGAAATCAAACATAAACAAAATCCTCAATTTGAGAACTCTAACAGTAATAGCCAATGTTCTTTACAGTTGTTGATCTCACACTCCACACTAAAGTGACTGATTAGAAATGACAAGGAACTAAATCAACAATGCTACGAATAGAAAATGGAATAAATACGCTAACTGTAATAATGCTAAAAGGCAAAACCAAACGCTTGTAGAATAGAAATGAACATCAATCTACAATGAACAACAAAGTCAGTTTACTAGAATGAACAACAAAGCTTTATAATTGAAATGAACAGCATAACAATATAGCTTGCAAAGGGTAATAATCTTATTATGATGAAAAGGAACGGCAACGTGATTCAGTTACAACATATACAATAAAACAATTCATAAACTCTGGAAACAAGGAACAGTAAAGCAATGCGATTCAAATAAACGGAAATCAAACCAAACCATCACACGATTGCGATTGAAAGTAATGGTACATAATAGAAAGTGGATCCACCAGGGTTGGGCCCTTAGTCGCTAGTGAAGCGCCACCTGACCACTTCGTATAAAAGAATGGAACAACAACCAACTTATGTATTAATCATATGCGAAAATGTTACAGGCAATCGTACTTTGTTTTAATCAACGAGAGTCGATGATCAAAGTGGAAATACAACAGTGAGTTCTGAATAATGATAATCAATCGATCCCTAATCTTTACAAGCACTGCCCCTTTTATAATAGCCAGCGGATAAAACAAGAAATAACAGATAGTCTTGGAAACAGCGATCCCTCAGGATCAGGAGATCCTGAGGGATATGCTCCATCTTCTAACTCTAGTCAACCCTTTGTCTTCTTGCGTTGATGCTGTGATTTTTTGTTCTTATCCTTAACTGTGCGCTCCGATGTTGATCTTCTTGTCTGGATACGGCTTCCTGGTGAAGGAACAACGGTTACTTTGTTTTGTCTTTTCCTTCAAAATCGTAGTTTTCCATTTCTTCTATTTCCTGCATGGAAAAAGACAATAATTAACTAATTTGCAATAATCAATAACTCCCTAGTTTTCGCTATAATTCTTTGATATATTACCATCTTAGAATATAAAGGAGTTATGATTAAAGAAAAAGATAAGGAAATAAATGGCAAATTCATACCTTTTCCATAGCTCAACATCATGTTACTTGTCCCAAAATTTTTGAATTGACTGTTGAGATCTTAAACAAGGTAAGTCTTACTGATCATATGCTAGTTGTGCTTATTATATTGTATTGATATAATTTACAACTCTAGTGGAAAATTATTACCATATCCATTCCAATTTTGAGTGATATGTGGCCCAATTAAATGAGAAATGGCATTGCCTATGTACAATTATTGCTTTGGTGTCTAACGATTAATGATGTGTTTCCTTAGATATCAACGGCCTATAGAGAGACAAATTTAATATGACCTAGGGATTTTAATGAATTGTAGGCACACTTTTTTTATTTGAAACAAGATTATATGAAAATGTGTTTATGACTACACACCATTCATGTCATATATTTCTTCTTTTGTTATAGATGTTAGTAATTCATGTTGCTGCCATTAGTTGTATTTTTCCTATATTTTGATGTTCATATATCATCCTTAGGCTATTCTCTTTCTCCTTTGAATGACCAACATACATGTATTATGTGCCAGCATGAGTACTCAATGTCAAGTTACTAGCAAGTTTTATATAAGACTAGTAGTTGTTTCTTCCATTACTGTTATAGACATATTTGGGCACTGCAACCCAAATCACATATGTCCATAAACCAAGGGCTTCTAAGCCCCTAAAAGTGTTTTTTCATACCCTAAAGGAACAAGGTCAGCTGATTACATCATTTCCCAGAAGTTCTCCCTGAAAACTTGCTTAGAACTGGTCAAAACTAGACCATACAGACTGCTCCATGCTGAGGGTGCGATGCATCTCACCTATTACACATAGAGGGTGTGATGCATACTGAAAATCCCTTCTATAGGGTGTGATGAGTGAGAGTAGACAAATGGCAGAGGCAGTTTGCTAGGTGGAAACCCAGAGAATCTTCTAGAAACTGCTCATTTGACACTTGCCTCTCTGAATTCGCCCAGGGATGAGTAAGAGATCATCAAATCTCTAAGTGGAATCAAGAACTATCAGAGAAATGACACTAATCAAAATCCCAGAAGGTGACTCACCCACCTGCAAATATCTATATATGGATCCCTCATCTTAAAGATCCAGAGGCTGGAATTTTGTATTTTGTAAGGAAGTGTTGTTGGTTTCTCTGTGAAACATCATAGTGTTGGGTGATCTAGCTTTTCATGAGGTGAAGAGGGCTTTCATGCTGGGAGGATGGTGCTAGGTCAAACTTCTCGGTTGTAATCCTCTCTTCTACTACTTTTATCAATAAAGCTATTTGAGTTTTCCTCCATATTCTTGTATATTTTTTAATCTTGTATTGGTGTATGCATTTCTATGGTCAATATACATCTGATCCTATATTGTTTATGGTTATAGATATCTATGCTTTGATGGTATTATGCTACTTTGACTCTGCAGATGTTCTTTGAAGTGAGACAAGTGAGGAAAGAGTGGTGAAGCTCTGTCAAAGGAGGGAGGAAACAAGCAAGGAGCCAAGCGAAAGACTGAGGTTGGTACTCTCTGCTTCTCTCTCATCTATCTCTCATAAAGGAAGACACAAGTAACTTTAGTTTGTTTGTTTCTAAGATAGCTACCCATCTTAGTGGGACTAGTAGCTCTAAATGGACACTAGCTTTCCCGGTAACAAAATGGTGACTCCACTGGGGAACGAATAGTTTGATTGTTAGTCACTGTTGTTTGCTTTATAAACTATAGACAGAGCCTGAAGTTAAGCCAGCTAGCCTTCGAACTGCTTTTGCTATGCAACTACAAAGTAGATCAATGCTGCTTCAGTCAATCTCCGGGTTAGTTTATGAACTGAACATCTGACTTGCAAACATCCTAAGTGCCCTGGTGGTAGCTCAAATAACCTCATTAGATCAGCCCCTATACTTTGTGTTTACTGCCTATCATAAGCTCATCCTAAACCCCTGAAATTAGCTGCAAACTGTGAGAAAAAACCAAGCTCAGTCTCATCCCTGGACCATCACATTGTCTCCCATTGGTAACCTGGATGCATCACACCTCCCATGTGTTGCAGGTGAGATGCATCCCTGTTTCCCTATGTTACGGGTGCGATGATTAAGTGAGACTGTTTCTGCCTCCAGATTTTGGTTTTCTCTTCATTGTCTTCGTCTTTATTCAGTAGTTTTGCTGTCTGTGATCAGTATATCACTATTGAAACTCTCTTCCTTTGCATTATTCAGCCTCCATTGATAAAAAAAATTGAATTTTTTAATGTATTTTTTATCATTTATATTTCTCCTTTGCAAACAGTGGCTTAATCGAACTGTCGTCTTTTGATTTGAAAGTGTCGCAAGTGTCGTTTTCAATCAAAGAAAAGAGTGTCATAAAGTCTTCCTCTTGTAGATAGTCAATTACACTTTTGCCATTGTACTTGATTTGAATCATCAATTCTTTGAAGTGTCATCTTAGTCTTCCTTTCGTTTTTGAACAAGAAATTGCTAAAGTGTCGCTTTGAGAAAAGATAGTTCAGATATGTACTTAGTTTTCTTTTTGTCATTCTCACATTAAGGAAACTGAAAAACAAATACATGCATGTGCATTTGCATTTAGACTGCATGCGGAAATTGATTTAGGACAGTGCATCTTAGTGTGTGCTCTCTGCTCTATGTTGAAAGAATTTTACTTCTCTTTCCTTAGTAGCTAGGATTTTCATTGCAAAAAGAAAGTAAACGATTGTTTATCATCTTAGATTGCATATTTAGGAATTGTATATCTACATCACGTGGTGAACCTTAAAGGCAAACTTCTTAAGAAAGATCAAATGTAAAATAGACTTCAATGAACATAAAAATGCTTTGGAACCCAACGCACAACATCTAGAAGTCTAGGCTAGAGATGTATTCCAGCGTCGTAAAGCCTGGTAACTATCGTTTTCATCGTAGCTTGGGTCATTCCTCCTCCTTGATACGACAAGTGCCAGTACGGACTTGTGCTCCCACATATCGTCAACTATATATTGGGAGACCACAATAGGCTATATCCTTTATCCTTAGGAAGCAGTGTCTGCCACCCTATCGATCGGAATGCACTGAACACAACATTCAGGAAGATTGACTGCCATACGTAAAAAGTATTCTGCAGTTTTGTTATTGGTTTGGTAATCCCTCTATCTAGATTTCCAGAGTAGTCACTTTCATTCCTTTTCAGACTCCTTAAAGAAAAGGCCCATCTGAGCACTTGTCACTTCAGGTTCATTAAAAATCGAAGGCGACTAGACTCATCTTTAGGTTTTTCTCAACTCTTTAAAATTGAAAAAGCAAGTTGTGTCAAAGCGTCATAAAATTTATTTTAATCAGAATAACATCACTGTTCCCTCGTTGGTCTTAGGTTGAGAAAATGGAATCCACCAATCAAGGATTACCCCTTGGGGGGAATCCTAGTCCCTTCTCCTCTTAGGGAGATGGTGGTGCACCTCATATGGCTACATTGTCCCTTCCAGGACTTATAATTGGCCTGCCAGTATGGCTTTTCTCGACCTCTATCGTTCAAAACACCGTGATTCCTGAGCAATCAAATCAACAACCAGATGATACTAGAGTTACCTCCCAACCTTCTACTTCGTTTGTTTCTCCCTCTCCTTCTTCCTCTTCACTTGGTGAAACTAATAACACTAAAAACCAAGTAACTGAGAAGAAGAAGAAAGGGAAGGAGAAGAAGAAGAAGAAGCCAACGACGAAAGGGGGCAACCATGCATCGTCTGGCGAAAATCCACACACTGCACCATCCAAACCTAAATCTCCATGTGTCATTTGCAAAGGAGACCACTATCATCAAGATTGTCCTTGCATCCAGCGGATCTTAAGGGACTGGTCTCCCCGCTTGCACAATCCGGTGTCCTCAACCTTTGACGATCATGTTGAGAGTACACCGTCAACTAGTGAAAACGAAGTTAATGGACAAAAAGGAAGATCTAAATTTCCTTGTAGACTGTGTGAAGGCGATCATGCCCTCCACCGTTGTCCCTTCCTGGATGAAGCTAAAAGAGTCTTGGATAACCGTCCTGCTTCACTGCAGCGACTTCCTCCTGGATACAAGAAACTCTTGCCGAGTCCATCACTAGCTGAAAATTTGACTGACACACCTTTATTGTCGGTTGAAGCACCTATCATTGAAGATAAACCCTCTGAGTCCACACCGGACCAAAGTCAACAGGTCAAGATGGCAGTCAACCCAGTCTTGTCTTCATAAGGTCCACCTTCAAATGATATAGTAACCAAAGAGAATGAGAAGGACCCCATTCAAATTCTTTTTGTTAACACAGAATCCGATGAACATGGGGGCACTCTACCCATTCCTTTACCGCAGGAAGGAAGTTCATCAAAGATTCATCCGTCCATCTATTCAGTCCCTCCTCCAAGCAATCTAGTCATTTCCTTCGATTGGAATCTACAAGGGAGACCCCGCCTACCATCAAATGTACCATTCAGAATCCTAGTACAAGCTTACATAATGATCATGGCTGGTACTATCATAGATGGAGGGGCTTCCGTGAGTATCCTTTCCTCAACTGCTTGGAAAGCGCTTGGTTCGCCATCGCTTCTACCTGAGATTTGAAATCTATCAAGCTTCAACAAAGGAACTAGTCGACCGTTAGGGATCCTTAAAAATTTGCCTATAACTTTGAGAAGGAAAACCGTTTATCTGAATGTGATGGTAGTCCAAGGGCCATTAGATTACAATCTACTCCTTGGACGTGACTACATTTACAGCATGGGAGCTATTGTTTCCTCACTCTTTAGGGTGATGTGTTTCCCATATGAAGGCAGAATGGTCCAGCTCATTGACCAGCTTTCATTTCCTAGTTCAAACATGGCTAATAGTCAAATACCATCCCTAACTAGTCTTTTTGCACAAGGAATGTCTCATCAACCTCCAGTCCGTCCACCTGATGAGCATGAGTGATTCAGTGAATGTGACTAAACCCAGGGGGCATGCGCCCTGGTCTGCTTCGGCAGGAAAACCCCAGGTATAAGGTAGGTTTCCGCATAGGATATATGACTAGTCTGACACACCCATCCATTTAGGAAAATGGGATTAGACTGGAAAAGGATTCCCTCATCAAACGTTATGTGAGTGGAATCTCCCACCATTCACCTTTGTCTATTTCGATGGACAGAGCCAAGGAAGTGTTTTGTCTACAAATGCGGATGGAACAACCTTGCTTTAATGCAAGAACTTCCATATGGTAACCTGGAAACTCTGCTTCTCTTTATACCTGGGGGCATGCAAACCTTTTGCATGCAAGTGAAAAACGACCTTTTATTTTCGTAGTTTGTAGGCTTATTTTCTTAGTTTGTAGGCTCTCAACCCTTTAACCTCGTAGGTTGGTCATTCCTAGCTTGCATACAAAAGGCTCTGGAGCAAAGTTGCGCATGGGGCAAGCTCCCTAAAAAATGAGCCTACTGATGAGAGATATCCTTATTATATGATTAGCATGAGCAATCTTTCCGCAAAGTTCAAGCTCGTTAAAAAATAAACCTAGTTATGAGCATATGTTCCCCCAGAGTTCAAGCTCATTAAAAAATAAACCCACTGTCGGTAAATAAAATTTGTGATCGCATTACTATCAACTTTTGAGTCTTGGTCGTGTTCTTACCATCACCTCCACTTTTTAGCCAATCATCTGCCTCCACTTGATTGTTTACCCTTTTGAGGAACAACTGTGGAGAGTGATTCTGTTAACCACCTTCTTTACACTGTTGTGATTGAAAAATTCCAAACCTTACTTGGAACCAACTACTACCCGAAAATATCACTCGTTCCTCAAAGACGAATCTCTTTTAAGCTCTTTTTAGACTCGTAAAATATAAAAAGATTGTCGAGCAATTGGCCTCTCTAGCTCACTAAAGTGATTGGAAGTGCCATCCCTCCTCTATATTTTAATCTTTTTGGACCTGAGGGATCATTACAAAAAAATATCGAGTGCTTGACTTTTTCGACTCGTTAAAGTGATCGGTAAAGTCATCCCTTTCGTATTATTTTATACTTTTTCGGACATAAGGGATTATACTACAAAAAAGGATTATTGGAGTTTCATTTTTGTCTCTTTTCAGACTCTCTAAAACTGAAAAGGACTGAGTTATCCTTGTCATTAAAATCGTTAAAACAATAGCGACGAACTTGTCCATTACAGACAAGAGCGAGTTTCACTGTCGCTAGGCTCGCTAAAACATAGCGACAGGTTTTCCCAAAGGGAAAATTATAGAACAAGCATATGTTATCTTCCTCAAGCTTGACAAAAATAAAGAGATACTGGTCAGAAATGACTGGGGAAAAATTGGGAAGAAAACTTGAAGAACTTTATTGGTAGCAGGTCACTCTTGAACATGACACTTTCGCTCCATCACCATGATTGAGTCGAGTTGGGTTATTCCGTTCACCAGTCATATCACCATTGGTCCTCCGTACCATCCATTTTTAGGGTTAACGCTCCCAATCCATTTCAGTGTCGCTGATATGTTCAAGAGAATTTGCTCAGAGAATTCACCAACGCAGCTTACACCTCATCCGCTACAATACCTTCACTCTCCATCTTTCATGACCGCCACCCTAAACCTTGTATCATCAGATCATTTTCGCCTCCACAAAATCATTTGCTCCGTTCTGTGTCGTAGATGTGGGATTCATTAAGGCCCTCCTACAACGGGTCACTTCTTGTCGACATCAACTCAGTATGCAAGAAGTCGACTTAGGAACAACCCTTTCAGTACTTTGAAGCTTGCATGCCTCAATGGCAAGTTTCTCACTTCCGGTGACAGGTTTACATCAATGGCCTTTGACTGAAAGATTTTATGTGGTGTTCGACATCGACTCATGTATTCACACCACGTGAATTGTACTACAATACCTTGAGGGTCATCATCATTATCGGTGATTCCTCTCGCACCTGTTAACAACTTACATCATTGGCTGGTAATCAGGCGATGTCTTTCCATGTTCGACATTAGAACATCTTTTCACATGGATCGACTTGTACTTCGAGCGAAGATTGAACGAGTTTGAAGACCCCGGATCTAATTTCATCCATCCGGGCTGTGATATATTCAGGAAAATAAAGACATCAAATGTACGTCATAGCTGCACAGATAATCATCCAAGCTAAGGGATGATGGCCCTACCAGAATCATCAGTCTGCCACACAGATGGTTGTCTGTCCTATGTACATGAAAATGAATTTATAAAGCTAAGCATGGGAATGCCTGCCTCAGCTAGATCATGAAAATATTATGGAGATAATGTGTTGTATTGTATCTTATTACGGGTCACCTTCCAGTTCGAAAAGCCTCGGATCCTCATGATAAAGCATTTCACCCGACATCAGAAGATTTACGACCTCATGCTTTAGGGGGAAACTGTTATAGAAATATTTGGGCACTGCAACCCCAATCACATATGCCCATAAACCAAGGGCTTCTAATCCCATAAAAGTGTTGTTTCATACCCTAAAGGAACAAGGTCATCTGATTACATCATTTCCCAGAAGTTCTCCCTGAAAAACTGCTCAGAACTGGTCAAAATTGGACCATACAGACTGCTCCATGCTAAGGGTGCGATGCATCTCACCTGTTACACATAGAGGGTGTGATGCATACTGAAAAGCCCTTCTGTAGGGTGCGATGAGCGAGAGCAGACAAATGACAGAAGCAGTTTGCTAGGTGGAAACCCAGAGAATCTTCTAGAAACTGCTCATTTGACACTTGCCTCTCTAAATTCACCAAGGGATGAGTAAGAGATCATGAAATATCCAAGTGGAACCAAGAACTATCAGAGAAATGACACTAATCAAAATCCCAGAAGCTGACTCACCTGCTGGCATTATGATGCATGTGTTGTACTTGATGGCAACCCACTCATAGAAGAACATATCACTTATATACATTCAGATGAATCTACAGAAGAGATATCAGATGTGACATAATACATAGATGCAGGACAGTTCAAAGGAATCAAATGGCAAGTTCTTAGTAAGCTTTGCCATCAAGTCCAAAGGGGGAGATTGTTGGCATTATGGCTAAAGTATTGTCCTTGATGGCAACCCATACAGGTGATAGATCACAGTACTTCTGGTCAGTAGCAGAGATTGATGATCAGCTCTCGAATATTGAAGAAAATAAGGGGTACGCAGGTACACCGTACAGAAGGTGCGGACACGCAGGCATGTCTTACATAAAGTGCGTACATACCCGCAGTTATCCTGTGTAAAAGGTGCGTACCCCCAGTTCACTTACTTCAAGGCTGTTGGGTCCCTATAATACTAGTGATTACCCCATTACTATTGTAGTTATACCCCTTATTTATATTGATGTACCCATGTAGTGCCCATATTGTTACTATTGTGCCACATAGAAGCCCACTATTGTTATTGTTGTGCCCTACAATATTATTGTTATGTAGGCTCTGATTGTATTGGGACCACTTAGACTCCTATATATAGAAAGGAGGTATTTTCATTTGTATCATCCAAGAATTGTTCATTTATGTAATGTAAAGGAGGTTGCCCCCTCGAAGAGGCTGAATTATAAGGCGTGGATCTCTCTTTTCTATCTTTTTGTGAGCTGGTTTCATAACATTTGGTATCAGAGCTTTGGATTCTAGGGTTTCGCTGCTCCAAACAGGTCATCGTGGTATTTTCGCTATAACGTTTTTTCTGGGACGTTTCAGAAGTCGCAAAAAAAACCCATTTGAGAAGAATTGGCGCTGAACCTTGGGTCCGAATTTCAGATCTTTTCTCGCAACATTTTCGGAGATATGATCTGAGGAAGTTGGTCTTTTGGCAGACTCCTGAATTACATTCAAAACAGGTGACCTGGGGAAAATCGGCATAACTCTCTCTCTAAGGATCGGATTGAAATTTAGTAAAAAGTTACAGAAAGAGGACGGACTGTAGTTTCTTGTGCGTGTGTTTTAGATTCAAAGGTGGAAACAGTGACTCGTGGCACGTCGTACAAGTTCGCTCTACTGAACCAGTCTAAAAGCAAGTAACTGTGGGAGATTTCACATAACTCTTCCTTGGAGAATCCAATTTGGCTCAGACTTGTGGCATTGGAAAGAGGACGCAGAAGGCTACTACAGGTAGCAATTTCAGAATTGGAGGATCTGAAATTACAGAGATACATCAGATTCAATATCAGGCTTCTATAAAGTGAAAAAAGGTGTGTAGTTTTTTTTAAATTTTTGTGTAAGCTTGGTTTAACGGAATTCAAAGGGCATAGTAAAACTTTATTATCGGTAACTGATGCCCCGAGGAAAAAAAATGAAAACACCTAGTAAGGAACCTGAAAGCTCTAGCATGACTCATGAAGAAGAGGAAGAAATGCTACATGATATATCAAAATTACAAGAACAAGTGCAACAAATGTCACGCTCACAAAAGCTAACAGAAGCTAAGATAAGTGGCGTGGAATCTAAGGTAAATGGCGTGGAATCTAAGATAAAGGGAATGGAAGCTAAGATGGATGGCATGGAAGCTAAGATGGATGGCATGGAAGCTAAGATTGATGCTAAATTTGATGGCATGGATGATAAGATGGATGAATTGAAGAAGTTGCTACAAGAAAGGGTCACTAATGGTGAAAAGGTAGTAAAGGAAACTCATGATGAGAACAAAAGAAATGTTAATCATGATACCATAGATGCTAATGTTGGATCGAAGACTCACCATGTTCCAAAAATCGATATGAGGAAGTTTGATGGCAAGGATCCCGCCACATGGATATTACAGATGGAGCAATTCTTCGATCTCAATAATGTGCAAAACACACAAAAGGTACGTATGGCAACTTTATATTTGGAACCAAATCAGTTTGTATGGTATCAATGGCTTTGTTCTCGTAAACAATTTATCACTTGGGCAATTTTTACGGAAGAATTGATAGCACATTATGAGGATACAAAAAGCAACACTTTTTTTAGCCAATTGATAAGTCTCAAACAAAAGGGTTCAATAATGGAGCACATTGAGGAGTTCCAAAAATTGAACATAAGGGTAAAAGATATTCCAGAGGAGCATAGGATTGATGTGTTCATAGGGTCTTTAAAGGATAATATCCAACATGATGTGCGCCTTTGGGAACCTGATTCATTAGAGAAGGCATTCAGGTTAGCAAGAAAAATGGAAAGCAAAATTATGGCAACTAGGAAGCATACCATTCACAACTATAAAGAAGGAAGTGTTGTTGCCCATAGTCTTCCACAACCTACAAGGTTGACACCACAACAATTGGAAGAAAAAAGAGCAAAAGGGCTTTGTTACAATTGTGATAGCAAATACACAAAAGGTCATAAGTGTGCTGAGAAGAAATTATTCTACATAGATTGTGAAGAGGAAGAAGAAAAGGAGCAAGAAAGGTCAAAAGAAGAGGATATATTCCAGGAACAAAGCCTAGATGAAGAACAAATAAATCCGACCATATCTTGTAATGCATTGGCGGGAATTACCACTCCTCAAACCATCAAGATAGAAGGACAAATCAAGAAGAAAAAGGTAATAGTGTTGATTGATTCAGGAAGCACCCACAATTTTATTCATTGTAGGGTAGCAAAAGAATTGAATTGCTTCCTATATCCAGCACCAGAGTGTCAAGTGATGATTGCAAATGGAGGAACAATAAATTGTTCTGGAAAGTGCCATAATATCAAGCTATCCATGGGAGAATATGTATTGACTAGCCCAATGCTTTCCATTCCAATGGGAGGTGCTGATGTTGTACTAGGAGTCCAATGGCTACAATCCTTGGGTACAATAGCTTTTAATTTTCAAGAACTTTTCATGAAATTTTCTGTGGAAGGAAAGGAAGTTGAATTAAGGGGTATTGCAGGGAAACCAGGAAAGATAATCAGCTCTAATGGTATGACAAAGCTTCTAAAAAAGGAGCAAAGAGGTGTAATTGCACAATTATGTTCGCTAGATGTTTCCACATTGGAATCATCTATTTCTCCAGATCTCCAAAAAGTCCTGGACAATCATTCCAAGGTATTTGAGACTCCCAAAGGTCTCCCACCTATGCGTGATCATGATCATGCTATTCATCTGATTCCAGGAAGTGTTCCTCCAAACATCAGGCCGTACAGATATCCATATGTCCAAAAAAGTGAAATTGAACGTATGGTTGCAGAAATGCTAGAGGCTGGTATAATTCAACCGAGTCAAAGTTCTTTCTCAGCTCCAGTAGTATTGGTGCACAAGAAGGATGGATCATGGCGCATGTGTCCAGATTATAGGGAGCTCAACAAGCTCACTATTAAAGATAAGTTCCCCATTCCTGTTATTGATGAATTACTGGATGAATTGCATGGATCAATTTACTTCACCAAGTTGGATCTTCGTTCGGGATATCATCAAATCAGAATGAAGATTGAAGACATTCCGAAAACAGCATTTAGAACTCATGAGGGTCATTATGAATTTTTGGTCATGCCTTTTGGCCTTACCAATGCACCTTCAACATTTCAAGGTTTGATGAATTCAATTTTCAAACCATTCCTTAGAAAATTTGTGTTAGTATTTTTTGATGATATACTAATCTACAGCAAGTCTTGGAAGGATCATGTTGAACATGTTGACAGGGTGCTACAACTATTGGAGGAGAAACAATTATATGCAAAAAGATCCAAATGTTTCTTTGGAGTCCAGGAGGTGGAATATTTGGGTCATATTGTATCTCATGAAGGAGTTAAGGTAGACCCTAGCAAAATTAAAGCCATTAAGGAATGGAAAATCCCCACATCCATAAAGCATCTGCGAGGATTTCTTGGGTTGACAGGGTATTATCGCAAGTTTGTTAAGAATTATGGGAGAATAGCAGCACCTCTAACAACATTATTGAAGAAAGATTCATTTTCATGGACTTCGAAGCAACAAAGGCCTTTGAACATCTTAAAGAGGCAATGTGCCAAGCACCGGTCTTAGCTACACCGGACTTCACAAAAACCTTTATTGTGGAATGTGATGCTTCAGGAAATGGAATTGGTGCTGTTCTAATGCAAGATGAAAGACCCATTGCTTTTGAAAGTCGTCCAATCAAGGGAAAGTTTTTAAGAAAAGCTATTTATGAGAAGGAAATGTTGGCAATACTCCATGCACTTAAGAAATGGCGACCCTACCTAATGGGAAGACACTTCAAGGTAAAAACGGATCATGATAGCCTTAAATACTTTTTAGAACAAAGATTATCCTCTGAAGAGCAACAAAAGTGGGTCACAAAGATGTTGGGTTATGACTTTGAAATCATCTACAAAAAAGGGAAGCAAAATGTGGTGGCAGATGCACTCTCAAGAAAGGATGAGGATGTGGAAGCATTGTTGTGTGCCATTTCTATTATCCAACCAGATTGGATAAACGAAGCAAGGGAGGAATGGAAGAATGACGAAGAAGTGTGGGCACTTATTCGAAAGCTACAACAAGATTCCAGTACTTCTGATACATTTAGCTGGAAAAATGATTCGTTATGGTACAAAGATCGCTTATACCTCTGTAAGAATTCCCAGCTAAAACAAAAGATTCTTATGGAATTGCACACTTCTCCCTTAGGAGGGCACTCAGGATTTTTAAAAACTTACCACAGGGTTAAGAAGGAATTTTTTTGGGATGGCCTTAAATCAGATATTCAAAAGTTTGTGGCGGAATGTTTGGTTTGCCAGCAAAATAAAGTTGAAACAATTAAGACACCGGGTCTATTACAACCTTTATCCATTCCAAGCCAACGTTGGGAGGAGGTTTCAATGGATTTTATCACAGGTTTACCCAAGTCTGAGGGAAAGAGTGTCATCATGGTGGTAGTTGACAGACTTACCAAGTATGCACACTTTTGTGCATTATCACATCCATTTAAAGCCAGTACAGTTTCTACTGCATTTATGGAAACAGTTCAAAAGCTACATGGAAACCCAAAGATTATTGTAAGTGACAGAGATCCCATTTTCACTGGAAATTTTTGGACAGAATTATTTTCTTGTCTTGGTACTCAGTTAGCTCATAGCTCATCTTATCATCCTCAATCTGATGGGCAAACTGAGATAGTAAACAAATGTTTGGAAGGATATCTTCGTTGCTTTGTATCTGATAAACAGACACAATGGGTCAAATGGTTGCCTCTGGCTGAATGGTGGTATAACACTTCCTTCCATACAGCAACAAAAATGACCCCATTTATGGCACTTTATGGGTATCAACCACCATCCATCACATCATATTTAAGAGAAAATTCTAAGGTTCAGGCAGTGGAACATCACATCGAACATCAACAACAAGTCCTCCAACTCTTAAAGGATAACCTCGTGTTGGCACAGAATAGAATGAAACAACAGGCAGATCAACATCGCAGTGAAAGAAGTTTTGATGTAGGTGATTGGGTATTCCTACGGCTACAACCATATAAGCAAATGTCCCTCAAGCAAGCTAAGAAGGATAATAAATTATCACCAAAGTATTATGGTCCGTACAAGGTGTTGCAAAAGATTGGTACTATGGCATACAAATTGGAGCTTCCTGCAGCTTCTCGATTGCACCCAGTTTTCCATGTTTCATGTTTAAAGAAGGTTATAGGCGACAAGCTCCCAGTTCAAACAATATTGCCAGAACTTGACGAAGAAGGAAAAATTATATTGGAACCAGAAGCAGTTATAGAAACAAGAACTCGACAGCTACGAAATCGATCAATTTCAGAGTATCTTATCAAGTGGAAGAACTTATCCGCTGAAGATTCCACATGGGAGGATGAGAATTTTATGCAGAAGTATCCAGAACTACTCAAGCGTTGAGGACAACACTTTTTGAAGGAGAGGGGCATGTTGGGTCCCTATAATACTAGTGATTACCCCATTACTATTGTAGTTATACCCCTTATTTATATTGTTGTACCCATGTAGTGCCCATATTGTTACTATTGTGCCACATAGAAGCCCACTATTGTTATTGTTGTGCCCTACAATATTATTGTTATGTAGGCTCTGATTGTATTGGGACCACTTAGACTCCTATATATAGAAAGGAGGTATTTTCATTTGTATCATCCAAGAATTGTTCATTTATGTAATGTAAAGGAGGTTGCCCCCTCGAAGAGGCTGAATTATAAGGCGTGGATCTCTCTTTTCTATCTTTTTGTGAGCTGGTTTCATAACAAAGGCAGAGAAGCGCGCTCACGTGGGGTTTCTTATGTTTGGCCCGTGGCATTTAGCCCGCCGTTCTTGATTCTATGGTTTTGGCCCGTGGTATTGTTTTATATTATTATTATTATTATTGAGCCCCATGTTTTGGCTATCTATGGTATTGATCCATGATTTTAGGAAGAGCTTGCCTATATAAAGCAAAGGAGATCATTTGGCTAGACACTTGTGAAAGAAGAAGATCTTAAGAGAAGCTAGATCTGAAATTCTAGTGATGGGTTTGTGAGAGATAGCTGAATCAATATCAAGGAGAAACATAAGAATTACAAGTCGGATCTACTAATGGGTTGATATCTCCTCGGCGCATGATCAGATCTGTAGATCTGACAGTCTGGGTTATTCTTGAAGTCTTGAAATTATCTATACCCACAGGTACGCAAGTACAGTGAAAGAAAAGTGCAGAGATACGCAGGAGCAGAAGTGCTGCAGGTGCGCAGATATGCAGGCCCAGAAGCGCTGAAGATGCGGAGGTGCGAGGCAGTTCATTGGACACAGAGCGCAGATACGCAGGAAGTCTATGAGGCACAGTGCGGGGATACGCAGGAGCACAGTTGGAAACAGTGCGTACTTCTACGCAGGTGTTATATGGGTGAAGCTGCATACTTCTCATGAAATCTATTTAGCTGCCCCTGTTTATTATTGTGTTCTGGGTTTTGAAGTGATGTCTGGTTTCTGGTATTAAGTTCTGATAACAGCAGTGATTGATTAAATGTTTATACATTGATGGATGAATGGATCAGGTTCTTATTGACTCATTTGTGTGATCTGATTGACTAGATCTGATTGATGACTCACTTGTATATGTATTGATCTAGTGCTTGGGTAATTCAGAAGGTTGTTTGATTATGAGCTTCAATGTTGTTGGGTCCAGTATGAAAATTGGATGAAATGTGGCCTTTCAGATTATGTGTTGTGCTTCAGTGTATCCAGTCTGAAAATTGATGAAACATGGTACCTGGAGGAGAGAAGATTGTAGGTCAGCACCTACGTACTAGTATCTAAGCTAGTACAAGAGCTAAAGGAAATCTTTGAAGCTTTGTAGTAGGTAGTAGCCTGCGTACTAGTAAATGGATCGACTCGTACAAGAGCAAAGGGAGTTGTAGCTCCCGTATAGGTATAAGACTGCACCAGTACAAAATATTGTAAAAGGATTTTCTTATTAAGAAGAAGATTGAGATGACTTGCAGCAGGTGGTTTTCTCCCGCATTGGGTTTCCACCTTATATCATGGTGTTCATGTGTGTGCCATATGTGTGATGATCTACTCTATGTTACTGCATCTGTTAACTGATAATATGGTTGATAATGTTCTAATGCACTCATTGAAGATCAATTAACTTAATCATAAGAAGTTGTGGAAGTAGCATATATGAATCTGATTATGGAAATGAAAAAGTTTTATTAATGTGATAATACTGATTCACCCCCCTCTCAGTATTATTTCCAACATCACCCACCTACAAATATCTATATATGGATCCCTCATCTTAGAGATCCAGAGGCTGGAATTTTGTATTTTGTAAGGAAGTGTTGTTGGTTTCTCTGTGAAACATCATAGTGTTGGGTGATCTAGCTTTTCATGAGGTGGAGAGGGCTTTCATGCTGGGAGGATGGCACTAGATCAGACCACTGGGTTGTAATCCTCTCTTCTACTACTTTTATCAATAAAGTTATTTGAGTTTTCCTCCATATTCTTGTATATTTCTGAATCTTGTATTGGTGTATGCATTTGTATGGTCAATATACATCTGATCCTATATTGTTTATGGTTATAGATCTCTATGCTTTGATGGTATTATGCTGCTTTGACTCTACAGGTGTTCTTTGAAGCAGGACAAGTGAGGAAAGAGTGGCGAAGCTCTGTCAAAGAAGGGAGGAAACAAGCAAGGAACCAAGTGAAAGACTGAGGTTGGTACTCTCTGCTTCTCTCTCATCTATCTCTCATAAATGAATATACAAGTAACTTTAGTTTGTTTGTTTCTAAGATAGCTACCCGTCTTAGTGGGACTAGAAGCTTTGAATGGACACTAGTTTTCCCGGTAACAATTACTTGTTTGATTTATGATAGCTAAGAAATATTTTGGTTTGAATATATGATGGAGACTCAACATCGATTGTCTACATGGTTGGATAGGAAATGGTTTAACCATGTATCAAGTTTTGGACATGCTTGTTCCTGCATTCCTACACCATAGAAAGTATATCTCACAGCCTATTGGAATGATGACAAAACTAATGATAGTGGGTATTTTGTTAAAGGTCCCAGTTGATGACCCTAGATTTATCATTTGGTTAAGAATCCATATCCATATGTAATATGTTGAAGAACCCAAATTTATCTATATATTTTGTTAAAGGTTCATATTATCGTGTAGAAGGTTTATCCTCTTGGATATGTGGAAACCCATCTAATTCCTAGTTTGTTTCTACCAAACTGGTAAGAGAGCACCAATAGATTGAGAAAACCACTATTGGTGCTCTATTAAGCTACTAGGTGAAGTCAGATAGCCATTGTATCCACTTCAATACTTGATCAATCCACTATCCCTTTTGTGTGTGCTTCATCAGCAAGTGAAACAGTGAGATGTCAAATTATGGATGGTTGCAAGTTGGATTTTTTTTCACTAATTTGCTGTGAATAAGAATGTGTATCTTCCAATCAAAAACATCTTCTATTATGTAAAATTTTTACATGAAATGATCGAGGATTTGTTTACCACCCTTGCATTGGGCTATGTTAATTAAACCACAAAATATTTCCTTGTTTTTCTTCCATCTCTATCTTGAGGACTGATCTAATATACTAATAATTTATCCCAATTAGATATGAAACTATGTTGTCGTATAAGTATTTATATTTTTGTTCCAAAATCATAAAATAAGTGTGTTAAATACTAAATTGAAACCAAGGATATACCATAGTGCCCTAGGTATACTCAATTTTTTTCATAGGTTTTCACGAAGATCTAAAAAGAGGATACCATTTATTATCTGAACATTCTTGCTCAAATTTATATGAGTTGTATTCCATATAAACCTTTATTCACATATTTTAACTATTTCCCCAAGGAAAGATTGCTTTGTAGAAACAATATCATCAATTTCAGGTTTGAACGAGTGTTTCTTTCCAATATCTAAATTGTCAACATCAGTTTGGTCTTGGTGTATAAATCCACTTTTATTTGATTTAGATATATCTAACACCTCATTTTCACCTCTACGTGACTAATCATAAACATGAGGGCCACCAAAATGGTTGGTTGTGTTTACCTCCACAACATTTTCGAACAGATGTATATGCCACCATCCAATCAGTGTTTCTTTATTAATGTGATACTACATGATGACCTAATAAAATATATGCACCTAGCTGAAAATACAAGAGCAAGCCCTTTCTCTCATCATTATTTTTCTGCATCTAGGCACATATGGTTAGTAAAACTAAAGGAAACATCATCCCCTATGATTGATCTAAAAACATGGGCCATTTGTTTCTCAGGGCAGTGATTCATCACGGAACTAGATTCTTTCATATGCATAAGATTAGTCATAATGTTATCACCCTAATCACAAAGATTAGAATTCACAAATCAATGGCATGGATTTTCTAGGTTTGAAAGCTCGAAAGTGTCATTGGTGAAATAAGAGGAAACCCTTGTTTCAATATGCCTAATGAATGATTTTGTTATGTAATCGATGTCTCCATATTTTATATCCCTGAGATCTCTGCAACAATGTTCTTCCACAACATTTTCCATTAGATTCTTATGCCACCAACCAATCATTGTTTCTTTATTAACGTGATAATACATGATGAACTCATCGAATATATGCACCTCGGTGAAAATACAAGATCAGGCCCTTTCTCGCATCATTTTTTTTTCTATATCCAAGCACATGTGGTCAACAAAACGAAAGCAAGCATCATCCCCTTTTATTTCTCTAAAACTAGGGGCCATTTATTTCTCAAGGCAGTGATTCATCATGGAAATAGATCCTTTCATATGCATCAACTTATTCATAATGTTATCACCCAGATAACAAAGATTAGAAGTCATGGATCAAGGACATGGATTTTCTATGTTTGAAAGCTAGAAAGTGCCACTGGTGAAACAAGAGGAGACTTCTATTTCAATATGCCTATTGATTGAGGTTGTTACTTGATCGATCTCTCCATCTTCCATATCCCACAGATCTCATTCAATTTCCACCAAGTGAAGGAGTATGGTTGTTCGGTTTACTTGTGGGTCCATTTGCATTTGATTTATATGCCCTTCTAGATCCAATTTTTACATCATAATCCTAATTAATATCTTCTCGAGGTCCTTCACACTAGATGCCCTCATATTGGTAGAGGTCATCCTCTGTCTCTTATGTGGACCAAATGTAGGAAACATAGGGTAGATCATATCCTCAAAATGTATGTCATTAGGGAAGCATTCTTATGCTTGTTCCTTGTAAATAAATGTAATAAAACAGGTGTTTTATTTGTCACCATTCTCTTCTTCATTCAGCAATCCAACGTATTCATTAATTGCCTCAAAGAGACCCATTTAGTTCTCAAGGTGAATATCTACCACAAAGTTTTTTGTCTATATTTCACTGGTACCCTGGAACATGATTGTAATGAAATTAATTTTTTGTTCACTATCACACTTAGTGTCAAAGACCGACATATCATCAAAGCAGAAGGCATAGGATAATGCATGTGTGAGAAATTTTTGATTTCATGATTTTCAAAATATGGGCAATAAGAAAATGTTTTTTCCACCTTATGGCATGCGTCAACGTTTACCCTGTCACAAAAAATATTAAAATAATCAGTCTATTTTCATATACATGACTAGGGATGACTTGTTTGTTGTGTTAATGTATAATGCATCTTGAATAGGCTCAAGTCTACTCGTGGAGGTTTCACCTTGCATTCTTTACAATTTCTGGACCAAAACCGATTTTCAGAGGGGACAAAACCATCATGTGACAAATTCTTATCGGAAATTCCCAAATCTGTACCAAAACCATCATGTGACAAAATGTTATCATAAATTCTCAAATTTGTACCAAAATTACTCAATTCCTTTATGAAAACTAAATCTTGGGTCTATTCCTTGAACAAAAGAGGGCTTGCATTAGGGCTAGACATGGACATAGGCTATGCCACATATACCTTTCCTGATACTATTTCAAGATCTATGCCTAGAACCCGAATTTGACCTTGCATTGAATTTCAAAATTTTTCGTCAATTGCTTCTTCATTACTTTCAAATGGAGGATCAAAACTGCATTCTTCTTGACCTTCCTTTGAACTTGGAAATTTTCCTTCAGTTGCTTCTTCATCACTTTCAAGTGGAGGACCAAAAATTATTTTTTCTTGAATCGTTTTATCAACTTTCAGGTCCACAAATTTCTTCAACATGGTGAAAATTTTATTTTTTTCAACATGGGGAGACATCACTTCCTTCACAACCTTTGCTTGCCAAGGTTCTCAAGCTAATGCTTTGTAATTCCACTTAGACGTGAAGAAAAGAGTCTCATCATGGTATCCTCATCATAAGAGAGGCCAAATACCAATGATACCAAGTATACTCTCAATGGAAATAAGAGTCCCAACATATTTATAATGCAAACCATTGAAGTGCATATATACAGTTAGTCATAAGAAAGGAGAATAATTTTAAAGGTAAGAAATATGGTACTTACAATTGGGCGTCTTTGTCAATGTTTTCCCTTCAAATTTGATTTATAAGTAGTATGTTAGGCCCCTATACTACTAGTGTAACCCCTTATTGTTATTAGTACAACCCCCTTATTATATTGTTGTACCCATGTAGTCCCCATATTGTTATTATTGTGCCCCATGGAAGCCCACTATTATTATTATTGTGCCCTTACATTATTATTGTTATGTCAGCTCTGATTATATTATGACCCCGTAGACTCCTATATATAGAAAGGAGGTCTTGTCATTTGTATCATCTAAGAATTGTTCATTTGTGTAATGTAAAGGAGGTTTCCCCCTCGAAGAGGCTTATTTCTAAGGGGTTGATCTATCTTTACTATCTTTTTGTGAGTTGGTTTCATAACATAGTATTTGTATATTTTAGTACATCAAAATGTTTTGACCAATTGCTAATAGTAGGATACTCATTAGAGAAGCTTTGTATTGTTTTTAAGAGGGGATTGAATTCGTAGAGACACAATAACACTTTTGGAGGGTAAATTTTTTAACTTTGATGGAAAGAACTAATCCACTTCACCAGAGGCATTTTGGTCTTCCATCTACTAGGAATTGGCCCTATCTGTACAATATAGTGAAAAAGAGCAAAAGATGCAATTCAATCACGAAATGGAATCTCAATGGCTCTTTGATAGCTTATGTTGGTTGTCCAAGTTGTCAATGGCTTATTCATAGCCTATTTTCTAATTTTGATTTTTAAAATATGCACTATTTTGAGGATGCCCCATTTGATGTCAAACATTCTTTCACATTTTCCACCTATTAGAGGTAGTTTAAGTCTTTCTATAAATCGATTTTACTTTCTCTTTCTTGGCCTATAGTTGAATCCCTTGGTTTAAGCTCTCCATCACTGTGCTATTATTATTATCTTTAATTTTTTTATCTTTTCTTTTTGAGTTTCTCTTTGGGATGAAAAGTGCTTCCCTTGGATGGTTTAACAGACTTTGTAGGATGGTTAGCATTCATAACACTATTGCTTCGGTGTTTTATTTTTGTCATTTCAGAGCAATATAAATAATAAAATTTGAATAGAACTATTATGTCTGACTTAAAATTTTTGTTTCAAGGTTGTGTGGATTGCATGAACCAAATATGGTAAATTTCATATTCAAGCCCTAGATTTTATATCTTCTTCATAAGGTATAACATTGAATCCAAGACTAGAATAAGCCCATGTCAATTAGGGATGTGATCTCTAGTCGTTTAGACCAAATTAGCCACTTTTGTGAAGGGTTCTTCACCAAATTTAGAGTGGATGGAGAGCGTCTAGGAGTGCGGTTTGATATATTTTTTAGGCTTGTATTGGAGATCTGTTTTATGGCTCGTAAGGAAGATAAGGTAGCTTTTTTAACAGACCCTAGGAGTTACATATGTTGTGAAATAAGTGATGTTGAAAGAATTAAAAAATAAAGACTCTCTTTTGGGATTGGGAAGTGTTTCCAGTAATTATATACTCCCAATTCACCGTCTAATAGTAATTGTCCTTTAATCCCCTTTTACTCTCTTTTAATACATTCATGTGAGGATTCATTTCACTTTTGAAAACTAGTTGATGAACTCAGTGCACGCGGTGCAGACCACACGATTGATACTATAAACATAAATTTGAGAGCATGCATATCTACTCCACACACAATTCCTAACTATTTAATGAGGTCAATCCATGGATGACAATCACCTCCACTATGCTGGCTACAATTTGACATACAAATTGAAGTGCCCACCTTATGAGGGTTTCTCCTCAATTATTTTTAATGAAGTTACCTTCATCATGTGTAGCGTTCATTTTCATTTTTGTTGGTTGTGTGACCTAATATAAATGCATGTATTTTCATTAAAAAACTATTTTTTGTATTTTTTATATTCATAAAAATCGAATGCTCAGTTTGTAAATAATTTTTTTAATAATTTAAATTGATTTTTCTTTAAATGAAGTTAAGAAGTAGTTTTTAAATGTTAAGTTTATATCTACATATATATTTGTATTTAGGGAAATAGGAAATTAAGTTGGGTTGGTACTTTTCAATTGAGCTACACTGGGAACTTATTGATATTTTATTACTATTAAAATATAAATCAAAATAATGAAAACGTTTTGGTTTTTTTTAATGTTTTTGTCTATAATTATTTATTTTGATTATATATATATATCTATCTATCTATATATATATATATATATATATATATATATATATATGTATATGTATATGTACATATACATATACATATACATATACATATACATATACATATATCTATATATATATATATATATATATATATATATATATATATATATATATATATATATATATTCTCATTACTACCCAACTAAAATCTATTCTAAACTATTTATTACTCAAGTCATTTAGAGCTTTAAAAGAGAAAAAAATCCATCTCCCTATCTCCTTCATAAGCAATAGTTAATCCATCCCTCAAATTGACAAATAATTTTACTTATCTTTCTATTTGAAATCAAGAACATTTGCTTCCACTATGCCGCTTCTAGCACTAATTTCCCTTTTGTATATCTATGGCATACTCATTGTCATATATAGAATATGTATAGTAGGAATATTACAATTTCTCTCAAACCTTGCGAAATATTTAAGTATATAACTTTTGTGAAAAATCCTACATTGAAAAAATTGGAAAGCCAATAAAAATAAATTTAAATATTGTATACAAAACACTCCACAAGTTCTTCACAAGTTATCTAGAGTTTCAGGTTTTTAGCATGTAACTTAGTTGGCATGATTGTACCTAATTCTTCTTGAAGGTTGAATACTATGTTGGTAATGTATTCTTTTCTATGGCAACATTTTATTTTCTTTGTTTATACAGGTCATCTGGCGATATAGTGGTCACTATCGCCTAGTTGAAGAAAACTTGTTCGAGTTTCTTGCTTTTCTAGGGAAAAATTACATTGACATTGTTGATGTTGAGGTATATGCCATATAAATATTTTATGGTCTAATTTATTTTATATTCTTGTATTTATCATAATTCATGTCTTATACTTTACATTGTATCTTATTTCATTTTTAGAAGAGAAACTCATTATTGATGGTAATAAGAAGGAATTGAAGAAAGAGGAGAAAAATAACACTGAAGCAACAAATGCAGAAAGAGAGAGAAAATAACCAGTGTAGTGATGCCTTTAAAGTTGATATTATGCATATTGATAGTGAAGTCTTTAGACTTGGTGACTTCCCCTGCAATGCCTTGACAACATAATGATAATGGTTTAAAGTGATAAAAAAATATTTCATGTGTAACTGTATCCCAACCAATATTAAGTTGGAAACTCATATTGTAATATTTATCGTTTCATATAATATTATATTTGTGGCCGAAGTTATTTATAGTTATACTTGATATTATTTAGTATTGTAATTAACATATGTAAAAATGCACATTTTATGACATTTTTTTTATTTAGTCGCAAAATCATACTAATTAATTTATGTTCATTAATAATGAACACATAAAATCAATCTAAAACTAAAACTACTAAATTTGTATGATGAACGTGCATAAAATGAGTGTACAACAAATAAATTAGTCGCTTATAACGATTATTAATGAAAGAAAATGAAATGAATATAAACTACAAAATCAGTTATTTATATAATGAATATGAAACTACAAAAAAAAGAAAAATGAATACTATAAATGATAAATTTGTGATTACAAATGACGAATAAATTTTGCATATATACTACTACTAGTAGCTAATTTATAGTATTTTATAACATGACAAAAATTTAGTCATATTTCTTTGGTCATTAATTCATTGTAAACGATGACCAAAATTTGCATATATATGACTATTAGTAACTAATTTATAGTTCCTTATAAAACGACCCACATTTTGGTCATATTTCTTTGGTCATTACATGGTTTTATCGGGTGATCATGTAGTAGTATATTTTGTTGTGTATTTGGTCATTAATTGTGGAAATTAACGAATAAATTAATAACAAAATTTATGACTAAATATACTACTAGACGATAAAATGACAACCAATTAATGACTAAGCGAAATACGCCTAAAAGTTGGTCGCATTATAAGATACTTAAATTAGCCATTATTGGTCACCAGTTGAAAAATGGTCCTTTATATGCAAATTTTAGTCATTTTTTTAGTAACTAATTAGCCATTTCGTAGTAGTGGTCAGGAAGAAGATTGGAGAAACAAGGTTGTGTGTAGATTTCATAAATTTGAATAAAGCCTCGCTAAAAGATAACTATCATCTACGTAAAATGGATTACATTCTACAAAAATTGACAGGTTCTTCCCGAATTTCCATGATGGATGGTTTCTCTAGATACAACCAAGTCGTTGTACACCTTGGGGATCAGAAGAATACAATGTTTACTACACCTTGGGGAATTTTTTTGTACACTAGAATGCCTTTTAACCTCATAAGTGTTCAGCTACTTTCCAAAGAGCGATGGATATAACATTTGTTGGAGAGCAGGATAAATTTGTAGTAATCTATCTAGATGACATAATTTTTTTCTCTAGATTAAATGAAGAGCACCTTAGGCACTTGAAGTGCACATTTTTGAAATGCAAAAGGTATGGTCTATCCTTAAATCCTAAGAAACCACAATTTTCTTTAAGTGAAGGAAAGATTTTGGGCCACATTGTAGAAAAGGGAGTGAATATTGATCCCAAAAGAGTTGAGGCTATTAATAATATTCCTTTACCAAGAAATAGGAAGGGTATTCAGGTTTCCTTGGGCAGACTAAATTTTCTGAGAAGATTCATACCAAACTCTGCTAAAATTGTCAAAGAAATCACATAAATGTTGAGGAAGGATAGGGATGTCAAGTGAACCATAGAAGCACGAAAGTCATTCTATAGACTAAAAAAAAATTTGCAGGGTCCCCAGCTTTAGCCAAGGAAGATTATTAGAGGTCATTTCTCATTTTCTCATTTTCCTCTCCTAACACTATGGTAGTTGTTCTATTGAAAAAAATTAATGAAGGATGGGAACAACTAATTGCTTTTTTTAGCCAGGTGTTGTGAGACATGGAGCTGAAGTATAATATCTTAGAGAGAAAATCTTATTCCTTGGGAAAATCCATTAATGCCTTCCAAATTTATGTCCTGCAATACAATATAATATTTTATGTTCCCCACTGTGAAATACATTCTCATGTAGGGGGAGAGTGAATGTAAGAGGGGCAAGTGGATTGCCAAAATTCAAGAATATGACATGGAGATCAAACCCACTAAGATGGTAAAGGGGTAGGGATTGGCTAAAATATCATTCGAGGCTAATTTACAGGCCCTGGGTATAACTTTGCTGACAAATAAGGAAGGAGGAAGTGGGAGAGAAGAGGAGTAGAAAACTATTAATACCTCAACACAAAGAATTCATATGAAGTACCTTGTCTTATAATGGTATAAGTATTTGGTACATTATTTACTTTTTCTGAAATTCGCATTGAATTTTGAAAAAGCTCAATACAAGTCCTTGAGGATGCATGACCAGAAGTTTTTCATTTCAAATGGTCAACTATATTGGAAGGACCGAGTGGGGATTTTTCTTTTGGGCCTTGTAGAAGATGATATTCACAAGGTGTTTGATGAATTACACAGTTATGTTTGTGGGGGAACATTACAGCTAGAGAGCCACAACCCATAATATCCTTAAAATAGGTTTCTATTGGCCCAAACTATTTGGCGAGGTGTATGCATATGTTCAGTCCTATGATAAATGGCATATTTTTGTAGAGAATCAGAAGTTGGCACCCCTCCCTTTGACCCTTGTTTTTGTAGAGGATCCCTTCATACAATGGGGGCTAGACTTCTTTGAAGAAATACATCCACCATCCAACGACCAAAATAAGTGGATTTTTACAGCCACTGATTATTTCACAAAATGGGTGGAGGCCATACCAACCAGAAATGAAACCGATGCACTGGTTATTAAGTTTATGGACGAAAATATCCTTGTAGATTTGGTTGTCCAAGGAATATTATCACTGAAAATGCTCAGGTGTTCAATTCTACCAAGATTCTTTGTTTCTACCAAAATTACAACATCACTGTGGGGCACTCCACCACCTACTACCCACAGGGGAATGGAATGGCTGGGTTTCCAATAAAACTCTAGTAATGATTCTAAAAGGGACCATATCAGAAAGTCCAAAAAGTTAGGACTCACAACGAAAGTTTTATTTATGGGCCAACAGAGTCACTACCAAGAGGTCAACCGAGAAGTCTCCCTTGGAATTTTTATATGGAAAGGTTGTCATTTTCCCTGTCCAACTAGCCATGCCAATGGCTAAAATTCTACAATATCTTGAGGGAGAGCCAAAATATTTGTTCAGAAGAATCAATCAATTCGTATAAATTCAAGAGACCAAGGGGGAGGTAACTCAAAATATGATTAAATATCAGGAAAAGATGAAGGCTCTTTTGACAAAATGATAAGGAACCTATCCTTACATCAAAGAAATTTGGTGCTCAGATGGGATGTTAGGAGAGAGGAAAAAGGAAAACAAGAGAATTTGTATCCCTTATTGTTTGGACCTTTCAAGGAATCTGAAGCGAAATGAAACAACACTTTTTTCTAGAAAAAATGGATGGTGATGTACTTGAACTGCCTATGAATGGGCAGTTTATTAAACTCTATTTTCAGCATTAAGGAGGTCTATTTTCACCCATTGTACATACTGGTGAGCCATTGTGCATACCAATAATGCTTTAATTTCTTACTACTTTTCTTTTTTCTTTTTATGTACTTGAATAAAATGACTCCATGCCCAATGCATATAAGGCACTAAACTATAGGTTATGAGCACCTTGTGAGGAAGGCATTGTCCCTAATTGGAGGCAATGTTGTCATCTTCCATACCATCTTATACTTATGTCAAATGGTCCTATTTTCATCCCTGATATAGACAAGGAAAGGTGAATTCTTGGTTGAAAAGGGAAGATCTGAAGTCCAAAATCCAAAGGGAAAGCCAAAAATGGAGGTCTAAAATCTAAAGGAAAAGCTAAAAATCGGGAGCTGAAAATTCAAAAGGGAGTCGAAAAGGAAGAGCTGAAATTTGGGGGCTGATATCAAAGAAGGCTTAACATATCAGGATGTCAGAGGTTAGAACAAAGGGGCCAAATTTTTTTGTTTAATTAGGACCTGAAATGGTAATAACATAGTAGGCATTCAGAAGGAAGGCCCATCAGAGCTCGAATTTCGGAGGGTTGATCATTTTGTAACTTCAGGGATCAAGACCTTGTAACTCTTTAAAAAATTGGAATTCTATTATAAGAGATGAAGTGCAAGTATAATTTCATTAGATAGGAGCTTATTGCAAAATCAAGGGCACCATGGCCCCTTTCTCTCTCCTCTGAGTGGACACATGGAAGGAGGTGATTGGCTCTGAGAGACAGACATGGAAGATGACATAAGTATGATGTGGCCATAGAGTGGACATATGGAAGTCAATTTCAGTGTTTTGGGGTGACCTTTTGTGGAAAATACGGGTGACATGGGTCATCACTCAGGAGATGATGACCTCATCACAATATCGCCTCAAAGGTCATATTTTTAGAGGTGGGAGTTATCGAAACTCGAGAATAAATGTGAATTTAAAAAATTTATGGTCCGATGAAAGGGATTACAATATATGATCGACACATGGTCATGGGGATTTAAAAGAAATAAGGGTGCATAGAGAGTCGAGAACTTAATTTCTATAAAGATTATTGGAAGAGGGAGAAATTGTAACTTTGTTTTAATTTCATTTCGAAGAACTTCTGATGCAAAAGTCTCTAACACGTTGATGGCTCACAATTGTGGGAGACTTAAAGAACCAAGGGTAGAAGAGCATATGCAAAGGGAGATAGGCCCCTAACAGGATCCCATAGGTTTTAGCACCCAAGCGTCAAGCCACTGGTCATGACACTCGATTCTATGGTGAATAGTAAATAAGGAGCTAAACATAAAGGAGATAGGAGCATCGGAATGTTACAATTTTGTAACATCTATTTTAATAGATTTACGATGGATGAGGTATATGATACCACAACACCTAAGAACTATATCAGTGGTCACAAGAAATGGTTGTATGGTGTACAAGAAACAAGGAGCTAAGTACAAAAGGGCTAAAGGAATCAGAATTTGGGGTTTTGTGTCATCATTTTAAATAAAGTTACGATATGTTTTGGCTCTGAAATTGCACTATGGAGATATGAAGAGATGTGTTGGGCTCCGAAACCAAAATATAGAGAGTATGGAAGATGGATGGGTCGTAAGATAAACTAAAAATCACCTCTAACATGACCACACTTGACCACGTCTAGCTCCAAAAAGGGGAGATTCAATTTGTTAAAGGGAGAAAGCGACAAGTGAATTGGTCGGTAACTGTGGAGGAATACCATGGCAGAGATGTGGCATGATCAGAAGCAATCAAAGGAATTGGAATTGTAGATATTTTTCCATGCAAATCATGACACCTCACATTTTCCATGTTTTTTTAATTTTCCATTTTCATGAAAAGAATCAAATTTGTTATGCAACCATTAGTACAACTAGAACATTCACACGCTCATATAGTTGATCGTTCAGACTACTGGAGATTTTTGAGATATTTTGTAACTATTGTTTGAGATCTCCCTCTCCTTGTAAAAGGGGAGGAGAAACTCATTAGAAAGGTTCCCAAATTCTGTTATGAGGGGTTCCAAATTCCATTTTTTAAGATAGGTTCCAAGTTTCGGTTCAATTGCTTCCTAAGGTGGTAATCACTCTACAAATTCAAACAGTTTGAGCTTGTGATATGGACTCTGTTTTTGAATATTAATGAAGAAGATCTAGTGATTCTAAGAATAGGAATGTGTATTATGTGTTCTTCCTCTGTATGTCACTTCATGTTTATTTTTCTTCATCAAAAATTGTGTAAATTGTACTTAATGGATTCACTCATAATCATGGATCTACTTATGTTATGTTGTAGCAAACATTACAAATGAGATTGAAGATTTACTATGACATTATATTGTAGCAAAAAGTACCTATGAAAAATTGAATTGGAAACCTTAAACTTTTACCCATAATTTGTGCACTTCATTTTTGTATTCTTTCATGATTCTAATGGGATTTTCTCCTTAGGATTTTGGGTCTTTCCAACCCTCTATGTTGATTCCATTCCTTACTTCCTCCTTGCCATATTTACTGCAATGATAAATTGAGCTACATTTAGTCTGTGTAGGCCACCAGACTTCAAAATTTATTCTTGGGATGATCTATATTGTTTAAATGTATGTTTGAATCAACCTATGTGAAAGGTAATTGAATCAAATTTAAAATCATTTTACTTTCATCTCTTGAGATGCACCAAATTATCTTCAAGAGAGTGTAAGATGTCTAAGGAACTAATGTCTCCTCAACCTGAGGGTTGTCTCTAGTAGCTACAACATGTTCATTGAGATATTGAGACTTAAACTATTTCTAGAATTCTGTTGAAAATAGCAACAAGAAATGATAAAAATAGAAGTGCTAAAAATAGCACTGCTATAAATAGCATTTTGGGATACCTTCCTATTTTATTTAGTCCCTAAACTAAAATAGATAAGTAAAATTCGAATTTGATCTTAGCAACTCTTTGTAAAATAATTAATTAATTCATCTTGAGTTAATTAGTTGTAGGAAATCAAACATGAAGTCTATGTGAAGACATGCAACAGTTTCTCCATTGATTGAGGAAGTTATTCCTTGATTAAAGGAGATCAGGATGAGTTCTACTTTGAGTTGTAATTATTTAGCTCAATTATCTAAGTTAAGTCCAATTAGATTAGTTCAAATAGTTTTTTGAACTAATTGTGAGTTCAGTTAGTTAATGCATGCATGCATGTAACTGTTGCACTTCAGATAATTGAATATTCTCTCATAAATAACTCATGCATGTCAGTTCAGTCAGAGACCCAGTTGAGATCAGGTGATGGGACAATGTACTATTAGTTTCAGGAATATTCCTTAGAGGATATCTCTTGCATGCATAAGGAATTCAGTCCTTGGAGATTGCGCAGTTACTTTTGAGTTTGATGGTTGTGTGATGAGGCCAATTCACACAGGTGGCAGCATAGGACCCCAAGAGAAACTGTGCAAGAAAGTAGGAGGCTTCGAGGGCTAAGGATAGTTATCTGTTGTGTCTATTCAGTCTGTGAGCTGTATTGTTCGATTGTGCTGAGAGCTGGATGGCTTGTGAGCTGAAGATTTGTGTAATATGAACATAATTCCACTTGTATGATATTACAAAGATCTATGTTTTAGGTTGAGGCTTTCCCCAAAGTATTCTTTTGTATTCATGTGTGATTTCTTTCTCATTCTCAGTTATATGTGTTCTAATTGATCTTGCTCATATTCGATTAAGCTTCTGCAAAGTTTGTTGTAGAAGTAGATCTTGTATTTTGCTTTATTATATTGCATAATCTATTGATATACAATGGGAAATTCTACAAATTCCTCCCAATAAATTTTATTTTCCTCAAACATTTGCACACTTTTGGCCTCTTCCCACCAAAGAGAAGCTTTGCCTTGCAGCTGATAAATGGCTAATGTGGCCTTCAGGTTACTCTCATACTCATAAACTTGAAAATATTTTGTCATGTTAAGAAGCCACGCTTCTACATCCTCTTCCTTTTCCCATCAAAGGTAGGGGGTTTTATTTTCCTAAATTCTCTTTGTAACTCCATTTTCTTATTTACTTTCTGGGATTTTAGATACGTCCTAACTGACTCTCCTCCACTTTCAGACTTCTCTGATTTTTTTTCCATTTCTTTTTCTTTTCAACCCTTCTGGTTCTACGGTTCTATAGCTATACTTTTTTGTCAACTCCCTTATCATTCTATCTTGTTCCTCACTAGCCTTTAACAAGTGTTGATTATTTCTCCTGAGATGCAAGAATTCATGTTGCATTTTTTTTTATGAAATCCATAAACTAAGAGCCTGGTGGAGTACTTCCATTTCCCAATTCAACATATAGTTATTAACTGACTATTATGGCTAGAGGGGGATCCTCTGCCATTCTTTTGTTACGTGCTTCACTTAAGTACCTTATAAACAACACAAAATGTTATCAACATCTCACATCTACACTTCTGTGCATACTTCATTTTAATATGATGGTTCCTTCCAAGCCCAGTGGCTCCGAGAGGCAGACATGGCAGATGACATCAATATAATGTGGTCCTATATTGGACACATGGTATTCAAATTCAACGTTTTTGGGTGGACTTGTGTGGAAAATATGGGTGACATGTGTCATCATTCAAGAGACACCACTTGGAGATGATGACCTCATCACAATGTCACCTTGAAGGTCATTTTTTCAAAGGTGGGAGTTATCGGAACTCCAGAATAAATGCCAATTTGAAAATTTCTAATTGGATGAAGGGGATTCTAATATATGATCGATGCATGCTCATGGGAATTCAAAAGAACCAAGGGTCCAGAGACGGCCAAGAACCTAATCTCTATAAATATCATCAGAAGAGGGATAAATTGTAGCATTGTTTTAATTTCAATTCAAAGAACTTCTGATGAAAATAGCTCTGTCGCATTGATGGCTCAAGGTTGTCGGACACTTAAAGAACCAAGGGTGGAAGAGCATATACAAAGTGAGATAGGCCCTCGATAGGATCCCAAAGGCTTTAGCACCCAAGCACCAAGCTACTGGTCACAACACCCAGCTCTATGGTGAATAAGAAATAAGGAGCTAGGAGCATCAGAATGTTACAATTTCGTAACGTCTATTTTAATAGATTTACGACGTCTGAAGTATATTATATTGCAACACCTAATAACTATACCAGTGGTCACATGCAATGGTTCTATGGTGCATAAGCAACAAGGAGCTAAGTAAAAAAGGGTTAAAGGCATTGGAAATTTGTTTTTTTGTATTGTCATTTTAAATAAAGCTACGATGTGTTTTGGCTCTGAAATTTCATTAGGTAGATGTTAAGAGATGTGTTGGGCTCCGACACAAAAATATATGGAGTATGGAAGATGGATGGGTCAGAAGCTAAACTACAAAGCACCCCTAACACCACCACACTCGACCACATCAACCGCCAAATGGGGGAGATTCAAGCTGTTAAAGGGAGAAAGAAACAAGTGAATTGGTCAGTAACTATGGAGGAATATTGTGGTAGAGATGTGGCATTATCAAAGGAAATGAGAGGAATTGGCATTGGAGATATCTTCCCGTGCCAATAATGACACCTCACATTTTCCATGTTTTTTTAATTTTCCATATTCAAGAAAATAATCAAAATTTGTTATGCAATCATTAGGACAAGTAGGACATTCACACACTAAGACAGTTGATAGTTCAGACAGTGGGAGAATTTTGATATATATTGTAACTATTGTTTGATCTCTCCCTCTCCCTATAAAAGGGAAGGAGAAACTCATTAGAAAGGTTCCCAAATTCTGTTCTCAGGGGTTCCAAATTTTGTTTTCTAGGAGAGGTTCCAAGTTTCGGTTCAATTGCCTGTTCCTGAGGTGGTAATTGTTCTAAAAATTCCAACAGTTTGGCTTGTGATATGGACTCCATTTTTTAATATTAATGAAGAATATATGGTGATTCAAAGTATAGGAATGTGTGGTATGTGTTCTTCCTCTCTATGTCACTTCATGTTTATTTTCCTTCATCAGAAATTGTGCAAGTTATAGTTGTTGGATTCACTCAAAATCATGGATTTACTTATGTTATAATGTAGTATACAATACCTGTGAGATAGTAGATTTACTATGTGATATTGTAGTAGAAAGTTCTTATGAAAAATTGAGTTGGAAACCTTAAAATGTGCTCCATAATTTCTACACTTCATTTCAATATTCTTTCATGATTCTAATGGGATTTTCTACTTAGGATTATGGGTTTGTCCAACCCTCTGTGTTGAGTTCCTTCCTTACTTTCCCCCTTTCCATATTTACTGCAATGATGAATTGAGCTACATTTAGTGTGTGTAGGGCACCAAACTTAGAAATTCATTCTTCGGATGATCTATATTGTTTATATGTATGTTTGAATCCACCTATGTTAAAGGTAATTGATTCAGTTTTAAAATCATTTTACATTCATGTTTTGAGCTACACTGAATTGTCTTCAAGAGAGAATAGGATATCATATTCATTGACCTCTCCTCAACCCAGTGGTTGTCTCTAACAGCTACAACATGTTCAATGAGATATTGAGACTTAAAATGTTTCTGGAATTCCTCCCAAGAAACTACCTTTTCCTCCAACATTTGAATCTTTTGGCCTCTTCCCACAAAAGATAAGCTTTACCTTGTAGCAGATAAATGACCAATATGGCATTTAGGTTACTCTCATACTCATAAACATGGAAATATTTCTTCATGTTATGAAGCCACGATTTTGCATCCTCTTCCTTTTCCCCGTCAGAGGTAGGGGGTTTTATTTTCCTAAATTATCCTTGTAACTATGTTTTCTTATTTCTTTTCTGTGATTTCGGATACATCCTATTTGACTCTCCTCCACTCTCAAACTTCTCTGATTCTTTTTCCATTTTTTAATCTTTTCATCCCTTCCGGTTCTATGGTTCTATAGCTAGACTTTTCTGTCAACTCCCTTATCATTCTCTCCTCTTCCTCACTAGACTTTAACACACGTTCATTAATTCTCCTAAGATGTGCAAGTTCCTGATGCAAAATTTGGATGACATTCATAAACTGAGAGGCTAATGGGGTACCTTTAATTCCCAGTTTAATGTATAATTCATCAATGATTGTTATGGTTGTAGGGGGTCCTTTGTCTTTCTGTTGTGGCATGTGTTATAGACATTTTTGTGCCTCGCATCATGGAGCATGGAATGTCAATAATTACAGGGATCCTCAGTCCCTAAACATGTTGTTCTTACCCCTAAAAGAACAAGGTCATCAAACAACAGCACTTCCAATCAGTTCTCCACCTGAAAGCACTTCAAAACAGGCTAATTTTGGATCATGTCAGCTGCTCCACTGAGCAACTGCGCTGAATGTCAACTGCTCTTCCTTGTACCTGTGCTGAAAGTCAAAAGCAATGAAGGCTACCTGCGCTGGGCGAGATTGGCCAAGTGGCACAGTCATTCTGCAAGGTGTCAATTGCCCAGGAAGCTTCCAAACTGACACTTGGTTCATGCGATTCGCCCTGTGATGAGTAAGAGGTACTTGATCACCATGTGTAAGCAAGGATCTCCAATTGGACTCAAGAACTGGAGATTAACTGAAGAGGGAGAGGACACAAGGCAGCTTTATGTCAGTCTCAAGCTGACTCATCCTTTCTTCTTCTCTCCTATATATAGAGCTCTTCTATGAGGTCTAAGGAGGCTGGAATTTTGTGTAAAGCAAGGAGGTGCTGTTGGATTATAGTTAGAGCTATTGGGTGATTGTTTTACTAGAGGTGAAGAGGAGAGTTCTTGCTGCTGGGGAGGTGCTGCTGGATTGGAGCCATCATTGGTTGTAACCTTCTCAGAACCCTGTTACTTCTATCAATAAAGTTTTGCATGTTCTCCTATATACTTGTATTGCATTGATGTATTGTATTTACATGTATATTTGATTCACTCTAATCCATGCATCAGTTATGAGTACATGTATCTTGTAGTTTCCTCTCTTGTTTTGTGCAGGATCTTGTGTGTAGCTGGACCGGCAAAGAGAGCAAGGAGCTGGGAACAAGAGACAAAGAGAGAGGATCAAGATCGACTAAGCGAAGGATACCAGGTTGGTTGATCATTTCTTACCTCTCTCTGTACTTTCATAAAGGAAAACATCAAAACTTTACTTTCAGTTGTTGCTAAAGACTGTCACCTTTAGAGTAGGGATAGGGTCATCCGCATCGGATACTTTTCCCCACAACAAACTGGCGACTCCGCTGGGGATACTGAGATACTTGCAGCTGTGCAGGAGCGGCAAGATCAATATCCGTGACATCACTGACAGGTCTCTTAGGTCCATTCTGTTTACTATTGGTAGGATGGCCGGTAGCGCAGCTTTACATGTTGCCAACAGATCTTACATGCAGCATGCTTTGGAGTGTCTCCAACCGAAAGTGTTTAACTGGTGTGATGCAGTACTTGTTCAGATGAAAAGTCAATTGACCAAGGTAAAGGACGGGAGGCTCAAGAACTTTGGTTTTGGTTCTATCCTGACTGCCTTTGCCTTGGAGAAAATCCCATTGATGCAACCTCAGTACATCATACTTGACTTGCCTTCTCCGACCGAGCCACGCATGCAGAGGTGGGTTGACCATATGTCCCGGCATGCTGGTCAACCTCAAATTACTTTCACTGAGTCCTTCTTTAGGTGGTTCGAGCGTCAGGAGATGGCATTTTCTGAGTACCCATACGTGGGTATGGACTACCGAGGTGATCCGGACTTGGTGCTTCCGGATGGCGAGCAATGGGGCGCTATTGGTAAAAACTTTGACCATATCACTGTTTATTGTTTTTTTTTTTTTTTTTATTCATGATGTTGCTGTTCAAAACTGATCAAACTCTTGGGTGCATGCAGATGTTGGTCCTGTTCGTCCAGTAGCTCGTCCACGATCTTTCCGGCAATACTGACGGATATAGTCTCTGGTGGAAGTAGTCCCTCGAGCCGTACCTGACAAAGAAACGGGGACACCCCGCCTTGACAGCCCAGTCAAGAAGTACATGTCCTCTATGGTCAAGGGGATGGTCTTCCCCCTAATCTGGAATACTTGGTTAACAGGATCCCAAGCATCAAGCATATACTGTAGTAAAGAAATCTGTGCTCTCATGCTAGAGATACGGAAGAACTTCAGTAGGCCACAGTTCCGAAGCACGCTCACCGTAACCAGGTCATGGAGTGCAACCATGTCCTCTGCTTCATGTTCTCGTTCTCGCCATGTAAGGGACATTTTGTTCAAAGTTCCCTGCAAGCAAACAAGAGAAGGAGTAAGTTCCTAATTTTGATGGAAAACTGGCGAAACAATCATCAAAAAACACATGCAGGATCAGTCTTTCTAGGCCCAACGCAGGCAGAGAAGCTTCCCCTTGCGCTGAGAGGCAGTCTGCTTTAAGACCACCTGAAATACAACGCAAGTTTCGAAAGGGAAACCTGCGCTGATGCCAGGGCGCTCTAATGAAACCCCTGGGGTCCAGAAACCCTGAAAAATGTGCATGAAACTGAAAAAGGAAACCATGAAAGTAAAGGGCTAAGGTTTAGCTCCTACCTGGTCCAGACGGCGCCGAAAATCGTCCACAGAATCTCCCGGAATCAGCTGGTGAAAATCAAGGAAGAAGAGGCACCTCCAGAGCTCCAACAAGCAAAATGCAAATGAAATGGTAAATGAGAGGTAAAAACACCTTTTTATGACTTTTTACACAGTTTAAAGTTAAAATTAGGGTTATAATCTCCTTTTCATGCAAATATTGTCCATTTCTAACAAAGTTTGTTGCAGAAATTGAATGTGGAGTACTACATTTGAAAAGAGAAAAGCTAGTAAAAGTAAAAAATCAAATTTGGCCATGAATCGAGCAGTTTTACCACGGAATTTATGCTCGTTAAAAAATAGAAAAGTGTGAGCAGAGTTTTTCCGCCAAAGTTTAAGCTCATTAAAAAATGAACCTATCTCGGTAAATAGCCATTGCGATCGCAAATTTATAAGCCTTAAAAGTCTTGGTCGTGTTTTCATCCGTCACCTCCATTTCATTTGGCCGATCGTTCACCCCCATATGTGTGTTTACCTATTTTGAGGAACAGCTGCGAAGAGTGATTTCACCTAGCCATCCTTGTGACACTACCGTAATTGGAAAATTCCAATTTGTACCTGGAATAAGTTGATATCCCTGTTTATCACTCGTTCCTCGAAAGACGAGTCTTCTTTGAGCTCTTTTCACTGACTCGTGAAATATGAAAAGTTTGCCGAGTTTTGGCCTTCTAGCTCGTTAAACGACCGAAAGCCATCCCTCCTCTAGATTTTAATCTTTTTGGACCTGAGGGATTATTGCACAAAAAGATCGAGCGCTTGTCTTGTTCGGCTCGTAAAAGTACCGAATAGCCATCCCTTCTGTATTGTTTTATACTTTTTCGGACTTAAGGGAATTAGATGACGAAAAAGGAATTATGGAGTTGACTTTCTGTACCTTTTCAGACTCTCTAAAAATGAAAAGGACCGAGTTTTCCTTGTCGTTAGACTCGTTAAAATGATTAAATAGCGACAAACTTGTCTTTAGACGAGAACGAGTTTCCCTATCGCTAGGCTCGTTAAATCATAGCGATGGGCTTGCCTGAAGGGCAGGTTATAGAACAAGCATATGTTATCCTCCTCAAGCTTGACAAAAATAAAGAGGTACTGGTCAGAAATGACTGGGGAAAAATTGGGAGAACATTCAAAGTTTAATGGTAGCAAGTCACTCTTGAACATGACACTTTTCCTCCGTATCACATCGGGTTGGGTTGTTTCATTCACCAGTCCTATCACCATGGTCCTCGCCACACCATCCATGTTTGGGGTAATGCTACCGATCCATCGCATCAGTGTCGTTATATGTTCAAGAGGGGTCTTTCTGAAAGTGTCAACCGTGTCCCATCCACTGCCATACATTATCCTTCATCCATTCATGATCGCCACCCTGAATCATATGTCACAATTTGTTTTCACCTCCACTAAAGTCATTAGCTCCGTTCCGTGTCATTGATGTGGGATTCATTAAGGCCCTCCTTTGACAGATCGCTTCTTGTCGACTTCAGCTCATTATCCAAGAAGTTGATCTAGGAACACCCCCATCAGTACTTTGAAGCTTGCATGCCTCAATGGCAAGTTTCTCACTTCCGGCGACAGGTATACATCAATGACCTTCGACCAAAAGATTTTGCGTGGCGTTCGACGCCAAGTCCTTTATTCACGCCACGTGAATTGTACTGCAATACCTTGAGGGTCATCGTCATTATTGGTGATTCCTCTCGCGCTTGTTAACGGTTTACATTATTGACCGGTAATCAAGCGATGTCTTTCCATGTTCGACTTCAGCGCAATTCTCACATGGATCGACTTGTACTTAGAGTGAAGATCGAACGAGTTTGAAGACCCCGGATCTAGTTTCATCCATCCGGGCTGCGATATATATTCAGGAAATATAAAAACATTTGCCATGTACATCATTGCAGCAGATGATCATCCTACTCAAAGGATGATAATTTCAGCAGAAAATTATCAGTCTATCTTCAGACGATTGTCTGTCATGTGTACCAAAATGTATTTATAAAAAGCTGAGCATGGGAATGCCCGCCTCAGCTAGATCATGAGAATAATGATGAATGAAAAATGATGTATTGTATTGTATTGTATTACAGGGCACTCTCCTCAGCACTGGAACGAACTTCGGATCCTCTAGATAAAGCATTTCACCCGATAAATGGCCTCATACTTTAGGGGGCAACTGTTATAGACATTTTTGTGCCTCGCATCATGGAGCATGGAATGTCAATAATTACAGGGATCCTCAGTCCCTAAACATGTTGTTCTTACCCCTAAAAGAACAAGGTCATCAAACAACAGCACTTCCAATCAGTTCTCCACCTGAAAGCACTTCAAAACAGGCTAATTTTGGATCATGTCAGCTGCTCCACTGAGCAACTGCGCTGAATGTCAACTGCTCTTCCTTGTACCTGCGCTGAAAGTCAAAAGCAATGAAGGCTACCTGCGCTGGGCGAGATTGGCCAAGTGGCACAGTCATTCTGCAAGGTGTCAATTGCCCAGGAAGCTTCCAAACTGACACTTGGTTCATGAGATTCGCCCTGTGATGAGTAAGAGGTACTTGATCACCATGTGTAAGCAAGGATCTCCAAGTGGACTCAAGAACTGAAGATTAACTGAAGAGGGAGAGGACACAAGGCAGCTTTATGTCAGTCTCAAGCTGACTCATCCTTTCTTCTTCTCTCCTATATATAGAGCTCTTCTATGAGGTCTAAGGAGGCTGGAATTTTGTGTAAAGCAAGGAGGTGCTGTTGGATTATAGTTAGAGCTATTGGGTGATTGTTTTACTAGAGGTTAAGAGGAGAGTTCTTGCTGCTGGGGAGGTGCTGCTGGATTGGAGCCATCATTGGTTGTAACCTTCTCAGAACCCTGTTACTTCTATCAATAAAGTTTTGCATGTTCTCCTATATACTTGTATTGCATTGATGTATTGTATTTACATGTATATTTGATTCACTCTAATCCATGCATCAGTTATGAGTACATGTATCTTGTAGTTTCCTCTCTTGTTTTGTGCAGGATCTTGTGTGTAGCTGGACCGGCAAAGAGAGCAAGGAGCTGGGAACAAGAGACAAAGAGAGAGGATCAAGATCGACTAAGCGAAGGATACCAGGTTGGTTGATCATTTCTTACCTCTCTCTGTACTTTCATAAAGGAAAACATCAAAACTTTACTTTCAGTTGTTGCTAAAGACTGTCACCTTTAGAGTAGGGATAGGGTCATCCGCATCGGATACTTTTCCCCACAACAGCATGCTTCACTTAAGTACCTTATAAGAAACACAAAATGTTATCGACGTCTCACATTTACACTTCTGCACATACTTCATTTTAATATGATGATTCCTTGCAAGACTAGTGTTGAAACTAAGGCTCTGATACCATTATGTCACAACTCCACTTTTGCTCACCATTTTCTTCTTTCTTTAAATCAACTATACTAGTTTGTATAATTTATTTCTATGTCCTTGGGATTCTTGGGCTAAGGGTGTTGACACTACCTCATAGTACACACTTGGTCATTTTATCATATCCCTTATTCGACGGCACAAAGCCTTGAACCTAGACCCTATACCCCTTTTCCATAGTACCCTTCATATATTAAAGCCTCCTTGAAAATACCTACATTGTTTATGGTGAAACATTATGCTAGTAAATGTTGCGTTGAGGTAAATGTTGGATTACATTTCATTTAAGTGTATTGAGAATGTTAATGGTCTCTTGTACATGAGTAGGTGGATTTATGCCTTGAACCTTGTGACTAAATCACCAGTTTCCATGCGCACCCTTTCCATGTGAACTTCACATGGGTTGACAATTCTAGTTGCTTGGAAAATGTGGATTTACCTTGCCGATCGAATGATGGATAATTTGTTCACAAACCCTAACCTTATCATTTTTCGAGTATCTCTTTCATTTTTTCTTTTTGGAGAGTGTCGCCTAGTTCGCCGAATTTTATGATGAGTGCTAGTAGGGGTCGACAACTGGATACGTTCTCAAACTTGTGGCAATGCCTCCTCATCGTGTGCACAGTATTTTCCCTGTAAAACTATTGATGCTTCTTAATTTTTCCTACATATGGTGAGTGTATTTTTTTTCTTTTCTCTCTCACTAGTTATCTTTATGACTCGCATGGTTACCCCATCCCAATTTCCTCATTCCATTTCATACTTTACCAATGCTGAGATTGTCAAATGTCCTTTGTTTTATTTGTTTCCCTGATTTTCCAGAGTTATTACTTCAAAGCAGCACTTCTAGGTAGGGTTATTAGTGCATGCACCTACCTTCACCGAAAATTACAAAAACTCTCCAACGATGATCTATTCTAAAGGCATCACTTCTCTACTAGGTAATTTTTCTACGTCCTTAGTGTGAATTTATTATTTCAGTGATAGTTTACAGGGTTCTTGCATAATGAATTTAATTAAATGGTTTTGATTTCTCGCTTCTATTCCATTATTGGTATATTTCCCTATGAAATGTGTTCTTGGTCGACCGGTCAAGTATCTAGGCGAGATGTGTTCCTGGTCAACCGGTCAAGTATCTTTAGTTTTTGTTCTTGTTGGTAATTTTGTTTTCCTTTAGCGCAACCTTGCAAAATTCCTGCTAGGTTATGGTCTCGGTTATTATTATCTTTAAACCCTTTTTTAATTTCACGTTCCACTTCACTATCGAAGTACCCAACCAATTCTGGGGGTCCATGTTTTTTCTTCTTTGGATGAATTCAGAATTAATACCCTATAACCATTCTCTCTTCTTCACTTTTTCACAATGATGATAGGAACAACTTTTGTAAAAGTGCCATTAGATAGATGTCGGTTTGCTCCTTTAAAGTTTACATAGCATTCCTTTGTTCTCATAAGTTTTTTTTTTCTTTGTAGTTTTCTTTCCTTGGAACTTTGAATATTTTGGCAAGACAACCTATGGTTGGTTCATCTCCATCAAGGTAAATTAAAATGGAATATTTGTTGTGGGTGGTTTAGTATGTGCTTTTATTCGTAGTATACTCACTTAATGGTTTTTATTTTTATTTTTTTATGTAGGTATGTACACATATATTTTCTTATATCTCTGCCTCACTGAGCGACAAACCCCAAAAACTGCTGATCTGCCAACTATGCTATCACAAGTCAGTGTCTTTTGAATTCCATGCTTTCATTGTCCTTTAAGAGTGTCCTAAACTTTTTGCCTAGTCTATTTCGAGAGGCTAAGGGTTAATTCATCTATCAGCATAGGTCTCTATGCTGCAAAACATGTATACATTTTTTATGATGTTAAGTATGTTTGACTTGCTTAAGTCTTAGTATACTCAATGTAATCTTCCTTGTTACATGGGTACTAAACCCTTAAGGTCTAAGAATAACTAAGTTATCATGATACATATTTTATAATTTTAATGCTAATACTTCCACTTTTTGTGGGCTTTCATGGTCAATTCCTCCCCTATGCTTATGAGTTTGGATATTTTTCATTTGTTTCTTTTCAGTCCAAGGTTCTTGTGATTCTAAATTGTATTTCAGTATGATTTTTTAAGAGAACTATAAGGTTCCCTATTTTGGTTTTTATGAGAGTTTCTGTCATCATGGATACGCTACTACTAATTTCACATGCTTTTTGGAAATTTTAAATATAATAATGGAATAGATATTTTCATTTCTCTTTGGTTGGAACATATTTAGGAATATTTCTTTAAGTGACTATTAGGCCGATGAAGAACCAGTAAAATATTTTTTTTTTTTTTTTTTTTTTGAGAAATGCATTGTATTACTATACATCTAGATTTTACTCCTAGTGACTCACATATTGAAGATGAAAATGTGTAAGACATTACTAAAATGTTCATCCTAAACTCTGTGATCTTAAAATATATACATCTCCTAGTACCTTTAGCATTTCCAATAGAATTATCGTATGTGAAAATATCACCATCTCCTTAATGAAATTGTTCATACTTTTTGTTTCCTTACGAAAACCACCTTGTTTGATCCGTCAACAGGAAAAAATAATGTGTATGTCAACTTAATGTTTGTCTTCCAATTAGACTTGGTTAAAATCTTGACCTTATCATTACTAACATTATTGATTTATTGAATGCTAGAATCACATCAATGAATTTCTATATTACTAAGGTTCTTTTCTTTAAAAGAAAAATAATTCATTTTAATTATAAATAACTTCAATTATTTGCACATATACCAGCTCTAGCCTTCATTTACTTGGTCATAAGACAAAATATCGATTATGCTCGCAAATTTTTTTTATATGGTTCCACATATAGTTATATAGGTCATTAGCTAAATCTACTATGTATCCCAATTTTTTCAGTTGGCTATCATATCAATGCATACATTTGAATCATTTCCACTTCCACAATTTTTCTTTACTCAATCACAAAACTAGATATAAAATTTCTATCCACATTAGTACTAAAAAATAATCCCATACCCTTCATATATTATACCATTCACAAGAAATAAATATGAACAAATTTCCTAACTGTAATGACTGCGGAAACTGCACTTAGAGAGCATATTGTCCACCCAACCATGAACTAAACCACTAGTTCCCCCCGAGCCAAGACTAGTTTCCAATGGGATCAACAACCAACTTGATCCCTTGATTGTGTACTTTATAAATTTTCTTCCATAGCATATTTTTCCTTGGCAGTGCCTCGATTTTGTGGGTCTACCAACCCACTTTCCTAGGATTTCTTCTTTTTGTTTTCTCTTTAAAGCTTGGTTTTCTCTTCCACGGTGACATATTCTACCCTATACTTAGTGTTTTTCTCCAACTAAGTGATTTAATGGATCTTTTCTAGAATTTTATACACATCCACCTCTTAGACCATGTAGAAATTTTCTCTACAAATCTTGCTCTGAGATCATGTAGAAAATATGTTGTAGGTTAACTCGATAATGCAATATAAGTCAAAGAAAATACTATAACCTACTTCTACTATCAATTTGCGGAAAATATCTAGCTGAACAATATAACCAGAAGAAGATTCAACAATGGACAATACACATGAAAATACTTTGGGGAAAGCCTCAGCTAAAAACCCCACTATCTGTATTATCATACAAGGTGGAAATACATAAGAATTATAGAAAGCTTTAGCTCTCACAGCTAGCCAGCTCTCAGTACAATCCTCCTTGACGCTCACAGGCAATCTAGGCTTCTCCTAAGCCTTCTCCTCTGCCCTCCAAGCCTCCTATTTCCTTGCGCATTTTCTCCTGGGTGATTCTCTTGTTACCAAGTGGAAGACTCTCAACCAAGTGTAACAGTGATCCTCCAAAACTGCACAATCCTTAAGGAACCTTACCTTGACTACATGCATTGGTTTCCTTTATAGGCAAACATATGCAACTGATAGTACATTTTCCTTGACATTTAACTCAACTAGGTCTTTCTCATAATAGACATGCATGAGTTTCTGATGAGAGAATCTTCAATTAATTTTTCAGGCCAGGCAGTAACTCCTCAAAGAAAAATTGATTCGTATGTTTATTCCTTCAGGTTGGTCTTCATTATATACATGAGGGAGAGACTATTCACCTCATCTCCCGATGACTGTTCATATTACTTATTTATTTATTTACAATATGTTCACCCAATTCTTTTGATTAGGTGTCAACATTCCCCCCCTTAATCTGAAGGGATGTTGGTGAGTCCAAGCATCATTCTGAATGGTTCAAGCTTTTCTATTCCAAGTGCTTTGGTGAAGATGTCTGCAATTTGCTCATTAGTGGAACAATGATGGATATGGATTGTTTTGGCCTCAACATGATGTCAAATCAGATGATATTTAGTATTGATGTGCTTTGTTCGATCATGGAACTTTGGGTTCTTGGCCAACTTTATTGCTAAGGTATTGTTAATCATGAGTGGAGTTGATTGTACTTGTTTTACCTGCAAATATTCAAGAATTTTCCTGAGCCACACAATTTCTTTTGTTGCTTCAACTGCTGCCACGTATTCTGCTTCTGTTGTGAAATCTGCTGGAACTGATTGTTTGCATGATCTCTAGGAGACAGCTCCTGATCCAAGACTCATAGCATATCCTGAAGTAGATACCCCAGTTTCTTTGTCTCCATCAAAGTCTGAATTAGAGTAGCCAATCAAGCTGAAGTCGTCCACCTGTGTATACTTGATTCCAAAGTCCTGAGTTCCCTTAAAGTACCTTAGAAATATTTTTGCAGCAAACCAATGTCCCTCACAAGGCTTTTTCATAAACCTGGAGAGGATTCCAACAGCAAATGAAATGTCTGGTCTGGTAGTAGTTAGGTAGTTGAGACTTCCTACAAGCTGTCTATACTTTGTTGCATCCTCAAATTATTTTCCTTCAATAGATGTGAGCTTTAAGTTTTGTTCCATTGGAGTAGTAAGAGGATTTCATTCTATCATGCCAAACCTATTCAACAGATCTCCAATGTATTTCTTTTGAGAAATAAATATGGACTTTGGATGTTGGGTTACTTCAATGCAAAGATAGTAATGAACATAGCCCGAATCAGTCATTTCAAAACTTTTCCCCAATTCCTTATTTATGGATGCAATGTAGCTTTCATTGTTCCCTGTCATCAAAAGATCATCTACATATACCACAAGATATACAACTATTTTTCCAACTTTCATGACAAATAAAGTTACATCATCAAGATCATAATGTTTGAAATTGAGTTTCAGAAGATGCTCAGTTAGCTTTTCATACCAGGCTCGCGGTGCTTGTTTGAGGCCATACAAGGACTTCACAAGTTTGCATACTTTATGTTCATGTCCTTTCACAACAAATCCTTCAGGCTGAGACATAAAAACATTCTCTTTGAGATCTCCATTTAAGAAAACAGTTTTTACATCCATTTGATGGACTTTCCAACCATTCTAAGCTACTAGAGCAAAGAGTGTCTGGATGGTAGCCCATTTTGGTATGGGGGCAAAAGTCTCTTCATAATTGATCCCTTCCTTCTGTGCAAAACCTTTTTCCACAAGCCTAGCTTTGTGTTTGTCAAGTGAGCCATCAGCTTTATACTTGCTCTTGTAGACCCACTTGCAGCCAATTGGTTTGGTTCCTAATGGAGGATCAACCAGCTTCCAAGTCTCGTTCTTTATGAGGGAATCATACTCCTTTTACATCGCTTCTTTCCATTCATCATGAGAAGCAGTTTATTTGAAGGAAGTTGGTTCAAAATCTGTAGACAAGTTCAATTCACAATCATAAGAAACATCCATATCAACAGGTAAATTAGAGTCATCCACATCACCTCCATTTTGCCAGTTTGAATTTCTAGTTCCTGTCTTTCCAACCTCATCAGGATGAACACTTTCAAGTTTCTTTATTAGCCACTTTGGAGGACCTTTCTCAGATGGTCCAAGCTGCTCCGTTGATTGAGTTTGGACTGAATCAAGATTGAGTCTCCCAATTCTATCAATCACATCACTTAAAGCATCATCTGTTGTTGGAGTTTCATGGGGGGGAGAGTGTTCTTCAGAAGAAGATTCCACATGTTGATCTAGTATAGGAATCCCCCCTTCAAGATGTGGAATCTGATTATCAAATTCTTGAAATGATTTTGATTTTGTGAATCTATCCAAGTGATCAAGTTGTCGCTCAACAACATTGTCAGTTTTGGATGATTCAAGAAAAATTACATCTCTAGATACAACAAACTTTTTATTTTCTTCATCATAGAGACGATATGCTTTGGAAGTGTTTGAATACCCCAGGAAGATACACTTATGACTTCTAGCACCAAGTTTGTTTCTATGTACCTTTGGTATCAAGGCATAACAGGTGGAACCAAAGACCCTAAGATGCTTTACCTAAGGAACATGTCCACACCACATTTCATAAGGAGTCTTGTTTCTAATAGCATTAGATGGACATCTATTCTTTATATATGCAACACATAGAACATCATCAGCCCAAAACATTATCTTTACATTTTTGAAGAAGAGCATGGATCATACCATATTTAAGATTGTCCTATTCATTCTTTCAGCTACACCATTATGTTGGGGATTATAAGGTACAGTTGTTTGATGTTTGATCCCATCTTGGCGAAGATAGTTTTCAAATTCATTTGATGTGTATTCTTTTCCATTATCAGTGCGAATAGACCCAATATGAGATTGTGCATCATTTTCAATCCATTTATGAAAATTCTTGAATATTTGAAAAGCATCAGATTTGTTCTTCAATAAATAAACCCAACACATTCTGGTGTAGTCATCAATAAATGTCATTATATATTTATTTCCATTTGCAGAAGGAACAAGCATTGGACCACATAAATCTGAATGAATGAGTTCAATTTTTCTATGTGCTCTTGAATGTGAATCATGAAAAGACTATTTGCTATGATTTCCTAGAATACAAGCATCAGATTGCTTAAATTTCCTAGGAATTGTAGGCAAACCAATAACACTATTTTTCTTCAACAAGCGGAGGTTGTCATAGTCCAAATGTCCAATTCTAGCATGCCATAATAAACTTGATGGAAGTGTACCTTCTTCATGATGAGAATTGTATGAGAAATGTTGTGCACGAGCAGAGGTTCCTTGCAGCTTGAGAATCCTTTCTTCTTCTATTCCCCTCATGACAAGTGAGTGGTCAGATGCTTTTCTTACTTCAAGCTTGCCATCAAACATATGAATGGAGTGACCTTACCGGTGGATGTGGACCAAGGACAACAAGTTTCTCTTGAGATATGGGAGATATAGAACATGATGCAGAAGAAAGTCTGGAAGACCATGTAGTTTAAGCCTGATTGTGCCAAGCCTTGATGGCTTGATTTTTGATTGGTCTGCAAAGTATACTGCTCCATCAACATTGTCAGTGAAATCTTCAAAAAAATCTTTTCTGAGTCATGTGGCAAGTTGCTCTTGAATCAAGCAACCAATCATTTTTCCAAGAAGCAAGTGAAGCATTAAATAAATCTTCATTTACTTCAATGTTAAATTGTGCCACAACATAGTGAGTGGATTCAGGTGCTTTACCTTTGTCTGAATCATCAGTTTTACCTTTCTGCTGGTTTCTTTCCTGCTCAATTTTGTTCCATGGTAGCTTGCATGTAGAGGCATCATGTGATCCATTTCTTTTGCAGCATATGCAGTGCAAATCTGCCTTTTCTCCTTGAGAGTGTCTGCCCCCCCTGCCTCTGAAATATCTTCCTCTTCCTCTGCGACCACCTATTCCTCTTGAAGAATATTGAGCAGGATGCTTTTCTTTATGAGCAAGGCACACAGCCTCTTCAGAAGATTCAGGGGTTGTCTTCTTTCTAAAAGCTTTCTCTCTTTCAACAAACTTTTTCACAAGAGAGTCAAAGGTGATATCTTTGAGATTTCCATTTGCTTGCAATGACTCAAGATAATTGGAGTAAGTAGGATAGAGTGCCTTGAGAAAAGCAATAAGAGGAATATCCAATTCAACTTTAGTGGATTTGATATCATGCATTATATACTTTACGTCAGATGCAAGAGCAAGAGGATCATTATTTTGCAGTTCAAGAGTGAAGAGTTTAATCACGAGTTGAAAAACTTCAAGTGCAGAATGTGAGTCATATAGTTCTTTCAAATTTTGTAAGGCTTCAAAGGCAGTTGAGAATGACAAAATATGGCGACTCGCCTCTTCATTTATAGATGCTATGATTAATGCATAAGCTTTGTTGTTCCTTTTTTCCTAAATGACAAGCTCTTTATCTGAGGTAGGCTGTTCTGGTTCAATGTCTCCATCTTCGACACACACTCCTTTCCACAACTCATTGAAAATGAGGGTGTGTTTTATCATCCGGGACCACTCAGGATAGTTCTCCTTGCCAGTGAGAACTATTCCCACAATAGATATGATTGAATGCATACTGTAAAAAAATACTTCTGCTGGCAAAAATCTGTGTATTGTAAAAATACTTCTGCTGATAGAAAAATACTTCTGCCAATATACAATAAAATTGTACTTCTGGTGGTAATTTTTTTTTTTTAATTACAATTCAAAGAGGCATTGGTATGACAGTACTATATAAAAACTTAGAGTATTCAAACTATATTGAAAGATAGTACTATTGTGCACATGGTCGCACATGGTCTCACGCATAGCCATTTAACATATTTTACATGGCTTACCAATGTAAAATATTCCAAGAACTACCACAAACTTCAGGCCAGCGTTAATACCACAAACTTCAGGTGTCAGCGTAGCTTTTCATTGATTTAAAATAATACCACAGCATTAACCAAGCCAACAGCGTGAAGCAAATCAAAGTCGTAGAGAGAAACAGCGCAAATCAAATCGAAGATGTAGAGAGAAACAACGCAATCTTTTTGATACCAAAAGGCCTGGAAAATGCTCCCAATGATGACTCCTTGTCTGATGCTGCACTCTCAGCATCATATTATATTCCATAAAAGCTTATCGTCACCGTACGTTAAAAAAATCAAGACTTTCAGCTTCAATGTTTCAATACAAAAAAAAAAACCAATGAAAAGCTCTGAACAACCTTACTCCACTTGCACATTAATCACATTCTTGACCTCCTCTTTTGTAAACTTGGGAACAATGACTTTCAGGATGCCATTCTTCATCATACCATTTAACTTACAACATTTAAAACAGTTCAATATTCAACCCATACCATTTTACAATATGCCATGAACAGTTCAATATTGAACGCCCTTCAAAACAGTTCAATGGACCGGCATTCAAAATAGACCAGCGTTCCAAATGGTTCAATACATACCACGTGATTCGACCAAGTGGACCAGCATTCAAAATAGTTTAATATTCAACGCATTTAACTTCATAAAGCAATGAACAGTCTCTGGTATACAAGCGTGGTATTCAGCGTATGGCCAAAAACACAATGCAGCTACACAGTAAACTCTCCAGCGTGGTCTGGAGGCAAGGCTCTACCAGAAACCAATTGATAGTTATTTCGAATCCTCATGCAGCTGCGCAGTAAACTTTCCAGCGTGGTCCAGAGGTGAGGCTCTACCAGAAATTATGGTAGGTCAGAGTATTCAAAATTAATTATGGCAAACAAGCGCACAGGGGCAGTGGACAGAGAGCAGTAGGTAGAAGGGAGTTACACCTATTTTGGGAGCTGGCTCTGATACCATGTCAGGCCAGGCAGTAACTCCTCAAAGCAAAATTGATTCGTATGTTTATTCCTTCAGGTTGGTCTTCATTATATACATGAGGGAGAGACTGTTCACTTCATCTCCCGATGACTATTCATATTACACATTTATTTATTTACATTATGTTCACCCAATCCTAATGATTAGGTGTCAACATAATTGAGTAGCACTAGTTGCATGCATGCATGCATCAACTGACTGATAACTCACTATTAATTCCTCAAATAGTTTGGAACTAATGTAACTGGACTTAACTCAGGAAACTGAGTTAACTAACTACCACTCAAATATAACTCAATCTTATCTTCTTAACTAAGGGATAATCTCCTTAATTTAAGGGATAATTATTGCATGACTTCATAAAGAATTCTAACTTGAATTTCTTCAACTAATTAACTCAAGATGAATTAATTAATTATTTTTCAAGCAATTGGTGAGACTAAATTCAAATTTTAATTCAAGGACGAATTAAAATTGGAATATTCTGGATTCTATGTTTATCATTTCTTGTTGCTATTTTCAACACTCCCTCTCAACAAGAAAGGAATTCAACTCAATCCTGATCCTGAACCTTTGGAATATTCTGCATGCAACACTTCTCTCTAGTGTTTTTGCTCCAGAAACTCCAGAAACAAAAAAAAACATCCATACTGAATCAGTATGATGCATCTGTCATCAATGTCTTTGACTCCTATTACCTCTATCAACTGAAAACTTTGCACCTCTGTGCTCTTCAGTATTTGACTGCTCTAGCCTCTATCGCTTTGATATCTGACTACATCAAACCCACTTATTCCTCCCGCTACTATGTACTTTGGGCTCCCGTAGCAAGGTACGATCCATGAGATAAAACCACTCAATGGACCCTGCACAATGTCAGCATTCTTGGGACTATCACTTCACATCGCCCCACCTCACACCTAGAGGTATGGATGCATGTGATCCCTCTGCCTACCTGGCTCAAAATTTCACCCTACTGGAGGTCTCCACATGACTGGATGCCTCCACCGGTCTCCTCTCAACTTATCTAGTTGTGGTTGCTCAATAACTTCCTGAAGCTGCTTCAAAGACTTCTTCTGGGTGAGCATCTTGAGAGGTAATTTACTCTCCCTCTCAACCACCAAGTCTCTAACATTTTCCTTACTCCTCAAGGCTTTGCATGCATCTTGAACCTCAAGAGCATACAGGTTCTTAACCCGTAAACCGATCCGTTTCACCTGTCTCATGGTGATGTGTCTAAGGAAAACCTTTCATTTACTAAAAAACATTGTAGCCTTTGTCCTCCAACATCGCGATCGATACCAAGTTCTTCCTCAGTCCAGGCACATACTTCACATCTGTCAAGGTGATAGGAGCTCCATGCTCCCTCTAAAAAGCAACCGTACCCACTCCTGAAACACTATACCTTTCGTCGTCACCCATCTCTATGCGAATCTTGAGGTCTTTCTCCTCCAAGGCACTGAATAAACTTTTATCACTAGTCATGTGGAATGAGGCTCCACTATCAAGAAATCAACCACTACCCATCATCGATGACACCATGCATGTGATGAGGGTAAAGTCCATTTTGAACTAAGAGGCTAATGCCTCACCACCTGATCCTACCAAGGATCCCTTCTTGGACTTCTTCGATGGGCAATTAGTCGCATAATATCCCATCTCATGAAAATTAAAGTAACTCACTTTAGACTTTTCAACCTTCTTCCCTCCATGAGAAGAATTTGATTCGGAATGGGACGTCTTCCCCTTCCCTTTCCTTGCCTTACCTGCTAAGGCCATATTATCTTCATCATCATCCTTTAAAGTATACCATCTCGTGTGCTCCTCCTGCATGAGATCCAACCACAATTGTTCCCAATCCAATAGTTTCTCCCTTCCATTCATAGATTCTTGGTAGCTATTCTAGCTCTTTGGAAGGAGAAAGAGAGTGAGGCTCACCATATCATCATCTGCAGTAGTTATTCCCACACTTCCAAGCTCATCTTTGTAGGTGGTGAGCTTGTTCAGATATGTGGAAATAGTATCACCCTTCTCCATCTTGATTCTTAGAAGCTTATCCTTGAGCGTCAATTTCCTCTGGTCGCTACTGTTCTGGTAGAGGTCCTTCAATGTCTTCCACATTTAAAATGGAGTATCCTTCCCATGGAGACTCGAGACAATATGGTCTCAAACTCCCTCAAGGATGATCTATCTCGCCCTCACCACACACTTCTTCCACTCGGCCAATTCTTGTGCATTAGTTGAAGCTGGATTTTGAATTTCTTGATCAATGAAATCCTTCAAACCATTAGCTTCTAATATAGCCTCCATTCTATCTTTCCATGCTATGTAATTTGAGCTACCTTCTAAGGCATACTCGAGTCTCAAGCCATAGAACGCCATTGGCTAATCTTGAAGTATGATATGAATTTGATTTGCACCTGCAACCCCGAACCTCAAACTTCAAATTCCCTTCTCAGTATACTGTTCACAGCTCCAATAGACTTGGCTCTGATACCATGTAGAATTTTCTACACATCCACCTCTTAGACCATGTAGAAATTTTCTCTACAAATCTCTCTCTGAGATCATGTAGAAAATCTGTTGTAGGTTAACTCGATAATGCAATATAAATTAAAGAAAAATACTATAACCTACTTCTACTATCAATTTGCGAAAAATATCAAGCTAAACAATATAAGAGAAGAAGATTCATCAATGGACAATACACATGAAAATACTTTGGGGAAAGCCTCAGCTAAAAACCCCACTATCTGTATTATCATACAAGGTGGAAATACATAATAATTATACAAAGCCTTAGCTCTCACAGCTAGCCAACTCTCAGTACAATCCTCTTGGATGCTCACAGGAAATCTAGGCTTCTCCTAAGCCTTATCCTCTGCCCTCCAAGCCTCCTATTTCCTTGCACAGTTTCTCCTTGGTGATCCTCCTGTTACCAAGTGTAACACTGATCCTCCAAAACTTCGCAATCCTCAAGGAACCTTACCTTGACCGCATGGGTTGGTTTCCTTTATAGGAAAACATATGCAACTGATAGTACACTATCCTTGACATTTAACTCAACTGGATCTTTCTCATAATAGACATGCATGAGTTTCTGATGAGAGAATCTTCAATTAATTGAGTAGCACTAGTTGCATGCATGCATGCATCAACTGACTGATAACTCACTATTAATTCCTCAAACAGTTTGGAACTAATTTAACTGGACTTAACTCAGTACACTGAGTTAACTAATTACAACTCAAATATAACTCAATCTTATCTCCTTAATTAAGGGATAATCTCCTTAATTTAAGGGAATACTGTTGCATGACTTTAGAAAGACTTCTAACTTGAATTTCTCCAACTAATTAACTCAAGATGAATTAATTAATTATTTTTCAAGCAGCTCGTGAGACTAAATTCAAATTTTAATTCAAGGACAAATTAAAATTCGAATATTATGGATTCTATTTTATCGTTTCTTGTTGCTATTTTCAACATCTTTATTTCCTATATAATTAAATCTTATCTAGGGTCCCACGTATGGAAGTTTTATCCCAATGTCATTCCTCGATGAGATTTTTTCCCACTTTTCTTGGAAAAATTCTCTTAACTCTAGCGTCTCATTCTCAAGTAGTTCCAAATTTTCATGAATTAATAAAATTGATCATAACCACTTTAATGTTCATTTCTCCCCTTAACTCATTCATGGTATTTCCCCTGTCAAACTAACATAACTCACTCTAAGTAAAGAAAACATTGTTACAGAAATAGAGGGATATTACAACACTTTATTTTAAATTCATCCCACATGTGTATAGAAGCAATCAACAGTGATTAAGACCATTTTTTTGCTTGTCCTATGAAATTAGGGGAAAAAATAAAACACATTACACCTTCATCAATATCAATAAAAGTATAGTTTATAAAGTTTTTAAGATACAAAAAAACATTTTCTTATGCAACATCAAATTTCATCTTTTACAAGAGTTTTACTACTTTCATTGGAGTGTTGGAAGATGCTTACTAGGAGATGCAATCCAAATGGGAATTTTTCAAGGAACCATTAGAAAGAAAAAAAAGAAATAAAACAAAGGGTCAGCTTGTCAGTGTCCTCCGTGCTAGCGCCAAAAATGTTGATGGCCTCAATTGGCCATGTCCAACATTAATGGAATCACTAGGTCAAGGGCCCATTTATACCTTTTTCTATTCTATGTGGTAATTTCGGCTAGTTACAGGCCCAGTTACCTCAACCTAAATCTAACCTAAATTAAATTCCTAAACTAATCTAAAACTATTTTACATGCATAAATTTTCCTTAAATCTAGCTTTTACATGTTGTTGTATGATATACTTTGTTGATATTAATAGGAAAGAAACATACTTTCCTAATCAAAGTTGCCTACTTTCATCTACTTGGAGGAAGTCAATTTGTTAAATCGGCTTAAATAAGGGATTAACTAGGCCATAGGGATGCTTCCTCTTGCCAAAGGAGTCTTTCAAATATGCATTCCTAAATGCAGATGCAATCTAATATTAATATGCAAATATCAAAAGGAAATCTAATATATCTTAATCGAGAGAAGGAAAATTCCTAGTCTCAATCAAGAGTAAGGCATAAACTCTGGATTTGAATCCAAGTGTATAATAAGCCTATCGATTAATGAAATAGTTCATAAAATATGAAACTGATAAGTCCATTCTTAGATTCAATATTAAAATGGATTCACTATTAAATGCATTGTTACAACTTTGAAATCATATGGTTGATATAAAAACGATTAAGAGAAGATAGAAAAACATGCATTCAGGTTATCAATGAAAACATGTAAATATACATAAACCCATAACTCAACTATGTTTCAATCGAAACCTACCATGAAAAAAAAATAGTTTAAATAAACATACAACTGCATGGTATCAAACAACAATTGGTGTATGATATACTTTGTTGATATTAACAGGAAAAAAAATATACTTGCCTACTTGTAGCAACTTGAAGGAAGGAAATTTGTTAAATTAGATGAAATAAGGGCTTAGCTAGGCCAAAAGGATTCTTGCTCTTGCGACAAGAGACTTTCAAATACACATTACTAAATGTAGATGCAATCTAATCTAAATATGAAAACAACAAAAAACAAAAAAATAAAAAATCTAATCTATATTAATTGAGAGAAGGAAAAGTCTTACTCTCAATCAAGAGTAAGGAATAAAGGTTGGATTTGATTCAAAGTATATAATAGGCCTACAAATTAATGGAATAGTTCAGAAAATCTGCATCTAATAACTCCATTATTAGATTCAATATTAAAATGGATTCGGTGTTAAATGCATTGTTACAACTTTGAAATAGTTTAATTGATGTAAAAATGTTTAAGAGAAGATTGATTCAATACATCAATGAAAACATTTAAATATACATAAACCCATTACTCAACTTTGTTCTAATAGAAACCTATGTTGAAAAAAAAATTGTTTTTCATTATTTTAAATAAACATACAAGTGCATGGTATTAACAATAGTGCAAAACCATGAACAATATATGCATAAGGAACAATGATTCAAAATAAAATTGAGAATAAATTAATCCCACAATTAACTAGTTACTAAACTAATACAAAAATTCACCAATAAGAATAATTAACAAATCCTAGCCATTGAATTCTCCTTTCATATTTGTCCCTTACAATACTGCAAATAATTCCTACTTTTGAACAATTACTCTTTCTAATTTAACAGAAAAGAACCCAACTTACAGTTATGCAAATGAATAATAACCGAACTTACAGTTATGCAAATGAATAATCTCTTTTGCAAAAATGGAATCATTATGTCCTTTTCAGAACTCCTATTTATCGTTATGTAATTCAAATCCCAAAAATGAGATTTGTTTCAAAACAGTTGAATGAATATTTTGATCTCTGATTTTGAGATCTGGAAATTTTGTCTTTTAACCCTCTATCTCCAATAGAGAATTTTGGAATTTCAATTTTTTATTTTTCCTAACTAATTCTTCAATTGTAACAAAATTATAATTAAATACCTACTAGAATTGCAAACAAATTCCAAATTAAAAACATTCAAAGTAAAACATTCTCAGAAAAATCCAAATCAAATAATTAATAAAAAATAAATATGATCATCCCATTGTTTTCTATTATTATATTAATAACAAATAGAGAAAGCAGAGACAATATTCCAAGGACGAAATGTTATGGGAGTTAAATTTTCCAAAAACTCACTTAGAAATTCAGATTGTTGCAAATCTGCAGCCCTATTTTATGTTGTACGTTTCGAGTGTTTAATGTACATATTTAGCGAAATAGTTTTTCTGGATTGTTCTCCTCTGAATAAGCTTTGGAACTATTCCTACTGGGCTTGAATTTGTGCACTAAATATCAAGATATGGCGCCAGAAAGATGGGGTGTTGCAATAATCCTCAAGGCTTATTTTTATTTTTTTTTATTACGTAAATGAATTATATGACATGAAATTTATAGATTACAAAACTTGCTTTCAACCTTCTTGACTTAAATTAAATCTGTTTTCAATCCAATATGGAGTGAGTGGGTTAGGGGAATCTCAGTCTCACTCTCTCAAAGTGTAAACTGAAATTCCCCTTAAGGTGAACTAAAATTCGCCTAGAGAAAACCCAAAAAGAAAACCCAAGGCAAGACACAAGTTTTTCTCATGATTTTACATCAATTAACCTATAACTCTCCGTCTTGGCCCCTGTTGGAACCTCAAACCTTAGCCTCTTTTGGATGTTATGTAATTCCTCGGTGGGTTAGGGCCCGAGATCCTAAGAAGAAAATTCAATGAGGTCTCGACTGCATGTAGGATGAAACAACGTTTGAATGGGATTTATTTACATATAAAACTACATTTTTATGGACTTCCCCGCATGTGTGATTAATGATTCGTGATTTTTTGTGATGGTTGATAGTATGTTTATATGTTATTATGTTTACAAGAACATATGGTTTTGTTTTGTTTTGTTTTGTTTTGTTTTGTTTTATTATATTAAATACCATATATAATGCTTTTGTTATATATATATGGGAGAGGGTTATGATTATATGTAATAATTTATAATATATTTACAAAATATTAAATAATAATAATGTATAATATAATTCTAATCTGTATTTATATTAAAAAATACATACATATATATATATATATATATAGATTAATTAAATATGTACAAATTCATTATTTGTTAATTTAAAGTTAGTTTTATATTAGTTTATATATATATATTTACATTTTTTTCAAGTAGACATGGATTATGGTAATGTCATGAAGAGAACAAGTCAGACCAGGATTAGACAACTCAAAACAAGGAATTCATCATGTCAAGTCGCCAATATGGTGGAAGAAATTCAAGACTTTAAACAATCTCAACTTTCAAACTATGAGTCAGAATCAAACAAATTTTAAATCATTAAAAAAATGTTAGAGAATTTGAGGCAATGGAACAATAAAAAATTGAAACCAGGAAAAGCTAAAAAATTTCAAGGAAAATTAAAATCACTCAAAGAAAAATAAGCCAAAGAAATATAAAATAAAAATTAGAAAATTGATATAAAGGGGCCTCATAGTTTTCAAGAAATTTAAGGGGAGGTGTTGAGGCCCCAACACACCAAAGGAAAATGTCACCCAATTTTGCTTTCCATATACAAATTCCAAATGGATCCATTTTATATTAGCATAGATCCATCTTAAATTTGGATCGACCAAGAGTTGAGAGGGATCAAATCTATTTTCACCCTAAATAGGTTTGCATGTCAAGATATTTAATCCCCTAAGCCACCATTTGGATCTTTATTCTTTACCATATCAAGGAATCAATTCTTACTCTCACTTTGTATCCAAAGAACTAGTATGTTTTTGGACATGAGGTGATTCTTCATCATGTTATGTTCCCCTTCCCTCCCACTCTACCATCCTCTCACCCTCCATCCTTGCCCCATCTCTAGCCCTTTGAATTGGCTCCCCCTCTGCCTTATTTCTGAAAATTGAATTTTGATGGGACATTGAAAGGTAATCTTGGTCCAACAAATTACAGTGGAAGTATTTAAGATTTGGCAAACATGCCCTTCTACATATCCTCTAGATCACTTGAAATAAATAGAAACAACATCATTGAACATATGGGTCTCCACATGGGATTAGATATTTCCCATTTTGAAGGTATCACCAAGCTCCTAGTAGAAGACGATTCTCAAATTATCACAAATATGCTTTGAAAAATTCAGAATGACACCAATATACATAAGGTTTCATCAACTTGGCAGATGGAATCTCTCCTTTGTCAGGTCTCCTCTCTGATTGCCCTCATTTAAACTCTTATTCCAACACATGTTTGGTGGTATGGTAATAAAATAACATACTTGATAGCTTATTATGGTTTCTTAGATTACTCTCGCCTTGTGTCATCCACTTGGAACCTTTTGTCAAACTCCCCTCTTAAGACTGTGTGTTGGAAGTTCATTTAGAAAGACTTTCCATTCTGAGATAGTGTGACGATTGAGAAAAAATGGGGAAGGTGGGGTAGGTTGTACTATCCCACTTGTCTAATAGAGATGGGGGACGTTACAACATACCCCCATGAATAATTAACAGTACTAAAATTTGAAAGATGGGTCATCATTATAGCTATTAATACCATAGAGCTAAAGGAATCAGAAATTAGTTGTCCACCATCATGTCTATGCATTATTTGAGTTCTCACTCAAGTGGATTTAATGTTGGAAATGATTGTTCGCATGGATCAAAGTCTACATCTACATTTAAAGTTTTTTGTAGTGGAAATTAGCACATAGATGCATTGAAGTATGAAGCCTATATGGAATGTGATGGGATCGACATGGAACCATCTATTAGTAGACCCTAATGAGGTTGGAAAAAAGATATTTGTTAATATCGAAGTGTGACAATCCAAAAGAGTTGGTTTCCTCTTGGTTCTATGAGAATGCTTTAAAACTGGTAATAATGGTTTTCCATGAGACATTGATATTATCCTATGTTATTTTTTCTCTTACAGGTTGGTCAACTAATCATTGGAAATGACGCTCAGGATCTTCACTTTTTATTTCATCCTCACTTATTCTAAGCAAATTCCTCTATGAAAGAACTCCTTATTTCTCGTCTTCTTTTGCTTCCCTTCTTGGTCCACCTCATGTTCTCCTATGCTTGGGCTCCCCTAGTCCTTCATAATGTGGCCTCTCCATCTTACTTCAACTTTTCTCCTTTCACTCCCTACTCCACCTTCTAAGTTGGCAAGATGCAAGCTCCCATTTTGTCATATTCTAGTCTAATTTTAGTCTAGTTTTAATTTTCATCCTCCCCCTTCTGTTGTCTTGATCCAAACTGCGTATCTTTGTAGAGGTAATTTTGGTTGTAGGGATTCTATGAAGGTGCCTTACTTACATGGAACTCCTACCAGTGCCCTAAATCCTTGAGTATGTTTTGGTCTTTATTCAAGCTTTATCAATACCCTAGGTTTTCTTCCATGGCTCATCAACAAGTGTGAGTTAGGAGAAGGTTTTTCTACTATCAAGAGAGGGCCCACAAGGGGAATATGTGTATGCATTACCATTTGTATGAAATTTTCTTTTACTTTCGTGACCTCATGCCAAGGCCCATTCACGGTATGCTCACCCATGCTAAGGGGGAAGCTTCCTCTCATAGACTAGCCTCTTAGATATGAAGGTTCTTATTGAATGGGAAGATTGGGTTATGGATATAAGGCACACGTGAGGTGATTTCAACCAATATATGGAAATAGTTGATATTAAATGGCAAATGATATTTTTGTTGGGGTGTGCTCTCTTATACCATCATGAGGATTGCAGAGATATTGTCCATTCCCTTGAGAATTTGCACCAAATTTTAAGGAACTTATATCGAAGGATGGAGCGAATAGAACAACACATTGGCACCCCACCCTTGGAAGAAGGAACCTCCAAAGATACTAAATAACCCATCTAGATCAGCATTCTAAACTTAGACCCTTCTACCTAGATTTAAGTATGTGTATGTTATATTGTTCTTTTTTAACTAATGATTTTCTACATTCCCACTTAGGCCATATTCTTAATTTTTTATGTGAAGTTTAGTATCTCCTAGTACTCACTTACCTCTCACATTACTAAGGACAACTAACTTTCGGATTTGGTCAAGTCTCCTAGTGAGAGACAAAACTTTTAATTTATCTTGTAATTCCATTTTTAAAAAAAATATAATTTACCCTACACTCTAAAAAAGAGTAACCAACTTGAGGCGCTTGATGGACTCTAGGCTTAGAGGATGAGGATGGAGAGAAGCTAGGGTTTTCACTCATGGGTTGTACCTCACAGACCTACAAACCCTGGAAGCAGGAATGGTGGGGACTCGGGCTCGAGGGTATCGCCTGACAGTCCTGCACCTCCACGAACAACAAAAGGGAAGAGGTAAATGACAAAGGAATAGACTGATAGAGGAATGAGTGGAATGACAGGGGGGAGAGATCCCCTCCTATGTAAGTGCCACCACAGGTGAGACGAGCATCCAGGGATAAGCTGGTGGAAACAGGAAACATGGAAAGGGTCTACCTATATTGGGAGCGAAATGGTAGGCTAGACTGGGAGGAAAATGCCAGCCCAGAGCATCCAAAAAACCTAGATTCGTAATACCTAATAACAAGTTGGAGGAGTACATAGGATATATGAAGGATCATGCCCTAATTTTTAAGTTCATAGGGGCATGGCCAACTGAGAAAGAACTGATAAAGTGGATTCAGTAATGATGGAAACCAAAGGGGCATATCGATCTCATGTTGGGAGCAAAAGGGTTCTTCTCGATTATTTTTTCTAACCTAAAAGACAAGGAGAGGATCTTTGAAGATGGACCCTATTTCTTCAACAATGCAGGCCTGTTTATGTGACACTGGGAGGAGTGCTATAACCCGGATCAGGAGAAGATGTTGGCGGCACCCATCTGGGTTCGACTCTTCAGCCTCCCAATGAAATTCTGGCACCCAGAAATTATAGAAGGAATAGGAAACTCGATTGGCACTTTCGTCAAAGTGGAAGACATGATGAGAAAACATAGGTATACTTCCTATGCAAGAATCTATGTTTACATGAATATCACGGAGTCGTTACCAGATTGCATAGAAGTTGAATACCACGATGAGGTATGGAAGCAAACCCTGGATTATGATCATATCCCCTTCAGATGTTGGAGATGCCATGAATACGGGCACCTATACCGAGCTTTCCCACTTGACAACCTAGACAACCAAATGCAAGGAAATAATACAAGAGAGGATACCGGAAAAGAGGATGGAGATGGTTTCCAGGAAATGCATAGAATAAGAAGAAATCAAAAACCAAGAGGGTCACAAAAGGCACACCAAAACGAGGTAGAGCAATGAAACCTCAATAGATTTTCTAGGGGGAGATAAGCGAGGAAGCCATTAAGGAGACGAGAGATACTTAGCAGAAAGAAAATGTGGGCAGGAAAGCAAAGAGACAAGAATCAAATGAAAAGGAAAGAGAGGAGAACAACATGAAAATGGTGGAGCAAAACCCAATGGAGATCTACCCCCAAAAAGAATATTTCAGCGTGGAGGAGAAAGTGATGAAACGACTGCTACAAGAATGGAGACACCTAGACGAACACTTCATCTGATAGGACCAAAAGTAACTCTATAAAGAAACCTTTCAGCAATATAAGATAAAGCAGGGATCAACTATAATATTCCAACCAGAACACCTAGACTCCCAAGGCAGACAAGGGCAAGATCCAGGAGGACTTGGAAAGGGGGGAAAGAAAAGGGGAAGAAGACCCATGAATGAGTCCATACAGATGTTAGGCAAACTAGTAGTAAACTCAGGGAGAGTGATGCCATTATCAGAGGTATTCCAAAAACCCCCAAAATTGTGTAAAATGATAATTACAATCTGGAATATAAGAGGCCTCAATAGCAGGGGAAAACATAGATACCTCAAAGAGAGATTGAAAAAGGATATACCTAGTATTATGATCCTGCAGGAAATGAAAATTAGTGAAAAAAAGCTGAAAGAGATTATGGAAAACCAAAAATCCCGGTACCAAGTCATAGGACAGGATGCAAACGACAACGCGAGAGGATTGGCCATCATTTGGAACCCAGGAGAAATATGGTTCGAAGACTGGGTTAGTATTCCACGAATCCTCTCGGGGCGATTCAGGGTCATTGGATCCAACGACTGGGTACTACTCACAGGAGTATACGGCCCCCATATACTAGGGGAAAGAAGGGAATTTCTACAAAACCTAGTAAAAATGAGAAGCTTATACCCAGAGGACTTATGGGTGGTGGGAGGGGATTTCAACATGATCACCTCTCTGGTGGAAAAAAGAGGGGGCATGAGGAGAACAGACATGCATATGGAACTCTTTGGGGACACTATAGCAGATCAAAGACTAGTAGACATCCAAAATATAAACGGGGTGAACACCTGGAACAATAAAAGAGGGGGGAACCACCAGGTTTCATCCAGATTAGATAGATTCCTGATATCGGAACAAGTAATGAGCAGAGATATATTCGTTGAAGCATCGATTCTTCCTGGGATGGGCTCAGACCACTAGCTGATTAGGCTGGAAGTGGACCTGAAAGCCAGCTTGAAAAGTCGCCCATTCAAGTTTGAAGCCTTTTGGCTCAGAGACCTTGGCCTCATTAAAAAAATCAAGATATGGTGGATGCAAAGCGAACAATAGGGGAGGAACTGCATGCAAATGTTCTAGCTAAAACTCAAATAAATAAAATAAATAAATGAAGCTATGGAACAAAGAAGAATTCAGACACATTATGAAGGATTAGCAACAATTAAATCAAAAGATGATAGAAGTGCAATAAAAATTAATATGGGAAGGGAGATTAGATGAGACAGTAGCAGAAGAGGGAAGGATCATCAGGCAGCTGGAGGAAAGGCACAAGCAAGAGGAGATTCTGTGGAAACGAAAGTCAAGAGTGAATTGGTTAAGAGAAGGGGAGAGGAACATCAGGTTCTTCCACAAAGCCATGATCCAACATCGACAAAACAACAAAATATTCTCACTTAAAGATGATAAGGGGAATCGTAATATGTAGCATGAAGAGATAGAGGGAATCCTCGTAAACCACTTCGTAGATCTCCTAATAGAACCTCAAGAAGATAGAATAGAAGCAATGCAAAGAATCTCCCAACACATTCCCCAGAAGGTCACTCAAGAGTAGAACCTAGCCTTGATGAGAGTAGCAACACTTGAGGAAGTGGAAGAAATCATTAAAGGAATGAAAAAGAATAAGGCCCTAGGCCCAGACGGGTTCACAGCTGAATTTTTCCAAGCCACTTGGTTGTTCATGGGAAAATACGTCTTGGAGATTGTGGAGGAATCAAGACAAAATCAAAAGGTATGCCCTGGTATTAACTCCACTTTTATTACTCTCATCCCTAAAACCTCAAAATCGGAAGACCCGAAGGGTTTCAGACCCATAGCCCTATGTAATGGCATATATAAAATTATAGCCACTCTGATTGCCAAAAGACTAAAGCTGCTTCTCCCTAACATTATATCCCCAGAACAAATATCCTTTGTTGAAGGGAGACAAATCCTAGAGGGACTGGTCACCTCCCAAGAGGTGGTACATTCCCTCAAGGTTAAGAAGGTCGCAGGCATGTTAGTGAAGTTGGATATTTTGAAGGCTAAGCTTGGAATATCTAAGGAGTATACTTAGGGCTTATGGTTTTAATCATAGATGGATAAATTGGATAAGCACTATGATATCCACCCCTATTTTTCCTATCCTTCTGAATGGGACCCCTATCAGTACATTCCACCCCACTCGGGGTTTGAGACAAGGGGACCCCTTGTCTCCTTTCCTATTTATTATAGCTGTTGAGGGTTTGGGCAGATACATCAAGGAGGAAGCCCAGGTGTCTAGAATCAAAGGCTTAAGTATTTAGGGGAATGACCTTGCAATAACACACTAACAATTCGTGGATGACATCATGCTCTTCTGCCAAGTCTCTCTCAGAGAAGCCCAAAGAATGAAAGAAATCTTGAATACCTTTATGCAAGCCTTTGGAACCCAAATCAACAATGAAAAATCCCGTGCCTTCTTCTTTAATACCCAAGGTAATGTAAAATCCTATCTGGCCAGTATTATGCAATTCAGCATAGATACCTCCCCACGAAGTACGTGGGAATGCCCCTTTTGGAAAACCCCCTAAAATTGGTAGTATGGCAATAAACTATGCAAATTATTTGGGGAAGGTTGGGGAGCTGGGCCTTCTGATCCCTAAATCTTGCAGGCAGAACAGTCCTCCTAAAAGCAGTTTTGTATTCAATCCCTATCTACCAACTGTCAGGTATGGCAGCCCCCAAGGGGGGCTGTACCAAAATAGTGGACATCTTCAAAAAATTATTATGGGGAGGGGAAAAACAGAAGAAAGAGTGGGCTCTTATGTCCTGGCAAGGATTGAAAAAGAAAAAGTTTGAAGGAGGGCTCGGCTTACGAGACCCCTATACCTTGAGTCAAGTAATGGGGGTAAAACGCTAGTGGAGATGGCTGGGGGGAGGAGGGGATCTATGGAAACAAATCTGGACAAGAAAGTATAATATGTCGAAGAGAATGGAGGAAATTCTCCAGTATAGAGATCCACCTAAGGGCTCAGCCATATGGAACTTAGCAGGACAAAACTGGTAGCTCATTGCCTGTCATGCTTTCTGGGAAATTTGAAATGGAAGAACAACTAGATTCTAGCAGGCTTCATTGCAGCAAAGAGAAAGACTGATAGATAGGAAAAATCTAGGAGATATTTATAGATACACCAATGATAAGAACATTCAATATGTATAACAATTCTGGAACGAAGGGCAAGGGACCGGAAACTGGAGAAACTAGAAAAATATAGAAGAATAGGGTTAGGATATAGCGACAGAACAAGGGACACAGTTCGAAAAGGAAATGAGAACAATAAAAATAACCATCAAAATGGCCCTGGACATCATGAGATGGGGGCACTCAACAAAAGGAACATTAACCATCAAAAAAGCTTACGAGCTAAAAGCAGAACAAGGACAAGACGGCCAAGCACTGCTATGGAAAAGAATCTGGAAGGGAGGATAGTGGCCTAAGGTAGAACACTTCCTCTCGCTAGTTTGTAAAGGGATACTCTTGACCTAGGACTAGTTACAGAAAAAAGGAATGCAAGGCCCGTCCTTCTACTAGATGTGTCGGCAAGACAAAGAGGACATAAAGCACATGATGAGCTCATGCCCGTTTGTGAACCAACAGTGGGGAAAAATACAATGAGTCTTCGGAAGGATGGATAGGAGCTATCAAAGAATAAAGGAAACAATCCTAATATGGTGCAACAACATCCTCTCAAGAGCTATCCTAAATCGTGCATGGGGACTAGCCCTCAGATTCAAACTTTGGACCATCTGGAAAGAACAGAAATACAGAATTTTCAAAAAAAAAAACTCAACACAAGATCAGGTATGGGAAGGTTTAGTTAATAATATCAAGGAAATGATTCTGGCAGAAAAATGGAGTCCAGAATACTGGCAAGTCCCTCCCCATGAAGCAAGAATACTTCGTCATCTTCACTTAACAAGGGAAATGATCACCCCAAATGCATGGAAAGTGAGAAGGATGAAAATCAATTCCCCGATGCATTTCAGTTTACCAGGAGAAGGATTCATCAAGCTAAATTTTGACAATGCCTCAAAAGGGAACCCATGAGCAATAGGACTAGGTGGCATATTCAGAGATAACAAAGAAAACATGTGGCTCATATGTGGAGACTCATGTGGAATTGCAAGTAACAATGAACCTAAATTTGCAGCAGTTGGACAAGGGCTCTGAATAGCTGTAAGATTGGGATACAAAAATGTAGAGGTGGAAGGTGACTCTAGCTTGGTCATAAAAACCATGAGGAAACTTAACAATGGACCATAATGGGACAAACTAAGTCAAAGTTGGAGGACAACTCGCCTTATCCAGGAGATAGGGGAGCTCATACATAAGTTCAATTACCTAATAATCAGACATGTAAGAAGGGAAGGGAACAAAGCAACATATTTCTTAGCCAATTAGGGCTGCAATCAACAACATTGACCAATGGAACAATTATGGCCAATTCAGCCCAGAGATGATAGACTCAAAGCTTTGGAATATATCTTGCGACAAGATTCCCAAAACGGCCAGGAAACTGAGAATTCAAACAACAATACCCCCGATCGGGGTGCGTGCTCGAGGAAGGTGAGTACGCCAGTCAGATATGGTAGTTATGTTACGTAAGGGAAGGGTACCAACCACAGCCCCCCACACGCTCATGGCGATGGGTGTGGTGTCCTCCTGCATGTTAACTGACAGAAGACAGTGGAGAAGTGGCAGTCAGGGCCAGGGTGGTGAAGGAGGTGGGTGGGTTAAGGCAGGACATGTGATGGGACAGAACAAGGTGGAAGGGGATGATGAAGGAAGTCGGGACAGAGAGAGGAGTATAGTCGATATTATGGGAGGAAGGAGGAACGAGGGTGCAAAACAGTGGAGCTACCAGCAACGACCTCTCCGAACTATTTCTGGGTATGTTCCCTTGCCTTACAAGCCCATTGCTATGTTTAGTGTGTTAATTCATGGCTAGGGGTGGGGGAGAAGATGGAGAGGGAAGTTGAGGTGAAGGCCGGGGAGACTAGAGTAATATGGGGGATGGTGATCGAGTTTGAGCCAGAGGTTGGAGCGGGGAGAGAAAAACAAGGCTGGGACCTTGAGAAACCACTTGTGAATAAACAAGATATCTGGTATACTAGGGGGTGGGGAGACTGTGGCTAAGCATGTGCGAGGGCCTCTGGAAAAGCAGAGAAGAGAGGCAGCTCGTCACGGCATAGATATGAGGCAACAACACTAGGTAGAGGGGCGAGGGAAGGCAATGCGAGTGGGAGTGATGGTAACCAGGCTTGATGGGCTAACGTGAGAGCCGTAAGCATAATTTGGATCTGGCACTAGGACATCACCCTTGGGGGCAGACGAGAGCAATGGCATAACCAAGGAGGTGGTGAGGCTACCACAACACAGGCAGACAAGGAAACAGAAGGCAGAAGAGTGGTGCATACACACGAGGCAGAGGAGAGGCATTGCATCTTGGGGCAGAGGGGCACCTGGGCAGAGGCAATTGTGATGGGAAACGTGAGGGGAGCGGAACCTGCATCAATTCAGAAAGGCATGAGACCACGCTCTGAGAACTAATGCATATTGTGTGTGAACAGGCTCAGAAAAGAGAAGAGATGGCCTGACCTACACTTGGAAGAGGACGCAACAGAAGGGGAAGGGAGCCGCCTCGAGCAGCAGACCTGAGCACCTCGGAACCTAGGTGTGGGAGGAAGCCTATAGAACACCTCATTAGCAAAGCGACAATAGCTTACAGGGAAGGAACAGATGCAGCCATTCGTAAGATTTTGGATGAATGGGAGTAGAAGATAAAATAGGAGGAGGATTTTGAAGAGGAAATGGAGAATTGTCGGGCTGTAATCCTGGATCCTGGGAATACCAGGGGCATACTCACCCAGTTTAAGTAGACACTATAATTGTATTGGCTCATGAAGAGCCTTATGGGTAAGGTAATGGATCAAATTTTAGTGGGGATGGCTATGACCCTCCAGGACATGCCTAATTACAAAAAATACTTGCAGACCATTCAATTTCAGTTGTGTAAGCAGGACATCCACCTAGATCGAATCCAAAGGCATGTCCCTTGCATTATCAAGCTTGTTGACATACTCAGAGACTCAACCAAAGACCCAGCTTCGGTGGAGTTTGCCTCATAAGAGCAACAGGATTAGTCAGGTTCCAGGATGTTTTTTTGGTTTCTTATAGGTAGCATTTACTTTTACTGATGCATGCTTATGACAGATAGACACATAGACTCTTATCATGATATTGATACATATATAGCTTGGGTAGATCAACTGAAACTATATTATTTTTGAATGGCTTATAACAAGGATAGGTGGTCAATAGACTTGGTTTCCCACTGGGCAAGTTGAGGCCACCTATCTCACATATGTGGTGTAAACTTCTGTTTTATAAATAGAAAAAGAAGGTCTTGCCAAGCTTAACAAAAAATGAAAAAAAGTGTAACCAACTCATAATTAAAAGAAAATATGTGCTATTATCATTATTATCATTTAATAGAAAAGAACAATATTTATATACTCAATTATTTATCTTTATTACTATAAACCAATTAAGCAACCAATTCATAAATCAAAAGTTTTTTTATTTTTTTAACTAAAAAAATATACATATAAATTTACTTTAAGTTTGATTTGTGTTTTTTCCTTTTACTTTAAAGTAGAGTTGTATTTTGTGATTTTTAAAGTAAGTATTTATTTTCAATATTATTTTTTAATTTAAAATGATCTATTACAATGTGATAAGTCTCCTCATACTAGGTTGTAGAGTGCACATTAGTTGCCAAAATAATATTAAATACCTCTAGTTGAGTTTTATGTGTAAATACATTTTAAACCATAATATAGTGGTAAAATTCCTTAATATGTAACTTAGTTTTCTAATTTTTTTTCCTACTCCATGTCATATATTAACTCCTTTGTATTACATCATAAAAAAAAATACATCTTAAAAATTTTGATGCTTCGCAATTCTTAATGAATCTGAATTTAAAATAGACCTATGTTGATCTTTTTTCTTATTACAAACTAATTAAGTAACAAATTCATAGTCAAAAAACAAATATTTATTATTATGTTCATATAATAAAGAAGTTATTATTTTTTCTTTCCTATTTTAACTAAAAAAAAATTAATATGAATTTACTCGCAAACTTGTTTATACTATGTAATTTTTATTTTACTCTCAATCTTGTTTATACTAAGTAATTTTTATTTTAAATTTAATTTGTATTTTTTGAATTTTTAATAAAAATAAAATTTTCACTCTTATTTTTATTAATATCAAATTACCTAAAAAAACAAATTTCAAAATTATCTTAAAAAACATCGCATTATGTTTTATACGATAACCTTCAAATATAAATTGAAAACAAGTTTCATTATTAATAATAAACCAAAATCCTTAAAAATGGTAAAATAAGATATTATAAAATAATATTTTATAATTGAGAAAGAGATAACATGAATAAGTAGAAATCTCTCTGACATTTAAAAAAAGATAATTCCAAGTGGTTTACCTTATCAAGGAACTTCCGAACAACAACTAGTAACATTACGAAAAAAAACTTCACATCTTGCACTAAACCACTTAAACTAACTTGCACTAAACCACTTAAACTAACTCTTGAGGTTTTGTTTTATCTTATCTTAAAATAATGTATTAATAAAAAACAATTTCCAAAATATATTAATTAATTAATGAAGATACCTTTTCTATGTAGCCACAACAACACATTTTTTAATGGGTGGTTATATAAGTGGACCTTGATGGTAAAAAAATATGGGTCCTATCTTTATGCAAGAGATGTAATGTCTTATTTTGTGTAAATATTTTGACTTGGGGTTCTCTTTAGTGACTTTTTGGACTTTAAGGCACCGAAATCGTCATTTGTGTTATTTAAATTCATTTTTTGACTGTATATATGGATTCAACACCTGAAAAACCTCTAGGGAACTTCCATTGTGCAGGGATTACCCATCAAGCTTGTGACTTCAATAAATTCATGTAGGATTTTAGAGAAATTATACCCGAAAAAACCCACCCGAAAAACTTCCAAAAAGTCTCACTAAAGACAACTCATTTTGACTCCATCAAAATACATTAAAAAAAGAAAATACATTTAGAAAAAATATATAGTAATAATAATTTGATGTATTGTAAACATTTGAAGTGCATGAAAATAAAATAAAAATAACCCTATATTAAAATATTTAAAAAAATGAAAATACTTATAAAAAAATGTAATGTAATAATAAAATTTTAAGTGCATGGAAATAAAATAAAAATTCTACTTTATTATTTTTGAATAATTTCTTGTTGGGTAGGTAAAGTAAACTTGACTTGGTCAAGTTATCCGTGGTTTCTGAGCTCAAGGATTATGAAAACTCATGGTATTATCCAAGATATTCATGTGGAATATAGTCTATTTAAAGGGGGGAATTAAATCAACCTAGATCCATTTTAACTTTGCAAAAGGCTAAATCTTAAGACAGTGAGAGGAAGTGTCTCATAGGTTTTTATAAGAGTGGTTGAGTAGTTTTCTGTCAAAAATAAATATTGTATGAAGGGAAACAAAAATTTGGCAAAAGGTCACTAAAGAGTTGGTGTATATGATTTTACCAAGGTTGCCCATCCGAGTTCTCGGGAGAATAAGGATTGTTTGTAAAAAACTGGAATTAGTGTATATGATTTTACCATGATTTTACCAAGGTTTCCCATCAGAGTTCCCGATAGAATGAGGGTTGTCCATAAAAAAGTGGAATTATTTGTTGTCTTCCCATGATGCCCTCCAAGTAAATGTTCCAAATTGCTCATAGATTTCCTTTGCCTCATGAGTTGAGGGTACCTATAAGAGCATCATTTAATTGGTACAAAAGAGGGTAGTTTGACCTTTTCTATAGGCATTTCGTCACTAGACTTGTAGCTACTTGAAGGAAGGAAATTTTTTAAATTTGATGAAATAAGGGTTTAGTTAGGTTATATGGATTTTTTCTCTTGCGAAATGAGACTTTCAAATACTCATTCTTAAATGTAGATGTAATCTAATATAAATATGCAAATATCAAAAGGAAATCTAATTTATATTAATCGAGAGAAAAAAATGTCTTAATCTCAATCAAGAGTAAGGCATAAAGGCTGGATTTGAGCAAAAGTGTATAGTAAACCTACAAATTAATGAAATAGTTCATAAAATCTACATCTGATAAGTCTATTTTTAGATTCAATATTAAAAAGGATTCACTATTAAATACATTGTTACAAATTTGAAATAGTTTAGTTGATGTAAAGTGATTAAGAGCAGATAGAAAACCATGTATTCAAGTCATCAATGAAAACATGTAAATATATATAAACCCATGTAAACCCTTTACTCAACTCTGTTCCAATTGAAGCTTACCATGAAAACAAATAGTTTTTCATTATTTTAAATAAACATATAGCTGCATGGTATTAACAATAGTGCAGAACCATGAACAATATATTCACAAGGAACAATGATTGAAAATAAAATTGAGAATAAATTAATTAAGCAATTAATTGGTTACTAAACTAATACAAAAGTGCACCAATAGGAATCATTAACAACTCCTAGCAATTGAATTCTCCTTTTAAATTTGTCCCTTACAATAGTGCAAAGAATTCCTTTTGTTCTTAATTCCTCTTTCTAATTTTATAGAAAATATAACCCCTTACAGTAGTGCAAATTCGAATTCTCCTTTGGATAAATGGAACCATTATGTCTTTTTCAGAAATCCTATTTATCATTATTTAATTCAAATCTAAAAAATAAGAATTGTTTCAAAACAGTTGAAGGGAGATTTTGATCTTTATTTTTTAGATTCAGAAAATTCGTCTTTTTACCATATACCTCTAATAGAAAATTTTAGAATTTCAAGTTGTTGCTTTCCTCAACAAATTTATAATTGAATGCTTATTAAAATTGCAAAAACAATTCTAAATCTAAAAACATTGAAAACCAAACATTCTCAGAAAAATCCAAATCGATTAATGAATAAATAAATAAGTATGATCATCTCATTATTTCCTGCTATGATATTACTAACAAATAAAGAATATAAAGACAAGATTCCAACAACGAAATGTCGGAGGAGTTTTTCTGAAAAACTCATTTAGAAATTCAGGTTGTTGTAAATTTACAACCCTATTTCTTATCGAATTTTTGGAGTGTTTAATGTATATATTTGGTCAAATAGTTGTTTTCAAATTGTTCTCCTCTGAATAAGATTTTGAACGATTTCTATTGGGCTTGATTTTGTGCCCTAAATATCAAGATATGGCTCCGTCCACATCCACAATGTGAACTTAGAGGAACTCAAGATGGGGTGTTGCAATAGTCCCACATCCACAACGTGAACTGAGGAACTCAAGGCTTCTTTTGTTTTTTATATTGAAATATATGACACATAGTTTATAGATTACAAAACTTACTTAAATTAAATCTCTTTGCAATCTAATGTAGAGTGAGTAGGTGAGGGAGTTGGTCACCTGTGGACCAAGAAAACCTTTTCAATCTCAATCTATAGGGACAAAACAAAACTTGTAATTTAATAACTATTCAAGGCCTTCACATAAAAAAAAATTGAGGTTAGTCTACCTAATGATAGTTTCACCTCGGTCTTACTCAGTATAAACTGAAATTCCCCTTGGAAAAAACCCAAGCCAAGACTAAATCTTTTCTCATCATTTTATATCAATTCCCCTGCAACTTACCATGTTGGCCTCAGTTGGAACCTAAAACCATGTTGGCCTCAGTTGGAACTTACCAACTTACCATCTTGGCTTTTTTGAATGCTATGTAATTCCTTGGTGGGTTAGGTCTCGAGATCCTCAGAAATAAAATCAATGGGTTCTCGACTGCTGCTTTACTTATATATAAAAAATATGTTTGTACGTGTAGAATGAAAATATGTTAGATGGGCTTTACTTATATATAAAAAAATATGTTTTTATGGGCGTAATTAATGGTTCATGATTTTTTTGTGATGGTTCAGAGTATGCTTGCTCTGACTCTTGGCCTTGCTACGTCTCTTCGTTTGTCTTTGCAAAACAACTCCTCATGAACTAGTGGTGAACTTAGTGCGAACCTACTTAGATATTTCACGTCTGCGACCTCAACTCACAGCTTCCTTGCCTAACAACAGTCTGGTGTCCGTTCAATCCTTTGGCAAACCCCTAATGAACTTCCTGTGAACTTCGAATGAAGATTGCAAGACAACTACTTCTTCTACAACAGACAATGATAAATGCGCAAGGTACTTAGATGCGGAAACGTATACTCATATTATTAAACAGAATGGATTCAGATTATAGATCGGAAGCTACAGAGGGAATTCTTTATCAGAGATTGACTATCGTTGCATTTATCGGGCCTTATGCCGATCACAGAGGATCAAGCAATACCGAAGGCTACCTGGCAACAGATAGGCTTTGCCTCATAATATACAGACGCGACTCATACACAGAATTGACTGATTGCTAATAGATCTAGCCACTTTAGGTTCTTACCAGTGCCGATCACACTGATACGCAAGCTTCTCAGATCTCTAAGACACTTTAAGACTCTAAGACTCTCCAAATGCAAATGCCTCTTGAATGAGCCTTACCCTCATTTTTTAGCAAATGAGAGGGGACAAACACACCTGTAGGGCATCAGACAGGTGGAAGGAATCATTTCTTTCGGGTAACACCGAGGTGACATCCGCACAAAGATTCCAGTTCGGAAAAGTAAATCTTACGGGAAAATATGTTGTCTCCACTATTTACGTAGTGGATTGACTATTTACAAAGTGGATGCTTTGGTACAACAAAGCCCATGAGAAATCTGGCCATAATTAATTTCTTGTGACTGGACAACATTATTACAATAATGGATGCTTTTACGGATAAGCCCATGAGAACCATCAGAATACAGTCAGTTCGGGGAATCTATTTCTTTTGTACAACAATTCGTCCCAGGCTTTGGTAAAGATCCTGCGGACTATCATTGGTTTTCCCAAAACAATTTGATGTTTTATTTTGGTTAAGACCAACCATTCATAATGACCACTCATATATTCTTTGAGAGAATGATTATAAAAGGCTGACCATTCTCTAGTTGCCATTGGTTTAACAGTTTTATAAATGGTATGAAAACATTCTCCAATATTATGCTCGAGACACAAGTCACAATGATTTCTGCAGTATGATTCATGGTAGACCGGGTCCATGGCCGTCCTGTTAACACCATAATCACGCCACCATTCTTGGAACCAGTCACTTTGCTGGTTTCTTTGAAAAGTACCCATTGTACTAAATTTTAATTTAGTATAGTGGGTCTCTTCTTTATCATCAACATTAAGAAAATCCCACCACAGCTGTTTATAACCTGCAAAATCATAAACTATGTCAGGAAAAATAATTTTGGGATCTCCTTTTGGCCATGTAGCAGCATTATGAGTAGGCCAAGACCATGTGAGATTCCTGGTACGATGGATGCAAAAATATTTCTCATATATTCCACTGCGGGCTCCTCCATGGTACCATATGCTGGATATATCATGAAAATCTTGTTGCAGAGCTACTTTTGCAATTCTGGCATCTCTTTTTGTTTTTTCATAAATCATATCATGTATCCATTTGCTTCCCTTTGGATACACTTTTCTTTCAGGTACAAAATGTTGGATGTCAGTATGTGGGCTCCTCCATGGTACCATATGCCGGATATATCATGAAAATCTTGTTGCAGAGCTACTTCTGCAATTCTGGCATCTCTTTTTGCTTTTTCATAAATCATATCATGTATCCATTTGCTTCCCTTTGGATACACTTTTCTTTCAGGTACAAGATGTTGGATGTCAGTATGTGCTTGTAGATTAGCATCTAGTACTTTTGTATTCCTCAGTTGCCATGTAGGCTTCCAGTTTTTCTTGTACTCTTCCCAATCCTGATTGTCTGGGATAGTGCATAGGACCTCTTGCTTTTGGTTCTGGTCCCATTCTGTTACAATGATCATAATATGATCTTTAGGCTGGATGTACTCTCTTCTAAGGAAGTCGGGGAGAAAATTCTCAGTTCCTTTTATGTGTTCAACCTGAAAGTCGAAGTTAGCAAAGAGCACTTGCCATCTGGGAAATTTAGCCTCACCTGGCTTTTTTATGTCTTTAGTTAACACCTTTTGTAGGGCTGAAGCATCAGTTTTGAGTAAGAACTGTTTGTTTATAAGGTAGGCATCAAACTTGCTGACGCAGTTCCATGTAGCTTTGACTTATTTCACGATGGTGGAATAATTCTGCTTAGCTGGATTCCATACCCCAGATGCATACTGAACAATTTGTTCAGTGTCTCCAATTCTCTGTTTGAGGATTCCTCCCCATCCAATATTACTTGCATCTATCTCGACAATTTTGAATGCATTGTCATCTGCAACATACAGTATAGGAAGAGACTTTACCTTGGTTTTAATGTTCTGAACAACCTTGGTATGAACTTCTGTCCATTCTGGTGGGTTCTTCTTAAGTCTCTTATTTAACACACTCTTTTCAGTAGCACAATCTTGATAAAAATTACTAACATAGTTCAGACATCCTAAGAATCGTTGTAACTGATTCTTATCTGTGATAACATCAGGGAATTTGTCAACAAATTCTAATGCATGCTTCTACAGGGAAATTTGTCCATTGGAGATGGTGTGGCCAAGAAACTTCATAGTAGTCTGGAAGACTTCTATCTTCTTCTTACTGAGAACAAGACCATTATGCTTAACTAACTGTTTGAAGGTATGCACATGTTTAAAATGATATTGGATGTTCTTAGAAAAGGTTAGAACATCATCAATATATACTATAAGCCAATCAAAGTATGGTTTAAATATCTTGTTCATTACCTTATAGAATTTGGATGGAGCATTCTTCAATCCAAAAGGCATGGCATTCCACTCATAGTGGCCTATTGGAATATTGAAAGCGGTTTTGAACTTATCTTTTTCTGCTTTGGCAACTTGCCAGAATCCTGCTTTCAAGTCAAACTTAGAAAAAAATCTTAGCACTGGCTATCCTACTTATCAAATCACCTTTATGGGGTATAGTATAGGTGTTGTCTGCAAGAACAGAATTCAGAGGTTTAAAATTTATTACCAGTCTTGGAATGCCTTTGATTTGTTCGGCTCTTTTGTTGACGTAGAACCCATAACAGTTCTAGGGGCCGTCGGATTCTCTGATGAGCTCCCTATCTAGAAGCTGCTTAATCTCCTTTTCACAAAGATCTCTATAATCCTTGCTCACGGGGATGGCTCTATTTTTGCAAGGTCTTCCTGTGTATCCTTCTTTGTGCCATAATGCATTGGGTTCTTCTGAGTAGCATTCATCTTCAATCTGCTTCTTTAAATCCTCAATTCTTATTTTGATCTAAGGATCTCTAAGTTGTTCTTCAATCCTAAGTGTAGATTTCAGATCTTTTAGATCTGATAATATGGCTTCTACTTTGTCCAAGTTTTGGACAGTATAGACCATTGTTGAGACACGAGGATTAGAAATATATGGAAATTCTATCCTCTTTGATGTTCCTTTTGAAGTAGGAACAGATATGAAATATCTAGCTTTATTATTTTTCATTCTTGTAGAACCATGCGGCTTAACAGCTGCTAAGAAAATGTTCCCTAGGATGCAATCAACAGGGATATCTGCAACTGCAAACTTCAAATTGATGCAGTGACTGCCAAAGCATATGGATGCCTTAGGCACCTCATATTTGAGTTTTTTGTTTCCCAACCCTATTACATCTCTTTTTGCAGAGACCCAATATTTAGCTGGAGTGATTTTCTTATTAAGGATGTTTACATTAGCTCCTGAGTCAAGGAGTGTTGTAAGCTCAAACATTTCACCCTTAATACATACGTTTAATCTAACATGGTGTTGCTGATAGGAGATAGCCAGGAGCCTCATTTATTTGAACCCATAGACAAGGTCTGTCCTTCCTTCAACAACTTCAATATTTGGATTGCTGGTGTATTTAGTAGTGTCCCAAGGATGGGCACTGTCTTCATCTTCTTTTTATGCCACCTGCTTTCCTTTCTTTATCTCTACAATCTGAGACTTTAGAGTAGAAATCTCAGATTTAATATTGTGAATCTTTCGATTCACATCCCCCAAGGTGAGAGAACGTACCTTGTCTGGTTTATTCTGATGCCTTTGAAAATATCTGGTGTTTCTGTCAAAAGAAGCATCAACAAACAATGGCTTCTTACTTGAGCTTCTGGAAGTACTGAATTTGAGCTGGTCCATGCAAGCTTCAATTAGCCTGTTTTTCATTTCACCATCTTCCATTGCTCTGATTTGAGATAAGATTTTATCTCATCTTCTTCCGTTGCAGCCATTAGGATCTTTTCTTTCTGTGGTCTGAAGCTAAATTCTTTAGTACTAGATTCACTGTATGATTCTGAATCAGAATCATAATTTATATGGCAAGAAAATTCTTTTGATCTGGGACAAGAACATGATGAAGCTTCTGAATCTGAACTTTCTTGCATATGTGCTTGTAATTCTTCAAGTGATGAAGAACTAAAAGAATCATAAGATGATTCTTCAAACTGGTGCTGCTGAGCTAATTCTCTTATTACCACATTCAGGCAGTGTTCTGTCTTGTGAGTATGGGAACCACATTTCATGCATTGCATGGATCCCTTTCCTTCTTGCTTGACTTGTTTTCCCCTTTGAATAGAGGCTTGAGATTTCTTGCCTCGGTTTCTCTTAGACTCTTCTCCTTCTAGACATCGTGAAGATGTGTGTCCAGTTTTACCACACAGCCAGCAAGTTAGGCTATTCCATTTCTCCTGTTTAGATGTATGGAGATGGATGTCAGAAGGTCTATAATAATGAGTTTTGGGGATATACCTGTAATAGCCTTTTTTGGCTTTGGAGGAGCGGCCTTTGGATTGCTGAGGATTCTTCCTCCGATCTTTGTAGCTTCTAAATTTCTGTTTGTATTCCTTTTTGGCCCTTTTCTTTGCTTTCCTCCTTTTGACCAATGGGTCATCAACTGTAAGTCCATACTTGTTGCAGATGGACTTTTTATCAGGAAGCTTTGAAAGCTTCTCTAGAGATTTATTCACTTTTGAACTGGTACATAGACTCACCAGAGTCTTTGTAATGTGGGCATATATCTCGCCCCAAGTATAGGACTCAAATGGCAACTGGAAGACTTCTTGCAATCTGATATAATCTACAAATCTGGATGGGAGTGCAGCAAGATAAACCTGTTTCCACAACAGATTTTTTGAATCTTTTACTTCATATATTCTCTGCATCCAATCTCTGTGGAAGTCTTCGTACTGTGACATCTTGTGGCACTTTAGATTCATAAGAATGACTTCATTCTTATCTGCAATCTCAGTCTCACTGCCACACCAGTGTTCAAGAATCATAGATGTCAAAGCACCTATCATGTTGCTTATGGTTGAGCCATCTGGATTATGAATTACATCTCTAGCCTCATCTTTGAGTACTTCTTCTTCCATTTTTGCAAGCAACTTTGGAGATGATTCTGTTTCCCACCACCTGAGCAATGTTCCTGTAAAACATTGGATAATAGTTCTGCAGGCATCAATTTCACTTTTTCCCCTTAAACACATAAGCTTGTATTCTGTGAACATCATATCAATTAGCTGTCTAATCTGGCCAACGCTCAGATTATCGATGTTCCATTCTCTATGAGATTCTGGGAAGAAAGTGTGAGCTTCTGGGAGCTTTCCTTTGCCTTCTAAATCAGGTGCAGGGTATTTGTTGAACCTACTCTCAAGTGGTTCATAGATAGGCAAGATCTGTAAGTTAGGATCTTTCTTTTCTTCTTCTTCTTCCTTGAATAAGGATGCAATAGTGATCTTTTCTGTAGCCTCAGATTCAAAAGATGTGGCTACTTCTTTTGGAAACAATGTCGGGAACCTGTGAATTGGCTTTACAGGATCCTAAATCTTTATGTTTCTTTTATACAAGAAAGAAGTAGGAATTGGGTTTTCTGTTTTGGATATGCTCATGCTTTCAACTTTTTTAGTTAAGCCAGAAATAAGATGTTTAGTAGTATCAAGATGATCTACTAACTTTTCTTCTACTCCTTCTATTTTGACTAAAGATTCTTTGGCATATGAACGAACAATAGATGAATTAAATTGTACATCATTGAGTCATTTGTTTACCTCATTTATTGACACTTGAACAATATCAAATTGTTCTTTGCTTTCTGCTGCTTTGGCTGAAATGATTTCCAAGCCTCTGATGGTTGTATTGGTCCAGTTTATTTGTTCACTGGCTTTCTGGATTCTCCCATCTATGCCTAAAGCATTGTCATCTTTCTACACCAAAGGAATGGCCTTTGCTGCATTCTGATTTTCTCCAATGATAATTCCTCTATATGGAGGAAATGTAGATGGGGTCTCTATTCTGGTACCATCTAGTGCAGTCCAAGCTTGTCTATTAACTGAAGAGGAAGATGATGAACCAGTGAACACATTCATAGAGGAAACATTTTTCTTCTACTCATAGAAGGAAATCCATGAATTATTAACTTCCATATAATGTTTCCAATCTTCAACTAATTTTCTTTTCTCATCAATAGTATGGCTCATGCCAAACTCTTCTGCTTCTGGATTTGTGAATAAGTCCCAATTAAGCATAGCTTTCATCCATTTGGAACTTACTTCTAATTTTAGACAACCAGACATGAGAGTAAAGAATTTGTGCATCTCCATGACTGCAGGTTTTTTACAGTCATCAGGGACAGGACCAAATCTACAAGCTGGAATCAGACCTTTGGCTTGCTCAAGATATCCTAGGCCATATTTGGGTTTGGCTGGCCTCATGACACTGAACATCTCTGTCAATCTAGGATCCTCTCCTTCAAGAGTAATAATCTCATGCATCATTAAAACATGGTCAAACTCTGGCTCATGTGGGAATGGAATGTCTGAACACTTTGGGTTCGGGCATGGATTTACAGAAGTGGAAGGAGGAGCTTGTCCCGTTCTGGGATGGTGATTTTCATGAATGACAGATTCGGCTAGTATACATAAATTTATAGCAGTTATACACTCTGGACAAGTAACTTCTAAAGAACTGAAATTTACAATCTGGGCAAACTCAAAAAGAGAGATATGTTTACAGGAAGTAGAACTAGAGGAGGCGATATCAACAATGGTAGGATCTCTGTAATACTTTGAACTTTTACAGGCTTTCTCAATACCTCTGTAATCAACAATGGATCTTCTAGAAAAAGACAAAATTGCAGAATACTAGCTCTCTTTTATATCAACAGACGTTATTCTTTTTAGAACAGGAGGCTTGGGATTATTTACTACCCAGTGTTCTGGAAAAGTGAGGTCTTCCCATTTGATAGTTTAATGTTCTATTTTCTAATTCCTGGAATCAGTAGGAACAACAACACTATATTTGGAGTCACGACTGGGAGTATGTTTTATTGCTGGCCATAAGGTATTAGTATGCCGAAAGCATCCCCGGGACTGTATGGCTATATTATGTCTATTTCGATGCATATCAAACCCTGAGGTTTGGATCTGCAGCTGTAAGATCTGATCAATGGTCTCATCGAAGACATAAACAGAGAAATTTGGGTAACAGTCAAAGAAAACGGGGCCATGAGACAAAGGGGCAACTATACTGCCAATCAAGGAATCAGTATACTTATTGTGGGTGAGGTCACGGACAGTGGCTAACACAAAAGTATTTAACCCTTGATGAGTTAAAGGGTTGATTCCAATCCTGATGCATCCCAAATGCAGATATTTTGTTTTCAGTCTTTTAGCCTCGGCCTGTAGAGCTTTAGGATCCAGTAAAGGAATGGACTGGATATTGTCAGAGTTTTCCTAGATCTAACTTATGGACTCTTTAATACTTATTCTAGTAGCAGCTTTTAAATGAAACACAGATAAATCATTATAGACATCTGAGGGAGAGATAGCAGGTAACTGCCAACGAGCAGAGGGTTGTGGCTCTTCATATTCAAGTTCTGCTTGGTTTAAGATATGACTGGAACTTGATGCAAACATGTCTCTAAGAGGATTTTCTTCTAAGGATGATTCTCTCTCTTCTAATTCACGGAAGGATACAGACTTCTTGAATGAATCCATTACTAATATGAGCAATGACTAGAATACCGACCTCTTGAACCAGACGTTACTATAAGTCGTGATGTTGACTGTTACATATGGTTATTGTTTTGTTTTATTATTTTTTCTTATGTTAAATATTATATATAATGGGTATGTTATATATGGTGTATATGATGGAGGGTTATGATTATATGTAATAATTTATAGTATATTTACAAAAGCTTATTTATAATTATAATGTATAATATAATTACAATATGTATTTATGTATATATATATATATATATATATATATATATATATATATATATATATATTATATAAGTTAATAAAATAATGTAATTTATTATTAACAAAGGTAAATTATATAAATAAGCTAATTAAATAATATAATTTATTATTAACAAAGGTTTATTAATATTTATATGTACAAATTAATTATTTGTTAATTTAAAGTTAATTTTATATTAATATATATAGATATATTTATAATTTTTTAAGTTGACATGGATTATGGGAATGTCATGAAGATACCAAGTTAGACTAAGACTAACAACTCAAAAGAAGGAATTCATTGTGTCAACTGGCTAATATAGTGGAAGCAATTCAAGACTTCAAACAATCATAACTATCAAACTATGACTCAGAATAGAACAAAATTTCAATCATTAAAAAGATCTTAGAGAAGTGGGGGCAAAATTTAAATCATTAAAAAGATCTTAGAGAAGTGGAGGCAATGAAGCAATAAAAAGTTTGAAAGAAGGAAAAGATAAAATTTGTTAAGGAAAACTCAAATCACTCCAAGCAAATTAAGCTAAAGCAATCTAAAAGAAATATTAGCAAAATTTAGATAAGGGGGGGCTTGTAATTTTCGAGAAAGTTAAGGGGAGGTGTTGAGGCATCAACACACCAAAGGAAAACGTTACCCAATTTTTCTTTCCATATACAAATTACAAAATTCGAAATGGATACATTATATTCCATCCTAGATTCATCTTAACTTTGGATCTACCAAGAGCTGAGAGGGATAAAATCTCTTTTCACCCTAAAATAGGTTTTCATGTCAAGAGATTTGATCCCCTAAGCCTCCATTTGGATCTCTATTATTTACCATATCAAGGAATCAATTCTTACTCTCACTTGGCCTTCAAAGAACTACTGTGTTTCTAGAAATGAGGTGATTCTTCTTCATGTTTGGTTCCCATTTCCTCCCGCTCTACCATCCTCTCATCCTCCATCCTCGGCCCCATGTCTAGCCCCTTTGACTTGGCTCCCCTTCTCCCTTCTTTCCAAAAATTGAATATTGATGGGAAATCAAAAGATACTCTTGGTCCAATGAGTTATGATGGAAGCATTTGAGATTTGGCAGACATGCCCTTCTACATATCCTCTATATCACTTGCAATAAATAACAAAAACATCATTAAACATATGGGTCTCAACATGGGATTATAGATTTCCCATTCTAAAGGCATCACTAAAATCCTAGTAGAAGCAGATTCTCAAATTATCATAAATATGCTTTGAAAAATTTAGAATGGCACCCATATACATATTATTTCATCAATTTGGCAGTTGGAACCTCTCCTTGGTCAAGGCTCCTCTCCGATTACCCTCATTTCAACTCTTATTCCAATGCATGTTTAGTGGTATGGTAATAAAATAAAAAACTTGTTAGCCTATTATGGGTTCTTAGATTCCTTTTCCTTTGTGTCATCCACTTGGAACCTTTTGTTAAACTCCCCTCTTAAGAACATGTGTTAGAAGTTCATTCAGAAAGACTTTCAGTCTCAGATAGGGTAATGATTGAGAAAAAAAGAGGGAGGGTTGGGGTAGGTTGCCATTGTCCCACCTGGCTAATAGAGACGGGGGACATCACAACACACCCCCTTGAATAATTAATGGGACTAAACTATGATAGATGGGTCATCGTTATATCTAGTAACACCATAGAGGTAAAGGAATTAGAAATTATTTGTTCACAATCATGTTAGGTCCCTATAATACTAGTGATTCCCCCATTACTATTGTCATTGTAGCCCTTATTGTTATTGTTGTGCCCCTCTTGTCCCCATATTTTTATTATTGTGCCCCATAGAAGCCCACTATTGTTATTGTTGTGCCCTTATATTATTATGTCAGCGTTGATTATATTGTGACCCCTTACAGTCTTATATATAGAAAGGAGGTTTTGTCATTTGTATCATCCAAGAATTGTTCATTTGTGTAATGTAAAGGAGGTTGCCCCCTAGAAGAGGCTGAATTATAAGGCATTTATATTTCTTTTCTATCTTTTTGTGAGCTGGTTTCATAACATTTGGTATCACAGCTTTGGATTTTAGGGTTTCGCTGCACCAAAAAGATCATTGTGTAATTTTCACTATAACTTTTTTTTGCGATGTTTCAGACGCTTAAAAAAATACCCATTTGAGCCTCCATCATTTTGAACCTCCGGTCCAAATTTCATATCTTGACTCGCTATAGTTTTAGAGATATGATCTAAGGAAGTGAGGGTTTTTGTAAACTCTCGAATTACATTCCAAACAGGTGATCTTGGGAAAATTGTCATAAATTTTTGTCTGAGTATCAGATTGAAATTTCATAAGGAGTTACAAAAAGAAGACGGACTGCAGTTTTCTGTGTATGTTCTTCAGATCTGAAGTTCACAATAGTGACACGTGGCACATCGTACAAGTTTGCTCTACTGAAAAATTATATAATGAGGTCATCTTGGGATATTGGGCATAACACTTTCTTGAAGAATCCAATTTTGATCAAACTAGTGGCATTGGCAAGAGGACTCAGAGGGCTACCACAGGAAGAAATTTCAGACCTTGGACATCCATAATTACAGAGATACAACAGATCCAATATCGAGCTTCTAAAAAGCAAGAAAATGTGTGTAGTCTTTTTAACCTTTTGCATAAGTTTGGGTTGAAAATTTAGGTTGAAGTTCAAAGCGCATAGTGAAGCATAATTATCATTAATTGATGCCCCAAAGAAAGAAAATGGAAACACCTAGTAAGCAACCTGAAAGCTCTAGCATGACTCATGAAGAATATGAAGGATTGCAACACAATATATCAAAATCACGAGACCAAGTGTAACAAATTTCACTCTCACAAAAGGTAACCAAAGCTAAGATGAATGTCATGGAAGCTAATATGAATGGTGTGCAAGCTAATATAGATTGCATGGAAGCTAAGATGAATGGCATGGATGCTAAGATGGAAGATTTGAGGATAGATTTGAATAAGTTGCTACAATAAATGCTTACTGATGGTGAAAGGGTAGTAAAGGAAACTCATGATGAGAACAAAAGAAATGTTAATCATGATTCATAGACTCTAATGTTGGATTGAAGACCCACCATGTTGCAAAGATCGATATGAGGAATTTTTATGGGAAGGATACCGTAACATGGATACTACAGATGGAGAAATTTTTCGATCTCCATAATGTTAAAAACACACAAAAGGTACGCATTGCAACTTTATATTTGGAACCAAATAAATTTGTATGGTATCGATGGCTTTGCTCTTGTAAACAAATTGTCACTTGGGCAATTTTTACAGAATAAATGATAGCACATTATGAGGATACAAAAAGCAACACTCTTTTTAGCCAATTGATAAACCTCAAACAAAAGGGTTCAATGATGGAGGACATTGAGGACTTCCAAAAATTGAATATAAGGGTAATATATATTCCATAGGGGCATATGATTGATGTGTTCATAGGGACTTTAAAGATAACATCCAAGATGAGGTTCGCCTTTGGGAACCTAACTCATTGGAGAAGGCATTCAGGTTGGCAAGAAAAATGGAACGAAATATTATAGCAACAAGGAAGCCTACCACTCACAACTATAAGGATGGAAGTGTTGTTTCACCTAGCCTTCCACAACCTACAAGGTTGACACCCCAAAAATTGGAAAAAAAAAGAAGAGAAAAATGGCTTTGTTACAGTTGTGATAAAAAATACACTAAAGGTCATAAGTGTGCTGATAAGAAATTTATTTTACATAGATTGTGAAGAGGAGGAAGAAAAGGAACAAGAAACGTCAAAAGAAGATGATATACACGAGGAACAAACCCTATAGAAATAAGAAATGAGTCAAACCATGTCTTGTAATGCATTGGCCATAATTACCACTCAAACTATCAAGATAGAAGGACATATCAAGAAGAAAAAGGTAATAGTGTTGATTGATTCAGGAAGTACCCATAATTTTATTCATTATAAGATAGCCAAGGAATTGAATTTCTTCCTATATCTAGCACCAGAGTGTCAAGTGATGGTTGCAAGTGGAGGAACCATAAATTTCTCTAGAAAGTGCCATAATATCAAGCTATCCATGGGAGAATATGTATTGAATAGCCCAATGCTTTCCATTCCAATGGGTGGTGTTGATGTTGTACTAGGAGTCCAATGGCTACAATCGTTGGGTACAATAGCTTTTAATTTTCAAGAACTTTTCATGAAATTTTCTTCGGAAGGAAAGGAAGTTGAATTAAGAGGTATCACAGGGAAACTAGGAAAGATAATCAGCTCTAATGGAATGACAAAGCTTCTAAAGAAATAACAACAAAGTGTAATTGCATAATTATGTTCACTAGAGGTACCCACATCAAAATCATCTATTTCTCCAGATCTCCAAAAATACTTGGACAATCATTCCAAGGTATTTGAGACTCCCAAAGGTCTCCCACCTATTCATGATCATGATCATGTTATTAATTTGATTCCAGGAAGTGTTCCTCCAAACATCAGGCCTTACAGATATCCCTATGCCTAAAAGAGTGAAATTGAACGTATGGTTGCATAAATGCTAGAGGCTGCTATAATTCAACCTATTCAAAGTTCTTCTTTTCTCTAGTAGTATTGGTGCACAAGAAGGATGGATCATGCCGCATGTGTACGGATTATAGGGAGCTCAACAAGCTCACTATTAAAGATAAATTTCCCATTCCTGTCATTGATGAACTATTGGATGAATTGCATGGATCAATTTACTTCACGAAGTTGGATCTTCATTCAGGATATCATCAAATCATAATGAAGACTGAAGACATTCTAAAAATAACATTTAGAACTCATGAGGGTCATTATGAATTTTTGGTCATGCCTTTTTTCCTTACCATTGCAACTTCTACATTTCAAGGTTTGATGAATTCCATTTTCAAACCCTTAGAAAATTTGTGTTAGTATTTTTTGATGATATACTAATCTATAGCAAGTCTTGGAAGCATCATGTTCAACATGTTGACAGGGTGCTCAAACTATTGGCAGAGGAACAATTATATGCAAAAGTCTCCAAATGTTTCTTTGGAGTAAAAGAGGTGGAATATCTGGGTCATATTGTATCTCATGAAGGTGTTAAGGAAGGCCCTAGCAAAATTAAAGCCATTAAGGAATGGAAAATCCCCATATCCATAAATCATCTGTGAGGATTTCTCAGGTTGACAGAGTATTATCGCAAGTTTTTTAGGAATTATGGGAGAATAGCAACACATATAACAACATTATTGAAGAAATATGCATTTTTTTGTACTCCAGAAGCAATGAATGCCTTTGAACATGTTAAAGAGGCAATGTGCCAAGCACCAGTGTTAGCTACGCCGAACTTCACAGAAACCTTTATTGTGGAATGTGATGCCTAAGGAAATGGAATTGGTGTTGTTTTAATGCAAGAAGAAAGATCTATTTATTTCAAAAGTCGTCCAATCAGAGGAAATATTTACACAAAGCTATTTATGAGAAGGAAATGTTGGCAATATTACATGCACTTAAGAAATGGTGACCCTACCTAATGGGAAGACACTTCAAGGTAAAAACAAATCATGATAGTCTTAAATACTTTTTAGAAAAAAGATTATCTTCAGAAGAGTAGCAAAAATGGGTCACAATGATGTTGGGTTATGACTTTGAAATCATATACAAAAAAGGGAAGAAAAATGGTGTGGCAGATGCACTCTCAAGAAAGGATGAGGATGTGGAAGCATTGCTTTGTGGCATTTATATTATCCAACTAGATTGGATAAACGAAGCAAGGGATGAATGAAAGAATGACGAAGAAGTGCGGGCACTCATTCAAAAATTAAAACAATATCCTAGCACGTCTGATACATTTAGCTGGAAAAATGATTCATTATGGTACACATATCTCTTATACCTATGTCAGAATTCCCAACTCATACAAAATATTCTTATGGAATTACATGCCCCTCCCTTAGGAGGGCACTTGGGATTTTTAAAAACTTACCACAGGGTTAAGAAGGAGTTTTTTTTGGATGGCCTTAAATCTGATATTCAAAAGTTTGTGGAGGAATGTTTGGTTTGCCAACAAAATAAAGTTGAAACAGTTAAGACCTCGGATCTATTACAACCTTTATCCATTCCAAGTCAATGTTTGTAGGAGGTTTCAATGGATTCCATCACAGGTTTACCCAAGCTCGAAGGAAAGAGTGTCATCATGGTGGTAGTTGACATACTTACCAAGTATGTACACTTTTATGCATTATCTCATCCATTTAAAGCCAGTACATTTTCTACTGCATTTATGGAAACAATTCAAAAGCTATATGGAAACCCAAAGATTATTGTAAGCGACAGAGATCCCACTTTCACTCTCAATTAGCTCAAAAATATTTTCTTCTCTTGGTACTCAATTAGCTCATAACTCATGTTATCATCCTCAATCTAATGGGAAAAATGATATAGTAAACAAACATTTGGAAGGATATATTCATTACTTTGTATATGATAAACAGACACAATGGGTCAAATGGTTGCCTTTGGCTGAATGGTGGTATAACACTTCCTTCCATACTGTAGCAAAAATGACCCCATTTATGGTATTTTATGGATATCACCCATTGTCCATCACATCATATTTAAGAGAAAATTCTAAGGTTCAAGCAGTGGAAGATCACATCGAGCATCAAAAACGAGTTCTCGAACTCTTAAAGGATAACCTAACTTTGGCACAGAATAGAATGAAACAACAGGAAGATCAGCATCGCGGTGAAAGAAGTTTTGATATAGGTGACTGGGTATTTCTACGAATACAACCATATAAACAAATTTCCCTCAAGCAAGCTAAGAAGGATAATAAATTATCACCAAAGTATTATGTTCTGTGGAAGGTTTTGCAAAATATTGATACATGGCATACAAATTGGAGCTTCCTGCAGCGTCCCGAGTGCACCCAGTTTTCCATGTTTCATGCTTAAAGAAGGTTATTGGTGACAAGATCCCAGTTCAAACAATATTGCCTGAACTTGATGAGGAAGGAAAATTCATATTTGAACTTGAAGCAGTCATAGAAACAAGAACTTGACAGCTTGGAAATCGATCAATTTTGGAGTATCTTGTTGACAAGTGGAAGAACTTACCCGTTGAAGATTCCACATGGGAGGATGACAATTTTATACAAAAGCATCTAGAACTACTCAAGCATTGAGGACAACACTTTTTTGAAGGAGAGGGGCATGTTAGGCCCCTATAATACTAGTGATTCCCCCATTACTATTATCATTGTAGTCCTTATTGTTATTGTTGTGCCCCTATTTTCCCCATATTGTTATTATTGTGCCCCAAAGAAGCCCACTATTGTTATTGTTGTGCCCTTATATTATTATTGTTATGTCGACTTCGATTATATTGTGACCCCTTAGACTCCTATATATAGAAAGGAGGTTTTTCATTTGTATCATCCAATAATTTTTCATTTGTGTAATGTAAAGGAGGTTTCCCCCTCGAAGAGGCTGAATTATAAGGCATTGATCTTTCTCTTCTATCTTTTTGTGCATTGGTTTCATAACAAATCATGTCTATGCATTATTCGAGTGCTCACTCAGGTGCTCTAATGTGGTAAATGACTTTTACCATGGATTAAAGTCACGTCTGCATTTTGAATTTTTTTTATAGAGGCAACTAGCACATAAGTGCATTCAAGTTTGTAGACTACATGGAATGTGATGGGATTGAGATGGCACCATCTACTACTAGACCGTAATGAGGTTGGAAGAAAAATAATTGTTAATATTGAAATGTGACAATTAAAAAGCGTTGGTTTCCTCTTAGCTCTATGAAAATGCTTTGAAACTGGTAATAATAGTTTTTAATGAGACCTTGATATTAGGCTATGAAATTTTTCTCCTACATGTTAGTTAACTCATAATTGGAAATGGCGCTCTCGCTCTTTTCGTTTTATCTCTCCCTCCCTTATTCTGAGCAAGTTCCTCTGAGAAAGCACACCCAGTTTCTTGATTTCTTTTTCTTCCATTCTTGGTCCACCTTGCCTTCTCCTATCCTTGGCCTCCCCTGGTCCTTTGTAATGTGGCCTCTCCATTTTCCTTCAAAAATTTTTCTTTCACTTCCAACTCCACCTTCTGAGTTGGCAAGATGCAAACTCCCATTTAGTTGTATTTTGGTCAAATTTTGGTATAGTTTTGTTTTTCATCCTCCCCCTTTTGTTGTCCTGATGCAACCTATGTATCTTTGTGGAGGTCATTCTAGCTACATGGATTATATGAAAGGTTCCTAACTTACATGGAACTTCTACCAATGCCTTGGATCGTTGAGGATGTTTTGGTGTTTTTCGAGCTTTACCAATACCCTAGATTTTCTTCCATAGCTCAATGACAAGCGTGAGTTAGGAGGTGGGTTTTCTACTACCAAGAGAGGGCCCATGAGGGGAGTATGTGTATGCATTACCCTTTGGAGGACAATGTATTTTTATTTCATGACCTCATGCCAAGACCCATCCATGTAAATCTCACCCTTGCTAAAGGGAAAACTTCCTTTCATAGACTATGCCTCTTAGACATGAAGATTATTACTAAATGGGAAGATTGTATTTTGGATATAGGGAATGTGTGAGGTGCATTCAATCAATATATGAAAATATTTGATCCTAACTCGCATAATAAATTTCTACTAGGGTGCACTCTGTTAAACCTACACGGGAATTGTGCAGATATTCTCCATTCCCTTAAGCATTTGCACCAGCTTCTGAGGAACTTAGATCGAAGGATGGAGTGAATTGAAAAACATATTGGCATCCCCCTCTTCACAGAAGGAGCCTCTAGAGATACTAAATAACCCATCTAGGTCATTCTTTCAAACTTAGACCCTTCTATGTGGATTTTAGTATGTGTATACTATATCGTTCTTTTTTAACTGATGATTTTGTACATTGCCACTTAGGCCAAATTCTCAATTTTTTATGCTAAGTTTTGTATCTCCTAATACTCACTTACCTCTCACATTACTAAGGACAATTAACTTTTAGTTACCTCTCAAATTACTAAAGATAGTTAAATTTTGGATTTGGTCAGGTCTCCCCAGTGAGAGACAGACTTGACTTTCAATTTATCTTGTAATTTCCATTTTTGAAAGAAATACAATTTACTCTACACTGGAAAAGAGACTAACTAACTCATAATTTAAATCAAATATGTGTTATTATCATTATTAATATTTAATAGAAAATAACAATAATTATATACTCAATTATTTAACTTTCTTACTATAAACCAATTAAGCAACCACATCATAATGTTGGCTTAGTGGGTCCTGACCCAGGTTCGGAGTTGATTTAGCCAAACAAATCCTGGTACTGCTGGCCCTTTCAGTAACAGTCCATAGAGCGCGGACTGAGGTCTCACCCGAAGCAGTATGGGAGGGTGCTAGAACTAGGTTTCTGCACCCTAGAGATGTTTGATGGTTTTTGGAGGTCCGTAGTTCAACCCTGCGCAAACGTCATTACACACAATTATCTGTACCTCGCAGTCTAAGATGCTTCCTTCGCGCAACCCTACTCAGGGGCTGAACGCTATTATTGCTCAAGTTCTTACGAGTATTCCCCATTAGTTGATTAAGTTAGCTTATTTACATGTGTACAGTATACTTAGCAATATAAATCATTCATACAAGTGCACGCAGTAACTGAACAGTATAATTGGAATTGATATCAAACAAGTAATAATTCAAGAACAAATACATAGAATTTGGATAAAACTTCTCTTTATTATTCTCTTCTTCAGTTACAGACTTGACTCTGCCCTACGCACTCAGTTGCAGGGATCCATGCACACAACTGCGGATGATTAGGCCTATGCGCACTCAGCTGCAGAGCCTTCTCCTACTCTACGACCCAAGATACACTTAGACACTATCTCTATGCTTTTTCCTTCCCTATTTCATACTTCGATATCTTCACTCTCCTTTTTACATTTAGAGCCTCGCTCTTTTTATACACTCCCATGGTCCACGGACCATGGGTAGGCTGACATTACATTACAAAACTTAAGGCAGACAACCCTATGACTCTAACAGACTTCTGCACCTGCAATTCAAGGGGCTTTACAAAATTATTCAATCAAAACATGGGCTTTGATCCCCAAAACATGCCTCCGGGGGGGGATTCCATGCCCAACAGGCCCCCTACACAAACATCGTGACTCGCCCTCGAGTCACTCTGTCAGCATGGCGATCTTGGCACGAAGTTCCTCCAAATTTCCTCGAACTGTGTTGATGTCGACAATGCACTGAGCTGCTGCTTGCTGGATCTATTGCATCCTTTGTTCTGAGATCTCCGTGTCTGGAGCACCTTTCTACATTAACATGTGCATACCTTGTATGTGCGCCAACTTTCCCTTGATGTTGGCTATGATATTGAATGCCACATCAATCCACGGTTGGACGCGCGCTTTGAGAACTGCCTCCTTAGGTCGTGTTGCATCCACTTGTTCCTTCAGCGCCTTGGCTTGCTACATCTTTGCAAGGCGGTGAGTGAGGACTACTGTCTGCGTAGTTCCTTTGAAACTGTCGTATTGATGTTGCAGTTATCATGCCTCTATCTCCAGGTGCTAGATGTTGGGGTCCTCTTGCAGAGCTATGAGGAACTCAAATTCTTGCTCCAGCAAAATGGTACAGTCTTGCACTGCACCTCCAATTTCTTCCAATCCTGTTGCAATAGCGCTAGCGCACTGTTCTCAAACCTTTGGGGGAGTGGAAGGTTGTGCCTTTAATCGCAGCTTGACAATCTAAAGATTTAGCTCCAGCCGAACCTCGGTCGTCTCTTCTCTAGCCTCGCGGATTCCGGGTGCCAACCTGTGAATCCATAACTCTATTGGTAGATCTGTTGTGATGGCTAGCTTCGGGACGCGTCGGCAAGCGTCATCTACCACCTGTGCCAACTGTTGGTTCCGCGACACCAATTTGTCGCGCTACAGACTGAGTTGTTCCATGTTGATCTTTTGTTTGTGAGAACTTGGAGCACGCAAATCTCCTTAGCACGCAGCTCTGTCGTGATCCCATCGTGTAGATGATACAATGTCTCTCACAGAAGGGCAGCTAAATTAAGGCCAAGGTCTTTGATCATGTTAGCTGCAAATCTTTCGGTCTCATTTACTACTACTAGGGATCCTTCTGGTAACACTATGATGTTTTCCATCTGTGCGCGCAACATCTGTTCTACTGCGGAGGATCCTACTGCGAGGTGAGTCAAAAGGGTACCCACCTGAGGGGGCCACACCTATAGCTCCTGTAGTTGCGCCCTTAGGGCCCCCAACATAGTCTCGTGCTCCTACATAAACCCCTTAAGGGCTTCATTGGTGACATCACGAACCGTCTCGCCGATGTCATGGAGGTCACCTTCGGTCAAGGTGATTGGGTCAATGGCCAATTTTGAGGCCTTGACCTTCTTCCATGGTCCTGTTCTCTCTGCCATGTGTGGGCGCTTTAGTTGTGTGGACGTGGTCCCTAGGTCTGCGCTCCCTTCTGCTGTTTCTGCTTCCTCGGCCTCCGGGCCCTGTGAGGACGTTGTTTGGTCCTCATCTGCCTTCGTTGCTGCTTCTTCTGCCGCCTGTACTGCTGCTGCTGCTTCTGCAACCTTTTTCTTCTATGCAGCTTTCTGTGTTGCTTCTTGCGCTACCCTTTCCTTAGCTGTTGTTGCCTCCTGCCACCTTTTCTCAGCCAAATTTTGTGAAGCGCAGCTTGGCATCATCCTTCTTTTTCTGCACTGCCACCTTCTCAAGTTTGGCCAGGTCTGGGGTGTGCCATTCTGGAGACCATGTCTCCAAAACAGTGAAGATGGCATCATTAGTGGCTATAAATAGGAGCTTCATCCATTGCTTCGTCGTATCCTTGCGTGCCCTGATGTATACATTATACATGTCGGCTTTGAAAGCTGAAAAACTCTGCAGACTGTTGTACATTGTAGGTGATAGGCACGGCCCCAGATTGATCCACATGCAGACGCTCATCTCCATGAGTACCCAGAAGATTTTGGTATCGCGTATCCGTTTCGCATCCTTTGTGGCCCAGAGTGAAGCGTACTTTGTGGCCTCCAGTAATTCTCTGTCAATGTCAAGGAATTGACTATCCTCCTGCAGTTCCTGTCATGCGGAAAGAGTCGATAATGCGGACACAACCAACCTCCCTAGAAGCTTAAGGCTTTCTAGTGACAAACAAGACAATTAAGAGCAATCCTTCTCTAAATATGCATTCATCATACAAGATATCAAGTGTTTAGATCCTACCTGTAACCCAACGCTGTTGTAGTAGTCCAGCCTTGTCGATCCGGATGAGCTCCTCCTTCTCTTCGAAACCTGCATTCACTAACAATCAAATGATTAAATAACACCTGAATATCTCATAAAACAAAACATATTTAACATACAGACCAAGGAGTATATGAAACAACTCATAAATAACAAATTGTTGAGAAGAATGGACTTATTTGTATTAATAGGAAACAAAAGAAACCATTACAACCTGAGCCTTGGTGTTGTGCAAGTTCCTCCTAGGGTCCGGCAAGAGTTTTCCTTTACTTTGATCAGCTCACCCACTTCCAAATGAAACAAGAAAGGATGACAATCTCTCCTCACAAGCTTCTACAAGGAAGTCCTAATCTCAGCAGCATCTACCCTTAGGAATTTTCAGCTTTCAACCTCCCCTCCCTCTGGTCCAATGCATGTATTTATAGTGCTGTAGAGGAAGTTAATCAGGTCCACCATCAATGGGATAAGCCCCTCTTTTGGGTGGGTTAGCTCCCCTCTTGATGGGATAAGTTCCTCTTCCATAGGGATACATGAACCATCTGGAGGCGCTCCATACACGTCAAACAAGCTTCTAGAATGCTCTAGAAATGACCACAAGTAACTTTTTTAGAGTGAAACTTGCGCTTATTGACCTTTACAGGAGTACGCACCCATTGCTTTACAGACAGAGCGTACAAGTACGCAGGTATTGTGAACTTGGATTGCATACCCGCAGGTAAGGTTGAGAGAAACTGCGTACCAGAGATAACTTAACTTTAAATGACTTTTCTCTCTTTCTTTGAGTTTGACATGGAAAGCAGAGGCATGACACTTGCCAAGGAGGATAGTATGACAGTTGATGGAGCCATACTAACTGCAAATAGCCATGGTGACATTTTTTAGTGTAACAGATTGCCCCCTAAAGTGCGAAGCCTGAAGTAGATTTAGGGTTTCAAATCATCTAGGAAGGGTGAAGTACTTTATCATTTCAAGGATTATCTTGTGGAGAGCTTGGTCAGAACCTGCAAATATTCAACACAAAATACATATATAAGATGATATCATCGCTGAGGTAGGCATTCCCATACTCAGATTGAAAACTTTAACTAACAATCTAACTACTGCTCTGATACATGAATGATTTCGTAGTACATCATAATCATAGACTCATGTAGACGCAGTATGGACGCAGCCATCTGTTTATAGTTAGTCTACTTATACAATGAATACAAAACTCCTCACAGCCTGGATGGTGGAAACTAGATCCAGGGTCTTCATTTCCACTTCCCGAATTGGTACGATTCTATCCATGCGAATAAATGAGTTGATGTCGAACATGGTAGAAACCACCTGATTACCAGTCAATGATGTAAACCGTTAACAAGTGTGAGAGAGACCACCAGTGATGTCAATGGTTCTCAAAGTACCCAATACAGTCCATGAGATGTGAATGAATGAGTCGATGTCGAACACGTCATGGAATCCTTCGATCGAAAGTCAATGATGTAAATTGTCGTCAAAGGCGAGAAACCTGCCATTGATGCATGCAGACTTCAAGGTACTGACGATTTCTAAGTCATCTCTCTAGATAATGTGTTGATGTCGATAGAAAGCGACCCGTTGCAGGCAAGCCCACAACACGAAATCATAGTTCAAGTTGAAGAAATGTTGATGTAAGGACTGACTCAGGGATGGTCAAAATGGATGACAAGTATTTTGCATATGAATGGTTTATTTGCAGAGACCTCTTGAACACATAACGACACGACAGATGGCTTGGCGACGATTGACCCAAAGTTAATACCCAGAAATGGTTGAAGACTTTCAAAGTGGTTTAATAAACTTTAAGACAAGGGATTTCCCAACCCAGGTGAATGAAAAGTGTTGTGTTCAAGAGTGGTAATAAGGTTCTTCTGTGACAAAGGATAACAAATAGGCTCATTCTTCTCTCTTTTCCCCCACCATTTCTGGCAAGTACCTCTTTATTTCTTACAAGCTTGAGGAGGATAACATATGCTTGATTATAAGCTCATCCTTCGGATGAGTCCAACTTAGTTTAGATTCGAACCCTAAGAAGGAGTGGTTCGTTCCTGTTTGTAATCGAACAGGTCCTTTACTGTGAAATTTTAACGAGTCCAGTATAGGAGAAACTCGGCGTTTTTCAATTTTATAGAGTCTGATAAAACTAAAGAAGACTCCAAGGTTGAACTTTTTCGTAAATTTGTGTCTCCCAAGCCCGAAAAAGTATAAAATAATACTTGAGAGAACCGCTTGATCTTGCGACCAAGGAGTACTTTCATGATTAGTGCCTCTGACCTGAAAAGTAAAAAGCGATCAAGGACACGTCGTTTTATTTCCAGTATCGAGTTTGAAACGACAAAATCCCGGCAATCTTTTCCTGTTTTCACGGTCAGAAAAGGGCTATAAGGGGACCGTCTTTTAATTCCGTTTTAACGAGTGTAAAAGAAACGCTCGGCAATCTTTTCATGTTTTAGGAGTCAGAAAAGGGCTTAAAAGATGACTCTGATGTTTTGGTTCGTGAAAAATGATAATTTTCTCTAAAAGTCCTTTTATCTTGCACAAAAACAACACATTACTCATACCTGTTTAAGATAGGCAAAAATGCATTGAAAAATATCTCTCTATGGTGAAAAATAAACAAACCTAGCATTCATTTATCCAAAAAACCTATAAAAATACTTTTTACCATGTCATTTTTACCATTTTACTGTTGAGGGAGAGAAAAGGGCTTTTGACAAGAAACTTCCCGTGGACTTTGCGGAGAATCCGACCGTCAGAATCGAGCGCCGTCTCTTTCAGGTATTTCACAACATCCTCCTCTTCAATTTCATCCGTTTAGAATTTCATTTCAAGTTTTAGTTTGATTTTTTAGAGGGTTTGGGGTTTTAGGATGCGCTTTTCGGGGTACGCAGGTGCCCCATGGGTGACCTGCGTACCCCGACTTTTTCGTATATGGGAAAAAGGTCAGAGTACGCAGCCCACCTTTAGAGTAGCTGCGTACCGTCGCTCTGTTTCTGAACGCGGGGTGCGTAGTCCGCACAAAGCGGATTTTCAAAACCCAAAATCAAAACCTAACCATCAAAATTTGATTTAATGAATTCTAATCAATGTCTTTTGGTGTGTAGATTGCCCACCATGCTAGATTGGCGTGAAAGAGAACACGAAGATGTCGATTTGGCCGCAATAGATCATCAACCCTCCATTGATGCTTTGAAGGCATGCGGTCTTTACAAGTACTGGGCCATACCTGGCATGAGGGCCCAGGTGCCATTCTTGGAGTGGCTGGTTGAAAGGTGGAATGTCCAGGAACAATGCTTTTACATCGGAGGGCACCAGCTCGAGATAGAGCCCTCTGACATATATTTTCTCACTAGTTTGCCTAATAGGGGTGAGCAACTGTCTCTGTTCGGGACGAGGCCGGGTGGCCAATCCCTTGCTAGTCTCCGGCTAGAGTGGTGCAACAATCAGAACCAGGAGAAAGGGATAGAAATCAAATATATATCCCTACCCGAACTTATGGTAATTGCCTTTACAGTTACCAGACTCTGCGGCGCAGCCGCCTTGCACATTGCCACCGGGTCCCAAATGCGGATGGCGATAGATTGCTACCGAGGCACCATTTTCAACTGGTGCGATGCTGTGTTGGCCAACATGAAGGGCCAACTAACTAGGGCAAAGAACGGGCAATTAAAGACCTTTGGATATGGGCCTTTAGTTGTGAGCTTTGCCCTAGAGAGAGTTCCGATGCTTATCCCTCAGCATCTCACTGTTGCAGTTGGGCCACCTCGGGAGCCCAAGTTGATACGATGGGTTACGGTGATGGCCCGGCATCCTGATGAGGGAGCGGGAGTTGTTCGATTTCCTGCGGGTTACTTTCACTGGTTGGAGAACCAGGTCTTTGCGATCCAGGACTTTCCTTATGCCGGAGTAGATTTTCGCGATGATCCGGACATGGTTCTTCCACAGGGAGAACAATGGGACGACAAAGGTATTTCATTTTTCACAAGTTTTTTAAATTATTTACTTTTTATTTGTTTTTATATCGTCTCAAAACTGACAGTGACAATTTTCAAAATGCAGATGTAGGTCCACAGCGTCCGGCCAATCTCCGGCCATTCGAGAGAAGAGTACCAGTTGCACCAGCACCGGCCCCACAGGATGCGGCCGCAGAGACCTTAGTCGAGCTGGAACAGGACCTAGAGCGTCTCACGGCAGACATACCAGAGACGACTATAGACGATATTCCTATCCGACTTCAGCGCTATGTGGTCGCAGTCCCAGGACCTTTCAGGAGGTTCCTGTGTAGGGTAGCGCGGGCAGTGGTCTCGTATAGAGAGCACCACCAGTGATTGGCTAGTCACTTTTTGTAGACACATATGACATTTTTGGTTTTTTGTACTTATCATTTTTGCCGATCATAAGGTGTTTTTCAACCTATGATCGAAGACGATGTATATTTTGACACACTCCTATCTATATATATCATTATTACCGGCTTATCTTGTTAAACATGTGTGATTTGATGTTAATGTTTTTAAATTTACATGTATGATTATCGCAAATGTCTGTCTAACATTCGAGAAGCAATTGCATTTGCTAATGTATTAAAAGACCTTGGAATATGTTGATATTCGATGTAATCAAATTCACGTTCCAAAAGACGCACTCTCAAAAATAACCTTAATAACACTGGATTTCTAATGGCATAAACTCTATTAAGCTGTAATACAACGAGTTCAGAATCTAACCTCACTATCAAACTCCGAATCCCAAACGAAATAGATTCAGATAATAACTCAATCACTGCACTGTATTCTGCAATGTTGTTTGTTGTTTGACCGAGGCTCACCCCATGCATAGAAACTAACTCGTCAGAGGGCGAATAGATAACCCAAGCTGCGGAAGAGATATTCCGTGTACTACGACAAGCACCATCAGCAAATCCAATGTACGTTTGGAGAGGCATCGACATCTGCAACATCAAAGGTAAAACCAAGATAAGCAGAATAACGACAAAAACACACTTTCTAAACTAAGCACACTGTCTATTCTAACAAACACACTAGCTAGAAAGAGAAAATTAACCTAACTAACCTAACAAAAAATCTTCACACCCACCATTTAAGCATAGTACCTCTTTAGGTAAAGTCCATTTCTGGGTTTACCCAAAGAGTCCCCATCAAAGTCAACCAGCTCATAAGCCCCTTTTGCTAGCTTTCGCTTAACAATGTAGGGTCCATGCCACATAGGAACGAATTTTCCAGCACCTAATTTATCGTTAGCTTGATCATACAATAGCACTAGGTCTCCTTCCGAAAAATTTTGAGGGGTCACATTTCGATCATACTGAGCTTTCATTCGTTTTGCATGAGTCTCGATTGCCAGTGCAGCATCGCGTCGAGTCTCATCTAATTGAGCTAAGTATAATAAACGCTTCTCCTCTTCGGAAGTAGCTGGAAGTAATTCGACAGCCATTTGAAGTGATGGGATTTCGCATTCAATGGGCAGCACGACTTCCAAACCATAAACTAGTTGGAAAGGAGTGAACCCTGTTGATGTTTTCACCGAAGTTCGATATGCCCAAAGCGCGGAAAATAACATGTTGTGCCAATTCGACCGATGAATGCCAATGATTCGTCGGATCATGATGACCAAAACTTTGTTGATGGACTCAACCAGACCGTTGGCTTGTGGATAATAAGGAGTTGAGCTATCGTGGCGCAAACCAAGCTGGCCTGTAAGTTCTGTCATCATAATGTTTCGAAAATGGCGCCCATGGTCAGTGATTATCGCTTGTGGGACACCAAACCTAGCAATAATGTGATTGAATATGAAAATCGCAGCTGTCTTGCCGTTTGCCTCGAATGTAGGCATCGCCTCGGCCCACTTAGTAAAATAATCAACCGCAAGGATGATATACGCATGCCCCCCGGCCGAGTGAGGGTTACATGTAATAAAGTCGATACCCCATTTAGCAAAAGGACCAACGGCAATTATAGGGTGGAGAGGAGCTGGTGGTGCGCGCATCTTGCGATCAAACACTTGACAGTTGTGGCATTTTCGGACCGCAATGATACAATCTTTAAACATGGACGGCCAGAAATAGCCAGCACGCAACACCTTCTGAGCTGTGGCATACCCAGACATATGACCGCCACATGCCCCAGAGTGACAGTCATTCAAAACCCTTTCTGCCTCTTCGTGAGTTAAGCAACGTCGGAAAACCAAGTCCGCCCCACGGCGATAAAGAGTATCTCCAATAATTTTATACTGCTGGGACTGGAATCGAATTTTCCGACGTTCCGTCTTAGAAGCTTCGGGCCGAAAGGATTGGGTTTGGAGATAGATGATTATATCTCCATACCACGGATCTAAAGTGCTGATGAGAAACAAAGATTCGTCCGCAATGGGTTCCTCTGCCACAGTTTCCGTGTCAGCACGCGGGAAGTCACACATCAACTCGGCAAAAACTAAAGATTTCTTAGACTTAGATTTTTCAAACTCTAAGTCGAACTCTTGCAGGATAACGATCCATTTAGAGTACTTGCCCCCTAGCAATTGTTTAGTCAAAATGTAGATCATAGGGTTGCAATCCGAAATAACTGTAGTTTTACGGAGAAGAATGTAATGACGAAAACGTTGGACAGCCTGAACGGCTGCCAGGGCCAATTTCTCCACATGTGAATATTTTAGCTCAGTGGGATTTAACGTCCTACTAAGATAATATATCACATGTTCCGTGGCGAATTCGTCTTCCTGAACTAATACCATTCCAATCGTGGAATGAGAGGCAGCGAGGTACAAAAAGTAGTCCTGGTTGTAGTTGGGAGGATGCAACAACGGTGCATGGGTCAACGCGTGTTTAAGTGCATCAAAAGATTGCTGAGCTATCTCATCCCAAGCGAATTGAGCGTTCTGTTTCAACAACCGTGTGAAACCTTTTGTAACCTCGGCGTAGTTAGGAATGAATCGGCGTAGAAAGTTTGCTTTCCCTTGCAAACTTTGGAGTTGGCGAAGACTCGAAGGAGGAGGCAATTTGATGATAGCTTCGACCTTCGAGGGATCGACGCGAATGCCGGCTTTTGAAACTACAAATCCCAGCAATCGTCCCACTTCTATACAGAAGACACATTTGTGTGGGTTCAAACGTATACGATAATGCCTACACCTCATGAAAATTGCTCGTAAATGGACAAGGTGATCAGCTCGATGTAAGGAATGAGCAGGCAAATCATCGAGGTACGGTTGCACAATGTGTTTGATGTCGTGAAACGCGTAAGACATTGCCCTTTGAAAAGTGGCTCCGGCATTCTTAAGCCCAAAAGGTAATTTGCAATAAGCAAATGTCCCCCAAGGACAAATGAAAGCCGTTTTTGGTTGATCGGCAGGTAGAATATTGATTTGATTGTAACCGGAAAAACCGTCCATAAAGGAAAATATTTCACTGCTGGCACAATCATCAATTATTTGATCGATATAGGGCGTGGGATAGTTGTCTTTTGGACAAGCACGATTAATATCCCTATAGTCGATGCATATTCTTATTGTTCCCTGCTTCTTGTTAACTGGAACAATATTCGATACCCAATCCGTTAACGGGATCGGATAAATGAAACCTGCCTTCAACAGCTTCTCAACTTCTGCTTTAATTGCAGCCGCTTTTCGAGGGTGTATCTGATACAGACGTTGCCGAACGGGTTTAGCGTCCGGGTAAGTCTTGATCTCATGAACAACAATGGAGGGATCAATTCCTGGCATTTCCTCATAGGACCAGGCAAACACGTCACGGAATTCTTGAAATAGGGCCTTGTATGTTTGAATCTCGTCATCTGTACACGAGGCACCTATATGAATGTTCTCAACAATTCCAGTTTTGACTGAAATGTCAATGGCAATAGTTTGGGAAATGTTTCCCAAATTCAACTCTGAATCAGGATGTTTCATGGGATTCTGAGCGTCCTTGACATATTCAGCCGAAAAGATTGATGAAAAATCATTTTCAAAGCCATCACCCTCAGGTAAAAACGAAGATCTATGATGAAGATCTTCCCATGGTAGATCGTCTACACTTAGGATTTCGCGAAGTTTCTCGTCAGATGACACGACTTCGGGAAACGCTATCCATTCTGAGGTTGATGTGAAAAGTGATTCCTCACCGACCACATTCATTTGGTCGATTTGGGTTGAACGAGGGTCGGTAAAAGACTGCACGGCCTCATAAGCAATTTCATATGGACTCAAAGGCATAGCATCACCGAATGAGTCTATCTCAGATTCAGATGGGACAATCCAAGGATCATCGTAAATAATAGTATCTGACGTAATCATATGAATGGAAGCGAATGAAGGGTCTGTGTTGATTGGAGGAAAAGGAAAAGTTCCCAGTAAACCAGAATCTTTAACTAATCCTATGCCAACATCCTTATAAGGGATAGTCGTTTTACCGACATGCTGGATACTCTCTGAAGAGGCTGGGTCGGATGAAAAGAAAGCCAGCTGGTCTATTGTCACGATCTTGCCATTATGTGGAAACTTTATAACTCTGAAGACCGATGAGACGACCGCTGTCATAGCGTAAGACCAACTTCGACCCAAGAGAAGGTTGTAGTCTAGAGGGGCATCAACCACCTCCACATCCAGACTAACGGTTTTTCCTTCAACCTCTATAGGCAAATCCTGTAGAATGCCAAACGGATGGAACCCACGGCCATCAAAGGCCTTAAGAATTGTCGGGGATTGGTTCAGCGAAGGAGAACCAAGTGATCTCCAACACTGAATCGACATAATACACGTGGAAGCTCCTTCATCAATTACAGTCTGATGAATAGGCCTGTTTTTTACTATCACTGGAATCTGGAAAGCCATCTGATGAGGGAGACACGGTGTACTATTTTCTAGATCAAAGATTATCAGGTTCAGGTCCTGAACGTCAACAGCTCCTATAGTCGACAAAAGTAATTTTCGTTGTGCTGGGCATGATTGCAGCACTTCTAAAGCCGACATTGCTGAGGGTGAAACAGCTAAATCCTCAACAATGTTGTAATTCTGGGCTGCTCTCGCATGTGGATTGAAAGCAGACCTTCGAAGTACACCCTTGGCGAGTGGTTTGATTACTAAGTCCGGGTTAGGTTTCTCGATCTGTAGTGGATCGGAACCGGGAGCTGAGGTTGATGGATTTGACTGAGAAGATTCTGCTTCTTTCGATCCATCAACAGGACTTTTACTACCATAATCGTGTGATCGAGTCGCAATCCATACATGAGACATCATCAATATGGGTTCTTCACTGGCACTCGAGGAAGAACCTATCATCTTACTCTCCTGCTTTGGAAATGGATCTTTCAAAACAGCAGGAGTTGGGGAACCCTTGACGATTTTTACAACCTCGGCCCGATGAGGGCAATCTCTTGTAAAATGATCCTCTTCACAAATAAGACAAGGATATCGAGGTTTGCGCTTTTCGTCATTGGTTTCCGACTTTTCTTTTTTCTCCTTTGGAGCCTTGTCTGCTTTATCCTTCTTCTTACCTTTCTTTTTCCCACCATTTTTTGATTTGGCCGTAGATGACTCTACAGCGTGAATATCAGCGGAAATTTCAGGAGAAGATTCTCCTGTCGGGGAGTCGGGTAAGGTGATAATGGGCGAAGAATTCTTTGAAGACTTCTTCTTGCTTTTAGTATTCACCGTACCAATCATGCCATCAGCAGCATGAGATCCCGAAGGAGCAGCAGCGATTTGATTCAACTTTGGAAGATCTGGGATCTTTTCGTGTAACGTACCCGACTGAGTATAAACTAAGTCAAGGTACTGCGCTTGAGCAATGACTTGCTCTTCAGTAACTACTCCGGCCTTAGCTACGTCTTCAGTAATCTTCGGTAATAATGATTTAACAAACCATTCAGCTAAGATTTGGTCCGGGATAAAAACTTTCACTAAACGCCTTCGACGTCGCCATTCATGAATATGGTCAGAAATATAAGTGGACGTCGACTGTTTTAATGAAGTTAATAACTCGGTGCCATTATCATATCTGACCGGCAACTGAAAATGTGTTAAGAACGAGGTAGCTAACTGACTAAAGTTATAAAAAGAGGCCCGTGGTAACTCAATGTACCACTTGGCCGCGAGACCAATGAGCGTACGCTGAAAAAGACGTAAACGGATCGAATCATCCGAGATAGAATTTGAAGCACACCAGAGGTGGTAAGTCATCACGTGATTTGATGGATCCTCTCCAGACTTACCTTCGAACTTGGGTATGTCACTGGGCAACTTATTTGGCATTGGCGGCCAGAACGGAAGATAATTTATTGGATCGTTCGTTAGGCGCGTCAAGTCTGGTAAATCCAAAGTTGCGATAAACGGCAATTGCCGGTTAGGATCCCTAAAACTCTGGGTCACAAGACCAGTCCCAGGAGGAGGATATCCAGGATAACTTGGAACAGGAATCGCATTCGGGATATTGTATCCTCCTGGAAAACCAGGATTAACCAGACCGTACTGGGGTTGCTGTGGTTGTTGATAAGTGTACCCAGGATACGGTTGATACTGGTAAACCGGTTGTTGGACAGCAGGCCCGTATTGGTACTGTCCCTGGTACGGTTGATAAACAAATTGTGGTTGAGAAGTAACAACCGTACTTAAACCTGGCTGCCCCACAGGCATTTGAACCGTAGTTTGAATCGTAGACCCAGACAATGGTAAAGATGTCTGCGGAGTAGTGGCAGAGACAGTAGAAACCGGAGCTGTCGATACTCCGGAAGTAGGTGTGGGGGAAGGAACAGATGTTGCGGTAGTTGCAGCAGTCGTTTGAGATGGAGTACTAGGTGCAATTGGCGACTGAGTAACTACCGAAGGTACAGAAGTTTGAACACTGGACTGGACTGGTTGCTGGGGTGGACCAGAAACCACAGGTTGTCCAGTTTGAGTTGGCAACTGTACACTTGGCTGCAACACCTGTTGAACTTGCGATGGATCCCACACTACATTTACTCCGGGGTATTGACCCATGACAGGTTGAGGATATTGAGATCCATAACCGGATTGAGGGTAGGATTGATAATTGATAGGTACATTTCCCATACCTTGAACGTAAGATTGACCTTGAGGTGGTTGATAACCTTGACTCGAGTACTGACCTTGGGGTAGATACCCTTGGGGTAAGTACTGATACTGGGGTTGACCTTGAGGCATATATTGGTACTGAGGTTGACCCTGGGGTACATATTGAGGCTGGGGTTGACCTTGAGGAATGTATTGTACCATGGGTACATACTGTCCTTGAGGTTGCCCCCCAGATGCAAATTGTGTACCTTGAGGTTGCCCCCCAGGCGCAAATTGAGGTTGCCCTCTAGGCGGTAATTGACCACCTTGAGGTTGAGAAATGGGAATGGAACCTGACATCATATAAATGTCTCCTACACCCAACGGTTTATTACCATTGTTTCCAGCTAATGACCCATGTCCAATGGGTTGAGGAGATGCTCCTGCAAAGGTACCAGAAAGTGATTGATACCCAGTAGGAACAGAAGGACCACCATACAATAAAGATTCAGGGGGTTGAGTAAACACGGACGACTGACTAGACATATTTACAGGAGTATAAATACCTCCGGGTGGATAAGGAGTACGAGGTGGAGAAAAACCTATCCTTGAGTTGTCTAAGTAATTAGTTAACGAAAGGTACCAAGTAGTACTTCTAGGTGGACTGTAAAAGATAGATTCACACTCTCTTAGATCAAGAGTAGGTTGATCTTCAAGAATAGGGCCTACTTCTTCTTCTAGAGCAAGTTCTTCAATAGCTATCAAACCAGAAGGAAGATTTTCGGTTATGACTCTTTCTACCCTAGGTGAATCAGGAACACTAGAAGTTGGAGTAACAGGTTCAGATATTTCAGGTTCTTCGCCTATATCACTAGTAGATGAAAAACTACCAGCAAGCTCAGAAACTGCAACAGCTTCAGGATTATAACCTGTTTCTAGACTTTGGTAATCTGGATGGACTACCAACGAAGATTCTCCTTCTTCAGGTGAACTTACTTTACTGCCACTAGGAGGAGTTACAAGGACTGTCAAACCTTCGTAATGACTCGGGTCATCTCGAGGAGGTTCTCCCCGAAGTCTACGGGATCTCCTCAACAATTCGGCCACGGAAATAACCTCAGGAGATTGGCCCGAAGTCTACGGGACTGTCTCAGTAATTCCGCCACAGTTAAAAACTTTTAACTACCGCACACGCAAACAAAGTAAAAATCTCAAAACAAACCACCTAAAGTCTCTAAAGAACCAAACAAATTTGAATCACACACCTAAAGAATCTAGGGCGTCAAACCATGCACAAACAGTAGCCTTCCGGACCGAAAACACTAGTTGGTGATGAATCCCAACATCGCCGAATTCAGTACAGAAGTGGTGGGTAGAACAGTTACCCCGGCAACCTGCTTAATGAATAGACCGGCACAAGTTCCTCCACTTTAACCGTCTCGAGTGAAGTGAACCCCCCGGAAAATCCAAGTGAGTCTAGCCGACGTCTGCTCCAGGTACAGTGGGATCTTCCCTCCACCGTCACCTCGGGTAGAATCCTAAAGATAATGGTCACTAAGGTTACCAACAGCAACAAATACACCTGGGGGAACAGTCTACACTCTGACAGCACGCAAGGGCAGAGTATCAAGCTCGATCCCCTTGCCGGCTCCTTGACAATAATCCAAGGTTTACCGACAAGTGACCCCTGGCTCCTCGACAATGGTTAATTCGAGGTTTACCGTTTGTAATACGTGCGTGTCTGGCGTCGTTCCCAACGAGGGAGGATTGATCCCCTCACTGGTTCGGACACGATCTCGTGCTTCTCCTTTAAGAGGAGCTTTCCCAGAGTATAAATGCAACAGTTGGATTTATCCTACCACAAGATAAGCTACTTGTTTGGTTTTGCTGTCTTAGAGAGTTAATTACTCTCCTACTCCAAGACACTAGCCTGATCTGTATTGGTGTTTCAGAGCCCTAGTAAATAAAAAGTTACTAAGTTGATTTTACTTTAAGCGTTAATTTTTATGGCTTTTCTTTAAAACAAAAGGTAGCGGAGATGAAACTGATGGTGTGTAGACTCGACTCAAACCACTACAAAGATGCACTTAGGATGATTTATGCTACTTTTCTTTTTCAATGAATTCCCTAGCTAAGAGAGTTGGAAAATGCAAAATTGATAAAAGCAACTTTCTTAATAGACAATCAAAGAAACAATCTCTTTATCTTTTCCAAAACATGCAACTCATGACCACTAATTATTTTGCGAAAATTCCCTTTTCATTCAAAGACTCAAATGCCACTAAGCAAACTTTTCTTTCAAAGGAGATTTTTGGATTTTTTCCTACTTAACAAAGCATTTAAAAATAAAAAAGCAAACCTTTACAAATCTATGACAATTAAATCAAAGCTACTTAAAAGCAAATCAAACGAAAATTCATAACAAGCAAACCTAATGAGGCAAAAGCCTACTAAAGATGATTCCTGGATGTTTTACTTAGTCAAAATGCAACTAAGGACTAGTTAATGCAGAACCAAAAACCAGTCAAAAACAAAAATCAAAATCTTTTGTTCTTTTTCTCAAAAATAAAATTCAAAGTTCAATCAACAAACTTTTTCGAGATTTGCAAAGAGAAGACACAAAGGTAGGTCTCTCACAAGGGTGAATTCTATGGCAGGCCCGACTCCTAAGAGGGTTGAACAAAACCAGGGAGATCCAAAGTTTGACAACCTCTAACGCCAAAGTCACTACAGGACCAGTTAAAAATCAAACCCTAAGGCAAAATCTCTATGAATTCCACTAAAACACTTGACACTGACGAAACAAGTTCAGATGAAGATCTCTGGTAGGTAACCAGTGGATCTGGGTGGAAAAAACAAATTAAAAGCAAAATCTAAGAGGCAAAAAGGAGAAAATTGAAATTTTCTCAATTTTGACAGGGTACGCAGGCAACCTGTTTACACAGGTGCGGGTACGCTCTGTGCACACAGTCGCAGTGCGTACAAGTACGCACTGTGATGAACTCAGAGGCTGCGTACCTCTAGCAAAACTAAGAAAGACTAAAAACTAATTTAACCCTAAGCTAGCCCACCCAAACACACAGTCAGACAACCAAAAACCAGAAAGAAAAAGACTTTTCTCAGATCAAAGTTTCAGACAAAGGAAAAAACATTCACATCAATGGAGTTCCCCAGTATGGTCGCCATTTTGTCATGCGGAAAGAGTCGATAGTGCGGACACAACCAACCTCCCTAGAAGCTTAAGGCTTTCTAGTGACAAACAAGACAATTAAGAGCAATCCTTCTCTAAATATGCATTCATCATACAAGATATCAAGTGTTTAGATCCTACCTGTAACCCAACGCTGTTGTAGTAGTCCAGCCTCGTCGATCCGGATGAGCTCCTCCTTCTCTTCGAAACCTGCATTCACTAGCAATCAAACGATTAAATAGCACCTGAATATCTCATAAAACAAAACATATTTAACATACAGACCAAGGAGTATATGAAACAACTCATAAATAACAAATTGTTGAGAAGAATGGACTTATTTGTATTAATAGGAAACAAAAGAAACCATTACAACCTGAGCCTTGGTGTTGTGCAAGTTCCTCCCAGGGTCCGGCAAGAGTTTTCCTTTACTTTGATCAGCTCACCCACTTCCAAATGAAACAAGAAAGGATGACAATCTCTCCTCACAAGCTTCTACAAGGAAGTCCTAATCTCAACAGCATCTACCCTTAGGAATTTTCAGCTTTCAACCTCCCCTCCCTCTGGTCTAATGCATGTATTTATAGTGCTGTAGAGGAAGTTAAACAGGTCCACCATCAATGGGATAAGCCCCTCTTTTGGGTGGGTTAGCTCCCCTCTTGATGGGATAAGTTCCTCTTCCATAGGGATACATGAACCATCTGGAGGCGCTCCATACACGTCAAACAAGCTTCTAGAATGCTCTAGAAATGACCACAAGTAACTTTTTTAGAGTGAAACTTGCGCTTATTGACCTTTACAGGAGTACGCACCCATTGTTTTATAGACAGAGTGTACAAGTACGTAGGTATTGTGAACTTGGATTGCGTACCCGCAGGAAAGGCTGAGAGAAACTGCGTACCAGAGATAACTTAACTTTAAATGACTTTTCTCTCTTTCCTTGAGTTTGACATGGAAAGCAGAGGCATGAGACTTGCCAAGGAGGATAGTATGACAGTTGATGGAGCCATACTAACTGCAAATAGCCATGGTGACATTTTTTAGTGTAACAGTTCCCCTGCTATGAGCATTATGGATAACAACAACCACACGTCTATGATGGGGATGGGCTCCCCCAAGCATAGATACCAATCATGCACTAGACATAGTAACTACCTGATGATGAAAATTGTGATCAGCGTGTGGTGGAAATGTGGTATCCATAATAGATTCAGCAACCCGGCCTTCTCCACACTGTGCAGCTACTTCCACAGCTCTAACGTTATCACTACCCCCTCAGTGTTCTGTTTCATGAGGTTCCCAGTCTCTAGGTGGGGGAACTTCTCATGTTTAGCGAGGTCCTAGTCTTCAAACTTCATGGTGGGCACTAGCCCAAGTGCGTGCCTTCAAACACTATGCTGTCAAGGAGGAGTGGAGTCTGGAGTGAGGCCTTGGTTTCATCCAGGTCCTTTGGCACTTTGGTTTTCCTTTTCCGTGGAGGGACATACGTTGGAATTTTTGTTGTAGAGTGTGGAGGTTGAATCTCCTCCTCCATCTCTTCGTCTTCTTTTGTTGTGATGATAAGGGCCTGTAAATCTTCTTCTTCCTCATCCATGTCGACTGTGACAACTTTCCCTTTATCGTCCATTGATATCTTGCTACGTAGTGGTTTCCTTGGGGACACACGTATGAGGGCCATTGCTTGTTTATCCTTCTTGGGCCTCGGTATTCATGTTGATTTGGGGATTTCGTCCACAACCCCGATGTCTTCTGGAACATCCTCGACCATTGGGGTCTGCGCGGCCTTGCCGACAATTACTTATTAAATACCCAACCCATCCTTAATGGTTGTCATCATATTGAGACTGTATTCTGTCACTCGTGAACTTACGGGCTCAATTATCACTTGGCTCTCAATGCTCAGTACTTTGCTCTAGTGCCTAATTCTCAAATGACCAATTATTGTTCGCTAGCCAACCCTCTATGTTTTATAGCATCTTTTGAATTCGAATTCAATCGTTCCCCCAAATTTCGGGCCATTAATGCTTTCTTGGCGGAAAATTTTCCCAAATCTTGCCCATAAATCGTGTCTTAAATGTCCACCTCCCACTCCATTTGGCCTCAATTCATGTATCCCATCATGAATAGTGACTTCAATGGTCACTTTCCGGCCAACCCATGCAGGAGCGCGACCCTCCGTGTGCAGTTGCGGACCCTGTGACGCTCTGCTTCTGCGCGCCTCCCCAATATCGTGCAGCTCCCTGGCAGAATAGTTTATAGTCCCGTGCTCCCTTTCAACTGCCTGGAGTGCTAAGGCTATTCTTCCTATGGTTAGTCAAGTGGTCGCACCACCCGTGCGGGGCTCTATCCCATCCTCCACCATGGTTCGCGGGGAATCCCCTTCTTCGCTTGTTGTGGTCGACATCACACACTCTATTACTTGTAACATGGTACCCTAGTTACTACGTTTGGAGATACGCAGTCTCATCCAATGCAGCAGGCTAACCAACTAACGACAATAGTTCTTCCACTTGTCAGTATGATTGTCCAACCCTTGCCTTGCCATCCCTGGTTTTTCAACGAGGATGCTTCCTTTATTTTGTCCTCCAGCTTTTTGACTTTTGTGTCCTTCAACGTGCCTTTCTGTTGTAACCGTACCCTTTCTTTTTCCAGCTTGCGCAATCTAAGGTTTCCCTTTTGGATACTTCAATCCCATGCATTCTGTTCCACGCGGCTGTGTGATCCCTCCTTTCCAAGCTTTGCGGACCTGCGTATATATGGGTGATATTGTGCATGGTCTTGGCTTTTCATGTTCCAACGGGAATTTAGCCTCTACTTCTTACTTCAGCTTTGGAAGTGTTCACATGATTGGGATTTTGTACATCATCCAATAAGCCTAGAGAACCGCTAGTATGCGCAGGTCCCAGTCGGTACATTTCACCTAGTGAAATTTGTTTAATACTTCGCATACTTTACCAAAGGCTTCCATGCAGATGATCGTTGGCACGCATGGTCTGATCGTACTTCGTTGCTCGTACCATCGTCTTTCCCACTCCTGCTTATTGGTCCTGTTTCCTATCGTGAGGACGTTTTGTGTTTGTGCAGGTTGTGGATCATTCGCCTATACCCATCTGGAGAGGTGGGCGCACATGCTGTCTCCTCCATCATACCCGGCCTCCGCTCGCATCTGAGGCTTTCTAAACCATATAAGCACCATTCTTCTGTAGTCGTGTGGAAATTCTCCAAACTCATCTCATGCGTACCCCACCATCTTGCGGGCGTATCGCGCAGTACCCATTTCAAAGCATGAAAACAGTGTTGTTCCAGGACTTCTTTCTCAAAGTTATTCAGGAAATCCTCTACATCGTTCAACCTATCATACATAGGCAAGTCTCTTGCTTCCGTTGCTACACACCATAGTGACCTTATCATTGTGTTTCAGTTGAGTGTAGTTACCTCGTGTAACTGATTCTGCCATCTTTCTATTTCCTCATCCGAATTGGAAGTGCAGGAGCTTTCGTGCTCCCTCAAAATCTTGCCATTGGCTGTTGGATTCACCCGATCCTGCTCTCGCGCGGTTATCTTGTAAATAAAATCTAGATCATCATCACTCTTGTCATTGCACACTAGCTCTGTGTAGTGCGATCCTTTTGTAGGGTCTAAGGGTACTACTACGTGCAATGATTTTTTCTCAAAAATCATCTTGCGCTTCTTTATATTTATCACTCCATTCATATCAGTGGCCCAATATATTCCAAGTAATATTGGATAGGGATTGCTGTCATCCACAATTTCTATCACTTCAAAATCTGCAAGCGCACTTGCTCCTTCGATATTTACCGTTATTCCTTGCAATATTCCCATTGGTAGGATCTTTTGTTGGTTCGTCATTCACAATTGAATAGGGGACCATTACAACGTGGGTCTACCCATGCGCTCCCATGTCTAGTTTTGCAGGACATTCACATCCAATCCTAGATCCAAAATCACTTGATCCATCTCATAGTCTCTTATTTGCGTAGTCAACCTCATATCCCTTCCTGTTCGCATTGTGTGCTTCACGAGCTTCCAGAATACGCAGGGTTCTCCTGATCCTGTACATCTAGTGATTAGTTCTTGCAGTCCCTTCATAGCTTTGTTGTCGCACAACAACTTCATGCAAGTCTCCAGAAAGGTAGTGAGCATTTGTGGGTCCATCTCTAGTTCTATTTTATCTTTACTACCTAAAGTGGAGGCCTCCGTGAAGATCTTCTTAGCATCCATGAATGTCTCCTTTGCGCGCTGCAAATCGAACTATGGTTCCTTTGTAGGATCCTTGCGAATCCAGGCAATCTCTTCGGGTTTCTTACCTTTGTAATCTCTTGTTGTGATACCACTTCGGAGCAGGACATTTACATTCGGGTCCTCCTCGCGCGGCTCTGACCTCATCATTTGCAGGTTCTGAGTTGGCGGAGGTGGAAGTTTTCCCTTGTCACACAACCTCACTATCAGTGTTGGGTAGTCCTCTATCTCATGATCAAACTAGGTACAATATAAACAGGATGCTCTCATCAGAGTTGTACAATCGCGGGCATAATGCCCTCACCCCCCACAATTGTAATAGATTAGTTGTATGCCACCCCTTCATGGTCCCATTCCACCTCGTCCTCGTCTGTGCCCCTAAAATCCAATGTGCACCATCCCTGTATTTTGATCGAGGGCTCGCGTTTTGGTCTAAACTCTATAGGTAGGAGTCTGATCAATCAGCAGTTCATAACTTCTACATGTATGCTCATCATGACCTACTGACCTATAGAAATTACAGAACAAATGTTGGGGCATCTGTGTATACTTCTGTAATAGATGGCATTTATCTATAGCATGCTTCCCTCCTATCTGACATTGCGCACCATAATGCAGGTGTCGCGCTCAGTCCTACTTTATCCTCTAGTCTCAATGGCATCGGCCCTCCTCTCACCAGGTAGTTTGCGAAGACTGGAAAATGGTTCTTGTCATGCCCTTGTACTTTGCACTTTTTACACCATACCTCCTTGTGCACCTCTGGGTGAGTCACTCGGTCTTGTTTCAAACTATGCATTTCAAGACACAATTTTTTTAGCTACGTGTAGATTTGTTGGACTCCCAGGTTAGGATCTTGTATTGGGGTCTGGTGCAATCTCATTGCGATTTCTAAGGCCTCGACCTAAGTGGATAGCTTCTGCTATGACATTGTGGCCCTTAGATGGAGAGTTAGTGACGCTACAAACCATGCACGGTGTTGTCCATCTATCAAGGTCATATTAGCTTCGTGAATCATACACTTAGTCTTTGATCCAACTCCCAGGGGGTCTCACCTAGAAGCATTGCAATTTCCTTAAACCCAATAATCAACTGCATCTTTGATTTTGGCCTACTAAATTCCTTGTCCATCGCGGCTTGGATATCTAGGATCCCTGCATTTGGGTTGTCATTGGAATGCTTGATGTACCACGTAAGTGTGCGATCCTACAAAGTGCTAACTAGCGTTGCCTTTTTTGATGTTGTCATCCGTGAACCCTGCGCTTCCCATATAGCCTTTATTACGAACTAAAATTGGTCTAGATCCTCATTCCCTACTCCTTTGAGCACCTACAATTTTATTGTGCTTGCCATTTTGAATGGTGGTGGTGGTGGAGGTGGTGTGGGCGAAGATGGAGGTGAAGAGGGTGGAACTGGTGGGGGTGTAGGTGTGGGTGGTAGGCACGTAACTCGTTGTCTTATCAAATTGACTGCACTTCTGGGTGAAACTTTCGCGAGCTCGTCCTCGCTCTCCCGTGGAGGTGAAATCAAGGGACTAGTCTCTAATTCTTCACTGCTTCTGTTTCTATAGATCCTCCCACTTCGCGTGGCCCCAAACATTAATTTATTCACATAACTCGCTTTTCACACAGTAGCATTTTAGTCCAAGTGTTCAAAGATTTAATGTACCTACCTTGCAATCCTTTGAGGAAGCGTCGCTCCACCTCGCTGTAACTGACTGACATGTCTACTGTGAACTTGGTGATAAACCCTCCTATAATTAAATCGAGCCAATGGTCCACAACACGTGCAATCTTTTCCTCCAATGCTTCTAGTCTATGCACCAACTCTGGAGTCCACACAATAGGTTTGTCGAGCCTACACTTTCCCTGGTTGTCTACTAGCTTTTTGATCCACTCATACAATTCAAAGGGAAAGGATGCAAAGAAAATTTTGTGGATTTCCATACACAAGTAGCACTCTCCTTTGATACTTGTGGATTCCTATTTTCCTATGCTGTGAATTCGTGAATCTTTCTGTCCAACCACCCTTCAATTTTTTTCTTTGTCGAATTCCAATGACACGACATCAGACATCTCTTATGCAGATCCTGGTCCCGACAACGAAACCATTTGCTAGCTTAGTGGGGCCTGACCCAGGTTCGGAGTTGATTTATCCAAACAAATCCCATTACTGTTGGCCCTTTCGGCAACATTCTGTGGAGCATGTACTGAGGTATCACCCGAAGCAAAATGGGAGGGTACTAGAACCAGGTTTATGCACCCTAGAGATGTCTGATGGTTTCCGGAGGTCCACGGTTCAACCTTGCGCGAATGTCGTTATGCACACTTATTTGTACCTTGCAACCTGAGATGTTGCCTTCACACAACCCTACTTAGGGGCCGAACGTTATTTGCTTAAGTTATTACTAGTATTCCCCATTATTTGATTAACTTAGCTTATTTGCATGTGTATAGTATACTTAGCAATATAAATCATTCATACAAGTGCGCGCAGTAACTAAATAGTATAATTGCAATTTATATCAAACAAGTAATAATTAAAGAACATATACATAGAATTTGGATAAAAATTCTCTTTATTATTCTCTTCTTCGGTTACAGACTTGACTCCGCCCTGTGCACTCAGTTACAGGGGTCTGTGCACACAGCTATGGACGACTACGCCTCTGCACGCTCAGCTACAGAGCCTTCTCCTACTCTACGACCCAATATACACTTAGACACTATCTATCTATTTTTTCCTTCCCTATTTCATACTTCACTATCTTCGCTCTCCTTTTTACATTTAGAGCCTCACTCTTTTTATACACTCCCATGGTTCGCAGACCATAGGTAGGCTGACATTACATTACAAAACATAGGGCGGACAACCCAATGACTCTAACAGACTTCCGCACCCACAATTCACGGGGCTTTACAACATTATTCTGTAAAAACATGGGCTTTCAGCCCCAAAACATGCCTCGGGGGGGGATTCCATGCCCAACACATAATCACTTTTTTTTTATAACTAAAAACACATAAATCTAAAGTTACTTTAAATTTGATTTGTATTTTTTTCCTTTTACTTTAAAGTAATCTTGTATTTTGTAACTTTTGAAAGTAAGTATTTCTTTTTTGTAAGCTTGGTGGTACCTTTCCATTAATTTTCTAACATAAAGTAGGTTACATCCATATGTATGAAGGTTAGGTGGCCTCAACCCGCCCTAAGGGAAACCAATTATGGTGGCCACCTAACTGCAAAATATGTCATCTAGAAACAAAATCTAATAATTCTCACCAACCACACTATATATGTTTGAGAGTCTTTGTTCTTCCTATTCGCTAGATATCTATAAACATAAGTACCAATATGCCTAAAAATATGAAATTTCTTCATACAAAACTATAACAGAAGATGCATTGCCACTACTCATCTTCAAATAAATCCAGTGGAGCAGGGTCCTTCACATTGGAACCTGGCAGCTCCGTGCGGGGAATATAGGGGATGTGCTGCTCTATACAACTAATTCGACCATTTTGTTGCTGCAATTGAAACTGAATCTTTTGAAACTCTTTGGTACAATATGAGTGTCCATGGGAGGAAAAATGCATATCAAGTAGAAACTGCTCCAACGATTTAGCCAGAATTCTCTTCATCATCCAAAACAAGTGGACTATTTTTTTATATTGAGAGGAATTACCACGAGTGTGACCAGGTTCTAGAATCAAAGCTTTCCAATCTTCTAAATAAATTTCAAATCCCTCCTTAGTATGTCAGATCTCTTCTTCCCAATCTGCAATAAGTTTCTTGAACGGTTTTGAACTACTTGATTGATAAGCCTGAGTGGCTTCCTAAATAATACAGGAGGTTGATTTTGACCCATGCATGGTCCCCTCGGATGAACTTGGTTGGCTGGTTCCAGAAGGGGAGGCTTTCCTCTCTTTCCCATGGACACAACCTCCATGACCATTCCTTCCTTTACTAGAGGCTCGAGCCATATTTCGAGTCCTACCAAGAAAATGATTTCTTGTTTTGAGATCTGGAGGTCGACCCAAATAGAGTGGAGGCTTAGAAGTGTGATGCTGCCAAGGGTCGCTCTGGCTCTACAGACCTATCAAAGAAATTACAAACAAAACCAAACAATTAAGGAACCAACTCTGAAGCGTGCTTTTAACAAACAGGCAGCACAACATTACAGACCCACTTGTACCATTATTCCACCAGTGCCCACTAAGAGGCCTAAACCAACTGACAACACCATCCACAGGAAAAATCCCAAAATTGTTTAGGAAATTGATCCGTAAACTGCCGTGTATATTCCACTGGATAGTTCATCACAACAAATCTGATAATGTTATATTAAAAATCTGATATTCTACACTATTACAGTTTCATTTAATTTCTAGATCTGTAAAATTAACTGTAATTAGTGCATGCATGTAATAGTAAATCAAGAAGAAAAGTAGAGAACAAAAAAATAATCTCACACACACATAATACGCAAGATATGATCTCTGGGAAACCCTTTAAGGAGAAAACCCAGTTGGAAGGTGAGGTCGCTTTGCTCTCTTTCTCTATTTGGAAATATGGCTGCAGATACAAAGAAATAATGCATGTGGCCTATGGGTTTCTATAGTGCACAAATACTCTCTATGTGTTTTACCTCCTATCTCTCCTGGCTACCTTTTCTCAACTATGGAACAAAATTCTCTCGAAATAATGGAATGCCTCTTCCTCATAATGGCCGAGTTATAACACAACCTGATAGCTTACTAGTGGTTAATTTTGACAACATAACTCTTAAATAGAGTTACAAAATAGACTCTTCTAGAGTATTTTACATCACAAACATGTGGCTGGCCCCATTTCCATGAATAATGGGGGCTAACGTGGCATCCTCCGGAACTATAGGTGTGAAAACAAGAAGGTCAAATTTTGGGTGGCATAAAGCTTGCATACAGATTCTGGTTGATGTGATTCTTATGCCGTTCGAAAGCTCTCCGTGTGTAGAATAGCATGAAAACGTGCACCATTTAGGGGCAAACTTTTACCCCCAAAAAATGTTGTTTGAAGCCTCAAAACGCTCCCGAGAGTTTTCAAACCCTGCTTTTCTAAACTGGGTCCCACTAGTAAAAACAATCATGTGAGCTGATTCCTCCACCTTTTCCACTCCAAATGCATCGAGATGGATGAAAAACAATACAATGATCCAATTCAGATCACAAATCCCCATTTTGGGAGGATTTTGGTCCCCAAAATAATTAACTGAATGAGGTGAGGAAATTTTTTCTCCACCTTCTCTCTGGTGTACCATTTAGCTTTGCCTGGAAGTTGTCCCTTCAACCCAATCTAAAAAGGTCTTGTTTCCCTTGTCTCACAGTTCTAGACCTATTCTACAAAACTGTATATTTTGTCAACTCTACCAGAGCGTCTGGTGCCAAATCCTCCACAGAAGGTAGGACCTGCTCCTCTTCCTAATCTAGCATGGAAGGCTCATAGAGTTTCAATTTATCTACATTTATAATTAAGTAAATCTGTATATATGGTGGTAAATTGAGTCGATAAGCATTATCACCCACCTTTTCTAGTATCTCAAAGGGACCATTCCTTAGAGCCTTGATTTTTTTACTAGGCCCCTGCAACCTCTCCTTGTTCAACTGTATCCATACTCTGTCTCCCACCTTGAATGATTTATATGTTCTATGTTGATCATGACTAGCCTTATAATTCACTTTTGATTTCTACATTGTTTCATGTACCTGTAGATGGATATGGTTGATCTTCTCTATAAAAAATTTAGCCCTAAAAGCATCTCTTGTAAGGTCTTCCTTCGCTCCTCCTTGCTACCCATATGCAATTTCCAAAGGTGAAGGTGGAAAATATCCAAAACAAGTTTCAAATGGGGACTTTCCTATAGAAATGTGGACTTCTCTGTTATAAGAATGTTTTATATATACCATATTTTCATCCTAGATATTTGGATGCTTCTGGTTGTAACCCCTCAAAAGTTGCACCAAAGTCCTATTGACTATTTTTGTTTTCCCATGGAATGTTTTAGATCTCTTCAACTTTATGTCCATCTTCTCCCATAATGTAGTCCAGAATTCACGGACAAATCTTGTATCCCTGTCTGAAATAATGTTATTTGGTATCCCAAAGTGTACCCAAAACTTGTCCAAAGAACAAGTATGCTTCTTATTTTCTATTGATTGTCTCTTTACAGGACATCAGAACACACATCTTGATGAACATGTAAACTACCACGAACAGGTAGTCATGTCCCTTCTTGGTTGTCGGTAAATCTCCCACAAAGTCCAAGGAGATGATTTCCCAAGGATGAGTAGGTACAGGTAAGCGATGATACAAACCCTGTTTCCTATTGCTAGTCTTGCTAGTACAACAAAGCATGCATCTTCTTATGAACCTAGGTACCTGTTCTTGCATCTTGGGCCAATACACATACCTCCGCAAGTTAGCGACGACCTTCCCTAGACTAAATTTCCCTGCAACCTTGGAGATGTGAGCCTCTCTAACCAACTTCAAACACTCACCTTTAGGAACACATAGCTTATCTAGCCTATAGAGTAACCCATCCTAGAGATGGTAGACAACAATGTTATTGCCATCGTGCACATTACTCTGTCTCTGCAACTGTTGATACAACTCCTTGAAGTCCTCATCCTCCGAATATGCCTCTACGTATGCATCATGGGTGAATGGATCCATGTGCATAAGAGTCCCCAAGGCTATAATATTTGATGTGGGTGGTCGTGAAACCATATCAGGAAACTTGTTTGTGTTGCCCTTCTTAGACTTGATCACCAAATGAAACTGTTGTAAAACCCCATCCACTTGTAGTGCCTAGTCTGTTGTAGATTATTCTAGGCCTGCAAGTACTGTAATGGCTGGTGATATATGTGGATTATTGTCTCATTTACCATTAGATAGTGCTTCCACTTCTTCATAGCTTGCACCATGGCATAGAGCTCCTTATCATAGGTAGGGTATTTAAGAAATTCCCCATGAAATACTTTAGAATGGTAGCAAACGAGCCTTCCTCCTTACATCACAATAGCTCCCATAACATTCCCACTCGCATATTTCTCCACTTCAAAGGGTCATTACAAGTTTGGTAATGCCAAAACTGGTGCTTCATTGATTTTCTTCTTTAAGTCATTGAAAGACTTATGCTTCCCTTTCCCCCATTGGAAACTCTTTCCACTTGTCGTTATGGCATGAAGCAATGTTGCTATCACTGAAAACAAGGCTATGAATTTCCTCAGGTACTGTGATACCCCAAAGAAACAACTAACCTTATTAACATTAGTAGGCACCGACCATTTCATGATGGCCTCCATCTTGGAAGGATCTATATTCAATTCTCCTCCCCCAATCACATATCCCAAATATACCCAGGACTAATCCACAAACTTGCACTTCTTGAGATTTGCTAGCAGCTGGTGCTTCTTAAATGTTTCTAGCACCTACTTCAAATCTTAAATATGATCCTCCTAGGTAGCACTATATACAAATATATCATCCAAATAGACAATAACAAATGAATTTATAAAAGGGTGCAATACATCATTCATTAATCTCATAAATTTAGTTGGTGCATTACATAGGCCAAATGGTATAACTAACCATTCACACAAACCTTGCTTAGTTTTGAAGGTGATTTTCCATGTATCTTGTTCTTTGACTCGTAGCTGGTGATATCCAGACTTCAAGTCCAGCTTGGTGAAATACTTTGCTTGTTGCAACTGATCTAGCAAATTGTCTATCATAGGCAGGGGGTATATGTTCTTGATCATGATTTTATTCAACGCCCTGTAATCTATACACATCCACCAAGTCCCATCCTTTTTTGCCATAATGATGATGGGTGACGCACATGGTGATGTACTCGGTCGAATGACAGCTAGCTCTAGCACTGCTACAACTGTTTCTTCACGTCACTTGCTTCTATAATAGATTGCCTATACAACCCAATATTTAGCAATGGGGAGTCTGTCAATAGCTGGATCTTGTGCTCCACTTCTCTCTTAGGGGGTAACCCTTTAGGCTCTCAGAACATGTCCTTGTATGCCTATAACAACTCCTCCAATTGACATTTTCATTTCTTAGTGCACCCTTCTAGGGATGCCTTGCCTCTTAATGACTCCTCTACATACTAACTTTCTCTTAAAAACAATAAAAAATACTTCTTGTTGGAACTGATGAATTTCTTGGCTTCGTTGGCACTTACCAGTGAGATTTTCGACTTGCCTTTGTGTGCATTGATGATGAACGATTTTCCATCCTTGATGAGTCAATATTGGTTAACTCTCTTCATGAATATTGCATCACACATGTACATGTATGAACTCTCAAACACGACTCGACATACATCAAGGGGAACCACATCTCTACTTCATCAATAAAATCAACACTAATAGCAAATCTAATTTTGTACTATTTTTTTTACCTTCAGCTCTACGTCCTTATGTACCCATCCTAGTGGATATGGGTTTGGATGATCTTGAACTTTCAGCCCCAACTTCTTGACCAGATCTGATGTAATCATATGTTCCTACGATCCTAAGTCAAAAAGAGCATCAATCTTTGCCTTCTTGATGTGTATCTTTACATGGAAGAGTTTGGTCATTTATTTTTCTTCCTATTGCTGAAGGCTACTCAGATTCACCTCCTTCTGCATTGATGTACAAATGATCTTCTCATTCACGTCTGAGTAGCTTTCAACTTGGTTGCTTGAAATTGTGGCCATGAGATTCTTCTTCTTATTATCTTTTTTCTTGTTCTTCGGGCTTAGCTTTGATGCAACTTCCAACACTTCTCTGTATTACCATCAATGTTGGAGTGGTTGCAGTGGTTTCTAGGATATTTGCATTAGTGTTTTGTGGCTATCGTTTTTTAATCTTTTCCTCCTTTTTGTTTCTTCTTCCCCTCTTTAGAAGCGTCTTGTTTCTCCTTTTACTTCGATTCACTTGATTTTTCTCTTTTCAGGCCTATGTTCTCCAGGTACTATGCTTGTACACAAGCCTTATCCACCGTTTTGGGCTTAAATAACATAACTTGCTCAAGCAGGTTGGGGTGCAGACCCCCCAAATATTTGAGGAGTACATATGGGTCCTTTGGAGAGATACCCAACATTATAGCCATCTTTTTGAATTTTGTGGTGTACTCCTACCTGCTTTGGCCCGACATTTGCCTAAAGTAATGCCATTGGATCCACTAGTCTTCCACGTACCTATTATAGAAAAATTTGGGCACTTCAACCCCAATCTTATATGTCAATAAACTAGGGCTCTTCAACCCCAATTTTATATGTCAATAAACTAGGGCTCTTCAACCCCTAAAAGAGTTTCTTCATACCCTAAAATAACATGGTCATCTAATTACATCATTCCCCAAAAGTTCCACCTGAGAAACCATCCAGAATTGGCCTAGACTGGACCATATTGACTGGTCCACTGTCAGGGTGTGATGCATACTGACTTCTACACTAGCCAGGTGCAATGCATACTGATTAGGCCTTCTATAGGGTGTGATGGGTGAGGATGGACAAATGTCCGAGACAGTTTGCTAAGTGGATGCTCATGGAATCTTCTAGAAACCTCTCTTATGACACTTGCCTCTTTGAATTCGCCCAGGGATGAGTAAGAGATCCAAGAAATCTCCAAGTGGAACCAATTGTAACAAGTGGAATGACACTAATCAAAACCCCAGAGATGACTCACACCCTTGCACACATCTATAAATGGATCCCTCATCTAAGAGGTCCAGAGGCTGGAATATTGTGATTTGCAAGGAAGTGCTGATAGTTTGTGTTTGAGATAAGAGCATTGTATTGTTGGTGTGATCTTGCTATTTCATGAGGTGAAGATGGATTGATGCTAGGAGGATGATGCTGGATCAGACAACTGGTTGTAATTCTCCCTTCTATTTAATAAAGTTCTTCAAGTTTTCTTCCATATAATTGTGCACTTGTGAATGTTATTGTTAGAAAATTATATATTACGGAGCAATGGAACACATAAAATATTGCAGAAATATAAACACAGAAACGCACAAAACAAGAGAGACACAGATATACGTGGTTCACCCAGTTTGGGCTACGTCCACCCCGAACAACCAGTCCTTCCTTTCTATTATCCAGCAAAATGAAGAGACACAACCTACAACAAATCCGTTGTAATATCCTCTGTTTTCTCTCACAGCCTCACCACTCTATTTCTCGCTCACAGAATACACATCTATCTCACAACCTCAAATACAATACCCTCATACAAAGAGAGGGGTTGCCTTTTAGGGCAAAAAACCCTAAACTAAACATAAGTTCTACCGTCAGATCATCCACCTAATAAACGGCCTAGATTATACTTTTACAAGGCAATTTTACAGCAGTTTTTAGCTTCGGGGGCGCTGCCCCCGAAACCCCCCGCCAGGGGGGGGCTCCCAAAGGTTGCAGCCGCCCCCCCCCTAGACCCCCCCTGCAGCGAATATTTTATGGGCGGCGTTGCCGCCCCCATTTCTAACTGGGGTCCAAATGTGGCGATACCTTTGAATATAGAAGATAATCAGGCTCCACACCCAACAATCTCCCACTTAGAGATTGATTGTAGAAACTCCATCGCTGCTCCATTTGCTGGACAATGACTCCTCTTTGGACCTGGCTGTTTCTCATCTTCATCGTCATCCTTGAAGACCAATTGAAACTGAGCATATTCTCAGTTTCTCCCTGGTTACAACTTTTGTTAGCATATCTGCAAGATTCTGGCTAGTGTGTATCTTTTCCAGCTTCAACTCTCCTTCTTCCAACACTGATCGTATGAAATGGTACTTGAGCTGTATGTGTTTAGTCCTGGAATGAAATGCTGAGTTCTTTCCAAGATGAATGGCACTTTGGCTATCACTGTATAACGTGCCCATATCATGCTCCTTACCCAATTCACCCATAAACCTTTGTAACCAAATCATTTCTTTACTAGCCTCTGTAGCAGCAACATACTCTGCTTCTGTTGTTGAAAGTGCAACAACACTTTGGATTTTTGAAACCCAACTGACAGCTGTTCCTCCAACAGTAAATACATATCATGTAGTGCTCCTCCAGTTATCTCTGTCACCTGCCATATCTGCATCAACATATCCTTGTAGGGAGATGTTTGAACCACCAAAGCATAATGCTTGATTTGTGGTACCTTTCAAATATCTGAGAATCCATTTCACTGCCATCCAATGTTCCTTTCCTAGATTGTTCATGTACCTGCTTACAACTCCCACTGCATGTGCAATATCAGGCCTTGTGCAGACCATTGCATACATTAAGCTTCCAACTGCTGACGCATATGGAACTTTAGACATATAATCCATGTCTTCTTGGGTCTTTGGGCACATTTCCTTGCTAAGTTTGAAATGGCTAGCAAAAGGTGTACTAACTGGTTTTGCATTGTGCATGTTAAATCTTTTCAACACCTTTTGTATGTACTCATTCTGAGACAATGTTAATTTACGTTTTTTCCTGTCTCTAGTTATTCTCATACCAAGGATTTGTTTTGCAGCTCCCAAATCCTTCATTGCAAATGAATTTGCCAATTTTCTTTTGAGCACATTTATTTCCTGCATCTTAGATCCTGCAACAAGCATGTCATCTACATACAATAACAATATAATATAGCTGCCATCATTTTGCTTTTTCAAATAAACACAATGATCAGAGTGACATCTAGTATAACCTTTTTCAGACATAAACTTGTCAAATTTTAGATACCACTGCCTTGGAGCTTGTTTTAAGCCATACAAGCTCTTCTTCAACCTGCACAGTAGTTTCTCCTTCCCTTTCACCTCATATCCTTGTGACTGCTGCATAGATATCTCTTCCTCCAAATCCCCATGGAGAAAGGCTGCCTTTACATCTAACTGCTCAAGATGCAAATCTTCAGCTGCTACAAGACTTAAAATAGTTCTGATTGAAGTCATTTTAACAACAGGAGAAAATATTTCATCAAAATCAATATCTTTCTTCTGTGAAAACCCCTTCACCACAAGTCTAGCTTTATACCTCTGTTTTCCTCCATCTTCTTCCTTCAGCCTGTAAACCCATTTATTCTTCAATGTAGTTTTTCCTATAGGCAACCTGACTAAATCCCAAGTCTGGTTATGCATTAAGGAGTCCATCTCTTCTTCCATGGCTACCTCCCACTTCTTCCTGCTTTCAACCTACATTGCTTCTTCATAACATTCGGGTTCACCGGAATCAGTCAACAATAAATAATATAATGAAGGAGAGTACCATTCAGGGGGTCTACTTATCCTGGTAGATCTTCTAACACCACTTTCAGGTGTTTGGGGTGCCTGTTGTTGTTGTGGTGGTTGCTGTTGTTGTGGTTGTTGATTATTATTATTTTCAGGCACCTTTACTTTTTCAGTGATTTCATCAAGAACTACGCATTCCTTGTTTTCCTTTTCCTGTTTCTTTTCCTGCAACTGATTCTTATACAAGACCTTTTCATTGAATATTACATCTCTGCTCCTAATGATTTTGTGATTTTCGTAATCATATAAGCGATAACCAAAATCATTAACACCATATCCAATAAAGGTACATTTCTTTGACTTTGCCTCAAGCTTTGTTCTATTTTCTTTATCAATATGGACAAAAGCCTCACAACCAAAAGGCTTTAAAATAGAGTAGTTTACCTTTTTACCTGTCCATGCTTCCTCTGGAACACCACCATCTAAGGAACTTGAAGGCCCTCTGTTTATTAGATAAACAGCAGTATCTACAGCATCTGCCCAAAACTATAAAGGCAATCTTGCATGCAATCTCATGCACCTTGCACGCTCCATGATTGTTCTGTTCATCCTTTCTGACACACCATTTTCTTGTGGTGTTATTGGAACTGTCTTCTCTCTGTGAATTCCATGCTCTGAACAGTACCTATCAAACTCTTTGTTGCAATATTCACCTCCATTGTCTGATCTAAGACACTTCAATTTCTTTCCTATCTCAATCTCAACCAAAGCTTTCCATTTCTCGAAAGTATCAAATACATCAGATTTATTCTTAATACAATAAATCCAAGTTTTTCTAGTTGCATCATCAATAAAAGTAACATAATAACGAGAGCCACCGAGAGATGATACCTGAGCAGGTCCCCATACATCTGTATGCACAAGTTCTAATTTTTCATTCTTCTTTTCTTTCCCAACTCTGAGAAATCTGACTCTCTTCTGTTTTTCATAAATGCAATTCTCACAGAAGTCCAAATCAACATTCTTCAAACCCGGCAACAAATTTCTTGAGTGAAGAATCTTCATCCCCTTTTCACTCATGTGTCCGAGCCTATGATGCCATAATGCTGCATCTGCTCCTTTGGAAGTTAAAGCATTAACAGAGTTAGAAATACCATTGCATAAATACAATGTACCAACCTTTTTTCCTTTTGCTATTACCAAGGATCCTTTGGTGACCTTCCAAGCTTTATCTGTGAAAGTTGTCACACAACCTTTACCGCCTAACTTCCCTGTTGAAATCAGATTTTTCTTTAGATCTGGAACATGCCTTACCTCCTTTAATAGCCATTGGTTTCCATTTTGTTGTTTTACAAGAACCTTACCCATGCCAACGATTTTACAGGGTTTATCATCACCGAGACGAACTTGTCCAAAATCTCCTTGAACATAGTCATGAAAGTATTTCTTATCAGGTGTGGCATGGAATGAAGCCCCTGAATCTACCACCCAGGAATTAGTAATATTTTCGAAAGAAAGAATCAAAGCATCTTGTAACACCTCACTTGTCACATTTGCTTCATGATTGTTTTCTTGTTGTGCATCTCCTTCTTTTCCCTTCCGAGATCTACAGTCTTTCTTTAGGTGTCCTTTCTTTCCACATTTCCAGCACACTATCCCCGATCTGGACTTGGATCTGCCTTTCCTTGATTTACTGCGATATCCTGAGCTCTTTCCTCTTTCCATTTTTCTTCCTCTATACTCTGCACTCAAAGAATTTCCCGATGTCTCACCAGAGCTTTTCTGTCGCATCTCCTCGCTAAGGATAGCACTGACAACATCATCAAACTTTAAAGTACTAGATCCAGAAACGGAGTTACTAATGGCCATTACCAAACCATTCCAACTTTCTGGTAATGAGCACAAGAATAACAGAGCTCTAACTTCATCATCAAAGTTTACCCCTAGAGAACTTAACTGACTTGTAACTGTATTAAAATCATTTAAATGGTTTGCAATAGATCCACCTTCCGACATATTCATATTAAATAACCGTTTCATAAGAAATACCTTGTTTGAGGCTGAGGGTTTTTCATATAGTTTCGACAACGTCTACATCAAACCCTCTGTCGTGGTTTCCTTCGAAATGTTGAAGGCGACTGACGCAGCAAGGCACAACCGTATTGTTCTGAGTGCCTTTCTATCGAGAAGGTTCCATTCTTCGTCTTTCATACCCGTCGGCATCTTTGTTTTTCCGCCCAATGGTAGGTATAGATCTTTCTGATACAGATAATCTTCCATCTCCATCTTCCATAGTGAGAAGTTTTGGCCATTAAATTTCTCGACCCTAAACTTACCATCTTCTGCCATTGCTCCCACTAGAACCAGGAACCCTTCTTTCCTGCGAGTTTATCAGCCAAATAGACCTTCAGCTCTGATACCAGTTGTTAGAAAATTACATATTACGGAGCAATGGAACACATAAAATATTGCAGAAATATAAACACAGAAAACATACAAAACAAGAGAGACACAGATATACGTGGTTCACCCAGTTTGGGCTACGTCCACCCTGAACAGCTAGTCCTTCCTTTCTATTATCTAGCAAAATGAAGAGACACAACCTACAGAAAATCCGCTGTAATATCCTCTGTTTTCTCTCACAGTCTCACCTCTCTGTTTCTCGCTCACAGAATACACATCTATCTCACAGCCTCAAATACAATACCCTCATACAAAGAGAGGGGTTGCCTTTTAGGGCAAAAAACCCTAAACTAAACATAAGTTCTACCATCAGATCATCCGCCTAATGAACGGCCCAGATTGACTATAAATTACTATACTTTTACAAGGTAATTTTACAGTTGGCTTTAGCTTCAGGGGCGCTGCCCCCGAAACCCCCCGCCAGGAGGGGGGGGCTCCCAAAGGTCACAGTCGCCCCCCCCCTGGACCCCCCCTGCAGCGAATATTTTACGGGTGGTGTTGCCACCCCCATTTCGAACTGGGGTCCAAATGTGGCGATACCTTTGAATATAGAAGATAATCAGGCTCCACACCCAACAGTTATTATTTTTGAATGCCATTGTATGTTGATTATACATTTGATTCTATAGTGTTTATGTTACAATAGATCAAGATGCTTTGATGGTTCTTTGCTACTATGTTTCTACAGGTACTCTTCAAGCGGGATAAGTACAAAGAGGAGTTGCAAGCTCTATCAAGGGGGAGAAAGATCGAGCAAAGGATTAAGCGGAAGTTCCAGGTTGGTCCTCTCATCTTTCTCTTATCTATTGTGCATAGAAGAAATCGTTGAATTACTTTGAACTGTTGTTTCTAGGGTAGCTGCCAAACCTAGAGGGCTAGTCGATCGAAAAGACACTAGTTTTCCTAGAAACAAAATGGCGACTCCGTTGGGGATCAAATAGATGTTTGTTTATTGTTATTGTTTATTTTATAAACTATAGACAGAGCTTGAAGTCAACCAGGTAGCCTTCGAACTGCTCTTGCTCTGCAATTGCATAGTAGATGAATGCTACTTCAGTCAATCTCTGGTTTAGTTTATGAATTAAACATTTGACTTACAAGCATTCTAGATGCCCTTTTGGTAGCTCAGTAACCTCTCAAGATCATTCCTCTGTACTTTTCTCTTTACTGTCCATCATAGCTCAGCTTAACTCACTGAAATCAGCTGCAAATTTGAGCCAAAACCCACTTCAGTTGCGCTCCCTGGCCCATCGCACTGTCTGTCACTGTCAACCAGTATGCATCGCACCTCCCGAGTCTGTAAAGTGTGATGCATCCCTGTTTCTGTGAAGCCCAGGTGCAATGACTGACTGAACCTATTTCCATTCTAGAAATTTGGGGTTTTTGTCCTTGTTTTCAGTTTTGTTTAGTTGTTTTTGCTGCTTATGAACAATACCTCATTACTAAAGCCTACTTGCATCACATAGATCAGCCTCCATTGATTAGGATTAGTAAATGTTTTTATGTATTTGTTCATCATTTACAATCCTTTGTCGAAAAGTTGCTTAAATCGATCTGTCGTTTTGGTACAAAAAGTGTCGTAACTGTTGTTTTGTGTCAAAAAGAGAAGTGTCGTGGATTCTTCCTTCCCTGGATAGTCGATTGAACTTTTTGTCATGTATTTGATTTGATTTGTTGATATTCGAAGTGTCTAAAGCATTTTCTATTTGAAATTGAAAAGTGTCGTTCAGTCTTCCTATGTATTTTGAAAAAGAAATTGTTGAAAATGTCGCTTTGAAAGGAATATTTCAGATCTTTACTACATTTAGTTTTCCTTTTTGGCATTTTTTCACATTAAGGGGAACAAAAAAAAATACATGCATTTGCATTTGCATTTAGTTTGTGCACGAAAAATGATCTAAGAAAGTGCATTTGTGTGTGCTCTTTTCTCTTTGTTTGAAATAATCGTAATTTTATTTCCCTAATAGCTAGGATTTTCATTGCTCAAAATAAGAAATGATTGTTTATCATTGTAGATTTCATTTTAGGAATTTCAAATCAACATCACGTGGTGAACGATTGAAAGGAAAACTTTAAACAAGATCAACTCTAAAATAAATCTCAATGAACCTAACAACACTTTGGAACTTAACACAACACATCTAGAGGTCTAGGCTAGAGACGTGCTCTGGTGTCAAAAACTAGTAACTATCATTTTCATCCAAGGTTGGGTGATTCCTCCTCCTTGATACGACAAGTGCTAGCACGGACTTGTGCTCCCCGTACCATCGCATACATATTGGGAGACCAAAATAGGCTTATATCCTTTATCCATAGGAAGCTGTGTTTGCCGCCCTATCGATTGCAATGCACTGAACACAGCATTCGGGAAGATTGACTGTTGTACATAAGCCCTTGGTAATTTCTCTTTAATTTATCACCAAGGTGTATATTTTAGTTCTATGATTGGTTTGATAATCCCTCTATCTAGATTTTCCAGAGTAGTCACTTTCAGTCCTTTTTGACTCTTTAAAATAAAAGGTCCATCTGAGCACTGGTCACTTCAGGCTCATTAAAAATCGAAGGCGACTAGAGTCATCTTTAGCTTTTTCTCAACTCTCAAAAACTGAAAAAGCAAAGTTGTGTCAAAGCGTCTTTAAAATTAATTGAATTCGGAATAACATCCTTGTTCCTTAGTTGATCTTAGGTTGAGACCTATGGCGTCGAATCCGGAGTCCACTGATCAATGGCTTTGTTTACATATTCGTTTCCCATGATTAGAGTTTTAGGATTTTCATCCTCGTCAATCTAGATCCCTACAATCTATACAAATTAGCCAAGAAACCAACTCTGATACCAAATGATCCATAAAATTTCATGGATATTCCACTGGACAGTTTATCACACCAGATCTGATAATATTATATTAAAAAAATGAGATTCTACACTATTATAGTTTTATTTAATTTCTAGATCTATAAAATTAATTGTAATTAGTGTATGCATGTAAGAGTAAATCAAGAAGAAAACTAGAAAATGGAAAAATAAGATCACACACACATAATACACAAGATATTCTTTCTGGGAAACACTTTCGGGAGAAAACCCAACTAGAAGGTGAGGCCGCTTCGCTCTCTTTCTCTATCTGGAAATATGGATGCAGATACAAAGAAATAATGTGTATGGCTCGTGGGCTGCTACAGGGCACATATCGTCTCTATGTACTCTACCTCCTATCTCTCAAGACTATATTTGCTCAGTTATGGAACAAAATGCTCTCGAAAGAATGGAATGCCTCTTCCTCCTAGTGGCCCAGTTATAACACAACTCGATAACCTACTAGTGGTTAATTTTGACTATATCAACTCTTAACTAGAGTTACAAAATATGGTCTTCTAGAGTCTTTTACATCAAAAACACGTGGCTATACCATTTTCCATGAATAATGGGAGCTAATGTGGCATCCTCCCAAACTATAGGTGTGAAAACAAGAAGGTCGACTTCTGAGTGGCATAACTTTTGCATACAGACTCCGATTGACACGATTCTTACACTGTTCGAAAGATCTCTGTGTGCAGAATAGCATGAAAAGGTGCACCAATAAGGGGAAAACATTTACCCCCAAAAAATGTCATTTGAAGACTGAAAATGCTCCAAGAAGGTTTTAGACCTTGTTTTGCCAAACTGGGTCCTGCTAGTAAAAACAATCTCATGAGCTCATTCCTCCAATTTTCCCACTATAAATGCATCGATATGGATGAAAAACAATATAATGATCCAATTCGGATCAACAAGTCCCATGTTTTGTCCATTCAACCAACATAATAGTGCATTGAAGAAAGAAAGAACGTTTGAGCCAAGAGCTACCCTTACCTGCAACCCACATACAACCTTATGCCAAAACCAAATGCAGTATGCCCAAGTTGCAAAAACCAAACGAAATTTCCCATATTTAGGCCTATACTGACAAGATTTGAGCCGAGAGTTTCCCCTTGACCAGGACCCACCCAAAACAATATGATGGAACCAAATACAACATACCTTCTCCACTAGGGTTGGGCCGACACTAAGCATTTCCAACAAAGCTCCCCAAGCCACAACCTTATACCGAATAAAGTCGGGGCAATGATTACAGACAACCTTGGCTCGGTTTCAAACCCATACAAATTCAAAATACCCAAGAAACAAACATAATTTTCCATAAACCAAAATCCTTACAATTATGCAATTATCCAAGCTGGGAGTACCTTGACACATAAAGCAGCCCGCGTAGCCAAACCCTCTGTGAGCCCATATGGGACAACAAAATGTAATAGACCATAGACACTAGGACATAAAAGATGAATGACTCAACACTTAGCAAAAACCATACTATGCCATGCTTTAGGAACTCTCGATTCCAATCTCGCCAAACCACAGTACCATGCATCCCTGAGACCGGAGTGCACATACACAGATCTATATTTTCAGAGGGAGAAAAAATAAGAGTGGGGACACATCAGTGGTTGCGTCAAAGACCAAAAGGAGTCTAAGACCGTGATTTCCCTAAAACGAATAACCCGTACCATATCCACAACAAATGAGGGTGCAGACCAACTAAACCAGCTCACTGAAGGGCGAACTCACCTTAACTTCTATCATAATGGTTCTGCCACCTTCAGGGTTGGAAATAAAAATTTGCATGTGCATCGCCACCTCTCCAAGTGTTGCATGGATGTCGAGGGTGATCATAGATAGATTGAAGATATGCATTAAATTGTGGGCCAGGGCATGTCCATTGGGTCCAACTGACACCAATTGGGGAAAAATAGGTATTTATTTTCAATATTATTTTTTAATTTAAAATTATCTATTACTATGTGATAGCATCTCCTCATACTAGGTTGTAAAGTGCACATGAGTATTATAGTTGCAAAGAGTATATTAAATACCTCCAATTGAGTTTTATCTACCAGTGTAAATCCATTTTAAACCATCATATAGTGGTCAAATTCCTTAAGATGTAACTTGGTGTTTCTTTTTTTCTACTCCATGTCATATATTAATCCTTTTGTATTACATCATTAAAAAAATTACATCTCAAAATTTTGATCCTTCTCGAATCTTAAAGAATTTGAATTTAACATGGACTTACGTTGATTTATTTTTCTTATCACAAACTAATTAAGTAACAAACAGTGAAAAACAAATATTTATTATTATTGTCATAAGAAATTAATATTTTTTGTTTCCTATTTTAACTAAAAAAAACATTAATTTGAATTTATTGTGGGTCTCATTTATAGTATATAATTCTTATTTTAAAATTGATTTGTATTTTTCAAATTTTTAATTAAAGTAATTTGCCCACTCTTACTTTTTTTTAATATAAAATTACCAAAAACAATAAATTTCAAAATTGTCTTAGAAAATATAGCATTACTTTTATACAATAATATTCAAATTTAAATGGAAAACAAAATGCATTAATAATAATAAACCAAAACAGTTAAAAATGATAAAATAATATATAATAATTGTGGAAGAGATAGCATCAATAAATGGAAAACCCCCTCACACATTTAAAAAAAAGGATTTTTGGATGTAGACAAAAATAAAGTTTAGGTTTACCTCTCTTTCTTCTTTTAAACGAGGGAATATGAGAGTACTTCTCCACTTTTTTTTGGATAGTAAATCAGGGAAACCTTAGCCCAACAACAATTAGTAACATTATCAAAGAACTTTCCAACAACAGCTAACAACATTACCAAAAAACTTCACATCTGGTTCTAAACTACTTAAACTAACTTGTAAGGTTTAGTTTTCTCTGATCTTAAAATGTAAAGAAATTAAATTTATTACTTTTATAATTTATATGTGCATAAAGAAACAATTTCCAAAATATATTAATTAATTAATGAAGATACTTTTTCTATCTAGCCACAAACAACACATCTTTGGACAGGTGATTATATAAGAGGACATTGATGGAAATAATGTGGGTCCTATTTTTATGCAAGAAATGTTGTATTGTCTTATATTTGTAGTGTAAACATTTTGATTCCATCAAAGTACAGAAAAATAAAAATAAATTAAAAATTAATATAAAGTAACTTAATTATTTTAAGTAGATGAAAATAAAATAAGAATAACCTCATAGTAAAATAAAAATTCTACATATTATTTTTGAATTAATTTTGTTGAGTAGGTAAAGTAAATTTGACTTGGTCAAGTTATTGGTAGTTTTTGAATTTCAGTTTTATGAAAACCCACTATATTACCCAAAGTATTCATCGACCTAAACAGAAGGGAATTTATTCGATAGAACAAAAAGGAGGAGGCACAAATTAATTGATTGAATGGAACGATTCAATTTTCATGAGGGAAGAAGAGGAGAGAAAAGGGGAGACAAAAACAACATAAAACTTTCTTGATAATTGCAAATCCCTTTCGCTGGAAGAGCCCTTCGGAGATCTCCATCTTTTATAAATTGATTCTAATCTTCCGTAAACGGAACGGAAAGAGCAAGCTTGGTGTGAAGGGAACGTATACGTTCCTGGGGAATAAAAAAGAACTGAGCAGGAGAGCCGAATGAATTGAAAGATTCGTGTTCGGTTTGGGAAGAGATTATGAATTCGTGAAATTTGTGAATAGATAATCTACTTTCATTAAGTAATCTATTAGATAACCGTAAACAGAAAATATTGGAGACTATTTGCTCGAGAAAGCTCGGGCTTGCTTAAGGAACGTGGAAATGATAGCGGACGAAATCCAGGTAAATGGAAACTCCCAAATAGAACGAGAGAAAGAGGATCTCCTCAATACTGCTTCTGAGAATTTGGAACAATTAGAGGATCCCAAGAATGAGACGATTTACTCCGAACAGCAAAGAGCATTTGACCAGATCCGTAAAATATAGCCTATTTAAAAGAGAAATTAACTCACCTTAAATTTATTTAACTTTGTCTCTACAAAATACAAAAATATAATATGTTATTTCTAGAAAAATAACACACTAAATCCTAAAACATGGAAAGAAATTGCCTCAAAAGTTTTTAGAAAAAGTGGTTGCGTGATTTACAGAAAAGTCATCCTTGGAATCTAACAACTTATGGTGGCCTTAATCATGATCTGTATAATGATGATCTGTCATTTAGGAAAGTTTGGACGATTAACTTTTATTCTCTAATGTTGATTTCTTACCAGCACGACATTAACAGAAGCGCTTGTTTTATGAATATATTTTCACAATATTTTTCTTTACTAATTCAAAATAATGGGTTGCTAAAATTGTTGCAAAAATTTGCATATTTCTTCTCTATTTCTATTTGAAAATTATGGATTCCATTCTTACGATTAAGGTATAATATTTTTTTAAAAGAGTCTTGAATTTTTAAAATGGATTTATCTTTTTCACTTTCAACATTATTTTTTATAAAAAGCATATTCTATATTACTTAACTATATTTTTAAAATGTCATTTAATTTAATTATATTGTTTAAAATTTTAAATTAAATTGAAATTTATAATATATATTTTTGTTTCAACGCCAACAAATATTAAAAATATTTATTTAATTAAATAAAGGTTTTTATATAAATATAAAAAATAAAATAAAAATAAAAGTGAAATTAAAATATTAGTAAAGATTATTTTATGGTTTCAAAAAAATTATTTAAAAATAAATAAACAATAAAATAATAATTTTAGAAATCTAATCAATAGAGGAAATGATTATTTTGGTTAGAATTTTCTATACAATTACAAGCAAGAATGTTATTTCTTCCTGTTTAAAATACAACTTTAAATGCATAAATGGATTCAACACCTTAAAAATTTCTAACACACTCAAATTTTACAAATTAAACAACTTAAGTTTATGATTCTCAAAATCTCTACTAGATTTTGGTCAAAACTAACTAGAGACCATTTCACCTACTAGCTAAAGTATATAATCAATATGAGATTATCTTTCATAGTAGATTACCATAATTTGAAAATAACATTTAAATATAAATAAGAATTAGTTTATGCTTAATATTAAACTAGCCTAGATCCATCTTAACTCGAGATCTATCAAGTGTCGAGAGGGAGTAAATCTCTCTAGTTGCAACCCTCCTTTTTGAGTGCAAAACTTGAGGAAAGGTTTGCACTTGAGAGATTTGATCCCTCTTGGTGCTTGATAGATCTAGGGTTAAGGTGGATCTAGGCCAAATATGTCTAAGGTTAATTTGGTCAATTTAATTTTAAATTTTCGTAGTTACCTCAGTTTGTTGACATGAGAGAGACTATTAGTAACTTGAATGATGAAATAATAATTTTGAGTGCAAAGTGATAATGTAACAATAGATATATAGATAAATATGGAGAGAGTGTATGTTTGGGGGAATGAGATAGAGAGATAAAGAAGGAGAGACAATGGGAGATAGATATATAGATGGAGGGGGTAGAGATGTTTAGGGGGTGAGATAGCGAGATAAAGAAGGAGAGACAATGGGAGATAGAGATATATATGGAGGGGTTAAAGATGTGCTTACACTGAAATCAATGCACACTATTAATCTAATTACTTTCAAATTAATGTGCATCATACATCTAGTTGCATCAATTCAGAAATCAACATCTACACTGAAATCAATGCATCTAATGCAAACAATCAAATAGGATTAGAGATCAACATCTACACTGAAATCAATGCATCTAGTGCAATCAATTAAATAGGATTAGAAATCATCATCTACACTAAAACCAATGCATCCAATGCAAGCAATCAAATAGCAGTAGAAATCAACATCTACACTGAAATCAATGGATCTAGTGTAAGGTATTAAATAGGATTAGAAATCAACATCTACGCTGAAATCAATGGATCTAGTGCAAGCGAGCAAATAGGCTTAGAAATCAATATCTACAATAAAACCAATGCATCCAATGCAAACAATCAAATAAGAGTAGAAATCAACATCTACAATGAAATCAATCCATCTAATGTAAGGTATTAAATAGGATTAGACATAGACATCTACACTGAAATCAATGCATATAGTGTAAGCGATCAAATAGAATTAAAAATCAACAACTACACTGAAATGAATACATCTAATTTAGTGAAAAACAAAAAATATTAATGACTTTCTAGATCTAACTTCTATGTCTATATTTTTATGTGCGTCTCTTTCTTATTCCCTCCCTCTGCACCTTCCATTCTGTGATTATCTCCCTCTCTCTCTGTCTCTCTCTCTCCACCTCTCCCTCTCTTTATCTTTATCTTCTTCCCTCTCTCTCCTTGCCATCTATATCTATACCTCCCTCCATATCTCCTTATTTGTCTCTTTGTCTCAGTCCCCTAAACACATGTCATGCTTTCTTGCTCTCTCTTTCTCTCCATATCTATCTCTCTTCCTCCCTCCCTCTCTTTATGTGTCTCCTCTTCCCTCTCGCCACTTCCATCTATATCTCTATCTCCCTCTATCTCTCCTTATTTATCTCTCTATATTAGTCCACAAGCATATACACTCTTTCTCTCTCCATATCTATCTATATATTCCCTCTTCCTCTCCCTATCTATCTCTTCCCCTCCCCTCCCCCCCCCCCCCCCTCTCTCTCTCTCTCTCTATATATATATATATATAGATAGATATATAGATATCCCATTGTCTCTCTATCTCAACCCCCAAACAATCTCTCTCTCTCTCTCTCATATATATATATATATATATATATATATCTTCCTCCCTCCATCTCTTTATCTCTCTCTTCTATCATCTCTCCCCCCTCCATCTATATATCTATCTCCCCTTGTCTCTCCTCACCGCCAAAACATACACACCCTCTCTCCATATCTATATATATCTCTCCCCTCCCTCTTCCTCTCTCTCTCTCTCTCTCTCTCTCTCTCTATTCTCTCTCCCCCTTGTCTCCCTCTCTCTCCCCTTCTCCCTCTCTCTCTCTCTTCCCACTTGCTCTCCTCTCACCCTCACTATCTATCTATCTTTTCCTTGTCCCTCCCTCTCCCTCTCCCTCTCCATCTTTCTCTCTCTATGTCTTTCTTCCCCTTCCAACTCCATCTTTCTCTACCATCTCCCTCTCCTCTCTCTCTCTCTCCTCTCTCTCTACCTTCCTCTCTCCCCCTTTTTGTCCCACCTCCCTCAACCTCTCCCCCCCATCACACTCTCTCTTTCTCTTCACCCTCTACATCTATTACTATCTCCCTCCCTCTCTCCTTCTCTCTCTCCCCCTCCATATCTATGTCTCCCTATCTCTCTCTTCCCCCTCTTTCCTTATCTCTATACACTTATTTTCTCTTTCTTCCCTCATCTCTTCTCTCCCTCATTCCATATTCATCTCTCCCTTGTCACTCCCTCCCTCCCTCCACCTCGATATCTCAATTTATTTGTTCTTATCTCTCTCTCTTTCGCCCTCCAAATCCATTTCTCTCTCCTTCTCCCATTGTATTGTATTCAAGAAAGTATCTTAAAAAAAAAAAAAAAAACATAATTGGTTGAAAAATATTAAACCTATATTTTGGATCAATCATGTCAACGAAAATACAATAATAAAAAACTTAAAAGAATTATGCACTATCTTTCCTCTATCATTGTTAGTTACTTTGCTCTCTCTTTGCTTGGATCCTTGTTTGAGATGCATCTATCCCACTTCTTTTTAATATTATTTATATTGTATAAATTTCACATACATATATATAAAAAAATTCTCATTTTTAATTTATTAAAACCTCGATTTAATCTCTATGGGAATATTTTTAGTAATTGTGAGGATGAAGGGTTTAGATATACCTAAAAAGTAATTATAACCTTTTTTCTTTTAGATATAATTTTAAAATATTATAAAATTAAATTAAATTAAAGTATTTGTAGAACATTTTTATTTTGAAATAAGTTATGGTTTTTGGGAATGTGGTATTGATAAACCATGGTATTGGCCCATGATATTGTAAGAGAAAAAATAAAAGCCTAGATCCCTAACATAATAATCAAAAACATAGATGACTCATGGTATTATGATTTTCTTCCCTCCTACCCCTCTCCCCTCCCTCTAGCTATCTTTCTCTTCTGGGTATTGGGCTATGATATTGTAAAAAAGTATATTTAGAAGTTAATACTATTCATGGTAAACTTTAATCATTAAAAACCTTTCCATGTTGTAAATATTAAGTTTTTATCGGCTTATTAATTAAATTTTTAGATGGTTATGGAATCATTATTTTAATTTATATGTAAACTTATATCAAACTTATGGGGGCTTGATAGATTTGGGATTAAGGTGTATCTATGTAAGTAAGTGCTATTTATATGTTATATATTTTAATGTGATGTGTATATTATATTTTCTTTTACTTAAAAAAATATTCTTAATTTTGTTAATAAAAACAAAATTACAATATAAAAAAATTGAATTTAAAAAACATCATGTCACATGTCACATCTAACACTCACCCATCTAACCCTTACACGTATAACACTAACACATCCACCTCACACATCCAACACCCATCTACCGCTTACACCTCTAACACTCACATCCAACACCTATCATCTAACACTTACACGTATAAAACTCACACATCCAACACCCATCTACCACTTACACCTCTAAGACTCGCACATATAACACCCATCTACAGCTTACACCTCTAACTCTAACACTCACACATCAACTCACACATGCAACACCCATCCACGGCTTACACCTCTAACACTCACACATCTAACACCCATCTACGGCTTACACCTCTAACTCTAACGCGCACACATCTAATGCTCACCCAAATATTAACCAAAAAAATAGATTTCGAAGAAAGTTTACTATTTGTAGGCCTTGAGGGATAATTTCTACAAACATATTATCAATATAAAACATAAAATATTCAATAACATTAACACAATTTGTAATGGATTTTACCATAGAGACTTAAAAGGGAGAAAACAATCAAACTTTTTTCATATTTCTCAATGACTACATTTAGAAATAGAAAATATTCAATAGCACACTCACACAATTGGCAAGAGATTTTACCCTAGAAACCTAAAAGTGAGAAAATATGACTAATTTTTCTATATTTTTCAATCATTACATAACTAAATTCTCTCTTCAAGGAGGGTCATCTTATACCAGGAAAAAATACTAACATAGTTTTTTCCATCACATTTGCAACCTAATGATAATGGCCTAGATTGATTATGAAATTACAATTTAGGGTTCTCTATAAAATTGTTGCCACCCCCTAAAATTTCCACAATGATATCTAATTAATAGTCAACAATTTTTATTCTATATTTTTCTTTAAATTCAAAGGTTCTTTAAAATTTTGAGGCTATTGTATTTTTATTTTATATATATATATGAATATATGAATTTCAATTTTCTTTTCAAGTACATTTTCTTTTTTGAAGTTAGGTGTTTTACATTATGTCAAATGAGGATTACATAGACAAAATATTTTCTTACCAAAAAACGACACTACTAACATAAGTTCATAATATTGAGGTCGTTAAGTTCTCCTCTAATTAGAGCATCATGTAAATAGAAACTTATAAAAATGAGCTAGGTGTGTGAGACCTTGTCATACATCTACATGAGATGACAAACAAGACTACTAGTGTTGCAAGAAAAAATTTGGTCAAATCTCTAGGTATTTGCATTCCCTCCTCCCTACCCTCATTCAAGGAGAAAGTTATGTTTGATGATCATCTCACTATAATGGTAGCTTGTAGTCTATACTGTCAAAATTTTCCTCCAACTATGCCAATATGATAAAATTATCCTATTGAGTCCTCATATACATGTAACTCTATATTTTTCCTCTAATACTCAAATGACATTTAACCTTGTGTTGGTGTTTTCCTCCAACTATGCCAATATGATAAAATTATCCTATTGAGTCGTCATATACATGTAACTCGTGTTTTTCCTCTAATACTTAAATGACATTTAACCTTGTGTTGGTGTTGGCTTCGTGCAATGTTCGATGAGGTGATAGAAGTGCATGCCATGCACCAAGTACAGTGGGAGACATAACCCCCTTTTGTGTGAGATGACATCATAACAAGGTGGGTATGAAGTGACAGAAGTGCATGTAATGCACCAAGTACAGAGGGAGACATAACCCCCTTTTGTGTGAGATGACATCATAACAAGGTGGGTATGAGGGGAGCACCCCCTCTGAGCACCGTACTTTGGATATTTTTAATTGTGTCTATTATTATGTCTATTTCTAATTAATAAATTATTGTGCCGAGAGGCGGTGTAAATTTAAATGTAAACATTTAACATTTTTAAACCCTATTTAAAAATAAATCTAATTATTATGTATAAACACAATATAAATTTAGAATATAAAGAGATTTAAAGACACTAAAAAAGAGGTATGGCAAATAAATATAAATATAAATAAACTCTAGGTATGGTAAATAAATAAAACCGATTTTTATGCTTACTCCAGAGATATGGTAAATAAATAAAAATATAAATAAACTCTAGGTATGGTAGATAAATAAAACCTGTTTTTATACTTACTCGAGAGTTATGGTAAATAAATAAAAATATAAATAAACTAGAAGTATGGTAAATAAATAGAACCTCTTTTTATATTTATGAAAACTCAAAAAAGAGGTTTTATTTAAGTGAAGTCTATGGGCCAAATACCATTTTAATACCATGGGTCAAATACCATATTTATAAAAGAGGTATGGTAAATAAATAAAGATAAAAGAGGTATAAAGAGGTATGGTAAATAAATAAAAATATAAATATGGTAAATAAATAAAAAATATAAATAAATGAGATGCATGGTAAATAAATAAAACATTTTTTTATATTTACTCCATAATCCATTTTATATTTACAAACACTCAAAAAAGAGGTTTTATTTAGGTGAAGACTATGGGAAAGAGGTTATATTTAAGTGAAGCCTATGGGCCAAATACCATGTGCCAAATTATTATTACAACCATGCAAAAAAACATTATTAACCCTAATATTAATATTAAAATATTATTATTATTATTATTATTATTATTAAATCTAATATTCCTATTAATATATTATAATATTAATATTATTAAATTGAATAACGTGTGATTAATACAATATTAAATTTTTTATATTATAATATATATTAATATATCATGATATATATTAACTCTAGATATATATGGGAGGGAAGAACAAATACATAGGGTGATACAAGTGGAGAAATAGGGAGAGTGAAAAGGGAGAGGAGGAATGAAGAGAGAGGGAGAGGAGTGAGAGAGGTAGAGAAGGGTAAGAGAGGGAGAGGGAGACACAAAGATGGAGGGGGGAGAGAGAGAAAGAGGGAGCAAGTGAGAAAGTGAGAGGATTGGAGGGCAAAGACAGAATTATAGGGAGAGAGAGAGAGACAGAGACAGAGACAGAGAGACAGAGAGAAGGGGGAAGAGAGAGGAAAGATGACAGAGAGGAGTTGAGAGAGAGGAGCAGATAGGGAGAGATAGAGATATGGATTTGGAGGGGTGAGAGGGATAGAAGAAGAAAGGCATAGTGTAATAAGTGGATAGAGAGAGGGAGTGACAAGGGAGAGATGGAAAGAGAGTGTGTATGTTTATGGTTAAGATAAAGAGACAAAGAAGGAGATATGGAGAGAAGGGGGAAGAGAAGGAGAGAGGAGAGAGGGAGTGATATAGTAACATAGTTGGAGAGAGATAGAGAGAGAGTTGAGGGAAAAGAGAGGATTGGACGGAAAATAGAGAGAGAGAGAAAGAGGATTGGAGAAAAAAGAGAGAGAGAGAGAGAGAGAGAGAGAGAGAGAGAGATATGGGGAAATAGAGAGGGAGATAGGAGAGAGTGAGAGAGAGTAAGGGTGAGAGAGAGGACTTGAGAGAGAGGAAGAGAGTGGGAGGGATAGAGAGATGGAGTTGGATAGGGAGAGAAGGAGGTAAGAAGAAAGACATAGAGAGTGAGAAATGGAGAGAGGGAGGGAGTGATAAGGGAGATATGGAGAGAGGGTGTGTGTGTTTGGGGGTGAGATAAAGAGACAAAGAAGGAGAGATGGAGATAAATGGGGATAGAAGGAGAGAGGGAGGGATATAGTAAAAGAGTTGGAGGGTGAAGAGAGAGAGAGAGAGAGAGAGAGAGAGAGAGAGAGAGAGAAGTGGGAGAGAAAGGGAGAGAGAGGAAGAAAGAGAGAGGATGTGAGAGAGGGAGGGAAAGAGAGATGAAGTTGGAGGGGGAGAAAGATGGAGGTAATAAGAAATACATAGAGGGAGAAAGGTGGAGAGAGAGAGTGAGTGATAAGGAAGATGGAGAGAGAGGGAGAAAGGATAGTAGGAGGAAATAGAGATAAGTGGGGGAGAGGGAGAGAAGGGGAAGAGAGAGGGAAAGGAGGAGGGAGGGATAGATAGATAGATTGGAGAAATACATTATATGTTGTTGGGGGGATATAGAGAGACAAAGGGAGATAGAGATATTGATGGAAGTTGAAGAGAGGGAAGGAGAGAGAGATAGAGGGAGGGAGGGAGGGACAGAGAGATTGATAAATATGGAGTGAGAGAGAGTGTGTGTTTGGGGGGTTGAGGTAGAGACACAAAGAAGGATATATGCAGGGAGATATAGATATAGATGGAGGGGACATAGAGGGAAGATAATTTCTTGCACTATATGCATTTATTTCAGTGTAGATGGTGATTTCTAATCCTATTTGATTGCTTGCACTAGATGAATTGTTTTAGTGTAGATGTTGATTTCTAAGGAAACTTGTAGTCCTATGAAGGAGACCAATGTTTAGAAGTTGAACATGGCACCAAACTTCATTATTTCCATCAATACAATTACAGCCCTGATAGAAATGAAAGTGGAGCTACAAAAATACAAGTTTTTTCCACAAGAAGACTAAGAAAAACCAACCCCTAGAGGAAAATTCGAATTGGTACTTATACAAAATGATTAGGAAGCATTCTCCATAAGAGGAGGAAGGTTTCCACTCCAAAATCCCTCAAGTAGTGGATCTAGTTCCCCACACTAGGAATCTGCATTAAATGATAGAGAACACATTCCTAGATTTTCTCAATCATTGGAGCTCTAGAATTTATGCATGATTTCATGATATCTTATTGATTTTTTATCCAATATTGATCCTTTTGTAGTACGGTACAAGTACCTAAATTATCTCCCCCTCCAAATCTTCATAATTTTCCCAATATTCTCACAATATTCTACAAAAATAAATAATATTAGGCACAAATATGAAATTATCCATAAACCTTCCTAATGAGCATATTAAAGTTAAAAATATGTAATCTAAATCAAAAAGAGAGTTTTAATGTGTTGAAGGATGGTCAGATGGGTGTCAATTTATGTCTAATTTGGAGGCCCCCAATACCCCCCTATTGAAGGTGTTTCTCATTTGCTGAGAAACTTAGTGACCTCATTGTGCCTCATCCATGGCCCTGATGACATCTCTCTTGTACATTCCTTAATCCTTTCTCTTAAGAAGCTCGGTTGTAGGTTCTGCAAAGACAAGCACAAAATGTAGTTTTTCTTTTCATGATTGTTTAGTAGTCCTTCAAGCACAAAAATATTACTTTCCTCTTTGCAAGTGAACTCTATTGGCTTGTAGATCCATTACATTCACATCCTCTCCCTTGAAACCTTCATTCCATTTTCACTCATTTTCCCAAAACTATTTGTGCATAGAAAAATCAGAGTGTTTCTAAAGGCCATTGGCCTTCCTTATTCCCCTTATTCAAGATGGGTTCTTAAATATTTTTTGGTTTGGCGAGGTCTTCCACATCCTTTTCCAACCTCCTGCTACCTTTTTCCACCATTTCTACATCTCTAAAACCCTCAAAACGCCCTTAGATGAGATCCTGTAGCAAAAAGATCATCCTATAGCAGACTTGTAGAATTATGTAGCACATCACAAAATCTATCAAATCTTGACCAAAATTGCACCTCATACTTAATTTTTGCCTCTTACCTTTCTATAACATCTTCTAGGCCTTGGACAAAAGCTAGAAAGATATTAGAGACCTCTTGGAAAGCCTATTTTCATCATTGCGGTTTGAGTTCTATTTTGATTGTGAATGCCTTCTTTCCTTTTTTTGCCTTCTTCTTCTCTTTTGTGGCCTAGATGATTGCCTAATGGGCTTTGGAGTTCTTTGTTTTGATTAGGTCTCTCTTAGGCACTGCTATTTTGGTTTTTAGCACAATTTGTTCCTTTCTTCCTTCTTCCTCCTTGAGTTTTTCTTTTGGCTAATTTCCCTCTTCTCCATATTCTTCTGCTTCTTCATTAGATTCTTATTCTCCTTCTTATTGGTTGTGGGATTTATATGGTTAGAAACACCCCTCCATATCCTTCAATATAAATTTCCAAAGTTGGCAAGGCAATTGTCTATTTTTGTTAGAAGTTTTAGATATTCCTGTGCCATGAGGGTTTTTATAACATAGGAAAAAAAAAACTTTCTTATATTTCCTGGAGAAAGGATGATTTCATGCTCACTCAAAATTAATTGCAATTCCCCTTCTTATCAAGCTCAATTCACAGGGAGAATCCATATTTAATTTTTTTATTTGTAAACTTTTATCAAAAGTTTCCCATAGACTCTACCATTGACAAAAGAAATGAAAATTTTGTAGGATTCTTGTTCACATATGGCAAGGAGAAATATGTATCTACCCTTGCTTTGGGTGTTGTCCTTCGAATCATAGGGTTTTGGAGTGAAATTCCTCAAAATAAGCGTCTTTTGTAACAACTTTTTCCTTCTTGTAGCATCTATGTTTTTTCTTGTAGCACACAGTTTGTCTTTGCTGTAGCAGCCATGTTTCTCCTATAGCAACTATGGCCGATCCTATAACACCTACAAATCAACTATGTATCTCTTATTTAGCACCCTAGGTAGCCCCTAGTATCATGTATCTCAATCCTCGATACCTCAATGAACCTCTCTAACTGTTTTGGGAATGAGAATTGATACAACTGAAGTTCAACCTTGTTGTTTTATTTATTTTTTTGGTAATGGCTCAAAACACTTCAATGACTTGGTCTTTGCCCAAATTTCCACTTTTAAGTGTTGTCCCCACTCCTCATAATCATCACCCTTCTTAATTTGTCTTTTCCACATTGCATGAGTGAGGGAGTTAACTAAAATTAACTAGTTGGGGGTGGTCGAGATTGTTGACCCATCCTTAGCTTATAAAACCTCATCTCTCATGCATTGACAACACATTTATAACTATAATACGATCAAGAGAAGAGGTCAAGAATATTGCATACCTATACCTACCTGATGGTTGCTAGGGAGGAATGCATGTTGTTGTTGAGTTGATGATCGATCCATGCTTCCCTCGAGGTATTAATTTTCTTTGCTTTCTTCTACACATGTCTTCATAGCTTGATGATTCTTTAACTAATAAGTTTTTTGAGTGCAAGTTTATTTCCAACGTTAAATCTTCTGCTGGTGGAGTGGATGGACTGCTTCCTAAGGAGGGTGTGCCCCCTTCTCAATCTTCAAAAATGGCCTCATGCTGCTCAAGGTGGCTAGATCTTCTGCTGTGTGAGTGAAAAAAAATGAATCAATGTTGAGTTTTGTTGTAACTATGCAGGCTACTTATACGAGGAATCCTCTTCTTGTAGCAGTCATTTAATTTCTCTTCAAAACATCATTAATGCATGTGGGATTGATGGAAATTCATAGGAGGTATAAAGACAAGGTTAAAATAATCAAGAGGTGGTGTATGTGGTGGAAGCATTGATGACAAAGTTTTTTTCTGATTTTTTCATGTAAGGCGGAGTGGAATTTGAAGATGAATTTTGGTTAGATGGAGTGGATGAGTGATGAAAGTGGTGTTGGAGGACCTCTCTCAACCTTCCCTAAAGAATACATGACCTTCTGAATCCTTTATCCAATCGGATTGCCTCCTTTAGCTTCTTCTTAGCAATCCTGTAGTGCTATAGGATCTTCTTGTAGCAATTACGGTCTTCCTGTAGAAGAATTATTTTATGCATATCTCTCAAAATGTAGACTCGATTAACTAAAAATTTGGTAAGAATGTTTCCATCATCCGTATGCATCTCCCCATTAAAAATCTTGGCCAATGGATGCACCGAACGTGAGAAAATTTTAAAATGGTTGTAGGTGATGGAGGTCAATTTCAAGAAACATGTGCACCAAAACTTGCTGAAATTTCTTGGGTATTTTACGAGCATCCATATTCATCTCCCCATGAAACAACTTGGTAAATGGATGCATGGTTTTCAAGATACGATAAAATCCATTTTCTGCTCTATGCATTTTGACTTCCTATAGCAAAATAGAGCCTTCTTGTAGCATTTTAGGACAACAAGGAAAATGAATGGGAAAACCTTGGGAATTATGGATGGATGGTGGAAAGAGATGAGGGTGATGGATTAGAATGGACTTCGTCCTTCTGGAGAATCTAAGCAAATGGGGAGAAAGTCAAGTTTGACTTCCATTGACTAGAATTTTAACCAACTTTTTCTTTTGGTGCCAACTTGTTTTTGTTGCTCGCAGAGGTTGGAGAGCACTTGCATTCACCAGAGAGATACATGGAGAAAAGGATTTTTTTATTTTTCTTTTTTATTTTGGGCCTACTAACTGCCTCAATAAGGTTTTCAACTTGTAGTTCTGCCTAAATGCTTCAAAGGAGGTTTTCGCCTAGGATATTTTCTTTTTCTTTTTTTCTCTTTTTCCAACCCATTGACCGCCTCATGGAGGTTTTCAATCAATGAGGCAATATCAGGCGCCTCAAAGGAGGTTTTCACCAAAAATTTTATTTTTTCTCTTATTTTTCATTTTTATTTATTTTTCTATTGTACTCTACTTGAAAAAACAAAATCATTTTCAAGTGTAGGAATACTTCCAATGGATCCACTTGCATAACATGATGAAAGATGAAATAATGTGTAGTCTCTAAACATATGCTTTGCATGAACCTAATTGTGAGATACCAAATGCTTTGACTAAGATGAGATTAGGAATTGTTGAAGAATAGTGTGTTGTTGCAACTTAATGATTGTCTGGAACCATATTTCAATATAGTTGTGATGTTCCTGGTCCATTTGCAAATTTGGATCTCTTTTCTATGTCCTCTTCTATCATGACATTCAAATATTCCTCCTCTTGTTGATTTTTCTCTTAAACACATGGAAGATTTGATGGTAAACATGAAGGAACTTTCCCAATCTCTGATTCTGATGTCTGTTCGTGTTAGGATTCCAAGAAACTCTCCTAGGTTGTAGCTCGGAGATGCTTGGTAACATATAAATTCAACTATTGTTGCAGTTTTAATGGAAGGAATGATGGTTTGTTCAAGCCGGATAACCACTTCTACTTCATTTCACTCCAGACATGCGTGAACACCCTCAGACTACAAGGCTTTAGACCACCAATGCTCACAGTTTTAGAGGTTGGGTGAATATGGAGAATATTAACCACACCAGCAGATGCACAAGACCATGTGATGGCCGGCTCCAACTAGTAAAGAAACCTATAAATCTATTCTACTAATGCACAGATAGGATGACAACTCTCTTGCATTAGGTAGAAAGAAACCTGGACAACCTATTCAATGATGCATACAAGATTCTAACATAAAGATAAGATGACAGTTATCTAGTGCTAAACATCAAGAGCTCAAGAACACAACATATCAAGTACAAGCTTGGAACTGAGGGAAATGGAAAGTGAGCAGTTAACAACAAAAGAAGCTTGTATTAGGTGAAAATTAAGACGAGACGCTACAAGTGACAAAATATCTACAGTCTCCAGAAGTTGACCCTTACATCAAATGCCAACCCTAATTAAATCTTACTTTTGGGTATATATAGATTTACATTACAAGGGAACCTAGCCATTTAGGTATGGAGGGGTCATAATTGACCACTAACTACATTTAACTGCCTAATGGAGTCTCTACATGTGTTTGATTGCTTTAGTGAGTGAATCTGATTTGCTCAGGTGTTGTGCTGTCCCTTTTTTGCTGTTGGAGTGCTCGTACCTGTGGAGTCCATAACTGATGAATTCAATTACAGAGTCGTGTTGCATCCTTTTCCCCTTTGGCCATGTCTTCTATTAAATATGGTTGTTGGGGAATGACTGTGACTGGTACTGGCAGAGTTGGTCATCTCCTTCTTTGGGCAACAAAGTGGTCAAGGACGTGGAATGCATGGGAGACAGACAGTCGGGATGAGAGGGAAGGATGGTTGTTGGATAAGGGAAATGGACAATGGAGATGACTCGATGGAGGCTACTAATGGAGGTGAGAGCGGGGTGAGTTGGGGTTGTCATATCTACAGTGGACAGATCAGACGTTCATCGGCCAATGGAGCTGCATGGTTGTTTAACGGGCGGGGCAGATTGGTCAGGCGATAAATGGTATTTATCGCATCGCTTTTGAGCACTAAGTGGTAAATCCCCGAGGTCGCGCAATTCCATTCAGCGATCGACACATAGCGGGGGATGAGAGAGAAAAAATACTCTCATCGCGTGCTATCCTTCGATCAATTTGCCGACGCGATGAGAGCGACTACCATCGTTTCTTTATGGAGATGATCAGATGGTGGGAAATGATCAAGCGGGTCACTTTATCGGGCTCGATGAGAGCCATTGGATTGGCAGGGACTAATCAATGGCAGGGATTTAGCGAGGGGTTTATGAGCGCGCGAGGTCATATTGGTGAGGTTCTATGGTGGGTTTGTGGTTTTACGCTACGGGCTTAAGGACAAAAGGGGCTCTGTTGGGTTTTGGAAGGCTTATGCAGGGAATGAGGAGGGTTTAGAGAAGAGTGAGATGAAGGAAGAAAGGAAACATCGAACAACGAGAGCCTCCCTTTGATCGTAACCAGATGACCCATGATCCTCTCTGACCTTAGAAAATCAGCATTAGATAGCAGAGCTAACACTGCCTCGTTCTGGGGATACGATCCTCCCTGTGAGGTCTCAAGAACTGTAATCCACTACCTTTCATACAAAAAACAAGATCAGAAATCTTTCCTAGTGTTCCATTGGGCATGGAGTCTAATTAAGCCTACACTAAAACTTGTAAAAGAACATATTTACAATACTGAGGCCTTAAGGCCTTAAACAACATAAACTTTCAAAAACCGCCCATTGACTGGGCTATCAAAATTGTTTCTGCTTCCAAACTCTACAACATGAAAGTGTTGTTCGATGGCGAATGATCCTGTCCATAGAGCATTGAATTTACCAAGATCTCCCTTACTTTCCTTCAGTGCATCCCATTGGAGAAAACAGTCACCATACTGAGAATTAACCCTTTCTACCTTTCTGTGCAAGGTTTCTCTCTCTTGGTCAATGTGCATGTCAGCCAATTCATCAAAGACTTGCAAAAGCCTGTTGATTTGATCACCTACCTCAAAAAGTTTAGGGCATTTGACCTTATCAGGTAGAGATGGTTTATACTTCACCCCCTCTCTGTATTCTCTCATCCTTGGATGTTTTTCGTGGGAGCTTTTGTACACCTGCTGAATAACAAGGGCTGTTGTGTACTTCGTTGTGTCATTTGTGGCCTGAACAATTAATATAAATTGTGAATCAATGTATTCTTGTGTGGGGGACACAAAGACTTTACCTGCTCCTGTAGCTTTCTTAGAAAAAGCCCCATTGAAGGAGGTGTCCCAAATCTGCGAGTCTTCTTCTTTTGTGATCTGGAAAACTCTCTTTTCAAGCTGTGTGGAGGCCAACTGGGTAGGCTTTGTAATGTCAAGACTGAACTTCTCAATGTCAGCCTTGGGCATTGAATTATGGCTAGCTCCAATGACTAGGGGCAATTATGAGGGGTTTTATCTTGAACAGATAGAGGAACAAAAGATGATGGGGAGCTGACTTCACACCTTTTTATCACTGGGCTGAGAACAAGGGTTGGTTGTTCATTTTGCAAATTCACATAGTAAGTGGAATCTTGGATGGTTTTAGGCTCCAGATTTTCAAGGATAGATTTCTTGAGGGACTCATTCTTCACTATTTCAATTAGAGGCATAGGTATTCTTGGCTTCTGAATTTCTGATTGAAGACTAAAAGAAGAAGGGGACCTATCAAGGCCTCTTACCTCTATGGCTGGAGCTTTGAGGATGATAGGATCAACTACTGGCTGCTTCTGCCCATTGAATAATGACTTCTCATAGGCGGCTTTGGTTAAAAAAGTGGTGTTTACTTTGTCTTCCATACAATGGGTCTCATCATCTTCCTCAAATTTCTCTTCTTCCATGACTCCATTTTGAAACAAGGTCTTCACCCTTTGATCTTCATTGGCATCTTTGTTTCTTTGCAAAATTTGCCACTGCTCATTCGCACTTCTATATGGATTTGGATTTGGAAGAGAAAAGGTATTGGGAACCCTTTCTTTCCCAAAATGTTGCTCAACCTTTAATTTGGAAACTTCAGAGGCTAATGACTCTATCATCTTGGCCATTTTATCGATCTTAGGATCTGAAGATGATGAGGGCTCACCCCTCTGCCTTCTTTTATCAGCATTACCTTTGAGCTTTTCTACAACCATGATGTTTGATTCTACTTCCAGGGCTACATATTTCATATCGGCCAAAGAAGCACATCTTCTTTCTCTCAATAGTAGGCAGAAATCAGCATCAAAGGCATTAGCATAGGTGAGTTGGGCAGAGATGGGGGTAGGCTTCACTTCCGCTAGTATCTTGTTGTATATGTAGTTAAATCTTTTATTAAAATCAGACAGCAACTCACCATTTTCCCTTTGTAAGCTCCCAAAATCATTATGATAGTAGAGCAAATCTTTCTTATCCCCCCAATGCTTTAGGAACACATCATCTAAGGCCTCAATGTCTACTATAGACCTAGGGGTTAATTCTCTGAACCATTTTCTAGCTTCTCCATCTAGGCTTGGACAAATACCCTCATCCACACATCATCTTCACTAATATCTAGATCATTAGCATAGCTATAGAAGGACTCAAGATGTTCTTCAGCTATTACTCCCTCTATACCAGTGAACTTAGGCATGTACTTCTAATATTCTCCTATAGGCATGGCATTCAAAGGAACAGGCAGGGCCAGGGGTCCATACCTAGCAGCTATGATTATTTCCATTTTGGTAGGTGCTTGTGGGCCTGCCATGACTGGGGTAGATGGAAGAGTACTGGTAGTTTGAAAGGTAGGGAGGTGAGAAATGAATGACAGGTTTGGAGGAAACTGATGGACGGTAGGGAAGGTTTTCTTTGCACAGAGATCCAAAGGGGAACTTATTGTACAAGGAGCTTTATGGATCACTGAGAGTATTTCTTCACTAATAGTGCTAGGCTCTATATTTTCAACATGTGTGTGCTCAGCTACAAGTCTTTCTTGCAGAGATACATAATATTGTTTAGGCTTACCTGATCCTGATGCTCCTTTTTGGGATATCTTGCTTTGTTTGACAATCTTCTTAGGGTCAGGCACTGGGTTAGCTGGTGATTTCTGAGGATTTCTCCGAGTATGCCTCACAAACTGAGCCAGAACTGTGATGTGGAGCCGCCAAAGGTTGGTCCTCCAGTAGAGTTTCCAGATAGATGATTACAACCAAAAATGTGTCCAGAGCTTGTCTATCATCAAAGTTGGATCTGTGTCATTCTCCCAAGGAAGTTGAGCTTCAATCTCCTCTCCCCGCAGCGGTGCCAATTATGTTAGGATTCCAAGAAACTCTCCTAGGTTGTAGCTCAGAGATGCCTAGTAACATATAAATTCAACTATTATTGCAGGTTTAATGGAAGGAATGATGGTTTGTTCAAGTTGGATAACCACTTCTACTTCGTTTCACTCCAGACATGCATGAACACCCTCAGACTACAAGGCTTTAGACCACCAATGCTCACAGTTTTAGAGGTTGGGTGAATATGAAGAATACTAACCACACCAACAGATGCACAAGACCATGTGATGGTCGGCTGCAACTAGTAAATAAACTTGTAAATATATTCTACTAATGCACAGACAGGATGACAACTCTCTTGCATTAGGTAGAAAGAAACCTAGAAAACCTATTCAATGATGCATACAAGATTCTAACACAGAGATAAGATGATAGTTATCTAGTGCTAAACATCAAGAGCTCAAGAACATAGCATATCAAGTACAAGCTTGGAACTGAGGGAAATGGAAAGTGAGCTGTTAACATCATAAGAAGATTGTATTAGCTAAAAATGAAGACGAGACGCTACAAGTGACAAAATATCTACAATCTCCAGAAGTTGAACCTTACATCAAATGCCAACCCTAATTACATCTTGCTTATGGGTATATATAGATTTACATTACAAGGGCACCTAGCCATTTAGGTATGGAGGGGTCATAATTGACCACCAACCGCATTTAACTGCCTGATGGAGTCTCTAAACGTGTTTGCTTGCTTCAGTGAGTGAATCTGATCTGTTCAGGTGTTGTGCTGTCCCTTTTTGGCTGTTGGAGTGCTCATACCTATGGAGTCCATAACTCATGAATTCAATTACAGAGTCGTGTTGTGTCCTTTTCCCCTTTGGCCATGTCTTCTGTTAAATATGGTTGTTGGGGAATGACTGTGATTGGTATTGGCAGAGTTGGTCATCTCCTTCTTTGGGAAACGGGGTGGTCAAGGACGTGGAATGCATGGGAGACGGATAGTCGGGATGAGAGGGAAGGATGGTCGTTGGATCGAGGAAATGGACACCGGAGATGACTCGATGGAGGCTACCAATCGAGGTGAGACCGGGGTGAGTTGGGGTCGTCAGATCTACAACTGATAGATCAGACGGTCATCGGGCGACGGAGCTACATGGTTGTTTAAAGGGCGGGGCGGATTGGTTAGGTAGTAAATGGTATTTATCGCACCGCTTTCAAGCACTAAGCGGTAAATCCTCGAGGTCGTGTGATTCCATTCAACGATCAACACATAGTGGCGGATGAGAGAGAAAAACCGCTCTCATCACGCGCTATTGTTCGATCAAGTTGTTGGTGCGATGAGAGCGAATGCTATTAGATATTTATGGAGATGATCGGATGGTGGGAAATGATTGAGCGGGTCACCTTATCGGGCTCGATGAGAGACGTTGGATTGGCAAGGACTGATCAACGGCAGGGATTCAGTGAGGGTTTTATGAACGCGCGAGGTCATATTAGTGAGGTTCTATGGTGGGTTTGTAGTTTTGCGCTTAGGGCTTAAGGCCAAAAGGGGCTTTGTTGGGTTTCAGAAGGCTTATTCAGGGAATGAGGAGGGTTTAGAGAAGAGTGAGATGAAGGAAGAAAGGAAACAATGAACAATGAGAGCCTCCCTTTGATCATAACCAGATGGACCATGATCCTCTCTGACCTTAGAAAATTAACGTTACATAGCAGAGCTAACAACTCCTAATCAAGTGCAACCCACGATTCTTTTGTCTTCTCATTTTAATCTTCTTTTTTTGAATATTGTCATTCAATGACATCAATAAAACATATTTTTTTAAATACCTCTCCTAATCTAAGATGAATTCCATTTAGATCAAGAGGAGATGTTTGGAAGTGTTGTGCCTCAACATTGTAAGTGGCCTAACATACCTCCTTGTGTGGGATTGGAAATGGTGGTACAGGTAGTTGAAAGGTAGTGGTTCTTTGAGATGGATGGGTTTGGGGTTGTAGTTGTGGTGGAGGTGGATAGTAGGGATAACATGGTGTTGGGTATGGAGGATATTGTGGAAAACATTGAGGATGTTGTGGATTTATCGTAAACGTTTCTTGCCAACCTTGTTGCCAATATTGGTTTTGAGATGGACAAGGTTGCCAAGGGAAGGTTGTGTTCCATTACTTTTATACGGATGTGCATAACCTTGAAATTATGAATTAGGTTCTTGCATCATACTCAGTTGACTAGGTTTCCATGGTCTTCCTGGAGCTACATAACGTAGTTTCTTTGGTGATTGACTTGCTCCATTGTCCTCTTGGTAAAATTCCTTCAACCTTGGTAATGATGGGCAATATTTAACAACATGTGATTCTGCATGGACAACACAAATATCAACATCTTCTTTTTCCTCATATTTCATTTTTAACATTTCTACTTGTTCGTTTATATTTCTAAGAATTTATTTTTTAAAGTCATCAAACAAATTTCTAAGTTTAGCTTGACTTACCGATCTTGATGTTGATTTACTTAGTCTTTCATTTCCACTTGATATGTGTTTGCATGTTTCACAAATTTATTCAAATGATAATTGGTATGCATCACCTCTACTCATGAGATCAATAATATCAATCCACTCATCCCTGATTGTTCTAAGTAAGAGGGCTTTTAGTGTGACAAATCCTACATGATGTAATTTTTTCCTTTTAACATTATACATGAATCTCTCAATTAGATCCTCAAGGCTCTCTTCTTCTTTTTGATTCATTCTAAATATTTCTTCTTTAATATCATGATCTTTATATTTTTCTAGAAATATCTTTTTCATATCATTCCATGATCTTATTGAATTAATCCATAAACTCATGAACCATTTAATATCTCTATCCTTCAATGTTGCCGGAAATAATCTCAATTTTTGAGTTTTTAATAAGTAACCATAGGATATACAAACAATTAAACTTCAAAGAGAAAAGTTTATGGATCTTCTGACCTTAGACCATGAAAGTTTGGAAGAAAAGACGGAGAGATGTTCTTCATGTGCACACTAACATCAGTATCTTGAATGGGAAATCCAAGAGGATCTTCCTCATTATCATCATCTCCATCCATTTCTCCTACCTTCTCTGTCACTTCTTCTTCTTCTACCTATAAAAAATGAATGGTGATGTGGCCATTATTGCACCACATGATCAAATGGGGGGGTTGGTGTTGGAGATTTTTTTTTTTTGAATAAGAATACTAATGTAATGCAACTTTATTTTCTTGAAATGAAATATGTTTAATGTAATTTTTTTGCTTTTTGAGAAAGTAAAAATAAATGAATAAACTAGGGAAGAAATCAATGCATACTTTAACACTTCCCTAGCAACGACGCCAAAAATTGAAGAGCCTCAGTATTGTAATAAGAATGTTGCAACTCCCAAGACTACCAACTTTAATTATCAACCCAAGGTTCATACAAAATTAAGAGGTATCATAGCTATATATGCAACATATAATGTGCCCTTCCTTCACTGTCATGATGTAATGGATGTTGAAATTTCTGAATCTAGCACATCAGAAATCCCTACTACATTATCTGGTTTATTATCTCCTACTTGTTCTTTCCATTAATAAGTTATTTATAAATATAAATACTGAAATAAACAAAAATGTAGCTTTAACTCATATATCAAACAAGAACTGAAAAAATTGAGACAATCACACAAGGGACACCATTATTTTTGGACAGTCATCCTTGGAAAAACCCAACGCAGGAAAACCAGTGCATCAAATATGAGGGTTTTATTATTATGCAATTTTTTAATACAACTAGGGTGCCAGAAATGGATCACCCTTCAGAGAATTTCCTTGGAACAATTACTTCTCCTCGGAGATATATAGTCCGGCTGATAACAATGTAAACTTTGAAATGGGAACTATAAACTCAAAACGGGAACTTTGGCCAAAAAAACCCCAAAAAAACATCAAAAACAGTGCTAAAAACGAAAAGTGTGTATACTGGAACGATGTTTTTATTTTTTAGGCGTCAATTTTGAACATGTTTTAAAAATGGCAGTGAATACAAAATTTACTATGAAATTTTTGTGCAAAATATAGCTTCAAAATTAAAGTAATGATACTGGAAGAATGATCTTTTTTTTAGGGTCAATTTTCAAAAAATTTAAAAGTACTAATAAAACTAATTTTTTTATGTCTCAAACAAAGTTATTTTTGAGGAAAAAACACATTAATGTTTTTGGTAGAATATCATTTTTCTTTCCTAAGTATAAATTTAACGTGTTTTCAACCACAACATGCTAGATACAAAAGAAATTGAAATTTTTTCAACTGTAAAAATAAAAAACCATGACATTATGAACAAATTATATCACTAAATGAATTCCAAAGTCTTTATTTCTATACTGAATAAAACAGACATTATATCTCTAATTTGATATTGCATTGTAGATATTTAAACAATAAAATTTATCATACTTAAGACATATAATCCAACAACATAAAAATGCTTCATAACTTCTCATTTAACAACATATGGAAAACATTAATTTTATTTGAATATACGATGCATACATCAGTTATATAAACTGTCTTAAACAATTATTCAAAATCACTCATATTTTCTTGCGCACCATCAGAATTCACATCTTCAGATGAGTGACTGGATGCTGACGAAGATGTTCCATATTCTTCTCTTTCATCAACTAGTGCCCCATCTGAGTCCACATGCATGCCCAACATTCCAGGTTTCAAAAGTCTTCTAGATCTACGACTGGTTTCAGCAGACTCCCATGTCAACACTGTTCCTTCTGGTAACAACCTTTTCAGAATCTCTATCGTCTTGAAGCGAAGAGTTCCTCTCTTTGTTAAATTGAAGTCATAAACAAGTATGTCAACATCCTCCAATTGTAATATGTCTGTGCGGCGGCGATTTATATTTGTACCCTTTCTTTTTCTTTTTCCGCCATTTTTTTTGTCAACTACCATCTTTGGCTTATACACACCATTGAATGGGTGTGTATTTGTGGCATACCAATGTACTTCAACACCTGTAACATCCTCATTTTCTGTAAAGACCTTTATAACTTTAGCAACCCAAAATGGATAGCCATTGGGATCTCCATCTGCTAGCACTGCAATCATGCAACCCTCCTTAATATCATGTATTGAACCCCTATAAAGGTCTTCCATGGCTTCACGTTGTGCACGAGACCTTCTGGAACCAATATACATCTCTCTTTCCATTTCTTGTGAAGAATTAATAATACCTTGACTTTGTTTCTGTTCAACAATGTTTACTTCCTCATGTTCATTCGACACATTTTGTGGCCAAATAAATGGATTTTTCAAAGGTATATCTTCATTTGTTGTTATTGAAATGATATCACTTTGATTATTGAAAAATGACTCCCACCAAACTGAATCAGCAATGTCAAAGTACTCATATGTATATCTAATACATTTTTTAATTTCTTCTAAGCAATCAAAATAATTTATATGTCTATTCTATCTGCATGCATTCTGAACTTCACCAACTGATTGTAATAACAATATTTTTGATGCAAATATTGGACGATCTGGAATGAACTTCAAAAATTGCAAACCTGATGACGGTGCCCATACTGTAGTAGTTGAAAACTTCTTGCCCCATATTAGTGTTTTACCATCAATTTTTTTGATACAAAATTGATGTTGGAAGCTAATATCATTAAGTTGTTCAATGCATTTCCCCTCACCATATGATCCTAGAATAAACCTTCGCATGTCAACAGTTTCTTCCAACACATCAAAAGTAGGCTCTGCATTTATGATTTCTTAATACATTCAATTAGTGATGGCAAGCTCCCAACTTCCTTCCTCCTCAATGTGACTGAAAAACGACTGAACATCTGATCAATATGGTCATGAGTGTGCCCAACAAGAAGGAAACCAACCTTTACCTTTTGAAAAATTCTCAATTCAACAAGCATGTTCAGATATCCAAAAACAACCTGATTTTTGTTTTCACAGCAAGTATTGTCCAATTCTAGATACAAAACTTCAGGAAGATTACCATACCAATGAGAAATCACATCATGAATTATGGTTATGGTCAGATTTGCATCATTATGAATATTTGGAGCTATGAAGTACACCCTTGGCAACATTTTCCCATTGAAGACCATACAACCGACCAAGTGAAACTGAATAAAATTTTCCTCTTGTAAATTTTTGGGTGTGCGAACAAAATGTGGTAAAAGTGTTTTCTTCTGGTCCATACCATCAATTATCAAACCCCAATATTTATTCGGATTATCATAACACTTCTTTCAATGCTTGTACAACTTCTTCCTTTCATTTGTTTGTTGTTCGTGATGCTCCTGAAGTTCTTTGACAATTAAATCTACACAACATAAAAGAAATTCATTAAGAAATATGTTTTCATAGTTGATGACTATACAATTTTAGAAGTAAAAGTTATGAACGCTTACCTCTTTCTGAGCCTTCACATTTGTCCCTTTTTTATTTAAGAGAAGCACATGTACTGCAAATCCCCATCCTTGTCTTCTTATGAATACAGACATTATTGAATTCTTTCTTCCATATCTTCACAAAATATTGATATGTAATAAATTGGCCATGTCCCTCAACACTTTCTGCATATTCTTTGTATAAGTTGTAGATTTCTCATCTTGAAAAATTATCTGGAATATGTATTGTCTCTCTATTTGGCATACACTCTCCATGCTTTGAAAAGAAATCTTTCATCCATGACATTGCAGTATTTGATAATGGCCCAAACTGTCTTTTATGACATACTTCTGAATAAAATGTGGGATCCTTTTCCAAATTTTCTTGAATTCTTGAGAGATGACAATTCCCAATTGAATGAAACATTTTGAAAGCTTTTCTACACAATAATAAATTCCTAATATGATAATCATAACCTGACAATGTAGATTGCATGCAGCCAACTAAATATGAGTTTTGCATGCTTTTATTCATTGACAAATATCTCTTCCTGCTTTCTAATGCAAATGTGAAATCCATATGTTTCAAGCAATTCTTTTGGAAACATTCACTTGAAATGAGAGCACTGATAGAACTTCTTCTCGTCAGATATTCTGCTCTACCCCTTGTATAACTAGAATAACTTGCATTGATACGAAAAGGCCTGCTCCTACTCCTCGATACAATATTTCTTGGCAGCATCTCCATCATTGGATCATCGTTTTTATAAGAATATTCATCATCATTAAGAGGAATGTTATCCACACTATGATCAGCTTTGATTTTCAAATATTGACTTAGAGGATACTCTTCATCTTCCCCTTCTTCAGTGCTACTGTCATAGTCCTTAGAACTCGGACTAAATGGAAAACCTGAGTCGATGTTTAATGGATATTCTTCTTCATGTGCATTGTCAGTGCTACTCTCATAGTCCATAGAATTAGGACTACGTTGAAAATGTGGCTGTTTACTTATTGAAGATGCTACATCCTGTCCTTTGTCACTGCTACCTTTATACTCATTAGAATTAGGACTAACTGCATCATCCTGTCCTTCATCACTGCTGCTTTCATAGTCCTTAGAATCAGGACTAAGAGGATACTGTGATACTCCAATCTTTTGAAAATCATCATCCCGCGCTTCATCACTGCTGCTTTCATAGTCCTTAGAATTAGGACTAACTGGACACCGTGACACTCCATACTTTTGAAATTCATCATCATGCTCTTCATCACTGCTGCTCTCATAGTCCTTAGAATTAGGACTAAGTGGACACTTTGACACTCCATTCTTTTGAAATTCATTATCACACTCTTCATCACTGCTGCTCTCATAGTCCTTAGAATTAGGACTAAGTGGACACTTTGACACTCCATTCTTTTGAAATTCATTATCACACTCTTCATCACTGCTGCTCTCATATTCCTTAGAATTTGGACTAAGTGGACACTTTGACACTCCATTCTTTTGAAATTCATTATCACACTCTTCATCACTGCTGCTCTCATAGTCCTTAGAATTAGGACTAAGTGGACACCGTGACACTCCATTCTTTTGAAATTCGCCATCATGCACGTCAAAACTGTTGCTCTCATAGTCCTCAGAATTAGGACTAAGTGGACACTGTGACACTCCATTCTTTTGAACTTCACCATCATGCTCTTCAAAACTGCTACTCTCATAGTCCTCAGAATTAGGACTAAGTGGACATCGTGACACTCCATTCTTTTGAACTTCACCATCATGCTCTTCATCACCACTGCTTTCATAGTCCTTAGAATTTGGACTAAGTGGAATCTGTGACTCTATTAATTTGAAATTCTCCATCCCCTCTTTCATCAGTGCTGCTCTCATAGTCTTTAGAATCGGGACTAAGTGGAAGAATTGACTTTCTATTCATAGTGGAAGAATTCCCGCTATATTCATCAATATGAATAGAGTTGTTACGAGATGAAGATGTTGATGGTGTATAAATCGAAACTTCACTATAAGAACAATCCATCCCTTTCAAATAGGAGATGTTGAATGATACAAATGGAGTCTCCTAAGAATATTATATAGCCTAAAGAATGAAATATTCCCTCCAAAAAATTTCGCGAAAATATTTCCCTCCAAAAATTTTCGCGAAAATATTTCCTTCCAAAAGTTTGTTAGATTTATTTACCTTTATTATTTTACTCTACAATTGATTGAAAAACGTAAACTAAATTTTTTTATGAAATAAATCACTAAAATTAAAATTGTAAACTACAACTTGTACATTAATTATTCTAATAGTTAAAGCATATAATATTTACTAAAAAACTGAATTTTTTTTTTAATTTTATAATATATTCTAAAACAAATTAATCCCACATTCAATCCGTTGTAAGACAATTCTACAATATTCACTTTATAATATTTTAAAACAAATTATCCCACATAAATCGTACGGAAAAACATCTTAATTTCACTTATATATTAAATTTCATTATCACTATTACTCACCTCACATCCAGGTTTTCTGAAGTTCGTTGAAAGACTCGGGAATTTGTGGAGCAGCTATATAACAACATATTCAACGAACAATTATCGAAGGTAAGTTCATTTTTTTTCTTCAAATTTTTCATATTAAATTAATTTAATGAAGAATATTTTTTTTTTTTAAATTAATAAGTTTTCCAAGCCAAAATAACAATTATGTCAATCGTGAACATGGTGGGCTCGATCAAACTTAATCGCCCAATAACCATGGGTGGGCCGTCATCATGCCGCCCATGTCCCTTCCCACTCTCCCTCAACCCATGCGCCCCCCCTACCTACCCCCCGTGCCCCAACCCTTCGTCTTTCCTTAACACCCCCCCTACCCGGCTCCACCTCCCCCCAACTGCCCTTCCCACCCCACCACACCCCCCCCCGGGCCCGCCACCCCCTTTCCCTTACCCACCTCCCCCATTTCCCCTACCCTTCCGCCCCCGCCCCCTCTTCCCCCCCCCCCCCCCCCCGGGTCCGCCACCCCCTTTCCCTCCCCCACCCCCCCCTCTCCCCTCCCCTTCCCCACTCGGCCGCCCACCCCTTGCCCTCCCCCACCCCCCCTCTCCCCTCCCATCCCCTCCCCTCCCCCCCTCAGCCGCCCCCCACTCTCCCTCCCCCACGCCCCCTCCCCCTTGGTCGCCCCCCCCTTTCCCCCTCCCCTCCACTCCCCACCCCCTCCACCTCAGCCGCCCCCCCCTTTCCCCCTCCCCTCCCCTCCACTCCCCTCCCCCTCCCCCTCAGCGGCCCCCCCTTTCCCCCTCCTCTCCCCTCCTCCCCGCGCCACCCCTCAACTCTCCTCCCCCTCGCCCCGCTCCACTGGCCTCTTCCGCCCTCGGGCGGCCAACGAGGGCGCGGCGTCGGGTGGAGGGCCTGCACGGTGGGCCCGTGCAGGCCCTCGGCCCTGCGCCGCGCCCCCGCAGGCCGCCCGGGGGCGGAGGGTCAATTCCGGGAATCGACCCTCCGCCCGGCGCCGCGCCTGGCCCCATGCAGGCCCTCCGCCCCGCGTCGCACCCTCGCGGGCCGCCTAGGGGCGGAGGGTCGATTTCGAGAATCGACCCTCCGCCCCTGGGCGGCCCCTCCGCCCCTGGGCGGCCCGCAGGGGCGCGACGCCGGGTAGAGGGCCTGCACGCTGGAATCGATCCTCCGCCCCCAGGCAGCCCGCGGGGGCACGACGTCGGGCCGAGGGCATGCACGGGGTCATCGGTGAGGGGGAGAGGGGGACGCGCCCCGGGGGGAGGTGGGGCCGAGGGGAGCGGAGGGGAGGGGAGGGTGGTGAGGGGAGGGGAGGGTGGGGAGCATGGCCGAGAGGGGGGCGTGGCCCGGGAGGAGGTGGGGTGTGGGGCCGAGGGGAGGGAAGGGGAGGGCAAGGGAGGGTGGGGGACGCGGCCGAGAGGGGGGCGCGGCCTGGGAGGAGGTGGAGTGTGGGGCCGTGGGGAGGGGAGGGCAGGGCAGGGGAGGCTGGGGGGCGGGACCGAGGGGAGGGTGGGGGGCGGGGCCGAGAGGGTGGGGTGGCCTGGGAGGAGGGAGGGTGGGGGGCGAGGCCGAGGGGAGGGGCGGCGGGGCTGATTGGAGGGTGTGGCCCGGGAGGAGGTGGGGCCAAGGGGAGGGGAGGGAGGGGGGCGGCGCCGAGGGGAGGGAGCGTCCTGGGAGGAGGTGGGGCCAAGGGGAGGGGAGGGTGGTGGTAGCGGGGGGGGAGGGAGGGGAGGCGGGGTGCGGGGCTCGCGGGGGGGGTGTTGGGGGCGAAGGGAGGAGAGGGGCGTGGCTGGGGTAGGGAGGTAGTGGTGGTCAGGGGGGACGAGAGGTGAGGAGGGTGAGGGTGAGGGTAGGGGTGTGGGCGGGGGCGGGGGCAGGGGGGGTGAGGGGGTAGGGGTGTAGGCGAATGGAGGAGAGGGGAGTGGCCAGGGTAGGGGGGTAGTGGTGGCTGGGGGGGCGAGAGGTGAGGGGAGTGAGGGTGAGGGTAGGGGTGTGGGCGTGGGTAGGGGGTTTTGGGGAGGTGGAGAGTCGGGAGGGGTGGAGAGTTGGGGCGCATGGGTAAGGGGGTTGAGGGGAGGGGGCATGTGTAAGGGGTTTGGGGGGTCAGTTGGGTAGAGGGGGGCATATGTATGGGGGGTAGAGGGGAGGGCATGGGTTGGGGACAGGTTGCTTGGTGGTTGTGGGGGGCGCGTGGGTAGGGGGGCTCGCCCATACTTGCCTAGATGTCCACTTAGCCCCATCATCCCTCACCCGACCTCCCGCCCGCCCATCGACCCGCTTGCCCGTTAGAGGTGGCTGGGCGATTCTGATTATAAAAATTAAAAATTTATGGTATATTTTGGTTGTTAATTTAAGTTCATATGTTTTTTTATTTACTAATTTATGTGTTTTTATTTTTTAGGAAAATGGCATCAAGGAAATTTCTGTGAATCTTTCTTGACCAAAGACTCTTAAAGGTGCATCTTCAAAAAACATTGGTGAACGAACTCCACCTGAGCTCATGGCTACAAATATTTCAAGTGCCTTAAGTGATAAGAAGATAATTTCATACTAGAAAAATTCAAAAGAGGTGAAATTTCCATCAAGAGTCTGGTATGTGAAAGAAAGAGAGAGCACAAATGTGAATATATATCTATATATTGATATACCCCATAATAATGAAAATTTGGAGGTGATGGGAAGAGTCATAGATATGTGTTCGGTACCAAACACTGAAGTTGTTTACGTACCTACAAAAGCTCCCAAGTCACATGAAAGGATTAAATATCGACTATCATATTCATTATATGACACGAGAGAGGTATCTACAAAGTTGTGTAAACAAATCGCAAATGACATGACACAAAACATCGTAAGTATTGTTATTTGTATTTTTATTTTGCCTTCTTGAAAGTGTCTCGCTATATTTTTTAACTTTGTTTTTATTGACATATGATATTTTGTTTGGCAGAATTTTGTTGAAAGTTGTTCAATTAGGTTGGGAGACATTCATTTCATAGAGCATGATATCATGAAAGTTGCCAGCCATTTTTAATCAGTGTCAGAAGAAGATATGGAAAACATGGAAAATGTAGTAATTAATGATGCTACAAAATTACATCCAAAGAATCAGAAAAAAAGGCCTCTGATGGATAAATCTAGCAAGGGTAAACAAGTTACTTTTGAGGACGATGAAGTTGAAATTGACAGTGAAGCATATGTTTCCATTACTGAAGATGACATTGGCACTGAGAAAAGTCGTAAAAGACCAAAAGTAAAAATGCCCAAGAATAAATCTATTGAGAATGTTATGACAAAGAAAAGTAGAGTTGAAGATCTTGAAGTAGTCATTACCAGCATCAAGAACCTAGTGAAACTTCAAAAGAAAGTAGAGAAATCATTACACTAGGAGTTGATTTAGATGATGGCATTATCAAAACAAAACAAAATTCCATTCGACAGAATTTGACAAAGAGAAACTTAATTGATGGTGGTCGTACATTTCAGTTAAATGTCAGACAAACATACAAGGCAAGTGAAGGACAATGCCAATATCAAGTCAGAAAGCCATATCATCTGCATGTTCACAACTTGAAGACATTTATGAGGTACAATCCATATGCTCATGTGGTTAGTTATGTGCTTCTTCTTGATCCACTTCAAGTTCCCAACAAAGAAGCATTTGATAAGTCAAAATGTTTTGAATACAATTATTATGTGCTTGGGGGGAACCATTCTGTTGAAGCTCAAAGACAATTGATGGAGGAATATCCTAATAACCCACGTTTTGAAACAATGAAATGTATCATTTATGCTGGTTTAAATGAAACAGAAGCAAAGTTAGTGGCATGGGATCATAATTTAGATAATGAATATAGGATGTCTATGACTTTCATCCAAAGGGTTAGATTTATTCATAGTGAATTCCTATAAAAATGTGGTGGGGATAGGATGAATATTACTGAAGATTTCCGAAAGGAATGTTGTATGGAAATAGGCTATCAAATTGAAGAGAAAACCAATTCAAAAGGTGGAAAAGACAGCAGATATAGCGATTTATTCAGAGGTGTTGATAACATTTTCCAATTGGCATTTAGAACTGGAGATATTTGGAAGTTGATTGATGAGATTTTTAGCACGTGGGAAGACATTGGCATTAAAAACTAGAGGGTCAAAAAGTCTAAGCCATTGATATGTAGCAACAATAAATCAGCTCCTGAACTGAAGCAACTTCCAGACGATATGACCATCACACCTTGGAGGGCGATGCAAGGAGTGAAAGATGAAAAAATTGTCAAAACAATATTATCTCATGTGAGGTCAGGGGAATTATCATTGGAAGAAATGTCTGAAGAATTTCAAAAGTAAGTTTGCTGAATTATTTTTACTTATTTCTAGGATTATAGTTATCTTTTAAATAAAACATGTTGTTCTTGGTAGTATTTTTTATACATATCATTATATTAACTTTTTCTTACTTTATCTATGCAGTCACAAAGTTTACATGAAAATTCAGGAACAAATGGTTAGATTGTTGAATGAAGATAGTTGGGATGATGTTGTACGCAACTATCCAGATTCAAGTTCTACATCAACATTAAAAGCTTTTTATCTTGCATTTAAAAAGATATCTTGATTTATACATTCAGTTTTATTCATCTGTGTACTATTTTTAATTTAAAACTTACACATATTTTTGTTTATTTGATAAAAGATGAGGAAAGAAGATAATGGAGCACCAGACAGTTTCAAGAATTTTATTGAAAAAATAAAGATCGAAAGACTGAGGAAGCAACGTATTAAGAATGTTGAACTTGATCCAACTCTTAATCATTTCATTTGGAATGGGCTAGACACTATTCAATATCAAGTAATACAAGGTGACTATGAAGACATTGCTAAACTCATACCAAAAAGGGATTATGCCCTAGTTATTGCGGATATTCCTCATGGTTTCAATATTCCAAACATTTACTATGATAGTGACCCTTATACTTATCAAGCTTTTAATAAAGTGGTTGCGGGATTTGTAGAAGTGACGTCATCACCATTATGGAGATTTGTGACATTTCATTCAGACACACAATTAGCAATGATATTATCAAGCTTCAAGGGGAAAACAAATTCAAGGATGCAACTTACATGGTAAGACGTTTAAAAGGTATATTTGATTAATGTTGAAAAATTCATTTATGTACAAGTTAACTGAACTTTTACTATTTCATGTTACAAGCAAAAGTCAAATCTTCTTAACAATGAAGATCAACAATTTATAAATGACTGTGAGTCCATTCATATTGATAGTTGGGCAAAAGATGATAGCCATATGTCTATGATTTTTAATCGGGTGGATAGAAAGAGTCATAGCCAAATACTGACTTATGATGCTGTTGTGAGAAAACTAACATATGAAGACAAAGAAACGAAAGGAGAGATAGTTAACATTTATCAAAAACCACAATTATTGATTAACTATCTTATAGACATATGTTCAAATGAAGGAGATTGGGTTCTGGATTTATTTTCTGGCTCAGGTAGGTTTTGCCACATGGAATTGAATTTCAATATGTTCGTTTTTGAATTAATATCTCATTTTACTAATTTAGTTCATTATTTTTTTGTGCTTGATAATTAGGTACAACACTAGCATGCTGCCTTCAAAAAGGAAGAAATTGCATTGCAATTAAGAAAGATCCATTACAATGCAATTTCATTCAGCAAAGAATTAATGCTCTTCAATTTCTTCCAGATGCAATACAAGAAATTGGGTTGAAAAAAGGGGACTTTAGTGAATCACGTGTGGTAGAAAAGGCAAAGGAACCCCAACCACCATTACATGGAATGTTTGGAAAGACATATATTGGGAGATTCGCAGACATCAAAGACCCATTAGAAGATGAAAATGCGCAAAAGGAAGCAGAAAATATTGTGGAAGAAGACAATGATGAAACTCTAGAGGACGAAAAGTTTGGATTACGTGACATTGTTGATTAAATTTAAGTTATACCTAGATATCAAGCTTTGCAATGTTTTGACTCTGACATTTTATGAAAAGAATAATCAATCAATTAAAGTTGTTATGTTTTCAATATTTGTAATTTGTGATTTTCGCATTGATTTTTAAGTTAATTATTATTTTTTAAGAGAAAAGTGATTATTATTATTTTTTTGACATGAAATTCATAAAAAAAAAACTATTATTTGACCATTTTTAGTTAATATTTTTGTATAAAAATTGTGATTTTGACATGTTAATTCTAGCAAAAAATTATCAAAACGTTTATTTTTTTTGTTATATTTATGTTAAAAATGGTTATTTTTATGTCCATTGTTAAAAAATATTGCTTTTTAGAAACAATTATTTCATGTGGATTGAAAAATTAACTAGAGATGTATAAATATGTAGATTATCTAAAATTCAAACTATCGACTTTCTAATTTAAAAATGAAAAACAATAAAAACCCCACTACAAAAAAAAAATAAAATTAAGATAGAAAACAAGAAAATATGAATAAAATGACCACTTCAAAAACTATCAAATTTAGAAAATAATTATTTACATTTCATACACTAGAAAATTTAAAGTAAAAAAAATAGATCTTTTAAAAAAAGGGTGTGATGCAGAATACACACTTTTTAAAATCAGCATGAAAATCACTACCATTCTAAAACGTAATGCACATGAAAAAAATTAAAGTGCCAAAAACTATGCTCTAAAAAAAACATGTGTATTCTACATCACCCCTTTTCAAAATCAGGTCATTTTTTTGCATCTCTACGAAACGGGTAACAATATCAGTTCCCGTTTCAAAGTTTACATTGTTTGATCAGCAACTGGATGATTGATCCCACACTAACTTCGACAGTTCCTTAGTTGGACAATGAAATATGCTCCAAGCTTCTCTCTGGAACTATGTCACCCTCTTCTGCTCTGCATCTGCCTCTCAACTCCCAGTCTGCCCCATAAAATTTCCTCATCACTGCCTCTTCATCCCAGCGTCAGCTCTGCTAGCTTCTACGTAGCCTCTGCTACTTCTATGTCATCCTCTTGGCCCTCCCAATTAGCCTCTTAGCCCTCTGTGTTAGCCTCTTTGACCTCGTCAACCTTTGCGTCTGTCCTAGTTGCCTCTACATCAGCCTTCCAAGGCTCTTTGTTGTCTCTCTTGCACTTTCTCTGCCTCTTTGATATGTATTCTCAGCCTTCTTCCAAACTTCCCCTCGCTACAATAGATCACTAACTCGATTCTCTCAACAAACACAGCCCTAGAAAACCGAATTCTTGATCAACTTGGTATGTCTCCAACTGACCCTCAAGCCTCCTCTTATAATTTTCCTGTTAACGATTAAACGACTGAGATTAAGTCCCTAATCAACGACTAAGATTATATTTGGCTTGATCCTCATCATTTAGAACTTTCTCATACATCTTATCTTAATACACATTAATAATTTAATTTTCCTAAGTTTAGACTTAGGAACCCCATTAAAAATATTAATTATTTTAATATCTCTCCATCCAAGTGGAATTTCCCCAAATGATTTTTGGGTCTTGGAGATATTATGTACCTTAGCCTCTTTACTAATTTTCATGGCTAGAGAACATTTGGTTCCACCACAAATCAACACTCCTCTTAGCGAGGAATGTGCTCTAGTAATGCTCCACCACTGAAACATCACACTGATCCTTCGCACAGGAACATGTGTTTATGCTTGGCCTGCTGCCTCACATTCTCTGCACTACTGCTCCCTATACTGTTGCCCCTAGCACTGCCACTACTAAATGTTGCATTGAAACTTAGTTACCAAGAAGTAGGTAACTAACTTCCCCAAATATTGACATCCCAGTCAGTCTGGAAGCCTCGTGATGCTAAAACTACCTTTGCTGCTAACCCATGGTTCCTCTACTATCACTGTGTTGCTGAAAACACCTCTATGCCTCTCACACTGCTGCAACCTCTACTATGCTGCTACAGACTTCTAAACTCTAGCCTTGCCTTGCTGCTCCATCACACTTTTCTCCACCCAACATCTCTCATCATGCTACTATCATTAAGGGCTCCCATAGCCAAAAGTGATCCAAGATTTTGAGCACCTCAAGGATCCTGCCCCTAGTATGTAGTCCCCCTAGCTACAACTTGATGTCAACCCACATCTTCTCTAGAGGTGCATGAGCACTCATGGCACAATCGTCATCAGTCTCAACCTATTTCTCCGCCTTAGCTAGAGCTTCTTTTGAATCAAAAGCCTCCCCCTTTTTTCTCTTCCTTGGACACTAGGATGCATAATGTCCCAGTTCCCCACAATGGAAGCACTTAACGTTGGATATTTCCCTCTTCTTCCTCTTCCCTTTTTTTCATGCATATGCTAGAGCCACATCCTCCTCCTCCTCTTTCTTGATTCGACCTCCCTTGCCACTACTCCCCACCTTGGTCATCCTAATCTATTCCTGGCGAAGTTCTGCCCACATCTCCTCCCAACTAGGAAGAGTAGCATTACCCAAAATACTTTGGACAAATGTCTCCCATTCCTCGGAGACTACATTCAGGGTAGTCCTAACCATAAATTCTCAATTTGGCATAGAACCCACGGAAGTAAGATGGTTGTGAATCTCCTACAACCTGAGAAGGAATGGATCTATCTAGTCTCCATTCGGCATCTGATATGATCGTAGCTAGTTCTCAAATAACATCTTTCGCTGCACAGAAGAGCCCTGGTATAAGGTGGTCAGGGTTTCCCAGTTCTCCTTTGCTGTGTTTTTCTCAGGAATATGTGGTATGGCATGATCTTTAACCCTGTCTAGGATCATGCACTTCGCCCTTGCCATTTCATCCTCATACTTCTCATTCTCAGCTGGGTCAACTGGGATTGCCATGGTTTTCAAGGCAAAGTCCTTGATGCGATGTCAATCTAGGTTTGCTAGGATCCTAGCCTTCCAGATGACAAAGTTGGAAGCCCCGTCCAACCTATCTTGATCCCTTGGTCCGTTCATTACCATTTTAGCTCCTTGTCTAGACTCCCTCTGAGTTTCAACTCCCGTCCTATAAATCTCCCTCTAAGTTCTGATTTCCCTTCTGGAAATCTTCTAGCCAACTATCGAACCGCTCCTCCCCAATCCTCCTTGCAACTACAACTCAGATCTAGATTTCTTGGCTAGAAATTCATTGAGGTAGTGACTCCCCCTACCTTGGTCCCACTGTTGGTGTCCCAATGTGAATACCTATTCAACCCATTTCCACATTTAATTTATCAATCCAAGTGCGTACTTTGTTTCAAGGTAACGCACAAAATATATGCAGGTATCAATGACACAATCAATCACCAATCTGAGATTCAATGACAAAGTTAACAAAAGAACCACTGTGACAGTAATAAGAGTAAATTAGAGAACTATAAAAAGAATTCACAACAATTAATTAAAATATTGTAACAAAAATCGAATTAGATCAACACACATGAAATAACAACAGACGAAAATAATGTCGCACCTGATCAGAAGTGAGGGCTCAACTCTCTGACCAGGGTTGATGGATTCACAGCTTATAGAGAGAACAACAAAATAACTTGAATTCAATTAATTTAAACATTCTTTTGAAACAATCTCACTCTCTTGCACGACTAACCATGATTCATAGCATTGAAACCCTTGTTATACAATACGCAGAGAAAATTGTCTCTCAATATGGTAGCTAATGTCTATCATTATACAATTGTTACAACGACCAACTAGTTGCCGAGAGAAAGACAAGAAAGGTCTGGAATAGGCTTGGAATCCGTTATGCTATTACAGCGCTTGCCGATATGATGCTGGAAGCTCAGAATCGCTTCTGTGTTTTGCACCCGTAACCTTTGACCACTGGATCTGCAGAAATGGAAATATTAGTAACTCGCATAGGCAAAATATCCATGACTATTACTTCATTAATTAAACATTCCATGAAGGCAATCGAAGAGGGTTTACCTTATGCATTTAGAATGATTAGTGAATATAAATGATACAAAGGGGTGAGAGAGAGAGTAAAAATGGAGGGAAAAAGTATGCAGATTTGGCACCCAATATCTCCCCCTCAACTAGTCTTTTTGTATGTCCTCATGCAGCTTGTCATCTCTTTAGATCTAGGTTGGACTGACTATGCTTAGCGTGTAGCTGAGCAAGGTCATATTCCTCAACCATCTCTATCCTTGGAGGTTTATATCCTTCTTTCATAAGGACATCCTTCCACCAATCATTACTCACATTGTATGCTAGAGTGTAATGCTTTGTTGGTAGCCAAATGAGGGGAAACTGAAACCTCAGCCCCATCCACTGGACCCCACAGGTTTGAATGCATGCAACAAAATGTGGCACTCTTTCTAGTGCTCATGCAAAATTGGGTGCCCAAAAAGGCTCCCGGTTTTTGACAATTGATGATGACATCATCCATATTCTTTGGCAACTGTGAAGGGCTTCATCCTGAAAAGTGACTATTTGTTTGACATAGAGTTCAGTACACCATCTCTTTGTTGCCAACATTCATTCCTTGCACCCCTCAATCTGTAGAAAGGTGGAGTGTCTATTATAAATAGTCACTGACAGACGATTCTCCCTCCTTATTATCAGTGGATTTGTATCTTGTTTTTCTTCAAAAGTATCACAAGCCTTCCTCCATTTAACCTGGTTAATGGTGTAGGAGGTAAAGGCTCTCAGTGCACATCTCCCATGAATGGAACCAGGTTGAAGCTCTCATCATCCTTCAAGAAATAACTATGCATGTAGATCTCACACATCAAGTGTTGGTTCACGATATCATGTATTCTTATAATATGCAAGAATTGTATCGGGTCCTCGATCTCATGGCTGATCTCCTTGTAGATGCTTTCTAGGCAGAAGAAAAATAACTGCTCATGAAGAAATAAAGTGTAACTATGGGCAGGAAGCTAACAGGCCATTACTTGTTGTGCTAGGGTAAACATATGTTCCTTATCTTCCTTCAACACTTGTATCTACCCTTCTAAATCCCTTATCTTTCTCTATTGTTTCTCCTTCCTCTAATTCTCTTTGCCTAGCTGGTCTACATACTCAGTGACAATCGCAACAGACTACTATAGAACCCTTGTTGTCTCCTTCTTTTGTTCATTCACGACATATTTCCATCTTTGAATTTCAGCCACTAAGAATAATTCTAAGGCCTCAAACAATTTTTCTACAGAGCCAGTCTGTGTAGTAGCATAAGTCATGGGAACATCTTTTTTCTATACAGTCGCCGAGGAGAACTCAACCTTGGGCCTTGAAACCTTCCATTTATATTTCTTTACCTTCTTTTTTAGCCGAGATACTTGCTTTCTCAGCTTCTGAACCTCCATTTTTAACCACATGGTCTCTCCGAACTGAATTTGATACCTCTCCTTGAGAGGTGGTCTGCTTCTCTCACACTATTCTACCCACTCTTGTTTAATAGTAAATTCATTTCCCAGCCCCGCAGCTGGTTTAGGAGGTGGTGGATTGCCTTTAGAGGCATCGGTTGGTTCCTTCATTAGGTCTTCCTTACTTGGTTTCCTATCCTCGGGAGCACTTTCTTCCTCAGCTTGTTTCAATTCGGGAACATGCGTTTCCTAGACTGGTTGAACGCCCCTTGCTCCAATCCTATTGTAAAAAACTTTTTCTCAACTTGTTCTTCAAGAAGCCCCTGCTGGGAATTCGCAAGTAATGAGCCAACAATGGCTGCGCCCTCCTTTGGGCCGACGTACTTCAATATGGGAGGAACAACAATTTCTTATGTTGAATCACGGGAGGAACGGACCTTCCTCGCTCCTCTTGGCATTGTGCCCTGAAATGGAGAGTGAGGAATGTCCTCCCCCTGGTCAATATCGATCATGCTTGCTAGTTCTAACTCTTTTTCCTCTTCGCCTTCATTCCTCAATTGGGCTGAGCCTTCTTCATGTGGTGCCTCTTGTCCTGCAATCGACACTAGTTCTTGTGGAACAACGTCAACCTCAGGATTTTCCTCTTCCACGTTTTCCTGCCCTGACTAAGTTGGTGGTGGTTCTTGTGTAGCACCCCCACTCATTTCAACATCCACGTTTGGGCAAGTGATGCTGGTCCTGGTGTAACAACATCACTTGCCAGCTCTTTGACTAGAACTTCTTCTCCTTGTGCTTCATTAATGAAAGTTGATTCCTGCAAAACAACATCAACTCCATCCATTATCTTCATATCCCCTTTGATAGATTCCACAGGCGAGGCTGGTTCTTGTGTGACAACCTCAACTGTATCACCAATCGTCTCCTCCACTTCCATTTCTGCAATAATAGGCTCCATAGATGGGGTTGGTTCTTGTGTGACAACCTCGACTGTGTCACCAACTGTTTCTTCCACTTCCACTTCCATGTCTGCAATAACAGGTTCCACAGTTTCTTCCACTTCCATGTTTGTATTAATAGGTTCCACAATTCCTTCCACTTCCATTTCTGCATTAACAGGTTCCATAGTCGGGGTTGGTTCTTGTGTGACAACCTCGACTATGTCACCAACTGTTTCTTTCACTTCCACTTCCATCTCTTCTAGTTCCTATTCTTCTTTCTCCATTTCCTCGAGCTCTTCTTCTCCTCTTGTTGTACTAGCAAGGGATGTCAGTCCTTCCTCTGATCCTTCTGATTCTTTCTCTCCTCCTGTTGTACTAGTAGGAGATGCTGGCTCTTCCTTGGGCTCTTCTTCCTCTCCTGTTGTACCAGCAGGAGATGTTGGTTCTTCCTTAGGCTCTTCTTCCTCTCCCGTTGTACCAGCAGGAGATGTTGGCTCTCCCTGAGGCTCTTCTTCCTCTCCTGTTGTACCAGCAGGAGATGCTGGTTCTTGCCCCTCCAGTTCCTCTCTAGCAACTATAACAGCTGCCACTTCCTCCTCTGTCATCTTGAGGAATTCTACCCAAGGTACTTGCAATTAGGTCAATGCATGCATGACCAGTAGTTGAACCAGTCCATGGTTTGTGAGGACCGCAAGAACTTAGCATGAGCACCGAGCGAACTGCACCATAAGTTGAAGACTCTTCATCAAGAAGAAAGGCATGTTCAGAGAATGAACTTGTTCCAGTGGAAATCGATGGTGGGCTATAATTTTGAAGTGGTATTTGAACAAGGTGGTGAACCACCTCTCGCAGGTTATATATTTAATAACAAATCCTGCTACCTCACCCCATGGATGTGGAAATGACTTACAATCATACCCCCTTCCCTTCAGAACAACGCTTTCTCTAGCTTACAAAATGAATTCTGGGAACTCGGGCAGCAAAGCCTTTCTTGAGAACCACTTCTGCCTTTGCTGTGTTAACCCACTAACTTCTGCAATGTCCTCTTCTATGATAGGGATTTCTAGTCCTCTAACCCGTGAGCAATTCTTGTCCAAATTCATCTCAAACTCTATCATGATCCTGTCATCAAACCCCTGCAATATGTTGAAATAAACATCCCATATCGCCTCTACAAAGATCTGCCATACATCTGCATTGCTATAGACCAGGGTTGTATCCTTGGGTTCATGATGCACAGCCAATCTACCCATCGTATAGAAATGTAACAACACTTTGGACGCAGTAGACTATTGGGAGGAGTGACAACAACCAACTTCTTGCAGTAACAACATGGTAAAAAAAATGAATAAGGTGGGACGATAGTAAAACAATCGATAATTTCTCGAGAAACGAAGAGAATCATGGTGTATTATGGTGGATGTTGGTAATTATTATGTATTAAATGAGAAGGTACATATTTCAAATCCTGACACATGCCAATGATTATGTGGAGTAATGATGGAGATCATGGAGCGTACCATCTCACAAGGTTAAATGATGCTAATGGTTTAATCATTAGTGCGGTTTTAATCACGCAATTGCTTAATTATGACGACACCCCCCAACTTATAAATAGTCGTCTGCGTCATGTCAATGTCTTTTCCATGGAATATATAATTAAATCCATAAAAGTCAATGAGGACGTACCTGATACCTGATGACCTACCTAATAGTTGGCAAAGTAACGACCAACTAACAACAACCGAGCAGTAACATCATCCCAGGAGTAACAACATCGGTGGAGTAACATCAACCGAGGAGTAACAACATCTGAGGAGTAACATCACCCAACGAGTAACGGCATCTGAGGAGTAACAACACCCAAAGAGTAACAACACCCAAGGAGTAATAGCATCCAAGGAGTAACAACACCCAATGAGTAATAGCATCTGAGAAATAACAACCCCCAACGAGTAACAACACCCAATGAGTAACAACCTCTGAAGAGTAAAAAAACCCAATGAGTAACAACATCTGAGGAGTAACAACACCCAACGAGTAACAACATCCGAGGAGTAACAACACCTAAGAAGTAACAGCAGCCAAGGAGTAATAGCATCCGAGGAGCAATAACACCCAAGGAGTAACAACACCCAAGGAGTAACAACATCCGAGGAGTAACAACATCTGAGGAGTAACAACACCCAAGGAGTAACAACACCCAATACTTAGAAAAGTTTTCAGGAGTAAAAACAAACATTACTTGGAATTTTTTTCCAGAAGATCGGTATTAGTGGATTGAATGTCCCCATTACTCAAGAAATTCTCCAGCTCCTCAATTATTGCACCTTGATATATATTTTGTTGTTGTTGTTGTTTTTTTCTCTTTTTTTTCTTCTTATTTTTTAATTCAAGGGTGTAGAGGAGGTATATTCTACACCAAAAACCTTCAATCCAGATTTTTCAAAGAGATGTTTGATGAAGGCTTCTCTGGAGGCTAGGCAATGGTAGAGTCTAAGTCGATGTCTATTTACAATGAGAAAAACATGGGAATCATCAATTGTAATCAATCTGACAGTCCCATTGTCAAATATTGCATCAATCTCATATGGTCCGAGCCATCACGAGCAAAGATTTCCTTTAAAATCCTTAAAGCAGGAATCATACAATGATGTCCAATCCCCTCTATGAAACACCTTATTTTTAATAAATTTATTGTGCCATTTTGCTCTCTTCTACTGTATGGTAGCAGTTCTCTAGACAACCATTAAACAAATTTCATCCAACTCATTTAGTTGTTCCAGCCAGTGTTTCTGGGTTTCTGAAAGATCCAGTCCTACTTCCAGAGTTGTTCTAAGCATACTGATTTCAAATTCCACCAAGAATAATGGGGATTTGCCATAAATAAGTTCAAATGGTGAAAATCATGTCGTGTTCCACCATGTTGTTCTATACGCCCAAAGAGCTTCAAGGAGTTTTTCAGCCCAATCCCGGCGATGATTTGCCACAGTCTTAGTGAGAATGTTTTCCAATACTTTATTTGTGCTCTCCACTTGACCATTCGCCTAAGGATGATATGGGGTTGTTATCCTATGTTTGATCCCATATTTTTCCATAAGTTTCACTATCATGTGTGACGTGAACTGTGCTCCTCCATCTGAAATTATCTCTCTCGGAGTACCATATCTGGAAAAAATTTCTTCAAATAGAAAGTCTGAGACAACCTGCTCTGTCGCTTTTGCTACAGCCTTGGCTTCCACCCACTTCGTCACATAATCTGTGCAAACTAAAATGTGGACTTTCTGATGTGAAGGTGGGTTAAATGGACCCACAAAATCAATGGCCCATCTTTCAAAAGGCTCAAGAACTACCTGTGGCTGTAATGGCATTTCGTCTGAGTGACCAGGCTGACCCATCCGTTGGCAACTATCACATCTTTGAACATAGTTCCGTGCATCACTGAAGATAGATGGCCAATAATATCCCATCTGTAACACCTTGTGGCCAGTTCGTTTGTCTGCAAAATGCCCCCCACAAGGGCCATCATGAGCAGCTCTCAAAACCTCATAGATGTCACTTTCTGCTACACAACGACGAATCTGCTGATCACCTCCTGTATAAAAGAGATATCCTGCTATCCATGAGTAACGGGAACTATGATGAATAATCCTTTGTTGTTCCCTGTATGACAAATGTTGAGGTACTTTTCCTGTAGCCAAATAGTTAGCAATATCTGCATACCAAGGGGTATTAGTAGAAATTGCAAACAAATGTTCATCTAGAAAGCTATCTTCTACAGGTTCTCCTTCATTATCAACATTTAATCTAGACAGAAAATCAAAAACTATGTTATCCTTGCCTAGTTTATCTATAATGGTGATATCAAATTCTTGAAGTAATAACAACCACCTTGTTATATGCCCAGGAGTTACAGGTTTGTTCATCAAATACCTGATTGTTGTGTGATCAATGTGCACAAAAGTAGGATACCCAGTAATATAGTGTCGAAATTTATTAACAGCATAGATGACAGCCAAGAACTCCTTCTCCGTTACCGTATAGTTTAACTCAGTAGATGTTAAATTCTTGCTGACATAATAGACCGCATACAACTTCTTATCTTCTTGTTGTCCCAACACCGCCCCTACAGCCGTTTGAGAGGCATCTGCATGGATATGAAATAGAAGTTCCCAGTTGGGACCACATAAGATTGGAGCTTGGCAGATTAGTTCCTTAATATTTTCAAAAGCTACTTCACAATCATCTGTCCATAAAAATTTTGCATCTTTAGTTAACAGTTGAAAAAGTGGAAATGCAATTTTAGAAAAAATTTCTATAAAACGCCTATAGTAACCAGTGCAACCAATGAAACTACGTACCTGAGTCAGTGTCTTAGGTACAGGAAAATGAAAAATTACCTTTACCTTGGTAGGATCAACTTGTATCCCAGCAGCTGAAAGTAAATGTCCCAACACTACTCCCTCTTCTCTCATCATATGACATTTTTTTGTACTCAGAGAAACATGCATTTGTTTACACCTTTTAAGAACTTTCTCCAAGTTTTCCAATCCTTCTTCAAATGACCCCCCATATGGTGTGAAATCATCCATGTAAATTTCAACATTGTCATTGAGTAAATCAGAAAAATCACCAGTATTTCCCTCTGAAATGTACCAGGCACATTACAAAGACCTAACAGAAGGACTCAAAACGTGAATTTTCCCCAAGGACATGTAAAGGTAGTCTTGTCCTGATCCTCAGGAGCTATTTGGATTTGGTTATACCCACTAAACCCATCCAAGAAAGAGAAAAACTTCTTCCCATCTAGGGTATCAAGGACTTGGTCGATAAATGGCAAAGGAAAATGATCTTTCAAGGTTTCTTTATTCAACTCCCTATAGTCTACACAAATCCACCATTTACCATTCTTTTTAGGAACAATAACCAGTGGGGATACCCACTAATTTTCTGAGATTGGGTAAATAAATCTTGCATCCAATAACTTCTAAAGCTCCTCTTTGACAATGTTTTTCAAGGTAGGGTTCATCCCTCTTTGAGGTTGCCTTACAAGTCGACAATCTTCTTTGATGTAAATATGATGAGTACACAAATTGGCAGGGATACCTTTCATATCAATATAATCCCAGGCGAAAGCTTCTTTTTGTTCTCGAAGGATCTTCAGGAGTTGTTCCGTCTGGGCCAGTGAAAGATTCAGGTTGATATTCAATGTCTTCCCTAACTCAATCTCCACCCGTATGCTGTCAAAATGTATTTGTTACAGGAATGTCTTCACCTTCGGTTTTCGATACTATAGTTTCATGTATCTCGCAGCTCATGAATGATTCCAAAAACTGTCGAGTTGGATTTGCAATAGCATGAGGGATGCTAATAAAAGTGTTGATAGTATCATCCTCTGTCTCATTCTTAAAGCAGAGGGCTTGCCCCATGGTAAGCACTGGCTGGAGTTCCTGTTGTTCAATTTTGATCCCATCCAAAGACAAAGAGTTCTTCTTGGGCTTTTTTTGCGAGCTAGGCTCTGCAGGGGGATAGAGAATAAGATTTTTCATATTTTCCCCATTAGAAATTATCATGTTTCCTGATCAACATCTAATATAGGCATCAGCGGTTGCAAGCCACGACCGTCCTAAAATAAGGGGATGACCACCAGCTGGGGACTGCATATGCAAGACTAGGAGATCAACAAGGTAATGCCAAGAGTCCATTGAAATCGCTATGTCTTCCAATTTCCCTATCGTTCTGATTGTAGATCTATCAGCTAATTCTAAGATTGTAGGGGTTGGCTTAAGATCACACAATCCTAGTGTAAGCATGGTTTCGGAAGTAATTACATTAATTGCAGCACCCAAATCTACCAGTACATTCAGAATATCTACCACATTAATCTAAACTACTAGAATTGGGTTCCTAGGATCACCATATTTTACAGGCATAGCCTTTCCCGACATAATGTCTGATAATCTCCCCATAACATGAATTGTAAGCGGATCTTTTTTTTCTTCCTAGGTCTTTTAGAACAATATTCTTTGATAGATTTAGCGTAAATAGGTACATCTTTCATAGTCTGAAGCAAGGGGATTTTTACAAACAAATTCTGAAATTCTGTTAAAAGATCAAATTCCTGTTGAGGGACTAGATTACTCAAGGCTAATCAATCTAGATAAGGAGGATTGGTTTGATAGGCCTGAGTAACAGTAAGATGAGAAGGAGAATGTTCCACAGATGGTTGATTTGTCTCATCCCCGACTACTTGAGACTCTGGATTCTCATCATCAAGATGTTAAACAATAATGGGTGATGTAGGAGCATTTACTACTTGGCCAGATTGCAAATATATCTCATTAAACCCTGCAATAGAAATGTTGTACGAAGGAAGGTTGAGGGTGTCTGATTACTGAGTGCCCTTATTGTTTGGATTTGGGTTTTGGCTGAATAGGAAGTTTAGGTCAGAGAGGAGGATTATTGGAGGGGACATTAGAGGGAAACCGTAACTAATGTTTCTGTGTAGGTTGATGAAATTGAGCAGTGGGGGGAACAGGACTATGCCAACTTTGAGACCAAGAAGAACTTGAATTAGGTTGAGGACACCATGGTTTCCAAGGTGGGTATTGATAATACTGAGGCCAAAAATGAACTGACTTAGGATTCCTACTATAATACTAAAAAGGATCATGAGATGTACTTGGATTTAGGCCTGATGATCATGGTTTCCATGGTTTCTTGGACCCCATAAAGAATAGTTGGTATGGTTCTTCATTTTCCCCTTGAAATACTGCTTTTAGTGTTGGAAGCGATGGACATGCACTGGTGGAGTGACTCTGTTCACAGATAGCACATGTTTCTATAGTGTTTAGAGGACACTCCTTCAATGGGTGTTTCTTTCTACACCATGGGAAGAAAATAGCCAACATTCTTTCCAACTCCGCCTACTTCTACTTTGTCTATAATGTGTCCATCTGGGAGGATAATGTACTTAGGATATCAGTTTTCAAATTATCCAGCAGGTTCCTAATTTCTGCTTCTGTGATTCCCCTGCTTGATGCTTTGAAAGCTCAGATTCCTTGTTTATTCCTTGCAACTCCTTTTGAAAATTGAATACAAAGTTCACAAATGGTGTCAAAGTATTCGTTAGATATATCCCCTTTGCCTACGATGTTTAACAGCTCCAAATACTCTTCCCTCAGGGCTTGGAGAAAAATAATTTTCAAAATATCCTTATCCAGGTCACTGTGGCCAGACCTATGGAGAGTGTACTTAAAGCGCTCTACACAATCCTCCTTATTTTCATCCTCCTTCTGCATAAATTTGAAAATTTCTTACTTAATGTCATAGGATTTACAATAATTCTAATATTTCTCCAAGAAGGTCTTCTTCATATCATCCCGGGTAGAAATGGTTTTTCCTCTTAAACCCATGGACCATCGCAATGTTGTCCCCTTTAATGTAGTAGGAAAATTTTTCAGTTTTTGAGCATCATTGACATAGTCATACCCTCTGCAAATGATATCAAACTTGAATAGGAAAGTGTCTGGATCCTCTGTGGAAATCCCATGGAAGTTTGGTAGTGCGTTCAGTGAAATAGGTTTCATTGGTGCATCACCCATAATTTCCCCAATTGGGAATTCAATTGAAGATGTTGTGGGTGCCATAAATACCCTCCAATACTCACTTGGAACTTCAACAGGTTCTTGCTGTGTAACAACTGGTGGTTGTGAAATTTTAACAACACTCCCCTGATCGCGAGGTGAAGAGAATCCTCTGAGGTTTCCTTCTTCAATCCTTGAGTGGATTTCTTCTTCTGACCCTCTGCTGGCCACCTCCTCCTTGTCTGATACCAGAGGAAGTGTCTCTGCTTTCTTTGATGCCCTACTTCCTGCTTCTCCTGCAGCTATTGAAAGGGATACTTCCACCCCTGGAGGTTGTATAGGTTGTTCCACAGAATGTCCTTCGGATCTTGTGTGAACTCTCACCCTAGCAGCAGCTCACGAAGAGGCTTCTGATGCAGCTTTTGTAATAATTTCCTAGATATAGGTATTCCTCCCCAAATCCTTCCTTCCTTGCCTTTGGGGTCCTCCTCTACCCCTCTTATTTGAACCCTTGTTCATACATTTATTGGAAATAAAACATTAAAAATTTCACAGCTCAAGACCTGGAGTAGGGCGAAAAACTCTTTTCCCTCCCCAAGATGAGAGGATGATTTAAAAACAATAAATAAAAAAGAAAACTAAAGCTCAGGAACTGGAGCAGGGTGAGGAAACTCTTTCCCTCCCCAGGATGAGAGAGTGGCCCCTATATAAAAATAAAATGAAAATGAAAGAAAACCCAAAGAAAACAGCTAAGGCTCAGGATCTGGAGCAGGGTAACAATTCCCTCCCCAGAATGAGAGATTGGTTTCTAAGGAATCAACAAAACAAAAAATAAACAAAAAGAAAAGAAAACAAAACACTACACTCAAGACTCAGAGCAGGGTAATAAATTCCCTCCCTAAGATGAGAGATTGATCCGTAGATCAATGTATATCATTTTCTTGCACCTTGTTAGTCTCCGTGGAAACGACGCTAGGTGTTCGAGTGTGAATACCTATTCAACCCCTTTCCACATTTAATTTATCAATCCGGGTGCGTACTTTGTTTCAAGGTAACACGCAAAATATATGCAGGTAGCAATGACATAATCAATCACCAACCTTAGATTCAATGATAGAGTTAACAAAAGAACCACTGTGACAGTAATAAGAGTAAATTGCAGAACTATAAAAAGCATTCACAACAATTAATTAAAATACTCTAACAACAATATGTTATGAAACCAGCTCACAAAAACATAGAAAAGATAGTTGAACTCCTTAGAATTCAGCCTCTTCGAGGGGACAACCTCCTTTACATTACACAAATGAACAATTCTTCGATGTTACAAATGACAAGACCTCCTTTCTATATTAGGAGTCTAAGGGGTCATAATATAATCAAAGCCGACATAACAATAATAACGTAAGGGCACAATAATAACAATAGTGGGCTTCTATGGGGCACAATAATAGCAATATGGGTACTACATGGGTACAACAATATAATAAGGGGGTTATACTAGTAGTATAGGGGCCTAACATGCCCCTCTCCTTCAAAAATTGTTGTCCTCAATGCTTGAGTAGTTCTTGATGCTTTTGTATCAAATTCTTGTCCCCCATGTGGAATATTCAACGGGTAAGTTCTTCCACTTGATGAGATACTCTGAAATTGATTGATTTCGTAGCTGTCAGGTTCTTGTTTCTGTGACTGCTCCAGGTTCCAATATGATTTTTCCTTCCTCTTCAAGTTCTGGCAATATTGTTTGAATTGGGATATTCTGTAACTTTGGAATGAGTTGCCACACTTCTTTGTCCTTCCTCCATTCATCCCTTGCTTCGTTTATCCAATCTAGTTGGATAATAGAAATAGCACAAAACAATGCTTCCACATCCTCATTCTTTCTTGAGAGTGCATCTGCAACAAAAATTTTCTTCCATTTTTTGTAGATGATGTCAAAGTCATAACCTAACATATTTGTGACCCATTTTTTCTGTTCTTCTAAAGATAATATTTGTTGTAAAAAGTATTTAAGACTATCATGATCAATTTTTACCTTGAAGTGTCTTCCCATTGGGTAAGGTCGCCATTTCTTAAGTGCATGTAGCATTGCCAACATTTCCTTCTCATAAATAGCTTGCTTGAGATGTAGCCATAAAAATACCCAATCACCTACATCAAAACTTTTTTCGCTGCGATATTTATCTACCTGTTGTTTCATTTGATTTTGCACCAAAGTGGTGTTATCCTTTAAAAGTTGGAGAACTTGTTGTTGATGCTCGATGTGATCTTTCACTGCTTGAACCTTATTCTTCTTGATATGTCCTTCTATCTTAAGAGTTTGAGGAGTGGTAATTTCTTCCAACGCTTTACAAGATATGGTCGGATTCATTTCTTGATGCTTGATGTGATCTTTCACTTCTTGAACATTTTTCTTCTGGATATGTCCTTCTATATTGATAGTTTGAGAAGTGGTAATTCCAGCCAATGCATTACAAGATATGGTTGGATTCATTTCTTTTTTGTCGATATGATATTTCACTTCTTGAACCTTTTTCTTCTTGATATGTCCTTCTATCTTGAGAGTTTGAGGAGCGGTAATTCTTTTCAATGCTTTACAAGATATGGTCGGATTCATTTCCTCTTTCTCTGGGGTTTTTTCCTGGCATATATCCTCTTCTTTTGATGTTTCTTGATCCTTTTCTTCCTCCTCTTCATACTCTATGTAAAATAATTTCTTCTCAGCACACTTATGACCTTTAGTGTATTTGCTATCACAACTGTAACAAAGCCCCCTTTCTCTTTTTTCTTCCAATTGTTGTGGTGTAATCCTTGTAGGTTGTGGAAGGCTAGGAGAAGAAACACTTTCATAATTATAGTCGTGAGTGGTGGGATTCCTTGTTTCCATAATTTCACTTTCAATTTTTCTTGCCCACCTAAATGCCTTCTCCAATGAATCAAGTTCCCAAAGACGAACCCTATGTTGAATGTTATCCTTTCAAGTACCTATGAAGACATCAATCCTTTGTTTCTCTAGAATATCATTTACCCTTATATTCAATTTTTGGAAGTCTTCAATGTGATTTGCCATTGAACAATTTAGTTTGAGATTTATCAGTTGGCTAAAGAAGGTGTTTCTCTTTGTATCCTCATAATGTGCCATCATTTCCTCCGTGCAAATTGACCACGTAACAAGTTGTTTACAAGAACAAAGCCCTTTATACCATAAAAATTGATCCAGTTCTAAATATGAAGATGCAATACATACCTTTTGTAATACTGGTACACCATGTAGATCAAAATATTGCTCCATCTAAAGTATCCAATTTACCGGATCCTTGCCATCAAACTTCCTCATATTGCCTTTTCTTGATTTTAGGAGCTCGTTCTTGAAATGACTATAACTCTGTAATTTCGGCTCTTCTAGTTCTAAAATTGCGACCTGCAGTAGCCCTCTATGTCCTCTTTCCAATGCCACTAGTTTGATCAAATTTAGATTCTCCAAGGCAGATTTATGCACAATCTCCCAAGATGACCTGATTATATACCTTTTCAGAAGAGTGAACTTGTAGGAAGTTGCACGTGTCACTTTTATGACCTTAGGATCTGAAAAATATGAAGAAGAAACTACATTCTGTCCTCTTTCTGTAAATTCTTACGAAATTTCAATCTGATGCTCAAAACAAAAGTTATGACTATTTTCCCCAGGTCACCTGTTTGGAATGTAATTCAGGAGTCTGAAAACAGACTGACTTCCTCAGATCATATCTCCACAAATATAGTGCGAAAAGCTCGGAAATTCGGACCCGAGATTCAGCACGATTTCTTCTCAAATGGGTTTTGTTTTTAGCAACTAAAACATCGTAGAAAAAAGGTTATAGCGAAGATGCCACAATGCCCTGTTTGGAGTAGTGAAACCCTAGAATCCAAAGCTCTGATACCAAATGTTATGAAACCAGCTCACAAAAAGATAGGAAAGATAGTTGAACACCTTAGAATTCAGCCTCTTCGAGGGGGCAACCTCTTTTACATTACACAAATGAACAATTCTTCAATGATACAAATGACAAGACCTCCTTTCTATATATAGGAGTCTAAGGGGTCATAATATAATCAGAGCTGACATAACAATAATAACGTAAGAGCACAATAATAACAATAGTGGGCTTCTATGGGGCACAATAATAACAATATGGGTACTATATGGGTACACCAATATAATAAGGGGGTTATATTAATAACAATAAGGGGTTATACTAGTAGTATAGGGGCCTAACACAATCGAATTAGATCAAAACACATGAAATAATAGCATGCGAAAATAACGTAGCACCTGATCAGATGAGTGGGCCCAACTCTCTAACCAGGGCTACGATGGATTCACAACTTATAGAGAGAACAACAAAATAACTTGCATTCAATTAATTTAAACAATCTTCTGTTGTAATCTCACTCTCTTGCATGGCTAACCCCGATTCACAGCATTGAAACCCTTCTTATACAATACGCAGATAAAATCGTCTCTCAATATGGCAGCTAATTTCTATCATTATACAGTTGTTACGCCAGCCAACTAGTTGCCGAGAGAAAGCCAAGAAAGGTCTAGAATAGGCCTCGAATCCATTATCTTATTACAACACTTCCCGATATGATGTTGGAAGCTCGGAATCATGTGTTTTGCACCCATAACCTTTGACCACTGTATCTGCGGAAATGGAAATATTAGTAACTCGCATAGGCAAAATATCCATGACTATAACTTCATTAATTAAACATTCCATGAAGGTAGTCGAAGAGGGTTTACCTTATGCATTTAGAATGATTAATGAATATAAATGATACAACAGGGTGAGAGAGAGAGTAAAAATGGAGGGGAAAAGTATGAAGATTTGGCACCAAACACCCGCGTCCTTAGAAATTGTTCTGCTTTGATAGAAACAACATCCCACTGGCTCCTTAAATCACAATCTTCCACAACTCCCCAAGATCCAGCAACCAAAGAAACTGAGCCTTTCAAGCTCTCTACAATCCCGACAACAATTGAATCTGCACCTCCTAGCCACAACGTCGATCCTTCTTGGACGAGAAAGATGATCGGGCACTACATATGTATGATCCACCCCTTTTTTCCTTTGCGCTAATCCTCCTCCTGGCTTGAAATAATAATGCATGCTATTCGTCACTTCCTTTCTTTCTCCTACTACTCTGGAATACCGTTGTCTCTTAGGACAACTGCTACTACTGCAAAATTCAGATTTCTGTTGGTGCCTTTAGTCCTGCTGTGATCTTCAATGCTCTGATACCATGTTGAAATTTCTAAATGTAGCAATTAGAAATCCCTATTGCATTATCTGGTTTATTATCTCCTATTTGTTCTTTCCATTAACAAGTTATTTATAAATATAAATACCCAAATAAACACAAATGCAACCTTAACTCATATACAGATCAACAACTGAAATAACTAAGACAATCACATAAGGGAGACCATTATTTTTGTATAATCGTCCCCAAGGAAACCCACTGTGGGAAAATCAGGGCAACAGTTATGAGGGTTTTATTATTACGCAATTTTTTAGTACAACTAGGGTGCCAGAAATGACTCACCCTTCAGAGAATTTCCTTGGTAGAAGTACCTCTCGTTGGAGATATATATTCTAGGTGATTGGCAACTAGATGATTGATCCCATAGTAAATCCGACAGTTTTTTAGCTGGATAGCAAAATCTACTCCAAGCTTCCCTCTGGAACTGCACCACTCTCCAGGGACTACGTCACCCTTTTATGCTATGCGTCTGCCCCTCAGCTTCCAGTCGACCCCACAAAAGTACCTTAGCGCTGCCTCTTCAGCCCAGTGTCAGCTATGCTAGCCTTTCCGCAACCTCTGTTGCTTCTGCGTCGGCCTCTTAGCCCTCTACATCACCCTCTCTAGCCTCCTCAACCTCTGCGTCAATCCTAGCTTCCTTTTCGTCAGCCTTCCAAGGCGCTATGCTGTCTCTCTGGCACTGTCTCTGCCTCTCTGATATGTATTCTCGACCTTTTGTTGAACTGCCCCTAGTTGCAATAGATCAGTAACTCAATTCTCTCAGCAAACCCTGCCCCATTGATGAGCCCCAATTTTGGTACAATCTGGGCTCATTTTGGCCTATTCTACTTGCTCAAACCATTCATTCTTTACTGTTTATGCATGCATTTCTTAGTTTATTCATGTTGTTTGTAGGAAGAAGGGTAGGCACTTTATCTACGTGACTAATGCGTTATGATTCCAGGTTTTGGCATTAAAAGGGAGCAAGAGACAACGAAAAAGGAGATAAGGAGACAACGAGATGGCACTGCTGGTTTAGGAGAGGATGTCCATGATCTTGGGACATTCCTCGTGATTCCCACCAAGAACTCCGAGCTCCAATCCATCTCCCCTCCGAGCTTAAGAAGCAGCCAGCTGTCCTACAGGAACAGCAGTTCTAAACTGTTCTACAGGAACAACACTTATGACTGTCCTACAGGATCCGCAGTTAAACTCGAAGTTGGACAGCCGAGCTCCTAAAATCAAGGATACTTGTTGGATCATCGTTTTTGTATAAGTATGGAGGCCTTAGCCTTAGATAGGTTGTTGAAACTCTCGTATTGCTATTGTAATTTTGGAGCACAGTTCAGTTTTCGTTCCTTTTTGTAAGCCAATTTGGCATGATATCAGATTATGAATAAAGAGGACAGTTTGTGAGTTAGTTCTGAGTTTCTTAAGGAGACTATAGCTCTCAGGTTAGGGCCTAACCTGAGAGCCATAGATCCCCTCTGCTGTAGTGTTGTTTCCATTTCATTTCAGCACTTTGAGCTTTTCATTTGCACATGCAATTCGAATTACAGGTTGTTAAGTTGGTCTTTTTCATGAGTTAGAATAGAATTTGCTTATGGTGAGTTTGTTTACAGTTGTTTAGTGTAGCAGAGGATAGATATAGTCCATTGGAGCTCCAACAAAAAGGTTGTTAAGGCTCACTGCCATCTTTCTTGAAGATTGGGGTGCAGCCCAAAACTAGCCACCAAAAACACGCATTTCTTTACTTGATGATTGTTGCAATACATTCACGGTCACGTTAGATGCTTCCTTGTCATCCACACATGCACCACACTCCTTTATCACAGCTTCATGCACATTCTCCTTCGCGTTTTGGACTGCTGATCATTGAATTTACAAGCACAAGTAGGTTAGGTTAATGCAATTTCGGTTTGGTGACAGTCATAAGCATTTGCCTCATTTACACTTCTCTCTCTCGTCCATTACTTCATTCTCCATCTCGATCATGCATGCACACACATCTTCGACCCCTACTCCGCTCTGTTGTCTCCCAAAGTCTTCCATTCCTCACGTAACTTCATTTCCTAGCCTTTCGTTGACCTAGTCCTCTATCTTCCAACCTACTCCCTACATTCACTCCCTATCCTATTCCTCCACTTCTACAGCCATCACCAGTCTCATTCCTACCTTACACATCTCCCCCTACCATTCCATTACTCCCCTGTCACTCCAAACACTCACGGTAGGTCATCCTATAGCCATTTGTAGACATCCTGTAGAAAACAGAGTATCCTGTAGGATCCTCCACAGCCATCCTGTAGGAGGCCACTCTCTCGGTTGCTGAGCATCTGAATGCGAGGAACCTCTGTGGATGGATGCTAAGGATCCTTAGGGACCTCTCCTAGCCTTCCCAACCTGTCCCACGCTTTCCTTCCTTCTCCATCCCATCTGCACAACCAAACCCTAATTAGCACACAATCACAATCATTCCACACACTTAAAGGAAAAATACAAAAACATGTCTTTTATGATGCAAACAGCTTAGATCCATGCATTTTCACTTATTAGAGGTAACAGCAGCATTGGTAGAAGTTTCCTTCACGTTCTTTGCATTATAGAGGATAGACTAGTTAAATTAGGGTTTCCTAGGTTTACATGCTTTGATTTGCTTTCAGTTCATTTTTGTCAAGTAGATTAGTCTCCTTTGAGCTAGCTTTCATCCATCGTTGATAAAGCTTCTTCTGTGAGCCTATAGAAGTTGGCTTGAGCCCTAGCGGACTTGTGCCAGCTGACCAAGTGACAACTGCGACAAGAGCTAGTACTTGTGCATACAGCACCGTCGCTTCCAAGTTTGTACGAACTACCGGGTTGATAAAATGAGAGACAGGAAGCCCCAGGAGTTGTAGTATTATTGCTACAATACTGGAGCTCACCATCTTTTTGGCGCCGTTGCCGGGGAAGCATCAGAGTATTAGTAATTGTTGCTTTTCTTCTACTTTCGCACTCTTACTTCTACTCAGTAGTTTATTTCATTTCCATTCTGCAAAAGTAGTTTAGCATTTCCTGCTTTCATAGCTTAGTATTTCTCGCTTTCCTAGATTAACATTTCCTGCTTTCATAGATTAGCATTTCCTGCTTTCATAGCTTAGTATTTCTTGCTTTCATAGATTAACATTTCCTGCTTTCATAGATTAGCATTTCCTGCTTTCATAGACTAGTATTTCTCGCTTTCCTAGATTAGCTTTCCAATTCTGCAATTTCATTTGAGCAAAATAGTTAGTTGTAGATCACTCTGTTTCAGTTTTGCAGGTATCAAAGAAAAAGCAAAAGCAATAAAAAAAAAAAAAAAAAAAAGTCTTTTCCATTTCATGCCTCGTAGGAACCGGGATAGATCAGGCAAATTCCTACCTAACACCCCCACCACATCACTTAGTCACCCTTCACTCTTCGGTGGCGACAGTGATCCAGAGGAAACTATAGGTGAACATCCCGAGACATACCAAAATCCTATAGAAGAAGAATAGTTAGAGACCACTCCACCTAAAGCTATGGCTGACAATAGAGAAGATGAGAGAATAGAAGGAGCTTTCCCCATCCGAGAAACCAATGGAGAGATGAAAATGAAAAACATTAGCCCCTCTGCTTTGCCTCACTTCCATGGACTGACCACTGAGGATCCTGACACCTTCCTATTTGAGTTTGCTGTCCTCTGTAGAACCTATGACTATACCGAAGATGAACAAAAGCTAAAACTTTTCCCTTCCACTCTCAAGGATGCAGCATTACGCTGGTTCATGGGTTTGCCTGGGAATAGTATCACTACATGGGCTCAAATGCAGCAAGCCTTCAACACCAAGTACCGGGATTATTGTAGGTCCAAAGAAACAAAGGGGGGAATCTTTCGGATGACCATGGGAAACGATGAGTCTTTAGAGGATTATGAGGAAAGGTTCCAACTTAGTTATAAGCGGGCCAGGTGCACACTTGACCCTGAATCCCTTAAGTTAGTTCTGCTCCGAGGAGTACCTGAAGATCTCTTAGATACCCTTCACATGTTAGCTGGGGGGGACATTTACCAACTGCCTTATGAGGACATCAAAACTATGTTTAGGAATCATTCTAGGGCAGCTAGGAAACGAGGGAGAGGAAATCTCCTCTCCACTGGTGTCCCTTTCTCCAAACATGAGTTTACAAACCAATTAGAAGATCTTAAGAGTGATGTGAGACAGACCATTGCCATGCAGCTAGATACATTCAGGATCCAGCAGAAGAAAGAAGAAGCTGAGAGAGCCCTGGCTGTCTTCTGCCCTAGGTGCACAAGAAGACATCCTAAGAATGAATGCCCATTGCATTCGGTTGAAGTGTGTTTTGTTTGTGAGGAGGACCATCCTACCAATCAGTGTCCCACCTTACCTGGGTTTAAAGCCATGTACCAAGGGACTGAAGCCCCCACCAAACCTCTCTACTTCATCAACCAAAGGAGGCCACAAGGATCTAGACCCTATCAGCAGGGAATGCAAGGGGCACCACAACCCTATTACAACCCCAACCAATCGATTCCTATGTCTTCCTGGGGTCCCCCTGCTCATCCTTCTTGGTCCATGCCTCCTCCATGGTCTTATGCACCTCAGTATCCTACTCAACCCACTACTCACTCATATCACTCACATGCCCAGTCACAGCCTCAGTGGAGTGCACGTTAGTCGGGGTGGAGGCCCCAGTACAACAATCCTCCCGCTATTCTGCCTCCACCTCCAGTTCAGCCACAACCATTACCTCCTGCTCCTCCAAGGCAACCTCAAATGCCTACTCAACCGAATTCGAACCCCAACAATAGACAGGCTCAGCAGGTATATACTGGGGAGACCTCATGCCCTACCTATGCTGTGGAGATCCAGGAGATCAATCTTAGATCTGGAAAGACTCTTCCAGATCGCCAACCTCCTCCCCCAGAGGAAGAGGAAGACCATCAGGAAAGTGAACCAAAGCCTATTCCACCCTTTCCTGAGAGACTTACAGCCACCACACAACCCAACCCGGAAGAAGATGAGCTTTTGGGAGAGCTCAAGCAGTTGTGTGTGAAGATACCCCTTCTCCAGGCCATCAAGGATGTGCCAATCTATAACAAGCTGGTTAAGGAGAAGTGTTTCAAACATCCAGGCAGACGGAAGAAAGATGCTTCAACTATCAATGTCATAGGACAACTGTCTGACCTTATGCTAGGACAAGTCATCTGCCCAAAGTACTTAGATCCTGGAAGTCCTGTAGTAGATGTCCACATCAATGGCACCATCATACCCCACACCCTGATTGATCTAGGGGCTGCCATTAATGTAATGACCAGGGATACCATGCTCAAGCTCAATCTTCAAGGTTCCTTGAGGAAGACCTCGACAGTACTGCAATTAGCAGATCGCTCCACTGTGACTCCCGAAGGAATGGTGGAGGATGTCTTGGTCTCTATTGACTCTTGGGAGTATCCTGCAGACTTCCTGGTTCTGCAACCAAAGGCAAAGCTTATTGGATATCCCCTCATTTTGGGAAGGCCTTGGTTAGCCACTGCAGATGCTTATATCAGTTGTCGTGCCGGAAATATGACCTTCAAAAATGGTCCTATGTCCAAGCAACTTGTCCTATACCCTCCTGCCCAACCCTCTTTGGAGCATGACTTACCACTCTGGTTGGAAGAAGGAGAAGAAGACGAGGTGTATTCAGCACCTCTGTGTACCATAGAAACCAATAGAAGAAATCCCCCAACCGAGGATGATTTGATCGAGAACTTGATCCAAAACCCACCTACCAGTGCACTACCTTTAGAAAAATTGGTGGAGGATGCCCAGGCTAGCACCTTAGTGGATCTTTGTACAACCAACCCTGTCACTCCCAGAGTTAAGAATGTGGAGTTCGGCCCTGAGAGAGCATTGAAAATCAGCTCCTCCCTATCTCCTTCTCAGGAAAAGGAGTTGTGCAACCTGTTGGCCAGCCACCTAGATGCTTTTGCTTGGAGCTATAAGGAGATGAAAGGAGTCCATCCCTCGGTCTGTACTCATCATATATACATCAAAGAGGACTGTAAACCGGTTAGGCAACCTCAGAGGAGAATGAATCCAGCCCTTAAAGACATTGTCAAGGAAGAATTGCAAAAACTGTTAGATGCTGGATTCATCTACCCCATCTCAGATAGTGAATGGGTGTCCCCTCTAGTGTTGGTTCCCAAGAAGAATGAGAAGTGGAGGATCTGTGTAGATTACCGGGAGCTGAACAAAGCCACCAAGAAAGACCATTTCCCTCTACCTTTCATAGACCAAGTGTTGGATGGACTGGCAGGAAAGAAGTTCTTCTCTTTCCTGGATGGGTTTAGCGGGTACAATCAAATCCAAATCAGCCCGGAAAACCAAGATAAGACCACCTTCACTTGCCCTTGGGGTACCTTTGCCTACCGAGTCCTCCCCTTTGGGCTATGCAATGCTCCTGCTACTTTTCACAGAGCTGTCCTAAGCATCTTCTCGGAGCTGGTCCATGATGCAGTGGAAATCTATATGGATGACTTTACTCCTTATGGGGCCAACTTCCAGGAAGCATTGTCCAATCTGGGGAAAGTCCTAACCAAATGCATTGAGATGAACCTGTCCCTCAGTCCCGAAAAATGTGAATTCCTGATGACTGAAGGGACCGTGCTAGGCCATACCATCTCTAGCCAAGGATTACAGGTGGATCCTAACAAAGTTGCTCTAATCAAGAAGGTTCCACCTCCACAAAAGGTAAGAGATGTTAGGAGTTTTTTGGGATTAGCGGGATACTACAGGAGATTCATTAAGGACTTCAGCAAGCTCGCCTCGCCCTTGTTTGGCCTGTTGGCAAAAGATGTGGAGTTTAAGTGGACTGACGATTGTCAGAAGAGTTTGAATGAGTTAAAGGACAAGTTGGTGTCAGCACCAATCTTGAGAGGTCCAAACTGGGCCCTACCTTTCCACATCCACACTGATGCCTCGAACAAAGCCATAGGTGCAGCTTTAGGACAAGTTGAGGAAAAACTTCCATATGCCATTTACTTTGTCAGCAAAAACTTGTCCAAAGCAGAGCTGAATTACACTGTAACCGAGAAAGAGTTCTTAGCTGTAGTCCATGCACTAAACAAGTTCCGTCATTACATTACCGGGTATCAAACATTTGTACATACTGACCATGCTGCTATTAGATATTTGATGAATAAACCAGATGTGAATGCTCATATTATTAGATGGTTACTTTTATTGCAGCAGTTTGATCTAACCATTGTTGATAAACCAGGTAGAGAGAATGTTGTTGCTGACTTTTTATCTAGATTGGATTTGTCTGCAGGTGAAGATGGTGGATGACCAGATGCCTGATGAGCATCTGTTTGCTATCTCAGTACTCTCTCCATGGTTTGCTGATATAGCAAACTATCTTGTTTCAGCTCAGTTCCCTCCGCACCTCTCTTCAAAAGAGAAGAGCAAAATCATCAGAAAAAGTGCCTCATTCACTTGGATCGGGGGCAACCTGTTCAAGCTTGGCCCTGATCAGATCTTAAGGCGTTGTGTAAGGGAAGAGGAAGTCTTTGACATCCTCCTCACCTGTCATGATGGGCCTTGTGGAGGACATTTTGCAGTAAAGAGAACTGCCTTCAAGATCCTGCAGGCAGGCTACTATTGGCCCACACTTCATCAAGATGTCAGAAGATATGTCAGCCAGTGTGACCAGTGCCAAAGAATGGGGAAACCAACCCAAAGGGATGAGATGCCTCTCCAACCTCAAGTGACTCTTGAGCCATTTGAGAAGTGGGGCATGGACTTTGTGGGTCCAATCAATCCCTCTTCGAGGCAGAGATCCTACATCATTGTGTGTACTGACTACTTGACCAAGTGGGCAGAGACTAAAGCAATCAAAGCAGCAACAGAAGAGAAGGTGGTCGAGTTCTTAAGAGAGAACATCTTCTACAAGTTTGGCTACCCAAGAGAGCTGGTGACCGATCAAGGGAGCCAGTTCACATCCAACTTGGTTGAAGATCTACTAGCTCATCACAAGATCAAGCATAGGACTTCCACCCCTTATCATCCTCAAGCAAATGGGCAGGTGGAAGTCACCAATAGAGCATTAGAAGGGATCTTGACCAAAGTGGTGAGCAGCAGCAGAAAGGACTGGGCAGATCGCCTGGTTGAGGCCACATGGGCTTACAACACCACTTGGAAGACCACCACCGGCTTCACACCTTATGAGCTGGTCTATGGGAAGAAAGCTTTGCTGTCCATTGAGTTTGAGTATAACACTTTGAGGATGGCAGCTCAGCTGGACCTAGATCTCAGCCATGCACAGCAAGAAAGGTTATTGCAGCTGAATGGACTGGACGAGCACCGCATGCAGGCCCTCCTTCACTCAGAAGTGGTTCAACTTCAGCGAAAGGTGTGGCATGACCAACATCTCCATGACAAGCAATTCCAGCCGGGAGATTGGGCTTTGTTGTATGACTCCAGATTCAAAGATTTCAAGGGGAAGTTGAGAACCAGATGGCTAGGACCATATGTAGTGGAACAGTGTCATGACAATGGATCTGTCCTCATTCGAACCATTGATGAGGAAGCCATTCCCATGCTTGTCAATGGGCACCGATTGAAGATCTACAGAAGACCTCTCTCAAGACAAGAGTTTATCAGCACTATGGAGAAATCTGTTTTGGTCATAGAGAAGGGTTCTGCCTCCACTTTGGGCATACCCTGAAGAAAAAAAAAAAAAAAGAAAAAAAAAAAAAAAAAAAAACGAAAAAATAAAGATCCTTGGGTGAAAACCTCTCTGAGGCGCCCAAGGCAGGCAGTAGGGGTGAAAACCTCACCGAGGCGCTCCTATTGTCTTTCAAAAAAAAAAAAAAAAAAAAAAGAAGAAAGTTAAAAAAAGATCCTTGAGTGAAAACCTCTTTGAGGCGCTCAGGGCAGGTAGCAAGGGTGAAAACCTCTTTGGGGCGCCCCTGCTATCTTTCAAAAAAAAAAGAAAAAGGAAAAGAAAAAAGACAATAAGCACAATAAAAGTTTTGCATGCAGATGTTCTATGGAGGAGAAGAAGCCTCTCCACTCCAAGCCAGGGGCCTTCATCATACTATCAAAGGATGTCATCAACACCTCCTCCAAGAATAACAATATTTTTCAAGGTATGTGCAATTTTTATCATGATTTGGATCTTCTACAGGAAGATACAGGTTTCTACAGGAACAGACAGTGTTCCTACAGGAAGACGCAGATCTTCTACAGGAAAGTGAAAAATTTCTACATGAGCTCTGTGTTCTACAGGAAACTTCCTGTAGAAGGTTGCGACGGCCGAAATGTGTCTCAAATGAAGATCTCGCGACTGGGGAGTGGATTGAATGCATGCATGCCACAGATGGCACCCCTGAACATTGCTATTATCTTGCTCCACCATCCTCGTCGCCATGCAACCAAGATCCCTGCAGCAGCACAACAAAGCAATGAGTTCTCGTGAAAAAACGCCTGTCAAAGAAAAACCAAGCACCGAGAGCCATACCACATCCACGTCATGCATCAGAAGCGCTGGGATCGTGATCGAGAAGCCAGAACCGCCAGCATGCAGCATGCACCCAAGGAGAAAGGACTGTGACAAGACCCCTCGTGGGGATCCTGTAACAGTTCAACCTGCTCGAGTGAAGACCGTCCACAGCACCGCCATCTGAGATAAAGCACGGGCGCATGAACGCAAAACCATTCGCTCCATCGCCAGCATCCTGTAACCACGAGTCTACAGGACTGTGCAGCCACATGCAGCAGGTAGATCCATCGCTCAAAAACTGGGAAATCATGTGCAGCCGCGCGCAGGTAAGTGTTCTAATCCTTCTCTCCATCAAACTGCATGATTATTACTTCGATTTGTTTTGCATGGCATAAAGGTGAATGGTTGAGCGACTGTAAGGCCAGTGACTGGCCACGTCGGTTAGTGAAGGGATAGTCAGAGGATGAGGTGGTAGCCACGGCAAAAGAAACACGCAACACGCACGTGAAGATCAGTCCCGTCAACCGTGAAACGAAGTTTAACCGAAAAGGGCAGCGACAGATCTGTGGGAATGAATGCGGCAGCAAGCGAATGTGCAGGCGGATGATGAGTGACGTCACCCAACGGTCCGGCGGGGACAGCTCACCCCCGCGCCACGAGCTGTGCCGATTCAAAATCTAATCGGCTCGATTAAGCGTGTATATCCATCAACTCCACTTCAAAACTGGAGTAACTCTTCTGACCGCCTCTGTATGTTGATACGCCGAGCTCTCGGCTACCTGAACGCTGGTAAGGCACCTCTCAACCGCTGTCCAACTATAGCTCCCCCCGAAGTCTGCACACTGCTCCTACAGGAACGGTTTCTACAGGAACGCAGTCCTACAGGAAGCAGTCTCTACAGGAAAGCAGTCTCTACAGGAAGGTGAAGGCTTCACGTAAAAAAGGTGGCGGAAAAGAGGTAACCCTGAAACTCCTTCCGCAATTGGTTTTCAAAGGTGGCAAGGTCATTATTCACCGTCTGGTCATAAAAGATATTGGATTGTTGTGCCTATACTATCGCTTCTACAAGATAGAGGTATAATTAGACTGTGGTTTGTGAATTCATTGCATGCTCTGTCTATAAGACCGAATTACCTTTGTATCTACCACCTTGGGTCAAAACCACTGTGTTCATCATGCCTGGTGGGTTTATTCGGCGAGAGCCCACTGATTCAACCACACTGAGGAGAAATCAGGCGGTGGTAGAGCTCTTTACACAAGCACAGTGGATGTCTTTTTGTGATAAGTTGCAAGGGTACGATGAGGAAGTGGCCGAGGAGTTCTTGCAGGCCCTGAGGCCAAAATCCACGGTGCTGGCCACAGTCAATTTCAAAGGACTAAGCCTCAAGATAACCCCACAGTCTATCAGTAGAATCACTGAGCTTCCTATGGGTCTCCCGTGGGATAAAGAAGAACGAAAACTAAGCCAGCAAGCCAAGAAGGAGTTCTTCCCACCTGAAGAATCATTCACAGAGGACAAAAATGGGGTGAGGAGGACAAGCCTGGTACCACCATGGAACGAAGTCAGTTTACAGATTATGAGATATATCACCTGTGAGGGTCGTCACAGCATCGTGTATGCATATCATTTCAGACTGCTCACCGAGTTAAGACACGGGATCAATCTTCCTGTAGAACAGAAATTAAGCATTCCTTATTTCCTGTTACAATCCTTGATGGAGTGCACTGCAAAGCTTAAAGATGGTATACCAGATCAAATCGCACACCATGGGCTGATCAAATTGCTTGTAGAGGATGCACTGCACTCCTACACGGTTCCCCTCTCGTGGGAATCCTTCCGGAATTTAACACGAGAAGGAGACATAAAAATGTTGGTGGAAGAAACGGGGTCGTCTAGCAGTGAAGAGCAAGAAGCAGAGGCCGAGGAAAAGAAGGAAACTAGCCCAATCACCCCGCCTACCATGCAGGAGGAGCAGCACGAAGAAAAACATGCTGAAGAAAAAGCTGACTCCCCCATCCTGACAGCGAGGGAAATAAGGTCAAAGAGCAGAAGGGACAAAGTGGGGGCAGGCCATGTCAGCCCAATTACCTCTCCAGCACTCACAAGCAAACAAAAAGATAAAACCCCTACAGCAAAGCAAGCGAAAGACAAGACACCCGTCACTACAGGAAAGGTGAAGCAGGCTTCTACAGGAAGCCCGAAAACAGCTTCTACAGGAAGCCATGAAAAATCAAAATCAAAGAAGCAGAAGGTGGATGTTCTGGCCAGGGAGGCAGCGGCTGTATTAGCTGGCCTCAGTACGCCACCTAAGCCAAAAGGAAAGAGGAAGAGGGACCCTCCTCTCTACTTCAAAGCCCGGAGAAGTGTTCGGATAAAAACAGGGAAACCACAAACGCAGTCCAGCAGCCCAATTGTCATCGAAGACACCCCTGCTTCTCCCACAGAAAAATCACCCTCAAATATTACAGTCACCTACGAAAAGGGAAGTCCAAAGAAGAGCACATGGCAAGAAAGGATAGATCTGTTGGACGAAAAAACCCGGCTACAGGAAGCCGAAAATGTCCTACAGGATACTTTGACTCGGCTACAGGAAACCGAACAAAGAGAAGGGGAAGGACCCTCGTCACCAAAGAAGGGTGAGCTAGCACCTCCTGGAGAGGAAGAAAGAGAACATATCCCTGAACCTAGCCCTTCACCAAATCTGAACTCCTACTACACCTTCTTGGAGGCAGGAAAGATCATACCACAAAAACTTACTGTGCCTCTATTCTTTGAACTAGAGAAAGAAAGAGTCCGTTCTCACACATGGATGCAGATCGCTAAATCGAAGGGGGTGGCAGACATCGGCCCTTTACAAGATCAACTCAGGGAGGTTAGGAGTGAATTCACCCTGGCCAAACATGTGGCTAGCTGCCAACATGCACTTCTACAGGAAGAAAATCAGAGATTGAAATTGCAGCTACAGGAGCTGAGGGCAGGGGTAGGAACCTCCTCCAAGGACACCACAAATGAGCAGCAAGGGAAACAAGAGGTGACCACCCAGCTTGAGGGACCAATTACACTTCTACAGGAAACAAGACAGCAGGATCAAATTGAAACACAAGCTCTGAAGGAACAGCTGCAACAAAAGGAAACACAATTGGCCTGCATGGCCAGTTGGGCCATAGAAGCAATTCAATGCAGATCGCCTGCAAAATCCTATGGATTGTTCTTAAAAGATCAATGGCTGCAGTTCCAGATAAACACTTTGGCACAGAGAGGTATTTTAATCCAAAACCCGCATCAATTTTCTGAATTATGCAATACTAGTTCAGCAGAAGACAAAGCCAAATTGGCAGAGTTTTACCTTCACAACTTGGCTCTGCCTAATGAAGTCTCATGGGATCCCAATATTTCCGTGGGGGATATGCAATTGATGGCGTTGGCCTCATGGCTAAACCATGAAGACCAAAGAGCAAATGAAGCAAAATCGGTCATGAACCGAGAAGTGAGTGAGCCACTGTTCATTAGGCCAGAATTAGAAGACCCGGTGACACTCATCTCAACCCATCAACAATTGGCTACGGATCCCACAGCTTCTTTGAGATTGATGGACCAACAGGCCCAAGCTATAGCCCACTTTGAAGACATGGAAAGGCTGTTGGGGGAAAGTGCTGCCCATGCTTGTGCACGTAGATGGAATACCCTGGGCCACAGCTTAAAAATCCGAGAATACCATACACCCATCCGATTGAGGGAAGCTTTGGCAAGAGTTGACCTTTACAAGAGATCCATTCAAAGCCTCCAAGCCAACTGGATTGGCCTTAAACTCAGCCCACCACTACTGCTGGGTTTGACTGAGGGCAATACAAAGGAAGATGACAGTCAACAATGGGAGGAAGTGAACAGAACAGCAGGGTTTCACATCTACAGAGAGGATACTACCACTGAGCCTTGGGATGCAAGGGAGGCAGTGAGAGCAATGAAAGATGAGGACTTGGACTGAGTTGCTCAAGGATGAGCAAATGGTTCAGCTGGGGGGTGATGATGAGCCCCAATTTTGGTACAATTTGGGCTCATTTTGGCCTATTCTACTTGCTCAAACCATTCATTCTTTACTGTTTATGCATGCATTTCTTAGTTTATTCATGTTGTTTGTAGGAAGAAGGGTAGGCACTTTATCTACGTGACTAATGCATTATGATTCCAGGTTTTGGCATTAAAAGGGAGCAAGAGACAACGAAAAAGGAGATAAGGAGACAACGAGGTGGCACTGCTGGTTTAGGAGAGGATGTCCATGGTCTTGGGACATTCCTCGTGATTCCCACCAAGAACTCCGAGCTCCAATCCATCTCCCCTCCGAGCTTAAGAAGCAGCCAGCTGTCCTACAGGAACAGCAGTTCTAAACTGTTCTACAGGAACAGCACTTATGACTGTCCTACAGGATCCGCAGTTAAACTCGAAGTTGGACAGCCGAGCTCCTAAAATCAAGGATACTTGTTGGATCATCATTTTTGTATAAGTATGGAGGCCTTAGCCTTAGATAGGTTGTTGAAACTCTCGTATTGCTATTGTAATTTTGGAGCACAGTTCAGTTTTCGTTCCTTTTTGTAAGCCAATTTGGCATGATATCAGATTATGAATAAAGAGGACAGTTTGTGAGCTAGTTCTGAGTTTCTTAAGGAGACTATAGCTCTCAGGTTAGGGCCCAACCTGAGAGCCATAGATCCCCTCTGCTGTAGTGTTGTTTCCATTTCATTTCAGCACTTTGAGCTTTTCATTTGCACATGCAATTCGAATTACAGGTTGTTAAGTTGGTCTTTTTCATGAGTTAGAATAGAATTTGCTTATGGTGAGTTTGTTTACAGTTGTTTAGTGTAGCAGAGGATAGATATAGTCCATTGGAGCTCCAACAAAAAGGTTGTTAAGGCTCACTGCCATCTTTCTTGAAGATTGGGGTGCAGCCCAAAACTAGCCACCAAAAACACGCATTTCTTTACTTGATGATTGCTGCAATACAGTCACGGTCACGTTAGATGCTTCCTTGTCATCCACACATGCACCACACTCCTTTATCACAGCTTCATGCACATTCTCCTTCGCGTTTTGGACTGCTGATCATTGAATTTACAAGCACAAGTAGGTTAGGTTAATGCAATTTCGGTTTGGTGACAGTCATAAGCATTTGCCTCATTTACACTTCTCTCTCTCATCCATTACTTCATTCTCCATCTCGATCACGCATGCACACACATCTTCAACCCCTACTCCACTCTGTTGTCTCCCAAAGTCTTCCATTCCTCACGTAACTTCATTTCCTAGCCTTTCGTTGACCTAGTCCTCTATCTTCCAACCTACTCCCTACATTCACTCCCTATCCTATTCCTCCACTTCTACAGCCATCACCAGCCTCATTCATACCTTACACATCTCCCCCTACCATTCCATTACTCCCCCATCACTCCAAACACTCACGGTAGGTCATCCTGTAGCCATTTGTAGACATCCTATAGAAAACAGAGTATCCTGTAGGATCCTCCACAGCCATCCTGTAGGAGGCCACTCTCTCGATTGCTGAGCATCTGAATGCGAGGAACCTCTATGGATGGATGCTAAGGATCCTTAGGGACCTCTCCTAGCCTTCCAACCTGTCCCACGCTTTCCTTCCTTCTCCATCCCATCTGCACAACCAAACCCTAATTAGCACACAATCACAATCATTCCACACACTCAAAGGAAAAATACAAAAACATGTCTTTTATGATGCAAACAGCTTAGATCCATGCATTTTCACTTATTAGAGGTAACAGCAGCATTGGTAGAAGTTTCCTTCACGTTCTTTGCATTATAGAGGATAGACTAGTTAAATTAGGGTTTCCTAGGTTTACATGCTTTGATTTGCTTTCAGTTCATTTTTGTCAAGTAGATTAGTCTCCTTTGAGCTAGCTTTCGTCCATCGTTGATAAAGCTTCTTCTGTGAACCTATAGAAGTTGGCTTGAGCCCTAGCGGACATGTGCCAGCTGACCAAGTGACGGCTGCGACAAGAGCTAGTACTTGTGCATACAGCACCGTCGCTTCCAAGTTTGTACGAACTACCGGGTTGATAAAATGAGAGACAGGAAGCCCCAGGAGTTGTAGCATTATTGCTACAATATTGGAGCTCACCACCCATAAAATTGAATTCTTGATCAACTTGGTATGTCTCCAACTGACCCTCAAGCCTTCTATTATACTTTTCCTGTTGACGATTCAACGGCTGAGATTAAGTCCCTAATCAACGACTAAGATTTGATTTGGCTTAATCCTCATCATTTAGAACTTTCTCACCCATTTTATATTAATACACATTAATATTTTAATTTTCCTAAGTTTAGACTTAGGAACCTGTTGAGGGCCCCGAGGTCGGGTCAACAACAAGGGGGATACCCACCCGGTCCGGAACCTGGTTGGCGGCTCCTTGCCCATTTGGAGTAGCGGGTCCGACTGGGGGTAATGGGACCAGTTTCCCAATGTGATGGGTGTATGTGTGTGCGTAGAGTTTGATGGTATTAATCTAGGAGGATGTTCTAAACTAGTCTTAATTCTAACTGCTAAACTAACTCTATGCTAATGTAATCTAATGAAGGAAAGTACATCTAATCTACGCTAACCCGAGGTGTTTTTCTTTTGTTATGCGATCTAAAAATATTTCTAACAGCAGTCGGTAATAAAGATCATTCAACTGATATCAAAATATAAATCAATAAAGATAAACCATTCTGCATAAGAAGTTAGGCAGAGTAGTTGTGAACAGCATATCGCATAATCATTTTTCTATATGTTAAACATAAATAAATGACCCCACCGTACAGAAGTGCCAAATGGTAATGCAGACATTCATGCAATAACATATAAAGAACTCAGCCACATATCACTTTAGGAATACTAGCAGAATCTAGCCAAGAGATAAAAGTACCATTTATGACTAACTTCACTAATAAACTTCAAGTAACAATGATTTATTTCTACTTGTTCTAACATCTACTAAGAGTACAGAAGTGCAACATCAGTAATAGATATTAAAATGCAAACATAAATAAATCTCGATCCATCCATTCATCAAAAACCTCCTCTGAGGGCACAAAAGTGCATGTTCTGAGGATAAGTTTTTTGACAGATTTCCGGACCCTTCTCCAAAAACCATGAGAAGGGTTAAATACTACTACTAATCAATCTTAATTACATGAAATTAGGGAGTCGGCCTCAAATGACCGCCCTTTTACTAAAAGCAAATTTATTTCTAAACTTAAAATCTAATTTCTGACCGTTTCTGTATATTCTCTTTAGTGCTGTCAATCGTGTAATGCCTTCCTGGGAAGAGTCGGCTGGCCGCCTTCTTGTTTCGCTCGGGAGATAAAAGTGGAAATAGCAGGAGCTGGCACCTCTTTCTGACAGGGCAGAAGATATTTTTGAAAACCTTTCTCTAGCTGGGTGTATTCGCCGCGTGTGTATTTAGCACAACCCAGGTTCTTCTCGAACTGATTCTGTTGTTGCTGTTTTGGTTTCCGGTAGTGCGAATGACTGAGTGGGTTAGGAGTCGTGCTGTATGGGCAACTCCCTGTCTAGAGAATTTCTTCCGTTCTTTGTTCCGAGCTTTTTTGGAGCGTCCTCCTTCACTTGCGTTTCTCTTTTTGCTTTACCCGTTCTGAGCCTTATGATCTTTTGTAGACATGCTGCTTTTGTGCGCTTTTGACTCTGAGTCCCAGATAGTCTAATTTCATCAGTGCCGGTTGGCTGATAGTCTGGAATCCGCGGCTCTGCTGCATGCGGCATCCGTTTGCGGAGGCATTCTCTCTCTGCTATCTGATTGGCGCTTTCCCCTTTCTCTCAGATGTTTCCTGCATATAAACTTATATCAGTTGCGTGTCTTGCAGTCTACGCAAAGGGGAAGTGAAATGAAAAGACTTGACGTGAAAGAATTAATCACTAATGAATGCATAATTCTGACGTTCATCATAACTTGACTCTTCGATAAATGTAACGCAATCATTCCTAGATACTTAAGCATGCGGTTATTAAATTCTTTTTAAGGCGCGCGCTTAATGCATGGGTCTATCGTGTGATAAGTCTTTTCAGATCGTAGGTCGCAGATCGCAGATCGCTGCCATCGCAGATCGCAGATCGCTAGTTCTCGTTTAATGGTTACGTCGCATAGTGTGATGTGTGCGATTTGCGATATCGCATATCGGCGATCGCATTGCTCGAAGATTTTTCTTTCAACGGGCGCGTGTGAGGCATGCGATGCGATGAACTTCGCATCGCATTTTCGCAGTGTTTGCTTTTCGCGCTTGAGTTGTGCTTTGGCCTTTCTTTGCGATGCGATTTGAGCCTTAGAGAGAGGAATACAAAAACTTTAGGAAGAAAATATTTTTTGGGATTTTAGTTCAGGGTCCCCTCTTCGCTTGACGTTATTGCTAATGTTAAGTGAAGAAGGGGGGTTGTTGGTGACCACAACAATGGCGATTCACTGTGAAGAACCAGTTATCTCTGCTTGTTCTATTGCATTTTCACTTCCAAAACAGAAAAGTTTTCTTACGCCTAAATTTTGTTATGGACAGATAGAGTATTACCTTTTATCCTGTAAATGATGCTTCGTCTCAACCTCTTATTTCATTCTGATTGTTTGTTTCCTCTGGGTTATTTTCTGTATTCATACCTAGTCATTACTCAGTCTCTTCAAAGACAAAATAAGGTCTTCTCTGCGTACTGGCTTTGTAAAGTATGCTCATTTGTCGTAGGTAGAGCCTCTGCTGCCCGCAAGCGTCCATAGCCTCGACAGGGTTACCATGTTATCCAGCAATGATCCTTTTTCCTGCTTGAGGTTATTTACAACATTCCAGAGAAAAATCCTTTTGACACTTTTTTTTTTCTTTTTTGATTTTTATATTCTCTAAAGAACAGTGTCTTGGTTTGGTGGCCAAATTATGACACAGTCATTCACTTGATTTACACTTTTGCTGAACAAGCTGGCTCGTGATGAGACCCCTTGTCTTTCGATTGCACAATCTTGAGTCGTTGCCCTGTTTTGGTAGACAGTAGTGGCAAAGTCAGCAAGTTATAATATCTGTGATCATGATAAGCCGGCTCGTGATGAGACCTCTTATTCTTTGAGATGTAGTGTTTTCTTGGATTGTCTCTCTGGATGCTGCGGTTCTCCTTAGCAGGGAGGAAGTCGTTGTTTTTCCTTAAGAAAGCTCTGGACGACAATAATAGAGTTTTAAGAACAGCAGTTTTGCAGAGAATACTTATTTTGCTATCAATGATACCTTTAATAGCGTTGGCATAAAACAATTTTTTGCCAAAAGTCACTCTCATCCCAGGTTTCTTTGTGAAGTTTGAGACTAACATCATATTCAGGTTAAAGTTAACTCTATTTGTCAATAATAAAAGTCAGATTTTTCGAAAGGTTTTGCTATTTATACAAGTGAAATCAAAATCTGATACAGAAATGGTATGTTTCTTCATGAATACTATTTATGATCGTTCACAACCAGCCCTGTCTATGAAAAATGAAAACTAACATGAAAATTTAAAACTATCTTACAAAAACAGAAGGATTGACCTTCTATGGGAAATATATTTTTAGGATCTGTCCGTTCACAGGCAGAGAATCTCTCTTGCCTGTCAAGTCCTGCAACACAAAAGTCGACGGGCCTATGACTTCTACGATTTGGAAAGGACCAAGCCATAGCTTCTGGAATTTCATATGTTTGCCCTTTTCTTCGTGAGCCTTATCCCACTTTAAAACTAAATCACCCATTTGGAAATTTTTTCTGGTCTTTATGTTCGAATCAAAAGAGGATTTTATCAGCGCTTGGTGGTGAGCATGGGTTTTCTTGGCCTGTTCTCGTCGTTCTTCTAACTTGATTATCTCCAGTTGCCTTAGTTGTAAGGGAGAAGTAGGTACTTCATCAATGTATTGTACTAAGGATAAGGAGGGAACGAGTAGGTGAGTAGGAAGAACTGCTTCTCTCCCGTAAACCAAATTAAAGGGAGAAGTCCCAATAGAGGCCTTCTTGGTAATTCTGTCTGCCCATAAGGCGTTTACCAGCGCTTTGTGCCAGTTCTTTTGGTTTTGGTCAACTGTCTTTTTGATAATCCTGATCAGGTTCTTGTTCGTTGATTCAGCCAACCCATTACCTTGCGGATAGTAGTTGGCAGAATACTTCAGTTTGAACCCTCTTTTGAGTGCGAACTCAGTCATGGTATTTCCAGAAAAATATGAAGCGTTATCAAATATTAAGGCCGTTGGCAATCCAAACCTAGTAATGATAAACTGATCTATGAATTCAACGATGTTTTCAGAATTAGCTGTCTTGAGAGGAACTGCCTCTACCCATTTAGTAAAATAGTCAGTTGCAGTGAGGATATACCTATGCTGTTTAGAGGAGTGAGGAACAATCTCACCTATTATGTCCAGGCCCCACTGGCTGAACGGTTGCTCGATGTTAACCGGCTGCAGTGGCATGGATGACTTCTTTTGTTTTCCTGCAGCAGTTTGGCAGACTTGGCATTTTCTCACGTGATTGTACGAGTCTTTGAACAGCGTGGGCCAGTAGTATCCTGCACGTAAGATTTTGTGTGCGGTGGCTTCTCCAGCATAGTGTCCACCTGCTGGTCCATCGTGGAGTTCCTGCAAAACCTTTTCGGCTTCAGTTCTCTCAAGGCATCTAAGAAGCACAGAATCATAGTTTTTTTTAAATAAGACATCATTTACGAGCTGGTATTGTTTAGCTTTTAACCTCAGGGCTCTCTTTTTTATGTGATCCAGGTGAAATGGAGCATATCCGTTTTTTAGGAAATAAATGATGTCGGCATAAAACGATTCTGCGTCGTTTAGGCTTACCTCGTACGCGTGTACCTCTTCAGGCGATTCTTCGGGAATTTGCGATGCTCCAGCTAACATCTTGCAGAAGCCTTGGCCTCTTACGATGTGTGCCGGCTTGATTTCCAGGTCGTATTCTTGCAAGGCGGTGATCCAATTTGCTCTCTTTTCACCCACGTCTTTCTGAATCAGGAGGTTTCTTACCGCCGGGAATGGTACTATGACCTTGGTATGGGCCTTCAGCAAGAAGGGTCTGAAATATTTGACCGCTTTAAAGACGGCATATGCCTGTTTCTCTACGTCCGAATATTTCAGCTCAGCACCTTGTAAGTTAGAGCTAAAGAATGCGATTGGGGCTTCAGCTTTTTCTTTGTTTGCCTGGGTCAAGATCGCAGCATAAGAATGTTCTGAGGCAAACGTGTATAAGACAAATGGTTCTGAAAAATTTGGGGTTGCTAGGGATGGAGCGTTGATGATGGCTTGTTTGATTAAGTTAAACGCTTCGTGCTCGTCTAGACCCCATTTAAAGTTTGAATTCTTTTTTATCATTTTTTGTAAAGGAGAAATAATACGTGAAAAATCTGGGACAAATCTTTTCACAAAATTGATCTGTCCTAGGAAAGATTGCATGGTCTTTTTGTTATGGGGCATGGATATCTCGGAAATTTCTTTGATTCTGGCAGGTTCGATGTGAATGCCCGATTTGGACACTATGAACCCTAGTAATTTTCCTTCACTCAACGCGAAAAAAGATTTCTTCGGGTTAAGCGAGATTCCATACCTTAAACATCTTTGAAAGATTTGCTTCAAATCTCTGAGGTGGTCGCTTCGTTTTTTGGAGTATACAGTTATATCATCCAGGTAAATCACCACTGATCTATTGACTAACCCTTTGAACGCAATATCCATAGCTCTTTGAAAAGTAGCGCCGGCGTTGATCAGACCGAACGGCATCTTTCGATAGGCGTAGGTACCCCATTTAGTTCGGAAGGTGGTTTTTAGCTGATCGTCTGGGTGTACTAGCACTTGATTATATCCTGAAAATCCATCCAGGAAAGACATCAATTCTGAGCCTGCTACAGCCTGTAATATTTGCTCCATAGGTGGGAGGGGAAAATTGTCTTTCTGACAGGCTTTGTTGAGATTCCGGAAGTCGATGCAGATTCTAATATCTCCGTTTTTCTTCCTAACAGGTACCATATTGGATACCCATTTGGAATGTCTGACCGGGAAAATTATTCTGGCTCTCAACAACTTGTTCAGCTCAGTTTTTATCTGATTTTCCAGGTTGGGGTGGATTTTCCTGAGCTTCTGTTGGACGGGTTTCTCATTGTCGATCATAGGGATAGTGTGCTGAATGATAGAAGTGTTATAAGTTTTCAGCTCATCGTAGTTCCAGGCAAAGACGTTCTTGTACTGTCGTAGGAGACGGATGTATGCTGATTTTTCTTCAGGAGCTAGGCCTTGGCCTAGATTGACGTTTTGGGGTTTCTCGTCGGTTCCTAAGTTCACAGATTCGTAGTTCAGAGTTGAACTGTAAAGTTTGGCGTTAGCTGACCTTTTGAACCGACTTTTTAAGTCATACAAATCCTCTAACTTGACCACTGATTTGGGTATAGCGTTATCAGCGCCATTTTGTTGCATTTGGTGGTCATGACAGTCCTCGTCGATTATCTGGTTCGAGTAGGATCCTTCAGAGGTAAGGAAACTTACGATGTCTGGGTCGTCGTTGAATACTCTCCAGTTGGTGATGTTGTCAGGGATAGACGGTTTGAAAATTAATTCTATCGAAAACCTATCTGGACTAAAGTCTTCGGAGGGAATGAGTCTGGAGGCTACGTTTGCTAGCAGGTCTGCGCTTGCATTGTGAAGTCTTGGGATTGATGAAATATTGAATGCTGTAAAATGCGCAGTGAGATCTTGCACCAAAGATTGGTAGTGCTTTAAATGACTAGACAAGCAGTGTATGGTGTTACGTACCTGTTTGACAACGATCTCCGAATCTCCAAAGACTTGAAGATATTTGACGTTGGAGCTGATTGCTTTGTATAGGCCTTGCACCAAGGCTTCGTATTCCGCTGTGTTGTTCGTGCAATTGAACTCCAGTCTGCATGTGAGCATGGTCTTATTTCCGTCTGGGCTAATCAAGACGCATCCTGCTCCCGCTCCCTCGTTGGACTTAGAGCCATCAAAATATAATTTCCAAAATAAAGAAGTATTTACAGGGTTATCTAAGAAACTAATACATTTTGAATCATCAGTCTGGGAAAAGTTTTCTACTTGGGACACGACTGAATTTTCTAAATATGGTGATATGTGAGCATTGAAATTTCCAAGGAAAGAGTCTACCGAATAGTTGCCTATGATGCTGCTGTTGTATGCTATGGCTTTGTTCTCTCCCTCCAGATCCGTCACTATGTACTTTTGGTGCAGTTCTCGTTCAACCTTTATTTGATTTGGCTTCCCGTTGAAGGGTAACCACATGTGCGACCAGTCAGTCGAAAAATATCCGTGGAGCTTCTCGGACCAATCCCTGCTAAGAATAAGACCATAAAATTCAGGGATGTCAGCAACTAGAATATCGATGACCTGGAATACCTTGGGGTTGGACGATAGTCTTATGTGCACTTGATTAAGTTCGCCTATCACTTCGACTTGTGATCGATCAAGTTGAACTATGCGCACCGCGGATTTTTGCGGTTGAACATTAAGTTTGGCACATATTGACTTGGGTAGAATATTGGTTGAAGCACCAGAATCAACCAAGCAGTTGTGCACGTTTCTGTTAAAGATCTCGTAAGTGAGGAGGAAAGGGGGAGTGTGAGATCTAGACCTCCCTCCAATCAAAGCGATGTCACTTGGATCGATTTTATTGATCGCGTTGATTGGGGGTCTTCCTACATTATGGGAAGCTATAGCTGTAGGTAGAGGCGTAGTAGGTACGGCGTGTAACTCTTTCATCATGATCTTCTGTTGGTGTTTCAATTTGCTCAGCTCGTACAGGGTGATATTATCCCTAGTCTTCTTCATGTCGTCGATGATGTTATACTCCATTTCATCTGACACTATTAGTGTCTTTGATGGAGGCGATTGCTCTGACTGGGTTGGGCTAAATGAGGTCGCTTTAGGGGTTGTCTTCTTTGTTGCGACCTTTTCTTTCACTAGAGGGCTTGCGCCCTTCTGTTTTGGGGTAGTCTGGGGAGGATCAAGTTGATTTCTGCTTCTTGTGCTAACCGGAAATGCTTCTTGATCTTCCTCTTGTGGGAGGATGAAATCCCACATTCCTTGCAGTTCCACCACTTCTTCATCGTCGGTATGCGTTTCAATGGTGTTCTCTTCTTCTTCTTCTTCGGATTCCACGTTAGAGACCACACTGGGTGGCTTCGTCTCCATAGGAGGATTTCTCTTAAAACTCCTAAAAGGCTTTCTTGGGGACGATTCTGCTACTTGTTTCCTGATATCAATCATCTCATTTGACATGGCCTTTAATACCTTTTGTAATCCTTCCATGTCAAAGGGATCCTTCGTTTGCTTCTTCTTGGTTTCTTCTTTGAAAGAGATTTTCTTAGATTTACGCTCTTCGATTGTAGATCTCTTTTCTAGGGCTACTACGCGCCTTTCGACTGCCAATGCCTCAGCCAGGTTTTCGACTAAGGTTGTCTTGCTTGCCCTATCTACGAAGATGGCTAAGTTTGAAGGTAAGGCTGTGATGTACCATTCGCATCTTACTTCCTCGCTAGGTTGGGAGGCAGCGGGGATTTTATTGAGGATCTTGTTGAACCGTAAGTTGAAATCTTTAATGGGTTCCCGAGCCTCAGCTTTAAGATTGGACAGATCGTTGATCAGTGTCGCTGTCGATCTATCATCGCCGAATTTGGTGAGGAATTGATTTTGAAAAATATCCCAGCTAGTGATAGATCCGGATGGTAGCGAAAAGTACCATGACCCGGCTGTCCCTTGCATCGTATAGGGGAAGAGTCGGACCACGGCGTCTTCGTTGGTAACTCCGTTGAGATTAACAGAAAGCATGAAATTATTGATATGTTCTTCAGCTAGCATTCCAGTTTCTGGATTGAACTTTGGTAACCACTTCTCGGGATGGGCAGGTATTGGACTCAGGGGTGGAGGCATCAACACCGCCCCAGGGTTGTTCCATGGAGATTGTGCCATCACTGAGTTGTTGGTTAGTAGAAGTGCAGCATATGATCTTTGAGGTTGAGAAGATAGAGATGTTATGATCTTTGACGATTGTGGAGGAAGGGTTGCGGAAGATGGATGAGTGATTTGAGGTGGAGATGTGGGTGGTTGACTTCGCGGAGAGGGAGTTGAAATGGATGAGGTGGATGAAAGAGTCTCTCTGTCAGACTCTTGAAATGCTTTCCTTGCTCTTTTCCTAGTGGGGAGAGGGATTTCAGTTGGCTGAATGCCAAACTTTTCACTCTTCAATCGGGTCAGGGGATGAGCAGGGTTGTATTGCGAAGTCAAGCTGCCTTTAGATTTATCAGATTTCTGGTTAAAAATAGAGAATCCCTGGAGTTTGCGGATCAAGGTTTGAACTTCAGGGGGATCGACAATAAGTTCTTCTGACGTATCGGGATGTATAGCAGCGGTGGATGTCCGAGCGACTTCTAGTTCCGAGTTTAGTCGTACTGGGGAAGTCGGGGAAGTTGGTGAGGGTGATTTGCTCTTAGAATGGTATTTGGATTTTGAATTATGTGCCATTCATAGCTGGCCCTCCTTCTAGCGCCAGAAATGTTGAGGGCCCCGAGGTCGGGTCAACAACAAGGGGGATACCCACCCGGTCCGGAACCTGGTTGGCGGCTCCTTGCCCGTTTGGAGTAGCGGGTCCGACTGGGGGTAATGGGACCAGTTTCCCAATTGTGATGGGTGTATGTGTGTGCGTAGAGTTTGATGGTATTAATCTAGGAGGATGTTCTAAACTAGTCTTAATTCTAACTGCTAAACTAACTTTATGCTAATGTAATCTAATGAAGAAAAGTACATCTAATCTACGCTAACCCGGGGTGTTTTTCTTTTATTATGCGATCTAAAAAGATTTCTAACAGCAGTCGGTAATAAAGATCATTCAACTGATATCAGAATATAAATCAATCAAGATAAACCATTCTGCATAAGAAGTTAGGCAGAGTAGTTGTGAACAGCATATCGCATAATCAGTTTTCTATATGTTGAACATAAATAAATGACTCCACCGTACAGAAGTGCCAAATGGTAATGCAGACATTCGTGCAACAACATATAAAGAACTCAGCCACATATCACTTTAGGAATACTAGCAGAATCTAGCCAAGAGATAAAAGTACCATTTATGACTAACTTCACTAATAAACTTCAAGTAACAATGATTTATTTCTACTTGTTCTAACATCTGCTAAGAGTACAGAAGTGCAACATCAGTAACAGATATTAAAGTGCAAACATAAATAAATCTCGATCCATCCATTCATCAAAAACCTCCTCTGAGGGCGCAGAAGTGCATGTTCTGAGGATAAGTTTTTTGACAGATTTCCGGACCCTTCTCCAAAAACCATGAGAAGGGTTAAATACTACTACTAATCAATCTTAATTACATGAAATTAGGGAGTCGGCCTCAAATGACCGCCCTTTTACTAAAAGCAAATTTATTTCTAAACTTAAAATCTAATTTCTGACCGTTTCTGTATATTCTCTTTAGTGCTGTCAATCGTGTAATGCCTTCCTGGGAAGAGTCGGCTGGCCGCCTTCTTGTTTCGCTCGGGAGATAAAAGTGGAAATAGCAGGAGCTGGCACCTCTTTCTGACAGGGCAGAAGATATTTTCGAAAACCTTTCTCTAGCTGGGTGTATTCGCCGCGTGTGTATCTAGCACAACCCAGGTTCTTCTCGAACTGATTCTGCTGTTGCTGTTTTGGTTTCCGGTCGTGCGAATGACTGAGTGGGTTAGGAGTCGTGCTGTAAGGGCAACTCCCTGTCTCGAGAATTTCTTCCGTTCTTTGTTCCAGGCTTTTCTGGAGCGTCCTCCTTCACTTGCGTTTCTCTTTTTGCTTTACCCGTTCTGAGCCTTATGATCTTTTGTGGACATGCTGCTTTTGTGCGCTTTTGACTCTGAGTCCCGGATAGTCTAATTTCATCAGTGCCGGTTGGCTGATAGTCTGGAATCCGCGGCTCTGCTGCATGCGGCATCCGTTTGCGGAGGCATTCTCTCTCTGCTATCTGATTGGCGCTTTCCCCTTTCTCTCAGATGTTTCCTGCATATAAACTTATATCAGTTGCGTGTCTTGCAGTCTACGCAAAGGGGGAGTGAAATGAAAAGACTTGACGTGAAAGCATTAATCACTAATGAATGCATAATTCTGACGTTCATCATAACTTGACTCTTCGATAAATGTAACGCAATCATTCCTAGATACTTAAGCATGCGGTTATTAAATTCTTTTTAAGGCGCGCGCTTAATGCATGGGTCTATCGTGTGATAAGTCTTTTCAGATCGTAGGTCGCAGATCGCAGATCGCTGCCATCGCAGATCGCAGATCGCTACCATCGCAGATCGCAGATCGCTAGTTCTCGTTTAATGATTACGTCGTATAGTGTGATGCTTGCGATTCACGATATCGCATATCGGCGATCACATTGCTCGAAGATTTTTCTTTTAACGAGCGCGTGTGAGGCATGCGATGCGATGAACTTCGCATCGCACTTTCGCAGTGTTTGCTTTTCGCGCTCGAGTTGTGCTTTGGCCTTTCTTTGCAATGCGATTTGAGCCTTAGAGAGAGGAATACAAAAACTTTAGAAAGAAAATATTTTTTGGGATTTTCGTTCAGGGTCCCCTCTTTGCTTGACGTTATTGCTAATGTTAAGTGAAGAAGGGGGGTTGTTGGTGACCACAACAGAACCCCATTAAAATTTTTAATTATTTCAATATCTCTCCATTTGGGTGGAATTTCCCCAAACAATTTCTGGGTCTTGGAGATCTTATGTGCCTTAGCCTCTCCAATAATTTTCATGGCTAGAGCATATCTGATGCTACCACAAATCAACAATGGAGTGAATGTAATGAAATCAAAGCCTAAACTAATTGTAGAAATGGAAATGTTACTTTGAAAAAAAATTAATCCTAGGCAAGAAAGCCAATTTGTAGTTGAAATCCTACGAGCATGAATTCAAATAAATAGGCCTAATCTAGATTGTAAAAATACATGTCCAAATTGGTTATTGTTCTTCCTCTACCATTGATTTAGAGCCTATGGGTTATTATTTAAGCCTAAGAGACAAAAACCCAGCTTTTGGAGGAAATTTAGTCAATTTTAGACGTGCTAGAGGAGTGTTACAAGAAGTTATAGGTGCTGCTACGGCAAGTTACAAGTGCTGCTATAGGAAGTTACATATTTGCTACAGGAAGATATAATTCACTGAATGACCAAGTAAATCAAATCCAAATGGGATAGGAAATTTTTTTTTATTGAATAGGATGCCTTCGTTCTCCATTCCAAGTGCAATCACTCAAAAATACTCTTGTTAACTCGTGCAAAAAAATAGCGGAAAATTACTAGTCTAAAATCTAGAAATCCGAGAATTAGTGAGCTAGTTAATCTATCAAATTTATAGCCTAATCAAGTGAAAATGGAATGCGGTAAATTTTGTTATTAACTTTAGTGTTTTTATGATCTAATGAAAGTGGAATAAACTCAAATGAATCTCATTAGCATGCTCTAAAAAATAGCAGAAAATTACTACTATTTGCTACAAGGGACTTTCAGAAATTTAGATTTGTGAATAAGAAAACTAATCCAAGTAGCTCAATGATTACTATGACCTTCCAAAATTGTTCCAAGGATGAAATCGTGCTTTTGATCCTACAAAAGAACTTCCTTCAACCATTTAACCCAATCCTACAACAAGAAGTCATCAATACTAAATACATAAATAGGAAAAAAAAGAATAAAAGATGCATGTGAATAAGAAATGAAAAGAATAAAAGTTAATTGTAAAAAAGGGTTTTGAGGCTCTTAGGATGGCTAAGCCCAAAGAAACTCAGACTCATATGAAGGTGACCAATATTTAAAAGCTGAAAATGGCACCAAACTTCATTATTTCCATCAATACAATTACATCCCTGCTAGAAATGAAAGTGGTGCTGCAAAAATACAAGTTTTCTCGATAAGAAGACCAAGAAAAACCAACCCCTAGAGGAAAATTCCAATTGGTACTTATACAAAATGATTAGGAAGAATTCTCCATGAAAGGAGGAAGATTTCCCCTCCAAAATTCCTCAAATATTGCATCTAGTTCCCCACACTAGAATTTGGCATTAAATGACAGGGAATAATTCCTAGATTTTCTCAAACATTGGAGCTCCAAAATTTGTGTATGATTTCATGGTATCTTGTTGATTTATTATCCAATATTGATCCTCCTATAGTAGGGAGAAAGTGCCTAAATTATCTCCTCCTACAAATCTTCATAATCTGCCCTATTCGCACAATATTCTACAAAAATAAATAATATTTAGGCACAAATATGCAATTATCCATAAACCTTCCTAATGAACATATTAAAGTTAAAAATATGTCATCTAATGAAAAAATAGAGGTTTAATGTGTTGAAGGGTGTTCAGATGGGCCTTAATTTATGTCTAATTTGGAGGCTTGTCAACATGTTTGTGAATGTTGTTCAAAACTGCGAATTAATTTATGCAGATCAATAGAGTCGAATTCTGTCTCTTGGCTTAGATTAAATTTATTGAGAAATTTCAATTCTATCACCATATTTCTATACTTCAAATAATATTTCCCCATACTGAACACCACATCATATCCACGGTTGTCAAGTACAACTATAGAAACTAAATTTTTCTTCAGAACAAGCATATACATTACATCCTTCAGGTGAAGATGGGAGCCTGAATCCCTCTTAAAAGTGATATTGCCAATCCATTTGGTACTATACCTTCCCTTCATGTCCAACCTCTATGTGTAATTGTAAGTCCTTCTCCTCTAGGTCATTGAAGAACGCCTTCTTGTCATATGATATAAGGAACCAAAATCTATGTACCATTCACTCCCTCTTACTGTGCTTGTGATGTAAGAAAATAGGGTGAAATATAACTCAAATCGAGATGCCAGAGAATCTCTTCCTACTCCTGTTATAGACTCCTTACTGAATTTCTTGTGTAGACACTTGGTTTCATAGTGTCCATATTCATGGTAGTGAAATTTTTTTATTTTGCTGAGGTCCTTCTTCTTCGAATTTTTCTGGTCGGATTCATCCTAACCTTGGTCCTTCCTTCCATTCGTATTGTTTCCTTTACTAACTATAGAAAAATATTCTTCCTCATATGTAATGTATGTGACACTATATCTAGTGTTTCTTCTGATCTCCTCCTACACCAAATCAGACCAAAACCTCTCCCAATCTAGTAGTTTGTCTCTTCCATTAACTGAATCCTGATAGTTGTGTGATGATTTTGGAAGGCCGAGGAGTGTTATGCTCACAAGTTTAGATGATGGCACATTTTCTCCTACTCCTATAAGTTCATCTTGAACTTGAGTGAATCTGGAGAGGTATTGTGGAATGATTTCATTTTTTGCATTCGAATGCTCCTGAGTTTATCTCTCAATGCTAATTTCATGGCATCACTATTGCTCTGGAAGAAATCTGTGAGAGTTTTTCACATTGAAAAAGTGGTCTCCTTTCCATGCAAGTTCAAAACCACATGATCTCTGACACCCTCTAGAATAATCATCCTAGCAATTGTTAGGTCCTTATACTACTAGTGTAACCCTTTATTATTATTAGTGCAACCCCCTTATTATATTGTTGTGCCCATATAGTACCCACATTGTTATTATTGTGCCCCATAGAAGCCCACTATTGTTATTGTTGTGCCCTTACATTATTATTGTTATGTTAGCTCTGATTATATTATGACCCCTTAGACTCCTATATATAGAAAGGAGGTCTTGTCATTTATATCATCCAAGAATTGTTCATTTATGTAATTTAAAGGAGGTTGCCCAATTGAAGAGGCTGATTTCTAAGGCGTTGATCTATATTTTCTGTCTTTTTGTGAGCTGGTTTCATAACATTTGGTATCAGAGCTTTGGATTCTAGGGTTTCGCTGCTCCAAACAGGTCATCGTGGAAGTTTTGCTATAACTTTTTGTTTGTGACGTTGAAAAAGCTAAAAGAAACACCCATTTGATAGGAAATCACGTTGAACCTCGAGTTTGAATTTCAGAGCTTTTCTCACTATATTTTTGGAGATATGATATGAGGAATTTAGGGTTTTTGCAAGATCCAGAATTTCATCTAAAAATGGTAATCGTGAAATTTTCGCTATAATGGTTTTTTTATTGAGTTTCAGAAGCTAAAATAAAAACCCATTTGAAAAGAAATTGGTCTGAACCTTGGGTCCAAATTTCCGATCTTGGCTCACTATATTTTCGGATATATGATCTGAGGAAGTTAGGATTTTTGTAGACTCCCGAATTGCTTCCTAAACAGGTGACCTTAGGAAAATCATCATAACTTTCTCTCTGAGAATCAGATTGAAATTTCATAAGAAGGTACAAAAAGAGGAAGGACATTACTTTGTTTAGGAATAATTTTCAGAACCTAAGGTTGAAACAATAATACATGGCACGTCATAGAATTTCACTCTACATAACTAGTCTATAATTAGGTCATTGCGGGAGATTGGGAATAAAACTTTCTTCGGGAATCCAATTATGATCATACTTGTGGAGTTACAAAGAGGACCAAAGGGCTATCGCAGGACAAAATTTCAGAACTTAAATATCTGAAATTACAGATTTACAATCGTTTCAAGATCGAGCTCCTAAACTTAAGAAAAAGCGAGATGAGGAAGTTTGATGGCAAGGATCTGGTAAATTGGATACTATAGATGGAGAAATATTTTGAACTACATGGTGTACCACTATTACAAAAGGTACGTATTGCATCTAATTATTTAGAACCGAATCAATTTTTATGGTATGAAGGGCTTTTCTCTCATAAACCACTTGTCACATGGTCAATTTTCACAAAGGAAATTGTAGCACATTATGAGGATACAAAGAGCAACACCTTCTTTAGCCAATTGATAAATCCCAAACAAAAGGGTTCAATTGCAAAGCACATTGAGGACTTTTAAAAATTGAATATAAGAGTAAATGATATTCTAGAGAAGCAAAAGATAAATAGTTTTATCTATGCCATGGAAGTTGATATCGATGGTATGAGAGCATATTGGAAGAAAGGCATGGAAGATTTGAAGAAAGACATGGAAGGTTTGAAGGAAGGTGGGACAAAGCTGCTAAAAGAAAGGCCTCATAATGAAGAAAAGGATCAAGAAACATCAAAAGAAGAGGATATACACTAAGAACCAACCCTAGAGAAAGAACAAATGAATCCAACCATATCTTTTATTGCAATGGTAGGAATTACCACTCCTCAAACTCTCAAGATAGAAGTACATATCAAGAAGAAGAAGGTTCAAGCAATGAATATCAGGAAGAAAAGTACCAAGAAACATCAAAAGAAAATGATACTCACCAAGAACCAACCCCAGAGAAAGAACAAATGAATCTGACCATATCTTGTAATGCATTGGTCAGAATTACCACTCCTCAAACTCTAAAGATAGAAGGACATATCAAGAAGAAAAAGGTAATAGTGTTTATTGATTCGAGTAGTACCCATAATTTTATTCATTGTAAGATAGCCAAGGAATTGAATTGCATCCTATATCCAACACCAGAGTGTCAAGTGATGGTTGTAATCGAAGGAACCATAAATTGCTCTAGAAGTGCCATAATATCAAGCTATCCATGGGAGAATATGTATTGAATAGCCCAATTCTTTCCATTCCAATGGGTGGTGCACATGTTGTACTAGGAGGCCAATGGCTACAATCCTTGAGTACAATAGCTATAATCCTTGGGTACAATAGATTTTAATTTTCAAGAAATTTTCATGAAATTTTCTTCAGAAGGAAAGGAAGTTGAATTAATGGGTATCACAGGGAAACCAGGAAAGATAATCAGCTCTAACGGAATGACAAAGTTTCTAAATAAAGAAAAACGAAGAGTAATTGCACAATTATGTTCGCTAATGGTTCCCACATCGAAATCATCTATTTCTCCAGATCTCCAAAATGTCCTGGACAATCATTCCAAGGTATTTGGGACTCCCAAAGGTTTCCCACATATCTGTGATCATGATCATGCTATTTATTTGATTCCAGGAAGTGTTCCTCCAAACATCAGGCCTTATAGATATCCATATGAGCAAAGGAGTGAAATTGAACAGATGGTTGCAGAAATGGTAGAGGTTGGTATAATAATCCAACCAAATTTGATAAACAAAGTAAGGGATGAATGGAAGAATGGTGAAGCAGGGTGGGAACTCATTCAAGAGTTGTCGAAGATCCCAGTTCCAACAATATTGCCAGAACTTGACAAGGAAGTAAAAATCATATTGGATCCTGAAGCATTCACAGAACGAAGAAGTCGACAGCTACGAAATAAATCAATTTCAGAGTATCTCATTAAGTGGAAGAACTTACCCACTGAATATTCCACATGGAAGGATGAGAATTTTATATAGAAGCATCAAGAACTACTCAATCGTTGAGGACAACACTTTTTGAAGGAGAGGGGCATGTTAGGTCCCTATACTACTAGCGTAACCCCTTATTGTTATTATTCCAACCCCCTTATTATATTGTTGTGGCCATGTAGTCCCCATAATTTTATTATTGTGACCCATATGTTGGAGAGGTAAATCCCCTCTACGGATAGAGGCGATCCCTACTAGCCCAGCAGGGGTCTAACAACAATCAATCAATGCTACTCTGCAAGCTCCTAATTGCAATTAAACAAAGTAGGTAAAAGACACCTACTTGGATTCCAACGCTCTTGTTTGACGAAGAGATGCCACACTCGCTCCTTTGCTCTGGCCGGTCACGATCCTCCACTATCCTCGTGGTTGGACACCTGCACATACAAAGAGAAGACAAACACAAGCGTGAAATCTAATAAAAGCAACCATACATCAGTCAGAAAGGATGTAATTCACATTTAACCATTGCGTAGACAAATGAGAATGGAACTATAACAGTAGTCATCTATTATTAATCAAAAATCAGAGAAAGATACAACCATTGTTCTGACGCTGAGTCCTTCTCGAGAGGGTCCAGCCAGCAAGTCTCATAAGCATTCACCCAAGAAGTGGATCTCCCAAATCAAGTAACTCTCTCTCACACAAAGCTCTAAGACTTCATAACCTTTCTCTAGCTCTCTAGCAATCCACACTCTAGCACACCATACTATCTACTAGCAGCACACAAAACTATGAATTCCTTAGTGTCAAAGTCTATTCCCCCAAAAGTGAGAACTAGCTGCTGATAGTAATGGTGGAAGAATATATAGGAGAAGGAGTCTCCATGGAGGGTGGAAGGATAAGCTCATCTCCAAGAAAGGTGGCCCATAAGACGAACAGACATGCCATAGAAGGGAGGGCGATACTCACAAGGCCAACAACCAGGTCTGGAGTCATCTGGAAGGTTGGCTGTTAGAACAAATTCGCCCAAACAGGATCAGCGCGGATTATAAAGGAACTGTCGCGCTGACGTCGCACCTCAATAACTGAGAAGGCCATGTCAGCGCGACTCAATACAAGGCAAGACGCGCTGGCTCATGAAATTTGATCAGCGCGGAAAACAAGTGTACTTCCGCGCTGGCAGCGCATTTGGTCTGTTATGGAGCGCCCATCAGCGCGGTTATTTGGACAAAAGTCGCGCTGATAGCAAAAACTTTGGCAAAGTGGGTTATTGGCCAGTTCAGGGAGCAAGAACATGATAAATTTGATTTCATGACACAGTAGGGATACTGACTGGATGACAGTGACAAATTGCTGTGTAACAGATGCCCCCTAAAGCATGAAGCCCGAGAGAGTGGGAGGGGTGAAATGCTTTACAAAACTGCCGAACTGGAACACCACCAGGAAAGACCTGCACGTATGCACAACTGATAGCTTGATTACATGTAGTCTAGGCATGGGCGCAGCCATCCAAAAGACATATAAAGAAAGGTCTGCGGTATGGACGCAACCACCCAGCTGAAGAGACCATGATGATAATAAGGTATGGTCGCAGCCATCCTAAAAGACTCAGGTATGGTCGCAGCCATCCATCAACGAGTCATGTAATATCGATCCACAAAAATCGCAGCCTGGCCCACAACAGACTAGAACCAGGGTCTTGCGCTCCATCCCAATCCGAACAAAGTACAAGTTCAAGCACGTGAATACATGAGTTGAAGTTGAAAATGCATGAACATCGTCTGATTACCAGTCAATGATGAAAACTGTTAACAGACGCGAGAGGGGCCACCAATAATGACAATGGTCCTCAAGGTACTATAGGTACAATCCACGGCATGCGAATCAATGAGTTGGCGTCGAACACCCGCGGAATCATCCGATCGGAGGCCAATGATGAAAACCTCGCGTCGAACACGAAGAACCTGCCATTGAGGCATGCAGGCTCTAAGGCACCTGGAAGGGGTCTCTAAGTCACCGTCCTGGATAATGAGCTGAAGTCGACAGGAGGCAACCTTGATCGAAGGTGGGCCATAATGTTTCCCACATCATCGACGCGAGACAAAGGAAGATTAGTGTGACGAATCAGAAGTATGTGAGGCGTCAAGGGTAGGTTGTAACTCTGCAGAGGTCAACTTCTCTTGAACATATCAGCGGCACATTGACGGACTTGGCAGTATTTGACATCAAATGAAGAGAGGTCATGGTGACAAAGCAACTGAGCAGATGAGAGGTCAAATAGGATATCCCAAACCCACGGAGGCCAGTGAAAAACAAGATGAGATGGTCCCACCTAGACACGAAGCAGAGGAGTGCCATGTTCAAGAGCGACATACTGCCGACACGACTATGATTACTGTTCCATTTTCCCCACCATTTCTGGCAGGTACCCCGGTTATTTTTGGATGACAAGCTTGACGGGGATAGCATATGCTTGAAGAGTGTCATTTCGACAACGCCCGATGTCATCAAGTGTTTAACGAGCCTGACAAAGGAAAAACTCGGCGTCTTTTCTTGTTTAGAGAGTCTAAAAAGACAGCGGAAAAGGAAACTCCAGGGGGGTCCTTTTTCGTAAAGTTGTGTCTCTCGAGCCCGAAAAAGTATAAAACTATGCTCGAAAGAACTGCCCGATCATTACGATCGAGGAGTACTTTTCATGAGTAGTGATATCGATCTGAAAAAGTAAAAAATTAATCGGTATCACGTCGTTTCGTAACAATTAACGAACCGGAAACGACAAGGGTCCGACAATCTTTTCGTTTTTACACGGTCGGAAAAGGGTTTAAAGACGACCGCCTCTTTTTTACTTTTAACGAGTCAAGAGGGATAACTCGGCAATCTTTCCATCTTTAAACGGTCAGAAAAGAGCTGAAAGCAGACCTCCATTTTTATTCTCTTTAACGAGTCAAAAAGGGAAAAATACTCGGCAATCTTTTCATATTTTACGAGTAAGAAAAGAGCTTAAAGGTGACTCGTCCTAGAGGAACGAGTGGTATCAAAGGTAGCAACTGGTTCCGGTAATGGTGGAACTGCTCAAAACATGTAATGGTCAAGAGGCTGGCTAACAAAACCACTCATAACTGCGGTCCCTCAGGAAAGGTAAAACAACCAAGTGAAAGCATATGATCGGCCAAAGAGATGGTAGCAATGGAATGAAACAACCAAGGCTCATCTAGCAGAATTTAGCGGATAAACATGGCAATCACGAGATGTAAATCAGGTATGGGTTCATTTTTACACAAGCTTGAACCATGAAGAACTTTGCTTGGATTCGGTTTCATTTTTACACAAGCTTGAAACGAAAAACTATGCTTGTTATGAGTTCGCATGCCCCCAGCATAATAATGCAAATCGACGTACATGCCCCCCAAGCTTCATTGCATTCAACACAGTGGATGGAATGAAGGTTGACTCTCGAGATCTAGGAAAGACTCGACTTGTATTTTACGAGATCTTAATCAAAAGACTCGATTTGGAAAGGGAGTTGGTTCATTTTTTAATGAGGTTGACACAGAAAAAGAACTATCCTCATAACCCTTGTTTCATTTTTTAACGAGCTTGACACAAGATCAGGAACTATGCTCCGACCAGACCCAATTTCATTTTTTAAGGAGCTTGACATAGGAAAGTGAACTATGCTCCGACTAGACCTAATTTCATTTTTTAAGGAGCTTGACATAGGAAAGTGAACTATGCTCCAACCAGACCCAATTTCATTTTTTAGGGAGCTTGACATAGGAAAGTGAACTATGCTCCGCCCAGACCTAATTTCATTTTTTAGGGAGCTTGACATAGGAAGATGAACTATGCTCCACCAGACCTGGTTTCATTTTTTAAGGAGCTTGACACCGGAAAGGAACTATGCTCCATCCAGACTTCATCATAATGAACGGGAAGCGGAGGCCCCCAAGAAAGTGGCTCCGGAGGGAAGGCCGACATCTTGGAAAGCAAGACCTAATGCCCCCAGGACACTATGCACGATGGTGTCATCACTGGGTACGGACACGGGGTGGGTGGCCACGTAGTTGATTTGCGGCGAGGAAAATGCAACTTGTGGCTGAAAGCCAGGAGGGAAGGACGAGTGCGCCGGAGGGGCGTGTGGACGAACGAACGATAATTGATCGAACGTCACAATTCTTCCATCGTGTGGAAAGCAAACCACACGGAAAAGTGAAGAAACAAGGGCTCCCATGGCATACACAAAGTCACGACCAAGGAGAAGACTGAAGTCTAAAGAACCTTGGGTAACCGAGACGTCGATATAGACAGTCTTGCCTCCCAAAGTGATAGGAAACTGTGGAAGGATCCCTAATGGCTGACTCGTTCCTCCGTCAAACGCGGTGAGATGCGGTGCGACAGGTACAAGCGATGGGGAACCCAAAGCTCGCCAAGTAGTAACAGGCATAAGACTAACCGATGCTCCTTCGTCTAACACAGTGCCGGGCAGCGCCCTATTGCAAGCATAGGCGGTGACCCAGAAAGGCACATGGGATGGAAGGGGAGGGGCAGTCAAACGACTCCAATCAAAGGAGATGACTGAACTACTTGGTGGGGGAACCATATGGTTGCTCCCCTGCTCGGAAAGAACCGAATCTAAATTCTCCGGAGAGGTTTCAGGAGAACCTTCATCAAGATCAGGAGAATCTGAGGAGACGAGAAGAACATGAGAATTTTTCTCTTCCGAAACAGAGTGCTTGAGAGGAGGTGAACTCGAATCAACACCCTTTCCGACCAACGATTGGTCTGGAACAGGCTGGACACAGCCGGGTTCGGGAAGAGGGGCCTGGACAAGAGAAGAATGTGAACCAATCTCATTGGCGGGAGGCGAATGATCTGCAGCTGCAGAAAGACGTTGATATCCAACGGGGAATTGGGGTGAGGGAGCTGTAAGACTTTCCAAGACACTGGAGGCTTTATCCATGAGCGGACAAAGGTGAAGGGGATGATTGCCTTCACAAAGTTTACAGGGGATTCGAATCTTCCCTTTCTCCTTACCATTCCCAACTGATGAGGTAGCATCGCCATGATCATCAGTGGACGATGTAGGGTGGGCCGGATCGTGAGACCAAACTTCTAATACCCTGGGAATGCCAGGACAATCACGAAGCAGGTGGTCTTCCTTGCATAATCGACAAGGAAACTTAACCTTCCGCGGAGGGGCAGGAGGTGGCCCTATCTCAGATGTACTGGAGTGAATAGCTGGACTTAGGAGGGGAACTGTGTGTGTAGGCTCTCCCTTAGGGGACTTCTTCTTCTTGGTCTTCCTCTTCTTCTTCTTAGCCACCTGGTTACTTTCATCGAGAATTTCACCAGGCGAAGTACAAGAGGACGACGTAGAAGTAGGCGTCGAAGGGGAGAGATCCACCTTAGGATTAACATGATGTTGCTCAGGTGGAGGGACTGATGGACTAACAGCCGATACGGTAGGGACCAAAGAGGTTGAAAACAACCACACAGGCAACCCGACAGTTAACCCTGGTAGGGACAACGTCGCCATATATGGAGCACCAACATTCCCAAGAGGAGGGAATTGTCCTGGATTCCCATCAAATGGGGAACCTGGGTTAGTGAATCCCGGAAAAGTTGCCATAGCAAACGAAAACGAAACCTACTCAAGCTAATGCACACAAGATCTAATCAGGTGATGTTATCGTGGCCGAATTAATTTTAAGACACAAGAACCAAACTTGACCTTTTCATGTTTCAGGAGTCGAGAAAAGGACGAAAAGATGACTCCAGTCTCCTTCGAATGTTTAATGAGAACGAAGTGACAAGACGCTCACAGGCACCTTTTCATTTAGGGAGTCTGAAAAGGATCAAAAGTGACTACTCTGGAGACTCTAGGTAAAAGGTGTGCCAGACTTTTCGCAAAACCACAGAATACTTTTTAGGGTACGGGTGGTCAATCTTCGTGAATGCTGTGTTCACTGCATTGCGAATCGTAAGGCGGCAGACTCGGCTTCCTATGGATCAAGGATAAAAGCCTAGTGGGGTCTCCCTATATACGCGACGGTACGTGGGAGCGCAATCCGTGTTAGACCACTATCGAGTCACAGAAGGAGGAATCACCCAACCTAATGTGAAACAACAGTGACTATGTTTAAAGACGCCGGAACACGTCTCTAACCTAGACCTCTAGATATTTGCGTTTAGTTCCAATGCGTTTTTAGATTCATTTGGTTCATTTTATAGTTGATCTTGAGATTAAGTTTCGATTTCAGGCTCTATCGTATGTTCTCTCACAATTACCTAGATGCAAACTACATGCCAAAGAATACCATTTTGTTCGATGAATTCTAGCTATGAGAAGGTAAAGAATTTTTAATCAAACAAAACAAATACAAGCAAACAAGCACCTTAATGCAACTAAAGCGAGGAAAGGAAACTTTTCTTTTGAGAATGCAAATCAATGAAATGTTCTTTTCCTTTTCAATTATTGAATACAAAGATACTAGTTTGATTTTTTTTTAACGGCACAAAACACCTAAAATGAATTTTGAGGAACAGGAACACCAAGCAAAAATGGATAAAATCACTTAATGAAAACACACAAAGTTCCCAAGACACCAAAACAGTTTCTCCAAATCAAAGGAAAAACAAAGGCTTGTACGAGCTATGTGATCTAAGCCCAACAAGGCAAAAAGGAATTCAAGCAAGAAGGAAGCAAGTGTGAACTGATCGATCCAAACAATCGTAATCTATGCTTGGTAGTGAAGAAATCGAATCAACATAAAAAGTGGTTCAATAATCGACACTAAAAATCAACCAGCAACAAGCAGTGAAAAAGCCTCAAGCAAATCAATAAGAGGGTTGTGGATGAACCTTGAATAGACAAGTAACCCAAGCAAATGGTTTCTCGATGAAACTTCTAAAGGGCTAGGTCACATGGTCTAAAAACACAAGACTCAGTCGAATGAAATCAAAGAGAGAGCGTCCCTTAACCAAAAGCAATCAAAACAAGCTAATGAGGGACAAGAAACCACAGGGGATAAGAAAGATTGATGAATTCAGGAGATAAAGTTATAAAAACAACTTTTCAGGAGTCAGCGCAAGTTTTACACTAAAAACCCATGTCAGCGCAACTTTTACACAGACCACCCGAGCTGTCAGCGCGACTTTTGCCCAAAAAACCGAGCTGATCTCAGAAAAACACAGTCATCGCGGAATTAAGCTATAAAGTGGCGCTGACATCGCGGATATACACGTCTTTTCCGCGCTGATCCGATTTTCAGCGCGACTGTTAAAATTAAATCCGCGATGGAGCTCAAAAATAGTGACAGGCAAATCAAAACTCCCAAATCAAAACAGCCAATCTTTCAATCAAACAGGGGCATTTCCCAGATCAACCCAGGAAACGCAAAAGACTGATAATTAATCCCCAAAATTTCAAAAAGAGAGCAATCAAACAAACTCAAAACAAGGATGAATGAAAAAGGACAAAGGCCAGCTCCCCAGCGGAGTCGCCAAATTGTTGGAGAGGTAAATCCCCTCTACGGATAGAGGCGATCCCTACTAGCCCAGCAGGGGTCTAGCAACAATCAATCAATGCTACTCTGCAAGCTCCTAATTGCAATTAAACAAAGTAGGTAAAAGACACCTACTTGGATTCCAACGCTCTTGTTTGACGAAGAGATGCCACACTCGCTCCTTTGCTCTGGCCGGTCACGATCCTCCACTATCCTCGTGGTTGGACACCTGCACATACAAAGAGAAGACAAACACAAGCGTGAAATCTAATAAAAGCAACCATACATCAGTCAGAAAGGATGTAATTCACATTTAACCATTGCGTAGACAAATGAGAATGGAACTATAACAGTAGTCATCTATTATTAATAAAAAATCAGAGAAAGATACAACCATTGTTCTGACGCTGAGTCCTTCTCGAGAGGGTCCAGCCAGCAAGTCTCATAAGCATTCACCCAAGAAGTGGATCTCCCGAATCAAGTAACTCTCTCTCACACAAAGCTCTAAGACTTCATAACCTTTCTATAGCTCTCTAGCAATCCACACTCTAGCACACCATACTATCTACTAGCAGCACACAAAACTATGAATTCCTTAGTGTCAAAGTCTATTCCCCCAAAAGTGAGAACTAGCTGCTGATAGTAATGGTGGAAGAATATATAGGAGAAGGAGTCTCCATGGAGGGTGGAAGGATAAGCTCATCTCCAAGAAAGGTGGCCCATAAGACGAACAGACATGCCATAGAAGGGAGGGCGATACTCACAAGGCCAACAACCAGGTCTGGAGTCATCTGGAAGGTTGGCTGTTAGAACAAATTCGCCCAAACAGGATCAGCGCGGATTCTAAAGGAACTGTCGCGCTGACGTCGCACCTCAATAACTGAGAAGGCCATGTCAGCGCGACTCAATACAAGGCAAGACGCGCTGGCTCATGAAATTCGATCAGCGCGGAAAACAAGTGTACTTCCGCGCTGGCAGCGCATTTGGTCTGTTATGGAGCGCCCATCAGCGCGGTTATTTGGACAAAAGTCGCGCTGATAGCAAAAACTTTGGCAAAGTGGGTTATTGGCCAGTTCAGGGAGCAAGAACATGATAAATTTGATTTCATGACACAGTAGGGATACTGACTGGATGACAGTGACAAATTGCTGTGTAACACCATAGAAGCCCACTATTGTTATTATTGTGCCCTTACATTATTATTGTTATGATGGTCTGATTATATTATGACCCCTTAGACTCCTATATATAGAAAGTAGTTCTTGTCATTTGTATCATCCAAGAACTGTTCATTTGTGTAATGTAAAGGAGGTTTCCCCCTCAAAGAGATTGATTTATAAGGTGTTGATCTATCTTTTCTATCTTTTCGTGAGCTGATTTCATAACAACAATTGTTGTCTCTTTCTTCAACTGAGAAAGTGCTTCTGCATATGATGCTGTTGGTTTTGGAATACTAGTTTTTTTATATTCCCATACTTCATTATCATCCAAGACAACTTCCATCCTATCCTTCCAAGCACAAACAATTGAGGTGTCCTTTAATGCATACTCCAACCTCAATCCATCGAAAGACATTTTTCCTGTACAAAAAATAATATGCACCAAAATCTCTTCAAATAGAAATTTCTCTGGGAGAAGATATGGAACAATGTTTCTATGTAGTCTTATGAGTGTCTGATACCATGTATAAATTGCAAGAAATTCGCTACTGCTAATGAAATCAAACTAAAAACAAGAGAAAAAAAATTCTTCTACTATTTTGTGGAAATGAAAACACATGATAGAAACACATGCAATAACATGCAACCATAAAAACACAAGAAACACAATGATTTTAAAGGGTAACCCAACTGGGAAAATCCCCTTTGTCGCTTTGCATTAATTCAGATGAGAAAAGAAATGATTACAATGTATTGCTTGAACTCCAAATCATACCCAGCACTATAAAATTCTTCTCCTGCTTCCTGAACTGCTCTGGCCACCACCTAGCCAATTCAAGCCTCAACCAAACTCCCATTTCCCTACGCAATCCTAGAGGAATTAAACTCCTAAATAATAGGTAAATTCCTTATTTCCTTGCACAACTACAAGGGGAATTGATCATTTTCTTAGTGAAAAAGAACTGTACACTCAACGGTATACAATTATAAATACAAATGTGCATTTTCCATAAACTCAACTAGGAAATTCTAATTCCATGCATGACTAGGTCTATTTTTTGTTGATTGACTAGTTAACTAAGAGATCAATGAGTTAAAAATAGTCATAACTACTCAACTAACCTTCCACTAACTCAGCTAATGACTAGAGCTCAGTTAATAGAGTTCAACAAATAATAACTCTGACTCACGCACAACTCTACTTCTAGCCTACACTCGAATTTACTAACTTAACTACTAGACAAGGCCATATCACTCTAGCTAACTGCAATCCAAGTCATCTTGCTAATGTGGAAAATTGAATTTTCTCGATTTGACTAAGGCACTAGTCAAATGAAACATTTTCTTGCTACAATTTTAACATTTAGTATGTTTATGCTATATGGTTCTTTTTGAATTGACGATTTTCTACATTGCCACTTAGGCCAGATTCTTAGTTATCTTGCGCTAAATTTTGTATCTTCTCATACTCAGTTACCTCTCACATTACTAAGGACAATTAACACTTAATTCTCACCAATTCTCACATTACTAAGGACAATTAATATTTAATGGTCTCCTTAGCGAGATACTAACTTGACTTTTAGTTTATCTTGTAATTTCTATTTTTAAAGGAAATATAATTTACCCTACATTTAAAAAAAATAAGTGTAACTGACTCATAATCAAAAGCAAATATGTGTTATTAGCATTATGATCATATAAAAAGATCAATAATTATTTATCCTTATCATAATAAAATAATTAATCAACTAACTCTCAATTTTTATTTTTATTTTTGTTAAAAACATAAATCTAAATTTACTTTAAATTTGATTTGTAATTTTTTTCCTTTTACTTTTAAATGGACTTGTATTTTTTTAATGTAAGTATTTATTTTCAATATTATTTTTTAATTTAAAATGATCTAATACTATGTTATAACATCTCTCTCATACTATGTTGTACAGAGCATATTGGCACTATAATTGCAAAAATAATATAAATACATCCAACTGAGTTTTATCTACTAGTATAGACCTATTTTAAACCTTGATATAGTAGTCAAATTCCTTAAGAAGTAACTTATTTTATTTTTCTTTTCAATTTCATGGCATATATTAATTCCTTTGTATTACATCATAAAAAAATTACATCTTAAAAATTTTGATCCTTCTTGATGGATTTCAAATTTGGCATCAACCTATATTGATTTATTTTTCTTATCGCAAACTAATTAAAGAACAAATTCATTATTAGAAACAAGTATTTATTATTATTATCCTATAATTAAAAACAATATTTTTATGTTTTTTTTTAATTTAAAAAAACATTAATTTAAATCTCCTTTTAATCTCAATCTTATTTATAGGGAGTAATTTTTATTTTCAATTTCTTAATGTAAATACGTTTTTACACTATTATTTATTTTTTAATATAAAATTACTTTAAAAAATAAATTTCAAAATTACCTTAAAAACACTACATTACTTTTAGTATTATTCTCTCAAATATAAATATAAATTAAAAACAAAATTCATTAATAATAACGAACCAAAATCATTAAAAATGATAAAATAATATATTAAAAACTTAGGAAGAGATATCATCAATATGTGGAAAACCCTTGGACACATTTAAAAAAAAATTTACTCCATGTAAACATAGGTAAGGTTTAGTTTTACTTTTTATCTTTCTAACTTGAAATGGAAGCAGAATTTCTTAGATGCCATCAATCTACTTCACTCCAAAGAAAATTGAGCGGAATGGGATGAGATTCCCAGGGCTTCGCACGTTTCAACCACCATGTTTTATGGATAAATTATCCTTCGAATCTAACAACTTGTGGGGACCTTAATCATACTCTGTATAGAGTGTTAACTTTTATTTTTGATAGTTATATTGTACATTACTTACCCTCAAGCCCTCCTTTTAGGGATATTGTTTCTTTGCTTTACTATTTATTATTACCACGACAATATTTCTCTTTACTGCAAACTTATTTGTGGCTAAAATTTGCATATCATAAATGAGTTTTCTTCTATTTCTATTTGAAATTTTGGTTTTTTTTTCATGTACATGGTTTAAATGAATGAGTATTGGAGAATTCTGTTGACTTTTTAAATTGGATTTATTTTCGAAGATTTTTTTTCCTAAAACTTATTGGAAATTCACAGTATTATAAATTGGATTTATCTTTTTTTAGTTATATTTATTATTTATATTCTTAAATTACAGTTTTATAAATTAGATTTATCTTTCTTATTCTTGAATGTGATTTAATTTAATTATAGTGTTTAAAAACTTAAATTGAATTTAAATAAATTCAAATTTAGTAAAATTGTAATAAACTCAAGTTTCTCTCTAAATCTAAAGAAATGGTTCAAATAAATTACAATCTTTGAATAAATATATAAATAATTAAAGAAATATAGATAAAATGCAATAAGTTTAATTAGTATACAAAAGAATTAGTTTACATAGTTGATCCAGAGAATTCTATTGATCTCACCTGTACTCGGTTTGTTGACTAGCACTAACCAACCGTGATAGATATTTCAAAAATTACATAAGCTAATCAACCATAGCACCAAAGGCCAAAGATGTTGAAAAATCATCAAAACTAATAAGAGACTCGTGGATATAGTAAATCACGTGCAGTGATAGAAGTCGGATTATCTTGCCCAATCCATGGTGGAGGGGGAGGGCAATAAGTGTAGCAAACGTATTGCTCTACCTGTACCAACCAAGCTTCCAGTTGCTCATGTGAAGTGATAGAAGTCAGATTATCTTGCCCAATCCCTAGTGGAGGGGGAGGGAAATAAGTGTAGCAAACATATTGCTCTACCTGTACCAACCAATCCCTAGTGGAGGGGGAGGGAAATAAGTGTAGCAAACATATTGCTCTACCTGTACCAACCAGGATTCCAGTTGCTCTAGCTTTTCCATGATGCAACAACCCCGGGTTAAAAGTTCATGTAGTAAAAGTTAATAAGGCAAAAATAAGACCAAGGTCATGGGACACTTATGCCAAGTTGAATGTTGGGAAAAATATCCTTGTGGGCATCACTTATGTGTTTATGGCTAAGAGGAAATTGACAAAGACAATGGCAAAGGTTTTGAAAAGGAAAAAAAAAAAAATTGGCACTTTATTTATGAAAATAAAGGAAATTAGGAGAAAATGGAGGTTAAAGGTCACAGGTTGCATGTGAGAAGGAAATTGAAGGAAAATTAAGGAAAAATGAAAAAATTAGAGGCATCAAGAATGAAAGGACATCAGAGCATCAGTTGGTAGCCTTTTGTCAGTTAAGTTTTGGAGTTAGTCTCATAGAGGAGAAGAGCACCAAGAGGAGAAGGGAAAGCAAACAAGAAAAGGAAGGATAAGGAAAGCAAAGGAAAGCAAGGATCAAGCAAGGAAAAGTTGGATGAAGCAGCTTCAATAGGAATACTTGTAGGTATCAAGTTGCACGTATGATTTCATAGTTGGTTTTACCATGCATGGTATGTACATGTTGGTATTTGGTTCTTTGGTTGTCAGTGGCATGGGTTTTGCAGGGTTTGATAGTGGATTTTAGCCTTTCCTTTCCATTTTCGGATGGCCATGGTGTGATGGGATTTTTCTCGGTTTGAACTTTGGATTGCTAGAAGGTTTTGGATCTAGGTGAGGTGGTCTCAGAAAAATTCCCAAAGGCCTAGGAATCCCTTGACCGATAATTGCGGGATACACAGTAAAGCCTGAGGGTGGACATGGAAAAATTCCTCAAGGTATTGGACTGGTATGTATGGACATCACTCTAGTTCCTCATCCAAGAGACATTATCACAGTCATCACTGTTATCATCCTTATAGGAGGGGTGAGTATTTTCCTTAAGACTTCAAGAAAGTGAAACCTCCTACATTAGATGGCGAGATGAAGAAGTCAAAAGATACAAGGCATGATTGCTTGGGATGAAGAAATTCTTCATATTACATAACTACTCAGAGAACATGAAAGCCAAGATAGCCACTTTCAATCTTAAAGGAAAATCAAATATTTGGTGGGAAGATGTGAAGAATGTCAAGGGAATTTGGGAAGAAGACTTGATTTGGGATGAGTTTGAGAGGCTCTTCAAGAAGAAGTACCTATCTGATAGATACTATGATGACAAGTCTAAATATTTTTATTAATTGTAGATGGGTTCTATGCCAGGTGATGAGTATAGTAGATTCAAATATTCATCAATGGATTTCCATTATCATATAGAGACCGAATGGAGTTTGATGAGCCTAGATCGTTGGAGGAAGCCATTCGAAAGTTGAAGCATTGTTATGAGTAGTCAAAGCAAAAAGTTGAGCCTATGCGTGATTTGAAAGGAAGTGAGAAAGTTAAAGGGAAGTGGCCACTGAAGTGGGGAATAATTTAGGGTCCAGGTGAGAAAGAAAATGTGGTTCCTTACAAGAAGTCCAAAGTAGTTGAGAAGGGACATGGGCCGCAGCCTAGATGGCAACTGACTAAAGGTGATGGTAGAGGATCATTGTAGTGTTGGATATGTGGTAAAGATAATTGTAAGAAGGATTGTCCATTGTACTAGGGGAGTAGGTCCTAGATGTATATTTCTTAGGACACGTAGATAGTTGGGTATGTTATTCATAGCATTCCTCGAATTTATGCAAGTATGGACAACAAGTAGGAATAATACTAGACATCCATTATTCAGATGGAAGGCAAGCTCTGTGATTGATTTGTTTCTATTTTGATTGATCACGAATCTAATTATAATTATGTAAATGCAGATCTGGTGGATAAATGTGTCTTGAGAAAAGAAGTGCATATAGTGTCTTCGTTAGTGTAGTTGGATATAGGTACTAAGAAGAGAGTTCATCATTGGGTAAGAGATTGTGCATTTGACCTACAACATCACATTTTAAAGTACTGCCATCAGGATCGTATAGCGTGCTTTTGGGTATGGATTGGCAGTATCTTCAGAGGACCAAAGTAGATTGATATGACAAGCCTATTGAGCGCTTGGATGATAATGGGGAAAATATAATCTTACGGGGGAAGAAGAATCCTACAACAATTAGGATCGTCATAACTATGTAGGATAATCGTAGCTGCAGGAAAGGGTGTGTGATATTTGTAGTTCATATTTCCAGTGACAAGGGAAAGGAGGCTGAGGATGCAAAAATCTTCAAGAGGTACCCTACATTGTAGCAGTTTCAGGATGTATGTTCGGCAGATATTTCAGAGTTTCCTCCTCATAGGGAAGTATACTTTTCTATTGAGTTGGTATCGGGGGAAACACCAACATTAAAGGCACATTACAAGATGATCACTCTAAAGTTAGTAGAGTTGAAATTGTAGCTGAAGGAAATGCTTGATAAGAGATATATTAGGCCAAGTGCATTGCCTTGGGGTGAACCAATATTGTTCGTAAAGAAGAAGGATGGTACTCTCAGGTTGTGCATTGATTATAGGCATATAGACAAGGTTATGATCAAGAACACGTACCCATTTCCGATGATTAGCGACTTGTTTCATCAATTGAAGGGAGCAACATTGTTCTCAAAGATTGATTTCAGATCAAGATACCATCAGCTACGCATTAAAGAAGATGACATCTACAAGACTTCCTTCAGGACCAGGTATGGACATTATGAGATTGTTGTAGTTCCATTTGGTTTGACTAATTCTCCAACTACTTTTATGTTCTTGATGAATAGTGTGTTGTGTCCTTATCTGTACAAGTTTGTTATTGTGTTCATTGATGATATATTGATATATTCTAACATTGACGAAAAGCATGTTGAGTATTTATCATCAATGTTGATATTTATAAGAGATCATTAGTTGTATTCCAAGCTTAGCAAGTGTAATTTATTTCAGAGAGAAGTACATTACTTGGGACATGTTGTCTCCAAGGAGGGGATAACAGTAGTTCTAGGAAATATAAGGGCCATCATGGGGTGGTAAGCTCCTAGGAATGTGCCTAAAGTCAGATCATTCATGGAATTGTTAGGTTAATATAGGAGGTTGATTAGGAACTTCTCACACTTTGCATATCCTATTACATCATTGTAGAGAAAAGGTAAGAAGTTTGAATGGACAGAGGAATGTGCAACCAGTGTTGAGCAGTTGAAACAGTTGTTGAGCATGTTAATGTGGCAAGGAAGTTTTATAAAAATAAATGGAGTTGGAATGTTTACTCTTAAATTTACAAAATCATAAAAAATTAGGTGGTGGTAAAAGAAGACAAAATTTGTCAATTCAATTTCATGTCATATTTTTTCTAAAATTTAATATATATTTTTTTATCTAATTTATTCATTTTCTTTAAAAGATATCATTAATATTTTACATAAATTTTTAAGTAGTGACAAAACTGCGACGGCCCATTTCTCTATTGATTTATGTTTTTTAATTCCAATTTCTTTAAGAGATGTGTTGTAAACATTCTAAAGAATGCTAAACAAATTTAAAAATAAAAAGTAAGCATATTTTTTAATTATTATTAAAATACGAGTAAAATTGATCATCTTTTTGCATATATAAAACCGCGACCCAAGAAACTACCCTTTCAAGTTTATAAAATCAATTTTTTTTAATAGAAATTTGAAAATAACATATAACAAAATGTTAAAATTATTTTTTGAAAATTTTTAAAATATATTTTAAATTTTTTATAATAAAATTTTTAATTATGATTATAATAACATATTTTATATTATTCAAAATATAATATATAAAATTATTTGTTTAGAAATTCTAATTCTATTTTCTTATATATTTTAAAATAATTTTAGCAATTCATTTAACTTTACATAAAGTTATTTATATTTTGTGAGTGATTAACCATAGTTTTTACCAATATTTACTATGGTTGACTTATTTGCAAATTTAGTATTTACTTTTTATAACATTATTTATATTTTCTAGACCCATTAAATAGGTTCACTATAGATTTTACCAAAATTTATTGTGAGTTAGCTTTGTTACAAATTTAGCATTTACTTTTTTATAATTAACAATTATAAAACTCAACTCATTTAATTGATATTTTTATATTATTTTTTTTATCTTTTTTTATTTGAGTACTTTTTTGCTTTTGCCATATAATGAGACACATTAACATGCTTTCACTGTTGGAGTCCTTGAGATTGCAAATTCAGACAAAGAGTTTGGGATGTGTACATATGTTTGCAAGAGACGACTTGGTGGATTCCTTATGCAAGAGGGATAGGTGATATATTCTTAAATTTGATTTAATGTAATTGTTGGAAATACTGAGAGGGGGGTGAAAGCATTACCTAATGTCTCACTCGAGCTTTTCCGTTGCATTTCCTCACTCAGGATTGCACCAACAACATCATCAAACTTTAAAGTACTAGATCCAGAGATAGGGTTACTAATGGCCATAACTAAACCATTCCAGCTTTCTGGCAATGAGCACAGAAATAACAGAGCCCTAACTTCATCATTAAAAGTCACACCTACAGAACTTAACTGACTGGTAACTATATTAAATTCATTTAAATGATCAGTAAAAGATCCACCTTCTGACATCTTTATATTAAATAAACACTCCATAAGAAATACCTTATTTGAGGCCGAGGGTTTTTCATATAGTTTGGCCAATGTCGACATTAAACCCTCTATTGTCGTTTCCTTTGAAATATTAAACACTACTGATGCAACTAGGCACAACCGTATTGTTCCAAGTGCCTTTCTGTCAAGAATATCCCATTAAGTGTCTATCATACTCGGTGGCTTCTTTTCCTTTCCTCTCAATGGTTGGTACAGATATCTTTGATATAGATAATCTTCCATTTGCATCTTCAACAGCTGGTAGTTTTGGCCGTTAAATGTTTCGACCCTAAACCTACCATCTTCTTCCATTGCTCCCACTCGAACCAGGAACCATTTTCTCCTGAGAGTTTATCAGCCAAATAGACCTTCGGCTCTGAAGCCAAAGAAAACCCCTCTAAGGGGAAAACACAAAAAAAAAATCTCTTCATATAGAATCAGATCAAATGAGATATCTAAGATCCATATCCACAAAAAAATTCCACCTCTAGATGCCAAAGTCAAGCCTTCCTTCTTTTCAATAGATCCATCAACAAGAGACCAACAACTAGAAATGTTCCAAGGTTGAACTTCCACAAATTCAAGCTCAAGAAAAAATAATTTCTTTTAGACTTCGACCCTCCACTCCTTCACTAACCTCTCTATGATATTTTAGACCACAATCCACCAAGTGTGTGTGTCAAAATGAGCTCCATCCTCCCTCTATTCATATATTTCAAAAAGGGTGTGAATAGACATGTCCATTGGCGCCGACTTGGCACCTAGAGGGGTTTCTAACCCAAAATTACATATTTCATTTTATTTTCCTTTTTCTTTACAATAGGTCCAAGGAGGACTTTGACTCCTTGACTAAAAAACCTAGAAGCATGAATAACATACTCATCTAGAAAAATAATAATAATTTTTATTTTTTCTTTTCTTTTGATTTACACATAAAATACAGTAATGGTACAAATTATGAAGACTGAACTTAGTTACATTCTCCAACACACCCTCTTATCTAGGGAGGTATTCATAATTGTGCACCTAGTACATGGATACTCTCAAATTGAAATATTCTCATAAGAGTCAGATTGATAAGTCATCTTTAGGTGTCAACATCATAACCAACATTGTCAACATATTAAGGCCTTTAATTGATAGAATTGGAGCTTACAATGTTGGTTATCAAGGCTTAGAGAGGTACTAGGTATGTCCTTTTAAGAGTATTATTTTCTTGGATTTCCAATCGTCAAAGAATATTGGTTCTCTTCAACCATTCTTGGCTTGAATACTTGTCCAATCCTCAATGCCTATTAGTCCACTTCCTATCTTGGAATATATATCCTCAAGGAGTACTAGACTTAGATGTTTATCCAATCCTCCAGACCCCTTTCTCCCTTCAAAACCTTCACTAAATGTAAGGATGTTAGTCATGGCCTAGTGCATGACACATGAAGAAGAGAATTTAATGTTGATCATCACTTTGTCTCAACTAGAGAGGATATCCTCATTCCCTCTTGATCAAGGAATAGATCCTTTCTCCTTCTTGAACATTTTAAGGAGACTTCTTATTCCCTCTTAAGCATAGAGGAGATTCCTTACTTCCTTTCAACTAGGAAGACATAACCACAAGTTATTTAGTGTGTCTTCATTAATACATCAGCTACTAGTTCTTCATGGATATCTTCAAGTAGTTGTCTGGATCCTCCTTTCCATTGTATCTCATCATATTGAGCTTTCGTAAAGGAGCCAAAATTTCTTTTGTGACAAGGTTAAGGCCATCAACCTTTCATATCACTTTCCTCTAACATCATCACCAAAGGAAATATATTGAGCCAATCAAGGTAGAGGTCAATCATAGCTTCATTTAATCATGAAAGTGATATTCACTGTTATCAAAACATATAGACATATTGACCATTTAATCCATTAAGGATTACCAAAACCATCCACTCAATCCATGTGTTCTTTGATTTCATTCCTTAACTGTCATTATGAACTTATGTAACATTCTTCTAGGTAGAAAAACCAAATACCGACCAATAAGCCAATAATAAAACATTATTATTACCTCAACATGATGGCCTCTTGTCAATATCTGCTTGTTCCCTTTTAGATCAACATCCTTTTGCATGGTCCATCTTTCTATTGTAAAAAAAATAATTTCTCCATTCTTTCACTTTTCAATCAAAGTGCCCACAGAATGAACTATTAAACAACCAACAATATCTTCTTCCTTGAAGTTGTCATTATCAAGTCTCTCTTTCTTTAGGGGACCATATATGATATTGATCAAAATCATCAAACGAACTCTCCTTCCAGCCTGTTCACATGCTTTTGCAATATGTGTTACCAGGGAGCCAAGTCATATCCCATGCAGATCATCAATATCAAATTTTCCAAATTATAACATCCTCTAGTCAGAGTGTCATGTCAAAATCTCCTACTTGTTCCCACTTAAGTCAACATTCCTTTGCAAGTTTAATCTTCATATTGAGACAATATTTTGCTTTATTTTTCATTCATTAATGAGTTCTAGGAATGAACTCATCAGCTGGAAGTCTCTATCAGGGTACTTACAATTCCCACTTTTTATCATGTTGATCATTTTCAAGGAGTCATTGATAAGCATAAGTGTTTCTTTGATTTGTTATTACATCCTTCTCATCTTGCTTCCTTTATTATGTACCTACAATTTTCACCGACAAGTAAAACCAAGCAAAACATACAAAGACAAGAGCATGATGTAAATTTTGTTAATCAATTCTTTGACCTACTTTTTCAAGCTAGCCTCCAAACCACTACCCAAAACTACCTATAACATTTTAGAATCATAAACTACCTGATGACAATGCCAAATATTCAAACGTGAAGACAAAAACTGACCTAGATTGCCTAATCCATAACAAACGTTTCATCAAACATATGGAAAACATGTATGTTACATGTCATGAAGGCATGTCTAATCATAAACTAATAGTCTTCACATGAGAATCACCAAGAAGACTCTAAGCCCTTTATAGATAGCTACCATAACACTTGTGTTGATGGTGCCGGACCCGCCAACATCAGGGGATCTCCCCAGTATGAAGTACCAACTAGACCTCACACTATTTGGTGTAGGAGTCCCATCTAGTACGATGGCCCGATTTCCATTATCTTAAAGATATGCCTTAGCTCTTGCTTGTGAGCATGCAAGAGTGGTCTACTTTGTCTTCTAGCAACAAGTTTCACATGCGTTGTAAGTGCTAGCATTACTTGTGTCAAGTTTCTTTCACCGTAGAGAGAGAGGGTGGGAGTGAGTCTCAAGTCGGATGGGAGGAAAGCCCAACTTTGTTAGAAACACACAACACAACAGGACTTGCACAATGTCCGAAGGATAAATTCACATGGATGCTACAGTCACAACAGACAAGGGAAGATAACACGTACAATACTCAATGGGTCAATCCGTGCAAGTGCGGCGGTTATTATAACAAGTTTACGCGAAAGGTTCTGTATGATGTCCAGGGAGGTAACCAACACAAGCAGGACAACGTTAACAACTTACACAACACATTTTCATAAATATATATATTAGAACATCTGAATGTGTTCAATTTTTTAACACATGTTAAAGCAACATGTATTACAAGTGTTCAAGATAAATCTTACAAACAATTACAACACATGTGTGAAAACATGTTGGCCTATTAGCAGGCTTCTAAATTAAGTGAAAGTTCCAAGACACATCGGTACACCATTAAATCACTAACCCCATAGGCAGGGCATTAGAGCCACTTCTCGCTCCTCAAAGAAAATATTATAGACTCTCAAGGGTATGTGGGAGGAGCCAAGGTGAAAAATCCTTTGCATGTACAAATGAGGCCTATTTATAGCCAAGGGTAAAACTAACCCTTGTGACTGTTCGACTTCCCTCATGACTATTTAACTTTCATGAAATTTCAACTTTACATGACTCTTCAGATTACAAGTGGGTCTCTTGGACTTCCACACTACATTACATTGATTGAACCAGTATGACCCACAGTAGTGATGTGGCCAAAATGACTCATGACACAACTTGACATGACAGTGTTGGTACGTTCGTACTACTACTAGTGTGCATGTCGAGATGGAGTGTTGCTAAGTGATCGATGTCCTCATGGTGTATCACAACTTAACCTCTGCATGGCAACGAGTGTGGAGTCTTCGATGGTCATTAGGTTCACTTGATTTTTCGTTCACATGTTTCTCCTTGCTTGTACTTTGGCATGCTTGGCATGTTCATCTGTTCAAGAAAATGCATGTTCGTCTGTTGGTCCATCTGCGAATTCATCCTCTCATGTTCATCCGTTCGTCTATCCGTGAATAGATCTGAATGTGTTCATCGATTCGTCCTTCCGTGAATACATCTTATCATGGTTGTCCATTCGTGAACACATCTCCTCGCATGCATCATTGTTTTGTCTGTAGGTGAACATGTGCTTTTGCATGTACTCTCCTTGTTCATCCCATCTATCATCGCGTCATGTCTATTCATGTACCTGTATCTGCAGTCACTCATGATGAGATGACATCAAATCCATAAACCTCCTAGTCTACCATGATGCATGATCATTTTCGGATGCAGGTGACCGGGAGAGAGGACAAGGTTACGAAACTGTGCAAGGCAAGTTTCGAGCTGGGATGTGGGCTCTGGGCACTACTGGTGAAAATTGCGCAGAAGTCACTAAGATGTGGAGATGAGAAATTTGGATCGACAATGACTATCCACATTATATGGCTCGGCTGGAGGATAGATATGCAAAATTTCTGGAAGGAAGCAGTGCGGGCTACGGGAAGGCTTGGCAGGAAAATCTACACAATTTCTGTAGGGAACTGGCAGTGGGTTGCGGGAGCTTGGCAGCAAAAACTGTGTAGTTCCTGCAGGGAGCTCGCAATGGGATATTGGCAAGAACAACTGTATAGTTGTTGGGAGGATAGCCTATTGACCACCTTTGCATAGTTTCTAAGCTGAGTGGGCTTGCTCATGAAATCTGCGCAGTTTTCTGGGTGAGAAGCTAACCGGCTGACTACATGGTTGGCTGGGAAAACTGCGGAATTTTCTGAGGGAGACAGGGATGGGCACTGGGTGTTTCTCTGTCCTGTCTATGCAATTTTCTCAGTCAGCGAAGCAGGCGAGGTCTACACCTTTTGTGCAACTTTTGAGGGGAGTGAGTCCTGGGGTGACTTCCTAGTAAAACTATCCAGTTGACCAGCAGGAGGGTTGATTGATCAGATTGTGGGTAGCGCAACTAGAAATGGCTTGTTGGATGCTTCTGCGTTATTCTGAGTGACATTCGGTCAAGTCGATGGTGAGGTGAAGATCTGATTGTTAGAAGGTGATGGGATCATCATAACTTCAACAAAAATGACTGAGTGTGTGAGCGAGTGAATTTATGAATACACGACCTTGCAAACACACACTCACATGAGTTGACGACAAGACGCCTCAAACCATCAAGAGACACATGCTTAACACGAATGACTGACAGTGCAAGCGACAAGCGCGACGCTTGTGATAGATCATTGAATGACCGTGGTGACACTTGCACGAGAGATGTTTACATAGTGAACACAACATGTACACATGAAGCAAAGACCTTCTGCATGACCAAAACATCGTCGCAAGCAAGACATTGTTACCAACATGCAAAGGTTGTCTGTTGAATGGTTAAGAAAGGTGGGTGTAAAGACTCAATACGAGCCCACGAGGTGAGCCTGAATACTTGCAAACATCGAGTAAAAATTCAAGGGAGTTTTCAAAATTGGATGTGGGCCAAAATTTTGGAGGGTGTTGCAGTTGCTACAACACTTGGTGACACATTGGTAGAACTCTTGCTCCTCTATTTTGGTTCATTGACAGCACAAGGCCTTGGTCTTTCAGGGAGTTTTGAATTGTTGTGTGGGTTACTTCGGCCTCCCCACTTACCCCATGGACAAATGTGGTTCACCTTTTCCCAACTCAGTTAAACACAACAAAAATTTCAACTCGTCAGAGTGTTTCAAAATCGGGAAGGGTAGTTTGGCTCGCAAGTTGAAAATTTTCAAAGTATCAGTTTTCATCTCTAGTGTTGTTCCTCTTCCAGCAAGCTTAGATAGTACCTCGATGGAGTCACGTAGGAATACACACATTGCTCCACTACTAGTGAGCCTAGTCAGTACCCAGGTGGAGTTGCATGCTTCACTTCTCTGCGTAGGAAGCCTTTCTCTTCTTTCTCCTTTGTAATTTTTTTTAAGAGGACTATGCATAGGCACTTATTTATTTTTGGGGTGGAATAGGGATCTCGACTTATTGAGAGAAGAAGAGGTTTTTCCTATAGAGAAGCATGTAAGACCTATGACATAGGTTTTCTCATTTAGATTTTCCCCTTCTTCATTTCTACTAGTTGGATGAGCTTGAGCACATAGAGAAAAAGGATGATTACAAGCATGGGGTTTCCCAGTGTGGACATAGGTTCATGGTTAGACCCAAGCTCCCCTTGTAGATGTCTTTTATTTTCCATCAAGACTTCATTAGCTGAAGGTTATAACCAAGCACAAAGAATATGGACACAAAGACTTACCAAGTGTTGCAGTGTCATAAGACTCTTAGATCTCAGCCACATACTCATTCAAAAGACAAAACTCAGTAAAGGGAAACACTTATTTGAAAAAATAAAAATAGCATGCTACTAAGAAAACAATACAAAACAAAAATAGTAAGCAAAGCTAACAAAACAATAGGTAAGCAAAGCAAACAAGCAAACAAACATGCAAACCAGAAAGCAAAGACAAGCGAAAAAGAAAACACTACTCCTACTCATACGCTAAACTGTCAGGGTTACATGAAATGAAATTTCCAATGAAGCCATCATAGGCGTATCTGACCTGCAGTCATAAAGATATGAACGATTAAAACAGATAAAAAACAACATTCAACACAAAATGAAAAAAATTTGACAAACTTGCACACGAGAGAGAAGGTCTCACCTATGGGTGGAAAAATGTGTCTAAAACACCCAACACAAATGCTTACCTCTTCCATGACTACCATTTTTCAACAAACCGCAGAGGCCTCTTGCTAGTGTGTGTTGTTCTGCACCAATTTTCTTAGCGAGTGCGAGGAAAGACTGAAGCTTATTACCTGTAGCACGGCTCGCCAGGTAAGATTGTTCCATCTATTCAGCAATTGGATCATAAAATTCGTGATGGTTGTTTTCAAAGACTAGTGATCTTTGAGAAGATGGATGCATGATTCAAGAGAGGGGATCACGATGGGAATCTGGTAGAGATAGATAGATCTGATCATTCTTGTTGGTCATGTCAAGACAATGAGGACCTGCTATAGCCATCAGCGTAGGTTGAAGTGCCTCACCTACTTGACATAATTCTAAGAAGAAATATGTTGCACGATGAAGATCATAGTGCGCGAAGCGAATGTCATTGGATATATTGTTGGGAAAATGATAAAATGCATGACAACCACCCAAGATAGAAGAAAAATCAGATCAGTTGGTTGAGATGCCAGATTCCCAATTTGACATGAACAAAGAAAATTGTTGAACAATCGCACAAACGCTCTGAATGAGGGAAACAAGTTCGTTGTGAGCTAGACATGACAGAAAACCCACCTACAACTGGTGAAAAATTATGCAGGCATCATGGTCATCACAGAAATGTAAAAAGGATGTCATCACTATGAATGTGTGAAACCAGCTGGGGTTTGGTAGAATGAGAGTAACTTGATTCATGCGATAAGTTGTGAGCTTTTCATCACATGGGGAGATTGTTGGTGTGATGAGCGGGCATATTTGACGTGCAAAATTTGTAAAAGGACCAAGAGTTAATTACGAGAAAGAACATTTGAAAAGTATGATTAAGGATAAAGATAGTCTTTGAGATGATAAAATTAGGTGTTCCATGATTACATGAGGGACGAACACTCCCAACTCGAATTGGATGTAAGAGAGGTGTATGAAGATGGACATACTGAAACAGACTCATGGATTCAGTCATTAGTGAAAATTTGAAAATTTTGAAATATCACACCCATAATAGAAAATATTCCTTACACGAGGATCTACTTCGAGTGAAATCATGCAGATAGACGTATTGTGCATGAGAAATGAGATATGATTTTGGTTTGACGGGCTTACTGAAGTCGTGAGGTCTTGACATAACCATCAACGGATGTTGAAGTGCCTCAACTCCCTAGCATGTCCTGGAACTTTCCAAAATTGGAAAATTGCATTTTGAGATGTGAACCACATCATGCATGGTTTGAGGATGGTTGTTGTTGCTGATTTCAAAACTGCTCTTAGGATGAAAGCCATCTCTATCGCAGGTTTCATCAAAATTTTTCAGCAAGCTGACTTGACGAGCTCTCTTCATGCAACACACAAGATGGTTATGAGTGGGAAGAGTCTTGTGCATTGAGACTATTTTCATCATGGAAAACCTCATTTCCTTGTGTCGATTGAGGAGATAACTCATAAGATGAAGAATCAAGAGAATGCGGAGTATCTCTGATGCATGTTGTTATGCTGTGAATGATAGGACACACGGGCAAGTGAGGTACAAAGGAAGCTTCAATATAGATGTCTGCTTTGACCGGCGCACATTCTAGATCTAAGTTAGAGTGTACATGAGATGAGAATAGATCATATGATGTGCTTGGGTGTTCATCACAACATACGGAAGCATGGGAGTGATGATAGCCCAAGACTAGAGGTTGATCGAAAGAAATGATTGTGCATGATGTTTCACAAAGATTCATGGATCCAGAATCAATCAAGTATGGAAGCTCAATGTTTTGAGAGGAATTGATTGTGTCTTCACCATCCTGCTCCTCCATTGTATGATGATACTTCCTTGCACATGACCGCAACTTCAGACAACAACTTGAGAATCAAGAGAGTGCGCACAGCTAGCTTGTGAAGCAGATCGATCAAGCAAGTCATGGTGCAAGGAATCATGGCTTATAGATCATGGAGGATAGTAGAGATGCAGATTAGACTCATGACTTGGTTTATGAATGGTGATGTCCTCTTGCGGAATGGAGGGATGAGTTTTCGTCATAGGCTTTCTGAGCCATTCTGGAATTTCCTCCACTAGAGTAGGGAATGACTGAGAATATGCATTGGGATCATGCTAAGCAGATTTCTCAGCTTTGCAACTGCTGCGAGGGGGGACTCATTGCGTAGATTTCTTAGTTTTGTGGTCACTCTGAGGGGGAACCCTTTTCGAGACATGAGGTGTCTCGTGATCTGCAAGAGTTGAGGAAGAAGGGAAATCAGGAGGTTCACCGTTTTAGGAGACATGAACCAAGCGTTTTAGCTCTTGGCTCATGAAGTAAAGGTCCACACACTATTTAGGAATTTTGTGACAAAGGTGAAGGAAGCAGGTAGAAAATTCCTCAACTGATTCGCTAGGCTTCATTATTAAACAAGAGTTTATTTCATAGACATCTTGGTGGTCACACTCATCGAAGGCTTAATGGATCTCCTTAAGGAAAGTGAGAAGGGAATGGATGGACGCAGGGGGCAGGGATGGCAACACCGATTAGCACAACCTTCAAGGGTGAGGAAGAACAATACATAAACAAGCTCATAACTATTGATTTCATGAGATTCACAGAAATGAATAAAATCATAAATGTGCTCAGTTGCAGATGTTCTGTCCTCACAGTCAAAGTTTAACAAGGACAAGTGATCGAGAAGCTCATTGGGGATTGATAGTCGATTAAGGGAGAAATGAGAGAAACACCTCAAGAGTATAAATTTTGTATGATTCATTGGTTAAGAGATTCAACCCAGATGTATGGACTCAGCTTGTCATTTGGCCCTCCTTCTAGCACCAAAATTTTGATGGTGTTGGACCCGCCAACATCAGGGATTCTCCCCGGTATGAAGTCCCAACTAGACCTCACACCGTTTGGTGTTGGAGTCCCATCTAGTACGATGGACCTGTTTCCATTATCTTAAAGATATTCCTTAGCTCTTGCTTGTCAGCACGTGAGAGTGGTCTCCTTTGTCTTCGAACAACGAGGTTAATGTGCCTAGTGAGTGCTAGTGTTATTTGTGTCAAGGTTCTCTCACCGCATAGAGAGAGGGTGGGAGTTAGTCTCAAGTCGAATGGGAGGAAGGCTTAACTCTGTTAGAAACGCACAACATAACAGGATGTGCGCAACTTCTGGAGGAGAAATCCACATGGATGTGGTAGTCACAACACACAAAGGAAGATAGCATGTACAACACTCAACAGGTCAATCCACATGAGTGTGACAGTCTTTATAGAAACTTCACATGAAAGGCTCTATCTGATGTCCAGGGAGGTAACCAACACAAGAAGGACAGTGTTAAAAACTTACACAACACATTTTCATAAATATATGTATTAGAACAGCTGAATGGGTTCAATTTTTTAACACAGGTTAAAGCAGCATGTATTACAAGTGTTTAAGATAAACCCTATAAACAGTTACAACACATGTGTGCAAATGTGTTGGCATGTTAGCAGGCTTCTGAATTAAGTGAAAGTTCCAAGACACATTGGTACATGATTACATCACTAAACCCATAGGCAGGGTGTTGGAGCCATTGCTCACTCCTCAAAGAAAATATTACAGACTCTCAAGGGTATGTGGGAGGAGCCAAGGTGAAAATTCCTTTGCATGTACAAATGAGGGCTATTTATAACCAAGGGTAAAAATGACCCTTGTGACTGTTCGACTTCCCTCATGATTGTTTGACTTTCATGACTTTTCAAATTTACATGTCTCTTCAAATTACAAGTGGGTCTCTTGGACTTCCAAATTACATTACATTGATTGACACAATATAGCCCATAGTAGTGATGTGGCCGACATGACTCATCACATGACTCGACATGAGAATGCTGGTACATTTGTGTTGTTATTGGTGTGCATGTCGAGCTGCAATGTTGCTGAGTGATGGATGTCCTCATGCTATATCACAGCTTCACCTCTGCATGGTAAGGTGTGTGGAGTCTTTGATGTTCATTGAGTTCACTTGATGTTGCATTCGCACATTGCTCCTTGATTGTACTTTTGCATTCTTGACATGTTCATCCATTCGTGAATTTGCATGTTCATTCGTTCGTTTGTCCACAAACACATCCTCGCGTGCTCATCTGTTCATCCCTTCATGAACACATCTTCACATGGTCATCCATTCACGAACACATCTCCTCACATGCATTTTTTGTTCATCCATTCACGAGCATGTCCTTTTGCATGTACTCTCATTGTTCATCCCATTTGTGGTCGCGTCATGTTTATTCATGCACCTGTATCTGCAGTCACTCATGACAAGACAAAATCAAATCCATAAACCTCCTAGTCTACCATGATGCATGATCGTTTTCGGATGTAGATGAGTGAGAGAGAGGACAAGGTTATGAAAGTGCGTGAGGCAAGTTTCGAGTTGGGATGCAGGCTTCGGGCACTATTAGTTAAAATTTTGCAGAAGTCACCCGGAGGCGAGACGGGCAATCTGAATCGGCAGTGACTATCTGTGGGATCTGGCTCAACTGAAGGAAAGATCTTCCCAATTTCTGGAATGAAGCAATGTGAACTGTAGGAAGGCTTCATAGGAAAATATTAGCAATTTCTAGAGGGACCTGGTAGTGGGCTGCGAGAGCTTGGCAGCAAAAATTGTGCAGTTCTTGGAGGGAGATGGCAGTGGGCTGCTGGAAAGAACAGTTGCATATTTGCTGGGAGGTTGTCCTACTGACCACCTCTGCACAGTTCATGAGTTGTGTGGGTTGCTGGGCTTGCTCATTAAATCTGCGCCATTTTTTGGGTAAGTAGCCAGCCGGCTCACTGGGTGGCTGGCTAGGAAAACTGCACATTTATCGAGGGAGATAGGGATGAGCAGTGGGTGTCTGTCTAGCCTGTCTATGCAATTTTCTCGGTCAGTGGTAGACCAGGTCTGCAGCTTCGCCATAATTTTTTAGGGGAGTGAGTCACAGGGTGACTGCCCAGTCAAACTCTCTGGTTGACCAGCAGGAGGGTTGATTGATGATCTTGTGGGCAGCTGCGCTTGAAATGGCTTACTGGATGCTTCTACATTCTTCTGGGTGACAGTTAGTCAAATCGATGGTGGAGTGAAGATTTGGTTGTTAGAGGGTGATCTAGTTGTCAGAACTTCAACAAAAATGACTAAGTGTGTGAGGGATTGAATTTTTGCATATGCAACTTGAAAACACACACTCACATGACTTGACGACAAGACGCCTCAAACCCTCAAGACACACATGCTCAACATGACTGACCGCGATGCTTGTGATAAATTGTTGAATGACCACGATGATGCTTGTGCGATAGTGCATACTGTTAGAGTCAGTCTTGTCAGTCCTCCGTCAGAGATCAAAACTCCTTTTGCATTTCATTTTTAGGTGTCTCACTCGATTCATTTAGTTGCATTCCATTAGGGTCATGCCATTGACTGACGGAAGGGCATGGTTTTCTCATTCCCCTCATGTTTGAATCTGCTGGCTTGTGATTGATCATTAAAGTTCATCAGAATTCATCAAACTCAATGTTTCAGTCTTTTATAGTCTTGGATGGTGTTTGGTTAGCAAAGAGTCTTTTAGATTTTTTAGGTTTAGGGTTTTTTCGACTGAGTCTGCATGAGAGGTTCCAAAATCAGTTTCCATTACAAAATTTCATCATCAAATAATGCTCAAGAGAGATTTCATTAAATTTTCTTTAAAATATGAAATTATTCAAAGTTTTTCAGTTGAAGATGTTCACATGCAGCCTCGCCATGATCCTTTTCTGAATTCAACATCAGTCATCCCTGCAAAAAACAAGAACAATTTCATCATTCAAGCTCAGAAAATCAGTGAGGAAACAAATGTCAGAGTTGTGTTAAATGTAAAAGCGCCAAAGCCAAAAACATTACAAAATGAGAAACAAAAGTTAAATCCATGTCTATATAAGATATTTCTCCATGTCTATATAAGTTATTAATCCATTTGCATCAAAGGATATCAAAAAATCCAAAGGAGAAAGTCGTGTTGAAGTTGGAGGAACGGAGCTGTGATTTTAGAGGGCTGACTGTGTGTTGACATTCAGCGCAGCGCACTGGGCAACTGGCGCGGCGCACTGGGCACGACCATGCAGTGCATTTTAACACGGGCGCGGCACACCCAGGAAGCACGGTGCATTGGGCCTACTACGCGGCGCACAGGGCAGACAATCAAAATTTTTATCGTTGCTCTACCAAAATTCAAATCACTCAGCTCTTCTCACTCCATGTTGGTTTAGTAATACTTGTCTGCTAGTATATCGATAAATGCTCATCCTAAATTGGCGTGTGAACTCAGAGTCAAAGCAAGAAAAATTCGGATGCAGTTCTGAAGCTTAGATGGCACAATAGATAAATAACTCTCCCATGAAGGCAAGGTTACAATGTTTCGATGGAAGAAGGATTCTATGATCTTCAATGGGTACAACAGTGTCATGCAAGCATGATCTCGACACTCTGTCGCAGTGAAGTAGGAACACACTCTGTCTTGGCAGCCTTAATTCCACGCAAATGTTATTCCGACATCCATGTCTCAATGCTCTATCTTAGTAGATGCTTTGTCTCCTCCATAATGATAATAATCTCAAGATCAAATTCACTGCATACATGTGATAAAGGATCATGTGACATCTCAGTCACTGTCTCTTGATAGCTACGAAACAAACTCTTGAAAATTTGGAACGTAGTCACAATTGAATGCAGTATTTGCCCCGGTACATAGTCACGAAATAACAATGAGGGTCTCGAAGATAGACAAACATAGCATAATTATAAATTCTAAGATCTCAGTCATATGTTCATAGTCTCGATATAATAAAGGAAGTCATGATCTCGGTGCAACATACTGTGTCTCAACGTATGATCTCTATGCAAACGTACTCTGTCTCGACATATGAACCAAACTCAGACGTTCATCCTCTGTTGAAGATACTGCTTTTGGAAACATCCTCTGATGCTGGGCAGTCGAATCATGATGGTCTAAGGCAAAGGTGGTTATTTTGGCCAGTATCAAATGCTACACGTAATATGGTAGATCATTGTTTTGACTAGCTCTCAAGAATGAATGAAATGTTACTCTCAGTCTATTGTAATACTGGCATGCTCCATAAACAAAGATGGGAGAGGGATTTCGTTAAAAAAAATTACAATCATCTCTTGATATACCAGTCTGTTTTTAAATTAATGACGGACAAATGTGGAGGAATCAATGGGAAAACTACAGCTATCCAAGGGGCATCAGTTTGGGATTGGTGGAACTCTGTTTCACGTCATCAAAAGAAAAATTCAAAACTATTTTTATTAAGAAGTTGGTTTTTTCAAATGCCAAAGGCAAAGTGAAAAGTAAAAAACTGAAAGCCAAATTAGAACAAAGACATCTGTCGTGGCAAAGAAATAGGAATAGATGGTCTATTTCTGACTTCAGGTACGATTCAGAAGGGATACACAGCTACAGTTTCCGCCTCTTCATTGGTTATCAACTGATTTCACATGTATCGTTGCTCATTTTCAGAACAGGTGGCTGGCTCTTCAGTTTCTATTTTGTTAATGATGATTAAACGATTCCTTATTTTGGGTCAATCCATTTTCTCATTGTAAGCTTATTTAATATATTGAAAATCATTTGTAAGGGGTGGGAATTTCTTAAAGTAGCGTGGAAGAAATCAACGCTTCACTGTACAGTTTTAGCAGAGAATTAATGAAATGATACAGCTCTGATTTAGGAGACTCATGTGGTGTGAGTTTAGCAATTTGTTCTTCTTTCTGTTTCATATGTACCATGTTATGTTTTACCATCCATTCATGATCATTTCTAATTGAATGCTTTTAAGTATGAGAGGTAGAATCTAGTTATTTGCTCTGCCTTGGGAAAGCGTTTCATGTTCTGTGTTCCTCTTCTGTCTGAAGAGGATTCATCACTTATGCCCTTTTCAACTTCTCAAACAGTCTTTCCACTCCATATTATTCAAATTTGATTGCTAAACTTCCTGCCTATCATGCCTCAAGAAACAATCTGTCTTTGATTTAATTTCTCAGCTCCTATTGTCCTTTAGTCCCCTACAACCCAAAAAATTCAGTCACTCAATCAATTACCTCTTTCATATCTATTTACTGGCCTAAAATCCGTATTCATCTTGAGTCCTCTCAGACGCCATTGCTTATTTCTACTGAGTGTAACCCGGAGAGAGCCCTCTCCTGTTCTGGTAGGGCTAGCTACTAGACTAAGCGTGGTTTGATGTGGACCTAGAAACTTGCCTTTTCAGCCTGAGGCAAATCTAGGCTCTAACATAGTGGTGACTCCACTGGGGATGAAAATGGTTTACTTGTAGATTGTCTTGCCCCAGTACATTTGTCAAGTTCAGAGCTGATTGTTGATGGTGAACAACGATCAGACATAAGAAGGCTGAAATCATTCACCTGGCGACTCCATTCACTGAAGAATCCAACAATCGGTGCTTCATGGTGACTCCACTCCAAAGAGATCAGTAGCTTTGAGATTTTCAAAATGGAACAGGTTGCAAGAAGATACGCTCCCATGAGCCGAGATCACATTCCTGGCTTTCCAAATAAAATTCTGAAGGTAGATTGGTCAAGGAATCTACGTACGTTTAAAGATGATGGTAGGAAGGACGCTGCTTTACACCTGGTTAGATTTCACATGCATATTCGCAAGTTGAAGGTTGATTTTCCCGAAGATTGCTTGATGAAGATATTCCTGGCCACTCTGGAAGGCGAAGCCCAATCTTGGTATGAAAGTTTGCCGCCTTCTTGTATTTACTGTTTAAAGGATTTTCATGCCATGTTCTTTGAGGAGTATAAAGACTCTTATCCATCTTTAAATTTAGTTCATGACTGTTGCGAACATGCTTCTAATTTTATTGAAAGCCTTGAGAAATATTATGAAGATGATAATTTCATGGATGAAGAGATCATGGAAGCCCTGTATGAAAATCCATTTTAGAAGCATAAAGACGATCATGAAAATTTGCAGCAGGATCAAGATCTTAGTACGGTGGAAGATGAAGGAATTTTACATGAAATGGATCAGCAGTATGAGGAAATTTTGTACACTCCTTCACTTGAAATTAATGAAACCAATCACTGTTTGAGCAGGAGAAAACAAAAAGTATTATCTCCTCTGTCTAAATATGAGATAGATCAACTCTTGAATGGTCATGTTACGGCTCTATTTAACGCAGATTTGCAGTGTGCACATGTTCAAGAAGGTGATGGTGGAACTTCTTCCTCTTCTGAAAAGGATGACAGTCCTGTAAGCAGCTTTATAGATCAGCAGGTTGAAGATTTCCATATGGCTGAAAATGATGAAAGAAAAAGTTTCGTTTCAGATCTGTCCATAGAAGACGGTGTGCAGGGAAGTCAAGTCTCAATGTCAGAATGTGATAACGTTAAGTCAGCCATTTCAGATGTAGATTTAAATTGTGATGACTAAGAAAACCTTGTACTAAGTCCCATGAAAGAGAATTCCGCTGTTAAAATCATCTGGAACGAAGAAGACAGAATTATGAATCCAAATGTTCTCATGTCATCAGAACACAGTCTTCATGAAGAGGTAATCTAGTCAGTTCATGAACAGCAAGATGAGATCTTTGTTCAAGTAAGTAAAAAGGTTTCTCTGGATGAATTTGTGGTGGATGATATAAATGTTAGTGTTGGGTTTCAAGAATCATCTGAAGTTTCTTTTCTCATCATTAATGAATGTGATGAATGTAATGAGAATCTGGTTGTCATATCATATGAAGATGACCTACAATATAGTCAGACTACCGAAGATCAGACCATCCAGGATTCCATTTCAGATGCTTCTTCCTATGTTTCATATTTTGAAATGTTCTTTGAAGAGGAAATCCGCTCATCTACTTGTTTAGAATTATTTGAGGACCAGGAACACACTTTTACTGAAGTACATTATCAAAGAAGATCAGAATCAAAGGAGAAAGACACCTTGCTCTTTCAGCAGGAGGAAAGACTTCATGTTTTTCAGGATCCACTGGAAAATCTGTTGCAGTTAGCAGTGAAGGTGATTATTGCAGTATTCAGTGATGAAGGAGATCATGGTCAATTAGCTTTTTGGATGCCCAGTTACAAGTATCTGCTGTTGACCAGGAGATCTGATCAGGAGAATCAATCAAGAAGGCATCTGCTTGATTGGTTACATTGGCATTTTGATATAGTTTGATCGTATATTGCCTTGTAAGAAACACAGGTGGCCATGTACTGCCACCAAACTTTAAGTTTTAAGTTCAGGTCTTTGTCATTTTGAGTTAGTTTGTTAAAGTCAAGTTTTTTTAGTCATTTTAGCAGTCATTTCAGTTTCACAATTGAGTCAGTTTGAGTCAAAGTTCTAGTCAATAAATTGAGTCATGTTGGTTTGTCAAAATAATGGACTCCATAGCCCAATGGACGAAGGCACTGTCTAGCTCTTCCAGAGATCTGCAGTTCTTGGCACCTCCAAGGCGCTAGAGCTACCATCCCCATTGAAGCCAATGTTAGAGTCGGTCTTGTCAGTCCTCCATCAGAGATCAAAACTCTTTTTGCATTTCATTTTTAGGTGTCTCACTCAATTCATTCAGTTGCATTCCATTAGGGGCATGCCATTGTCTGATGGAAGGGCATGGTTTTCTCATTCCCCTCATGTTTGTATCTGCTGGCTTGTGATTGATCATTAAAGTTCATCAGAATTCATCAAACTCAATGTTTCAGTCATTTATAGTCATGGATGGTCTTTGGTCAGCAAAGAGTCTTTTAGAGTTTTTAGGTCTAGGGTTTTGTCGACTGAGTCTGCATGAGAGGTTCCAAATCAGTTTCCATTACAAAATTTCATCATCAAATAATGCTCAAGAGAGATTCTTCTTCAAAACTCTGTTTTGAAGAAGAAATCATTAAATTTGCTTTCAAATATGAAATTATTCAAAGTTTTTCAGTTGAAGATGTTCACATGCAGCCTCGCCATGATCCTTTTCCGAATTCAACATCAGTCATCCCTGCAAAAAACAAGAACAATTTCATCATTCAAGCTCAGAAAATCAGTGAGGAAAAAAAATGTCATAGTTGTATTAAATGCAAAAGTTCCAAAGCCAAAAACATTATAAAGTGAGAAACAAAAGCTAAATCCATGTCTACATAAGATATTTCTTCATGTCTATATAAGTTATTAATCCATTTGCATCAAAGGATATAAAAAAATCCAAAGGAGAAATCGCGTTGAAGTTGGAGGAACGGAGCTGTGATTTTAGAGGGTCGACTGTGTGTTGACATTCAGCGCAGCGCACTGGGCAACCGCCGCGGCGCACAGGGGAGGTGTGGCGCACTGGGCGTGATCGCGCAGTGCATTTTAACATGTGCGTGGCGCACCCAGGATGTGCGGCGCATTGGGCCTACTGCGTGGTGCACAGGGCAGACAATCAAAATTTTTATCGTTGCTCTGCCAAAATTCAAATCACTCAGCTCTTCTCGCTCCATGTTGGTTTAGTAATAGATGTCTACTGGTATATTGATAAATTTTGATCCTAAATTGGCACGTGAAATCAGAGTCAAAGCAAGAAAAATTCGGATGCAGTTCTGAAGCTTCGATGGCACAATAGATAAATAACTCTCCCATGAAGGCAAGGTTACAATGTTTCGATGGAAGAAGGATTCTATGATCTTCAATGGGTACAACCGTGTCATGCAAGCATGATCTCGACACTCTGTCGCAGTGAAGTAGGAACACACTCTGTCTTGGCAACCTTAATTCCACGCAAATGTTGTTCCGGCATCCATGTCTCAATGCTCTATCTCAGTAGATGCTCTGTCTCCTCCTTAATGATAATAATCTCAGGATCGAAGTCACTACATACCTGTGATAAAGGATCATGTGACATCTCAGTCACTGTCTCTTGATAGCTACGAAACAAACTCTTGAAAATTTGGAACGCAGTCACAATTGAATGCAGTATTTGCCCCGGTACATAGTCACGAAATAACAATGAGGGTCTCGAAGATAGACAAACACAGCATAATTATAAAGTCTAAGATCTCAGTCATATGTTCATAGTCTTGATATAATAAAGGAATTCATGATCTCAGTGCAACATACTGTGTCTCAATATATGGAATGCAGTCATGATCTCTGTGCAAGCGTACTCTGTCTCGACATATGAACCAAACTCAGACGTTCGTCCTCCGTTGAAGATACTGATTTTGGAAACATCCTCTGATGCTGGGCAGTCGAATCATGATGGTCTAAGGCAAAGGCAGTTATTTGGGCCAGTTTCAAATGCTACACGTAGTATGGTAGATCATTGTTTTGACTAGATCTCAAAAATGAATGAAATGTTACTCTCAGTCTATTGTAATACTGGCATGCTCCATAAACAAAGATGGAAGAGGGATTCCGTTAAAAAAAAATTACAATCATCTATTGATATACCAGTCCACTTTTAAATTAATGACGGACAAATGCTGGAGGAGTCGATGGGAAAACTACATTTGTCCAAGGGGCGTCAGTTTGGGATTGGCGGAACTCTGTTTCCCGTCATCAAAGGCAAAATTCAAAACTATTTTTATTAAGAAGTTGGTTTTTTCAAATGGCAAAGGCAAAGCGAAAAGTAAAAAACTGAAAGCCAAATTAGAACGAAGACATCTGCCGTGGCAAAGAAAAAAGAACAGATGGTCTATTTCTGACTTCAGTTATGATTCAGAAGGGATACACAACTACAGTTTCCGCCTCTTCATTGGTTATCAACTGATTTCACATGTAACGCTGCTCCTTTTCAGAACAGGTGGCTGTGTTGTGGGGAAAAATGCCTATGCAGGACGATCCTATCCACCTAAGGTGTGACAGTGCCTTAGCAACAAACAGAGACAGCTATTCTAGTATTCTTCCTTTATGAATTAAGAATGAAGAGAGATGGATGGACTAACCGGTGTCTTCCGTTTGTCCCTCGATCCAGTTCCTCTTCTCTTTGAGAGTTCTCAGCTACTTTCCTTCTCGCTCGCCCAGCTTCAACAGGTCTCTGTAAGATCACAAGAAGAGAACACTACACAAAGACATAGATTCATATTCATAACTAGTTCAGGATTAGAAATAAACTAAACATACTTAATGCAATCATACATCAAAGATACATCAGTATATAGGAGAAACCAAGATAGCTTTATTGATGAATAACAAGGTTCAGGAAGAGATACAACCAAGAAGGCTCCAATCTAGCATCTCCTTCCCAGCAAATGGAATTCCTATCTTCACCTCCCTTCAAAGCATTAAGCACCCAATGATTCCAATCTCAAACCAACAGCAATTCTTTGCAATAACAAAATTCCAGCCTCTAGATCTCATGGAGGAGAGATCCATATATAGATGTTTGGAGAGAGGATGAGTCAGCTTGAGATCTGACTAGTGTCCTCTCCCTCTGTCAGTTCTTGATTCCACTTGGAGATTTGGAACCTCTTACTCATCATAGTCGAATTCACTGAGGCAAGTGTCATTGAGGAAGATTTTGGAAGCTTCCTGGGTCTTGACACCTTGAGGAATGAACTTGCCACTTGTCAACTCTCGTTCAGTGCACCTGGGTAGTGCTTCTACCTGCGTTGCAGTGCAGGTAGCCAGTGTTGGCTTTGACATTCAGCGCAGACAGCTAGTGGAGCCACTGAATTGATCCTGAATTGACTTGTTTTTGAGCAGTTTCTGGTGGAGAACGTCTGTGAATTGCTATGGTTTGTTAGCCTTGTTCCTCTAGGGGTAGGAACAACATGTTTAGGGACTTTGGACCCCTTAGATTATGGACATTTCATGCTTATTGCTGTAAGGCACAAAAATGTCTATAACAGTTGCCACCTAAAGTATGAGGCCGTTTATCGGGTGAAATTCTTTATCCAGGAGGGTCCGAAGTTCATCCAATGCTGGGAGGAGACCTGTAATAAGATACAATACAATACATTATTTTTCATACTGCTTTCATGATCTAGCTGAGGCGGGCATTCCCATGCTCAGCTTTATAAATTCATTTTTCTGTACATAGAACAGACAATCATCTGATGGTAGACTGATAATTTTTGATGAAATTATCATCCTTTGGGTAGGATGATTATCTGCTGCAATGATGTACATGTCAATGTCTTTATCTTTCCTGAATATATATATCGCAGCCCAGATGGATGAAACTAGATCCAAGGTCTTCAAACTCGTTCGATCTTCACTCTAAGTACAAGTCGATCCATGTGAGAAATGTTCTGAAGTCGAACATGGAAAGACATCGCTTGATTACCGGTCAATGAGGTAAACCGTTAACAAGCGCGAGAGGAATCACCGATAATGATAATGACCCTCAAGGTACTGCAGTACAATTCACGTGGTGTGAATAAAGGACTTGGCGTTGAACACCACGCAAAATCTTTCGGTCGAAGGTCATTGATGTATACCTGTCACCGGAAGTGAGAAACTTGCCATTGAGGCATGCAAGCTTCAAAGTACTGAAGGGGTTGTTCCTAGATCAACTTCTTGGATAATGAGCTGATGTCGACAAGAAGCGATCCGTCAAAGGAGGGCCTTAATGAATCCCACATCAATGACACGGAACAGAGCTAATGATTTTAATGGAGGTGAAAACGATCTGTGACATATGATTCAGGGTGGCGGTCATGAAAGGATGAAGGATAATGTACGGCAGTGGATGGGACACGGTTGACTTCTCTGAATGAATTCTCTTGAACATATGGCGACACTGATGCGATGGATCGGTAGCATTACCCCAAATATGGATGGTATGGCGAGACCATGGTGATGCGACCGGTGAATGAAACAACCCAACCCGATTGTGGTACGGAGGAAAAGTGTCATGTTCAAGAGCGACTTGCTACCATCAAAGTTTTCTTTGGTTTCTCCCAATTTTTCCCCAGTCATTGCTGACCAGTACCTCTTTATTTTTGTCAAGCTTGAGGAGGATAACATATGCTTGTTCTATAACCTGCCCTTCGGGCAAGCCCATCGCTATGTTTTAACGAGCCTAGCGATAGTGAAACTCGCTCTCGTCTAAAGACAAGTTTGTCACTATTTAATGATTTTAACGAGTCTAACGACAAGGATAACTCGGTCCTTTTCATTTTTAGAGAGTCTGAAAAGGTACATAAAGTTAACTCCAAAAGTCCTTTTCGTCATCTAATCCCTTTAGTCCGAAAAATTATAAAACAATACAGAAGGGATGAGTTTTCGATAGTTTTAACGAGCCGAACAAAACAAGCGCTCGATCTTTTTGTGCAATAATCCCTCAGGTCCAAAAAGATTAAAATCTAGAGGAGGGATAGCACTTCCTATCCCTTTAACGAGCTGGAAGGCCAAGGACTCGGCAATCTTTTCATATTTTACGAGTCAGATGAAAAGAGCTTAAAGAAGACTCGTCTTTTGAGGAACAAGTGATGAAACGGGTTAGCAGTTGATTCCAGGTACAGGTTGGATTTTTCCAATCACGGCAGTGTCACAAGGATGGCTAGTGAAATCACTCTTCGCAGCTGTTCCTCAAAATGGGCAAACAATCATATGGAGGTGAACGATCGACCAATGGAAAAGTGGAGGTGACGGTGCAAACACGACCAAGGCTTTAATGGCTGATTATGTTACATTCACAGTGGTTATTTACCGGAAATTGGTTCATTTTTTATTTTAAAATGAGCTTAAACGCTCGTGGAAACACTTGCTCATTGCTTATGTTTATTTTTTAACGAGCATGAAGTCCGCATTAAAACTGCTCGGATCTCGCGTTTATTTTTTAACGAGCATGAACTGTGTGCTAAAACTGCTCAAATAACCCAGTCATATGATAAGAGTGTCTCATTGAAGATGCTATTTTTTAGGGAGCTTAGATCTTACGTAAGCTTTGCTCCGCATTCTTTCGTTATGCAAGTTCGAAAACGACTAATCCTACGAGTTTAAAGGGTTAGAGGTCCTAAAAATTTAAAAAATAAATAGCCGCCCCTTGCTTGCACTCAAAAAGGTTTGCATGCCCCCAAGCATAAAGTATGATTTCAAGGTTACCTCTACTTCTTTTCCGTCAAAACATTTGTTTTAACGAGAGAGGCTTACCTCTTTCAGGTTACCCAAAGATTGTCTCGTTAATCTTTCAAACAAAACACTTCCTCGGCAATGTCTACCGAAATAGACAAAGGTGAGCGACGATGCCCACCAACTCACATAACTTTGACAAAAGAATCTTATTCTAGAACAACCCCTCTTCCACTCACGGACGGGGTACGGACTAGTCATATTCTCCCGCGAAAACCTACCTTATACCCAAAGTTTTCCTGCCGAAGCAGACCAGGACACGTGCCCCCTGGGTTCCAGTCATATCCTCCCAGATTACTCACGCTCATCAGGAGGACGGACCGTGGGTTGAGACACTTCTTGCGTGAAGAGACCATTTAGGGATGGTACATGACTATTTGCGATGCGTGATCCGGGAAATGAAAGTTGGTCCACGAGCTTGACCATTCTTCCTTCATGCGGAAAACACATTACTCTAAAGAGTGAGGAGACAATGGCTCCCATGCAATATATATAGTCTCGTCCAAGGAGTAGGTTATAATCCAAGGGTCCTTGAATGACCATCACGTTCATTTGAACGGTCTTCCCTTTCAATGTTATGGGCACATTGGGGAGGATCCCTAAAGGTTGACTGGTTCCTTTATCAAAGCCTGATATATTTCTCATTTCAGGCAAAAGCGCTAGCGAACCAAGCGCTTTCCAAGCAATAGAGGAAAGGATACTCACAGATGCCCCCTCATCAATGATAGTGCTAGCCATTACCATTCTGTATATTTGAACGATAATTCTGAATGGTATACTGGCTGGTAACCGGGGTCTGCCTAGTTGGTTCCAGTCGAAGGACACAACTAGGTTGCTTGGTGGTGGGACCGAATAGATGGCCGGGTATGACTCTGGCGAAGTTCCTTCCTGCGATAAAGGAATGGGTGCATTGCCCCCTTGTTCGTCGGAGTTAGTGTTGATGAAGAGAACTTGGACGGTGTCGTCTTCATTCTCCTCTATGATGGTATCATTCGAAGATAGAGCCTCTGAAGGCAAAACCGGGTCAACTGCCGCCTCAACCTTTTGACTTTCGTCAGGTGTGGATTCAGACGGTTCATCTTCAATGATAGGTGCTTCAGCCGACCACCTGAGCGGGCCAGCCGGGTTCTCAACTAGTGAAGGACTTGGCAGGAGTTTTTGATATCCAGGAGGAAGTTGCGCTCGTAAAATCGGGCGATCTTCCAAAACTCTTTTAGCCTCGTCTAAGAAGGGACAACGGTGGATGGCATGGTCGCCTTCACACAGTTTGCAGGGAAATCTAGCTTTCCCTCTCTGTCCTGGGGCTTCACTTTCACTGGTTGACGGTGTGCAGTCAACATGGTTATCAGAGGTTGATGCCACCGAATTGTGCAAACGGGGAGACCAGTCCCTTAGTATCCGAGGGATGCAGGGACAATCTCTGTGGAAGTGGTCTCCCTTGCATATGACACATGGCGATTTAGGCCTAGTCAGTGCTGTGTGTGGATTTTTGTCAGACGACACTTGTTTGCCCCCAATCGCTTTTGGCTCCTTCTTCTTCTTCTCTTTCTTCTTCTTTTCCTTCTTCTCCTTAGGAACTTGGTTTTTTGTTCTACCAGTTCCGTCAAGCGAAGAGGAAGGAGGAGAAGAAGAATTAGATGAAGTAGAAGGCTGGTGGGCAACTCTGGTCTTGTCTAACTGTTGACTCGACTGTTCAGGAGTAGTGGTGTTCTGAACGACATTGGTTGAAAAGAGCCAGACCGGCAGGCCAATTGTCAGTCCTGGAAGCGACAATGTGGCCATATGGGGCGCACCAACATCTCCCCAAGAGGAGAAGGGACTAGGATTTCCACCAAGGGGAATTCCTTGGTTGGTGGGCTCCATTTTTTCAACCTAAAGATCAACGCAGGAATAAAGGGTGATTGTTCCGTTTAAAATAAATTTTTAACGACGCTTTAGACACAACTTGCTTTTTCACTTTTAAAGAGTCGAGAAAAAGCTAAATATCACTCTAGTCTCCTTCGATGTTTTAACGAGCCCGAAGTGACAAATGCTCGGATGGACTTTTTCTGTTATAGATTCTGAAAAAGGCCAAAAGAAACTGCTCTGGAGTTCTAGGCAGAGGGTGTGCCAAACTTTTCGTAAAACCGCAGAATACTTTTTAGGGTACGGGCGGTCGATCTTCCTGAATGCTGTGTTCAGTGCATTGCGATCAGTAGGGCAGCCGACACGACTTCCTAAGGATAAAGGTTATATTCCTATAGGGGTCTCCCAATATATACGCGACGGTACGTGGGAGCACAATCCGTACTGGCGCTATCGTCCCTCAGGAAGAATCACCCACCTTCAACGAGATCGACAGTCACTAGGCTTTACGACGTTGGAACACGTCTCTAGCCTAGACCTCTATGTTGTGCGTTATGTTGCAAAGCGTTGTTAAGTTCATTCAGTTTATTTTAAGTTGATGTTTTTAGAAGTTTGCCTTTCTAGATCACCACGAGATGTATGATACAATTCCTAAATGCAGTCTAAAAATGATAAGCAAGCTTTATATCTTTTCAACTTTGAAAATCCTAGCTACTAAGGGAAAAGAAAGACACCATCTTTTCTCAAAGAGCAATTAGCACACTCTAATGCACTTTTCCTAAATCAAACATGCAAACTATCAAGATGCAAATGCACAATGCAGGTGTTTGTTTTCCGCTTTCTTAGTATTGATGCCTACAAAGAAAGCTTTTTGTACAACTTTGAATTTGCTTTTAAATGACAAATACAAACAAGTTTACTTTTTCGAAATCAGAAAGGGTAGAAGAGAATACAACACTTTACGATTTTCGAAATGAATACTTGTTTCGACACTTAAAAGAGACAAACTCAAACCAAAAGCAAAAGTAAATGTATAATCAACTGTAAACAGCCAATGAACTCTCTCCTAAGATCACAATCAACAGATCTGAATCAAGGGCTACAGGATGATTATTTCACTCATGCAAAGGAAAACTGTAAATGACGCCACAAACACATAAAAACACTCACAGTCTTTTTGTACAAAAGGAGGCGGAATTTAAGCAGAGAAAAGGAGTTATCAGACTGGTACCTATGCTGGTTACAGGCTGCAAAAAACAGAGATCAAAGCAGGGCAAAACAGAGCAGAGAACCCCAGCTGCACAAGGCCTAACTGGATCAGCGCAACCTCAACACAGGGGTTTTGACATTCAGCGCAGGTGGCCTTCACGAGACCTGCGTTGAAATGCAGAATCCCTTCACAAGGGTCGCGCTGAAGGAGAAACGAGAGTTTCTCACTGGGTTCTGGGTCACAGTTTGCTGATTAATCAACGGTTTCAGGCCAAATCAAAGCAACAAGCAAGGTACAATCAAAGGGATGCTTTGAGGGGGTACTAATATCTATCACAAAGGATCATCAAATCATTTGTGAGTCCATTGTTCAGATCATAGACAAATCCAGTGATTGGATCAAAGCAGCAACTGTCTACTTTGCAACTGAGAAGAGTAGATGTAGTTTGATTGTTGCTGTTGAGTCTATGAAATAAACAATGATAGAGACACAAATAAAATGACTAAACAGATCTCCCCAGTGGAGTCGCCAATTTGTTGGGGGGAAAAATGCCTATGCAGGACGATCCTATCCACCTAAGGTGTGACAGTGCCTTAGCAACAAACAGAGATAGCTATTCTAGTATTCTTCCTTTATGAATTAAGAATGAAGAGAGATGGATGGACTAACCGGTGTCTTCCGTTTGTCCCTCGATCCAGTTCCTCTTCTCTTTGAGAGTTCTCAGCTACTTGCCTTCTCGCTCGCCCAGCTTCAACAGGTCTCTGCAAGATCACAAGAAGAGAACACTACACAAAGACATAGATTCATATTCATAACTAGTTCGGGATTAGAAATAAACTAAACATACTTAATGAAATCATACATCAAAGATACATCAGTATATAGGAGAAACCAAGATAGCTTTATTGATGAATAACAAGGTTCAGGAAGAGATACAACCAAGAAGGCTCCAATCCAGCATCTCCTTCCTAGCAAATGGAATTCCTATATTCACCTCCCTTCAAAGCATTAAGCACCCAATGATTCCAATCTCAAACCAACAGCAATTCTTTGCAATAACAAAATTCCAGCCTCTAGATCTCATGGAGGAGAGATCCATATATAGATGTTTGGAGAGAGGATGAGTCAGCTTGAGATCTGACTAGTGTCCTCTCCCTCTGTCAGTTCTTGATTCCACTTGGAGGTTCTTGCTTCCACTTGGAGATTTGGAACCTCTTACTCATCATAGTCGAATTCACTGAGGCAAGTGTCATTGAGGAAGATTTTGGAAGCTTCCTGGGTCTTGACACCTTGAGGAATGAACTTGCCACTTGTCAACTCTCGTTCAGCGCACCTGGGTAGTGCTTCTACCTGCGTTGCAGTGCAGGTAGCCAGTGTTGGCTTTGACATTCAACGCAGACAGCTAGTGGAGCCACTGAATTGATCCTGAATTGACTTGTTTTTGAGCAGTTTCTGGTGGAGAACTTCTGTGAATTGCTGTGGTTTGTTAGCCTTGTTCCTCTAGGGGTAGGAACAACATGTTTAGGGACTTTGGACCCCTTAGATTATGGACATTTCATGCTCATTGCTGTAAGGCACAAAAATGTCTATAACAGGCTGGCTCTTCAGTTTTTGTTTTGTTAATGATGATTAAACGATTCCTTACTCTGGGTCGATCCATTTTCTCATTGTAATCTTATTTAATGTATTTAAAATCATTTGTAAGGGGTGGGAATTTCTGAAAGTAGCGTGGAAGAAATCAGCGCTTCACTGTACAATTTTAGTAGAGAATTAATGAAATGATACAGCTCTAATTCAGGAGACTCATGTGGTGTGAGTTTAGCAATTTGTTCTTCTTTCTATTTCATATGTACCATGTTATGTTTTACCATCCATTCATGATCATTTCTAATTGAATGCTTTTAAGTATGAGAGGTAGAATCCAGTTATTTGCTCTGCCTTGGGAAAGTGTTTCATGTTCTGTGTTCCTCTTCTGTCTTAAAAGGATTCATCACCTATGCCCTTTTCAGCTTCTCAAATAGTCTTTCCACTCCATATTATTCAAATTTGATTGCTAAATTTCCTGCCTATCATGCCTCAAGAAACAATCTGTCTTTGATTTAATTTCTCAGCTCCTGTTGTCCTTTGGTCCCCTACAGCCCAGAAAATTCAGTCACTCAATCAATTACCTCTTTCATATCTATTTACTAGCCTAAAATAAGTATTCATCTTGAGTCCTCTCAGACCCCATTGCTTATTTCTACTTAGTGTGACCTAGAGAGAGCCCTCTCCTGTTCTGGTAGGGCTAGCTACCAGAGTGAGCATGGTTTGATGTGGACCTAGAACCTTGCCTTTTCAGCCTGAGGCAAATCTAGGCTTTAACACATACAACTCCGTGTGTGAGCACGATGGATGTTTACATAGTGAACACAACATGTACACATGAAGCAAAAACCTTGTGCATGACCAGAACATGGTCGCAAGTGAGACATTGTTACCAACATGCAAAAGTTTTCTGTTGAACGGTTAAGTAAGGTAGGTGCAAATACTCTACACGAGTCCATAAGGTGAGCCCGAGTGCTTGCAAACATCAAGTAAAAACTCAAGGGAGGTTCTGAAATTGGATGAGGGCCAAAATTTTGGAGGGTGTTCCAGCCACTACAACAACTTGTTAGTCCATGCATTCATTAACCAATCAATAACTTATTAAACAATTCATGAGCCATAGATAGATTATTTTATATAACCAACATAGAAACCATGGAAAATAACACATAATGTTGACATGAAAAGTAATACAAGTACTCATAAATCACCATAGGAAAAATATCTCTTATTAACATATGAAAATTCCAACCAAGTCAAGAACTTCCACGTACCACCTGACCATAAATTGGGATGAACCAAATCTCTCTTTCATCTAATCACCCCTCACCATATTTCAAGCATGAATGTGGGATCTCATGGAATAAACCAAGACAAATCCAACTAAGGCTTCTAGACGCCAAACCACCTCAACCCTCAAGAAAAGTGATTGCACCTCTATGGCTTAGAAATCAATAACATCAACCAGATCAACCTCTACCCAAGCTACCCAGAGCAACAAGAAATAGTAACTCAACCCAAAGCCTTCCAGGGCTCTAGAGCCTTTGTTCCAACCACAGCTCTAGGGACTAGCAACTCAACCATGCAAGGGCTCCAAAGCATTTTTCCCAATCTAAGGATCTAGGAACTAGTAGCTCAATTCAAGTTGTTCCAGGGACTCTAGAGCATTTGTTCTAACCCATAGCCATCAGAAACTTAAGCACCAAGCATAAAAACAAGTGGAAAACCCAGAAAACCATGGCTATCTAGGAAATGGAAAGACAAGGCTAAAGAGATAGGTTTGTATTCTCTAAAGAATTCAAATGCATGATTGGCTCCAAGGCCCCAACCCTTGGGGTATTCCATGTCCCTTTAGAAAAAGTTATTGAAATCTAGTTTTTAATGCGGAAAATACAGGTCTGTGGAATATGAAGCTTGAAAATGTGAGATTGGCTCTAAATCCCATGACTTTGGATCTTGTGTGTCCCTCCAAGAAGTCATTTTAATTATACCCTTCAGGAACTGCTCTTTAATGGAATGTCGAAGGGGAACACAGGACCTACAAGTTACAAGGGCACAAATTGCAACCTATCTGGAAATGTCATCCATAAGTTATCTTGAGTATGATAGAGAAAAAAAATAAATGGTTGAACCTACTATTATCTTCTAGGGGCTTGTCCTTTTCCAAAAGTTTAACAAAAAGAAGATTAATTATGTGTGGGATTCTCTACCGTTTGTCTCCACCCTTTAAAATGTCTCAGTAAGATAATTATTATCACATTGACTATGCTATAAAAATCCAAATACAAATTCCATGGAGCGGGTTAAAGTTTGGTGAAATCTGGCTAATACCCTCTTTTTGTTTCATGGAAGCACATTTAGAATTTTACAAATATGCATAGTAAGGGTGTATATGAAAACTAGAAAGAAAAACTCAGAAAGCATGTGAATGCCTTTGGATATGAAGGAGGAGAAGTAAAAACAGGGAAACCATGTGATACATGCAAGTAATCATCAACTAAATCAAGGGTGAACCAGTACAGGGCACAAAGATTCGATGTAAACATAAATTTATCAATGACTGGAATGAGAAATTCACTGTTGAAATACCTTTCAAATTAGCGTGTCCGGAGAGTCACAATGTAGTCTCAACTCTTGTCCTCCTTAGCTCCTAACAAATACTTCACAAAATCAATCAAGAAGAATAACTAAACATGCGAGAAGGATAATTAAACATGTGAGAGAAAACACATTGAATACCCCACTAAAAGGCCACACAAAAGTGAAAAATTGGTGTGAAAAAGCCAAGGTTTGTGACATAATGGAGGAGTAAATGGAAGAATAAATGTCACCAAAAGGGTTAGTGACTTAGAGAGTTGAGTCATAATCAAAATCAAAACTAATAAGAAATTCAAGTATCCATGTCAAAATCACCCCTAGGTCTTCACGAATGAAGAGATTCCATGTCAAAGTGGGTAGAAAGCATAATAGTCAGATTATCATTTTAATAGATAATATATCACGATGTCAGGAAGAATTAGTGGCCATATACACTATTTATTTATGGGCTTGAATGAATATTGAGGCATTCAAAATGAAAATCATAGTTAATCCCTAGTGGCATTCTTTACTTATAAAGAGTCATCACTGGCGAGTAACAGGGAAGACACAAAAATCCCTTTTGGAGGCTTCACACCATAGAGATTTTCCACATAAACAATGTCACATTTGAAGTTCTTGTCAATGGCCAAGGCATATTAAATATGCCAAAATCATATTCCTCAACTCGTGCATATCAAATATCCAAAAATATTACTCTCTAGGACCTTAACCCGTCACATCTTCTGATATGTATTTATAAAACTTTGTGATAGAAGTATTTAATGTCAAGAAAATTTGCATAAGATGTAACTTTGTCGCATGGATGCAAAACATACAGATATCACTACGAATTTGTTACCATAATCTCAGCCATAAAACAAGTATACCATATGAAATCATATTATCGTACGTTATACAAAGTTTCCCCGTCATATATCTGTAAATGAATTTTGTAAAGTGTAATATTCCTAATTAGCCATGGCTAATTGGAATATTCAGTTTTGTTCAAATTTTTCCTTCTATAGTTATTTGTAAATAAAAAATTGAGGACGGGGGACATAACTCACTCTTAGAATAAAAAGTCACTTCCTAGTAGCACAACGTTGTGACTTAAAGGGGAGCCAACGGGGCCAAAGGGGGACGCAGAAATGGAGCCCAAGCAGACACATGGAGAGACTGCGCAAGTGGGAAGGAACACGTGGCAAGAGGGGAACCACGCACGAGGAGGTGAGCCTTGGGATTGAGAGAGGCGAGGGCTATAATAGAGAGAGGAACCCCCTCATTTTGATCATTCAGTTATGCGCATTTGGAGCTAGTCGTTTTGACTTCTGAGCATGCTGGCTGTTTAGCTAGTCTGTAGCACTGTTTAGTGCATTGAGTGTCTCCATTCGAAGATCTCACCCTTAGCCCCGTGGGACTTCGAGTGCTTGCTCAGGCAAGGTATTTCCATTGGCATTTCAATAGTAGTTTTATCAGCATTTCAGCAGCTATTTCATCAGCGTATTGGAGGATTGCGCAGCACTGAGAGAGGGATGCAGTTCTTTCTGGCAGTAGTGTTGGATTGGGGTTTTTGCAGGAGGATCTATGCTGGGTGATTGAGCAGGGGACCAGCCCTTGTCTATTGAAGGATTTTTGGAAGAGTTTCAAGCAGAGTTTCAGGCAGAGTTTAGAGGGGTTTCCTTCAATGGCAGCGCAGAGCTTTGAGAAACTGTGTAGAACCCCAAGGGGGTGATTTTTGGGGTCGGCTATTCCAAGAGAGCTTTCTAGGTTTCTTGAGTAGAGCTCGACTCCAAAGTTTCAGCATTTTCCGAGGAGGGGAGCAGCCCGAAATCATAATTTATTTTCTAGCAGTAGCAACAGCATGACAGTTCTCCAACAGCATCCACACAGTTCTGAGAGAGGTCATTATTTGCTATTCTGAGTGTATTTCTTCACTTGCCTTGTGCAAGTCAAGGTGCCATCTTTCTGATCACTTCCTATACTCATTTTATTGCTCAGTATAATAAAATGGCTTAGCATTTCTCACTGCATTTCTTAAGTATCTACTTATATTTCTTGTTTACACTATTATTTGTTGTACCACTGTTATTTTGTCATTTTGAGCTTCTTGGTTATTATATCATTTGCACATATTGGGTTAGAGTTTTGTTGGGGTTTGAGGAATATTCTGGGTTAGGGATATTACATAAAGGTCGAATTTTACACAGCGTACTCTATGTCTATGCACTTCATGCCTTTCTTTGATTTCTAACATGAAGCTTATCATGAGGTGTGAGCTTATTTCAGAGACTATGTCACTATCCCAAGAAAAATGTGCAAAATTTGTAGTTTTGATTATACCAACATAAATCTATTTTAAATATGGATCTATCATGCGCTGAGAGGGATCCAATTTTTTCACATGTAAATTTTTTTATGAGTGAACATTATTTAAATGTTTTGCATAGTTATTTTTATTTTTTGATTTCAGATAGGTTTGTATTCTCTAGAGACTTCAAATGCATGATTGGCTCCAAGGCCCTAGGCCTTGGGGTATTCCATGTCCCTCCAGAGAAAGTTGTTGAAATCGAATTTTTAATGGGGAAAGACAGGTCTGTGGAATCTGAAGCTTGCAAATGTGAGATTGGCTCCAAATCCCCATGACTTTTGATCTCTTGTGTCCCTCCAAGAAGTCATTTTATCCATACCCTTCAGGAACTTCTCTTTGATGGAATGTTGGAGGGGAACATAGGACCTGCAAGTGGTAGGGGAACCAATTGCAACCTATCTATAAATTCCATCCATAATTTATATTGAGGATGATAGAGGAAAACAACGACAAAAAATTTGAACCTACTGTTATCTTCTAGGGGCTTGTCCTTTTCCAAAAGCTTAACAAAAATCAGATTAATTATGTGTGGGATTCTCTACTGATTGTCTCCACCCTTTAAAGTGTCTTAGTAAGATAACTCTGACCACACTAAGTACGCTAGACAAATCCAAATATGAATACCATGGAGCAGGTTAAAGTTTGATAAAATCTGACCGATACCCTCTTTTTGTTACATGGAAGCACATCTAGAATTTTACAAATATGCAGAGTAACTGTGTATATGAAAACTAGAAATACAAACTCAGAAATCCTATGAATTCCTTTGAACATGAAGGAGGAGAAATAACGATAGGGAAACCATGTGATTCACGCAAGTAATCATACACTAAACTCAAGGGTGAACCGATACAGGGCACAAAGATGCGATGTAAACATAAATTTATCAATGACTGAATGAGAAACTCATCGTTGAAATACATTTCCAATTAGCGTGTCTGGAGAGTCACAATGTAGTATAAAATCTTGTCCTCCTCATCTCCTAACAGATACTTCACAAAATCAATCAAGAAGAATAAGTAAACATGCAAGAACAAACACATTTAATACCCCGCTAAAAGGCCACACAAAAGTGAAAAGTTGGCATGCGAAAGCCAAGGTTTTGTTGTGGTAAAACACAACCCCCCCATTATTGACTTGTTTACTTCAAACGATGGGGACCCTTTCTGTAAAGTTTGTAGCTAAACGCCTTTTAGGACTTTTATTATCCTACGATTTTCTTAATTTTTCATTTTCTTTAGATTCTTGTTTTGATCGCTTCGCTAAAATCGATTTTTTATAAGCTTTCCACTGATACTTGTTTTACCTTATTTAGTTAACTTGTTTGTAAATGACACTCCTTTGAAGTTTAATCAATTGTGTCGCCTAGGTTAAAAAAAGCATTTACTGCAAATATCAATCTTTAGTTGAATCTTTATTCATTTTTTAATTTTTCTCTAAATAACTAAGCCAAATTGTAGTTCATTTTTAAAATTATCAAATACCAAAAATGACTATAGTTTATGACAAAAAATCTAACTATAAATAAATCCCACTTAATTTCATTTTAAAACTTTATTAAATGTGTACAACAAATAAAATAAAATAATATATATATATATATAAAATAAAAATTTATAACACGATCTCTCCATCTCCATCGCATCGCAAGTTCTCAACAAAACAATTTTAAAAAACCTTGATACACTTCATTCTTTGGATTGCGAAAAGACAAAAGGGAAAATACAAAGTCTCATTTTATTCCTTGGAATTCGATTTTCAAACTTGGATTCATTCACGTATGAATCAATATGTTTGGTGAGACTACTTTAATGTTAATTTAAATATTTAATATTTAAATATTAAATTTTGAATGAATTAAGTTAATTAATATATAAAATATAATTAATTAAATCAAATTAAAATTAATTATTAATTAGATTAATATTCATTATTTAATGAGTTTATAAATAGTTAATTTGTTTTATAGTTAGATTAACATTAATTATTAGATAATTAAAATTTAATTTAGGATTACAATTTAATTAAAAAAAATTGATATTTAGCCAACAACAGAATTCCTAGAATTATTCCAGATTTGACTCATCAACTTGGAGGCTCATAGATTGAGTTTTACTTGGCCAAATGAGGCCCAAGACAGCTCATTGGAAAGATAAAATCAAAGGTAACCTCTCTGAGGAGGTTTCACTAACAGATTTAGTCATTTATTGAGTCTAAAATCAGGCAGAAGATCAAGCTCTGAATTTTTAAATAAAATCAATTTTCTGAATTTTATTTTATTCATTTTTATTTGCCCAAGCCTCTTCTAAGTGCAGATTCGTTCGTCAATAATATCATTGGCCAATTAAAATCATCATGTGCATCAATAGAAACCTCGTATTTCATTTTCAAATTAATTAATTACATTTGATTGGATTTGTTTTAATGCCAGAAATGGCATTTTGATTTTATTGTTGCATTTTAATTTATTTTGATTTCTTTTTGAAGGAAAATAGTAGAAGAGATATGGAGAAGAGGATCTCAATCAATGAGAATGCTCCAGCAATTAAAGATTGGAATTTTGAGCAAATAAAATTGATTTGACAAATTTATTCTTGAACAAACTTTCTTCTAAAAAATAAAGTGCATTTTCACAACCCGACGAGCAATCTAATCCAATTAATAATTTTCCATTTTATTTAACAGATTTCCATCCATTTTTTGGCTTGTTCGAAAACTATTTGGAAATTTTTCCTTCAAGGAAGATTGTTAATATTTTAACATTTGCAAATAACACTAACAATTTTTTTCGGGCCTTTGGATCTAAAAGCTCAACTCCACAATCTAGCATGTTATCTTCTCTTTTCAAACCTTTCCAATCTTTAATAGAAATCCATCCAGATTTCTATGATTCAATTGGTATTCAATTGAAAAGGAAATTTCAAGAGAAGGAGATTTTAATCAAGTTTCTAACAATAACTGTAAATTCTACTTACAGATTTATTTTTCTTAGTTTAATTATATTTGTATTTTTATTACTAACATTTGAACTGTATATATATGAAGGAATTAAAATAAGAGAATGGTTACACTGGAAATATGACTATACCTAGTCATTTCCATGTATATGGTTAGAATAGCAGTAGAATTAATTTAGTTAAGTTGTTTTATGTAGTTAATTTATTCTTAATAGTTCTGCAGATAAAAGAATAAAGCAAAGCAATCAGCGATTCTCATACATGTTCAGTGAAACATTTATTCCTCATCAGAAACTGTTTTATTCTTGTTCCCCATTTTTAAATCAAAATCTATTGCAACAATACCTATACTCATGACTATATCTCTACCTATTTTGAATAATTGACTAAATTTAATTGAGTTTGCACTTGGCACTGATCACCTCAAAGCCACTTTTCTTCATTTCGATATTTCCTTCTAAGATTTTCTTTCGAAATTAATATATTGAAGGTTTCGATCATACAAAGCTTCTTGACATCATTATCCCGTGATAAATGTAATTGTTTGAACTCAAAAGCTTAATACGAATTTGATTATTATTAATCATTCTAACTTTTCACTATAGTCACATGAAGTTTATGCTATTTTCCTTGAAATTGGTTAAAATGACCTTAAGGGTCTCCATGCTACTATGTGCACACATTTGAATCTGTAATTGTATTCTTTCATAATGAGTGGCTTTATCATATTCTGATTTTTAGTTTATTATCTGATGCTGCAATACGCATCATATTTATTTACTAAAGGCATTATTGAACAATCACTATAACAATAGAGATTTTTCTCAAGTTAATTCGAAATGAGCAAAGATAATAAATTGTTTTTGCAATTCAAAGGGGAGCATATTATCATTTACATTTCTAGTGAATTCTATGAATTTCAAATTTTATGAACATGAATAATTGATTTCCTTTAGCTTGATTGCCCACTCTAATATAGAATAAATAATGAGATGATTTGAACAAAGTTAGAATTTTGATAAATCCAAGGAAGAATTTGAAGATTCATGAGGTTAAATTTACAGACAATTTCCTTCCAGGTACGCATTTACAAGTTCATTTTCATTTAGTTTCTCTTAATTTATTTCTGATTCTTGTTTTGTTTCATTTGCAGGTTTTCATTTATTTTCGAAACTTGAAGTAAGCAATGAAACCCATTTCAAATTTGCAAGAGATTCAAGGAAATTTTATTTGTTTTTCATTAGAATGTGAGCATCTTTAACTTTGCTTTCATTCATTAGAAAACCCAATAGACATTTAAAACAGTATCAGAAGATTCATATTGAAACATTTCATATCGTCGATACTACAAAGTCCATACATCTTCGATGTTCCTTTTCGCTCATTCTCTGATAAAATGACTTTACCAATATTGTGATGTTCACACAATTCTGGACCTGATATGAAATTTAAATCAAGTTCATAAAAAACATTGCATCCATTCAATTACGATAATATTAGGGTCATAAGTTTAAAAGTACTGATGTCCCAGAGCCGATATGATATTAAAATTCTCATAATAATTTTATCGAGTCCATTCTTCATCGCATATCGGCGTATCAAAAATATTACATCCTATACTTAAGTTTGTCAATCGCTGATTCCTTTGAGATCCAAAGCCGGTCCCACCTAAGAGCCACGTCGTCTATCGCATTCTCGCTATCGCAAGAATCATATTGGCATTTCCGACATGAATATTTTCCAATATTCCAATATGCCGATATCGCAATTGCTTCTTTTTATTTTTATTTATGCTCATATCACAATTCTGAATCTGCAATGTGCAATGTGCGATGTACAAAGCATGATTTGACAATTGCAGATTGCACATGCAATGTGCAATGTGCAATGTGCAATGTGCGATGTACAAAGCATGATTCGATTTCTCATATATTTCAGTTTTAAATATATAATTCCATAATTAATATGAAATTCAAGACCTCTCTACCTTCACATTTAAATTTCATTATCTTGGATTTGGTCTTAATTCTGGACAATTAATAAAAATCATAGATTTTATATGAAACTTATAATATTTTGAGAACATTCATCACTGCATATTCTCATTCTCATTTCTGATGCATTTTTTTTAATTTCGATTCCCTTGAACACAAAGCATTCCCTTTTTTACATTTTACTGCTTGCTTTAGTTTAAATAAAATATATAATGATTTTGGGTTATAAAATTTTGGTTAGTTTGACTTCTTCATGTTTTTAATATTAACTAAAAAAAGAAATCAATTAGTATTGGAAAAACTGATACCTCTCAGGTAAGATCAAATGCAATTATCCAATGGTAAGATTCATATACCCACTTTCATTAATTTCCATTTCGTTACTTTAGTTTCAGTTTTGTTTTTAAATTCCGTTGATATATAAATCTGTTTTGCAGCTCTTCATAAAAGCTTTCACTCCTCCATTAGATCATATTTTGAAGTCCTATACCTTTTTCCTGGTTTTATTTCAAGAAGCAGCGATAATCCTCGTTGAAATAACTACACTAGAAAGTTTATGAACCTTTAGTCTATTTCTTTAATCATTCCTTTTATTAGAAAATGATTAAGATGATTCTCTGAAACAAGAAGAATGACATCAGACAGAATTTTTTCATTGTGCCTGAATTTTATCATCACTGCTATCTAAAGCCTAAAACACTTACAACCGTGCAAGGCATAATTTATCTGAATCACGACATAAGAAGGAATGATTACATGATTATTTTCTTTTACTTCATTTTGTTGAGACATTGATATAAACATTCTTGTTAGAGTTTATCTTTCAAAACTTGGATTTTCCTTTCTGCTCTTACATTTTTTTCATTTTGTATTCTTGTTTGTTGATTTCTTCTTTCAGATTAGGAATTCTTTTAATTAATTTATTTCTGATTTTGGTGACTTTGTCATAATTTATATGAAAGGCATTTTTGTTACCTAACAATGGTCGACATACACAGAAAAAAATGATTAATAGTCAACCATTGGATTTTTCTTAAATCTCTTAATAAAGTTTATTTTTCTTATTATAAAGGTAGAGATACTTAGGGAAGAGATAAAAAAACAAGAGGAGTTGACAAAGTATCATAAAATCTGAGAAAATTCTTTGTCATTAGAATTGTAATTATTTTGAGATTTCAATATTTTATTAAGATCTTTCAAAATTCTATTATCAGTCAAGAAAAGTTATTTTTAACCAAGTAAAGACACTTTAGAGCAAAGCACCTTTAACTCTGAAATTGTCATTCTTAACTCTTAAGGAGTCAATAATTCTCCCAATCCAATTTTTTTTTTTTTGAGTGTAATCCAAAAATATATTTAAACTTAAAAGATAAGAGGTCTCATCATGAGCCTGCTTACCATGATCATAAGGGAAAAATAAGCTGACATTACCAACACTGCTAAAAAAACCAGGGTAATGGTTTATGATTTCAAACAATTATAAGACAAGGGGTCTCATCATGAGCCAGTTTGTTCAGTCCAATTATAACTAGTGAATGGCATTGTCAACTATCTAGCTACCAAACCAGGACAATGGCTTTTAAGAACTAAAAAATAAAAAAATAAATATAAATAAATATAAACATATATAAATGGATTTATCTCTGGGTCAATAATTCTTAAATAGATGGGATTCTGAATCATTGATTATTAAAAGGTAACCCTATCGAGACTATAGATATTTGCTAGCAGCAATGGCTCTACCTGTGACAAATGAGTATATTTTAAAATCTACATTGTAAAGTGATCCCTGCTTTATTTCTAAAACTAATTAAGAACTGATATAGAGTTTTGAAATATTTTAATTTATGAGAAATTTTAAGAAAAATTACAGTAAGATGATTCTTGCTTTTATGCAAACTAATGAACCTAGTCAAACATTTCAAAAATAATTCTCTCTTCTTTAATTATTTTTACTTTGATTTTAGGAAAATATCATTCATATCAAACAGAGATAGCTAGTTCTTCTCTCGTGTATCGCCATCGATGTGGTAAAACACAAGTCCCTCATTATTGGCTTGTTTACTTCAAACGATGGGACCCTTTCTATAAAGTTTGTAGCTAAACGCCTTTTAAGACTTTTATTATCCTACTATTTTCTTAATTTTCCATTTTCTTTAGATTCTTGTTTTGATTGCTTTTTTGAAATCGATTTTTTATAAGCTTTCTATTGATACTTGTTTTACCTCATTTGCTTAAATGGTTTGTAAATGACACTCCTTTGAAATTTAATCAATTGTGTTGCTTGGATTAAAAAAATGCATTTATTGTAAATATTAACATTTAGTTGAATCTTTATTAATTTTTAAATTTTTCTCTAAATAACTAAAAAGTTCATTTTTAAGATTATCAAATACCAAAAATGACTGTAATTTATAACATGGAATCTAACTATAAATAAATCCCCTAATTTCATTTTAAAACTTAACCAAACTTTATTCAATTTGGACCACAAATAAAATAATATATATATAGATAATAAAAATTTATAACACAATCGCTCCATCTTATCGCAAGTTCTCAACGAAACCATTTTAAAAAACCCGACACATTTCATTCTTCCGAAAAGACAAATAGGAAAATACAAAGTCTCATTTCAATCCTTGGAATTCGATTTTCAAACTTGGATTCATTCATGATGAATTAATATGTTTGGTTAGATTACTTTAATATTAATTTAGATATTAGATTTTGAATTAATTTAATTAATTAATATATACGATATAATTAATAAATTAAATTAAAATTTATTATTAATTAAATTAATATTAATTATTTAATTAGTTTATAAATAGTCAATTTGTTTTATAGTTAAATTAAAATTAATTATTAGATAATTAAAATTTAATTTAGGATTATAATTTAATTTAAAAATTTTGATTTCTTTTAACCCGGCGACAGAATTTCCAGAATTGTGCCAGATTTGACTTATTAATTTTGGAAGCTCATAGATTGAGTTTTACTTGGCCAAATGAGGCCCAGGACGGCTCATTGGAAAGATAAAATCAAGGAGAAGATTTCTAAGGAGGTTTCACTAACATATTTAGTCATTTATTGGGTTTTAAATCACGCAGAAGATCAAGCTCCGAATTTTTAAACAAAATCAATTTTATGAGTTTTATTTTCTTCATTTTCATTTGTCCAAACCTCTTCTAAGTGCAGATTCATTCGTCAATAATATCCTTGGCCAATTAAAATCATCATATGCATCAATAGAAACCTCAGATTTCCTTTTCAAATTAATTAATTGCATTTGATTGGATTTGTTTTAATGCCAGAAATGACATTTTGATTTTATTGTTGCATTTTCATTTATTTTGATTTCTTTTTTCAGGAAAATGGTAGAAGAGATATGGATAAAAGGATCTCAATTAATGAGAATGCTCTAGCAATTAAAGATTGGAATTTTGAGCAAATAAAATTGATTCGACAGATTTATTCTTGAACAAACTTTCTTCTCATAAATACTTTCGGAAATATTATAAATACAGATTGCATAATGTAATAGGGGTTGCTCTCTTCTGTAATTTTGGACTTCTAAAAGAACTTTTGCAATAGGAATTTAGAGTTGTAGATGGGAGGAGAGAAAATCTCAGATCTGAGGATTATTGAGGATTTTTCCTTTGTATCTTGAATTATGTATGATGGGCAGAGTTTGCACTATTGAAGCTCAGTTTTGAAAGCATAAGTTCAAGCAATGTAAAGGACTGTTAGAGACTAGGGTCGGAAAAATGGATTCAATAAATTAGTATTTCTAATACTACTGTTTCAAATGCTAATTTCATTTTTATGATAACAAGAATGTGTCATTTTATTCATGTTTGTGCACTTGTGTTGATATGGGTAATTTGTCTCAATGTTGTTATTATGTATCTCGGCTCTTATGGATTAAATTTTTATTTCTGAGTAACTATTTACTCATAAATCTGTCTTATAAAACTGATTTATTAAATAGCAATGTGTTTTGAACTATTTCCGCATATTATTGTTTAATTATTGGATTTACTGATTTGACAATCAATATCATTTTTGTGAACTACTCCCTAAATGTTGTTGGTTTATTATTTCAATTAAGAGGTTTCAATAGGATGTGTTTCAGTATTCACAAATGCCTGTTAATTGAACTACTTCGTTAGCTTGATATAAACTAAAAGCCAGACATATTTAAATCCCTATCATTTAATTATTTTTCTCTTAGTTGGGTTAGACCTATATCTACCTAATTGAGACATGTAGGATTAGTTTCTTTTGCTTGCATTATAAAATAAAATTACATTTAGATTAAGTTCTATATTCTTTTAAGTCCTCTTCTCAAAGAGGCAAAATTGTAGTTGTGGCTTGGCTAAACACAAATCAGCTTAAGGGTCATTCTCTTGCCCAATCAACAAGAAGAAGTGATTTGATATCCCTGTCTATTGGTAGTTAAAGATACATTGTAAACCAAGAGTGATAGGGAAAAGGTAATTGGACCTAGTTAAACCAGTCGGAGCCACTACTCCAAACGGAAAAGGAGTTGCTTTAAGGTCCGGACTAGGTGGTTATCCCCCAATGTTGAGGCAGAATAAATGTCATCATAAGGGTTTGTGACTTAGAGCATTGATTCATAATCGAAATCAAAACTAATAAGAAATGCAAGTCTCTATGTCAAAATCACCCCTAGATCTTCATGAATGGAGAGATTCCATGTCAAAGTGGTTGGAAAAATAGGATGATGAGTAAGCATAATAGTCAGACAATCATTTTAATAGACACTAGATCATGCCTTCAGGAGGAATTAGTGGCCATATACACTATTTAATTGTGGCCTTGAATAAAGATTGAGGCATTCAAAACGAAAACCACGATTAATCCCTAGTGGCATGCTTTACTTATATAGAGATCGCTGGCGAGTAACAAGGCAGACACAGAAATCCATTTTGGAGCTTTCACATCATAGAGAGTTTCCACATAAAAAAATACCAGATTTGAAGTTCTTGCAGATGAACAAGGCATATTAAATGTGCCAAAATCATATTCCTCATATTGAGCATATCAAATCTCCAAAACTATTACCGTCTAGGACCTTAATCCATCACATCTTTCTATATGAATATATAAAACTTTGTGATAGAAGTATTTAACGTCAAGAACATTAACATAAGATGTAACTCCATTGCATGGGGTGAAAACCATACAAATATTACCATGAATTTGTTACCATAATCTCAGCCATAAAAGAACTATACCCTATGAAATTATATTATCGTAGGTTATATAAAGTTGCCCCGTCATATATCTGTAAATGAACTTTGTAAAGGTTTAATTTTACATAGCGTACTCTATTTTCATGCCTTTCTTTGATTTCTAACATGAAGCTTATGAGGTGTGAGCTTATTTCAGAAACTATGTCACTATCCCAAAAAAATGTGCAAAATTTGTAGTTTTGATTATTCCAGCATAAATCTATTTTAAATATGGATCTATCATGAGCTAAGAGGGATCCAATTTTTTCACATGTAAATTTTTTATGAGTGAACATTATTTAAATGTTAACAACTTACATTAACAGGCACGAGAGGAATCACCGATAATGATAATGACCCTCAAGATACTACAGTACAATTTACATGGTGTGAATATATGATCCGATGTTGAACACCACGCAAAATCTCTCGATCGAAGGCCATTGATGTAAACCTGTTGCCGTAAGTGAGAAAATTGCCATTGAGGTATGCAAGCTTCAAAGTACTGAAAGGGTTATTTCTAAGTCAACGCCTTGGATAATGAGCTGATGTCGACGAGAAGTGACCCATCGTAGGTGGGCCTTAATGTATCCCACATCAATGACATGAAACAAAGCAAACGATTTTCTGGAGGTGAAAACGATTTGATGATATAAGGTTCAGGAATGGTGGTCATGAAAAATGGAGGGTGAAGGTATTACAGTGGATGAGGCATTAACTGGATGGTGAATTCTCTGAATGACTTCTCTTGAACATATCGGCGACACTAAGATGGATTGGTAGCGTTAACTCCAAAAAATGGATGGTACGATGAACCAACGGTGATATGACCGGTGAACGGAATAACCCAACCCGACTCAATCATGGTGATGGAGTGAAAGTGTCATGTTCAAAAGCGACCTACTACCAATAAAATTCTTTAAGTTTTCTTCCCTTTTTCCTCAGTCATTGCTGACCAATACCTCTTTATTTTTATCAAGCTTTAGGAGGATAACATATGCTTGTTCTATAATTTTTCCTTCTGGCAAACCTGTCGCTATGTTTTAGTGAGCCTAGCGACAGTGAAACTCGTTCTTGTCTAGGTGGAAAAGTTTGTCGCTATTGTTTTAACGAGTTTAACGATAAGGATAACTCAGCCCATTTCATGTTTATAGAGTTTGAAAAGGGACAAAAAGGAAACTCCAGCAGTCCTTTTTCATAGCATAATCCTTTAATTCTGAAAAAGTATAAAATAATATGTAAGGGATGATTTTTTCGATCTCTTTAGCGAGCCGAAAAGACAAGCGCTCGATATTTTTGTGGGATAATCCCTCAGGTCCAAAAAGATTAAAATATGCAGGAGGAATGGCACTTCCAATCACTTTAGCGAGATGGAGAGGCCAATTGCTCGACAATCTTTTCATATTTAACCAGTCTAAAAAGAGTTTAAAATGGACTCACTTTTTGAGGAACGAGTGGTTCTTAGGGTAGCAACTGGTTCCGGGTGAGCTTGAAACTTCTCAAAACATGGTGATGTGAAGAGGGTGGCTAATAGGACCACTCATCGCAGTTTTTTCTCAAAAGGGTAAACAATCAAGTGGAAGTGTATAATCGGCCAAAAGAATGGAGGTGATGGCAAGAACACAACCAAGGCTCAAAAGGCTGACATTATGGCGATCACAAAGGTTATTTACCAAAGGTGGGTTTATTTTTTAACGAGCTTGAACTCTGGGGGAACATATGCTCAGTGGTAGGTTTATTTTTTAACGAGCTTGAACCATGCGATAACATTGATCCTTTTTTCCTTTTTATGTAAGCTAGAAACAACCAAACTAAAAAAACTAGAAAGCTAAGGAACTACTGAGGTTAGGTAGGGTGGTTTTGTCTTCCGTTTAGACAAAACACTTCCTTTGCTTTGTTTGTGCGCTGCAGAAAAAGGTGAATGGTGGATCAGACCAATCACCTAACCTAAGAAGTTTGAAAACTAAAAAGCTAAAAAATGAAATTGGTCGTTTTTCGCTTGCCTAAAAAGGTTTGCATGCCCCTAGGTATTGAGAAAAGGAGAGTCTCTAGGTAACCATGTGGAAGTTACTGTGGTTAAGCATGATTATTTTTAATCAGCGTTTAGACAAAAAAACTTCCTTGGCTTCATCCGTAGCGCAGACAAAGGTGAATGGTGTTTCAGACCAATCACATACCCTATAGGGAAACCTATCTTTTCAGCTGGGTTCATCTGCCGAAGCAGACCAGGGTGCATGCCCCCTAAGCTTTGTTTCATTCACCAGACTACTTGCTGCAGTCAGGTGGATGGAATGAAGGTTGAAGAGACACTCTTGATGCAAAGAGACCATTTAGGGATGATGCTTAACTTGGAGCTGTGTTTGAACCACGAAATGAAAGCTGGTCGACAAGCTGGACAATTTTTCCTTCATGCGTGAAACACATCACTCGAAAGAGTGTGGAAACAATAGCTTCCATGCTATAAACATAGTCACGTCCAAGGACTATATTGTAATCTAACGATCCCTGGACTACCATCACGTTCAAGTGAACGACTTTCCTTTTCAAAGTTATTGACAACTTCGGAAGGATCCCTAGCGGTCGACTGGTTCCTTTGTTAAAGCCTAACAAATTTTGTGTAACAGGCATAAGCGATGGCGAACCAAGCGCTTTCCAAGTAGTTGAGGAAAGGATACTCACCGAAGCCCCTTCATCTATGATAATTCCTGACATGATTATTTTGTAGACTTGTACTATGATTCAGAATGGTACATTAGAAGGAAGGCGAGATTTTACTAGCCGATTCCAATTGAAGGAAGCGATTAGACTGCTTGGAGGGGGTACCAAATAAACGGTTGAATGAACCCCTTGAACTAGGGAATTTTCCTCCTGTTGTAAACGAATGGGTGGATTGCCCCCAAGTTCATTAGACTCTGTATTAACAAAAAGAATTTGAATGGTATCGTTTTCATTCTCTTTGGAAATTGTATCATCTGAAGGTGGAACTTTTGAAGGCAAGACTAGGTCGACCGCCATATCGACCTACTGACTTTGATCCGGTATGGACTCAGAAGGTTCACTCTCAATGATAGGTGTTTCGACCGATGATTCAGTTATGTCAGTCAAATTTTCAACTAGTAAAGAATTTTAGGTGAGATTCTTATATCCAGGTGGAAGTCGCTGCAGTGAAGCAGGACGGCTATGCAAGATTCTCTTGGCCTCATCCAAAAAAGGACAATGAGGAAGGTGATGGTCTCCTTCGCATAATAGACATGGAATTTTGACCTTTCCTTTCTGTCCAGGAACTTCATTTTCACTAGTTGATGGTGTGCTGTCAACATGATAGCCAGAGGTTGACAACATTGGATGGTGCGAACAGGGGGACCATTCTCTCAAGATCCGCAGAATGAAAGGACAATATCGATGAAAATGGTTTCCTTTGCAAATTAGACAAGGATGTTTAAGAGATTTAATGTACGGATTTTCATCAGATGATTCATGGTTGCCCCCTTGCGTAACTGACGTCTTCTTCTTCTTCTCTTTCCCTTTCTTCTTCTTCTCAGCTACTTGGTTACTAGTGTCACTATTTTTCCCAAGCGAAGAGGAAGAAGGGGAGGGAGAAACAAACGAAGTAGAAGGTGAAGGGTTAACTTCAGTATCAAGTGGTTTCTGATTCGATTTATTTTGAATGACAGAGGTTGAGAATAGCCATACCGACAGACTAATTATGATTCCTGGAAGGGACAATGTGGCCATATATAGAGCACCAATATTTCCCCAAGAAGAAAATGGACTAGGATTCCCCTCAAGAGGGATTCCATGATTGGTGGACTCCATTATCTCAACCTAAGATCAATGAAGGAACAAGGATGTTATTCCGAATTTAATAAATTTTAATGACGCTTTGACACAACTTTTCTTTTTCAATTTTTAAGAGTCGAGAAAAAGCTAAAGATGACTCTAGTCCCCTTCGATTTTTAATGAGCCTGAAGTGACAAGTGCTCAGATGGACCTTTTCTTTTAAGGAGTCGAAAAGGAACGAAAGTGACTACTCTGGAGATCTAGATAGAGGGATTACCAAACCAATCGCAAAACTGCAATATACACCTTGGTGGTAAATTAAAGAGAAATTACCAAGGACTTATGTACAACAGTCAATCTTCCCGAATGTTGTGTTTAGTGCATTGCAATTGATAGGGCGGCAGACACGGCTTCCTATGGATAAAGGATATAAGCCTATTGTGGTCTCCCAATATATACTCAACGGTACAGGGAGCACAAGTCCATGCTAGCACTTGTCGTATCAAAGAGGAGGAATCACCCAACCTTTGATGAAAACGATAGTTACTAGATTTTACGACACCGGAACACGTCTCTAGCCTAGACCTCTAGATGTGTTGTGTTAGGTTCCAAAGCACTGTTAAGTTCATTGAGATTTATTTTAGAGTTGATCTTGTTTAGAAGTTTGTCTTTCATGGTTCACCGTGTGATGTAGATGTAAAATTCCTAAATATGCAATCTAAAATTATAAACAATCGTTGTTTATTTTTAGCAATGAAAATCCTAGCTACTAAGGAAGGAAGATTACGATTCTTTCAACAAAAGAGCAAAGAGAACACATTAAATGCACTTTTCCTAAATCAATTTTCGCACATAGTCTAAATTCAAATGCAAATGCATGTATTTGTTTTTCATTTCCTTAATGTGAGGAATGCCAAAAAAGGAAAACTAAGTATAGATCTGAACTATTTTCTTCAAAGCGACATTTCGACAATTTCTTTTCAAAATGGAAAGGAAGACTAAATGACACTTTTCAATTTCGAATAGAAAATGCTTTCGACACTTCAAATAACAATAATCAAATCGAATAAAAAACAAAAAGTTCAATCGACTATCTAGAAAAGGAAGACTTTACGACACTTCTCTTTTTTTTTTACAAAAAACGACAGTTCGATTTAAGTAACTTTTTGACAATAGATTGTAAATGATAGAAAAATACATAAAATCATTTACTAATCCTTATCAATGGAGGCTGAACTATGTAAAGCAAGGAGGCTTCAGTAATGAGATACTGTTCATAAGCAACAGAACAATCAAACAAAGCTGAAAACAAGGACAAAACCCCCAAATTTCAAGGAGAGAAATAGGATTACTCAGTCATCACACATGTGCTTCATAGGAACAGGGATGCATCTCACCTACTACACACGAGAAGTGTGATGCATACTGGCTTCCAGTTAGAGACAGTGCGATGGGCCAGGGAGTTCAACTGAGATGGATTTTGGCTCAAATATACCGCTGATTTCAATGGATTAAGTTGAGCTATTATGGACAGTAAAGAGCAAAGTACAGGGGTATTATCTTGGGAGGTTAATGAGCTACCACAAGGGCATCTAGGATTCTTGTAAGTCATATGTTCAGTTCATAAACTAAATCAAAGATTGACTGGAGTAGCATTCATCTACTTTGCAATTGCATAGCAAAAGAAGTTTGAAGGCTATATGGCTAACTTCAGGATCCATCTATAGTTTATAAAGCAAACAACAATAACAAACAAACAAACTATTCACTCCCCAGTGGAGTCGCCATTTTGTTTCTGGGAAAACTAGTGTCTTTTCGATCTGCTAGTCCCACTAGGATTGGCAACTATCCTAGAAACAAACAATCAAAGCAATTTGCGATTTCCTTTATGTATGATAGATAAGCAAGAAGCAAAGGGGCAAACCTAGATCTTTCGCTTGACTCCTTGCTTCATTTCTCTCCCCCTTGATAGAGTTCGCAACTCTTCTCCTACTTGTCCTGCTTAGAGAATACCTATAGAAACAAAGTAACAAAACACCATCAAAGCATCTCGATCCATTATATCATAAACAATGCAGAATCAGAAATACATTGAACATACAATGGCATTCACAAATAACAAGATTCACAAGTACACAATTGTATGGAGGAAAACTCAAAGAACTTTATTAATAATAGAAGAGAGGATTACAACCCAGCAGTCTAATCCAGCATCATCCTCCCAGCATCAAAGCCCTCTTCACCTCATGAAAATCAAGATCACCCAACAATACAATGTTCCCTCTCAAAAACAAACTATCAGCACTTCCTTACAAATTACAAAATTCCAGCCCCTAGATCTCTTAGATGAGGGATCCATTTATAGATATCTATAAGGGTATGAGTCATCTCTGGGTTTTTTATTAGTGTCATTCCACTTGTATTTCTTGGTTCCACTTGGAGATTTCCTGAATCTCTTACTCATCCCTGGGCGAATTCAGAGAGGCAAGTGTCATAAGAGAAGTTTCTATAAGATTCCATGAGTATCCACTTAGCAAACTGTCTCAGACATTTGTCCATTCTCACTCATCGCACCCCACAAAAGACCTCTTTAGTATGCATCGCACCTGGCTAGTGTAGGAGTCAGTATGCATCGCACTTTGACAGTGGAGCAATCAGTATGGTCCCATTTTGGCCAATTTTGAGTGGTTTTTCAGGTGGAACTTCTGGGAAATGATGTAATCAGTTGACCATGATCCTTTAGGGTATGAAACAACACTTTTAGGGTTTAAAGAGCCCTTGGTTTATCGACATATAAGATTGGAGTTGCAGTGCCCAAATATGTCTATAACACTATGCGGGCATTTTCTTAAGTTACTATCTCCATCATGAATATCATTATCATTATCAACAAAACCAAAATTATCCTTAGTCTGAAACTTACTTTTCTTTGGTGAAGGCTTGATAGGCATTTCCAAGTCAACAAAAACCTCCTTAACTGAGAATTTCCTACCCCTGTTACCTCGAGCCTGAGAAATATTCTTTTCCATTTGTTTAATTATTTCTCTAGGCCAGGGGTTATGATTAGGATAACTAGCCTCCTCTTGTTGTGTAGGTTTGAAATAAGGATCATGGTCTGAGAGGTTTAATTCACCATTATTAGTAAATTTTGACTTTAATTCAACATGACGGGACTCGGAATTTTTAACCATACTTCTTGTGGCATGGATAGGTATTATTTTAGGATTTTCAACCTTATTGCCACTAGAAAAATCTGACTACTCAACATGTGATGACTCATCAGGGTCATCTTCATTGACATCATGAGAATGAAACAGAGTTTGTCCAGTGAAGGACCGTGTAAAACCTTAGGGACAACATTGGGTTTTTCATAGCCATTGTGAAGGGAAAAACATCCCAAACATTACCAATTTTGGCGAGGTGATGGTTTACTAAAATGAAGATGAGGTCATGATGGAAAATAAACTTATTAGGGTTTTTTTGTTCGGCTTGATATGCCTTGGCCATTTTGGCCATGCTTTTGTATAAGTAATATAGGATATTAAGTTCATAACCTAATAAAGTCATTAGTGGATGAATGTGGTATATAAACACTAACCTGTATCGTCCCTCACACATTATAAAACCCCAAAGAAAATATAAAAAATATTTCCATATAGGTTTAAGATAAGAAATCAACATATTTTTGAAATTATATATGTAATTCTTGTTTGTAAGGAACTTTTCCATGGTATCACCATGCATATAAGGGTTCTTCGACTAGTTCTCACCCTCTGTAGAGAAATGAGTGGAACCTGTTGTGAAATTAACATCCACTAGAATCTCTAGGTCGTTTCCCTTTGCCTCTTTCCATTAAAATTAGAGGCAAAGGCTTTTACTACTCCATCATTAAAACCCTAAAAAATCTAAACAAATTCCCACTTCCCAACGAGGTTAAATAAAGCCAAATATTCATCATATGTTTCAAAAATATTGAAGTCAATTAATGCAGTGCTAATCATAGTGGCCATGATTAAGAAACTTGTAGAATTTCAGTAGGGATTCAATGTCAAAAAAGTAAAAAGAGCTGAACAAAGGTTTGAAACCCTGACTGTTTATAAACCGACACATAGACGGTTGGATAAGAAAATGAAATGCATAGGATGCAGAAACAAAACCCTATGGGTTATGTGGGATGAATGACGTGCGTGATACAAGGTATACATGAAAGTAATAATCGCAGGGAAAGGACAATTATTACCTGAAAAAATCGATTCATGACAATGGTGAACACTCTGAACAGATGTCAAAACCCTCAGTTAACAACTTGGATATGTTATGCCATGTTGAGAGAAAACACAAATATTTTATTCAAAACAAATCCCATCAAATCTTCCTCCCACTGCCAAATAACTTTTAGCTACATTGTAGAACGAGAACTTTCGATACTAGAGTTTAATTGTGCACAAAACCATAGGCATGTTATTAAATTCAACATAAATCAAACCATACAACCAATTAAACCTTAATGAAAAGTCCAATAATGGTAAGGTACATCATAGGGTTGTGGAATGACACATTTCTCATATAGTTATATAAATGTTTCAAAAACAAGTAAACCTATGCTATGTTTGTTGGAAAATCGAGAGGATTCATAATTTAATTATATTTTCCTTTATTTTATAACTATTTGTGATATTAGTTGGCTTCTTAGTTGTTCAATTATGTTCTTCTTCATCAAACAATTATCAAAACACAAACATGAAGATCAAAATAAAACAGAGAACATAAGTTATAGGCTCGAAGCCAAGGAAAACCCCTCTAAGGGGAAAACCCAGAAAAATTATCTTCATATAGAATCAGATCAAATGAGATATCTAAGACCCATATCCAGAAAAAAGTCCACCTCTGGATGCCAAAGTCAAGCCTTCCTTCTTTCCAATAGATCCATCAATAAGAGATGAACTAGAAATATTCTAAGGCTGAACTTCCAAAAATTCTAGCTCAAGAAAAAAAACCTTTCTTTTAGACTTTGGTCAACCACTTGTTCACTGACTCTATGTGATATTTCATACCACAATCCACCAAGTGTGTCTGTGGAAATGATCTCCATCTTCCCCTTATTTATATATTTCAAAGGGGGTGCAAATAGACATGTCCATTGGGGTCGACTTGGCACCTAGAGGGGTTTTTGACCCAAAATTACATATTTTAATCCTTTTCTCCTTTTGATTTACAATAGGTCCAAGGAGGACTTTGAATCTTTGACTCAAAAACCTAGAAGCATGAAGAACATACTCATATAGAAAAATAATAATAATTTTTCTTTTTATTTTCTTTTGATTTTGACATAAAATACATAATGGTACAAATTATGAAGACTGAAATTCGTACACCTAGTACGAGGATTTTCTCAAACTGAATTATTCTCATAAGAAGAGTCAGATTGATAAGCCATATTTAAGCATCAACATCATAACCAACATTGTCAACATAGTAAGGCCTTTAATTGATATACTTAGAGCTTACAATGTTGCTTATCAAGGCTTAGAGAAGTATACGCATCGTCACCGAAGGCATTATATTGAGCCAATCAAGGTAGAGCTCAATCATAGCTTCCTTTAATCATAAAAGTGATATTAATTGTTATCAAAACATCAAGTTATCCTTTTGTATTTCTAGCTTTCAATCCCAAGATGATATAGACATCTTGACCATGTAATCCTTTAAGGATTATCAAAACCATCCACTTAATCCATGTATTCTTTGAGTTGATTCCTTAACTATCATTATGAACTTCTGTAACATTCTTCTAGGTAGAAAAACCAAATATCGACCAGATAACCAATATTAAATCATTATGATTACCTCAACATCATGGCCTCTTTTCAAGTTTTGTTTACTTGTTTCCTTTTAGACCAACATCATTTTGCATGGTCCATCTTTGTATTGTACAAAAACACTTTCTTCATGCTTTCACTTTTCAATAAAAGTGCCCATGGAATGAATTAATAAACAACCAACAATATCTTCTTCCTTGGAGTTGTCATTTTCAACTCTCTCTTTCTTTAGGGTACCATATAGGGTGTTCGTCAATATCATCAAACAAACTCTCCTTCCATCCTCTTCACATGATTTTCCATATGCATTACCAGGGATCCAAGTCATATTCCATGCAAATCATCAATATCAAATTTTCCAAATTATAACATCCTCTAGTCATAGTGTCATGTCAAAATATACTATTGGCTCCCTTTGAATTCAACATTCATTTGCATGTTTAACCTTCATATTGAAACAAGGTTTTGCTTTATCTTTCAATCATTAACGAGTTCTAGGAGTGAACTCATATACTAGAAGTCTCTATCAGGATCCTTACATTTCCCTCTTTTTATCATGCTCATCATTTTCAAAGATTCATCGATAAGCATGAGTGTTTCTTTGATTTTTTCTTCCATCCTTCTCATCTTGCTTCCTTTATTATGTACCTACAAGTTTCACCGACAAGTACAACCAAGAAAAACATACAAATACAAGAGCATGATGTCAATTTTGTTAATCAATTCTCTGACCTAGCACCCTCTAACCACCCCTCCCACATTCACCCAACTTTACAAGCTTGCTAGGGTAAACATGAGATGAGTGTCACTATGACATGACGTGACCTCCAATTTCTAGTTATGGAAGTGGGTTCGACAATCCAACAACTTCATTGACATCCCTCAGAGACCAAAAACCACTTAGAAGGCTGCAAACCACCCCAAGTGGTCAATCCCTGAGCGGGACAATTTTTCTTTGACCTAGCACACCAAATACATGCACAAAAAGGAAAGAGTGAAGTTATGAGGCCCCAATCACATGAAAAATCCTTATTCTATGTGGTTATGGCCTAAATCCTCCAGTTCAGTACCAATGATTTCGGGATTTGAAAAACTTGTTCAAGCTAACCTCCAAACCACTGCCAAAAATGGTCTGTAACCTTTTGAAATCATAAAATCCATGAAGACAATGCCAAACATTCAAACGTGAAGCCAAAACTTGACCTAGACTGCCTAATCCATAACAAACATTTCGTCAATCATATGGAAAACATGTATACGAAAACATGTATACTACATGTCATGAATGCATATCTAATCATAAATTGATAGTCTTCACCTGAGAATCACCAAGAAGACTATAAGCCCTCTCTAGAAAGCTTACATAATACTTTTTAGTCCATGCATTCATTAACCAATTAGTAATTTATCAAAAAAATCATGAGCCATAGATATATTACATCATATAACCAGCAAATAACCAGCATGAAAACCATGGAAAATAACACATAATGTCAACATGATAACTAATACAAGTACTGTAAATCACCATAGGAAAATGATCTCTTATTAACATATGAAAATTCGAACCAAGTCAAGGACTTCCACGTACCACCTGACCATAAATTGGGATGAACCAAATATCTCTTTTAGCCAATCACCCCTCGCCATATTCCAAGCATGAATGTGGGATTTGATGGAACAAACCAAGACAAATCCAATTAGGGTTTCTAGAGGCAAAACTACCTCAACCCTCAAGAAAATTGATTCCATGTCTATGGTTCAAAAATCACTAAAATCAACCAAATCGGTCTATACCTAAGCTATCCAGGGCAATAGGAACTAGTAACTCAACCCACAACCTTCCAGGGCTCCAGAGAATTTGTTCCAATTGCAGCTCTAGGGACTAGTAATTCAACCCACCAAGGGATCTAGAGAAATTTTCCCTATCTACGGCTCCAGGAACTAGTAACTCAACCCAAGTTATTCCAGGGATTCCAGAGTGTTTTTTCTAACCCGTAGCCATCAAGATATTAAGAACCAATCATAAAAACAAGTGGAAAACCCAAAACACCATGGCTATCCAGGAAATGGCAAGGCAAGGCTGAAACCACTGTCACTCCAGGAAGATATCCATGCCAATGAAAAAATATAACTAGAAAACAAGTTGCATATGTTATGCATCCAAAATTATCAAGGAAACCACACATGCAACCTGTTACCTACAAAGCAATCTAGTTGTAGTTGTTGATCCAACTGTTTCCTTGCGCTTCCCTACTTTCCTTTTCCTTCTTTCTCCAAATCCAAGTGAGCACTGGAGTGCTCCAAGAATTATCCAAGAATACTTTAAGTTTTCAAGAGTGTATGAGAGAGTGAATGAAATGAGAGATCCACCACAAAACTGTTAAAAAGATAGCAACTATTTCTTTGAAGCCTTTTTATCATTGATTCCTCTATTTTCTTCATTTTCCTTCATTTTCCCTATATTTTCCCTTGCATGCAAATTTGTGTCCTTTCAACTTCCTTTTCTCCTATTTTCCTTTATTTTCATTAATAAATGCCAATTATTGCCTCTTTTCCTTTGCCAATTTCCACAACCATTATTAATCACAAGAGATTCCCACTATAATGGTTTTCCAAACATTTAGCTTGGAATACATGTCCCATGACCTTGGTCTTATTTTATTTACATGGAAAATCAACCAAGGGTTGTTACAAACCCTAACCAACATATAACCAATATTCCACAGATTTATTAATATAAAACTAGTATTACATATAACCAGTATATAACCCACAATAAGTGTACCTGGTTATATGTAAACCTATATTGTTTATATACCCCATTATATTTATGATTATTCAAAGAATATAAAAGCTAGGATAAGTACCTTCAGTCTCAAGGTAAAAATGGATATCTGGTGGGAAGATGTGAAGAATTACAGAGGCGTCAAGACAAAGGAGTTGAGTTGGCATGACTTTAAAATACTCTTCAAAAAGAAGAACTTGTCCAAGAGATATTACGATGAAAAGGCTAAGGATTTCTATGAGTTGAAGATGGGTTCCATGACAGATGAAGATTACATGATGAAGTTTCTAGAGTTGTTGAGGTATGTTCCATACCTTAAGGATGAGAAGACAAATGTCCAAAGGCTCATTAGTGGATTAAATTTAACATTTAAGGATCGGATTGAGCATGATGAGCCTCAATCATTAGAGGAAGTTATTGGGAAGTTGAAACATTTTTATGAGCAGTCTAAGCATAAGTCTAAGCCTAAGCGAGATTGGAAAGGTAATGATAAGACTAAAGGAAAGTGGGTTAAGAAGTGGGGAAGACCTCAGGATGTAGGTGATAAGGAGAATGTATCACCTTATAATAAGTTCAATGTAGATGACAAAGGACATGGATTTTAGCCTAAGGCACAAAACAAGGGAGATGGGAAAAAGCCTTTGTAGTGTTGGACTTGTGGTGGAGAACATCGCAGGAGATATTTTCTGCAACATCAGGGTGGCAGACCTCATATTTATAGTGCTTAGGAGGAGACATTGGGCAAAGTATTCCTCAAGTTTTTAAAGTAGTGGATAATAGGTAGGATGATCAGCAGAAATCCATTATTGAGATGGAAGGTAAGATTTGTGATCAAGTTATTTCTATTTTGATTAATCATGGAACTAATTATAGTTATATTAGTCCTAGCCTAGTGGATAAGTGTCTCTTGAATAAATAAGTTCATGGATACAGGGACCAAGAGAAGAGTTTATCATTGGATGAGAGTTTGTGCATTTGAGCTTAATGGTATGCCTACAATAATACATCTAAATGTTCTTCCTTTGGGTTCATACATCCTTCTTTTGGGCATGCACTGGTTGTACATTCAATGGACTAAAGTGGACTACTATGACAAGACTACTGAGTGTCTAGATAATAATGGGGAAAGAAGAATATTTTAGGGAAAGAAGAAGCCTACATCAGTGAGAATGGTTATAACTATGCAAGAAAAGCACAGTTGCAGGAAAGGATGTGTATTGTTGGCATTGCATATTTCCAGTGAAAAAGGGAAGGATGTTGAGGATGATGAAGTCTTGAAGAGGTATCTTGTTTTGTCACAATTTTAGGATGCGTTTCGAGTAGATATTTCAGAGTTACCGTCTCATAAGTAAGTGGATTTATATATTGAGTTGGTACCAAGAGTAGCACTATCATCTAAGGCACCTTACAGGATGAGCACTCTAGAGTTGGTGGAATTGAAGTTGCAACTTAAGGAAATTCTTGATAAGGGATACATTAGGCCAAGTGTATTGCCTTGGGGTGCACCGGTGTTGTTTTTGAAGAAGAAGGATGGTACTCTAAAGTTGTGAAATGATTACAGGAAGTTGAACAAGGTGATTATCAAGAACATATATCCTTTGTCTTGGATTGATAATTTGAATGATCAGTTGAAGGGACAAACAACATTTTTGGATATTGATTTGAGATCAGGATATAATCAAGTGTGCATCCAAGATGAATATATTTACAATACCAAATTCCATACCATGTATGGATATTATGAGTTTGTGGTGGTTCCTCTTGGTTTTACTAATGCTCCTGCTACTTTCATGTGTTCGATGAACAATGTGTTACATCCTTATCTGGATAAGTTTGTGATAGTGTTCATTGATAATATATTCACATATTCTAAGAATGAGGAAGAGTATGCAGAGGACCTAGAAATAATATTGAGATTGGTGAGAGAGCATCATTTGTATTCCAATCTTAGCAAGTGGATTTTATTTCATACTGAAGTTCATTACTTGGGGCATGTTATTTCCAAGGAAGGTATAGTAGTGGACCCAGAAAATATTAGATTTGTTATGGAGTGGCCAAATCCTAGGAATGTGGATGAGGTTTGATCATTCATGGGACTAGCAGGTTATTATAGGAGTTTCATCAGGAAATTCTCACGAATTTCCTATCCTCTTACATATTTGTATCGAAAAGTAAATAAGTTTGAATGGACTGAGGAGTGTGAATCTAGTTTGAGCAGTTGAAGCATTTTCTTACAAATGCTCTGGTTTTTAAGATTGCATACCCTAATAAAGATTTTGTGGTATGTACAGATGCTTTCAAGAGAGGAATTGGTGGAGTACTGATGCAAGAAGGATAGGTGGTATGTTGTGAGTCAAGGAAGTTAAATGAGCACTAGAAAAATTATGTGACTCATGATCTTGAGTTGGCAACTATCATCCATGCATTAAAAATGTGGAGACATTATGTTGGGCCACTAATTTGTCCTTATTATTATCATTTTTTAATGCCTATTTAATCCATTTCTACCATTCTTTATCACACCATTTATCATAATTTATCATATAATTCCATTTTATAATTATTTATGCTCTTATGGATAAATACTATTTTTCTCTTTTATTTTTAATAAATTGAAGATTATTATGCATGATTTTACCAATGATGGTTTACTAATGGATTTGTTGTAACATCACTCATGATTTTAGCCTCCAAGATCTTTTCCAGATTGCAAATTTGATCTCCAACTCATAATTAAATATTCCAACTCAGAAATTCGTTGGAATAAGAAGTGACAGTTTTGCATTGGACGTTGCGGACAAATGAAGGAGAATCTAGAAAATCCAAAACATGGGTTTTGTCCAGAACAGACTGAATTAGTGTTATAATTGAGCAGTTTTCCAAAATTCAGCATGTATTAAGAGAAACGGAAGGTTCTTCGAAGATGATTTTCTCATATTTGTTGTTGCGACCATTTTCCAAATTCTTCCAGTTGCAATACCAAATTCGACTTGTTCCTGCTAAATGTTGATGGAAAGATCTTTCAGATATGATCTTGCTGATAAATTTGTTTTGTATAATCCAAATTTGTAATGGAAATCATTTTGTAATCATCTTTGTTGTAACTTCCCTTTTGCTCTCTGTGCATTTAAATGAAAACAAAGATCAAAGAGGAAGAAGAATAGAGAGGAGAATAGGAGGAGAATTAGAGGATAATTGAGAGATAATTAGGAGATAGGAGATGGACAATTGTTAGATAGGATGTAGGAGAAGAGATAAGAGATGAGAGATGAGAGGATGAACAATTTTTGAATTTGAGGCAAAGCTAAGAGCTTCATTATGCTGTAATTATTTCTCTCATATGTTTTAATGAAGGAAGTTATCCATTGAGTTCTACATCCATTATTTGTAATCTGATATGAGTTACTTCTCAAGGTGGAACTGAGTCTTGGGCAATTGGGCCCACTACCTTGGACGAGGTGCTTCCTTGAACATCTACAATAGTTTAGTTGTGTGCTTGTTTCTTTGAATTTCAATCGTTGTTCTTTAAAGTAAATTTCCATTTTAATCAAGTAATTTGTTAAGTTGTTGCATTTTCCAGATTTGTTATTTCCTGCAACTTCTAGATTTCATTTGATTTGTTGCTCTAGATTAGCATTTGAATTCTGTTGAGTGCAATATCTTAAATTTCCAATTCAGCAAGGTGTGATTTAATTTAGCAATGATTCAAGTTGTGTGATTAACATAATTTCTTTTCTTGCCATTTAATTTCTTCTTTTTAATTTTAGTTTTATTATTCAAGTCTTACATTTTATTTCTTGTTGAATGAGCTTGATAGTATAGAACACAATCATATAGAACCAGTGTTAGCTGTTGGTATTGTTATGCATATATTTTTTCGATTGCCTTGAAATAAAAAGATGCTCCTCAAGTTGATAATTAATGTTTAGGTGATTAGTTGTTTTATTTATTTATTAAGCAATTAATTTTACCCAACACATTATCTTCTTTCCAGACGGTTAATTTTGATGAGTGATCATAATGGGCTAAGGTACATGTTTGACCAAACTAATCTAAATGCCAGGAAAGCTAAATTGTTTGCTACCCTTAGTGATTTTGACTATGAGATCAGGTACATTATGGGTAAGGAGATTAGTGTTAAATATTCTCTCAGTAGGATAGTGTAGGTGAATCATATTGCAACAATTAGTTCTTATGGGACAGATTTGTAGGAGCGTATATTGCAGGAAAGACAACATGATGATAGGTATCAACGACTAAGTCATAGGTTGCAACAGTAGGGTGAAGGTGATAGGGATGAGGAGTATCACCTCACAATATATGACTTGGTGGGATTAAAGAATATGACATATGTATCAAAAAACAGTGAGCTCAAGAAGCTTATCTTGAGGGAGTTTCATGTCAGGTTGTATTTATGTCATCCACAATATTAGAAGAATCTGATAGGAGTTAAGAAGTTCTATCATTCACCTAAGTTGAAGAAAGAAGTGGTTTTGTTTGTTGTGATATGCCTAGATTGTCGATAGGTGAAATTTGAGTGTCAACACTCAGCTGGTTTATTATAGCATATTCAAATTCTAGAATGGAAATGGGAGGTAATTTCCATGGATTTCATTATAGGTTTGCTAAGGACATCAAGACAACATTATTCCATCATGGTTGTGGTTGAAAAGTTGAGTAAGGTAGCTCACTTCATTCTAGTGAAGTCTACTAGTTCAACTATAAAGGTAGCTCATATATTCATCCGGGAGATAATGAGATTGCATTTTGTTCCCAAGAAGATCATGTCAGAAAAAGATGCCAAGTTCACTTCCAGGTTTTGGAAGGGTTATTTTCATATTTGGGGACAAATTTTTCCTTTAGTAAAACTTATCCTCCACAGAAAGATGGACAGGCAAAGAGGGTTAACAAAATTCTTGAGGACATGATGAGGATGTATGTCATGCATCAATAATGGAAGTGGGAGGAGTATCTTCCACTGGTGGATTTTTCATATAATAATAGTTATCAAGAATCCTAGAGGATGGGTCCATTTGATGCTATTTATGGGCAGAGTTGTAATACTCTTATAAAGTGGAGTGATCCAGTGAACAAGATTCTAATTGGACCGGATATGTTTGATGAGATGGAACAGGAGATGTAGGTTATCAAAAATAATTTAAAGACAACATAGGACATGTAGAAGAGTTATACATATTATCATAGAGGATTCAAGGAGTTTTAGGTTGGGGAGCATGTGTACTTGCACATCAAACCCAAGAGGAGCTCCTTGAGGATAAGGTCATGTGCCAAGTTGGAAAATCAGTATTGCGGGACTTTTGTGATCCTTGAGAGGATTGGACAAGTGACCTACCTAATTGCAATTCCACCAACAATGAAAGTCCATGATGTTTTCCATGTTTCATTGCTTAAGAGATATGTCCAGGATGTTGATCATGTGATTGATTGGGTTGTATTGCAGGTGGAACCAGAGGGATAATTCCATCCAGAACCTTAGTGCATTTTGCAGCGGAAAACACTCATGCTCCGGAACTGAGTAATTAAGCAAGTTAAAGTGCAGTGGAAGCACTTTGGACCCGATAAAGCTGCATGGGAGATAGTTGATCAGATGCAGGCTATGTATCCTTCCTTATTTGTTGGTTCAATATATGAGTTTGATTTATGTGTTTTGGTTCATGTTTATGCATATGAGTATTGTATATAGTGCAATGAGTTTTGTTATAAAGATCCAATGAGTAGTTACTGTAAATATTGCATTGGGTTGTGTTATAAAGCTCCAAGAAGTGGTATGTGGTAAATGCTACATCGAGTTGTGTCATAAAGCTCCAATAAGAAGTATGGTGTTCATGGTTTCAACAATTTGGTATGATGTAAATGTTGCATCACATGGTTTTCTGGTTATAAGCACCATTGAACACTAAGGACGGTGTTCCCTAGAGGGGGAGAAGTTTGTAATAGACCTTGGGTGATTTTCCATGTAAATAAAATAAGACCAAGGTCGTCGAACATGTACTTCAAGAATAATGTTGGGAAAAACAATTTATTGGGCATCACTTGTGATTAATTAATGTCTATGGAACTTGGTAAAGGAATTTGCAAATGCAAAGAGCAAAATAATTAGCATTTTAATTATGAAAATAAAGGAAAATATGAGAACAGGTAGGTGAAGAGACACAAATTTGCATGCAAGTGAAAATAGAGGGAAAATGAAGGAAAATGAAGAAACTGGAGGCATCAATGATAAAAAGGCTTCAGAGAATCAGTTCACAGCATTTGATCATTTCAACTTTTTGACAGTTTTAGAGTTAAGCATACTATCTTTCTCTCATACTCTTGCACACTTAGAGAATTATTGGAGCATGCTTGGAGCACTCTAGTATTCACTTGGATTTGGAGAAAGAAGGCAAAGGAAAGCAGGGAGCGAAAAGAAACAATTGGATCAACATTTACAGCTCAATTTCTTTGTAGGTAAAAGGTTGCATGTGTGATTTCCTTGCCGATTTTTGGATCCATGGTATATGTATGTGATTCTATGGTTACATATTATCATTGACATGCATATTTTCCTAGAGTGACAGTGTTTTCAACATTGGCTTGCCATTTCTTGGATAACCATGGTGTTGTGGGTTTTCCACTTTTTCCTCCAATTGGTTCTCAAGTTCCCAATAGTTGTGTGTTGGAACAAATGCTCTCGAAGCCCTGGAACATGTTGGGTTGACTTACTAGTTCCTGGAGCCGTAGGTTGGGAAAAACACTCTGGATCCCTTGATGGGTTGAGTTACTAGTCCCTATAGTTGCAGTTAGAACAAACACTTTGAAGCCCTGGAAGGTTGTGGCTTGAGATACTAGTTCCTAGAGCCCTAGACAACTTAGGTAGAGACCGATCGGGTTGATGTTAATGATTTGTGGACCATAGAGGTGGAGTCACTATTATTGAGGGTCGAGGTGGTTTGGCCTCTAGAAGGCTTGGCTAGTTTTGTCTTGGTTTATTCCATTATATCCCATATCAATGCTTGGAATATGGTGCAGGAGTGACTAACTGAAAGAGAGATTTGGTTCAACCCAATCTATGGTTGGGTGGTACGTATATGCCCTGACTTGGTTGGAATTTTCATATGTTAATAAGGGTTATTTTTACTATGGTGATTTAAGAGTACTTTTATTGGTTATCATGTTGAGATTATGACTTATTTTCCATGGTTTCTATGTTGGTATATTTGTTGGTTATATTTTGGTTATATGTTGTAATCTATCTGTGGATCATGACATGTTTGGATCAGTTATTGACTGGTTGATGGATGTTTGGAATAACAAGTGATATTGCAGCTAGCTAGAGAGGGATTAGATCCTTCTTGTTTATTCTCAGGTGAAGATTAACAATTTATGATTAGATATGAAATCATGACCTATAGCTTATATGTTTGTCATATGTTTGACGTAATATCTATTATGGATTAAGCATATTTGGGTTAGGTTCTTGCTTGATTTTTGATTGGATGGCTTTGTAATTACCTTTAATTGCATCTTGGAAAGTTACAAAAAGTTTTGGGTATTGGTTTGGAGGCTACCGTAGAAAGGTGGCACAGATCCTCAAACCGCATGGTTAGAATTGGAGGAATTAGGGCATAACCGCATGGAAAATGATTTTTCATGCGGTTAGGGCCTCATAGCGACACCCTTGCATTGTTGTCTGTGTGTTTGGGGTGATAGGTCAGAGAAAAATGGTTCCAACTCAGGGATTGATCACTTGGGGTGGTTGTTTATCTCTTGAGTGATATGTAGTCCATGCAATATGTCAACAAGTATTCAGTTTGTTAGCCCCACTTCCTTAAATGAAACTTGGTCGTCGGTTCATGTCATAGTGAAACTCGTCTCATTTTTACCCTAGAAAGCTTGTGAATTTGGGTAAATGTGGCAAGGGGCGTTTACAAGTTAGTATCAGAGCTTCCAGGTTCAAACATTTGATCACAAAGCCTTGAAGCTTTGTTATCAATTTGTTTAAGAGATCTGAGCTTTGTGATCAGAGTTTCTTTTCATAGCTTTGTAAATACCCCCTTCCAAATTTCCCCAATTTCATAAGCTCTCCAGGGTAAAGATGAGACAAGTGTCACTATGACATGAACCAACCTCTAAGTTCCAGTTAAGGAAGTGTGGCTTACAAAATAAACACTTATTGACATCCCACAGGGACTACAGATAACTTGGGAGCTGGACAACCACCCCAGATTATCAATCCCTAAGCTAGAACCCTTTTTCTCTGACCTATCACCTCAACTAGAAACACAACAAGGCAATGGTGTGATTATGAGGCCCCAACCACACACAAAAGCCTTCTTCCATGCAGTTATGGCCTAATTCCTCCAGTTATGAGCATGTGGTTCCAAGATATGTGCCACATTTTTAGGCCAACCTCTAGACCATTGCCTAGAATTGCCTGTAACATTCTAGACTCATAAATTACATAACGAAAATTCCAAACATTCAAACTTGAAGCTAAAACTTGGCCTAAAATTCCTAATCCATAACATACATTTCATCAAACATATGGCAAACATGTAATTTATAGGTCATGAATGCATATTTGATCATAAGTTAATAGCCTTAACCTAAGAATCACCAAGAAGGCTATAATCCATCTCTAGCTAGATGTCATAACACTTGTTAGTCCATGTATTCATCAACCAATCAATAACTTATCAAAACATGTCATGATCCATACATAGATTACATCATATAAATAACATATAATCAACAAATAACCAACATAGAAACCATGGCAACTTATCCATAATGTCAACATGATAACTAGTACAAGAAATCCTAAATCACCATAGAAAAAATAACTCTTATTAACATATTAAAATGCCAACCAAGTCAGGGACATCTGGCACGTACCACTCGATCACAGATTGGGATAAACCAAATATCTCTTTCAGCAAATCACTCCCACACCTTATTCCAAGAATGAATGTGAGATCTCATGGAATAAACCAAGAAAAAACAAACCAGGGCTTCCAGAGGCCAAGCCACCTCAACCCTCAACCACAATGATTCAACTTCTATAGTCCGAAAATAACTAAGATCAACCAGATTGATCTCTAAGTTGTCTAGGGCTCCATCAACTAGTAACTCAACACATAGCCTTACGAGGCTCTAGAGTGTTTGTACCAACCGTGGCTCTAGGGACTAGTAACTAAACCCACCAAGGGCCCCAAATCATTTATCCCAACATATGAATCCAGGAACTAGTAACTCAACCCAAGTTGTTATAGGGCATCCACAACGTTTGTTCCAACCCACAACCATCGAGAACCTGAGCACCAATCAGAAAAACAAGTGGAAATCCCACAACCCCATGGCTATCCAAGAAATGGCAAGGCAAGGTTGAAACCACTATCAATAAAGGAAAATTTCCATGTCAATGACAACACATAACCAGATAATCACATGCATATACCATGCATCCAAAAATCAAAAAGGAAAGCACACATGTAATATGTTATCTGCAAATAAATCTGGCCATAGTTGTTGATCCAATTGTTTCCATGTCCTCCCTGCTTTCCTTTTATTTCTTTCTCCAATACAAGTGAATACTAGAGTGCTCCAAGAATTCTCTAAGTGTGCAAGAGTATGAGAGAATAATAGAATGAGATGAGAGAGCCAAAATTGAACTGACAAAAGCTAAAATGACCAAAAGTTGTGAATTGATTCTATGATGCCTTTTTATTATCGATGCCTCTATTTTCTTCAGTTTCCTTCAATTTTTCCCCTAATTTCCTTAGCATGAAAACATGTGCTCTTCACCTTCCTTTTCTCCTTTTTTTCCTTTATTTCCATAAATAAATTCCAATTATTGGCTCTATGCCTTTGCTAATTCCTTTTCCAATTTCCATAGCCATTAATTTAATCACAAGTGATGCCCACTATAATGTTTTTCCCAACATTTAGCTTGTAATACATGTCCCGTGACATTGGTATTATTTTATTTACATGGAAAATCAACCAGGGGTTATTACAAACCGCTCCTCCTTGGGGGAACACTATCCTCGGTGTTCAATGATGTGTATAACTAGTAAAACATGCTTACCATGTAGATTTATAACCCAATTTGATGCATCATTTACAAGATACCAAACTACTAAAACCATGAACACCATACTACTACTGGATCTTTATAACACAACTCGATGCAATATTTACAACACACTACTTATTGGAGCTTTATAACACAACTCATTGTAGTATATATAGTACACACATGAATAAACATAAACCAAAAAACATAAATAAAACTCATCAATTCAACCAACAAATAAAGAAGGATACAAAGACTACATTTGATTGACCATCTCCCATGTAGCTTCATCAAGCCCAAAGGATTTCCACTGCACTTTAACTTGCCTGACTTCTCGGTTCTAGAGAGAGTTGTTTCCACTACAAAATGCACAGAGGTTATGGCTAAAATTATTCCTCTGGTTCCAAATATAATGCAAACCAATCAATCAAACAATCAACATCCTGGGCATATCTTTTTAGTAATGAAACATGGAAAACATCATCGATTTTCACTATTGGCATAAGTGCAAGTCGATAGGCCACTGGTCCAATCCTCTCAAGGATATCAAAAGGCCCTTAATACCAAGGTTTGGACATGGTACATGATCCAATCCTCAAGGAGGTCCTCTTGGGCTTGATGCACAAGTATACATGCTCCCCAACCTGAAACTCCTTGAATTCTCTATGTTGATTTGAAAAACTCTTATGCATTTCCCATGCTACCTTTAAATTCCTTCTGATATACTCCATCTCCTATTCCATCTCATATAACATATCTGGTCTAATCAACACCATGTTCATTGGATCACTCCAACTAATAGGATTATTACAATTCTCCCCATAAAGAGCCTCAAATGGACTCATCCTCAAGGATTCCTGATACCCATTATTATATGAAACTCCACCAATGGAATATACTCCTCCCACTTTGACTACTAATGTATGACATACATCCTCAACATGTCCTCAAGAATCCTATTAACCCTCTTTGTCTATCCATCTGTCTGTAGACGATAAGTTGTACTGAAGGCCAACTTTGTCCCCAAGCCTGTAACTAACTCCTTCCAAAACCTGGAAATGAACTTGACATCATTGTCTAATATGATCTTCTTAGGAACACCATGCAATCTCACTATCTCCCTAATGAATATCTTAACTACCTCACTAGTTGAAATCGTAGACTTCACTGGAATGAAGTAAGCTACCTTACTCAACCTGTCAACAACAACCATGATGGAATCATGTTTCCTTGATGTCCTCAGGAAAATTGTAATGAAATGCATGGAAATGACCTCCCATTTTGACTCTGGAAACATAATCGACTGTAACAAACTAGCTGGATTCTTACACTCTGCTTTTATTTTCTAACAATCCAAACATCTAGCAATAAATTCAACCACCTCTTTCTTCAATTTCAGCCAATGTAGAACTTCTTAATTGTTGTCAAAGTCCTCTGATACCCTAGGTGACCTGAATACGACTTAACATGAAACTCCCTCAAGATAAGATTCTTGAACTCACTACTATCTGACACATAAATCTTGTTCCTAAATCTGACCAAGCCATCTATCGTGACGTGATACTCCTCATCCCTATTGCCTTCACATTGTTGTTGCAACCTATGATTCAACTGCTAGTACCTATCATCATGTTTCCCTACCTGCAAGGATGTAAGAGGATAGGAAATCCATGAGAAGATCCTGATGAACCTATTGTAATAACCTACTAGTCCCATGTATGATCTAACGTCATCTGCATTCCTAGGAGCTGGCCACTCCATGATATATTTAATCTTTTTTGGGTCTACTTGTAGGCATTTACAGGGTAAGTTCCTCAAATAGAACACCAAAGGACACCACTCACAAACATACCACAGATCAGTACACCAGTATTCTTGACCTGGTTAAAAACCTCAAAGAGGGAAAAAGTTCATGACTTGAGCCAACGCAACCACTTTAGGCAATTTATTAATAAAATAAATAAAATTTACATAAGCTTCTCTCATGAGTGGTCGCCTTACAAATGACCCTCCATGCTCTTTAAATAGAGATCATGGACCAATCGGGTGTTAAGCCACAGATCAAGTGTTAATAATTCCAAGGAGAGAATGAACCGTCAGATCACTTCATGTCTAGAACATATCATGACCATCGGATTGTAAGTTACAAAAGTACATAGTAAAGAAACAAACTTTACCTAACTCTACAATAGACCAAGTTATACTTAACTATTTCCTATGTGTTGGAATATCCTAACATCCCCCCTTAAGAACATCTTGGGATAGGATTGAAGGATGTACAAATATGACATAATAGGAGAAGGAAGGAGACATTAGAGCCTATCCCTCCTTAGTGACAACTTCCTGAACTCCAACCATGAATCGAAGTTTAGTAAACTTCGCCTCTGTGAGAGCCTTTGTAAATATGTATACAACTTGATCATTGATTGAATAATATTGCACTTCAAGAACATGGTCATGAATGAGCTTTCTAATGAAGTGCATGTGTAGTTCAATGTGCTTTCTGTGCTGATGTTGGATTGGATCTTTGCATAGTTGAATGGACTTTGATTATAAACCCAAAGTGTAGTTGGATGCTGCTGCTGAAAGCCAAACTATGACAGGATCTGACGAAGCCACATGGCTTCCTTACTAGCTTCTACGGCACCACGATACTCTGCTTCTACTGAGAAAGTGAAATGGAAATTTTTTTCTTGCAAGCCCATGTAATAGGTCCATAACCAAGAGTGAAGACATAACCTGCAGTAGACTTCCGATCATCAGGGTCACCCGCCCAATTGGAATCAGTGAAGCCAGCCAATAGAGGAGATGCTTCTGCACTGTAATGAATCCCAAACTAAACTGTACCTCAAACCTAATGAAGTATTCTTTTAGCTTCTTTCCCATGACTTTCATGTGGGTTTTGCATAAACCGAGCAATAAGGCCAACAGAAAAGGAAAGGTCAAGACATGTATGGGTCAGATACAAAAGTTTTCCTACAAGCTAACGGTATAATGTAGCATCAACTTCAGGGGAAGTACAAGTGACTGAAATTTTGGCTCCAAACCAAAAGGGAGAAGGGGCTGGCTTACAGTCTTCCATGTGAAAGTGGCATAGAAGATCATAGGAATACTTGGACTGGGAAAGGGAAATACCTTCCTTGGATTGCAACACTTAAAGACAAAGAAAATAATGCAAATGTCCTAAGTCTTTCATTTCAAACTTCTTTTTAAGGCTGGAATTCACATGTTTTATAAGGTTGGGATCACTACCAGTACGGATAATATCATCAACATAAAGAACAATAATGATAAGAGACTTAACCACTTTCTTGGTGTATACAGTATTGTTAGAATGCACCTAGAAAATATAGTATCTAAAAGAAAGCTATCCATTTTGGAATACCAAGCCCAAGGGGCTTGCTTCAGACCATAAAGGGATTTCTTAAGCTGACATACAAGGCTGGAGTCTATTTGTATAAAGCCAAGAGGTTGTTCCATACAGATTTCTTCATGCAAGTCCCCATGCAAAAAGGTAGATTTAACATCCATCTGATGGACTTCCCATTGGAAAGAGGCAGCAAGGGAAAGAACAAGGTGGATAGATTTCATTTTGGCAACAGGGAAGAAGGTTTCAGTATAGTCAATGCCTTCAACTTGTGAAAAACCCTTAGCAACAAGACGAGCTTTATGTTTATAAACTTTTCCATCTGGTCAATACTTGAATCTGTAAACCCATTTGCATCTAACAAGTTTTCCTCCCTTTGGAAGAGGAACAAGATCCCATGTATCATCAAGCATGTGGGTTGATAGGGATGTATATTTCTCCAGACCTTATATTCCATATCGCAGCTCTGATACCATGTAGGAATTTACAGGGTAAGTTCCTCAGATAGAACACCAAAGGACAATGTTCACAAACATATCACAGATTAGTACACCGGTATTCTTGACATGGTTAAAACCCTCAAAGAGGGAAACAGTGCATGGCCTGAGCCAACATGGCCACTTCAGGAAATTTATTAATAAAATAAATTAAATTTACATAAGCTTCTCTCATGAATGGTCACCTTACAAATGACCCTCCATGCTCTTTAAATAGAGATCATGGACCAATCGAGTGTTAAGCCACCGATCAAGTGTCAGTAATACTGAGGAGAGAATGAACCGTCGGATCACTTCATGTCTAGAAGTGATCCCCTCTAACTATGGCATCCCTTCCGTTGAACCAACATGTCCCAAGTAATGAACTTCAGTCTAAAAGAAACTACACTTGTTGGGCTTAGCATACACGTGACACTCTCTCAATAATGTTAACACTACGAACTCATAATTCCCATACATGGTACAAAATGTGGTCTTGTAAATATTTCCTTCTTTGGTGCACACTTGATGATATCCTAATCTCAATTCAATCTTTCACAATGTTGCTCTTCGCTTCAACTGATAAAACAAATCATCAATCCGTGACAAAAAATACTTGTCCTTGATAGTGTAACAGCCCAAAGTAAATATAAAATTAATTTCCTAATTAAAATCCGAATCGAAAAATAAGTACATACCTATATTACCTGTGATCGATGTCTGCCAGATGACAACAAGGTTTTGGGGATGACTCTCCACCCAACTGTAGGCTCAATTGTGCAAGGATTTGCTACAACTGGCCACCCCTGAGCCCTCAATCAACGTACTACTGCCAGTGACTCCTAAGTCTTAGAACACCATTCTCCCAAGAGAATGAAAGATAGAAATTCGGAAAGATGGAATGCAGGCATGCCTCTCATCTCCCTCCCATCTATTAAATAGAACAATATTGAAAGGGAAACCACATGCACACACCCATGTGTCTACATGCAACTTTCTTTTGATTTTTAGTTTTCTTGTTTTATTTCCTTATTTTTGATAGTTTCCTTTTCTTGTTTTATTTCCTTCTTTTTGATAGTTTCCTTGTCTTATTTATTCTTATCTAGAGCTTTAGTATGGTTATTACTATTTTTATTTTTATTTATTTTCTTTGTATATATTTTTAATCTTATTTATTATTTAACATTTATGATTTATTATTTTTATTATTATTAAGTGATTTATTTATTATTATTTATTATTTATATTAGATAGTCACATCGTTAAACTTCCTGTAATCAGTGCACAACCTAAGAGTACCATCCTTCTTCTTCACAAACAATGCCAGTGCACCCAAGGTGACACACTTGGCCTAATGTATCCCTTATCAATCATTTCCTTAATATGCAACTTCAATTCCACCAACTTTGGAGTACTCATCCTGTAAGGTGCCGTAAATACTGGTGTTGCCCCTTGTACCAACTCAATAGATAAATCCACTTCCCTTTCAGGAAGTAAATCTAAAATATCTACTAGAAATACATCCTAAAATTGTTTCAAAACCAAATACTTCTCCAAGAATTCATCATCCCCATCTTCCTTCCCTTTGTCACTATAAATATTTACTACAAACAATACACATCCCTTTCTGCAACTGTAATTTTCCTGCATAGTTGTACCCATTTTCACTAATGTAGTCTTCTTATTTCCCCATCATCATCCAAGCATTCAATAACCATGTCATAGCAAGCTACTTTAGTCTTGTAAATGAAAAACCAAGTCATGCCCAAATCATATTGTATGAACCTAAAGGAAGCACATTTAGATGTGCCAACTGCACCAACCAAGATTTGCATACTCTTATTTTTTCAAAGAACACAAATCCACTAGGTCAAGATTGATATAAATATCATATATCTAAGATCAATCAAAATAGAAATAAATAATCACAAAACTCACCTTCCATCTCAATAATGGATGATTGATGATCAACCTACCTATTATTCATTGTTGCATAGATATGAGGAATACTCTGCCCAACATCTTCAACTTTTATGCCTCTTGAGCACTATAAATATGAGGTCTACCACCCTAATGTGATGGAAAATCTCTCTTGTGATGCTCTCCTTCATAATTCCAACACTGCCAAGGCTTCCTGCCATCACCCTTATTCTACTCCTTAGACTAAAATCCATGCCCTCTATCAACTGCATTGAACTCCTTACAAGGTGCTACATTCTCCTTATCACCTACATCTTGAGGTCTTCCTTGTTGCTTAACCCATTTTCCTTTAGTATTATCATTACCTTTCCAATCTCGTTAAGGCTCGAACTTACACTTAGACTACTCATAACAATGTTTCAACTTCCCAATGACAACCTCGAATGGCTGAGGATCATCATACTCAATCCTATCTTTAAATGTTGAAGGCAATCCATTAATCAACCTTTGAACCTTTGACTTCTCATCCTTAAGACATGGCACATACCTCAACAACTCCATAAACTTAGTATTGTACTCTTCATCTATCATGGAACCCATCTTTAGCTCATAGAACTCCTTATCCTTTCCATCGTAATATATCTCGGTCAAGTACTTCTTTCTGAAGAGTCTCTTAAACTCATGACAACTCAACTCCTTTGTCTTGATGCCTCTTACACGCTTCACATCTTCCACAAGATATACATTTTTTCCTTGAGACTGAATATAGCTATTTTGGCTTTCATATTCTAAATAATCATGTAGCTCAAAGAACTTCTTCAATATCCCAAGCAACCATGCTTCTACATCTTTTTGTTTCTTCAACTCTCCATCAAATGTAGGGGATTTGGCTTTCTTAAAATCATCTAGAAAGTATTTCTTCTCACTCCTCCTATAAGGATGACAACGGTGATGACCATGATGCCTCTATGATCCAGAACTAGAATAGAACCCATAACCACTACCTCTCTTGTCAGTTGTATGCAACCATCTTCCGCCTCTAATTGTGTCATCCCTATCCAACATGTTTCCTCCATGAGACCTGCTACCATATGCCCCATAAGTCATTTCCTCATGTCCATGATTGATTATTGGTTGTCCCTGTCTCTGCAAATATGATAAGCCTTGAAGGATCACTGCATTAAGCTCTGATTTCTTTTCCTGAGCTCTAGAAAGTTTTTCATCTAACTGAGTTATCTTGTCATTATTTTCCTTACAAATTTTAGTTTCTCCCTTCAAACTTAGTGTATCTTCTATTTCAGGGGAGTACTCATCTCCTTGCTTCTCAGTTGATCGGTAAGGAGAGTCACATGAACTGTAATCCACCATTTTTCTCATCATATCGGATCTTATATTTCTTGCGAACATTCCATGTTAGATAAACCAAATATAAAGACAATCAAAATCATATCTCAGTGTGTTTTAGGGGAGGTTATCTTGTCTACACAAATTAGTCTAGATTAGCACAATCTATATTTACATAATGACACTAATGAATCAACGTAATTACACACCAACATCATCATGATTATGAAAAATGAAATAATAACCTTCACAAAACATGCAAAACAACCACATTGGCAACTAACATGCATATATAATAGTGACATTTAGCCCATCCAGTCCAAGTGTTTGAACCTGGAAGCTCTGATACCACCTTGTAAACGACCCCTCCCACATTTACCCAATTTCACAAGCTCGCCATGGTAAATATGAGATGAGTGTCACTATGATATGACTCGACCTCCATGTTCCAGTTAGGGAAGTGGGGCCTACAAACTGAACACTTACTGACATCCCATAGGGACTACAAATCACTCAGGAGCTAGAAAACCACCCTAGGCATCAACCCTTGAGCTGGAACCCTTTTTCTCTAACCTAGAACCCAAGCCACATGCAAAACAAGGCATGGGTACAATTATAATGCCCCAACTGCACACACAAGCCTTCTTCCATGTGGTTATGGCGTAATTCCTCTAGTTCTGAGAATGCAGTTCTGGGAACTGTGCCACCTTTTTAGGCCAGCCTCCAAACCACTACCTAGAATTTCCTGTAACTTTCCATAATCATAAATTACATGACGAAGACTAAATAATCCATAATATACATTTCATCAAACATATGGATAATATGTAAGCTACAAGTCATGAATGCATATCTTATCATAAATTAATAGTCTTCACTTGAGCATCACCAAGAATGCTTTAAGACCTATCTAGATAGCTTTTGTAACACTCTTTATTCCATGCATTCATCAACCAATCAATAAATTATCAAAACATGTCATGAGTCATAGATAGATTACATAATTTAACTAGCATATAACCAACAAGTAACTGAGATAAAAACCATGAAAACTTAGCCATAATGTCAACATGATAACTAGTACAAGTACTCATAAGTCACCATAGAAAAAATAGCTTGTGTTAACATATGAAAATACCAACCAAGTTAAGGACTTCGACATACCACCCAACCATATATTGGGTTGAACCAAATCTCTCTTTCAACCATTCACGCCTACGCCATATTCTAATCATGAACGTGGGATCTCATGGAATAAACCAAGACAAAACCAACCAGGGCTTCTAGAGGCAAAATCACCTCAACCCTCAACTGTAATGATTCCACATCTACAGTCTAGAAATCACTAACATCAACCAAATCAGTCTCTACCCAAGCTATTCAGGGCTCTAGGAACTAGTAACACAACCCAAAACCTTCTTGTGCTCCATAGAATTTGTTCCAACCATGGCTCTAAGGACTAGTAACTCATCCCACTAAGGGCTCCATAGTGTTTGTCCCAACCTATGGCTCCAGGAAATAGTAACTCAACCAAACTTGTTCAAGGGCTTCCAGAGCATTTGTTCCAACACACAGCCATTGGGAACCTGAGCACCAATTAGAAAAAAAAGTGGAAAACCCACAACACCATGGCTATCCAGGAAATGGAAAGGCATGTGTTAGCTACCTATACCAATAGGTTTCATTTTTCATGATTGGCAGGGGAAGTGCCAATATGATCTACTTTGGTGATGCAAAGATCTCATATTCTTGTGAAAGACACATACCTACAGTTGATTGATGCAGTCCTACTTCTGAATGGGTGATCCAACAGTCTAAGCTGGGTCATGCCATGTTTTGTTTGTTTGTTGTAGATTAGAGAAAGAAATCTGTCCAAACTGTTCAATCTTGGCAGATAAAGTAGTTAGGTAGAGAATGAAGGTTCCCAACTGTTTAATCTGGGGCCTTGGAAGTAATAAGGGTAGCCTTAGATAGAAAATCAAAAGAAAAAGCCAAAGGAAAAGAAAAGGCACATGAGGGTTTGCAAGTCTAAGTGCACCCTCCTTGAAGTAACAAAAAATGCTAGGCAATAGAATGGGTAGGTAGATGGGGTTGCAGAAGCATGATTTATGACCTTTCACTGGCCTAAGCAAAGGAAAAACATGGTGTCAGTGCAGATCTTCCTATTCAGCAGCGTTGTAGCAGCAAAATGATGCATGTCTAACTTCCCAATCATCCCCAATCACATTCCTTGCTAACATCCCAATACTACCTCTGTTCATGAGAGAAGTCAAACTCTTTTGTTGATTCTTGTTTTATAAAGAGCCACATTTCCTGTGTAAAATTCTTTTCATTTTGATCTACTCCCTAACTAAGTTTATTTCCTAAAAAACTTAGTATCTATCACTTCCCATTCACATTCCCCTCCAAAACTAACTACTAACTCTATCTATGCTTAATTCCCTATGTTCCCCTTTCCCTATTACTATAACACTATGGTGTATAAAACCCCAAAAATATGTATATTCCCTCCCCTTTGGCACTATAGCCATATGTCCAAATATTGGACAACCATGCAGAATCTAAGTCTGGTTCAAGATGTTTTGTTCAAAATCAGGGATTAAACTAACCCCACGTTGGTTTAATAACCTAGGCCCTACCTGTTTTCCCTTTACAACCCCTTTGAACTATTATGTCTAACCCGCGCTATTTGCAAAAAACACCAATAAACCCACTTTATCCCTTAACCCAAAGTTTTGATTAAAGCGCATTGAAAACAAAAAACATTGGAAAAAACCCATATTTTCTTGGGTTTCCAAAGTCCCGCCCGGGCGCATATTTCAAAAAATATAATAAATTATTCCCCGCCCCGCTGCCGTATCGTCCTTTTATTTTATTGACCCGTCGACCGTCGGATCTGGGCTTTCCCATCCGACGGCCCATATTGATATCGGGCCGCCCCCGAGGTCCGGACGTTACCTCCCGAAAAGTGTCAGACCATGACGTCAGGCCTGTGCCACGCGTCGCTCCCAGGTCGTATCGGGAGACCGCCTGCCAATACTGCCCCCGTACCATAAGCGGTCCGATAGAACCGCTTACCGCCCTCCGTATACCGTCTACCCACATCAGCGCCCGGCCTGCCATCGCTCCGACCTGTCCGCCACCTCATCAGTCCCCGTGGATCACTCACAGGCCGCCACGTCACCCTTCCGTACCCGACCCCACCCGATGACGTCACGCTGACGTCATCCAAAAAAGGCGCCAATAGCCCAAAAAGTCCATATTTTCACCAAAATTTGCGTTGTTTATCACTTTTGCCAAAAAGAACTATTCCTGCCCTCTGCATGCAAATTACGACCATTTCGCCGTCAACCTGCAGAAATCAATTTCAGAGACCGTGGGCGCCCTCAATCTGCCTGCATTTGCCACCATTGCCAGAATTCACCAGGTATTTCTCCAAAATCTCCCTTCCGCACCTGGTTTTGTGCATAATTCACCAAAGAAAGCTTAAAAGGAGTGAAAAACACTGTAACCTACAGTAAATCCTCGGGGACCACCATTTTTCTTCAGTTCTAAGGTCGAAATTCACCTACAGAAGTCCACATTGAGCCAAATTTCCATAAATTTACAGTCAGTTTGCGCATTCGCGAACTTAAACCTCTGCTGCACTAATTCACCGGGAAAACCACCTGTGAATCTCAAATGTCTGCTCATTGAACCTCTTTCAGGGGCATTGTGACTTATTTTCACCATAATTCACCTGTTTTCCTCTGCAAATCGCCCTGCTCTTGCAAAATTCACTGCCCTGTGTTGCTGTGCCTACAAAATCAAGCTCAAATCCATTTCCAAGTGTTAGTGAAACATGGAGACCCCAGTTGCACTGAATGTTGCACCTCTTAATGCCCCACATAGAGAGCTGGAATGGCAGGCCCTGGGTGACAGAGATTACCAGATGACAGAAACACTCTCAATGCACACCAAATATAATATTCATATGCTCAATGAGCTAAAGGCCAAGCACCTCAGTGGAACTGATATTCTAGGGATTTGGGACTCCAATTTGCCCATCTATAACCTCCCTCAAGTCAATGTCCTTCCAGATTTAATTCACAGATGCAGTGCCAACTATGACCCATGTCAAAGAGCTGTCCTCAATACCTCAGGTGCAGTTTTGTTCCATGTCACCCCTGAGGCTATAAATCAAATGCTGAACTTCCACTCTACAAAGCCATTGACTCCTCTTTCCATGATGGACTTGCTAAAGAAAGGAGGCAAGCTGTCTAGTGCCCAAATCATAAAGATTAATCAGCTATTCATTGAGTCAGGCTCTGAAACTGTGAGGACCCCTCCTATAGGAAATGTATATTTCAATGAGTTGGGCAAGTTGCTTGTAGATTTGATCAGTTATGTCCTGGGTTACAGATCAGCTGAGGATGCTGATGATACCATTCTGGCAATGATGTCTATTTTCTCCCCTGGAATGCCTCCTTCTGTTCACTATGATTATGCTGCATACATTGCCAACAAGATTCATGAGCAATTGATGAATCTAGAAAGGGAGAAGTTGTTTAGATACACTTCATACATCTATCACCTGTTCCTATTTTATCAACCAGATAGCTTCCCTATTACTATCAAGAAGTTTGATGCTCAGGGAAACCCAAGGTCTGTGGTATTTTGGACTTCAATCTTTCATCACATATCTTATTCACCATACAGCTACTGTGAGTTCATAAACCTCTTTATCCATCCAGCTATGTCCTTGCTATTGGGTACCCCTCCTCCAAGATTAACAGATGAGATGCAAAGGATTATCCAACTCTCAAAGGCCTACAGCATCGGGGATTGGTATTTTTACCAAAACCACACAATGATCAGGATATATGGCTGTGAACTAGCCCCATATAGATTACCAAGATATGTCCCAATGAGACTCTTTGCCCTAGAGTACTTCAGGCAGTTTGGAAATGCAGACATGGTCCATTTCCACAGCAAAAACAAGAAGGTATAGCTGAAGGTCAGAAATCAGCTAGGCCCATTCATTTACAACAAAAGAGAAGAGGCGTGGAAAGAAGCAGATAAGATCCTAGAGGGCCTCCGATTGCAAACCAGTTTCCTCTGGTCACCCTATGACCCAAATCACTTCATTAGTCTTAGAAGGGTCAAGTATAAATTGGCTAGTTATGATCATATAAGGCTGCCTCACATTGAAAAATATGCTAATCTGTTAGGATGGAAAGAGGGCACTTTAGAGGAAGCAAGTCCTAGAGAGGAAATACTACAAAGAGAAGCTAAGAATCTTGAGAAAGAAGCTGACTTGGAAACTTGTGGACAGGTTTCCTCCTCTTATCAAAGGCAACTTGGAGCAGCTGCCTCATCCTCTACAGCCCACCAACAAGCAGCTAAAACTACTCATCAGGCAGCCAGCAAGGGTAAAGAAAAGGAGATGGAGCAGGAACAGCCACCCCCTACAGCAGAACAACAAAAAGAGCAGCCGAAGCAGCAAGAAGAAACAGCTGAGGCCCTAATTTCTACAGAGCAGCAGGCTCAACAAAATGTGCCTCCAAGGCAAGAAACAATAGTGGAGACCTCGGTGCTCCAAACTCCACTCAACGAAGAATGAAGCAGGAAGAGGGATAGAGAACATGAAACTCCCCTCACCACATCCACAAATCAAGGGGAGAAAAGGCAGAGACTAAATCCTCTTTCTGATGAGGAGATGCCTGTTGGGCAATCCTTGGGCATGGGCCCTCCTAGCATGGAGGCATCTGCCAGTTCCTTTCAGCAGGAACAAGAACAAACCCTTGGAGGAGAGGTCAGCTCCTCAAGTCAGCAAAGGAGAGCTAAATCAGGCATAAAGCAGCAGTTTATCGACATCAAAAAGAGAAATGAGCCAGTCAAGCTCCAACTCTATAATCACCTGCTTAAAATGGCCCCTACAAACCAGCAGAGGCTTATGTCAGCATATGACATAACAGAGGGGAAAATGACCATGAGTCATTTCATGCCTACCATGCTGCAGCCACAGTGAGCTGCAGATTATATAAGGACTAACCTTGAGGTTCTTGCCAAAGACATCCACCCTATGGACCAGATAGAGCTTCACAAGCAAACGGGTGAGATGGTCTATTCAACACTTGCAGACAAGACCTTCCTCGCACATAAGTTGCAAAACAGTCTGCATAATACAATTGCTCAACTTGAGTTGGAGAAAGCATCCTCTCAGGCCAAAGACAACAGGATCAGGTCTTTGGAAGACATCATTATAGAGCTTGGGCATGACCCAAAGGATCCCAAAGCTATACAGGCGCTGCTAAAGATAAGAGATTCAGACATTGCAGCTTTGAGAAAAATGATAAAGATCCCAGCGACCCTTCACCCTCAATCTGAAGTACTCTAGGGCACAACAATAACAATAGTGGGCTTCTATGTGGCACAATAGTAACAATATGGGCACTACATGGGTACATCAATATAATAAGTGGGTTGTACTAATAACAATAAGGGGTTACACTAGTAGTATAGGGGCCTAACAGTGATCAGGATATATGGCTGTGAGCTAGCCCCATATAGATTACCAAGATATGTCCCAATGAGACTCTTTGCCCTAGAGTACTTCAGGCAGTTTGGAAATGCGGACATGGTCCATTTCCACAGCAAAAACAAGAAGGTACAGCTAAAGGTCAGAAATCAACTAGGCCCATTCATTTAAAACAAAAGAGAAGAGGCGTGGAAAGAAGAAGATAAGATCCTAGAGGGCCTCCGATTGCAAACCAGTTTCCTCTGGTCACCCTATGACCCAAATCACTTCATTAGTCTTAGAAGGGTCAAGTATAAATTGGCTAGTTATGATCATATAAGGCTGCCTCACATTGAAAAATATGCTAATCTGTTAGGATGGAAAGATGGCACTTTAGAGGAAGCAAGTCCTAGAGAGGAAATACTACAAAGAGAAGCTAAGAATCTTGAGAAAGAAGCTGACTTGGAAACTTGTGGACAGGTTTCCTCCTCTTATCGAAGGCAACTTGGAGCAGCTACCTCATCCTCTACAGCCCACCAGCAAGCAGCTAAAACTACTCATCAGGCAGCCAGCAAGGGTAAAGAAAAGGAGATGGAGCAGGAACAGCCACCCCCTACAGCAGAACAGCAAAAAGAGCAGCCGAAGAAGCAAGAAGAAATAGCTGAGGCCCTAATTTCTACAGAGCAGCAGGCTCAACAAAATGTGCCTCCAAGGCAAGAAACAATAGTGGAGACCTCGGTGCTCCAAACTCCACTCAACGAAGAACGAAGCAGGAAGAGGGATAGAGAACAGGAAACTCCCCTCACCACATCCACAAATCAAGGGGAGAAAAGGCAGAGACTAAATCCTCTTTCTGATGAGGAGATGCCTATTGGGCAATCCTTGGGCATGGGCCCTCCTAGCATGGAGGCATCTGCCAGTTCCTTTCAGCAGGAACAAGAACGAACCCTTGGAGGAGAGGTCAGCTCCTCAAGTCAGCAAAGGAGAGCTGAATCAGGCATAAAGCAGCAGTTTATCGACATCAAAAAGAGAAATGAGCCAGTCAGGCTCCAACTCTATAATCACCTGCTTAAAATGGTCCCTAAAAACCAGCAAAGGCTTATGTCAGCATATGACATAACATAGGGGAAAATGACCATGAGTCATTTCATGCCTACCATGCTGCAGCCACAGTTAGCTGCAGATTATATAAGGACCAACCTTGAGGTTCTTGCCAAAGACATCCACCCTATGGACCAGATAGAGCTTCACAAGCAAACGGGTGAGATGGTCTATTCAACACTTGCAGACAAGACCTTCCTTGCACATAAGTTGCAAAACAGTCTGCATAATACAACTGCTCAACTTGAGTTGGAGAAAGCATCCTCTCAGGCCAAAGACAATAGGATCAGGTCTTTGGAAGACATCATTATAGAGCTTGGGCTTGACCCAAAGGATCCCAAAGCTATACAGGCGCTGCTAAAGATAAGAGATTTAGACATTGCAGCTTTGAGAAAAATGATAAAGATCCCAGCGACCCTTCACCCTCAAACGGAAGAGGTTGCTCAACAGAGAAAAGACCAGGATGTAGCAGCCATGCTGCTAACACTACATAAGCAACTGGTACAAACAGAAGGAAAGCTGGTAGAGACAGAGGCTGCACTTCAGGAGGCATTAAAGCAGAAAGGGGAAGTCCAAAAATCTCAGCCCCCTCAACCAGTGATAAACCTTGAGGAACCCCCTCAAACTATCACTCCTCCCACAGGGCAGACAGTTGAAACAGGCCCATCAACATCAGCACCAACAACGACATCAGAATAGGCTCAAAGCCTTGACATGCCGAAGATGATGAAAGAAATTCAGGTTCTAGAGGCACAGATGGCAGAGCTGAATGAAGCCAAGGAGAAATTGACCACACTCAATGAGAAATATGACAAATCAAAGTAAAGTGTAGCTGAAAAGGCAAGAGAGGTGAAAGCTCTTAAGGAGAAGATAAAAGAGCTAGAGAAAGAACTCACCCTTGAGAAAATAGTGGCCGAGATCAAGAAAGTCCTATGGGCCAATATTGGCCAATCAATAACAGATCAATGGCAGTACATAAAGACCATTCATGAGCACATGGAGCTCATAAGCAGAGCACACAAGGAAAGCCAAAGAGCAAGGGAATCTCTAGGCAATATGCCTGAGATAGCCAACAGAATGATAAATGTCCTTAATAACTGCACAGGCCCTCAGCTGGCAGCAATAGGGATCACCAATAGAACTGACACCATCTTGATAATAAAGAGGGTCCTCACTTTGAGAAATCTGCTGCAGACATTGGATAGAAGGTGCCAGGAGATGCAAACAGAGGTAAACAAATTTACTAATAAATTTACAACATTACACAGCCGAGGCCTTCCCAGCTTACTGAACAGCGCAGGAAGGCTCCTATCACATGAAAATTATGCTAAAAGGGTAAACACATTTGCCACCAATCAGATCACTGCAGGATCAAGCACCCCAGAAGAAGCAGGGCCTGCATCTGGGCAGAGCCTTTATGAGAAAATAGAGAATTTATTTTTCATCATGAATGAAATCAGACATTTGTTTGAAGTACCTCCAAATTACTTCAAATATACAGAGGCAGATGAAACATTAGGCACAATTTTGAGGCATCAGTTGCCTACACAGGAATGGTGGACCAGCATGATACAGCTATTGCTGTGAACCAACAGGTATTCATCAAGTTTTTGCATAAAAAATATATAATCAGCAGGTTCAGAAAGTTAATGCATTCAGTATGACTGAAAAGACTGGGACGAGCCAACTCAGCAAAGTAATTCGGCCACGGAAGCAACAGTGACAGGTGCAGATGACAGGGCCGAGAAAGCTACAGCACGACAGAGCCATCAAAACATATCATTCAGAATTAATGAAGAGCGCTCAACCGACTCAGTGGCCTCCAAAGGTCAAAATATTTCTGACAGAAGTAAAGGATATTCATTATAAATTTAAAGACAGCAATAACTTTCATATCTGCTATTTTGAAAGTTGGTGAACGCATTTATTTATCGAGTGACTCAGCGATTCAGATATTTTGTAAAACTGATTGTATATATTTCCCCTCGCATAAGCTTGCAGGGGTTGTTGATTTTCTCTTCAAAAGAGCCTATGTTGTAAATTTCAGAGTTTAATACAGGGAGCTAATGGAATTTCCAAAGTTCTGTGTTGTCTGATGCGTTGTGGTGTGTTTGCTGATTGCTACAGGATTCCTGCATATTTCATGGCACAATAAGTTTTCTTTAACCTTCTTGTTATGTATTTCATTCTTTCATAATCCGTTCATGCTCTATGTTTCACAAGTTTAATAGCACAGAAAAAGAATAGTTTCAGGATTTATTCATCGAATACCCTAAACTCAATCTATGCTGTTATGAATGTTTTTCTCCAGTTATAGTTGTGAAAGTGCAATTCTTAATTGCTGCACCTTCAGACTAAAATTTTCACAGAGACTATTATTCAGGAATTCAAATCTGCTCCTGGGTGATATGCCTCTTTCTCACGTCACCAGCTTAGTGAAAAATTCTTAATTGCCTTTCACTGGCTAATCATATTTTATCACCACAATTTTAAGTTTGTTTCATGACATATCTAAAGGCCCTGCAGTTCCAAGCAATCTCACTCAACACCTCGAACAACCCACAATCACAGACTCCATTGCCCAATGGACTGAAGCTGTCTGAAGATCTCATCCTAGGCACTGAAAGACATCATTCAACCAAAAATTTAAATCAAAACCCTTACCTCACAACTAGCCTTAGATCCTCAAGAAGAAAGTAAAAATCAAAAGAGAGAGCCCTCTCTGATTGCAGGTTGGCTAGAACATGTAATCCAAAGCTTGGTCAGTGGTTACCCCGGCCGTATTCCCTCAGGAGTCAAAGGGAACAACCTGGGTGTTAACAGCATGGATGAAACCACTGTCACTCCAAGAAATTCTCCATGCCAATGATAACACATAACCAAACAATCACATGCATATACCATGCATCTAAAACTAAGAAAGGAAACCACACATGCAACATGTTACCTCCAAAGTAATCTCGTTGTAGTTGTTGATTCGACCATCTCCTTAGCTTCCTCCTTTCCTTTGTTTTCTTTCTCCAATCCAAGTGAATACTAGACTTATCCAAGCATGCTCCAAGAATTCTCTAAGTGTGCAAGAGTATGAGAGAATGAGAGAATAAGATGAGAGAGCCAAAACTGAAATGACAAAATCTAAAGACAAAAAATAGTGAAGTGATTCTCTGATGCCTCTTTATTATTGATGCTTCTATTTTCTTCATTTTTCCTTCATTTTTTCCTCTAATTTCATTATCATGTAAATTTGTGTCTCTTCACCTTCCTTTTCTCCTATTTTCATTTATTTTCATAAATAAATGCCAATTATTTCATCTTTTACTTTGCCAATGCCTTTTCCAATTTCAATAGCCATTAATTAATCACAAGTGATGCCCACTATAATGTTTTTCCCAACCTTCATCTTGGAATACATGTCCCATGACGTTGGCCTTATTTTATTTACATTGAAAATCAAGCAAGGGTTTTTACAACTTCCTTTATTATGTACCTACAATTTTCATTGATAAGTACAAGCAAGCAAAATATATAAAGACAAGAGCATGATATGGGAGTCTTAGTCAACGGCCACAAGAATGAATAATTGTGAACTACTATGTGAGACGCTAGGTAATTAAGTCATGCAATGCTTCGGGTAATGAGCCACAATGAATCATCGTTGTAATGTGTTTTTATTTTGAGATACATGTTAAGGTACCATAGAGTGCGAGCTAGTAGTTTCCTTAGAGTCGGATCTTACAGATACATTTTCATGAAAACTAGTAGTAATGCGATATTCAATCCAAACAAGCTTTTGTAATGAGCGAGTTGGAGAATATATATTCTTTGAGATTTTGAGCCAATAATAAATATATTGTGCATCAATGTGAACCATTTTCAGATCAAACCATCAATAAAGAGAGCTGCAAAGAGTCATTGAGTCATAAATATCGAGCCCTTGTAGAGAAATGTGAGCCACTTTGTAATGAGCTTGTCCATAGTTCTGAGCAACAGAGATATAGTTCCAAGCCAACAATTAGTGATCTTCAAGCTTCCTTGTTTAACCACAACTATGATACCATGTTGGAAAATCAGGAGGCGTCATATTTAATTAGATTTTCCTTTCTTTGATATCTGCTTGTGATATTATTTGCCTTCTTAGTTGTTCAATTATGTTCTTCATCAAACAATTATCAAAACATAAACATGAAGATCACAAGAAAACATATAACATAATATATAGGCTCCAAGTCGGGGCGAAACCCATCCAAGGGGAAAACTCAAAAAAATTCCCTTATAGAATCAGATCAAATGAGATATCCAAGACCCATATCCAGAGAGAAATTCCACCTCTAGATTCCAAGTCAAGCCTTCCTTCTTTCCAACAGATTCATTTGCAAGAGACCATCAACCAAAAATTTACCATGGAAGAACTTCAACAAATTCTAGCTCAAGAATAAATCCTTTCTTTCAAACTTTGACTCTCTACTTCTTCACGAACCTCTTTGCGATATTTCAAACCATAATCCATCAAGTGTGTGTGTCCAGTTGATATCTATGTTTCCACTATTTATATAGTTCAGAGAGGGTGCGAATAGAAATGTCCATTGGGGCAAGGCTAACTTGACAAGTAGGACGATTTGGCACCTAGAGGGGTTTCTGACCTAAAATTACATATTTTAAAAATTATTTTTCCTTTTTCTTTACAATAGGTCCAAAGATGACTTTGACTCTATATATATTACATAAAATGCATAATGGTAAAAATTATGAAGACTGGACTTAGATACATTCTTCAAAAATTACAAGGTATGTGATCAATAAAACTCACATAATCCCCAAGCCTATATAATACATAAATATTATAACTTGTGTGCAATTTTGACCAAAAATCAAAGTAAGGGTATATAAAACATAATGTAAAATTTAATATTGATAGTTGGCTAGGTTGAATAGATTTGTGGCCCCACAAAGTGGGTTAAAGAAAATGGGTCACATTATTATTTTGAAAAAAAGAAGGATCATCCTCTTGCAATAAAAATGACTAGCAACCATAGTAAACATAATTTGAGATGAGTTTTCCAGCTCCTTAGAGATTGTTAACACACCACTTGTGAAATGAAAAGAAAATCATGTCACAATCGAGAACGAAATATGTACTTCAAAACCATTATCATCATTTCAGTTTAAAGATAGATATAACTATCAAAATCAAAAAAGAAAATAAAAGCAAGTGGGCCTTGTCATTTGGAGAACGATAGTGGAGTCGTTTGGACATCCAAAACTACCTTGTTTCTATTTGTTATATATTATAAAAGAGTATAGAATTTCATCATTTCACTCAGACCAAACCAATACACACCAAATTGATATTTGTATTAATGGAAATCTTCACTCCCTCTATTATTTGTTTGATTGATTGTTACCAAATCTAAATTAGATATGGATTATAAATCATCCATAACCACCCTTGCGGAAGTGAATATCATGATTGTCGATGCATTGAAAATGATAAGTGAGCTTAAAAATGAAAGTGGTTCTTTACCAAATAAAGTGCTTCCACTACTAGTTGCTCAAGGGAACAAAACCTCTCAAGCAACTTGCAAAGGAGATCAATCATTTGTCTCTCCCATTCAAACAACTATCAGTTCATTCTGTAGAGGGTCTTCAATGTTTTTAAGGTCCCATGTATCTTAAGAAACTTGTATGTCGACAAACTTAATAGCTTCCCACGCAAATCCAATCTACATATGGGTCAACACTACTTAGAAGGAGAAAGGGAGAGAATGTGAGTGGGGAAATTGGGTGTAGAGTAATCTCCATCTCTTCTAGAAGATAGCATCATCTAATGGCCTCCCTAATTGGAATTCTAGAAAGAATGAGACCAAACAGTGGCTTTGTAAGTCTAGAAAGTATATTTACAACAACTGGGGCGGTGACAATTTACAAATGCTAAGAAAGGTGAATGAATAAGAGAAATTGAAGAGGTAAAATGAAAAAAAAATCACTTGCACACAGGGGGAGATAAAAGTCATTTTTTGATAATGCATTCAATTTTCTAACAAAGACTATACCTTGGGAAGAGGATGGAATTGATGCCCAATTAGTCACAACATATATTAATGAGGATATGCTTAGTGGCCCACTCACTGTCAACTTCACATAAGATATGTATTTAATCTTGATTGGGTCATCCACAATAATATGAAGATTTTATTTTTTCTATCACAATAACATAATTTTTTTTATTTTTTGTGTCAACTATTTTGTTAGGTAAACTTGAGTTGGGGAAAGAGTCAAACTTGATCAAGTTAATAGTAGTGGCTTTGGGCCCATGGTTTTTTCATTTCCTATGGTTTTTTTGTTTGTGTATTGCATGTAATAGAGTCTTTAAAAGTTTGGGAATAACTCTATTGTAATGGGCGAGGGGATGTGAGTGATGAAGACTCACTCAGTCAACCAGGTATTGGGCAAGGGACTAATGACATTCTGTTTGTTAGGTATTTCCCCAAAGTTAGAGTTTTCCCAAGCTAAATATTATGTTTAAACATTGTATTCATGCGTTGAGTTTTATTATTGGTTTAATGTTCATTTAGGTAAATATTTTATTTAATTTAACATTATATATATATATATATATATATATATATATATATATATATATATATATATATATATATAATTTATTTATTATTATTTATTTATTTATTTTTGTATTATCATTTGTAACTGAAAACTATCAGTAAAGTAAACTTACATATGCAAACACATAAAAGTAAGCTTATGCAAGGGACTAATGACATTCTGTTTGTTAGGTATTTCCCCAAAGTTAGAGTTTTCCCAAGCTAAATATTATGTTTAAACATTGTATTCATGCGTTGAGTTTTATTATTGGTTTAATGTTCATTTAGGTAAATATTTTATTTAATTTAACATTATATATATATATATATATATATATTTATTATTATATATTTATTTATTTTTGTATTATCATTTGTAACTGAACACTATCAGTAAAGTAAACTTACATATGCAAACACATAAAAGTAAGCTTATTTATAAATGAGTACATAATTTGGTCCCCTCAATACCCAATGAAATTATAGAGAATTTTTTTTGATTTTAAAATTTTAAATTAATCTTAATTATTTAATAAAAATTTTGTAAATCTGTGTAAAAGTTTTCCCATCAATTTGTATAAAATAAATGAAATTGTATAAAATTATTTTTAAATTTTATTTAATATAAATATTTTAAAAAATTATAATTAAATTTAAATTAATAAAAGCTAAAGAAGATTGATATAACCTACTTAACGACAAATTTGATAAGAAAAATACTTTAAAATTTTAATTTGAAAATTGTGTAAATCAATTTTTAACTTTATTTAATATAAATATTTTTAAAAACTATGAAATTATAATTAAAATAGTGTTTACGGTTTTGGGTTATATTTTATAATTATTTTTCATAAACTATGAGTTTATAATTATATTAAACAATGCGCAAAAGTATTTAAAAGATTAACTGAAATGAAATTCAATTTTTAATTGTACTCAATTTTTAAATGATTAGATTTTATTAAATATAATTGTAACATAGTAATATAAGTTTGAACTTTTTATACAAAATAGGTAGGAAAAGGAGAAGAATAAAAATGGATCAAAAAAGTTAAATTTGTTTCATATAAGTTATATAATTAGCAATTGTCGCTAAAGGTGCAAAGGTACACTGAAGGAATAAAATATTTTGGAATTTCATCTTGCCAAGAATAAAGATCACTGATGAATGCATGTCCACAAGGTTTGCAAAACTTTCCAATGCAAGCGCCACCAGGCAAGCCTATTTCTCACAACCTATGCATGAACATAGAGTGTTGACAAACCTTGCCCCACATAAAGAACTTCAAGTATTAATGAGGTCCCTTTGAGGGGAAACCTTCTCTTTATAAATGAAATCCATGTTTTTTTTTCTAATTTGATGTCTCAGATACAACAGAAGGAGTGTATCCCACCAAACCATTAGAGGTTTCTATATGTGGGAAGTTAATTCATCAAAGGTTTCCTTATAGCATATTATGTCATCAACAAGGATGCTATAATGCATTTTCTCTTAAGCCTTTTGGAGGAGCCCTAGGTGCCAATGCACCCTCAACTTCAAGTATTAATGAGGTCCCTTTGAGGGGAAACCTTCTCTTTATAAATGAAATCCATGGTTTTTGTTTCTAATTTGATGTCTCTGATACAACAAAGGGAGTGTATCCCACCAAACCATTAGAGGTTTCTATATGTGGGAAGTTAATTCATTAAAGGATTCCTTATAGCATATTATGCCATCAACAAGGATGCTATAATGAATTTTCTCATAAGCCTTTTGGAGGAGCCCACTTCCCAACCCTATTCCTTCAAGGATGTAGTGATTACTGGGCCATTATCATTTCAAATCTACTAGTTTGTAAAATGTAGACCAATCACCTTTCAAAAAGATGCCAAACACATGATCGAATTTGTGAGCAAGCACTTTGAAAATCCAATGAAATCGACCATGGGGTCATGATCCCATAATCTAAGAAAGAAATTTATGCACCATGGTCTAAAAGCAAGCTATTGTTGTGCGAAAATACGTTTTTAAAATAAATACCTAACCTAACCACAATGACAAAACATTATTCTAGTAAGATGACCACCATTAAAACTTGGTCCTTCATATTTATATAATTATATGTCCTCAATGAAAAAGTGATTGATATGTAAACATGTTGAGAATCATTCTAATGGGTTATTTTATTCCAAAATGTGATATATACATATTAGGTATATAAAAACTAAACCTTTTCATATACATATGACAACAATACCTCATACTTCCAATAAACTACCATAATACCTTACGTCACCTCCCTCTTTGGACATTATAAATATAATTTCAAAACCTTTGATTGAATGAGTTTAATCATGTGTCATTTAAATTTCATTAAATATGAACAATAAACCAACATATTTCATTAAATATGACACGTGAACCAATATATAATATATTTTTTGTGACACATTGTATGTAATACGATGGGTCCGAAAACGTGCATTAAATGTTACATATATTGGTACTTTTAACATAAAGTAAGCAACGCCGAGATAGGGTATGTAATTATGCATTTATGAGTATATTCGTATTTTAAAATTAATAACTTAACGAGTGTGAATTGTTATCCTTGACACTCATCACCTCTTTCTCTTCGTTGTGTTGACCATGCAAGGATATCCAACAAGAGAGAGCGACACATGTCTGTCTATTTTTTATTCAAATTTTAGAATTGTAAACTGCTGCAATCTTATTTTCATATTCATGTTTTTAATTGCTTATGTATTTTTAATAATAAATTTTACAGAAGTATGTTATTGAGTCCGCTAAGTCTTTCAAGGGTTTTTCGTAACAAATTATTCTTTTTCATGAGATTATAAATATTCACAATAAGGAAACCATTAAATATTTACCATAAGGAAACCATAGCTTATAGTTAAATGAATTCAAAATTAGAGAAACAAACTTATTTATTTGCATATAATTTAGCATAAACAAACTCTAAGAACAAACTCAAATTTGTATGATAAATTTCTTTGATCAAATAGTAAAAAGAACATACTCTAATCATATAATATAATGCAGAATCTATAGTAGGGAAAACATATCCATGTGCTTTTTAAAAAGCATCACAAATTGTCGGTGCAAAACGGAACATGTTCTTCCCGTTTTCATAGAGAATTTGGTGGTTATGTTGTTGAAAATTTCCTAATATGAATATATTTGAACTGGGTAACATTTCCAAACATTCATATTTTGAACTGGGTAACATTTCCAAACACATAATGCCATGGCTATAAATATATAAAAAAAAATTTAGCAGAAAATCATAATTATTTCCCGTGAAGTGGAAAGTTATAGTTAAGAAAATTTGAAACAAAAGAGGCAAATTGTTGGTTGTAACAAAGGTTTAGTCTAAAGTATTAATACCATGAATAATATTTCTATGTGGAATGTCACCTACGGAGGCTCACCGGAATGATTCCATTCAGAGCTTCATGGGAAACTGATCATCGGAAAACATTGTTGAATCGTCTGGAAAAAATGGCTCATGTGAAACCTATGCAAAACCTTTTCCACATTTTAGATTTTCAGTGGATGAAGGAGGTCAAATATGGGGCGTTCGGATTGGATGTGATCCAAATTTAAACAGAAACACAACAAATTATAGATATAACCATACAATACAGAGATGCGCCAAAAATAACACTATCTTTCATTAATATCAAATAATGAAATATGCTTACAAATAGAATGGAAATGAGACTAGCTCGGGCGATGATAGCTTACCTCTAAGAAAAGATGTGGAGGCTACATGCCTATGAACTAAGTTACAATGAGTCTCAAGGGCCTTTTTATTATTGAAAAATAAGAGAAAACCCTAAACCAAAACCCTAACCCGAGGAGATGTAACACCAAGAGTATATGGGCCCCGTTGGGGTTAGTTGGGCAACCAACTTCTTGGGCTTGTAACTTGGTCATATTGTCTCTGTTTGATGCGCATGATACCTCGTTGAAAATAACTCTCCGAGGACTACAACTAAAAATGTGATTTCCTTGGAATCTCTTAGAAGAATATGGCCAAAATAACGTCGTTTAGGGCCTCAAAACGGATATGGAATTTTAGGACCCGAAAAAACTGTCAAAAAGAGTAAATTGTGCTACAATTAAGGAAACTGAAAGAAACAATGGTGGGGGTCCACATGGAATAGGTGGGTGGCCATTAATATCCACCTGGATCATTCCTCCCCCCATAGGAAGCATTGGTCTCCATTGCGTTGAGTTCCTCCATGAGATGAGGAAACTTCTGCTGAACTTGGTCCCTAGTGAGCCATTTTCCTTGGTGCAGGAGTTGGTCGGCTTTGACAACTCGATATAGTTGGATCTTCTGCTAGTGAGTGTTCTTGATCTGCATGTGTATGATCCGAATAGTTGTAGCTTGTTCCATGCAGTCTGGATTTAACTACGTTCATGTGAGTTGTTATGTAATATCGGATGTTTCCAGTAATGGTGGAATGTATGGCCGAAGGCGATCCACATTGAACACTGTGTGAAGGCCAAGGAATGGGGGAATGTTGAGCTCAAAATAATTATGTCCCACAACCTTGGTGATGGTGTATGGCCCATATCAAAGCAAGTGAATCTTACGGTGGGCCCCAAAGGGGCGCTCCTTCTGCAAACATAGCCAAACTTTTTCACCCATCTGGAACTTGTGTGGAACCCAATGTTGATCATGTCGCTACTTGTACTTAGCATTGACTTTGTCCAATATGTCATGGACCTGTTGGCGGATGTGTTGAATGTGCTCAATGAAGCTATTTTCCTTGTCAGCTTCAGAATGGACATGGGTTGAATCTTCCTAAGTCGATGTAAATGGTATGTTCACATCAATAGGACATAGTGGCTGGAATCCCAAGCCCACCTGAAAAGGGTTGTGGACAGTGGAGTTGTGGAAAGCCTGATTGTAGTTGTGCTGGACATAAGGGAGGCTCTCATCCCATGTGCGTGGACGCTTTGAGTTGTACATGCGTAGAATGTGTATGATCATCGTGCCGACGACCTCTATTTGGCCATTAGTTTGGGGATGGAAAGCTGTGAACTTAGTGAGCTTGGTGTCCAGCATCGACCAGAGACTGGACCAAAATGTACTGAGGAACCTGCTTTCCCAATGTGAGATGATAGACTGTGGGATCCCAAAGTGTACCCACACTCGTTCAAAGAAGAGTTTAGTAGCGACTTCTGTTGTGATATTCTTCTTGCAGACCGCCATAATGACCATCTTCAAGAATCTGTCGACGACCACAAAAACACAGTCATTGCCATGCTTAGTAGAAGGAAGGCCTGACATGTAATCCATGTAGATGGATTCCCAAGGTAGAATAGAGGTATGCAACGAAGTATAGAGACCTTGTTTCTTAATGGCCTGTTTTGCAATAGTGTAGGTAGTGCAGGATCTCATGTACTTCCTAACATCCTGTCGAAGATTCAACCAATAGAAATACTTCTACAGTACTACCACCATTTTCTCGACCCTGAAATGCATAGCGGCGCGACTGTAGTGCGCTTCCCAAATCATCTTCACGTGCTCTCTTGGAACAGAAATATGTCCCAAGTTGCATAATAGAGCATCCCAGAGGTTAAAATATGGAACTTGCTAACCCTCCAAGAGCGTAAGGTATGTGTGGCTGAATTCTAGCTTGCTTTGGTAGAGAAGTGGCCAATCAGAAGTCTCGTGCCCACAAGAGTTGAGCACAGTGGTTAACGCCATGATCAGTGGTCAACTGAGGCAGTCTGCAACATTATTTTTGCTTCCCTTCTTGTAATTGATATTCAAATGGAACTGTTGCAGGTATGTGGACCACTTCTGATGGCGATCATTCTGTAACTTCCCTTGCATTTGTATTAATTGCAAGGGTCAGTGGTCTATGTGGATGATCATTTCCTTCCCCAAAATGTAATGCTTCAATTGTTGGCAGTCCTGTACAATGGAATAAATTTCTTTGTCATCAGTGGGATACTTCTGCAATATGTCTAAAAGTGTCTCACTATGATATGCCATTGAATTCCCCTGTTGAGTAAGGACTTCCCAAATAGCATAGTCAGAGGTATCTGTGTCAATCTAAAATGGTTCTTGCAAGTCTGGTAATGTGAGCACTAGTGTGATGTTTCAACTCTGTGAATGTCTTCTGTTGAGATTTGGACCAAAATAATTTTTCTTTCACTCCTCCTTTGGTGACTTGACTCAAGGACCAAGTGATATGAGAGAACCCCAACACGAACTTGCAGTAGAAATTGGTAAGGCCTAGAAAGTTGCGGAGCTCCATCATAGTGGTTGGGGCTGGCCAATCTCGAATGACTTGGATCTTGGTTGGCTCCACATGCACCCCTCTTTCATCAATAATGTATCTTAGATACTAAACCCGGGTCATGTCAAAAGTGCATTTCTCCCAATTGGCACACAGCTTGTGTTGTCGCAGTGTTTGGAAAACCTGTTAGATGTGGTGGAGGTGCTCTTCCCAACGTTGGCTGAATATCAGGATGTCATCCAAGTATACCACTACAAATGAGTTGGTGAATGGCTGCAAGATTTCATCCATAAGCCTCATGAAGGTTGCAATAGCATTCGTCAAACCAAATGGCATAACCAACCATTCGGAAAGGACCTCCTTAGCTTTGAAGGCAGTTTTGCACACATCAGAGGGTTCGATTCATACCTGGTGATAACCAAACTTCAAGTCGATCTTGCTGAAATATTTTTCCCCCTTGAGTTGGTCCAGAAGGTCATCAATCCGCGTGATCGGGTACCTATTCTGGACAATGATCTTGTTCAGTGCCTGATATTCAATACAGAGTCTCCAAGTCCCATCCTTCTTCTGTACCAACACGATCATGTCCCACAAGGTGATGAACTCAGACAAATGTTACATTTCTGCAGCAGCTCCTGAATTTTGCCTCTTAATTTCATCGTTCCCTAAAATGGAGCATTGATAGATTGGTCCATTGGGTAACGATGCCCCTGGGGTCAGATCGATGGAGTGGTTAACCTGACAGTACATAGGCACCCCTGTGGTGGAGGTGAAGATGTCCTTATTCTCCTCCACGACCTTGTCCATCTGTTGTTGTCGTGTGGAGGGGCCCTATCTAGAGGTCATGGCCACTGTCTTCTTCTTTCCTTGAGGGTGTATCATTAGGAAAAAAAAAATTCCTAGTTTTTGAAATGAACTTACTGCACTGTTTTGCAGTAACCAGAGAGATGACGTTATGCAGTGCTACCTCTGGTATCCTGTAAAACTTATTTCCCTATGTAACAATAACAACGTGAGGCCTTGACTCATACACAGCATGTCACTTTCACAAGTATGGTTGGATTAATAATAAATCACAAACATCAAGGGGAGAAACGTCACATAATACCTCATCCGTAAAGGGCTTGATGTTGTATAGAAGGCGACATTATTGGCTCATGCACAGATCTCGTCGTTGGTGAAGCCACCCGATGGTGTACGGTTGTGGGCGTGTTGTGGTCAGTAAGCCCAACCACTTCACAACCTCTGCTGCAATGAGGTTATTTCGGCTCTCGCTGTCAACCATGAACTGTAGCGGGGAACCCTTTATCCACATCTAGGAGTGGAAGAGATGCTCCTCCTCCTCTGGATCTTCGGGTTCCTCCTTCTGGATCTTTGTGGTGGCGACGGTGGTGTTGGTATCCACATCAATAATATGCTTCCCTTTGTAATTCCCCTTGTCGGGTTCTAACTCAGAGTCGGAACATGCATATAATTCTGAAGCCTTCAATTTGGCCACCAGTGAGTGCTTGGCCCAACAATCACTTGTGTTGTGGGTGGAGTTCTTATGGAACTCACACCACTTTCCCGTGTCCTTCTTCAGCTCACAGTGTTTTCCTTTTCTTGTAGCCTTGGTAGTTTGTCCTGGGATGTCCCACCTTGGCTTTATCCTTTGTTCTGTGGTTTGGGGGAACCTTTCCCTTGATTCAGATTCACAGATCCAAAGTCTCACTTCTTCTGTTTCAACTTATGCTTGATCTTGACGGTCTATCAGTACATCATGACGAGCGAGGAGATGTCCAGGAACTCCATGTCATCCTGGATGTATCTATGTAGGCAGCCGCAGTACTTGAGTACCAAATGTTCTCAAAATCTTTGATACCCAACTTCGTGTGAAGGGTATGAAAAACATTGGTAAACTCCAACACATGTTGGTCCCTTCCTTGCGCAGTGTGGTCCACTTTATGTTTTTGTCCTCGTAGCTCCCAACAAGGTAGTACTGCTCCTTCATGGTGTCCCGGAATGAATTCCAAGTGGGAGCAGCTGAAAACAGTGAGGTCTTACTTTCATCCTTCTGCTCACAATAGGTTTCCCACTAGTCCTTGATGTGGGGAGTGGCTTTGAGAATATTTCTCGACTAGAAAAATCATGAATAGAAAAATATCCTTCTAGTATATTCAACCATTTATCTATTGCGTCTACACCTATTTGGCCCTCAAATATTTGAACGTCAAATTTTACTTGTACATTAAAAGGTGTGGAGCCTATAGAGTGGTTGTTGGATGTAGATGCATCGTTGGTGGGCAACTGTTGAAGGATCTAGGCAAAGTTATCCATCATCGCATTCATTTGTTTCTCGAGGGCCTCCTCGAGCAATATTTTGATATGATCTCTTGATCCCTCATCTTTATTTTCTTCCCCCATGGGAGGCTGTTTGGATTTCCAAGGCTGGTCTTGCAAAGTTTCGACTAGTTCGACCTCGTTGGGGACATGCAAAGAAAAACAGAGAAAGAGTAGACTGCTTTGATACCACTGATCCGAATTTAAATAGGAACGTAACAAATTACAGATATAACCATAAAATACAGAGATGCAAGCAGAAATAACACTATCTTTCATTAATATCAAATAATAAAATATGCTTACAAAAAGAATGGAAATGAGACTAGCTCGGATGATGGTAGCTTATCTCTGAGAAGAGATATGGCGGCTACATTCCTCTCAACCGAGTTACAATGAGGCTCAAGGACCTTTTTATTATTGAACAATAAGAGAATACGCTAAACAAACAAAACCCTAACCCGAGGAGATGTAACACTAAGAGTTTATGGGCCTCGTTGGGGTTAGTTGGCCAGCCAAATTCCCGATGTCATAACTTGGTCATATTATCTTTGTTTGATGTGCATGATACCTCGTTGGAAAGATCTCTACAAGGACTACAACTAAAAATGTGATTTCAAATAAATATTTTGGAGGATTTTTTTCCCAAAAAATGTCGTTCAGGGCCTCAAAACAACTCTGAAAGTTCAGGACTCGAAAAATTGCCAAAAATAGTAAATTGTGCTACAATTAAGGAAACTAAAAAAATGAAAGAAACAATGGTGGGGGTCCACATGGAATAAGCGGGTGGCTACCAATATCCACCTGGATCGGGATGGGATGGACAGTGTTTTCCCATCCAAATCCATAGAGGGGACACATTCAGTGTAATTACAACTACAACACTTGTATATATATTAAATTGGGAGAAGCCCAATATTAAAGATGGCTATTTGACATTGTAATAAGGTGATTGGTAGATATAGTGACTCAACATTAATATCTTATCTAAATGAACTTAAATCATGTATTTTAACACCTACCAATTTATGAAAGTAAAAAATTAAGGGAAATTTAGGTAAGCACAAAAGGGGATAATTTTCTAAAATGGGTCCCAGACATAAGGTCATGATAGATACCATGTACAAAATGTTCAAAGGATGATTTTTGGCAAGGCAAAGGACATCAGAGATCCTAAAAGGGAGCAACATCAATTCTAAAACACAACACCAATGTTGAAACACCTTGGAGGTAAAACTAAAGACGATCCATAAAAATGTATCGAAAGGTAACAACATGAGGCCTGTGGAGGTTGAAAGATCCAATTAAAAGTATGGCTAAAACTTTGAAGAAAAGGGTCAAATAACCTCAAAGAACATGGTTGAATTTTGAAAGAAAAGAGGATTGGCTATAGAGACATAAGGATAACAAGCATTGACAACTACCACATAAATGTTCCACAAAAGATTGGAATTTATTAAGAACCAAAACAAAGGCTTAAAAAAGAAGAAAAGACCATAAACTAATAAAATTACAATAACACGTAAAAATATTGAAAAATACAAAAAAGAAATATTACCAAACTCTAAAGATCACCAAATAACTTTGAATTAAAATACCCTTAAAAATCCACATATCAAAGATTCACATAAGAAGTTCAAGTTACCACACATGACTAAATACAACAAATAAAAAAGGAAAAAATAATAACCAATTCAAGGTACTTGTCTACATAATTTTTTGACATCCTATAATTTTGTTGCTAATTTTGTGTGAGAGGCCCATCAATAAGAGAGACGAACCCTCAAGAAAAAGTAGGCAAAAAAGTAGACAACAACCCTAAAGTTGGAGCCTCTGCCAATGCCACATTAGAGTGATGACCATGGCACCATGCCACTTTCCATCTGTAAAAGTACCCAAAAATCAACAATAGTAATGAGGAACATGACATGGGGATCCAGATTGAGGATGGAAAATACAGGGTCAAGGCTATAATATTGTTTAAGGTAATAATCAATTGAAAAAATCTAAGTGTAGGAGAAACCCCATGTCTCACTCTCTGAGACCGTGTAGTAAAAAAAGGAGCACCAACTAGTATCATACATAAGCTTGAACTCCATACACACAACATTATAGGAGAATCAAAAGAACAATAACACTCTAATATCATGTAGCAAAACAAGTATCATTGCCTAGGGACATACACACGATTATGTAGGAGTGTATAAACACCCAAAGACCATATTGTAAAACCTAAAAGACCTTCTAAAAAGAGAGAAAAATTGAAGAACGAAGAATAATTCACTGCATTTCTTGTGTGGAAAAGGTTTACAACAATATAATTTGAAAGTGCAATGGAAGTGTCTCGAATAACTAGAAAATAATTCTTACAACACAGTAGATAAGAATGCTCTATAAGATTACAAGTTCCAAAGCTTATTCATTAGAACTCTAACACCCCCCAATAAGTGGAACATAGGGAGGATATAAAGAATGGGTCCTAACAACAAGGAATGCTTAGGTACCCATGTACAACCAATCATAAATGAAAAAAAGGATAAAAACCCATAGTAAAAAACTACCCCCTCCCCCCCAAAAGAGAGTACATAAAAAAACAAGAGAAAATAGGAGGTGAAGGAAGGAGGACTCAAGTTGAAACCCCAAGGAAAAATTCCTTCACTCCGTGCATCAGTCGTAATTGAAGAAACCTTGGTGATGCCAAGGTATTTGTGAAAATATTTTCTACTTTCTCTTCAATAGGTACATTTTCTATGCTAAGAATGTTATCTTGGATAAGTTGGTGAATTAAGTGCATATGGATCTAAATATATTTGATTCTTTGATGCTCCACAATATTTTTAGAAATATGTATTACACTCTTATTATCACACCACATAATAGTAGGTTTATCCTGTCAAATTCCAATCTCAATCAATAATTGTCACAACCAAAGAACTCCTTGACTAGTGAGAATTGTAGCTTGATACTCAACTTCCACCATAGATAATGCAATCACTGATTTTTATTGTAATACCAAGCAATGGAAGCAGAACCAAGACATTAAAAAAAAAAAACCAAAGGTGGAATTCCAATCATTAATTGATCTAGCCTAGTTAGAATTTATGAAACCTGCAAGCTCAAGAGTATCAACAATATATTGAAAGCCAAAATTTGAAGTGCCCTAAATATATCTGAAAAATACACTTTGTTGCTTTCTAGTGACCTTGATGAGGTTCCTGGGAGAATCGAGGAACCAACCCTACTGCATAAGCAATGTCATGTAGGGTGTGAGTCAAATCGAGCAAACTGCCAACCAGTTTTTGATACAATGTAGGATCCACCTATGGTGAGGTGCGACTAGTGGTAAGAGTAATATGTCACTAAAAGGGAGAAAACACAGGCTTCAAACTAGCCATGCTAAAGTGTTGAAGTAAATCAAGGGCATATTTTTTCTAGAAGATGGTGATCCCTTGTGAATGAACCTGTAGTCCAAAAATGTAATGTAGCAGACCAAGGTCTGTCATAGATTATTGTCCCATCAATGCTTCCTTAATATTCTGAATCATAGATGATGAACTCCTTGTGAGGATCAAATCATCCACATGGAGAACTAAAATCATATCTCTGAGTGTAAACTGTAGGATCATAATGATAAAAATTAAACCCTAAAGTAATTAAAATACTATCCATCTTCTCATACCAAGCTCTAGGAGCTTGTTTGATACCATACAAGGAATGTCGAAGCCTATAAAGATGTGAAGGATCCTGCAAAAAACCAAGAGGTTTCTCTATGTAAATCTCTTCAAGTACATTTCCATGCAAAAGAGAACTTTTGATATCCATCTAATAAACTTACAAGCCTTAGGAGGCAGCTAGAGAAAGCACAAAACACATAGAATCCATCTTGGCAACAAGGGAAAAATCCTTGGAATAATTAATTCCTTTAACCTATGAAAATCACTTGGCCACAAGGTGTGCCTTATGCTTGTCAACAAATCCATCTACAACATATTTCATTCTAGAGATCCACTTACAATGGACTAACTTATGTCCCTTTAGAAGAGGAGAAATATCCCAAGTATGTTTCTTCATCAAAGAAAAATATTTTTTTCTATCATGGTAACTTCCCACTCAAGTATTCCAATAGCATCAAAAAACTATTGTGGATCTTCTGAAATGGAATGACTCAAAAGAGAGATTCCTCTTGACTGTGAGTGATTTGAGGCAGATAATTGAAATCAATTGCCTCACAACCATCTCTATCATGTTGCTTTCTATTATGAAGGCTCCTCCTCAAAGTTTGGTCTTGAACAAGCTGTTCATGATTTGACACTTAAATTTTGGATAGTAATAGTGGTATATTTTATTTTCACCGAGGACATTTAGCAAACATTTCTTCAACTTCTAGATCTACGAAACCATCACAATTCTTAGAACCATTGTAACCAATAAAAGTTAAGGAAGAAGGATTAAACGATCTTGGATTACTAGTCTCATCAAAATGAAATCTCTTCGAAACAACACTTCCTTAGAGGAAGGATCAAAGAGCCTATAGGTCTTCATGTCCTCATAATTTCTAACAAATATCAATTGTTGACTTTTCTTTTCCATGAATTTGCTCTTTTCATCTAGAATTAATGCCCAAGTGGGACTACAATTATGTAATATTCATATATATGCATTCAAAAAAAGTATTACATAATTTTTAGGGTTATAATAATGACTGGTAAAAAATTTATTTACTAACTTGAACATGTAAAATTTTATTTACTAACTTGAACATGTTAAATTCTTGTAGTAATTTGTTTCTAGAAGAGAAAATTCTTGTATATATATATATATATATATATATATATATATATATATATATATATATATATATATATATATATATCTATATATATATATATATATATATATATATATATATATAATCAGTATGTAAATGTACATGCAAGGGTTAGCAAATAATGGAGTTTGTGCACTTTGGATAAATATTTTATCCACCACTAAAACTATAGAGCTCTAATGTAGAATATTGGTTTCATGGGATTTAGATAATTTTTTCCATGGAATTTAATTCCTCTCAAGTTTGTTGAAATTTTTTCCTAGATTGATTTGTAGAACTTTAATAAGTTTTTCAAATTTATCACTAATGACCAATGAATTAGGGAAATGTTTTTGGTTTTATAGTAGAAAATTTTTGGATTTTGCCAATGACTAATGAAATCATCAACACTTTGGAATATAGCATGGGGGTTTTGTTCCCACATAAGTTTAATTACCACATGCTTATATATATATCTATATATATATATATATAAATATATAAATATAATTTTTTTAAAGGTTAAATTTAAGAACCCAATATTATAATTAAGTGTGAAGTAATTTAATTAAGGCCAACATATGACATGGTAGGTCCAAGTGGCCATGGTTCCAACCTAACACCAATCCTAGGATAACACATGGACCTAGGGTATTTGCCACATGTTAGCTATAGAGTAAATATGACATGACACCAAGTATGAAATCTTCAAATGGCCATAACTTGGTGATCCAAGCTCGAATTTTGATAAAATTTATATTAGTAAATATATCTTGATGAGTTGAAGGTGATGGTGTCATCGAAAATGAGGTTTGGGATAAGTAAGAAAAATGAAAAATTTATAACCCCACCTCATGGAAACCCTTGAGGTCGGGTGTGGTGTGGGTGTTACAGTGTGGTATCAGAGTTAGTAATGGTATTGATGAAGGAAATTTTTAGTACCATAAACCCTCAATAAGGTACAAAATGGAATAGGCTTTTTACAATAAGAGGAAGGGGGAGGTCCATAATGATTAACATAAGGATTGGTACCATATAAAGTTGGAGGGGCACTAGCTATATTAAGTTGGTTTTAGAGATATGTTCAAGCCATTGACTATATGAGAGGTCCCTAGTTTTTTTTACTCAAAATATTGAGGATGAGTAGCAAGAAGTACAACTATGGATACATATAATAAATGGGAATACATTAGATCGAATTATTGTGCCTTAGAGATTGCTTCCTTTTCTGTCTGCAGCATAGTGGTAGCCACATCTTTGGGAATCAAAGAAAATAAATATTTTATAAAATAGTTTAGGAGTAGTTTATTGTGGACTTAGATTTTACACATACTACGTTATCCTCACCAATATGGTATACAATTTGTATGGATGTGGCTTTTCCAAAATTTGCAAGGATCTCAAGTCCCAAGACATGACAAACTAGGATTTGGAAATTCCTAAGGTAAGCATTTGTAATTGATGAAAATGTGGAATGGGTATTTGATGTCTCATCAAAGTACCGCTTTGCTGCTAACCTTCTCAAGATTCACTGAAAAAGTCTCAATAAAATGAAATATTTCGTAATATTTTTTTATGAACACCATAAATGGAAAGACATGACATGGTTTCCAAGATCTTCATCAAGTTTAAATTCAAATTTTGAAATATTTGAAGTTAAGCCATGCTAAGAAACATTGTGTGACATAGGATCATTGGTCAAAATTTTCAAATTGGGTAGATTAAGGGATAAAAAAAATGACATATTGGCATTCCCGATGAAATTTAGCTATCGGTTGGGATTTTCTTGAGGGATAGGAATTATGATATTCCCAATAATTGGATTTGATTGGGTACTCTATCTAGTAATCGTACTAGGTCTAACTAACAAGGATTATCCATGTATGATTAATCCTAAAACATAATCACTAAGAGGTAAGTGTGGGGGAGATATGGCAAGTGACCTAGCAAGACCAAAAACAACTCCCAATAATGATGGTAAGCCTTGTAAGCATTGAGAATGGAGAGCTCCTAGTGGATTGTAACAACCCAAAATAAATATCTAATTAACTTATTAACATTAACTTAAATCATAGTGGCTCTTACCTAGCCAAATAAACATGTAATTAATTAACTAAATTCAAACTATGAATAGTGCTTACCTATGCTTACCTATGGTAAAAGTAGGCTTACCGCAACAAGGTTCTGGGGACGACTCTCCACCCAACCGTAGGCTCAATTGTGCAAGAATTTTCTACAACTTGCCACCCCCGACCCCTCAATCAACGTACTACTGCCAATGACTCCTAAGTCTTAGAACACCATTCTCCCAAGAGAATACAAGATAGAATCTCGGAATGATGGAATGCAGGAATGCCTCTCATCTTCCTCACCATCTATTAAATAGAACAACATTGGAAGGGGAACCACATGCACACACTCCATGTGTTTGCATGCAACTTTCTTTTGATTTTTAGCTTTCTTGTTTTATTTCTTTACTTTTCTTTTGATTTTTAGCTTTCTTGTTTTATTTCCTTCTTTTTGATAGTTTTCTTGTTTTATTTCTATTTATTCTTATTTAGAGTTTTAATATGGTTATTACTATTTTTATTTTATTATTTTTATTTATTTTCTTTCTATATATTTTTAATATCATTTATTATTTAACATTTATTATTTATTATTTTTCTTATTTATTATTAAGTGATTTATTTATTATTTCTATTATTAATTATTAATTATTTATTATTATATTATTATTTATTATTTTTATTATTTATTTTATTATTAAGGGGAGGGATATTACATACTCTCCCACTTTAAGGAACTTCGTCCCGAAGTTAAGTTGAATTATTTATTATTTATTATTATATTATTATTTATTATTTAATTTACTTCATGTTGCCAACACCCTCTGCTGAACTAGTATAACCAGTAGGCATCAAAAATCCCCAACACCCCGAGAAATCTCAAGGAATCTCTGTACTTTTTCCCACTTTCGGCACCAGGCTAAGCCTGACCCGGTCTATATCCTAGTCCAAGGCTGGCCCCAAGGCTCGTGCCCGACTCAGACCTCATCTGCCCCAAGGCAAGCATCCGGTCCGGTACTCAATGACCCCAAGCATCTCGCAAGGCTGGCCCACTCCCTCCACAACTACGAAGGCGCACAGCCCCAGGCATCGAAGTCCTTTACATCCCTTCCAGACTTCGGCATCCCAATCCAATAACAGGCACCTAGCCTAGAACATCAGGCACTTGGCCTCCTCAAGATGGTCCCATAGCTCTTCAAGAGCTATCCATCAAGAGCTATACACAAGACAAAGGAACCACTGGCATATGTAGTGTTGATTGAGTTTTGTCCCCAGCCCATATGGTGTTACTTATTCTCCCTCGTGTGTATGGGCTCGCATGAGATCATCAAATAAACCGGCCCTCTCAGCCCATTTGTGGAGTTGTATATCTCAACATGCATCCAATGCATTAATCATACCATCATAGTATCATAAGAAATAATCCACATGCCAACTCTTGCATGTCATCATGAGAATGTTCATCTTTGTAAATCACAACATTATGAATAATAAGACACTGCATGCTCATACATGTCATAGATTTGTACGGAACTATCGCATGCTTAAGTTATACCATCAACATAATTATATCATGAGTTCCCATAAATGAACCACATGTCAATAATCCTCATATTATAACATCATAATTCCTATGCCACGTTATGCATATCATATCCATCATGAGTATTGAACATTAATTACCTATCATCACGTAGTAAATGAATATGTCAATATACCTTGACATAACGTCATAATACCTATGCATATCGCTACTATCGTATGGATACCTTGTCACTATAAGAACCATATGTACATCATTATCTTCCTACCATGATAGCATGAAACATCGTCAATATGTTTTCATCAAGTTGTCCATTATTTTTCATAATCAGTTCGACTTCTTTCTACTAGGTAGTTGATCATTTACACCAATGGTATAATCATCTAAGTACATCATTAAATTTCATCTTGAGTCTTAATCTCTCGTCATATATTCTTCCTTCCCCAAGGAAATTTTGGTGAAATTCATTGTTTAAGATATTACTATTAATACCATCATTATTTACATCATCTATCTTAAAATTAAAATCCCTTGATTTTATATCCATTTACCCTTTGGCTTACTAATTCCAATACCGGTATATGCAATTGCATATAAACATTTTTTCATCATGATTTAATCTTATATCATGAGGATTTGTTGATCCATGTTGACTTATTTAACAATTAGCACTTCATCCACCAAAAATATTTTCTTATCTCGTCGAGTTTGTAAAGTTCGTATCTCAATACCACTTGATTTCTTTATCATAAATTCAGTTTCCTCAAGTTGGGCAAAAGACTCCTTCTTATTAAATAGTATCATTATTTTAGATTTTAAAACAGTTGGAAACACTACTACCATCTTTATTCATGGGAAACTTAAATGTGAGGTGTTATGTGGAAACCACCTCTTTTAAGGTTATGGGAAGTCTTACTCGTGAAATAATGAGTCAAGTACAATCTCTATTAATTGACTTTTACTTCTTTTGTCACTATGTACACAATCCTTCTCAAGGTATCTGTATAAAATTTCTAGCAACATTCCTTCCTATATCTTCCTCGTTTATTATCATTTGGTCATCATGCAACTTCACCTTCACATTTTTTTAAAAATATGTAGATTATCATTATGACCATTACCAATCATGTTTCTAGCTCTACTCATCAATACCTTTAAAAGAACTTTCTTCTTGATAGACATCCCTTCATTTCCTTCTACCTGATATTCATAGATATATTTTTCTTTTTCTCCCTGTCTTGATTTCCTACTATTCCATGTCTACTGGCTAAAAATGGAAGTTTCTTCACTTCATTAAATTGACTTGAATTGTGGTTTCTTCTCCTTCTCTCCTATAGCATTAATATCCTTTGGAAATGTTGTTACTATTTCCAACTTGGGTAATACATAAAATCTCCTGATCATACATCTTGTTATCCATAATTCATTCATATAGTTAGTCACCTATGAAATATTTACAATGTGGCTCTCCCATTGTTATATATGTTGTTATGCACACAACTTATCTTCTCCAATCATTCTATTTATCATACCTTATAGGTTCCTTAAAATAACCTTCATTATTACCCTGATTTTTCAACTTCATTAGTTGATTGCCAATACTTCTTCTTTATGTGCATCATTCTTAGATAGACCTTATAGTGATACCTTTAGAGTACCAAGTCATGATTATACCGAACTCTTCCATTATGTTCTAAAATAGGTTGTTTCTTTTTATTGATTTCTTACCCTTGTTGTGATACTTCTTCTCTACCACCTGAAACGTCTAATCCAAGTTGGCCATAATCACTTGAACTATCATTAGTTATCATCCTTTTTAAAAAATTTAGTTTCTCCTTTCCACTTCTCCATAGACAACTTTATCCAATATATGCATTTAACCTTGAATTACAAAACCCCATGTAACATTATACCCAACATCTGAACTGAAATCCAAATTTGTACGATTTACCTCGCAGTCTAAAATATACCATCTTGTTGTTTACTCAAGAATGAAGGGGACTTCAATGGTAGCTTGATGATGTTTAATATACAAATTATATGAGTAGTAAATGAGCAGATACATGTAATCTGAATGGCAATTGCAATGCAAATTAAATTTATGAGAAGATCATATTGATAGAGTCGTGTTCTTGCAATAATAGACCAAAGAAATGCCAAGCAACTGCTATCGCTAAAGGACAATGAGAACAGCAATCCAACCCAATTAGCGAATAGTATGATCAACATTCAAGGAATGTCATCTCTGTGTTTTTAGATCAGATTGAACAGTAAAATAATGAACAGATGCTAGTGAACAATGATCATCTAAAGGTAATAAGATATCAGAGTTTATCCATTGTGAATTGGAACATATTTGACTACTTTAATTGGTGACAAATTTCAACTTCAATTATCCAAATACTTCAAGTGCTATGTAAACTGTGTTGTAAAATGAACTAGTGGTGAGTAGTTACACCAACATTAAAGATTTGTTACACAAAAAACATGCCAGTATACCATATCAATAGTGCAATCCTTCAGAGATTTTTACATCGTCAATTATGGGCAGATTATCACCATCCAAGATTACAAGATTATATACTTTTCCAATGAATCAATGAGTCATAACAAAACTATATACTTTTAATTAGGTGACTCATTTAGAATTTCGCTTTGTTATATGTCACTCCTATATTAATTCTACAGATTCATGATTTTTAAGGATAAAGATAAAGTGAAAGTTTGTGCTGTAGCGTGAAATATTTAAGTATCTGTTTAAGCAATCATAACTTATGTTAGAAGAATTAAATGGATTGCTTTTAACAAAATAAATCATTAAACAAAGTTATTGAATGTATCTTGAGATTCTTATGGCTATTAAATGATTACCTTAAGGAAATGACCTACACCCGAAGCTCTGGGGCTACCCCTTACTCTCCTATCACTATAGGGGCATGGGGTTCGAGACAAAGAAAGATCAGGGCAGCATATCAGTTTCCCCCATACACCTCACTCGGATCTGTTCTTATGCTATTAGCTATTCCGTTGATTCTCTCCCAAACAGGAACCACCGATTTACAAATCTTATCAACCACAGAATCCAGTGAGCGGCGCCAAATCTTTCCATGGATTGCTTCTCCCGCTCCTTTCCCCGTCAAAGTGCCTATGGTACCAGTTCATATCTGGTTACCCGAAGCTCATGTAGAGGCACCTACGGCTAGATCCGTCATTTCGGCAGGAATTCCTTAAAAATTGGGAACCTATGGGTTTTAAGAAATCAAACAACCAAGAAATATTCCACACCATAAAGAAGAGACACCGCCACCCGACCCAAAACGGATCGGATGACTGGGAAGGTTATCCTTCCCCAAAACACAAAATAAAATCATTTTATTAATAGGATGGCCCACCTGCAAGCGCACCCGCAAAGGCAACACCATGTCAAAACCCTTAAATTACAATACATTTTAGCCATAATGATTTCCTGGATAAGACATAAAATTGCCTGCATGTTTACAGAAACCCAACCCCCAATCAGCATTGCACATTATGCATCGTGCCGCCTCGTGAAAGTTAATTGATCGGCTTTGTATTCAGCAGCAGAGGTCTCAAGGTTCATTAATATTTTTTTCATTCGTTTCGTCCCTCAATGTTGGCTCCTCCTTTAAGGCACTGTGATCGGAATTCATTTCAATGTTAAAGATAAATATAATATATCTAAGAAAGAGGAGCTTTGCCTTTAATGGTTCTTTCCAGTGGAAATGACCTGTAATTTTCCTGGCTCGATAGAAATCCGAAATTCACATTCATGAAATCCGAAATTGGCTTCCGGTGACAAAATAAAATTCTAAAATATTTAATGAATGTTGTAGAAATGTAATCAAGAATGACTAGATGAAATATGATCAGCACAAATTCATTCTAATATGATGAGGAAATGTTATGACAAAGATGCGAATTAAACAACTTTAAACAAAACTACACAGAAACTAATAATGTACAACTTAAAAAAAATGGCCCATCATATCACAAATTATATGCACAATATATTTGTCTAATATATATATTTTACACTTAATTGTGTATCTAAAATTAGTATCATAAGCACTTTAATGCAAAAGTTACATCAAGAAGCCAAAAAATTGGCATGTCTAAGGTGTAGGCCAGTTGGTTTGGTTGGGAGTTAGTCCAACCAAGTGATAGATTCAAACCTCATAAGAAGAATTAAAGATAGAAACCACTTTGGGGAAGAATTAAAGATTTGGATATGTAGATTTCCATTTACATAAATATTTATTACCAACATAGACACTAAACTAAAGAGTAAACATTACTATCTAAATTTTTACAAATATGTATAACAATAAAAATTTGCTCATTGTTGAACTATTCTACAGTAGCCTTTTGCTAACATAGAGATTTGGATATATAAATTTACATTAGCCTTTTTCTAACATAGAGATTTAGATATGTATATTTTCTAGTTAACTTTATTTGAAATTTGACCCGAATTTAAATTTGACACAGATTTAAGTAGCACAATGTTGGTGCCCAAAATTTTCTTTTTATATTAAATATCATAACTTAGAACAATTAAATTACCTGGGACAAGAAACTTTGAAACTTTGCATTTCCAAAATTTAATTATCTTTATAACATAATAGTTTTCATGTAAATAAAAATATATCATCATTAAATAAAACTAATATAATAAATATTGAATATTCCAGAAAAACATAAGTGTTAAATTTAATATATAAAACATCATAGTTTCTTTTGACTCAATTCAAATTAATTTGATCACCAATCCACCCCCATAATCTCTGCGGTGCCAGAGATTAATAAGAATTAAAAACTCATTTTCTATGTATAAAAATTATGGCCAGAGTTTACGCTTTCTAAAATACAAAGATGCCCTATTTTGTAAGTTCAGTTATTAATGGTAAATTAGGAATTGCAACGCAATTTTTCCAGTCCCCTCATAATCCTGAGAATAAATGCCTTAATCATACCTAAGGATATTTATTGATTTGATCTAAACAACTAGATCTGTAATTTGTAGCCTTCAAGCAATGCGTATTATGACGAGAGTTTAGGGGTTTAAAATAATAAAAAACCATATAAATTGCCCAAATATTCAAAAAAAAAAAAAAAATAGACAAACGATTATCATAATGATCTTTTTATGTTCCAAGTACCTCAGAGGTACAGCTGACCAATCCTTTCATCCATGTACAAGAAAATTTCTCCCCATATTGTAAAATTCAGTATGGATCTTGAATCGGAGATCACAACGTGCAAATTTCAAACCAGCGACATTTTTACAGGTACAGCTAATTAATCATTCCATTAATTTTTTTTTAACAGCGCTCTACCATTTCCAGAATCAATTTCTCAGCTTCCTTTAAATATTTTCTTTCACAAAATGAAGCTCTTCCATTTTCAGAATCAATCTATCGGCTTCACGTAAATATTTTGTTTAATGAAATGAAAACCTCAAACGGACCATATGATGAAACCCGTTTTAACAGGGACATCATCAAAACGTACAAATTTCAAACCTTCCGCATGCATTCAAAGCAAATAAAATATTCTTACAGTCCAGAGCAAGCAAACATGTCCACTCCTGGATTATTTGCTGTTTTCTTTATTTTAGGAGCTATTTTGTGAAAAAAGGTTTTTACTAAAATCAGCGCAGGTAAGGTGTTTGCTACAGAAAATCTTTACATTCGGGAGTTTTTTTTTTCTTTTTTTTTCGAAAAATTATGAAGAGAGGGCCGATTTTGCCAAACCTCATCTAAAGAAAGTGTATGTAACAGAAAATCTTTAAGTTTAGGCTTTATTTCGCAGAAAACTGTGAAGGTAGTGCAGGTTTTGCCTAAAATCAGCTAAAATATATGTTATAGAAAATATTTAAATCCAGGGGCTATGTTGTAGAAATCCAGAAGGGCCAGGCGGATTCTGAATGAGATCCGTGAGGTTACTGCGCATTTTGCTCAGGCGACTAACTCAGGGGTATAAAAAATAATATCATGGAGAGGCAGAATCTGCTCGCTCAAGAATAATTGGAGTTTAGGCCTATCTAGTTAAAAATGAGGCATTTGGAAAAGCAGGAACAATTTTCTATGGTTAACAAATTAATGAAAACAAATCAAAATTGCGGAAATCTAGAAATCCCAATTCCAAAGTTCAGTTACTGCGGAAATTAACTTGTAGGAAAATAAGCATCCTGTAACTTCAAAAAAAAGTCAAGTTAAATATTCTGACAAAATAATTTCTTTTTTTAGATGTCCATAAGCCCTAAGGGTTGACCCCTGCTCTGATACCATATGTAACAACCCAAAATAAATATCTAATTAACTTATTAACATTAACTTAAATCAGAGTGGCTCTTACCTAGCCAAATAAACATGTAATTAATTAACTAAATTCAAATTATGAATAGTGCTTACTTGTGGTAAAAGTAGGCTTACCGCAACAAGGTTTTGGGGACGACTCTCCACCCAACCGTAGGCTCAATTGTGCAAGAATTTTCTACAATTGGCCACCCCCGAGCCCTCAATCAATGTACTACTGCCAGTGACTCCTAAGTCTTAGAACACCATTCTCCCAAGAGAATACAAGATAGAATCTCGGAATAATGGAATGCAAGAATGCCTCTCATCTTCCTCACTATCTATTAAATAGAACAACATTGGAAGGGGAACCACATGCACACACTCCATGTGTATGCATGCAACTTTCTTTTGATTTTTAGCTTTCTTGTTTTATTTCTTTACTTTTATTTTGATTTTTAGCTTTCTTGTTTTATTTCCTTCTTTTTGATAGTTTTCTTGTTTTATTTCTATTTATTCTTATTTAGAGTTTTAGTATGGTTATTACTATTTTTATTTTATTATTTTTATTTATTTTCTTTATATATATTTTTAATATCATTTATTATTTAACATTTATTATTTATTATTTTTATTATTTATTATTAAGTGATTTATTTATTATTTATTATTTTTATTATTTATTATTTATTATTATATTATTATATTATTATTTTTATTATTTATTTTATTATTAAGGGGAGGGATATTACATGGATCTATGATCATGTTTGACTTGAGGTATATTTGTGAAGAGTCATGAGGACTACAAAATATGTTCATAAATATATACTACTCAAAGGAAATAATTACCTGAAATAAAGAGATATAATAGTGTACTATGTATAATTTGGTGCTGATACAAAGGATTTGAAAACATGAGCATGATATTAAAATTCCTAGTATCCATACTCTGAAATTGTAAATGAAACTTCCAAAAGTTTCAATAGTGGGGAGTCAATCCAATAATAAAAATTAGTGAAGCTTGAAAGGAGGATTATAATGAGGGATATTGGGGCACATTTTAGAGTGGCTAATTACATTTCCCAACAACCATTAAAAATCACTTATAGGTGCAATCACATCCCATGATCATCACCTTAGGTAGATTCCCTATGATTTGGTTACTAGTTTACTTTTGTTAATGTGGGTAGAGGGATTATAATTTGTCAACAATGTAATCACATGCTAAGGACCTTAGAATAATTGGGCGACTCAAGTATATCCTGTAGGAAGAACTAAATCTTAACCATTTATCTTTCACAATCATCCCTTTACCTTGGCCTTCTGGCACACTAATGATGGAATATTTAAGTTCCCTGCAAGGACAAATTCTATGTTTCAAATGTAAAATGATAGAGGGGATTTATTTGGATGTTTACCTTGAAAGCATAGCAAAGTTAAAATGTTTATTTGGTCACCTCACAATGGAGGATTTTAGTTGGTTAACATAAAGTTGTATTCTAAAGATCCTATGACTAGAATGGTGGTCCAATGTTGTTTGTCTTAGGGTGTGAGTGTGTGGTTGATGTGAGTGATCCCATAAGTTTGGATCGCAAAATTCAAACACCCTATGGTCATTATAATTCGCCTAATTAAACTATGTGAGAGACCAACCAAGCACTAAAATGAAATTATCATGATCCAGGTGGATGTTGGTAGTCACCCACCTATTCCACTGCGACCCCCACCATTGTCTCTTTCAATTTTCTTGTTTCCTTAATTGTAGCACAATATACTATTTTTGGCATTTTTTGGGTCCTGAACTTCCGAAGTTGTTTTGAGGCCCCAAACGATGGTTTTTTAGGACAACTAGGGCCAAAAAGGGTAATTAACTAGTGTTAGATTCTCAAAAGTTGTAGTCCTCAAATATATATTTCTAACGAGGTAGTGTGCATGTCAAACAGAGATTGTAAGCCAAAGTTATGACCCCAAAAAGTTGATGTACCAATTTACCCAAATGGGGCCCATAGTTTTGGCGCTTCATCTCCTAGGGTTAGGTTTTTGGATATTTACCGTTTTCCATTGTTTTTGAATAATAAATAAGCCTCCAAGCCTCATTGTAACACAATTCAGAGTCATGTAGCTACCACATCTCTTCTCAGAGATAAGCTACCATCGCATGAGCTAGTCTTATTTCCATTCTACTTGTATGCATATTTCAGTATTTGATATTAATGAAATGAAGTGTTATTTCTACTACATCTTTAATATCTATAATTTTTCGTGTTCCTATTTAAGTTTGGATCAGTGGTATCAAAGCGGTTTTCTCTTTCTCTGTTTTTCTTTGCATGTCCCCAACGAGTTCGGGATATAAGGATTTGGGCTCGAACTGGTCGAACCTTTACAAGACTAGCCTTGCAAATCTCGACGGCCTCCCATGGTGGAAGAGAAGAAATATGAAGGGGAAGGAGATCCTTTCAAATACTTGCTCGAAGAAGCCCTCGAGGCGATAGAGGAACATGATGATGGACAACTTTGCCCAGATCCTTTAGCATCTACCCAAAGGTGACACATCTCCTTCCAACAGCTACTTTGGAAGTGCCACACCCTTTAAGGTACAAGTTAACTTTGAAATCCGCATATTTAAATGTCAGATAGATGCAGATGCCATAGATAAATGGTTAGATCTGCAAGAATGATATTTTTTTATTCATGATTTTTCCAACCGGGAAAATATTACTTTTTCACTTCTTAAAGTTGTCGCCCATGTCAAGGACTGGTGGGAAACCTGCTACGAGAAGGATGAAAGTACAGCCTCATTGTTTTTAGCTGTACCCACTTGGAATTCATTCCGGGACACCATCAACGAGCAGTACTACCCTATCGGGAGCTATGAGGATAAATACATAAATTGGACCATGTTGCGATAGGGAAGGGAACAAGACGTATCAGAATTTACTAATACTTTTCATACCCTTCACACGAAGTTGGGTATCAAGGATTTCGAGTGGCATTTAGTACTCAAATACCGTGGTTTACTACATAGGTGCCTCCAGGACGAGATGGAGCTCCTGGACATCTCTTCGCTTAGCACGACGTACCGATACATTGTCAAGATCAACCAGAATTTTAAACAAAAGAAACGAGAATTTGGATTTGTGAATCCGAAGCAAGGCAAAGTTTCCCCCAAATCGCAAAACAAAGGATAAAGCCAAGGAGGGGTAGCCCAATACAACCCATCGAAGCCACAAGAAAAGAACAACACCACGAAGTCAAAGAAGGATGCAGGAAAGTGGTGTGAGTTCCATAAGAGCCCCACTCACAAGTAAGTGTCAGGCCAAGCAATCGATGGTGGCTAAGTTGAAGGCTTCAGAATTAGATGCATGTTCCGACTCTGAGTCAGAACCCAACAAGTGGAATGACAAAGGGAAGTAGATTATTGATATGAACCCCAACACCACTATTTCCACCACCAAGATCCAGAAGAATGAGCCGAAAGATCTAGAGGAGGGGGAGCTTCTCTTCCACTCACACATGTGGGCGAAGGTGTTATAGACATTTTTGGGCACTGTAACCCCAAACATAAATTTCCATAAACCAAGGGCTCTTAAGTCCCTAAAAGCATTGTTCCAACCCCTAAAAGAACAAGGTCAATTGATTACAGCATCTCCCAGAAGTTCTCCATGAAAAACTACTTAGAACTGGTCAAAACTGGACCATCTCACTTGTTCCATGGTCAAAGTGTGTTGCATCCCACCTAAATGCACACAGGAGGTGCGATGCATACTGAAAAGCCCTCCTATGGGGTGCGATGGGCGAGAGTGGACAAATGGAAGGGTCAATCTGCAAGGTGGAGGATCATGGAATCTTCCAGAAACTTCTCCTGTGACACTTGCCTCTCTACATTTGCCTAGGGATGAGTAAGACATCATCAATCTCCAAGTGGAATCAAGAACTATCAGAGAGAGGCAAGAAGCAAGACGGCTTTATGATCTTCCCAGAATGTTCGTGCGACTGCTAGGTAAAGAGGAAGCAAGTCAAGAAGCAAGGATCTAATATAAGATTCCCACAATGTTCATTACACTGAGAGGTCAGGGTCCGCAGACTACTAGACACTAATCAAATCTCAAAAGTTGACTCACCCCCCTTGCAAACGTCTATATATAGATCCCTCATCCCAGAGATCCAGAGGCTGGAATTTTGTATCTTGTAAGGAAGTGCTGTTGGTTTCTTGGTGTAACATCATAGTGTTGGGTGATCTAAGATTTTCATGAGGTGAAGAAGGGTTTTCTTGGTGAGAGGATGACGCTGGGTCAGAACAATTGGTTGTAATCCTCTTTGCTATTCTTGATTATTAATAAATCTATTCAAGTTTTCCTCCACATTCTTGTATGATTGATGATATATGCATTTGTGTGGTCAATATATATCTGGTCCTATATTGTTTATGATAGTAGATCTCTTTTCTTGGATAGTGTTATGCTGCTTTGATTCTACAGGTGCTCTTTGAAGCTGGGTAGACGAGGAGACGAGTGGCGAAGATCTATCAGAAGGGAGAGGAATCAAGCAAGGAATCAAGCGCAAGACAAAGGTTGGTCTCCTTTGTTCCCCTCTTATCTACTTCTTATAAAGGAAAACGAAAGTGGTTTTAATCTGTTTGTTTCTAAGGTAGCTACCAGCCTTAGTGGGACTAGCAACTCTGCATAGACACTAGATTTCCCGATAACAAAATGGCGACTCCGCTGAGGAGCGAATAGATTATTTGTTTGTCTATATTTGTTTGCTTTATAAACTTACAGACAGAGCCTGAATTCAAGCCATCTAGCCTTCGAACTGCATTTGCTATGCAAGTGCAAAGTAGATCAACGTTGCTTCAGTCTATCTCCGGGTTTTGTTTATGAACTGAAAAATTGATTTACAAGCTCTCTAATTTCCCTTGTGATGGCTCTAGTAACCTCCTTAGATCTACCCCTGTGATTGATTTACTGATTACCACTTGCTCGGCCTAAATCCCTGAACTGAGCTGCAAACTGTGACCCGAAACCCAGTTGAAGTCTCGTCCCTGGACCATCGCACTGTCTCTTCTCTGGAATCTGGATGCATCGCACTTCTCGAGTGTAGTAGGTGTGCTTCATCTCACTTTCCCTGTGTTATAGGTGCACTGATCAGACAAGACCTCTTCTACTCTTAGATTTTGGTTTCTGTGTTCACTCTTTTCAGCTCTATTCAAGAGTTTTGTTGTCTGTAGTCGGTATACCTCTGTTGAAACCCCCTTCCTTGCCATTATTCTGCCTCTATTGTGCAAAGAATTGTAAATGTTTTTATGTATTGTGATCCATTTTCAGTTCTCTTTTACAAAGAAGTAGCATAATTGAACTGTCGTTTCTTGATTTGAAAGTGTCGCAAGTGTCGTTTTCAGTCATAGAAGAGAATCCAGTTGTTCTTGATAGTTGATTACACTGTTACTCTTGTATTTGATTTGAATTAGTAGTTTTTCAAGTGTCGAAAGCAAGTTTTCAATTCCAAATCGCAAAGTGTCGTCGTTGTCTTCATTTTGTCTTGAAAAGAAACTTGTTAGTAAAGTCGCTTTGAAAATAATTCAGATTTGCGCTTAGCTTTCTTTTTATCATTCACACATTAAGAAGGCTAAAAACAAATACATGCATGTGCATTTGCATTTAGACTGTTTGTTGGTTTGATTTAGGACAGTGCATATAGTGTGTGCTCTCTGCTCTATGTTGAAAGAATATCATCTCTCTTTCCTTAGTAGCTAGGAATTTCATTGCAAAAAGAAGATTAAACAATTGTTTATCATCTTAGATTGCATTTTAGGAATTGTACATCTACATCACGCGGTGAACCTAAAAGGAAAATTTCTTAAGCAAGATCAACTGTAAAATAAATTTAATGAATCTAAAAACGCTTTGGAACCTAACGCACAACATTTAGAAGTCTAGGCTAGAGACGTATTCCAGCGTCGTAAAGCCTGGTAACTGTTGTTTTCACTGTTGGTTGGGTGATTCCTCCACTTTGAGACGATAAGTGCCAGTACGGACTTGTGCTCCCACGTACCATCGAGTATATATTGGGAGACCATAATAGGCTTTATCCTTTATCCATAGGAAGTCGTGTCTGCCACCCTATCGATCGCAATGCACTGAACACAGCATTCGGGAAGATTGACTACCGTACCGTAAAAAGTATTCTGCAGTTTTGTGATTGGTTTGGTAATCCCTCTGTCTAGATTTCCAGAGTAGTCTCTTTCATTCCTTTTCAGACTCCTTAAAGGAAAAGGTCCATCTGAGCACTTGTCACTTCAAGCTCACTAAAAATCGAAGGCAACTAGAGTCATATTTTGTTTTCTCTTGACTCTTAAAAATTGAAAAAACAAGTTGTGTCAAAGCGTCTAAAATTTATTTTAATCGGAATAAACATCACCTTTCCTATGTTTGTCTTAGATTGAGAAAAATGGAGTCCACCAACCAAGGAGTTCCCCTTGGGGGAAATCCTAGTCCTTTCTCCTCTTGGGGAGATGTTGGTGCACCCCATATGGCCACATTGTCGCTTCCCGGATTAACAATCGGCTTCGCTGTATGGCTCTTCTCGACCTCTGTCATTCAGAACACTGTGATTCCTGAACAATCAAGTCAGCAACTAAACGATACTAAAGTTACCCCCCAACCTTCTACTTCGTCCAGTTCTCCCTCTCCTCCTTCCTCTTCGCTTGATAAAGCTGGTAAAGCCAAAAATCAAGTAACTGAGAAGAAGAAGGAGAAGAAGAAGAAAGAGAAGAAGAAGAAGGAGAGAAAGGCGAAAAGGGAGAACCAGGCATCGTCTGACGAAAATCCACACACTGCACCATCCAAGCCTAAATTGCCATGTGTCATTTGCAAAGGAGACCACTATCATCGAGATTGTCCTTGCATCCCTTGGATCTTAAGGGACTGGTCTCCTCGTTTGCACAATACGGTGTCATCAACCTCTGATGATCATGTTGAAAATACACTGTCAACCAGTGAAAGTGAAGCCCCTGGACTAAAAGGAAAATGTAAATTTCCTTGTAAACTGTGTGAAGGCGATCACGCCGTCCACCATTGTCCCTTCTTAGACGAGGCTAAAAGAGTTTTGGACGACCATCCAGTTTCACCGTTACAGCTTCCTCCTAGATATAAGAAGCTCTTGCCGAGTCCGTCACCAGTTGAAAATTCGGCCGACACGCCGTTATGGTCGGCCGAAGCGTCTATCATTGAAGATAAACTATCTGAATCCACAGCAGACGAAAGTCAAAAGGTCGAGGCGGCAGTTTACCTGGTCTTGCCTTCAGAGGATCCATCTTCAAATGATATAGTCACCGAAGAGACCAAGAACGACACCGTCCAAATTCTCTTCGTAAGCACAGACTCCAACGAACATGGGGGCAGTCTACCTGTTCCTTTACTGCAGGAAGGAAGTTCGTCAGAGTTGTATCCGACCGTTTATTCGGTCCCACCTCCAAGCAACCTAGTTGTTTCCTTCGATTGGAATCTGTTAGGCAGACCCCGTTTACCGGCTAGTGTACCATTTCGAATCATTGCTCAAATATATAGAATGGTCATGGCCAGTACCATCACAGATGAAGGGGCTTCTGTGAGTATCCTTTCCTCAACTGCTTGGAAAGCGCTTGGTTCGCCATCGCTTTTGCCTGAAATGAGAAATCTAACAGGCTTTGACAAAGGAACCAGTCGACCGTTAGGGATCCTTCCCAATGTGCTAATAACATTGAGAAGGAAAACCGTTCACATGAATGTAATGGTAGTCCAAGGACCCCTGGATTATAATCTACTCCTTGGATGCGACTATATTTATTGCATGGGAGCCATTGTCTCCTCACTCTTTAGAGTAATGTGTTTTCCGCATGAAGGAAGAGTGGTCAAGCTCGTAGACCAGCTTTCATTTCCCGGTTCACACATAGCAAATAGTCAAATACCATCCCTGAATGGTCTTTTCAAGCAAGGGATGTCTCATCAATCCCCAGTCCGTCCTCCAGATGAGCGCGAGTGATTCGGAGGACATGACTGAAACCCAGGGGGCATGCACCCTGGTCAGTTTCGGCAGGGAAACCTTGGGCATAGAGTAGGTTTCCGTGAAGGATATATGACTGGTTGACACACCCGCCCATTTAGGAAAGTGGTGTTAGACCGGAATAAGATACCTCTGTTAAAAGGTAGGCCTTTCCCGATAAAACAAATGTTTTGTCTGCAAATTTAGGGGTAACTTGGAAACTCTACTTCACTATACCTGGGGGCATGCAAACCTTTTGGCATGCAAGCGAAGAGCGACCATTTATTTTTTAAATTTGTAGGTCCTCTAACCCTTTAAACTCGTAGGATTGGTCGTTTCCTAACTTGCATAAAGAAAGGATGCGGGGCAAAGCTTTGAAAAAATGCCATTTTTAATGAGACATCCTTATTATATGACTAGATCGAGCAGTTTTAACGCGAAATTCAAGCTCGTTAAAAAATAAACATAAGCAATGAGCAAATGTTCCCCCAGAGTTTAAGCTCATTAAAAAATGAACCAATTTCCGGTAAATAACCATCGTGAATGTATTATCATCAACCTTTGAAGCCTTGGTCATGTTCTCATCATCACCTCCACTCTATTTTTGACCGATCATTCACCTCCATTTGATTGTTTACCCTTTTTGAGGAACAACTGCGAAGAGTGATCCTGTTAGCCATCCTTGTGACACTGCCATGATTGAAAAAGTCCAAACCTTACCTGGAATTATCTGCTACCCAAATTTATCACTCGTTCCTCAAAAAACGAGTCTCCTTTAAGCTCTTTTCAACTGACTCATAAAATATGAAAAGATTGCCGAGCGATTGGCCTCTCCAGCTCGTTAAAGTGACCGGAAGTGCTATCCCTCCTTTAGATTTTAATCTTTTTGGACCTAAGGGATTATTACACAAAAAGATCGAGCGCTTGTTTTGTTCGGCTCGTTAAAAGTACCGAAAAATCATCCCTTTTGTATTGTTTTATACTTTTTCGGACTTAAGGGATTATATGACGAAAAAGGATTATTGGAGTTTTCTTTACGTCCCTTTTTCAGACTCTCTAAAATTGAAAAGGACCGAGTTATCTTTGTCGTTAAACTCGTTAAAACCGAATAGCGACAAACTTGTCCATACAGACAAGAATGAGTTTCACTATCGCTAGGCTCGTTAAAACATAGCGATGGGTTTGCCCGAAGGGCAGATTATAGAACAAGCATATGTTATCCTCCTCAAGCTTGACAAAAATAAAGAGGGACTGGTCAGCAATGACTGGCGAAAATTGGGAAGAAAACTTTAAGAAACTTTATTGGTAGCAAGTCGCTCTTGAACATGACACTTTCACTCCGCGTCCGAGTCGGGTTGGGTTGTTCTGTTCACTGGTCATATCACCATTGGTCCATCACACCATCCATATTTTGGGGTTAACGCTACCAATCCATCATGTCAATGTCGCCGATATGTTCAAGAGAAGTCGCTCAGGGAATTCACCTGTGTCTCATCCACTGCAATACATTTACGCTCCATTCTTTCATGACCGCCACCCTGAATCTTATGTCATTAGATCATTTTCACCTCCATTAAAATCATTTGCTCCATTCTGTGTCATTGATGTGGGATTCACTAAGGCCCTCCTATGACGGATCGCTTCTTGTCAACATCAGCTCACTATCCAGGAAGTCGATCTAAGAACAACCCTTTCAGTACTTTGAAGCTTGCATGCCTCAATGGCAAGTTTCTCACTTCTGGCGACAGGTTTACATCAATGGCCTTCGACCGAAAGATTTTGCGTGGTGTTCGACGCCAAGTCCCTTATTCACACCACGCGAGTTGTACTGTAGTACCTTGAGGGTCATCATCATTATCGGTGATTCCTCTCGCGCCTGTTAACAGCTTACATCATTGGCTGGTAATTAGGGGATGTCTTTCCATGTTCGACTACAGAACATCTCTCACATGGATCAACTTGTACTTTGAGTGAAGATCGAACGAAATTGAAGACCCCGGATCTAGTTTCATCCATCCGGGCTGCGATATATATTCAGGAAAATAAATACATCAAATGTACATTGTTGCTGCACAGATAATCATCCAATCCAAGGGATGATGGCTCTACCAGAATCATCAGTCTACACTCACACGATTGTCTGTCATATGTACATGAAAATGAATTTATAAAGTTGAGCATGGGAATGCCCGCCTCAACTAGATCATGAAAATATTATGAAGATAATGTATTGTATTGTATCTTATTACAGGTCGCCTTCCAGCTTGAAAAACTTTGGATCCTCATGATAAAGCATTTCACCCGACATCAAAAAAGGTTAACGACCTCATGCTTTAGGGGGCAACTGTTATAGACATTTTTGGGCAATGCAACCCCAATCATAAATGTCCATAAACCAAGGGCTCTTAAGTCCCTAAAAGTGTTGTTCCAACCCCTAAAAGAACAAGGTCAACTGATTACAGCATCTCCTAGAAGTTCTCCATGAAAAACTACTCAAAACTAGTCAAAACTGGACCATCTCACCTGCTCCATGGTCAAAGTGCGTTGCATCCCACCTAAATGCACACAGGAGGTGCGATGCATACTGTAAAGCCCTTCTATGGTGTGCGATGGGCGAGATTGGATAAATGGCAGGGTTAATCTGCAAGGTGGAGGATCATGGAATCTTCCAGAAACTTCTCATGTGACACTTGCCTCTCTACATTTGCCTAGGGATGAGTAAGACATCATCAATCTCCAAGTGGAATCAAGAACTATCAGAGAGAGGACACTAATCAAATCTCAAAAGCTGACTCACCCCCCTTGCAAACATCTATATATGGATCCCTCATCCCAGAGATCTAGAGGCTGGAATTTTGTATCTTGTAAGGAAGTGCTGCTGGTTTCTTCGTGTAACATCATAGTGTTGGGTGATCTAAGCTTTTCATGAGGTGAAGAAGGGTTTTCTTGCTGAGAGGATGACACTGGGTCAGAACAATTGGTTGTAATCCTCTTTGCTATTCTTGATTATTAATAAAGCTATTCAAGTTTTCCTCCACATTCTTGTATGATTGATGATATATGAATTTGTGTGGTCAATATATATCTGGTCCTATATTGTTTATGATAGTAGATCTCTTTTCTTGGATAGTGTTATGCTGCTTTGATTCTACAAGTGCTCTTTGAAGCTGGGTAGGCGAGGAGACGAGTGGCAAAGATCTATCAGAAGGGAGAGGAATCAAGCAAGGAACCAAGCGCAAGATAGAGGTTGGTCTCCTTTGTTCCCCTCTTATCTACTTCTTATAAAGGAAAACAAAAGTGGTTTTAGTTTGTTTGTTTCTAAGGTAGCTACCAGCCTTAGTGGGACTAGCAGCTCTGCATAGACACTAGATTTCCCGATAACAGAAGGGTTCACCATTCCAATTCATTGTCAACAGTGGGCGCCAAAAGAACCTCATTTCAGCAGAGGTCTTGAAGCGGTTGGGCCTACTACCAACACCACACCTGCACTCATATAACATTAGGTGGCTTCACCAAGGACGAGATCTCCAAATTAGCTAGTAGTGTCACCTTCCCTACAACATAAATCCCATCACAGATGAGGTATTGTGTGATGTTGCTCCTCTTGATGTTTTTGATGTATTATTATGAAAACCATACTTGTGGAAGCAACATGTTGTATATGATTCTAGACCTCACTCTGTTATTATTTCGTTGGGTAATACATTATACAGGATACCAGAGGTAGCTTTTCCTACCATCATCTCTTTGATCTCTGCTAAGAAAGTGTAAGATCATCTCCAAGATTGGGAAATTCATTTTCTTTTTGATTCACTCTCAAAGTAAGGGGAAGATCATAGACACATCCATTAGGGGACTTTTGACGTCTAAAATGGGCCTCCTAAGAAAAATGTACAACAAAAATAAACTTTATAAGAACCAATAAGGTTCAAGATGAAGATGTCAACCATGGGGGATGATTCACCATTTTTGGAGTAAAATAGTAAAAATATAAATAATAATAATAATAATAATATTAATATTTTTTTTAACTCATATTTTAAACTTATCTCCCTAAGGTTTTACTCAAATTTCGAGTGGAAGTACTCGTTGGATACAAAATTTGATTCCTCATCCAAGGAGTACCCATATTGCATACTTTCAATGGACCTTGCTAAACAAAAAATGAGAAATACATGAAAACGCATGATTGCAATCACGTTTTTCATGTATTTCTCATTTTTCATGTAGTAGGGTCCATTGAAAGTATGCAATATGGATACTCCTTGGATGAGAAATCAAATTTTGCATCCAACGAGTGTTTCCGCTCGAAATTTGAGTAAAGCCATAAGGAGATAAGTTGAAAATACAAGTTGAAAAAATATTTTTTTCTTTTTTCCCTCTAAATTTTGATGATGTAATCTAATCTTATTTTATTATTTCTACTATTATTTTATAATTTCCTTAGGATGCCCATTTTAGACCTCAAAAATCCCCTAATGTATGGACCCGGGGAAGGGTTCCTCCACGCAGTAGAAGCAGGTGGATACGATCATGGAAGAATACACGGACATCTTCTCCTCACGCACAAGGGTACCCTTGCACTGGAAAGTCAAGCAACCATGAACCTCGGATGAGAATCTTCCCTATGCGCAACACAGTTATAATAGGGCTCTCCATAGCTCGATTGGTTAGAGTCCCTTTCAAATGGATCTAGGATTTCAACCATTGTGTCTGATTGATGTTGTCATGCCTCATGCAACTACACAGACAAAATACACAAGTGCGTTATCCGAGGTTGATAAATAAACCATATTTATTGAACACATCCAGCATATTCGCCAGCAGGTTCAAGACATATTGAAGAATTCAAATGCCAAGTACAAGAAATGACATGATCAACATCAAGTGCCACACAAGTTTCAGGTGGGCGACAAAGTTTGATTGCATTTTTAGAAAGAACGCATTACCAGAGCCCATCGGAAGCTCATACCACTCCGATATGGTCCTTACACCATTACCAAGGTTGTGGGACATAATTATTTTGAGCTCATCATTCCCCCATTCCTTGGCCTAAACCCACTGTTCAATGTGGACCTTCTTCGACCATACTTCCCACCATTACTGGACACATTGGGCATTGCAGAACAACTCACACCAACAGAGTTAAACCCAGACTACATGGAACAGGCCACAACTGATCAAATTATGGACACACGGGTCAATAACACTCGCCAACAGAAGATCCAACTATATCAATTTGTCAAAGTTGGCCAACTCCTATACCAAGGCAAGTGGCTCACTAGGGAACAAGTTCAGTAAATGTTTCCCCATCTCATAGAGGCACTCAATGCAATGGGGACCATTGCTTCCTAATGGGGGAGGACTAATCTAGGTGGATGTTGGTGACCACCCGCCTACTCCAATAGGACCCCCACCACTATCTCTTTTAGTTTTTCGGTTTCTTTAACTATAGCATAGTTTACTATTTTTTGCAGTTTTTTAGGTCCTGAACTTCTGGATCCCTTTTGATGCCCCAAACAACATTTTTTGGAAAATTAGGGCTAACATGGGTTATGGAACACTGTTGGCCACTTGGAAGTTATAGTCCCCAGTTATATCTTTCTAATGAGGTATTTTGCATGTCAAACAAAGATTGTATGTCAAAGTTACGACCCCGAGAAGTTGAGGTACCAATTTACCCAAATGGGGTCCATAGTTTTGGTGCTTGATCTCATAGGGTTAGGTTTTTGGATATTTAGGGTTTTCCATTGTTTCTCAAAATAAATAGGCCTTCAAGCCTTATTTTAACAAATTTCAGAGGCATGTAGCTGCCACATCTCTTCTCAGATATAGCTACCATCCCTCGAGCTAGTCTTATTCCCATTATGCTTGTAAGCATATTTCAGTATTTGATATTAATGAAATGAAGTGTTATTTATGTTGCATCTTTGTATTTATGGTTATATCTATAATTTGTTGTGTTTCTGTTTAAGTTCAGACCATCTGAGAAGGAAAAATAAGCCTAAACAACATGAATGGGATGAACACTTACTTCCTTAACAAACTTTCCTGATGATTGAATTACAACTTGAACTAAAACAATTGAATATTTAAGTTAACTTTGCAGCAACAATAAAATATTCATGATTTTCATGTTGCAAAGAAGTTCAATATTTGGGGTTTAAAAGCTACCCCTTAAAGAAAATTAGCCATGGTAGTCCCATGGTACATGTCAAGGCTTAAGAGTCATTGCTATTCAAACAAGTCCACTAGCTACTTCAATCCAAACTAAAAATCCATTTTGAATCGAAAAAAGAAACAAACATCCAATTAATGAAAAGAAAATGGACCTGGGAAAACTTGTGAGAAAGGAGCATCATAAAAAATAAGATATGAAATCATAGGTAGAGAGAAAAAATACCTAAATTCCAATTCAAATCCATTATTAAGAATGATAAAAATAATTATGTTGAGTGTGTTGCCTTTTGAGAATTATTAAAATGGTCCATAAGCACGAAATTTAACATATCCAATTTTTTGGTGGTTCTCAACTAGTCATAAGGTGGATGGGGAATTAATATAGGATACTCAACATAAATCTTCTTCCTTTGGTTATTCATTTGAAGGATATTTCAAGATTATTTAATCATATCTCATTTTAGTGTGTTTACTAGAAGTTGAATTACAAAGTTGACTCATTATCTAAAGAGGAACTTCAAATTATACAAAAAAAAATATGTTATTTATGGATTTTGATGAAATATTTCTATTTGATCCTAGTCTTTATGGGATGTAGATTGTTCGTGTATGTACTAGTTTTTACGATGTATGTATAAAGAGCTTTAAGTTAAGACTTAAATTGGGACTATTACAATGATGCTATGTTAGAACTATTACTCATTAGAAAATTATTGGAAAGCTAGATGATAAAAAAGAGGAGAAGAAAAGTTGCTAGATATGTTTTGATGATGATATTAAGAAGTCAGAATTTTTCTAGTAATCAATTTTTGAAACTAAAGTTTCTATCAAAACTTATTATATCATGTCATGAGCAAATGAAGAAAGTGTTTTTCACTTTAAAATAGAACATGTAAGACAGGGATGAAGATGATGAAATTTCTTGGGTCTGTAACGAAATTAGATGGTGTTGATAACTTCTAGAAAACTATGTATTCTATTCGTTGGTGTGCCCAATGTTTCGGGTGAACACTTCACCCATCTTTAGGGACAAGAAGTTTGATAGAAGGTGAAAAGTGTTGGACCTAGTTACTTGGAGTAGGCATGAATATTACTGTTAAGGAATGTTAGATTAAGATTGGCACGAACATAGATGTTAGGGAATGAATATAGTTGTTAGAGAAGGTGAGAAAGATAAGCCCGAATGATCAATATTGACCCAAAATGAATAATTTATTAAAGTCTAGAAGTTTTAAAATTGAATTTACATGAAATTAATAAAAATTATTGAATTTAAATTAAAATATTAATCAATAAAAAGATTCCAAAGTTGAATAAAAAATTAAAAATAATAAATTGTTGAATTAAAATTAAAATATTAGTTATCAAAAAGGTTAAAAGTTGAATTCAAATTAAATTGTGATAAATTAATTGATTCAAATTAAATTTAAATTTGAATTAACACATTTAGAATTAAATTTAAATTTAAATGAACAGAATTAGAATTAAATTGGAATTAAAACATTTAGAAAATGAAAACAACTAAGATGGGGAAATTTAAAAAAGGATCAAAAGTTATCTATTAAGTTCGTTCAGAATTTAATTTAAAATAATAAGTGAAATTTATATTTCATAGAGATTAATATTAAAATATAAAATTAAAACTAGTATTTTATTTTTATAGGAATCCCTACTTATTTTATTATAAGATTATATTATAAATAAGGAATAGTAATTTTTTTAATAAATTGTATTGGAATATAATAATATATTGATAATGATGATGATATGGGTTAGAGAATTTGATTAAAGAGGGAAGATTAAATATAAACAATAACTTTATTGGTAGGTTTGAAATATTGACCACAAAATTATTCGATGTGATTAATCCAAAAGATAGTCTCAAACAAGAAATAATAAGAATAAGAATGAAAAAGGTTAAGGATTAAATAAGTATCAAAGTTGATTAAATAAGGATGCTAAGATTGAAGGGAGGTCCGAGGAAAAAGAAGTAGGAAAAATAGAGAAAGAGGAAGAAAAGAGAGGGAAACAAGATTTAAGCAGGGTGAGACCTTATGTTAGAGGAGTAGGGTTTAAAAGATATGAAATGGATGGTGTGCTTCCAAGAATTGCTTAACTAGTATTTGTCAAATTATGGACTCTGGAAATATGCATGCCAAAATTAGATTTTTCAATATTGTCAAACTTGGATATACAACCTTATAAACACTTGAGGTTGGAAAGATATATTAGTGGTGGAAGAAATTAGGGAAGGTTAAAGAACCTCCAAAGTACACTCTAATAATTTGGATTTTTCTCATCCAAAAGGTTTTAAATTGTAATATACTTTAAAAGAGAAATAAAGCAAGTCCAAGTATTTGCATCTCCTCTACAAGTATTGAAGAAACTTCCTTGCATTTATTTTAAGAATACCCTTATGGTCTATGAATGAAGTTGGGTTACACTATTTGGAAATAGAGGGCGCGTTTTGGGTGAGAAACAACAGCTTGATCAAGTCATTTTAAGTGCTCGATCGAGCAATATTTGAGTCCTCGATCAAGTTGTTTGAGGTCTTAAAGATAGCTCAATCGAGCATTAAAACAAACTCTCGATCGAGCTCCTATGTAACCTAAGGCTATCTAGGAGCTCAATTGAGCTAGTGCCTCAGTCAAGCAATAGGCTTGATCGGGCCACGTTTTTTTAAATTTCCTACCAATACAACCTAAGCATGGAATTAAAGAAAGTGTCTTAATTGAGTTATGGGCTTGATCAAGCCTTAAAGCTAGATCGAGCCTTTAAGCTAGATGGAGCCTTAAAGCTAGATATAGCTATAAACTAGATCAACACTTAAAGCTAGATCTAGTTATAAGTTAGATCGAGCCTTAAAGATGGATCGAGCTATAGGCTAGATCGAGCCTTAAAGATAGATTTGGCCTTTATTTAACCACATTAAACGCTTGAATGACAGTTTCTTAAATCCTCAATCGAGTTATTTGAATTTTTATCTCAAGTGTTCGATTGAACTATTGAGAGCCTAAAACCAGATTTTGAGCTCCCCTTTTACATATTTCTCTAAAACACGATTTTCTACCTCGATAGATATAGGGCATAATTTTTCCTAAAGTGGCGCAGTTGATCATGTTGGATTCGTGAAAGAACCCTCTATCTAATGGCATATGAGTTTGACACTTTCAAATTCATATGATATTTTTCATCTGATTTCTTCTAAACATAAAGCTTGAATTTTTTTTGGACAATTTCAAAGTGGCTGAATGAAAAACACATAACATAAAATATACGGAATGAAAAAATTCCAAAAAATACACCATCTTCGTTTATAGGTCCTCTTCAAAAGGGTACTCTTGAGTTTTCAAATAATTTAAACAATTGCAAAAAATCTTACACGAACACATATGTCTGTAAAATGTAATTGAAATATTACTTCACCAACCTTGAAAAATAATAAATAATATAATTTTACATATATATATAATATGAAAAACTTAGTTCTCTCCATGTAGATCATGCACATATATGTGTTCTTTTTTAATTACACATTTTAGACTAAGTTATGCTACACGAACACATGCATACTTCTTAAGATGTGGAAAAATTTGCAAGGAAAAGCATTTCATTTAATGGAAAATTGAAAGGTTATACGACACAATTTTTTTTTGTAAAAAATATCATTAAAACAAACAACACAATTCTCCAAAAATTGTCTTTTTACTCCAAATCAAAATTCACAATGCATATTGAATTTTGAGGCCTTCAATTCGATAAAAGAGAACAAATTTGAAATTTCATCACCAATTTTGGCCCAAAAGTGAAACCCATCTTCATGCATTCACCCCTTACTCAAGATAATATGAAAAGAGGTTGAGCATTAGACCTCACTTCAACATCTATGGGACAAAGTGCCCTTAGAAGTTTTCTTTAAAGAGCACTTTATTGGAAGAGAATTGAAAGAATATTAAACACTTCCATGATGATTACTTGGGAAATTTGATTGGTAAGAAATGTCAGTCTTTTGAGCATTTCTAAGCTCTCGCTTTGACAGTTTCATTAGAAGCTTTTTCGCCATTTTCTTCTTATAATCCTAGTATAAATCCAAAAACCAATCAGGTGACTCGAGAGGAGATTATGAGTGAGGATTATGCATAGAGCTTCTTTAATAGAACTTGCTAAACACTTTCATAGTTGGAGTTTTGTTTTATTTACTATTGAGGATCAATATTTTGCTAATAAGGAAAATTTGGTTATGGATCTAATAACCAAGGTTAACTAAGAGAATTATTCTTCCTATCAAAGTGCACTTTAGAGAGAAATATTGTGCAACTACACATATTTGAGGCCATTATGACTATTGAATGGATGAACAATGAAATCTAGGTCCATAGTAGTTGTCTTTGATAGCTAACATTACATTTTATGGATATCTTTGGTCTCTTTCAAATTATTAGTGTTAGTGTTATATATATAGAGAACTTAACAATTTTATAGATTCACTATCTAAGGAAGTTTTGCACTTAGATGGAGGATTTCTTGTCTTAGATGAATTCACTAAAGGACTTTTAGTTTCTTCAAGATCTTGTAGCCTTTCAAACTTTTGATCTTATTAGACCCTTGACATGTAATATGTCCACTAATGACCACATAGAGCTCAAGTAGATATTTAAGGTTTTGGTACAAGTTATGAAAATGATATGAGTAGTGGGATTGTAAGTCACATAAAACTAATCATATATTGTATGTGCATCAACATATAAGATTGTATTTTCAATTCGTCTTAAAATAAAAAGTACATTTTGTTTTAAAAATAATAATAATATAATATAGAATATATTATATCATGCTCAATTTATTCTTTATTTTCCATTAATATTGGTGAGAAGCTATATATATATATATATGTGAAAAAGCAAATAACCAAATTTTTAAAAAATACTAATTTAAGAAGATATGAACTCCATGTTTTACTAAATCAATCAAAATTGGTATAACCATATAAATTAAATGATTGGTAGATGTTGATAGACAGCATTCCATGATAACCATCAACACATTCACATCATGGCACGTCTCATTTTGCCAAAATTAAAAAAATCATAGAAATTAACCAGGTTATGAGTTTATTTGAAATTATTATTCTTACTAATAATCATAAAAAGAATTAATATATGAATTAAAGATATCATTACTTTTCTATGGAGGTTTTTAACTTGTAAATAAGATTTGCTACAATTCCATTGGCCAATACCATAGTTTATCAATGCCACATGCCCAAAAAACCCTGACTCATTTCACAATCAAAATATCTTATATATATTTTATTTCACTTTAATTTCATAATATTTTTAATTAATTTGGAAAAAAAAGACATAACTACCTTTGAGATAAATCTCAAGGTCTTTATTAGTGACAACTATAAATATTTCATGAATATTCCATATAGATTAAATCCCTACCATTTGATTAAAATGCAATTTTGAATGCATATTTAGCATCCTAAAAAACCCTTAGGGCACTTGAATTCTACAGATTAAACAATTTAAAAATCCTTAGGGCACTCAAATTCTACAAGTTAAACAACTTAAACTCAAGTTTTAAAAGTTAAAATTAACTATTTCCTCTCTAAGTTAGACTAAGCTATTAATTATTAATAATTAAATTAAAATTCTAAAAAACTATTCTAAAATAAACATATCTATAAACTATTTTAATAAAAAAAACAAACTCAATTCATTTATATAATCTTTTCAATACATAAATAATGTAGCCTCAAATTAAAAAAAAATTAAAAAATTAAGAAGTAGAACTTATACGTTAATATAAAAAAAACGAAGCTTACACTTTAATATAAGAAAGAAAAATCTACAGAAAACATAAATATCAATCTTTTCCATTAATAGAAAAAAAACATAAATATCAATATTTTTAAGATAAAATGCTTTGATTTACTCTAACAGTCAAATATATCTTTTATATAAAAATACAATAAATCGGCTCAAAATACACCCATCCTAAAAGCTAAAATGGAAGATTGAAAAGGTACAAGTACATACTACACATCAATAATTACTGAGCAAAACCAAGATCATTGGAAATGAAAAATGTTGCCTTAAGAAGTGGACACTATTGAATCATCATTAAATGAGCTAGGTGTTCCCTAATTAAGGTAGGCATTCGCCTATATGAGGTCACTGGCCCTCGCTATCTACATCATCATCGTCACCATAACCCTCATTATCTTCACCATCAATTTATAGCATTTCTTCTAATTCAAGCAGCGTCTTCTTCCAACTTGTTTGAGTACCTTTGAGCAATTGTTGCATCAATTCTTTTACTCTGTCATCTGAATATTTTTCAGATAACAATTTTACAATTTCTCTCCCCTGTGTTGTTATCAAATTTCCATCTTCATTCATTATAAACATCCATGAAGGATTGGCCCCATAACGATCAGAAGGCATGATGGAAAGCATTTTCGATAACTGAAATTGATCTGTGGCATTAATGCCCACTTTCAAAGAGCCAATACGCGTCCAAAATCTGATAGCTTCATACTCAGATAAACTTAACGAAAACATTCTTTCCATCTCTGCTGATGACATTTTGGAAGGTTCCAAAGGGTAATCCGCTTGAAAAAATGTATAAGTGAAATGCTCATACTTAAATGTTTCTTTTTCAAAAAAATATGGAATATAAATTATGTAAATGATATTACTCAATTCTGTCAACACATCCTTCATGGAATTTGGAAACTCCTTTTCGTGACAGCAGCATAAGCATATCATTTTTTGCTGACCCGTTGCCTCCCTTAACTTTTCATCATCAACGACAAGGAGAAAAAACAATTAGAAATGAAAATCATTTTCTTTTTCCTTTTCAAAATATCACAAAAAGCAAACAAATAACAGGTAGTTACTGACCTGCTCTGACACACGTTCCAAATGCTGGAAAAGAAATATTGCATGAGGAATAGCCTCCATTTGTGTCTTTTCTTTTTGTATTAATTCCTCCTCTTTTTCCGCCGTAAAAGGAAAAGCTGCTGCCCCCCAAATGTGCAGCATACGCAGTACACTATGATCATTATACGGTGCGAATGTCCCGTTGCTTTCTATTATCCTCATTATTTTCGGGTACCACCATTCGAGTGGTGAATCATACCCTCGTGGACACCCTTCAAGGAGAAAATACTTGGTTGTATTTGTCAGCTGCCACGGATTTTGAAGGACCAACCATGGAACCTCTCTTGAAAACTTCTCAGATACATCCAATGTTGTGTCTTCCTGCATTATTGGAACTGTTATAATTTCAAAATTAAATCTCTCTTTCTCCACATTGTACATCTCCACTAAAGCGTGAAGAGAACTATCAAAAGAGTTGTTGCCAGGCCTGATATCTAATAAAATCATTTTCCCTTGCAATTCGTCGACTCCGACCTACAATTTTCATATAAACGCAAACAAAATAATCAATAGTCGATAAATGGAATTTGAAATTTTTATTGTAAAATATTTGAAGGAAGAGTTATCCACAAAATATAGAACTTTAATACCTTCGTGGATTCACCATCCTTGTTCTTAAGAAAGGAAAGAGAAATTTCCTCTTCTCCCCCTGCGAAGAGCTCTCTTAACAAAGCTATAGGACTCCCTCCACCTCTTTCTGCCAGTTGCTTCAATTTAAGGTATCTTCCGCACTTCGTTACCACAAAGTCCTCCACCTCCATCTTCTCTCTCTCATTTTCGAAATATTTCCAACGAGAAAGGTATTTATCACCCTTTTCCCCACTCACAATCTCCGCGGTCATTTGGAAGCTATCGAAACTGATGGCAAGTTGCTGGTAAAGTTCCTCGCGGAATTGAACAACTAATGGGAACAGTCTTTGAAACAATGCTTTAGTGTCTCTGTTAGCAGGAGCATGCCCCACTATTCTATCCGCGACTTTCTTAGGCAACTGATCCCAATGGTTGCCAAAATAAACCATTTCGAAATGTGTTTGAATATCATCTATACTCTCCTCAAGTAAAGGCAAAGGAAAAGAATCAGGACAGAAATCCTGACGGCCATCAAACATAACAAGCAGCAGCGTGTTCAGAGGACGACCAGATATATTCAGTGGCTTTCCTTCTCCATTAGTTAGCATGCTAACAAATTCTGATTGGAACTGCTTTAGAAGATTCGCCTCATTCGATAAACCCTGAAGAGAAAGCTAAAGTGAGTGGAAAGGAAAATTAACGCATGCTTTGCAATTTTTTCCCGTGATATGTTTTAGGATCTAAACATTAAAAGAGTTAATTATAATGTGGGAACAGAAAACATGTTTGAAAATGTGGATCACCTGCTTTGTATATACACCACAAGACCATGATTGATTGCATTGTTGTGCTTGAATTTCCTCCCATCTTTCCTCCAACAACTCGCTTCCTGCTATGCGCAAAATTTGTAGCGTCTTCATCTTTAGCATGCTGTCTATCCATTTCCCTTCCAACTTAGAGCAATTTCTTACATCCAGAACTTCCAATGAGGTGAGGCATTGGAAATCCTCAGGGAGCTTCTTTAGCTTCCAGCAGCATTTCAGTGATAGATCTCGGAGTAGTGAGAGACCTTTGAAGTCTTTACATAATTCTTCAAGTTTCGAGCACTCTGATAAATCCAAGTGCTCCAAGTACTTGAGTTGGCAGAAACTTTCTGGCAGCTTCTGTATACTGAAACAATTGTCCAGCGCTAGCTTTCTTAAACTTGTTACTTCTCCAAATCGCTCCGGAAGCTTCTCTAGATGCCAGCAGCTTTCCATGCGAAGCTTTGTTAAAGTGGAGAAGTTGCAAAACCCATCGGGCAGTTCTTTTAAATTATAGGCCATACATAAGCTGATTGAATTCAACTTCAGTTGCCCAATGCTGCCAGGAATACTACGTAGCCCAGAACAACAATGTAGACTAAGTTCAACAAGCGATGTTAACTTTTCTAAGCCAGAAGGGAGATCTTTAATGTTTGTACAGTGGGATAAGTCCAATAATCTTAATGATGAAAGCTCCTCAAGACTGCTAGGAAGAGCTTCTAGACTTGTGCAAAGACTCAAATCGAGTTGTTGCAATGATGTGAGCTTTTCAAGCTCGCTAGGAAGCACTTCTAGACTTTTACAGCGTTGCAAAGAGAGTTCTTGCAGACAATTCAATGATCCCAAATGTTCTGGTAGCTGCGTCAAACCAGAACAGCCAGACATTCTCAACACTGTTAAAGAGCCCAGACTTGAAAATGATGCCGGTAATTTCTCTAAATATTGGCAACTTTCAAGTGAGAGTTCCTCCAAACCATTTCCCAGATCTCCTAGCTCTTCAGGTAAGCTTTTGAACTGTGCATTCGTCAGTCTCAGTACTCGCAAATTGCCTAGTTGCTGAATACATTGGGAAGAGATTTGGAAGGGAGGAGAATTTAATTCAAATTCGATGTGTCTGAGACTGAAAGGCATCTGCATATTATGCAATAAGTAATATATGAAAATCATACTCTAACTATTAAAACTAATAAAACAGCGCATGATATAGCGTTTTAGATATTCCAGGAAAAGTAAGAAGAGAAATAACCAGATATTTTAAGTGAACTTACTTGACATAGGTTCTGTAAATCTTCCGGGTTGTAACATAAATGTCTGAGCTTCTCGAACCCCTTTAGCTTTGAGACATCAAAAGGAAGATGGGAAGTTATCGCACTGAAAAAACGCAGCTCTTTAAATTTATTTTGACATTTGCCCTCCACACCTGTTAAGGGTCCGAGTTTAAGAACTCTTAAAGATCGAGACATCAAATCTAGCTTTTTCGCGGGTATGCGCAGTGGATCTTTGTTGTCACTTGCCCATATGCCCTTGATCTTTTGAAGGTCCTATATATTTATTAAATATTAGAGTCAAGCCATTTTGAAAGAAAACTGTATATGATAAATATGTTAGTTGAAAGATTGCGTACCTGATCTTCTATATCTTCAAGTTCAAGTTCAGTTGCAGTGGTCAATCTGAATCTGTTTCCTTGTGCCCTCTGGAGACCAACTTCCAAGATGACATCGTGTACCCTTGCAGTCATGCTTTTCACATCTCGGGTCACAAGCGCTCTTTTTTCTAGCCCTTTCAGTTCTATCTCTCCCACAATATCTGAAAGTTCTTTCCAGTCCCAGCCTCGAAAAAATGAACAAATATCCAGAAATGGATCTTTCAATTTATCTTCAAGTTTGTCGTAGGCAAAGACGTATTGCTCTATACTCTCCCCAATATCACCTTTCCAGTTTTTTTCTTTAGCCTCTTTCATCAATGTTTTATAATTTTCCACTGCGTTTCCTTCGCCGCCATTTATGAATCCTGCTAACACCTTCAAAAGCCCCGGACTCCTCCGCATATATTGACTATCCCGTTAATTTGGCTACCATTTAGTTTATTTTTATTGTCAGACAGCTCCTTTTTTAAAAGCTCCACTGCCTTGGCTTTGGGCAGGCTTTCAATTGGGTAGAATTCTTTTTCCACCCCTTTGCTCATTGTCATCCAGCTCGCTGCATCTTTATTACGTGTAGTTATGAGCACTCTCAATTTTTTTGCATTCCCCATATTCTCAGGGAGAAGCTGTGTGAGTGCATCTGGGCCTTGTTCACGCTTATCAGGAAGCAAAACATTGTCGATATAAATAAAAGCCTCCTCCTTCTCTAACACGACAGCAATTTCTTCTTGTCCTTCGTTATACCTTCTGATCTCCTCCCCCTTTTCTCCCTTCAAATCAGATAATATACTTTTTTGCAATTCTACTACAATGGGAGTTGATTTTATATCCTGAAACAATTTAACAAAAGAAAATTTACACCCTTCCTTTTTCTGGTCAAACAGCCGCGCGAACACAGCATCTGCAAGGGTAGTCTTTCCCATGCCGCCAAAGCCATGCAAGATAACCGCTACAGCTTTTTTGTCGCTTTCCCACTCAAGCTTTTTAATAACTTCTTGCAATGGTTCTTCGATTCCAACTGTTGTAACCATATTTAAACACAGAAATATCAATAAATCATTTTAATAAAAACATTCACAAGTATTTAAAATAACACTTTCTCATCCGGTATCACAATTTACCTTTGTCTTTAGGATATTTTGGATAGTGTGGTTTTGGGTGGCGGACGCAATCCAAAATACATAAATCCATTTGTCTCTGCATTTCTTCGTACGTTTGCTGTAACTCTTTCTCAAGTTCAGCCAGCTCTTTTCTGGACGAAGTTGCCGAAAGAAACCTGTATTAAGAAATATTTTTTTTTCAGATCCTGTATTAAGAAATATTATCTACAAGCCTCTTTCATAAATGGTCTCCTCCTACATAAATCCAACATTAAAAAAAGAGGTGTGAATTTATTTAGGTGGGACAAGGAATTGAGCGTCAATTTTCACCTGCGAGGTTTATAATATTAAAGTGTGTTGAGTGAGCATTCACCTGCGAATTTTGGAAGCCTCAATTTGAGTGCAGCAGGCGATAGAGGCTTCAATTATCAACTCTATTGCTTTTCCTATTGAAGCCTCCATCCCTCGCTTCGATTCAGGCCGCTTTTCAAGTTCTTTAACATGTTGCTTCAATTTACTCATCTCCTTCAAGAGGGACAGACATGCATTTTGATTATCAGACATTTCTGCGTACCGCTCCCATGCATTTGCCACTACAAGAAAACCTATATTAAGCAGGCGTGCTGTTCCCATGTCTTTGAGAAAACCCCGAGCGATTGTCTGCGCGTCCCCAGATGCAAAATCTTTCTGCATACCAGAAAAAGGAAGCGTAAGAGCATTTGTGACGTAATATATCTTCACGTTTTAATAGAATAAATGTAAGTAACGATCAATGATGGTGAAATGCTTTTCATACTTACAGCTGCCTCAATGGCTTCAGAGAGTGCATCTTTTAATATCAAAAAGTTTTTTGAAACTAACAATGAATCTTTAGCGGGCTTCGTCTTTGACAGGTTATTTCTCTTTTTCTTTTTCTCTTTTTTATCTTTTTCTTCCTCCTGCTAAAAGAAAACAAAAGTAAGTTCTTTAAATATCTAATTTAACCCAAAAAAAAATATAATAAAAATAAATGGTATTCATGAGAAAATAAATTAATTTAAAAATAATAATAATAAAGTGATTCTTAAATTTTTAATATAATACAATGATAATGATAAATTGTAATAATTTTTATAACAAAATAATTATAATAAATTATAATTAATCTATAGAAAAAAAAACTTAAATTTTTAATATAATAGAGTTAAAGAATAATGATATTTACATTGATTTCATGTTTTTTTTAAATAAAGCTTTTAGAATTTTAATTTAATTATTAATAATTATTAAGTAGATAAAATAGTTTTAAACGTCATTAAATAGTTTAGAATATTTAAAATAGCATACATAAATCAAAGTTTGATATTTATCTCCAGAGTAGTTATGTCATTTATATTTTTTTAATTAAATTGGTTAATAGAAAAAATGTCATACTACTAGGTGTTATATCAAGTGAGTAATGGGTTTTTGAGAATGTGGTATTGATAAATATGGTATTGGCACATGGTATTGTAGTAAAGCCTCTTTACAGATTAAGAATCTCCATGTTAAAATGTTGTACATCTCCATGGTTAAGAATCTTGTTCCATGTTTTTTAAAATGTATATATGTTTAACTTATATATTAAATCGCCCATGGGGCTTTGGATTGACGATGAATGGGTGCACTGTTAAGGCACTCCTTGCGATAGGTCACTGTTTCAAATCCCCCGTGGGTGCTTACCTACAAAAAAAACCTATATGGAAATAGCTCGGTCGGGTAGCTTGGTTGGTCAAAGCCCCTCACCAAGTTGTTGGCCCTCTGTCACAAGGTGTGGGTTTTATCCTCCTCGGTCCATCAAGGTGAAATTTCCATCACTAGAGTCGACTCAGTGTAAGCCCCCTTTGGGTGGGTTTACCTAGGGATCTTACTGTGAAAAAAAAGGAGTGTATATGGAAATGTTGAATGATTTAGGCTAGTCTTTGGCTAGGAAGACCAAATCATAATGAGAAGTTCACTCTCCTTAGAGAGAGAGGGGATAGCATAATATTCAAAAAACCAAAAAATACCATACATAAGTGGAATTTGCTTTCATTTCCAGAGATCAAGTTTGTGTGGGAGAGATGGTTCTTTTCTAACGATCCAAATGTGTTTCAAGGGAAGCAAAATAGTTTTAAGTTAGGGCTCGAGATGGTGGGTCCGTAGAAAACCCGAATTGCGACCAACGAGAGTCAGGGCCTACATTTCAGGAAAGAGACTCGGGTAGCCAACAACAAATGTATGATATACGAATCGAGTAATGAGGAGGGACACAATAGTTTGCAATAGAGCCAGTTCAAAATTCATATGAGTGGAGACCCTGTGAGTTGGCTGGAGGAGAAATTGGCATTCAAAACTGGAAGCATGAATGGCATGGAGTACGATGGGTGTAGCCCGCATGTGACAACACCTCATGATCTTAGGCATCATAAACATTCTTTATGGGAGCATGTTGCCACATCCCCTCACTTCTTGGCCAGGTGAGGTAGTGGCAACCCAACCCTCAACCCTTGTTGATCCATAAACACCCCATAAGCGATAGATGTATCCTTATGAATGAGCTTCCAACACATATCCTTAAGAGGGGAGTCCTAGAGAAGTTTCTAGGTGGAGGGTAGCACTAGAGAGGAGTCCAAACATCTATGATTAACTAACATATCATAAACTTTAATTCTTGTTTATTGAACATGGGAGGGCACAACAATTAGGATGTTAACAATAAGAGGTGAATCCTTACATATGAGTGCTTATAAACTCTATCTTTTCGATATTTTATGCATCAGGGCATTGTTATGTATCTTGCAGAGCATGTTGATGACAAGTTGAGATCCCCTTCTACAAAAATCTTGGAGAAGCCTTGTACTTTTGCAATTTTCAACCTTGTGATGAGGGAAGTGAGTTCCACCACATTATTATTGTTAATGCCTAAAGTACTAGAGTATATGTAAAGTGGAAGGCATCTGTGATCTTAGAATATACCACCACTTGTAGTGCTACCATTCTCTCCATAATTTCACTGAACATGCATGTCCTCTAAATGATGTCAAATCCACTAGAGTTCCTCTTCAAATTGTTACTTTTTGTACTTTAATTTCTATTGTGCTTCTAGGAGGAACAAGATGGAGTCTGATTGCTGCCTCAACTGATGTATTATCTCACTGTACCCTTCGTTTCTACCTATAGGAGGTGTTGTAGCCTACACTGTCATTTAAATTTTCAATATTATTTAAAATTAAAAAAAAAAATGAAATAGTTTTGAAAATCAAAAGAAAATTTGAAAATTTGAAATATTAGTTGCACTAACGGCAACATTGAAGGTGTTATGAAAGTGGGCCCGATCCATCTATTAAAGCTTGAGCACATCCGTGAAGCGCGATCAAAAGGTTGGAAGAGGAGACACGTTAAGTGCTCTGCAAGGGAATAAGGAGCACGGGTTATAATTCATAGCCCAACCCCCATAGTTGACCCTCATGTCAACACGGTTGACTGAAATCTATGGCCCATGATCACTGCGGGGGTTCAACCTTGATCAACCTCTCATACACTCCCTACCCCCACAACAGGCCACCCCCATCGCTCCACTCCATCTATTCTCCTCCACGTCATCCGCCACCCTCATTCACCGTACCCCGTCACCTCATCTACCACTCCATTAATTAGTTACATTAATTACACATATTTCCCCCCATTTGAATATTATATGTATAAAATACAAGCAAAATCCCTTTGTATTAGTCTTTTATTTATTTCTAAGCGACCTTGCAACCAGTTCAGCAAATCTGAGTCAGCAACCATCTTGGCAGCTATCACCAGCAAACTATCACCTACAGTCACCATGGCTAAACAAGTAAGTTCCTCATCATTTATTCATACCCCATTAATGGATGTTGAACGAGATATCTATGATACCCTCTGTACAATTAAACATCATTCATTATATTAAGAGGTCATTCTGAACCATAAGAAGTCTCCTATATTCATGGCAATGGTTAGGTCAGGTGTTCTAGCTGCTTTTGTCCCTAGAACACATTTATTTCCTAAATTTATTCAATGGATAGCCTCAACAATGTACCCCAAGAAATGTTTTGTAATGAATCAGTTAGGGGAGAGTGTTTTTCAAGTAACCTCACAGTTAATACATGTTGGGTTGTTTTATTCTTTCCACGACTAGCCCACATAGTTAACCGGGGGGTTAGAGGGGGGGCGGAGCCACCGCTTCGTTGCGCCGATTGCGTAGCGAGCGGGTTACAGGGGGTTTAAGGGGTGCAGGTTGTTATCGCTCCAGGAAACTCTCCTAGGTTGCAGCTCGGAGATGCCTAGTAACATATAATCTTCAATATTGTTCTCAAAACTATTGGAATGGATGATGGTTTGGATCAAGTTAGATAACCATTTCAGCTCTATTCTCACTCAAGACATGCATGAACACTCTCACCAATACAAGGCTTTAGACCACTAATGCTCAATAATTTATAGATTCAATGGATAGATGGAAAATATTGATTGTACCAGCAGATTGCATACATAAACATAAATGAATGGCTAACTACAAGTAGCAAAAGAGAATATTGATTTTACTGGCAAATGCATATATGACCACATATGAATGGCTAGCTACAAGCAGTAAAGAAGCTTGCAAATCTAATTCATCAAAGCAGAGATAAGATGACAGTTATCTGGCCTTAGACATAAAAGAAAACATGAACAAACTATTCAAGTGAAAGCATAGAACAACAAAGAGAATGACATTAAACATATAATAGCAAAAGAAGCTTATATTGCTTAGAATGAAGATGAGAAGCTTTAAGGAATAGAGGAGGAACAATCTGTTGGCATTATGACACAGGCTTGGCACTATGGCACAGGTATTGTCCTTGATGGCAACTCACTCGGCAAATCACTTAGATGACAGTTCAAGCTCACAGACTCTCAAAATAAAGGAAAAGGAGGTATACGCAAGTTCTCGTTGACCAAGTCGCGTATACACGCAAATTCACAGACCAAAAGGCACGTATAGTTTGGAGAACTTGGTTTTTGGTCCTTGGTATTTGGACCTATGGTTTTGGACCATGGTATCTTGTCTGAAGTGTTGAACCCAGGTATTTGGACCCAGGTATTAGTTCTAAGTGGTTTTGGACCATGGTATTGAGTAAGCCCTAAGACTAGAAAAGGAGGAGGAGATCATTAGGCAAAGGCACTCAAGGATTGAATATCTTATGAGGAGAAAAATCTAGAATAATGGTCATTGGGTTATGGTGCATAACTGGATCTGAATCAAGGAGGAACTTGAGTGCTAGAAGAAGGATAAGTTCTATTGATGGGTCAAGATCTTAAGGCTTGAACAGAAGTATATTTGTGTGACTTTGATCTTTTATATTTGCCGCATGACTTGATCTGTAAATCTGATGATCTGGGTATAACTGATGTCTGAATAGTTGAAAAGGGTAAATTATCTTTTACAGATCTGTACGCAGGTTCAACATAGCAAAGGCACGTATACACGCTGGTTTGGTAATTCAAAACAACGTATACGCAAGTTTGCCTTAATATATCAGCGTATGCATGCAGGTTCTACATATTGAAGTAGCGTACGTCTCATAAAATATGTTTTAGCTACTTCTGTTTATTGCTACAGTGTTCTGGGTTCAGGATTGGTTTCTGGTTACTATTACTGTATTCTGGCTACAGCATTCAGAGAAGTGATTGTTTGATTCAATTTTTGGTTGGTGCAAAGGAGATTGGTTGATGCAGATATATTTGATGTTTGATTGATGTTATTGATGGATCTAGTCTGAAAATTTATGAAACATGGTCCCTGGAAGAAAAGAGAAGGTTGTAGCCTTCTGTAGGTCATTACCTACATACTAGTACAACAGCTAGTACAAGAGCTAAGGGGGTTGTAGCTCCCTTCCCGGAGAAGCTGGAGAACAAGAGAAGGTTGTAGCCTTCTGTAGGTAGAAGCCTACATATTGGTATAAGACTGCACCAATACGTAAATATTGTAAAAGGAAGTTTCTTATCAAAAGAAGATAGACATGAATTTCAGCAGGTGGTTTTCATCCACATTGGGTTTCCACCTTATATCTTGTGTTCATGTGTGTGATTGCCTGTACTATTTACTGCATTTAATTACTGTCTTATGGTTCTCATACATAGATTAAGATCAACTAACTAAATTAGAAGTCTGCAAGATATACGTGGTTTTCTCTAAACACAGTTGCATATATACATAGGTTGAATTAACAGAAGTAGCATATATCAATTTGTTTATAGAAATGAAAAATTGCTAAATTGCTAATACTAATTCACCCCCCTCTCAGTATTATTTCCAACAATTGGTATCAGAGCAGGTCCTTCAAAAGAAGCTTGATCGCTTGAAGGAAGATCTATCATCATGAGCAACTACGAAAAAGAGGCATCCATCAGGCCACCAATCTTTGATGGGAGCAACTTCATCTATTGGAAGGTAAGAACCACAACCTATCTTCAATCTCTTGGTACAGAAGTTTGGGATATCATGGAAGGAGGATACACATTTCCATCAGCAACTCCTACAGATACGGCTCGTAAAAAGGTGTATGAGACAAATGCAAAGGCTGTCAATACTCTATTGGAGAGTCTATCTCAATTAGAATTCATCAAGGTTATGCAGCTCAAAACCTCCAAAGAAATATGGGACAAGATCATTCTAAGATATGAAGGAGACGATCAGGTAAAACGTGAAAAACTACAATCTCTCAGAATTCAATATGAAACTCTCAGAATGCACAATGATGAAAGTGTGGCTAATTATTTCTTACGTATAGATGAGATTGTTAATCACATGAAAAACTTGGGTGAAGAGATAAAAGAAGTTACTTTAGTTGAAAAGGTTCTAAGATCTTTATCTTCTAACTTTAAATCAAAAGTTTATGCCACAGAAGAAAAGCAGAATCTTCAGAGTATTACTATGTCACAGCTGCATGGAATCCTAACTGCTTTTGAAATGAGAAAAGGGGGTCCATCAGACATGAGAGAAGCCGCATTCAAAGCTTCAGGAAAAGGAGAATACAATGAGTCAGGACATACGTTAGAAGGAGAGGAAGAATCAAACTTTGTCAAGAACCTTCAATAGGGTTCTGGAAGATTCAGAGGTAAGCTACCTTTCAAATGCTTTTCTTGTGGAAGAGTCGGTCACTATGCAGCCAAATGTCCTCATAAAGATAAGCTTGATAAAGGTAAGGAACCAGTTAAATGGAACAAAAAACAGAATGTAAGTAAGAAGAGCTATTATACACATGAAGATAGCAATGGATTTTCAAATAGTGATGAAGATGAACATGGTAATGATTATAGACTTTTGATGGCTTTTGAAGATGATGATTTCTTTGATGCTATAGATGAAGATGGTCTCTATGAATAAATTTCTAAACTTAAAATCTGTTTAGAAGAGAAGAGTATGATTATAGATACTCTAACATTCCAACTTGCTGAAAGGGAAAAACACAATGGAAAGTTAGAATGTGAAATTGTGGGACTTAGAAAAGATATTGAGAAAACAAAAGCTCTTAATCTTAGACTTGCTAAAGGATCTGAAACTTTAGATGAGATTATCAAAGTACAATGTTCTCCTTTAATCAAGACAGGTCTTGGATATACTGAAGAAGCATCTCAAGCACAGAAGCCATCCACCTCCAAAAGTTATCTTGATGCAGTAAGGAGAAGTGAACAGGTTGAAAATCGTCAACACAGGCATAAAATGGATCACCAGGAATCGGGGTCAAGCTATTTCAAGGATGAACAAAAGCTACAACCAACCACAGGTAAATCATTCTCAATTTGCCTCAAGAATGAATGTCAATGGAAACTACAATCACGTGGTCGGTAGATTTGATAATTGCAGGAATTTCTTTAGTGGCCAATGTTTCTCATGTCACAACTTTGGACACAAAGCTGCTCAATGTGGTTCCTACAAGACTATCATGACTAGAGAAGCACTAAATCAAAGGAGTGTGACTAGGATCATGAAGAGGACCTACAATAACTTTTCTACTCTTCAAAATGAAATAGAATGCTCTATTTGTAACAACTTCGGTCATGAAGATTCTGAATGCAGGAGTAAGTTTCAACAAAAGGAGCAAGCTTCATTGGGTCCCAAAACATGGAGAAAGAAAGAACCGCAAACAGAAAGATATGGTATAGCCTTATATGTGGAAGGACAAGAAAATCAATGGTACATCGACAATGGATGCTTGAAACATATGACAGGTTATAAAGAAAAACTTCAATCATATAGTGCCTTAGAAAAGGAAAGGAAGGTCTCATTTGGAAATGACACCCCTACACTCATAAAAGGTAAAGGCTCTGTTCTTTTAAAAGAAAAGGTCAAAGCTGGAAATGTTATCTATGTTGATGGGTTAAAGCATAATCTATTGAGTGTCAGTCAAATGTGTGATCAAGGAAATGAAGTAGTATTTCAATCAAATGGATGTATTGTTTGTGAGCTTGATACAGGAGAAACAGTGATCAAAGGCATAAGAACTCCAAATAATTTATACATACTCAAGGGAGGATAGCAACAATGCTATCTAAGAAAAAATGATGAACACTGGCTATGGCACAGAAGATTGGGGCATCTAAGCTTCCCTCAGATAAGGAAAGCATGCAAATATCAGGTTGTTCGCGATCTTCCTGACATCAGAATTCCAGACAATACAATATGCAAATCATGTCAGTTTGGTAAGCAAACCAAAACATATTTCCCTGAGAAGGAAGGATCAGCTAGTAAGCCACTTGAACTTGTCCATACTGATTTATGTGGTCCATCAAGGAAAAAGTCACCTCATGGAGAAGAATACTTTATATTGTTCATTGACGACTTTTCCAAGATGTGTTGGATAGGACTTCTGAAGCATAAAGAATAAGCTTTCGAAAAGTTCAAAGCTTTCAAAGCCTTGGTTGAAAATGAATCAGATCGTAAAATCAAATTCCTCAAGTCTGATCGAGGAGGGGAATTTACCTCGGATGAATTTTTTGACTTTTGTGAAGAACGTGGAATAAGAAGGGAATTCTCTACTGCAAGGACTCCTCAGCAAAATGGAGTGGTAGAAAGGATGAACAAAATGGTTCAACAAATGGCTCGTGCTATGCTTGATGAGTCTAGAACTCCTGCAACCTTCTGGGGTGAAGCTACATTTGCTGCCATTACTATTCTCAACAAAACAAACACCCGGTTAAACAGCACTCAAACTCCTCATGAACTTTGATATGGTAAGACTCCTACTGTGAAATACTTCAAAGTTTTTGGAAGCAAATGTTACATCAAAAGGACTGATGAAAAGCTTGGCAAGTTTGAACCTAGAGCAGATGAAGGCATTCTCCTTGGTTACTCTTCCTGAAGTAAAGGATATAAGTGTTACAATAAAAGACTTGGAAAAATTGTTGAAAGTATTGATGTGGTGGTTGATGAAGCAAGAAACAATCCAAAGCAGATAAAAACCGAAGATTTTGAAGATGATGAGGATTATCCTTCAACATCAAATCAGACTAATGCTGAAGAAGAAACTTATGAGGCACCAGAAGAACAGATAAGGGTAGAAGAAAAGACTCCATCTAGGTATGTCCAGAAGAACCATCCAAAGACTCAAATTTTGGGGCAAAAAGAGGTAGGTGTACAAACAAGAAGAACTATTACAGAAGCTTCAAGCTATCTAGCATTGCTCTCCTCCGTTGAACCATGAAATATATAAGTGAAGCATACAAAGATGAATGTTGGGTCAAGGCCATGAATGAGGAACTTGAGCAGATTGAAAAGAATAACACTTGGGAATTGGTTCCCAGACCTAATGATAAGGATGCCATAGGGACTAAATGGATATTCAAAAACAAGCTGAATGAAAATGGAGATGTTATTAGAAACAAGGCCAGACTTGTTTGTAAAGGGTATGCTCAACAAGAAGTTATAGACTTTCAAGAAACTTTTTCACCAGTTGCTAGTCTTGAAGCCATAAGAATGTTCCTTACTCTTTCTAGCTTTCAGAAGTTGAAAGTATATCAAATGGATGTGAAATTTGCCTTTCTAATGGAGACTTAGAAGAAGAAGTGTATATTGAGCAACCAGATGGATTTATCCTTGGAAATGATCCAAAACTTGTATGCAGACTTAGAAAGGCTCTCTATGGTCTTAAATAGGCTCCAAGGGCTTGGTATTATCATCTGGACAAATACCTCCATCAACAAGGTTTTTCAAAAGGATCAGCAGATAGCAATCTATATATAAAAATTAACAATGATAAATTGCTAATACTTGTTGTGTATGTTGATGATATCATCTTTGGTAGAAATGAAGAAGCCATGAGTCAAAACTTTGCCTTGGTGATGCAGAAAGAATTTGAAATGTCCCTACTTGGTGAGCTCACATATTTTCTTAGTTTACAAGTCCAACAAAACAAAGACAATATCTTTCTATCACAAACCAAGTACCTCAAGCAGATCTTGAAGAAATATGGCATGGAAGATTCGAAACCAGTATGTACCCCTATGGTAACAGGATGCAGCCTCAGCGCAAATGATGAATCTGTAGCAATACATCAACCAACCTATAGATCCATGATTGGTAGTTTGCTCTATCTGATAGGTACCTGACTAGACATCATGCATGCAGTGGGAATAGTTGGAAGGTTCCAGGCAAATCCAAAATAAGCACACATTCAGGAAATTAAAAGGATTTTCAAATATCTTCAAGGAACACAAAACTATGGCTTATGGTATCCTAGAGATACAGATCTCACACTTCATGCATATACAGATGCAGATTGGGCAGGAAGCGTGGATGACAGAAAAAGCACTAGTGGTGATGCATTCATTATGGGTTCCAAATTAGTATCTTGGTTTAGCAAGAAACAAAGTTCAATTGCATTGTCTACAGTTGAAGCAGAATATGTGGTTGTTGCATCTTGCTACACACAACTCCTTTGGATGATGCAAACATTGCAAGACATTCAAATCACTTGTACTCCACCTATCTCCATTTTATGTGATAATACAAGTGCAATCAGTATTTCAAAGAATCCAGTCATGCATTCAAAGACCAAGCACATACCTATCAAATATCATTTTCTCCAGGAACAAGTGCTTGAACAAAAGGTCAAATTGGAGTATGTTCCCTACAAGGAACAAGTTGCTGATATATTCACCAAACCACTGCCCAGGGAGACATTTGAATACCTCAAACAGAAGCTGGGAGTAGTTGATGCATCATCTTACTATTGACACTTATCTGTTTCAGAGAAAAGTGGTTGTACGCGAGTTTCATGAAGATCATCCGTGTACATACACCGGTTTCTGTGGATACAGTCGCGTATATGTTGGTTTGAAGAAAAATAGTGGGCCAGACTTAGGATGAAAATAATCTAATATGGGTCTGACAAAGACCATCTAGCATAGGTTTAGGGGGAGCATATACTTCTAATAATGCATTGTTGGCATTATCTTAGAAGATCTTGGTACAACTTCACAATTGTTTTTTATTCAGGTGGAACAAGTGCAGAGGGAGATCATGGTTGATGGTCCGGATGGTGATTGACAGATGCTGTTGATGATAGTTGTTGATGACTATCATAGTCTTGTCTTAGATATTTGGTCTCTATGTCATGTATTTCTTTTATTATCAAGGTCATGTAACGACCTATTTTGTTTCCCCACTATGCCTGGGATGGATGATGTAATATTCTTGTTTTATCATGTATAAATTTTTGGTATATCCCCATTCAGTTGGGAGATGGATGTATGTATGAGTCTGTGGTGATAGGAAGGTCTTTTATGATGTATAGAGTCATGTTCTTCTTGTAGAACATATTTTTACAGACACTGCCTATAGTCAGGGGGAGCATGGACAGCACATTAGAGTAGAGATTTCAGCATGTACTCAAGGGGAGCATAACCCTTTGCCCTTGATGAAAAAGGGGGAGAGTGATTTGGGGTTTCCATCAAGTCCAAAGGGGGAGATTGTTGGCATTATGACACAGTCTTGGCACTATGGCATAGGTATTGTCCTTGATGGAAGCTCACTCAACAAATCACTCAAATGACAGTTCAGGCTCACACGCTCTTAGAATAAAGGAAAAGGAGGTATACACAGGTTCCCATTGACCAAGTCGCGTATACATGGGGATTCACAGACCAAAAGGTGCGTATGCGTATACACGCACTTTCATGCACAAAAAAGTGCGTACATTTTGGAAAACTTTGTTTTTGGTCCTTGGTATTTGGACCTATGGTTTTCGACCATGGTATCTTGTCCGAAGTGTTGAACCCAGGTATTGGTTCTAAGTGGTTTTGGACCATGGTATTGAGTAAGCCCTAAGACTATAAAAGGAGGAGGAGATCATTAGGTAAAGGCACTCAAGGATTGAATATCTTATGAAGAGCAAGATCTAGAATACTAGTCATTGGGTTATGGTGCATAGCTAGATCTGAATCAAGGAGGAACCTGAGTCCTAGAAGAAGGATAAGTTCAATTGATGGGTCAAGATCTTAAGGCTTGAAGAGAAGTATCTTTGTGTGATTTTGATCTTTTATATTTGCCGCATGACTTGATCTATAAATTTGATGATCTGGGTATAACTGATGTCTGAATAGTTGAAAAGGGTAAATTATCTTTTATAGATCTGTACGCAGGTTCAGCATAGCAAAGGCACGTATACACACTGGTTAGGTAATTCAAAACAGCGTATACGCAGGTTTGCCTTAATATAGCAGCGTATGCACACAGGTTCTACATATTGAAGTAGCGTACGTCTCATAAAATATGTTTTAGCTACTTCTGTTTATTGCTACAGTGTTCTGGGTTCAGGATTGGTTTCTGGTTACTGTTACTATATTCTGGCTACAGCATTCAGAGAAGTGATTGTTTGATTCAGTTTTTGGTTGGTGCAAAGGAGATTGGTTGATGCAGATATATTTGATGTTTGATTGATGTTATTGATGGATCTAGTCTGAAAATTTATGAAACGTGGTCCCTGGAAGAAAAGAGAAGGTTATAGCCTTCTGTAGGTCAACACCTACGTACTAGTACAATAGCTAGTACAAGAGCTAAGAGGGTTGGAGCTCCCTTCCAGGAGAAGCTGGAGAACAAGACTTCTCAGTATTATTTCCAACACAATCTCCAGAAGTTGAACCTGTATTACATCTTACTTTCATATATTTATATCTCTTTACAATGCTCTCGAGCCTTTTGAGGCTTGAGAGGTCTCAATCTATCCCTTCTGTCTCTTCAACAAGTTTAATACCCTCTAGGCAAGCATGGGCTTGGAGGTTTTCTCCTTCTCACATAGGAATAACTGCATTTAGATATTTTGGATAGTTTGACGCGCTGTCTAGGAGCTCTCTCATGCTAGAGATGCCCCATAATGTTTGTTGTTGTGGATGTGTCATGCTGTGTTGCGCTGTGCTGCTCCATGACTACTTTGTCGGTTTGGGGTGAGATGCACGTGATGTGGCCCTTTCTATTCCCCTTCCAACCTCTGTCCCTATCTCTCGGCCTCTAGTAGGTAATGAAAGGGGTCTTCAGGCTTGTGTAATCCCTTAAGCATTTATAAATATTGTTTTCCTATTTTTTACACAGAAAACACTGCACGCAGCAAAAGCCCGCCCATCTCTACTTTTCCGGACTTTAAAAAGTCCTTAAACATGGCTTTCTGTTCTATCGGGTCTGCCCTTGGGGTTATCGCAAGTCGCATTTGGCCCGTTCCCTTTGTATTTCATTAAATATGGAAATACATGAAATACATTGAAAAATGGCTTTCACCAAACTTCAAATAATATATATTTCACTTCCTAGACCCTTTCAGGTCCTTGTTTCATCACTATCACACTGCCCCAAGGTTGCTTTGTATTTCATTTAAACAACAAAAACACACAAAAATACATTGAAAATGGGCTTTGGCGGATTTGAAAGATTATACATTTTGCTTCTGAAATCCATCGAGTTCAGGTCTTATTGCATCGCGCACATATACATGTAAAGGTTGCGCCCCTTGATTTTTGCGATTGTGATCCGCCGATGTGATGTGGATCATCGATCCATGCCTGCGATTGACGGTCCATGTTGAATCGTCGATCGTGATCACTAATTGCATATTGTCTGTGTCGATAACTGCTGACTCGCCTCCGTCGATTGCGATCCACCGATCTGACCATCAGCGATCACTGATCAGCGGTGTCTTGCACCAATTGCCACTGCCCGCCTGTGCCGATCAAATCCACTGATTCAATCCGCCAATTAGATCTGGGCTGTTGATCAGCCAGATCTAACGGCTGTTGTTCCTTCTCAGTTTTAAGCCTGCGATAATTGTTTTTTGACTGTTTTAATGTGTTTTTTGCCTCCCGATAGTGCATTTCTACCCTTCCAAGGGCTCTCCTCCCTTGCTTGATTTTGACTTTGGATGATCTTAAGCACTTTTGAAGACTTAGGGAGTGCTTTGGAGCATATTTGGATCCATTTACATCGTTATTAAGCAAACTTTTGAGACTATGGGAGTGTTTTGGATCCATTTTTGGGCCAAAACACCAACAAAGCTAACACTGGCTCCTTCTGGTGATGAAAGCCTCCCTGTGAGGTTTCAAGAACTAAAAAATTCCCTGTAAAAAACAAGATCAAATATTCCTCCTAGTGTTGCATTGTGCATGGAGTCTATTTAGCATGAAATAAAAACTTGAAAATGACGTATTTACAATGCCAAGGCTTGAAGGCCTTATCTGAAATAAAGTTCGAAGAATAGCCCATTGACTAGGCCATCAAAAACGTCTCCTTCTTCCTTTAATGTATCCCTTTTGAGAAAACAATCACCAAACTGAAAATTGACCCTTTTTACCTTTCTATCAAGGGTTTCTTTGTCTTGGTCAATGTGCATATCAGCAAATTCATTAAAGACTTGCAAAAGCCTATTGATTTAATCATCTACTTCAAAAAATTTCTAGCATTTGGTATTAGTAGGCAGAGATGGTCTATGTTTCACCTCATCTCTATATGCTTTCAACCTTGGATGTTTTTTTTGGAAGGTTTTGTACACCTGCTGAATGATAAGGTCTACTTCATACTCTGATGTGTCATTTGTGACCTGAAAAGTTAATATAAAAGATGAATCAATGCATTCTTGTGTGGGGGACACAAGGACTTCACCTGTTCCTGCAGCTTCCTTAGAGCAAGCCCCATCAAAGAACATGTCCCAAATCTGTGGGCCTTCTTCCTCTATGATCTGGCAAATTGATTTTTTAAGTTGCGTAGAGGCCAACTGATAAGGCTTGGTAATGTCAAGGCCGAGCTTATCCATGATAGCCTTGGGCATTGGATTATGGCTGGCTCCAGTGTCCAGAAGGCAACCATGAAGGATTTTATCATGAATAGTCAGAGAGACATAGAATGATGGGGAACTGTCTTCACAATTTTCAATCATTGGGCTAAGAATAACAGCTGGTTGGTAATCTTACAGATTTACATAGTCAGTGGAAGCTTGGATGGCACTAGGCTAAAGAGCCTCAAGGATAGATTTCTTGAAGGTCTCATTATTCACTGGTTCAATCAGAGGCATAGGTGTTCTTGGCTTCTAAATTTCTGATTGAAAACTGAAAGAAGAAGGGAACTTGTCAAGGCCTCTTACCTCTATGGCTGGAGCTTTGAGGATGATAGGATCAACTGCTGGTTGCTTCTGCTTATTAGCTTGTTGTTCTGCAGGGACAACAGCTTTATGAATAGGAGTCTCCTTGGCATTGTTCATTTTTTACCTCAGATTATATTTGTGCTGATCTATAGTTTGTAGAACAGCTTCACCATCCAATTCTTAGCTAATCTAGTCATTGAATAATGACTTCGCACAGGCATCTTTGGTTAAAAAAGTGGCGTTGCCTTTGTCTTCCCTTTGTCTTCCATACAATGGATCTCATCATCTTCCTCAAATTGCTCTTCTCTCATGACTGCATTCTGAAAAGGGGCCTTCACCCTTTGGTCTTCATTGGTATCTTTGTTTCTTTGCAAGATCTGCAGCTGGTCATTTTCCCTTCTATATGGATTTGAATTTGGAGGAGCAAAGGTATTAGGAACTCTTCCCTTCCCAGAATTCTATTCAACCTTTAGTTTCGAAACTTCAGAGGCTAATGACTCTATCATCTTGGCCATTTTATCAATCTTGGGATCTGAAGATGATGAAGGCTCGCCCCTCTGTCTTCTTCTATCAGCATTACCTTTGAGATTTTCTGCAGCCATGATGTTTGATTCTACTTCCAGGGCTGCATCTTGCATATAAGCCAAAGAAACACATCGCTTCTCCCTCAATAGTAAACAAAAGTCAGAATCAAAGGCGTTGGCATAGATGAGTCTAGTAGAGGTAGTGGTGGGTTTCACTTCAGCTGGTATCTTGTTGTACATGCGGTTAAATCTCTTATTAAAATCAGATAGAAGCTCACCATTCTCCCTCTGTAAGTTCCCAAACTCAATGTGGTAGTAAAGGAGATCCTTCTTATCCCCCCAATGCTCTAGGAATGCATCATCTAAGGCCTAAATATATGCTATAGATGTTGGGGTCAGTTCCCTGAACCATTTTCTAGCCTCTCCATATAGGCTTTAGACAAAGACTCTCATCCAGATATTATCTTCACTAATGCCCAGGTTATCAGCATAGTTATAGAATGACTTAAGATGTTATTCAGTTGAAACACCTTCAGTTCCAGTGAACTTAGGCATATACTTCTGATATTCTCCAGTAGGCATAGCATTCAAAGGAGTGGACAGTATTAGAGGTCCATACCTAGCAGCTATGATTCTTTCCATTTTGGTAGGTGCTTGTGGGCCTGCCATAGCTGTGGTGGCTAAAAGGGTACTGGCAGTTTGAATGATAGAGGTCTGAGGAGTGGTTGATAAGACTAAAGGAGTATGATGGATAGGAGGTGAGGTTTTCTTTGGGCATACAACAAAAGGAGAACCTAAAGAAGAAGGAGATTTATGAATCTCTAAGAGTTTTTCTTCGTTGTTAGTATTAGAAGCTATACTCTCAACATATATTTGTTCTATTACAGGCCTTTCTTGAAGAGATATAGGAGATTGTTTAGGTTTACCTGAACCTAATGCTCCTTTCTACAATGCCTCTTTCTTTGATAATTTTTTCAGGGTCAGGTACTGGGTCAGCTTGTAGCTTCTTAGGATTTCTCTGAGTATGCCTCACAAACTTAGCCAGAACTATGAAGTGGAGTCGCCAAGAGGTTCGGCCTCTAGTAGAGTCGCCAAATAGATGATTACAACCCAAAAAGTGCCCAGACTTTGTCTATCATCAAAGTTGGATCTATGTCATTTCCTAAGGAAGCTGAGCTTCTGTTTCCTCTCCCTGGCAATGACACCAATTATGTTATCACTCCAGGAAACTCTCTTAGGTTGTAGCTCAAATATGCCTGGTAACATATAATCTTCAATATTGTTCTCAGAACTATTGGAATGGATGATGGTTTGGATCAAGTAAGATAACCATTCCAGCTCTATTCTCACTCAGGACATGCATGAACACTCTCACCAATACAAGGCTTTAGACCACTAATGCTTAATAATTTATAGATTCAATGGGGATAGATGGAGAATACTAACTGTACTGGCAGATTGCATACATAAACATAAACGAATGGCTAGCTACAGGCAACAAAAGAGAATACTGACTGTACTAGAAAATGCATATATGACCACCTATTAATGGCTAGCTACAGGCAGTAAAGAAGCTTGCAAATCTAATTCATCAAAGCAGAGATAAATGACAGTTATTTGGCCTTAGACACAAAAGAAAACATGAACAAACTATTCAAGTGCAAGCATACAATAGTAAAGAGAATGGACATTGAACATATAATAGCAAAAGAAGCTTATATTGCTTAGAATAATATGAGAAGCTTGAAGGAACACAGGAGGAACAATCTCTAGAAGTTGAACCTGTATTACATCTTACTTTTAGATATTTATAGCTCTTTACAATGCTCTCAAGCCTTTTGAGGCTCGAGAGGTCTCAATCTATCCCTTCTGTCTCATCAACAACTTTGATGCCCTCTAGACGAGCATGGGCTTGGAGGTTTTCTCCTTCTGACAGAGGAATAACTGCATTCAGATATTTTGGATAGTTTGCTACACTGTTTGGGAGCTCTCTAGTGCCAGAGATCCCCCATAATGTTTATTGTTGTGGCTGTGTCGTGCTGTGTTGCGATGTGTTTCTCCATGACTACTTTGTCGGTTTGGGGTGAGATGCATGTGTTGTGGCCCTTTCTATTCCCCTTCCAGCCTCTGTCCCTATCTCCCGACCTCTGTTAGGTAATGAAAAGGGTCTTCGGGCCTATGTAATCCCTTAAACATTTATAAATATTGTTTTCTTGTTTTTTACACAAAAAACGTTGCACGCAGCAAAAGCCCACCCATCTCTACTTTTCTAGACTTTAAAAAGTCCTTAAACATGGCTTTTTGTTCTATCGGGTCCGTCCTTGGGGTTATCACAAGTCACATTCGGCCCGTTCCTTTTGTATTTCGTTAAACACGAAAATACATGAAATGCATTGAAAAATGGCTTTCGCCAGACTTCAAATAATATATATTTCACTTCTCGGACCCTTTTGGGTCCGAGCTTCATCGCTATCACACTGCCCCAAGGTTCCTTTGTATTTCGTTTAAACAATGAAAACACACAAAAATACATTGAAAATGGGCTTTGGAAAATTTGAAAGATTATCCATTTTGCTTCTAAAACCCATCGAGTCTGGATCTTATCGCATCGCGCACATATACATATAAAGCTTGCGCCCCTTGATTTTCCCAATTGTGATCCGCTGATGCGATGTGGGAGGTCCACGTTGAATTGCTGATCGTGATCATTAATTGCATATTGTATGCATCAATAAACACCGACCCGCCTCCGCCGATTGCGACCCTCCAATCCGATCATCGACGATCGCTGATCGCCGGTGTCTTGCACCGATTGCCACTGCTCACCTAAGCAAATCAGATCCACTGATGCGATCTGCCGATTAGATCTGGGCCGTTGATCAGCCAAATCTAACGGCTGTTATGCCTTCTTAGTTTTAAGCATGTGATAATGGTTTTTTGTCTATTTTAATGAGTTTTTTGCCTCCCGATAGTGCATTTCTGCCCTTCCAGGGCTCTCCTCCCTCGCTTGATTTCGACTTTGGATGATCTTAAGCACTTTTGAAGACTTAGGGAGTGCTTTGGAGCATATTTGGATCCATTTGCATCATCATTAAGCAAACTTTGGAGACTTTGGGAGTGTTTTGGATCCACTTTTGGGCCAGAACGCCAACAAAGCTAACACAGGTAGCCCCATTCTATGGGGTTTGGGGCAACGCCCCGGAAAATTTTGGTTTTGGAACCTTTGTTAGGTTGGGCGGCCTACCTATGGTTTTGTGCATGATTTTCGCACATGTTTTTGGACGCAATGGTTTTCAGTCCATGGCATTGGATGCGACGGTTTTCGGCCCATGGTATTGGAAGCTTTGGCATGTATAAATATGTATTATACCATTGAAAGGAACATAATGAAAAATCAAGTTGGTAGTCTCGGTTTTGGGATCTAGGGGAAAATCTATGTGTATATGTTTTTTATGTGTTATGCTCTAGCATTGTTTATTTTATGTGTTTTAGAATTCGTATGCAGGTAATTTCTGTATGGGGTTAAAAGCTACATTTGGTATCAGAGCTATTTTGGCTTCAAGGGGATGCCTTTGTTGTTGAGGGGTTTCACTTGGGACTGTGGTAGACCCTGTTCAGTGGGAGATCTGTGAGATCGATTCTGGTGGTGAAAGAAGATGGCAAGCAGTGGAAAGATAGAGATCGAGAAATTTAATGGTCAAAGTTTTGAGTTGTGGAAACTCAAGATGGAGGATCTATTGGTGGATAAAGATCAGTGGATCGCGGTAGATCTAGGTACTAAACCAACAGGAGTGTCCGATGAAGAATGGAAGAAGTTGGATCGGAAGGCAAAGAGCACAATACGACTGTGTGCCTCAGATTCAGTATTGCTGAATGTATCAGGGGAAGCTACGACAAAAGCTTTGTGGGACAAGTTAGGGAATTTGTAACAATCTAAGTCTCTGGTGAGTAAATTGTTCATGTAGAAAAAGTTGTATAACCTGAGGATGAAATATGGAGACTCGGTGATAGAGCATCTGAACGCATTCAATACTGTGGTAAGTCAGTTAGCATCTATTGATATTAAAATTTCAGATGAAGATAAGTGCATCAGTTTGTTGTGTTCTCTACCAGATTCATGGGATTGTTTGGTTATTGCAATAGGTAGCAATGCAACTGCCTAGCAGTTTGATGAAATAGTCTCATCCTTGCTGACGGAGGAGATGAGACAGAAAAATATGGAGAACCAGAATGGTGATGCCTTGTCTGTATGAGGACGGTCCTAGAACAAAAACAAAAATAGGTCATCGAGTGGGAGATCTAAATCTCCAGGAAAACTTGTAAAGGTGGTGTGCTGGAAATGCAAAAAGGAAAGGCACTACAAAAGGGATCTGATGATGTTCCTTCTACAGAGGTAAAAACCACCTCAGATGAAGGTGGGGATGTGTACTTGGCTTCTTCAAGTAGACATGTAGATCATGAGGCATGGTTGATTGACTCAATTGCATCCTTTCACTTCACTCCCAATAGAGAGTGGTTCTATGAGTATGAGAAATACGATGGTGGCGATGTCTTCTTAGGGGATAATAGGAAGGCTAGAATTGTTGATCGGGGAAAAGTAAAGTTGAAGTTGCAAGGTGGAAGGGTTAGAACACTTCCGGGTGTTCTGCATATTCCTGCATTGGCCAGAAATCTGATTTCTGTAAGCAAGTTGGATGACGCAGGTGTAAAAACTGTGTTCGATAAGGATACCTGCAAGATGGTTCGGGGAGCACTGGAATTGATGCAGAGAGTTCGGATTGGAACTCTGTACAAGCTGTAAGGTAGCATGGTTTTTTATGGGTGCAACAGTTCTGTGGTTCCTAAAAGTGGAGCAGAAAATCTAGTGGTCTCTGGAGAGAAGACCATGTTGTGGCATCAAAGGCTTGGACATATTGGAGATAAGGGCCTTCGAATACTTCATGGTAAAGGTATGGTAGAAGGTGTGAGTAATAGCTCTATGGATTTTTATTTCTGTGAAAATTGTGTATATGGGAAGCAGAATAGGGTGAGTTTCCCCTCTGGTGGTAAGAGGGTGAAACATATATTAGAGCTTGTGCATAGTGATGTGTTTGGACCTGTGAAGGTTCCATCACTGAGTAAGTCTGTGTACTATGTATCATTTATAGATGACTTCTCAAGGAATACATGGATACATTTCCTCAAGAAGAAATCTTAAGTCTTTGACAGGTTTAAAGAATTCAAGGCTCTGGTGGAAAACCAGACAGAGAAGAAGATAAAGGTGTTGAATATAGATAACGGTGGAGAGTTTTGCAGTAAGGAACTTGAAAAATTCTGTAAGAAGTGTGGTATAGCACGGCAGAAGACTGCTCCATATACACCTCAACAAAATGGAGTTGCAGAAAGAATGAACAAGACGTTGATGGAAAGGGAAAGAAGCATGCTCAGTGGTGCCAAGTTAGGACAGGAATTCTAGGCAAAGGTTGTGGAGATAGCATGTTACTTGGTCAACAGATCACCTTCATTAGCATTGGAGGATAAAACTCCACAAGAGGTATGGACTGGTAAGAAACCCTCCCTTTCATGTCTGAGGGTATTTGGATGTGATTCATATGTACATGTTCGAAAGGAGAAATGAACCAAGTTGGATAGTAAATCTGAAAAGTGCATCTTTATTGGGTATAAAGATGGTTTAAAGGGTTATAAGCTTTGGAACCCAGTAACAAGGAAGGTTATGTACAACCGAGATGTGGTGTTCAGAGAGGTGAAAAATGTTATTAAACATGAAGTCCAACCAAAGGAACCTAAGAAGATAGAGATTGAGCTAAAGGAGGAAGAATCAGACTCTATAGTAGAGGAGGAATCAGAAGATGAAGAGCCACAAACTCCGAATGTGAGAAGATCAGTTCGAGAAAGAAGGCAGCTAGAAAGGTATAGTCCATTTTCTTTCTATTCAAATTTTTCTTTATCTATTATTGATGATGATCCTAGAACTATGAAAGAAGCAGTACATTCAGATGATGGAAAACTCTAGAAAGAGGCCATGGTTTATGAAATGGCATCTTTGCACAAAAATGAGGCTTGGGATCTGGTGGAGTTGCTGACTGGAAGGAATCCCATTGGCAGCAAATGGGTGTTCAAGAAGAAGACAAATGCAAAAGGAAAGGTGGAGAAATACAAAGCTTGGTTGGTAGCAAAAGGTTATTCCCAGGTGCCCGGAATTGATTTTGGTGATATTTTTTCTCCTGTTGCCAAGGTAACTTCTATTAGATTACTTTTATCTATTGCTGCTGCTTTTGATTTTGAGGTAGAATAGATGGATGTGAAGACAACATTTCTTCATGGGAATCTGGAAGAGGAAATCTACATGAAGCAACTTGAAGGATTTGCAGTGAAGGGTAAGAAAGAACTGGTATGCAAGTTAAAGAAGTCTTGTATGGGTTAAAACAATCACCAAGGATGTGGTATCAAAAATTTGATACATTTATATGGGGACATGGCTTCACCAGAAGCAAAGCAAATCACTATGTGTATTTTAAATTAATTGGTGACCATGTTATTTATTTGGTCTTGTATGTGGATGATATGTTGCTTGTTGGAAATGACAAAGAAATTATCCAGGATTTGAAGACCCAATTGTCCTCCAAATTCGACATGAAAGATCTTGGTGCTAAAAACTATATTTTGGGCATGGAAATTAAAAGATATCGGGTAAAGAGGAAGCTCTGGTTAAATGAAAGGAAGTATGTTGAGACAATATTACAGAGATTTAATATGCAAGATAGTAAAACGGTGAAGGTTCCTATTCCTACATGTGTAAATTTATCTGTTGAACAGTGTCCCAAGACACAAGAAGAGGAAGAGGACATGTCCCGTGTTCCATATGCAAGTGCAGTCGATAGCCTGATGTATGCAATGGTCTGTACTAGACCAAACATTGGACATGCAATGGGAGTATTGAGCAGGTTTATGTCAAAACTAGGAAAGGAGCATTGGATAGCAATGAAGCAAGTTTTCAGGTATTTGCGTGGCACTAGTGGTTATGGTTTGTGCTACCAATGAAGACCAAGATTGAATAGAGTGTTGGATATTTGTGGCTTTGTTGATGCAAACCGGGCTGGAGATCTGGATCAGAGAAGATCTACAACTGGGTATGTGTTTAACCTATTTGGAGGTGCAGTCAGTTGGATGAGTAAGAAACAATCTGTAGTGTGGCACTATCAACTATAGAGGCAGAATACATGGCAGCCACTCATGCAAGCAAGGAAGCAATTTGGTTACAGAGATTGTGTTCAAGTATTGGGGTTAGTACATGGAGCTATAAGGATAGACTGTGACAGCCAAAGTGAAATTTTCTTGGCAAAGAACCCTGCATATCATTCAAAGATAAAGCACATTGATGTTCAGTATCACTTTGTGAGGGATATGATAGAAGACAAAAAGGTGTTGCTGGTAAAGGTGGACACTTTGAAGAATACTACAAATGCATTGACAAAATCTGTGAGCTCTGAGAAGTTCTCTTGGTGTAGAGAAACAATGGGCATTGCAAAGCTCGATAAATGACTAAGCTCTCTTGTGGCCCCCTGTGGAAAGAAAACAACATGTAGGAGAATGTTGGGTTGTGTTATATTCTTTCCATGACTAGCCCATGTAGTTAACCAGGGGGTTAGAGGGGGGGCAAAGCCCCGCTTCGTTGCGCCGATTGTGTAGTGGGGGGGTCACAGGGGGTTTTAGGGGTGTAGGTAACCCCACTCTATGGTGTCTGGGGCAGCACCCCAGAAAATTTTGGTTTGGGAACCTATGTTAGGTTGGGCAAACCCACCTATGGTTTTGTGCATGATTTTCTCACATGTTTTTGGACGCGATGGTTTTCGGTCCATGGTATTAGATGCGATGGTTTTCGGTCCATGGTATTAGATGCTTCGGCATGTATAAATACGTATTATAGCATTGAAAGGAACATAATGAAAAATCAAGCTGGTAGTCCCGGTTTTGGGATCCAGGGGAAAATCTCTGTGTATATGTGTTTTAGGTGTTATGCTCTCACATTGTTTATTTTATGTGTTTTAGAATTCGTATGCAGGTAATTTTTGTATAGGGTTAAAACCTACAATACACCAAGCTTTGAATTACCCGTGTCTGGAACTTACACCACCTTTACTGAAGAATCCCTAATTTCTTATTATGATAACATGTCTCCTCAGGAGCTTTCTCATGTCACCTCTTTCTTGGCTCCTAAATCTGGTCAATTTTCCCTAGATGGTAATCTCTTCTCTTTAGAAATATTTGTAGTTGACATAAGACTTGTGTTGCAAGTAATTGCCAAGATTCTAGGGAAAGAAGACTCCAAGTAGGTGGATAAAGTTGTGCTAGGTTTTTCCTCTTTAATGATGAAGCTAGAGACAATACTAGACATTCCAGCATTCTGGGTGGATGTTATCAATACTCAATTTATGACTTTGCCTCTCACTAGTTCTTTCAAATTTCCTTCAGTCATTACTTATTTATTTCTATACTAGAATGCTGAACATTTTTCTAATTTGAGGCTAAATGTTGTTCATATCAATAAAAAGAAACAGCCAGTGATATTCTGGATAGACTTGATAAGGGGTGATCCAGGAGATAGTGGTTTATTTGATTTTACTTCTTTATTCCTTCCAGTGGCTTATAAAATTTTGAATGGAAGCCTACCCCCAACTTTCCTTCCTAAAGCTCAAGAGTGTCTTCAATTAAGTAAGGATGTGAGATGTGGAGATTGGTTCACCTTTGAAGAGCATGCAGAAATTAGGCTTTATGGAGCCTTTGTCAAGCCTTACAGGTTACCCAAATGTGTGCCAATGAGGATTTTTGCCCTTGAATTTTTTAGGTAGAGCTTAAACATTGATCAAGTTAATTTTGTTCCTATGAAGAAAGGCTTCTTCTTCAAGTTTCCTAAAGCAATGGGACCCTTCATTGTAAACACCAAACAGGCTGCCTAGGAGGTTGAAAGATTGTTGAATGACATGTGTCTTTTACAGGTGTTTGAGTGGGCTTATGACCCTCACCAAATTATTTCAAAGAGAAGATTGGAGAACGAATATTCAGCCTTTGTACATGAAAGCAGACTTGAAACAGAGAAATTGGAAAATGGAGGTTTACAAAATACTCAAGGGACAAAGATTGAAACCCCTAGCATTACAGAAAAATGGGTCAAGAGGGTTAGAGAGGAATTTATTGATCTGGACAAGGAAGAGTCTGAAGCGGAAAAAAGGACCAAGATTCAAGATGCAATGTCTTCAGAATAACCTGGTTTGGTGATTCAGTTAGGAGAGACAGAAGGTGCCCCTACTTCCCCATCTTCCAGAGAACCTGTTCATGATCAAGTTCCTTTAATTCAAAGTATGTTTGCTCAGATAACTGAGAGAAATCAGAGGGTGAAGTTGAATATTGAAGCTCAAGCTAAGTCTCAGGTAACTCCTGAACAAACCAGATTGCTATTTTCCATGAATTTGGAGAGAAGCCAACTTAAAATTGATTTTTCTCATCCTACTGAAATATCAGTGGGGTCTACTAGCAATTTCAAGACTGTGAATTTAACTGTTGACACTCACAAGCTTCCAATGCTTGACAAGATCAATTTGCATATGCAAACTGGGCAATTGATCATAAATGATCTACATAAGACCAATGCAGCAACTATCAAGGCAGAAAAAATGTTAAATAAAGTGATTCAACAGTTAAAGTTGGAGAAAGCCAACTCTAAAGCTTTGAATACTCAAGTGGATGAGCTAAAGAAGGTTATCATCAAAATAGGTGTCAATCTTGATGACCAACTTGCTATTCAGAAATTATTGCAATCTGCCAAATCAGAGATTGGGGCTTTGAAAAATAAGTTGAATCTACCTGCAGGTGAGCATCCCATAGCTGCGGGGATAGATGAAGTGAAAAATGAAAAGGAAAATATCCTACAAGATGTGTTGCAAAAGACTGAAGAAGTTTCTTTGCTTAAAGAATCTTTGGACAAGCTGCAACAATAGGTGGACTCTCATGTTTATACAATAGTAATGCTAACCAACACAAATGATCCAATAACACAGGTTTTACAGTTGGGAACAGAGCTTAAAATGGCTGAGCATGATGTAAAGAAAGCCCAAAGAGAACTGGAAACAACTTGCAAGTTATTGAATTTGAGTGAAGAAGAAGCAAGAAGGGAGAAAGATAATGCAAAGAAGTATAGGGAAGATCTCTTGAGGGCTGAAGATGAAATCAAAAGGCTAAAGGAGAAAATGAAGGGCAATATGTCCTTAATTCAAGCTAGAGAAATCCTGTGGGATGAAGTCATTGAGGTTATCAAGGGCATTTGGGAGTTTCTTGTGATTATATCAGAAGAGAAAACATTAGTTCGGGATATGGAAGAGGTGGTCATAAAAAATAAGCAAAAGGATCTAGATAGATCAAAGTTTGCAAAGAGGATGATAGATTTCATTAACTCTAAATCTACTGCAGAATTGAAGGAACATGACATGCCAGACAGAACAACATGTGCAAGAGATTTTAACAAAATGATTGTCAGGAACATCTACAGGAATACTGCTGAGAAGAAGATAAATGAGATGAAGGAAGCAGTTTCAAAGTTTAACATCTTGTTTGATAAAAGGGTTAGGGTTGGACTTCCTTCTTGTTGGGATCTACAGGGAAACTTGCTGCCATGGAAAACATATGAGACTTTGTTGGTTGAGGCAAAAATAAAAGTTGATAACACTCATGAAAAAATAGTAGTATTAAAAGGAGCCACCATTGTGAACTACCTGAACAAAGATTTTAAGCTTCTCTGGTTGGTGAAGACTCTGTTCACTGACAAGCCTACTTATGGTAGGATTACAGCTTGCAGAATAGCACTTGACAAATTAGAGGAAGCACCCAAGTCAAATGTACCATTATGGAGAAAGTGCAAGGAATGGATGATAGGGCAGACCAAAGATGCATCAGCAGGACCACCTACTCAAGCCACAGATTCAAACAGTGAGTAAAAATCACCAATCATACTCTGATTTCTGTTACTTCTTGTTATCTTATTTTCTTGAGAAGAATGAGGTGTCTTTTACCCTCCAATGTAATATTCTGTAATGACTTTTACTTTAGACAGTTAGAAGGTAGTTAAGCAGTTTTGACAATTTTGGTAGTTACCAACTGTCCCATGATGTATAAAAAGAGGAAAAATTATAGAAAAAAAGGTCTGAATTTTGAAGAACCTAGAGACTATGCTATTGTATTTTTGATAAAATAATGATTAATGAAAGAATCAGGAGTTTTCCACACATTGTTGGGTATGATTTTGTAATTTCTCTATTATGTGTCATCATGTGTCTTCATTTCTTTAAGTATGGTAATGAAGTTGTAGGTCTTTGTTTACTTATGTGAATGAAGTTAAAATTCCTTAAATGAGTGCTCCTATATTTAAATTTCCTACTTCTACAGTTCTTCTAAGTTACAGATAATAGTTTCTGTGAAGAACATCATATTGTCTCTAACTTCTCAAAGTATTCTTCACTCAGCGTTTATATTCAGCATCCTATGGCATTCTGAGACTTTCATATCACCTAAATATTAAGGGTTCAAAGTCAGGTCTTTCAAGCCCTTCACTTGATGATACATCATACAAATAAGTGACATGAATAATAAAAATTAAGGTCTTAGCACAATTTCTACATTGCCAAGAAATTGGTTTCTTAAGGGACAACAGGAGGGAGAGGACAGAGATGACACAAACGTCATGAGTCAAAGCAAACATATTTTTGTTCTCCATGCTGAGCCAAGACAATAAAAGGTTTTGGACCAACCATATTTTCTTGATTCCTTCACTAGAGGCTAAAATATAGTGGACCACAGGGCCTCTACTTATAATGTTGTGCAAATGAGTGAGCCTCCAAAGAGTTATTTCTCGAAGGATGTAAATAGGGGAATTGAATAGATACCTCAAGGTGGCCAAACTATACACACAGAAGATAGATTGAATGCATATAGTATTTGAGAGAACTTCATGAAGAAATTTTAAAGACAAATGGAGATCCTACAAATGCCTGGGGTAGGCCCTTTGGGTAGAATTGAGATAGAGAGTCAATTATACCTATAATTGGAATTTTGAGACTTTCAACCTTCGCATAGTAGGAACCTTTGGATTTATTTGAGATAAAGTTATTTGTCTTGTTCCCAAAGATGATTATCACAATGTTTGCATATCAGGGTATCAAAGGATGAAAATTCCACACCTTTTGTAGTCCTCTAGAAGGAAACTTTTCATGTTCTCGGAAGAAAGAGGAACCTCTGGAGGCATGAGGACCTTTCCTCCTTCTCCCTACATAGATACTAGTATTTCTCTTCTCAACTGCATCTCGAAGCTTCTTTGAATTGATTGATTTGAGTTGATATCTTTTGAATGCTCCATGGGGTTCTACAATCTCCCATGCTTTAGAAATCAGTTTTTAACAATAACCAAATGATGTTACACGGTCCATAACTCATCCAAGTGAGCACATTTTTAAAAGGAATGACAAATATTTATTTATATTTTTCCCTCTCCATTTGGGATAAGAAAGACCATGCATGTCATGTGTTCCAGTTGTCCTCGACCTTGCAGTGGGTGACAACATCTCAACGACATCCCTGCAAACAAAATCCTTGAGAAGTAAAGGAATAAATTGAGTGTTCCTTTGGGGGGCATTTCATTTGCGCTACTTGGAACCTTATTTCATCCATCTACTTGAAATAATAAGACTTCTTTTCATATGGAGGGATATCATGGTATATGTTTCATCCCCTCTAGTTCATTGATTTCATATTTCCCTCCTTCTAGTTGGAAAGCCCTATTTGATTGAGCATCTGCTTCCACGTTTTGATGCCAAAGAATATGATAATATGAATTCTGAGAGAAGGATTCCAAAGTGATTCTAATTTTACAAAGGAGTGACAATTGATTATTGGAAGGGAGAGATCCTTTGGAGAGATGCCTAATTGTGATGATAGAATCACCTATTATTGCAACTGAAGAAGGCTCAGTGTCCTTGACCAATTGGAGACTGAAATAGAGGCAATAGATTTTGGTAAGTTTTTTCAATTTAAGAAATAAGCCTCATGAATATTTAATTTCTTGTATTCCTTCATGATTGAGAAGAATCCCTCCACCTCCTGCCACCCCTGGATTGTTTTTTGAAGCTCCATCAAATAGAAGGATACATTTATTTTACTTAATTACCCATTCCTTAAATTCATTATATGAAATGAAAAGCTTCCAATTCTCTTTCTCTATGTGCTACTTTGTAGCTAGATGGGGTAAATTTCCTAGTGGATTGATGAGCATGTCCATCCAACAATTTTCTAGCTTATCCAAGGTAGAGACTTGATCGTGTAGCTTAGTTGGATTAAATTCCACATAGAGGGAGAGTGATTTCATAGAAGTTGGTATAGGAGAAATAGGGACATCCTTAAAGATAACATTTTTTCTGGATAACCAAAATTATCAACACATGTATTTCAGAAGGGAGGTCTAGATCCATTTAGGCAAGGTTCCACACTAGCATCCCAAATTATTGCTTTTGCTAATTATTAAAGAAGATTGAAAGATATGTATTCATGTTAAGACGAATGAACAAGGGTCCCGACGCTAAATCCCATACCTGAGTTGACTAAGTGTAGAAGAGGGGCAAATGAGGTATATATTCTTCATGATGGTTGCAAAGGGGGTAGTGTGACAGTCCTACAATTCCTCTTCTCTAGAGATTTTCAGTCATCAAAATTTTCTTATGAAGAGTTGTCCAACATAAAGTGTTAACTTTAGGTATGGAACTGCTTACCTAGAGCTCCTTTTGACATGGGGGATTTTTGACATGGGGGTCTTTGGCAAGAAAAGAAATTCTTCATACCCTGCCTTTACTACATAAGCATGATATTTCCATCCCAACTTGTCCTTAATGTGATTATTTAAGGTGCCACATCCTAATAACTTTATTTTAAAACTATTCACTAGGTCATCATAAGTAGGGGGAATATGACCAAAACTCCATCCCATCGAATCGCATGTTTCGTTCCATCTAGAAATGTGAGCTAGAAAGGAGATTACTTGGTCAAATAGATATTGCTGTAGACATTGGATATCTTCATTAAAATGGATAGGAGGTCATTTCAAAATATAATTTTTCATATATGATTGGATGAATCATTCCCTAGAGTCGAACTAAGATGATTTTTAACTAGTTTAGTCAAAGATGAAATCAACTTCCATACAGGGGAACAACAATGTGTTGGGGGAAGGGAGTTTCCCTTTAACTGAGCATGTTTCCTTGATAGAAATTGGACCCACCAAGATTCCCTTTGAGTTCTCATTTTTCAAACGAGCTTTGCAAGCATGGCTCTTCATGAAGGTTGGATCTTTGATCCCTAATCCTCCATGGGATTTAATGCACAAATTATGGCCCAACTGATCATGTGAAATTTAATTTTGTTTCCTTTACTCCCTTCCCATAAGAATTTGTAGTTTTTTCTTCCCATATATTGTAACATAAATTGAGGGGCGAGAAAAGTAGTGAATAAAAGTATTGTGGAAGCCCATCCCATTCATCATTATAAATAGAAAACTATGTTTAACTCAATCAAAATCATTGGACATATCTAACTTAATTGTCATTCCTTTGATGCATCTTGCTGTGCTTGAGAAAATAGCCTCTTGTGCCAAAATTATGTTATTAAAGATTTAATTTCCTAGAACAAAGCCTCCTTGGCTCTTTGATATAATCTTCGAAAGAAAGCACTTTAGTCTTTGAGCTAGGATTTTTTATATTAATTTATGGAAACATTGTACAAAGAGAGGTTGAAACATTTGAAATGATGATGGGTTATCTTCTTTGCGAACCAAAGTTAGAAAAGATGAATTGATCCCTCCTCCCATGAAGCCATTCTTTAGTGAATAACCTATCATCCTGCAAAAGTCACATTTAATAATATGCCAAAAATGTTGATAAAAATGAATTTTAAAAACATTGGGCCATGGGGCTTTGTCTATATGGAAATGGAAAACACTTCTCAAATCTCTTCTTTAGCAGGAAGGAGGGAGAGATACCTGTTCATTTCCTCTATGATCACATGTGGGATAGATCTGATTCCTCCGAGGGACGATTTTGTTGAGAGTAAAGATTATTGTAAAAGGATACTATTTCTTCCTTAATTTGCTCGTAATCTCAAACCTTATTACCATTCACCAGGATTTCTTGGATGTTTTTTTTCCTTTCTCTATTTTTTTATTTCTTGTGAAATAATTTAGTATTTCTATCTTCTCCTTGAAGCCACAAACTTCTTGATTTGAACCTTCAATATTCCTCTTCATATTTTAGTAATGAATGATATTTTTCAAATAGGAGTATATATTCCCTCATTATTGTTATAGATGCAAATTCTTCTTCCATGGATACATGGAGCTGGCCAATATATTTTTCCATCTTTCAAATATTAGATTGATTGGGATGAGGCGTGGTTTTTTTTCCAATCTTTAATATTGCCTTTTAATATTTTAAACTTTATTTCCCATATCCTAATAGAGCTTCCATCCACCCAAGAATGTCATGACTGAGAGAATATCTCATGGAAGTAAGGTTGATGGATCCATATGGAACTAAATTTGAACAAGATAGGCCTAAAATTGACGAGAGGGGAGAGAACCAAGTGGATTGGGAGGTGATCAAAGCCATTCCACGATATAATGAAAATATTTGATGAGGAGGTTGCCATTGAGGAAGCCATCAGATAATAAGAAGTGATCTAATATTTACTGCAATGTGATTGGGACCTACCCTTCTATTATTCTAGGTGTATTTAAGACTCACAGGCTTAATATCCATCAATTTCTCCTGGTAGATGAAAATTCCATATATTCCTGGAAGGGGTCTCAAACTAGCAAGCCTCCTTTTTTCTCCCCACTACCTAAGGTAGTGTTGAAATCCCACCCAAAGATACTAAAATCTCCAAACTCATAATCAACTAGATCGTGGAGAGAGGCCCAACAATCCTATTTTTCTCTAAAAATAACTAACATTAATATATTTGCAACAGTGCATACTTGATTGGAAGAAAGTACTAAGAAAGTGGTGGTAAGCCAATGAAATGAACGAGAGGAGTTAAGGAATTGAACCCGATATAGATCTCATAAAGTACACATTCCTCCTGAAGCACCTATGGAATTGAGTGAAGAGGTATCACATCCATTCCAAAACTTGAATTGATGAGCTATAATTTCTCAATCTTCAAGCTTAGTCTCTTGGAGAAGGGCTACATAGAGTCTTTCTTTCTTGATGAAAAATTTTACTTCAAAGTTCCTTTTCTCAAGTCCTAAGCCCTTGTAATTCCAAGAGAGAACAATAATTACTTAATTTTGGTGTGGGGGAGTCTTTTGGGTGGGAATATCTCGAACCTCTCTTATTTCCTTTTCTTCCAATGTCACCCATTTGAATTTTTTTGAGAGTTGCCTGATGTCCTAGATATTTTTTTATTTTTTTTTTCTGTTTGCTTGATTCTTAATTCTCCATTGGATTTCCTCCCAAATACATGGGTTATTTCGTCGACCCCCTTCACTTTATATGCTTCTGACATTCCATCCATAGAGATGCCAAAAGGGTCTCCCACTGTGCCTTCTCTTGGCTAGAAAATATGTCTCATCCTTGGTGTAATCAACTTACAAGTGTTTGATTTTTTCATGTGGTCTACCACCTATGGATCCTTCCATCAAGCCTTGTACATCTATGAGATTAGGGCATGGATCAAAAGGCTATGGATTTTTCCAAGGAACTTCTATCCCTTTCTCTTCAGTTGTGAGCTCTTTAAAAATGTTACTTGAGGTTTCCACATTTCCTGATTTGCTTGTGCCTTCTCCCTCTCTTGCTAATTTGTTCTTAGGGGAAGAGGGTCCTAAATCCTTGGTTGGGGCCTCCTTTTATGCCTAATTTGGGTTTTGATTTTGAGAGACTTTTATCCTTTTTTATTTTGCCACTGATCCCTTTGCTCACTTTACTTTTTTTGGTGTTGAGGTCTTTTAGGGCAATTTCTCGCAAAATTCCCATGATCATGGCAGATTTTACATTTGAATGGAAACTAGTCGTAATTCACCTCTTGAATATGAGACCAAATGTCCAAGCTTAGATTGATTGTCGACGAGAATCCCTTTTCTAGATTGACTTCAACAAAGATCCTTGCACAAGAGAAGATACCTTCTTTAGGTTCAGCACAATTCACATCGATTTTCCTTTATAACATGGCCTCGTCTAATGGGATAAGTTTATAAAGGGCATAAATTTATATTTAGGATAGTCTTGGATTGAGGTAAAATTTAGATCGTTCAAAAGCTCTTGATGAGTTGAACATGATGGTGTCATTTGTTTTAGAATCTAAAGACTTTGAGAAAGTGGTTTTTGTAACCCCATATTCATAACAAACCTTGGAGATTGGGTCAATATGGTAGAAATTCCATATACCGAGATGGCACAAGGGGGTGGGAGGTGTTACAGACTATGTTTGGAACTTGACAATACTGAGAGGGGGGTGAATCGGTATTGTACAATATGGATCATCTATACCAATTTTTTACCCTTTTCTTCCATTTAATTGAATAATCAATGAGCATCAAAATACTTTAGAGTGTAGGCAAAAATAATACATGAGCAACATATATTTGATGTACAAGTAATTTATGACAACAACATATGAACATTAAACAACCATCAACAAACACATGGAAACACCATATATTAGGTGCATTAGAGAAATTTTGAGGTCAAATGGGCCTCAAAACAAAAATGTACAACCAAAATCAACTTTATAAGAATCAATAGGATTCAAGATGATGATGTCAACCATGGGGGATGATTCACCATTTTTGAAGTAAAAAATATGAAATAAAAAAATAAAAGAACTACTTTTTCAACTTGTATTTTCAACTTATCTCCCTAAAATTTTACTCAAATTTCAAGTGGGAACACTCGTTTGATGTGGAATATAATTCCTCATCCAAGGAGTACCCATGTTGCTATAGAAATTCATTGTAGATTCAAACTATAGAATTTAATGTGCTAAAACAATTGACTTGAATCTACTATACTCATCAGCGGAAGCAATAAATGATCAATGAAATCACGATGCATAAAAGAGAAGGAATTTAATCACACATAACACAACAATTTTCTAGCGAAATCCACAGCTAAAAACCCCTGCTATCTGTGTATTGCATTAATAAAAAAATATGAGAAGATACAATGCTTTTCTCAAGCCTGAGCAACCTCTACACTATCTCTATTTATCTCACTTCTTCTGAGACAATCCCAAGGAAATACTTAGCAAATTCTGCTACCTGCGAAGCTCCTATTTCCTTGGGCAGTTCACTTGGGAACTTGGCCATATTTAATTGGGAATTTTGACAATTACAAATTGCACAATCCTCATAGGCATTCCTCTTATTGCATGCACCACATATACGATTCCAATGATTATACAACTGATATTACACTGTCCCTAAACTCAAATATCAACTAGGTAACTCTCAAATCTGACATGCATGAGTTATTTATGAGTGAGTCATCAGTTAACTAGTTTAACACATGAAGCAACACCCCACTATCTGACCTCCTACTAGTTCCTCGATCAAAATGGAACTAGTTTAAATTACTTTAACTCAGTTAAACTGAATTAATTAATTACAACTCAAAATAAACTCAACTAGGGCTCCTAATTATAGGAGACACTCTACATGACTCTAGTTAGACCCTCAACTTGAATTAACTGAGCCAACTACATCAAATTAACTTAGTTAACTAATACAAGTTGTCATGAGATGTGGACTTACAATTTTATTCCCAATTTAATTCAAGGACAAATTAAATTAGGATCTTTCTTGATGCTATATTTAACATTTCTTGTTGCTACTTTTAACACTCCCTCTCAACAAGAAAGGGACTCACATCTATCCCAATACAGTTCCTTTGGAATTTTGTGCATGCAATTACTGTTATTATTGTTGTTTCTATTGCAACATTTGCAACCAAAAAGCATGCAAAAAAATAAATAAAAATAATCACTGAATCAATCTAAAACTATCTACTGGGAAAACTGTGTTGTTGCTGACTCTACTACTGAGCATCTTTCCCTACTGTCAACACTACTCTGCACTCCTCAATATCTGAAAGACATTCATCCTCTTGCTATTGAATACTTGGGCCCCTATAGAAAGGTAATGATCCATGAGACAAAAACTGTAATAGCCCTGGTGAAAATTCCATGTAAAAATATATAAATACCACGGATGATGGGACACATATTCGAAGCTAAATGGTGGGCAAGACATCCTAGTGTATGTGTTCATTTGGTTGTTTATGGATAAGGAAATTGGAAAAGGAAATGGCTAAGGCATTAAAGAGGAAAACAGGTATTTTGGCACATTTATTTATGAAAATAATGGAAATTAGGAGAAAAGGAAGGTGAAAGATCACATGTTGCATGTGAGGAGGAAATTGAAGGAAAATAATGAAAAATGAAGAAATTAGAGGCCTCATTAATAAAAATGCTTCTGAGGATCAGTGAGCAAGACTTGGTTAGTTTAGCTTTGGAGCTCTCTCATTATTCTCTCTCTCTCTTTCTCATACTCTTGGACACTTAGAGTTTTCTTGGAGCACTTTGGCATTGGAGCAAGAAAGGAAAAGAAGGCAAGAGGAAGCAAAGATCAAGTAGGTAAAGGCAGGATCAAGTAGCTACAACAAGATTCATTGAAGGTATCAACTTGCAAGTGTATTTTCCTTGCTATATTTGATCCAAGTGCTTTTCCAAGTGTGATAGTATTTTCAGCCTAGCCTTTCCATTTCCTGATAGCTTTGATGAGATGGGTTCGCTCAAGCGTTTTGTGGGGGATGGTCAGATTAGATTCGAAGCTGAGTGGGGTAGATCTCTGAATTGACAAACACATGGTGGTAGTGGTCCCTAAACCAGATTGAGGATGCATGAAGCCACTGTCCTAGTAACCACTGAACCAGACTGTGGGTTGCAGTAAAGACAAATTGTGTGCCTTGGTGGGCCTAGGAATCCTTGTCGGTGAATGGAGGGATATACAGTAAAGCCAAGAGGTGGATTTTCTCTCTATTGGGCCTAGTGATTTCGAGATGGAATGTGTTATCACCTGGATTGAACCTCAGGCTGAAGGAAGGCAATGCCAGGGTAACCACAAACCACACTTAGCCAAGTAGCTAGCCCTACTAGGCCAGGAGAGGGCTCTCTCCATAAGGATCTCAGCCAAGATGACTAGATCAGGAAAAGGATGTTAGGCTAGGTACAGTAGCTCGATAGGTTTTGATTGAATTTGTTGGTGTTTTTCTGGATCAGATGGAGCTGGGCAGTTTAGGTCTAGGAAATTAGGTCAGAAATGCAGGGTGTTCTATGGGGCAAGGTAGGCATAGGCTTTAGCACTTTAGGCTTAATGGTGTGAGGTGTTTAAGACTGATGAGGAGCTAATAAGGGCATGTGACAATCATGGATCCTTCTTAAACAGTAGAAAACATGAAATATTGAATGATTTCCCAAGGCAGAGCACTGATACAATGGATTCTACCTATCAAACTTGATAACATTCAACAAGAAGCAATGAAATGAATGATGGCATACATAAAACATGTAAACAAATGATTACAAAAGAAGAAACTGTGCTAAAACTCCATACCACAGGGATCCCATAAAAATAGCTGCAAATCCTATTAATCTCCTTGCCAAACTGCTTACAATGATGTACAATCAAGCTCTAAGCATCCAAGTGAGTCCAACCTCAACAAATGTCTAAGAAAATACATAATATAGGCATCAAACCAACTCATCCTAGCCTCAAGGGCCGAATCCATGAGAGGAGGAGTAGTTTCACAACAAACTGAACTAAAAGTTGAAGACTAGGGAGGTCAAACTGACTCATCCCTAAGATGATGCAAACTGATTCATTACATGCCACCTAGGCCATTTATTTGATGTATCTACCCTAAGTAACCAAAATATACATTAATTAAATCATGATTTCACATTACATCAGTAAAAATATTAAAATCCCTAGGTGAAAAGAAAATTCTAGAAGAAACAGTGAAAAATTGGGCAATCTGGCAAGTGCACAATGCCAGTGTCAAGTGCGCAGTGCCTGAAGGGAGTGCACATCACCAACTTCCAGCTGAATTTTGAGTGCCTTCCTGACTTCCAAATCTGGCTCATGATAGCTCATTGGAAATTTTATCCTATCTACTTTCGAATCTCCCCTTGGCTTCCAATTTGACCTTGATTTGCCCCTCCAAAATTTCAATCACCCAAGATTTCTCAAACGTGCAACGCGAGGCTCCAAAAACAGCCAGAAACATGAAATTTTGGTGGTTTTTTGGCCTTTTCACCTAGAAAATTTGACTTCCACACCTAGAAACATGATTTTCCTGCATGTACATGGCCTTCTAAATCCAATGGTGGTGGCCATTTCTCCAAAAAGTGCCCCAAAAAAGTGCGCACTACACATTTGGCCAATAGACTGATAGAAAAATTGCCTGAAAATGACAAAAATGTTAACACTTTAAGCCAACGTTTGACTACCTTACCAATGTCAAAATTGAGCATGGGATAGCTCATTGGAAATATTGTTGAGTCTAGGTTCCATAACATCTTGAATTTTTCAATTTCGAGTTTATTTTCCCTGTAAAAAGCCCAATCTCCCAAGACTAGTGAAACGTGTAGTGCCTAAAGGGAGTGTGCAGTAACACTTTCAAGACAACCTTTGGGGGTTTTCCTCAACTCTAAATTGAGCTCATGATAGCTCATTGGAAAGATCTCCATGTCTAGTTATCATTTTACTCATCAAGAAAGTCATTTGGTCACCCTAACTAGGAGAAATGTTGATTTTCCCAAGGTGGCTCTAGAAGTGCATCAACTCTCCTAAGGAAAATGATGTTTTGGACATTTCTCCCACACCATGAGACTTGTGTAAAAAATGAAGGAGGTTTTCTTCTTGGGTCTATTATGGACAAAAACCTCTCTCACTTTTGTCAAATTCATCTTTTCTTGCTCAGAAACATCATTTGAATAAAACCTATCGCGATGTGTGGAACATGGGATTTGTAGAAATGAAGGGAAATGAAGGGGATGAGGGGCTTCTAATTTCTTGAGAAAATTTTGGGAAGTAGGGAGGGATGTTAGGAAGTAGGGGAAAGTATAATTTTAAATCTTGAGTGAGGGAAAGAGGTCTAAAAGGTAAAAACACAGGCCTAACCTAGAAAAGTGTTAAATTGTAGCAATATGTTAGAGTTTGTGGGAAAATGATGAATTTGAGGGATATAAGTGATGGGAAGTGTTTAAGAAGGTATATTAAGGATAGGGGAAGGTGTATGAACATCAAGATACAAGTTTTGTTGATGTTTTGACCATCCAAGAAAAATTACCTTCAAAACCCTAGGAGAGTGAAATGAGCCTTACCTAAGCATAACTGAAGCAGAAACAAGGTGTAAAATGACCCATTGGAACCTGAATTAATGATGGAAACTCTTTGAATGATGGTACGCTCAGCCGAATGGTGACATGGACTAGTACTTAGAAAACTTTGGCAGGAGTGAAAACAATCCTAGACCTAATACCTAATGACCAAATTTTAGTTGAAGACTCACTGAAATGACAAAAATTTGATTTCGACACCCCAAGACCACTTTATAAGAGCATATTTGATCACTGGTGGAAGACTGCAAATACTAACACTAACAGAATGCATGGTAAAGCCTGGAGAGTATGTCTCGATGTAGGGCCTAGTGATCCCTGGATCAAACTTCAGATGCATGATAAAGCCTGAGCAACTAGGAGGAACTCAAATTCCTCACGATGTAGGCGAAGAACTCTGGTGGAATCCACATTGATTGGTGTTTATGACGTGTTCTATGAGTCCCACATTCATGCTTGGAATATGGCACGGGGGTGATTGGCTAAAGAGAAACTTGGCTTAGCCAATATATGGTCGAGTGGAATGTGGTAGTCCCATCACTGGTTGGTTCATTGCATTTATTAATGAGAAATTCATTCCCTTGATTTTCATGTGCAAATGTACTAATATATATATGGATTTTGATGGACAATATGTCCATTTCATTTATGTTCCTATTATGTTGGCTGTATGTACATTTTATGGTAGCAACATTGTTTTGCTCTTAGCATGTTTTTACTTGTGTATGTACATTTTATGGCAGCAACTATGTTTGGCTCTTAGCATATAATCCATACACAACCAGTCACATACTCATGACATGTTATGGCAGCAACTATGTTTGGCTCTTTATGGCAACAACTATGAATAGCTGCCATAATATGTACATAGTAGCAGGTTACATTTTTTTTTTAATATTTTGATTACATGCCTCAATCTTGTAGGTTGATTACAAGAACTGATAGATTATGTTCGACTACATGCAGTTATGCATATTGGTAGTTGGTTTGGCATTGCTTATGCACACCGATTGGTTGCATATGGCAATGTGTACAATGGAGTAATGGTTTTTTTCATTCATGAGGTCATGGTTTGTGTAGTTGATATGGTCATGCATTGATGACTGGACTCTAGCTAGAGTGGTGTATATATGGTTTTGTGCTCATGTGCTATATGTATATATGTAGTTGTTATGCATGTATGGTATTGGTTATAGTTATGCATGAATAGTAGGTCAAACATGCTTGGTGAAGTCACTATATGCAACTTAGGTCATCATGATGCTATTGGTTGTTATGATGCTAATGAGCTAGTTGAGATAGAAGAAGGGATGCAGATCATCATAATGAGATTGCAACGTTAGACTTTGGGAAAAGAGTTGATCGTCATACAGGTAGTGTATGTTTAAAATGCAGGTATATAAGTTAAGGATTGTTATATGCATTAGGGTTATATACATTAGGTTTATGAACATGTATTTGAAGTTATGGTTACATTCATGATAGATGTTGGCTGATTAATGCAATTATGTGCGCATGTGTCAGATAATCAAGAATGATAATAACCTATAGTTGTATGCATTGATATTGTTGTTTTATATTAGATAACCTAATGATTATGCTATATGTTGTTGATGAGTATGTTATAGGTTAACCTGTTGATTGTTATATGATAGTTAGCTTGATGATTCAGTTTTAGGTTGTTAATGAGCATGACATATAGCTTATTTTTGTTATATGCTATTAACTTGATGATTAGAGTTATTTCATTGAAATCTTGATGTTGTAATTTGGATTGGTCATACGTGTGATGGTTATGTTCATTGCATTGAAGATCTTGATGTTATATGTATTGTGTTAACCTAGTTTGACCTATGCAGATGGTTATGGTTGTAATATTCAGGTATGAGCTCACATATTTTGATATGGTATCGTACTAATCTGGACTGATCATACATATGTGATTGTTATGCATGAACGACAAATGCTTATGAGCTTATGATGTGAACATATTAGTTAGTTACTATTATGGATATCATGATTTATGTTTGAATTGATATGTTGCGAAGTTATACCATGCTAAATAGATTGATTATGTAGACAAGATAGCCTCCCCTTAGGTACACTAAGGTATGAGTTTGATTATGTATTATACTTGGTGTTTCATAGTTGATTATGTCATATATTTGGTATTTGAGTGTTTGGTGCCTATTATGTCATCTAATTTATTTAGTTAACATGGTATGTTTGCGAGTTGGTTGAATGTTTGATGAATTGCATAATATGAGTATGTGTTCCAATGATCTTGTTTTAAGATGATTGTTCTAAAATATATGTGTTGAGACAGTTGATATGTACTTGAGTATAGTAGATGATAGTTGTAGTATTATGACTGATAACTATGAGTTGACTATGGATTATGACATGATTGTTAGTCTTCGTAATAGTTGATTTCAAATTAATAGATATGATTGTCTTGATATTTTGAACATATGGTTGAAGGGTAACATGCTTGGTATTAGCATGACAAGGTAATAGTTGACATTTGGGTGGTGTGACAGCACATAGTAAGCCTCGATTCTGACAAAGTAAAAAGGTAAAAGAAAGAAATTGGGCAAGAATTCCTTTGGATATGTTTCGAACCCTAATTTTGAATGAATGCGTGCTTTGCACATAGGAAGTCTTCGTAACCTTGATTTTCTCTGACATTATGTGGATATGTGCTATATTCATGAACATGTACTTTATAGGTATATTAGCTAGTCTTTAGCTACAGGTGGATCTATTAAAGGATTGGAGTCCCTTGAGAGATGGCATGGATGTGTTCAATTGCAAGCAACGTTCTTGGCACAAAAAGATGAGGTAACTAGTGTATTGTTATGTTTATTTATGCACTAAAATTTATGTGTTAATGACAATATAATGCAAAGAGTCACGTGAAAAGAGAGATTGCCATGGATTGTGAAGAAGGCTCGAGTTGAGCTTTCCCTTCAATGCATTGGGAACCATGGGGATTGATTCATGGTGTCAGTCTTGTGCTTTTGGTCTTTTGAGCTTGATTTGTGGTTTTGTTTATGTCTGGTGCAAGGCCTTGCCACTTTGTTGTAGTGTCATATTGTTATGGATTTTCGTGGTCTTATTCTTGGTTTTGTTCTTGTCTTCTCTTTTATTGTTTTAAGTCTAGGGAATTGGTTGGGAAAGAGGAAAGTTAATGTAGCTTGAGGAGAGTTGTGTGGTACTCGAAAGGTAATGTAAGATTCAGATGAAGCTCTGTGCATGAGTAAGCGCAGTGCAAGCTAAGGCTATGACAGTCAATTGGACTAGCTAGGTCCATTGTGGTAAATAGACGGTAGCAGTATAGTCATGAGAAGGTAACAGGAAAAGGTAAAGCAAATGGATTTGAGGCGTCATATGCCTTAGCTATGTTGGGAACTGTTGTTCTCAATGTTGCGCATGTGTGCATAAATAAGGATATTTTCAACCTAGAAATTATGTTATCTAGTAATTATGTTATGATCGTGATTTTGTGATGTTTATATATGTATATAGAATATATATGTATGAATGTCATTGTTTGACATGACCATGATTATTTTATGCTAATGATTATATATGCATGTATGTATGTTTTTGTTTTACATGATCATGATTGTTTTATGCTAATGTTTATATATGTTGTATGTATCCATGTATCTATGTTACTATCTAACAGGGTTGTCAGGGATCATTCTTGTGGAGAAATGTTTGCTTATGCAGGAGAATGACATGAAGAGGTTCCTAGTCTACGAGGAATCAATTTAGAAGAGTAGTCACGACAAATATACGAGGTCGGTATCATGTGGATATGATTTGGTATTGTATACTTGTATTATGCCTATGTTTATGTTATGACAGGTAATGTTGAAGGGTACATCAACCAAGTGAAAGTAGTTTGGTTTGTGGTATGCTAGGATAAACATGGATGAGATACTAGAAGCAAGGTTTCTTGGTAAGGACAGTGTGGTTTTTGATGTGTTGTACTATTGTTGTGCATACGTTGTATATTTTGTACATGTTGCATCTATGATGTTTGCACTTGTGGTGTTGTGTATACACAGCATGTGTACATGTTATTTATGCAATGTTATGTACATGATTGTACAAATAGGGTTGTGTGAATATTTCATATGGGGTGTTGTATACATATTGTACTATGTTCATGATGTATATGCGGCATGTGCGCATATGGTGCTATGTGCATGTTGGGTAGGCAGTGTTTTGTATGGATGATGCTATGTACATGTTTGATATGCAGTGTTATGTACACGTGGTGTTGTGCGCATGTTATACATATGGTGCTATGTACATATGGTGTTGTATGCATGATTGTACAAGTGGTGTTGTGTACATGTTGTACATAGGGTGTTATGAGCATGTGGCGCAGTGTACATGTCATGCATGTGATGCTATGTACATATGGTTTCACATACACATCGTGCATGTGGTATTATGTACATGTGGTATTGTGTACACATTGTACAGTGGTGTAGTGTACATGTGGCCTTTTGTGCACGTTGTGCAGGTGGCATCATGTACATGTGATTTTGTGCACACGATGTGTAGGTGGTGTCGTGTGGAGGTGGTATTGTGTACATGTTGTACATATGGTATTGGTGCATGTGTGGTATTGTGTGCATGTCATACATGTTGTGTTGAGGGCATGTGCTATTATGTATCTGCATCATGTATTTATGGTATTATGGCATGTGTACTTGTTGTGTGGTACTCTATGTAGGTACATGTATTGGGTGGTACTTAACATCAGGTATATATGGATTCATTGTATTGTATAAACTAGGTGTAGGTGTATGTGTTGTATGTCAGGTGTAGATGCATGTATTACATGGTGTGGTATGCCATGTGGTTGTATGTGTTTGATGCACACTATGGGTCTATGCACATGGTTGAGGAGAAGGCACTAGGAGACTCTCGGGTGTGGCAACTGATCCAGAGTGTGTATGGCATAAAGAAAAAGGCAAAAGTAAGGATCAATGAAGGAAAAGTATCAGTATTGTATTTCATTTTTATTATGCATGTGACTTATGATTCTAGTATATAATGATTAGATGTGATCTATGATTTTGGTTATGATGGTTACATGTGATTTATGATTTTGATGGTTATGTTTTGAGCTAACCTGATGTGATATTTTGATACATGTTTTGGTCGAATATTCTAGTTTGACTTGTTGTGATAGGAAGCGCACATGATTACAAATGTACCTTATTGACGAGCTACCAATGAGGTATGATTTCAATTTATTTCAAATCTAATGGAATTTATGTGCTTGGTACAGGAATGCGTGAAATTCCCGGTTGGGTGATTGAAATCAACTGCAATAATTAGCAGCAGCAACAAAAGAATTGAAATAGGAAGCAATATGCTGGTAAAGCACTTCAAGAACAGGGCCATTATGGGACACTAGAATCCAATAGTGTCCATTGATTTCCATGAGCATGTTATGACTGGTATGATGGTTTTAATGTAGGGATATGCCTTGGTATTTGAATCTTCTGATGCAAGGAAGCCTTGCCAAGGGATGGATTTCCCAATATAGGGGTGCCAACAAAACTTGGAAGGTGAGTGACTACATGGAAGAGGTGACCGGATTCTCGAGGGACTGTGTAGCAGAGAAGGGAAGGTCATAAATGGATTTGTTTTGGTCATTATCATTTCCAGATGGAATCAGATGCACATTGGGAGTGTGTCCTGGAACAATGAGCTGGTAACTATTTGCTGAGAGGACAAGTGGCACAGATTATAGCGTTGGACACTAGATGCAGATTTGACTTTGCATTGGATTCTAGACTTCTTGGGAAGGAGGTGGATCCTAGAATTACTTTGAGGGTAGAGGTGTGAGCCTCTGGATTCCCTTGTTATGGATATGGGCATCATATTCTCTTATTTTTTGGTTTAGCATATGTGCATATGTGTATATGTGTTTGTTGTAAATACCATAATGAGCTATGTTATAAAGCTCCAGTATGCGGTATGTTGTCATGATCTTTTTATTTTGAGTAGATCTTTCATTGCAAATACTGCAACGAGTTGTATTATAAAGCTCCATGGGCAATATGTTTTTTTTTTAGCAGTCATGTTGGTTATAGGTGTCATTGAACATTGAGGATGGTGTTCCCCCAAGGGGGAGGGTTTTGTAACAACCCTGGTGATAATTCCATGTAAAAATATATAAATACCTTGGATGATGGGACACATATTCCAAGCTAAATGGTGGGCAAGAAATCCTATTGTGTGTGTTCATTTGGTTGTTTAAGGCTAAGGAAATTGGCAAAGGAAATGGCTAAGGCATTAAAGAGGAAAAAAGGTATTTTGGCACATTTATTTATGAAAATAATGGAAATTAGGAGAAAAGGATGGTGAAAGGTCACATGTTGCATGTGAGGGGGAAATTTAAGGAAAATAATGGGAAATGAACAAAATAGAGGCCTCATTAATAAAAATGCTTTTGAGGATCAGTGGGCAAGACTTGGCCAGTTTAAATTTGGAGCTCCCTCATTATTCTCTCTCTCTCATACTCTTGGACACTTCGAGTTTCTTGGAGCACTTTGGCATTGGAGCAAGAAAAGAAAACAAGGCAAGAGGAAGCAAATATCAAGCAGGGAAAGGCAGGATCAAGTAGCTACAACAGGCTTCATTGCAGGTATCAACTTGCATGTGTATTTTCCTTGCTATATTTGGCATGCATGGGGTTGCATGTGTTTCATTTCTACCATGGCATGGGTTTTTCTAGGTGTGATAGTATTTTCGTCCTAGCCTTGCCATTTCTTGATAGCTTTGATGAGATGGGTTCGTTGATGCGTTTTGTGGGGGGTGGTCGGATTGGATTCAAAGCTGACTGGGGTGGATCTCTGAATTAACAAACACATGGTGGTAGTGGTCCCTGAACCACACTGAGGATGCATGAATCCACTGGCATAGTAATCCCTGAACCAGACTGTGGGTTGTGGTAAAGCTAGATTGTGTGCGTCGGTGGGCCTAGGAATCCTTGCTGGTGAATGGCGAGATATATGGTAAAGCCAAGAGGTGGATTTTCTCTCCATTGGGCCTAGTGATTCCAGGACGAAATTCACAGTAAAGCCTAGACATTATGTCTTGGTATAGGGCCTAATGATCCCTGGATCAAACATTAGATGCATGATAAATCTTGAGAGACTAGGAGGCACTCAAACTCCTCACAGTGTAGGCAGAGAACTCCGTTGGCATCCACATTGATTGGTGTTTTTGATGTGTTCTATGAGTCCCACATGCATTCTTGGAATATGGCACGGGGGTGATTAGCTGAAGAGAAACTTGGCTCAGCCAATCTATGGTCAGGTGGAACGTGGTAGTCCCATCATCGGTTGGTTCATTGCATTTATTAATGAGAAATTCATTCCCTTGATTTTTATGTGCAAATGTACTGATATATATATATATGGATTTTGATGGCTGATATGTCCATTGTATTTATGTTCCTATTATGTTGGTTATATGTACATTTATGACCCAATAAGTTAAAAGGCAGCAAAATACATGAGGAAACAATGGTTCGTGGCGATTCTCAGATAATTATGACATCCCTACATTTAATTATGTTGTTTACACTTGTAGGTTACATGTTGATGATATGTTTGACGAAATGCCTATCATGGCTAGTAGGGGTCTAATTATGATTTTGTTCGTAGTATTTCTTTTGTATCCTTGTTACCTTGTATCCTTATCAATTCTAAATGATCATTCCATTCTGGGTAGTGTCATGAGCTCTGGGCCAGAAAAGGTGGCTCAAATCCCAGAAGGCTAGCATTAGTGCTGAGACTAACTCACCTAGGTAGTGTTTGAGAAGAGTTATAAAGCACCTGGGTAGTGTCTAGGGAGCGTTAGTCCTAAAACTAACTCATTTGGTCAGTGTCTAGGGAGTGTTACCCTGCCCTAAGTCTCTTAAACAACAGTAGGAACCATGGATAGGCAGTCTGAGTGGCTGACTTGTCTCCTGAAGGTTATTTAGATGATGTTGGATGACTGTATGTGATGTTATGTTGATTCCATTTGCTTAAAGTCACCAAGGAGGTTGAATCTTATCACAGTAGCCTCTCGTCGCACGTTTACCCTGGCTGACCAGTTGCTTGGGTAGATGTGGGAGGAGGATGTTACAAAAACACCTCAATGGACCTTGCCCAAATTTCTATAACTCTTGGGACTATTGCTTCACATTGCCCCACCTCTCACCTAGAGGTATAGTTGAATGTGCTCCCTATGCCCACTTGGGTAGAAATTCCCCCCTTTCTGAAAGAGGTAGAAATTACTATTAAGATATCTGGCCCTTCTGTACAAATTCTGGCTTTGAATTTATTTTCTGATGATGAAATCAAGAAATTTCGGCAATATGTGAAAGATGGAAAATATTTCTATTTACATTTTGGGGGGATAAGGATTGGATTAGCTCCACTGTTTCGACATGGAATAAATACTCCCTGTATTGCTGAACTATTTGACACCCGTCATCAAAGTTATGACCATGCTAGAATTGGAACCATCCAAGGAAACCTTGCGTCTGGTTGTCAATATGGAACCATATACCCTGACTATGCCATTAGTTTAAATGATGCCCATTTAAAAGATTGTTGGAAATTACTCTCTGGTGTCCAAGGTTTAACAATGGCTGAAGAAAGTGAATACCTATCTGTAATAGGACAAGCCTCATTTCAATTAACCAATACAGCACATCCTAAACTAAAGCAGCCTGTTTTAAAGGATTGTGTTACAGTAGGCATGTCCAATGCTCAAGTTGAAGGTGTTCTATATGATCCTACTGAGTTACCTAATAACTGGTATTTCCAATATAAGTCAATAGTTGATACCAAGCAGCCTCAATCTAAATTGAAAAGAGTCACTATTGACAATGGTCAAGTCAAGATAATTCCTAAAAGACCAGTCATTCCTAAACCTGTCTCTAAGCCAAAGAGATATGTGTTTCCCATGGTTCCCAATGAAGTTTCTTCTAGAAATCAAGTTTCTGAAAGTATACCAGAAGAAGAAGCTGAAGTTATCGGTGAACCTTCTGTGTCACCTCATGAATTGTACATACCTGAATATAAACCCTTTTTACCTTCTGTAAATAAGATGAATAGAATCCGTAATACTTTTGCTCCCATGGAAGAATGGCAATATGCCAATCGGAGATTTGTAAAAGGTGGCAAATGGCCTCCTAAAACAAAGTTTTGTACTACTTCCTCCTCTTCTAGACAGCCCTCTACTAGAGCTGATTGTGCTCCTCTCATCGAGCATAATTCTCAGAATACATCTGATTTAGATCAGACATATCAAATTGGGAATTATTTAACTACATGGTGTGCACATGCCGAAGATGTTTTAGACGATTTGGGTTCTCAAAGTGATTTGATATTAGCCAATCTAAAACTTCTACATGATGAACAATCCGCTGATCAGCAGCGTAGAGAAGAGAGAGAGAAAAGAAGAAGACAAAAGAAGAAAAGAGAAGAGCAGCCTCCTAAATTTGTTAAATCTATGGAAATTCCACCTAAATGGGAAACTAGTGAGTCTCCTGATGATGCAGAACATTTTGCTGAATCTAGTAATAGCCAGTTGAGTACTAAATCAGTACCTCCTAAATTTTCCAGTTTATATAAGAACAAAGGAGATTTGGCTACTATAGAAAATGCTGCAAGTTTATTTCCCTCATTTATTATGCCTTCATTACAGAAAGCTAATTTGCAAAAAGAATCAAAATATCCCAGGGTTGAAGAAGATTTGTTTCATACAAATTCCTCTGGATATGTTTTAGATCTTGATAAGTCATCTAATCCTGCAGAGTCTATCAGAATTTGGATAGGTGCACTTTATCAAATGCAAGTTGTCTCCAAATTAGATAATTATTCCATTTTCTTGTTGGCGGAGAAAAGAATGGCTGGAATTGTTTGGGATTGGTGGATGAGCGTTTCTCAAGAAGAACGCAATAATGTAGCAGCTTTAGGCTTGGCTACTTTAGAAGTTCTCTTGTTAACACAATTTGTTCCCGAGCCTCAGGATGAAAAGAAAACAATCATTACAGATTTAACCCGCATGCAATTGACTGACTTAAAAGATTTAGATCAATTTGAATCTGAATACATGGGTAAAATCTATAAAGCAAATCTGGTTAATGACCACACTCAGAAGATTGCTTTTATTTCTAAATTACCGGGAAATATAGGGGATATGATTATGAAAGATCTTGAAATCCAAGGAAAGAAAATTGATCAAATCTATTGGATTGATCTCCTATTTCGTTGTCAAGAGAAAGTTAAATATTTGTGTTGGCAAAAACAGGTACATGATATTTCACCTAATCTGAATGTTTGCAGAACTGTTTTACCATGGACTCCTTTTAAGAAAAGGAAATCTAAGAGGTATGGTAAATACAGAGCTAAAAAAGTTGTTAATCCAAAGAGACCATTCAAAAAGTTTAGGTATCTCAAAAAGAGGAAACAGCCAAGAAAAGATAATGCTTGCTTCATATGTAAGCAAGAAGGACATTTTGCAAAAAAGTGCCCAAAGAGTTCCTCTAGTAAACTCAAAGCCTGTTTTGATCTTGAAGATTTTGCTGACAATTGGTCTGTTGTTGATTCTGATGATGAAGTCTCAGATGTATATATTCTGACTGATGCTTCTTTGTCAGACACTGAGTCTGTACAGGATATTAGTAATAAGATGAATCTTGCCTATCAAGATTCTGATGATGAATCTGTATATTATGAGGATCACTTAAGTGATGAAAGTGATTCTATTATTTCTGATGAAGATGAAACAGAAGAGTATTCAGATACTTCTGTTACTACTACTACAACTGTTGCTACTGAGAATTCTCTACCCAATCTGTTATCTGTCAAACCTCAGCCTGTTCAGAATTCTTTATGTCCATATCCAAAAACAGTTGCATCATCTTCCTCTATCTCGAGTTCTGTTGCTGAACAAGCGTTTATGAAAAAGATTGTCAGAACTAGTGATATGTTGTATATACCGGTTGAAGTACAAGTTCGTGGAGAATGGATTTCTGTTGATGCATTTATCGACACTGGTGGTTCTAATAATCTGGCTAGACCATCACTCTTTAAGGGATTATGGAAACCCTTACAGAATATCCTTAGATCTGAAACCATTGGTGGTTCAGTAAATCTGACTCATTATGTTGATAATATTTCAATGAAACTTGGGGGGAATAGTATAAAGATTTCTGCTATTCAACACTATGATAATGCTTCAAGTTTATTTCTGGGAATGCCTTTCATTAATTCAGTTATGCCTGTTACAATTAGTTCTGATAAAATTATTTGTAACATCAAGAAGAAAGCAGTTGCAATTCCCAGGTTAACATTGGCTAATTCTGAAGCCAGAAGAGATCAGAGTCAGAAAAAGGTAGGTCTCAAAAGGCAATCCCAACAGAGAAAAGAATCTCATGATTGGGAAGAAGTTTTACAGATATATGAAGCCAAAGCCCAGCCTACTCAAAAGGCCATTAGAGATCCTAATTGGTCTCAAGAACAAGTTCAGATATTTGAGGAATTACTTAAATGTTGTTCTAACAATCCTCAAGCTTTTTGGACAGCTCAGAGCCCTAAGCAGGAAATTATTACTCTACATGATAATGGAGTAACTGGCAAATTGATACCCTGCACTCCAGATGAAGAGAAAGAAATGCGGAAGCAAATTCAAGAATTACTTGATTTGAACCTGATTGAAGTAAGTGAATCTCATTATTCCTGTTCTGCATTTCTAGTTCGAAATCATTCTGAGATTGTTCGAGGTAAAGATAGGATGGTGATAAATTATAAGCCTTTAAATGCTATAACTAAGAGCTTTAATTATCCCATGCCTCGCCAAGAGACAATAATGCAGAAAATTCATGACAGTAAGATCTTTAGCAAATTTGACATGAAATCTGGATATTATCAAATACAAATTGCTGAAGAAGATCGTCCTAAAACTGCATTCACATGTCCAGCTGGGTTCTATCAATGGCGTGTTGTGCCATTTGGTCTTAAGAATGCCCCTGCATTCTTCCAACGTCGGATGGATCATATTTTTGGTTCATACGATTTCATTGTTGTATATATTGACGACATTCTTGTATTTAGTCCAGATCTCTCTACTCATTTGCAGCACTTACAAGTTTTTCTTGAAGAAGCTAAAAAACATGGCTTAGTCTTATCCGAGAAGAAAATGGTCTTATTCCAAGACAGTATTGATTTTCTTGGAATCACAGTCCGACAAGGTAAAATTCAGATGCAACCTCATGTCTTACACAAGCTTTCTGAATTTCCAGATGAATTAGTAGATAAGCCAATGATTCAAAGATTTTTGGGAATCCTCAATTATGTACATAAATATATTCCCAATCTTTCAGCAAAGACAGCTCCTATTAGAGATTTTATTAATGGTGGTTGGTCAATCGAAGCAACAAAAGCAGTCCAGATTTTGAAACAAGAATGCCAAACATTACCTATTCTTAAGCCTCCTGGTAATGGATTTCTAATTCTACAAACTGATGCTTCTGATCATTTTTGGGTAGCTACACTTTTTGAAAAAAGGAGAGATGAGCAAGGTAATGAAGAAGAAGTATTATGTGCTTATTCTTCAGGAGAATTTAATATCCATCAGAAAGGATATTTTCCTGCAGAAAAAGAAACCCTCGCCATATTTAATGGAATTCAGAAATTTGAGATATATCTGGCTCCCTCAAAGTTTTTGATTAGAACAGATTCAATGAATTTCAAATATTTCTTGAATGCTAAAATATCTCAGCAATTAGCTCGGGGAAGATTATTAGCATGGCAAATGTGGTTTCAAATGTATGATTTTGATGTTGAATGGATTCCAGGAAATTCTAACTATTTACCTGATGCTCTTACCAGAGAAATGAATAAAGTTCATGTCTACAAAGAAAGCCTGTTCACAATTGCTGGAACCAGTGCTGAAGATGATTCTTTTGATACGTTTGTACAGCGTTTTCATATTCTAGAATATTTATTATCTGATATCACTGATCAGATTAAAAAGTTAATTGGTCTCAGAATGAGAAGAAATCAGTGGATCCAAAGATGTCAAGCTTGGCAACATAAGAATGTTGGCATCTTTTTAAATCTCAATGAAGAACTGGTAAAGGTTTATCCTCTACCAAATCTACAAGTAAAGCTCTATTTCATACAGCTTGATGACACTTGGCTCAGTCATTATACTCCAGACATGATCAAAACTTTAAAGACTCTGAATTATTATCAGATAATTGGAGCAATTGATTTCTCTACTTCAATGTATAGCACTGCTAAAATGCTCGATCTAATTGAAGTCAATATGAATGGTCTGGTAGAAATATTTCTCAAATCTCTTAAAATCCCGGATTTATTTGAAGAGATTGAATCTGCATATCTTCAACAAAATACTGAACATTTTGTATCTACAGATTCATTTCCACAATTTGAAATGTTTCAGCCTTTTGCTGACTGGGAGATAAGGGCAGGAAAGTGTCAAAAGAAAATTCAAGAAAGAGCTTCTCAGTGTGTTTTAAGGACGCTACAATACTTAGCAACATTCACAGAACCATGGGACTATCAAAGTATGGATTTCAGAAATGCTATTGAGCCAAATCCGTTTTCACAATTATTTGGTAAAGAAACTATTTCCAAATCTGATTTGGCAGACAATCCCGAACAAATCAAAAAGATTTCTTTATGGCTCCAGGATTTTCATTCTTTGAAACTACCGGAGAAGATATCAATGATAAAAACCCTTGAATTGTTGCAAGGAAATACAAAGGTTTTGCGCCTAATCATAAATCAGAAAGCTGTCATCACTATTAATATATATTCATGTTCATGGTCTGAAGATGCAGTATGTCTGATAAATCTACTCCTTTCTAATCGCGTCTGTTCCTCTATGGTTTTCGAATTAGGATGGCAAGAACAAGGCAATCTAAGCCATCAGTGTAAATTATGGGTTCAATCAAGTATTGAACAATCTGTAAGTATGTTTCAGATTTTTAAGTGGGATTTATTAGATGGTGTTGAGCTGGCTGTACAGTCATTACCAGCTTTCAGAACTAGTAAAAAGGACCGCTTCTCGCATTCAGTTGTTCACAAGTAAGTTCCTAGACCATCCATTTAATTTTGGTATCGGAGCCCTGTTCTAGATCCTATCTCACTACTCTATAGACAGAATTCTATTGAAAGCCAGCTAGCCTTCGAAAGGTCACTCTGTTGATCATTGGACTAAGTAGATAAAAGCTTTCAGTAGCCTATTTCTGATATAGATCAAGTATGGCCAATCTATTGCGTTCATTCTCATCCATTGATAGAAAAGTCATTACTGAAGTCTCCTCACAGTCGTCTGAGTCCGAGTCTGTTGAACATGAAAATCATGAATTAGTTGAAGACCCTGAACATTGGACTCCTCCTATTCTCAATTCTACTGATATCTATAAACTACCCATGACTTTCCTGTTCAAGAAGAAAAATTTTCTGAAAGAGGTAGAAATTACTATTAAGATATCTGGCCCTTCTGTACAAATTCTGGCTTTGAATTTATTTTCTGATGATGAAATCAAGAAATTTCGGCAATATGTGAAAGATGGAAAATATTTCTATTTACATTTTGGGGGGATAAGGATTGGATTAGCTCCACTGTTTCGACATGGAATAAATACTCCCTGCATTGCTGAACTATTTGACACCCGTCATCAAAGTTATGACCATGCTAGAATTGGAACCATCCAAGGAAACCTTGCGTCTGGTTGTCAATATGGAACCATATACCCTGACTATGCCATTAGTTTAAATGATGCCCATTTAAAAGATTGTTGGAAATTACTCTCTGGTGTCCAAGGTTTAACAATGGCTGAAGAAAGTGAATACCTGTCTGTAATAGGACAAGCCTCATTTCAATTAACTAATACAGCACATCCTAAGTTAAAGCAGCCTGTCTTAAAGGATTGTGTTACAGTTGGCATGTCTAATGCTCAAGTCGAAGGTGTTCTCTATGACCCAACTGAGTTACCTGATAATTGGTATTTCCAATACAAGTCAATAGTGGATCCAAAGCAGCCTCAATCCAAACTAAAAAGAGTCACTATTGATAATGGCCATGTCAAGATAATTCCTAAAAGACCAGTCATTCCTAAACCTGTCTCTAAGCCAAAGAGATATGTGTTTCCGATGGTCCCTCATGAAGTTTCTTCTCGAAGTCAAGTTTCTGAAAGTATACCAGAAGAAGAAACTGAAGTCATAGGTGAACCCTCTCTGTCACCTCATGAATTGTACATACCTGAATATAAACCATTTTTACCTTCTGTAAATAAAATGCATAGAATCCGTAATGCTTTTCCTCCTATAGAAGAATGGCAATATGCCAATCGAAGATTTGTAAAAGGTGGCAAATGGCCTCCTAAGACCAAGTTTTGTACTACTTCCTCCTCTTCTAGACAGCCATCTACTAGAGCTGATTGTGCTCCTCTCATAGAACATAATTCTCAGAATCCTACTGATTTGGATCAGACATATCAAATTGGGAATTATTTAACTACATGGTGTGCTCATGCTGAAGATGTTCTTGATGATTTGGGTTCTCAAAGTGATCAGATTTTAGCCAATCTTAAACTTCTGCATGATGAACAATCTGCTGAGCAGCAGCGAAGAGAAGAAAAAGAGAAGAGAAGAAGACAAAGGAAGAAAAGAGAAGAACAGCCTCCTAGATTTGTTAAATCTATGGAAATTCCACCTAAATGGGAAACAAGTGAGTCACCTGATGATGCAGCAGATTTTGCTGAATCTAGTAATAGCCAATTGAGTACTAAATCAGTACCTCCTAAATTTTCTAGTTTATATAAGAACAAAGGAGATTTGGCTACTATAGAAAATGCTGCAACTTTGTTTCCATCATTTATTATGCCATCTTTGCAGAAAGCCAATGTGCAAAGAGATCCAAAATATCCTAGAGTTGAAGAAGATTTATTTCATACAAATTCTTCTGGATATGTTTTAGATCTTGATAAGTCATCTAATCCTGCAGAATCTATCAGAATTTGGATAGGTGCACTTTATCAAATGCAAGTTGTCTCCAAATTAGATAATTATTCTATTTTCTTGTTGGCGGAGAAAAGAATGGCTGGAATTGTTTGGGATTGGTGGATGAGCGCTTCTCAGGAAGAACGCAATAATGTAGCAGCTTTAGGCTTGGCTACTTTAGAAGTTCTCTTGTTAACACAATTTGTTCCCGAGCCCCAAGATGAAAAGAAAACAATCATTACTGATTTAACCCGCATGCAATTGCATGATTTAAAAGATTTAGATCAATTTGGATCTGAATATATGGGTAAAATCTACAAAGCAAATCTAGTTAATGATCATACGCAGAAGATTGCTTTTCTTTCTAAATTACCGGGAAATATAGGGGATATGATTATGAAAGATCTAGAAATCCAAGGTAAAAAGATAGACCAAATTTACTGGATTGATCTCCTATTTCGTTGTCAAGAGAAAGTAAAATATTTATGTTGGCAAAAACAGGTACATGATATTTCACCTAATCTGAATGTTTGTAGATCTGTGTTACCCTGGACTCCTTTTAAGAAAAGGAAGGCAAAGAAATATGGTAAATACAGAACTAAAAGAATTGTAAATCCAAAGAGACCATTCAGAAAGTTTAGGTATGTCAAAAAGAGGAAACTGCCAAGAAAAGATAATGCTTGCTTTATTTGTAAGCAAGAAGGTCATTTTGCAAGAAATTGCAAGAAAAGTTCCTCTAATAAGCTAAAAGCCTGTTTTGATATGGAAGAGTTTGCCGATGATTGGTCTGTTGTTGCCTCTGATGATGAAGTTTCAGATGTATATATTCTGACTGATGCTTCTTTATCAGATAATGAGTCTGTACATGATTATAGTAATAAGATGAATCTTGCTTATCAAGATTCTGATGATGAATCTGTATATTATGAAGATTACCTAAGTGATGAAAGTGATTCTATTATTTCTGATGAAGATGAAACAGAAGAGTATTCAGATACTTCTGTTACTACTACTACAACTGTTGCTACTGAGAATTCTCTACCCAACCTGTTATCTGTCAAACCTCAGCCTGTTCAGAATTCTTTATGTCCATATCCAAAAACAGTTGCATCATCTTCCTCTATTTCTAGTTCTGTTGCTGAACAAGCTTTTATGAAGAAGATTGTCAGAACTAGTGATATGTTGTATATACCTGTTGAAGTACAAGTTCGTGGAGAATGGATTTCTGTTGATGCATTTATTGATACTGGTGGTTCTAATAATCTGGCTAGACCATCTCTCTTTAAGGGATTATGGAAACCCTTACAGAATATCCTTCGATCTGAAACCATTGGTGGTTCAGTAAATCTGACTCATTATGTTGATAATGTTTCAATGAAACTTGGGGGGAATATTATAAAGATTTCTGCTATTCAACACTATGATAATTCTGCAAGTCTGTTTCTGGGAATGCCTTTCATTAATTCAGTTATGCCTGTTACAATTAGCAATGATAAAATTATTTGTAATATCAAGAAGAAAGCAGTCTCAGTCCCCAGGTTAACATTGGCTAATTCTGAAGCCAGAAGAGATCAGAGTCAGAAAAAGGTAGGTCTTAAAAGGCAACCCCAACAGAGAAAAGAATCTCATGATTGGGAAGAAGTTTTACAGATATATGAAGCCAAAGCTCAGCCTACTCAAAAGGCCATTAGAGATCCTAATTGGTCTCAAGAACAAGTTCAGATATTTGAGGAATTACTTAAATGTTGTTCTAACAATCCTCAAGCTTTTTGGACAGCTCAGAGCCCTAAGCAGGAAATTATTACTCTACATGATAATGGAGTAACTGGCAAATTGATACCCTGCACTCCAGATGAAGAAAAAGAAATGCGCAAGCAAATTCAAGAATTGCTTGATTTGAACCTGATTGAAGTAAGTGAATCTCATTATTCCTGTTCTGCATTTCTGGTTCGCAATCATTCTGAGATTGTTAGGGGTAAAGATAGGATGGTGATTAATTATAAGCCTTTAAATGCTATAACCAAGAGCTTTAATTATCCCATGCCTCGCCAAGAGACAATAATGCAGAAAATTCATGACAGCAAGATCTTTAGCAAGTTTGATATGAAATCTGGTTATTATCAGATTCAAATTGCAGAAGAAGATCGTTCAAAGACTGCATTTACATGTCCAGCTGGGTTCTTTCAATGGCGTGTTGTGCCATTCGGGCTAAAGAATGCCCCTGCATTTTTCCAACGTCGGATGGATCATATATTTGGTTCATACGATTTCATTGTTGTATATATTGACGACATTCTTGTATTTAGTCCAGATCTATCTACTCATTTGCAGCACTTACAAGTTTTTCTTGAAGAAGCTAAAAAACATGGCTTAGTCTGATCCGAGAAGAAAATGGTCTTATTCCAAGACAGTATTGATTTTCTTGGAATCACAGTCCGACAAGGTAAAATTCAGATGCAACCTCATGTGTTACAAAAGCTTTCTGAATTTCCTGATGAATTAGTAGATAAGCCAATGATTCAAAGATTTTTGGGAATCCTCAATTATGTACATAAATATATTCCCAATCTATCATCAAAGACAGCTCCTATTAGAGATTTTATTAATGGTGGTTGGTCAATCGAAGCAACAAAAGCAGTCCAACTTTTGAAACAAGAATGCCAAACATTACCGATTCTTAAGCCTCCTGGTAATGGATTTTTAATTCTACAAACTGATGCTTCTGATCATTTTTGGGCAGCTACACTTTTTGAAAAAAGGAGAGATGAGCAAGGTAATGAAGAAGAAGTATTATGTGCTTATTCTTCAGGAGAATTTAATATCCATCAGAAAGGATATTTTCCTGCAGAAAAAGAAACCCTCGCCATATTTAATGGAATTCAGAAATTTGAGATATATCTGGCTCCCTCAAAGTTTTTGATTAGAACAGATTCAATGAATTTCAAATATTTCTTGAATGCTAAAATATCTCAGCAATTAGCTCGGGGAAGATTATTAGCTTGGCAGATGTGGTTTCAAATGTATGATTTTGATGTTGAATGGATTCCAGGGAATTCTAACTATTTACCTGATGCTCTTACCAGAGAGATGAATAAAGTTCATGTGTACAAAGAAAGCCTGTTTACAATTGCCGGAACCAGTGCGGCAGATGATTCTTTTGATACATTTGTACAGCGTTTTCATATTTTAGAATATTTATTATCAGATATCACTGATCAGATTAAAAAGGTAATTGGTCTCCGATTGAGAAGAAATCAGTGGATCCAAAGATGTCAAGCCTGGCAACATAAAAATGTTGGCATCTTTCTGAATCTCAACGAGGAACTGGTAAAGGTCTATCCTCTACCAAATCTACAAGTAAAGCTCTACTTCATTCAGCTTGATGACACTTGGCTTAGTCACTATACTCCAGACATGATCAAGACATTGAAAACTCTGAATTATTATCAGATAATTGGAGCAATTGATTTCTCTACTTCAATGTATAGTACTGCTAAAATGTTAGATCTCATCGAAGTCAATATGAATGGTCTGGTTGAAAGATTTCTGAAATCTCTTAAAATCCCAGATTTATTTGAAGAAATTGAAGCTGCATATCTGCAACAAAATACTGAACATTTTGTGTCTACAGATTCTTTTCCTCAATTTGAGATGTTTCAGTCTTTTGCTGATTGGGAGATACGAGCAGGAAAGTGTCAGAAGAAAATTCAAGAAAGAGCTTCTCAATGTGTATTAAGGACCTTGCAATACCTAGCAACATTTACAGAGCCATGGGATTATCAAAGTATGGAATTTCGAAATGCTATTGAGCCCAATCCCTTTTCACAGCTCTATGGAAAAGAAACTATTGTGAAATCTACTCTCGCTGATGATCCAGAGCAAATCAAAAAGATTTCTTTATGGCTCCAGGAATTTCATTCTTTGAAACTACCAGAGAAAATATCAATGATAAAAACACTTGAATTGTTGCAAGGAAACCAAAAGGTGTTCCGCTTAATAGTAAATCAAAAGGCTGTGATTACTATTAATGTATATTCTTGTTCATGGTCCGAAGACGCAGTATGTTTGATAAATCTACTTTTGTCTAACCGTGTCTGTTCTTCAATGGTGTTCGAGTTAGGTTGGCAAGAACAAGGAAACCTTAGCCAACAATGTAAATTATGGGTTCAATCAAGTATTGAACAATCTGTAAGTATGTTTCAGATTTTTAAGTGGGATTTATTAGATGGTGTAGAACTGGCTGTACAGTCTTTGCCAGTATTCAGAACTAGCAGGAAAGATCGTTTCTTAGGAATAGAAATTGATCCTTTTGCATATGTGAACCGGTGGAATAAAGATGATTTCTTATTTCCATCTAAAAGCCTGAAAAAATCTTCAGATACGATAAGATTGAATTATGACATAGGACAAAGTTCACAGACCCCTCAAAAAGAAGATTCCTCCATTATAATCCACGACTCAAAAGGAAAAGCAAAAGTGGATACTGAAAAAGATACTGTCTTTGTGGATGTCTATCAAGATGCTCAAGGACAAAATGATCCTACTTGGGAAAAGGATTATTTATCATGGCTGACGTCAACATGGAAAGATTCTACAACAACTTTATCATACAATTGGGATAAGGTCCATACTCCATCAGATTCCGAGTTTGGATATGACAGCGATCGAAGTCCGAAAGGTTCTTGGTGAAGAATCTCTTTGTCAGCAATGTGATAATGTTGATCACATGTTGTGACGAATCTTGTAAAAAGAAAAGTTGAGTAGACACCGTCAGTGGATAAAGATACTGACAGGACCCTCAATTATTTCTACTTTTGATGTCATGCATTAGGTCAGTTAGATTCGTTTCTTAGGTTATTTAAAGAGAGGACTCTCTCATTGTAAATCATCGTGAGTTATCGAGAGTTCTTGTGAGCTTTCATCGTGAGTCTTCGAGTGTGAGTGTGTGTGTATATTCAGAGCTCATATCTACGAGTTTCTGTGGTGTGTAATTTTACTGTGAATAATACTGAAGCCTGCTGGGCCGCCAGTCTGAGGACTGTTTCTTTTAAGAGCATCGTAAAGCCATTGCGTGAGATGGTAAGGCGTGTTTGAAGTAAGTCGCAAGAGGCGCAGTTGTCCACGCAGTCTGTTGGTTGATGTGTTGAAGAATTTGCCGAAGGCGTTCGCATTCAGTTGTTCACAAGTAAGTTCCTAGACCATCCATTGAGGGTCCTGTCAGTATCTTTATCCACTGACGGTGTCTACTCAACTTTTTCTTTTGTACAAAGATTCGTCACAACATGTGACCAACATTGTCACATTGCTGACAAAGAGATTCTTCACCAAGAACCTTTCGGACTTCGATCGCTGTCATATCCAAACTCGGAATCTGATGGAGTATGGACCTTATCCCAATTGTATGATAAAGTTGTTGTAGAATCTTTCCATGTTGACGTCAGCCATGATAAATAATCCTTTTCCCAAGAAGGATCATTTTGTCCTTGAGCATCTTGATAGACATCCACAAAGACAGTATCTTTTTCAGTATCCACTTTTGCTTTTCCTTTTGAGTCGTGGATGATAATGGAGGAATCTTCTTTTTGAGGGGCCTGTGAACTTTGTCCTGTGTCATAATTCAATCTTATCGTATCTGAAGATTTTTTCAGGCTTTTAGATGGAAATAAGAAATCATCTTTATTCCACCGGTTCACATATGCAAAAGGATCAATTTCTATTCCTAAGAAACGATCTTTCCTGCTAGTTCTAAATACTGGCAAAGACTGTACAGCCAGTTCTACACCATCTAATAAATCCCACTTAAAAATCTGAAACATACTTACAGATTGTTCAATACTTGATTGAACCCATAATTTACATTGTTGGCTAAGGTTTCCTTGTTCTTGCCAACCTAATTCAAAGACCATTGAAGAACAGACGCGATTAGATAGAAGTAAATTTATCAAACATACGGCGTCTTCGGACCATGAACAAGAATATACATTAATAGTAATCACAGCCTTTTGATTTACTATTAAGCGGAACACCTTTTGGTTTCCTTGCAACAATTCAAGTGTTTTTATCATTGATATTTTCTCTGGTAGTTTCAAAGAATGAAACTCTTGGAGCCATAATGAAATCTTTTTGATTTGCTCTGGATCAGCTGCTAGGGTAGGTTTCACAATTGTTTCTTTTCCATAGAGCTGTGAAAACGGATTTGGCTCAATAGCATTCCGAAATTCCATGCTTTGATAATCCCATGGTTCTGTGAATGTTGCTAAGTATTGTAGTGTTCTTAAAACACACTGAGAAGCTCTTTCTTGAATTTTCTTTTGACACTTTCCTGCCCTTATCTCCCAGTCAGCAAAAGGCTGAAACATCTCAAATTGAGGGAAAGAATCTGTAGATACAAAATGTTCAGTATTTTGTTGTAGATAAGCAGCTTCAATTTCATCAAATAGATCTGGGATTTTAAGGGATTTGAGAAATCTTTCTACCAGACCATTCATATTGACTTCAATAAGATCAAGCATTTTAGCAGTGCTATACATAGAAGTAGAGAAATCAATTGCTCCAATTATCTGATAATAATTCAGAGTTTTCAATGTCTTGATCATGTCTGGAGTATAGTGACTAAGCCAAGTGTCATCAAGCTGTATAAAATAGAGCTTAACTTGTAGATTAGGTAGAGGATAAACCTTTACCAGTTCTTCATTGAGGTTTAGAAAGATGCCAACATTTTTATGCTGCCAGGCTTGACATCTTTGAATCCACTGATTTCTTCTTAATCGGAGACCAATTACCTTTTTAATCTGATCAGTGATATCTGATAATAAATATTCTAAAATATGAAAACGCTGTACAAAAGTATCAAAAGAATCATCTGCCGCACTGGTTCCGGCAATTGTAAACAGGCTTTCTTTGTACACATGAACTTTATTCATCTCTCTGGTAAGAGCATCAGGTAAATAGTTAGAATTCCCTGGAATCCATTCAACATCAAAATCATACATTTGAAACCACATCTGCCAAGCTAGTAATCTTCCACGAGCTAACTGCTGAGATATTTTAGCATTCAAGAAATATTTGAAATTCATTGAATCTGTTCTAATCAAAAACTTTGAGGGAGCCAGATATATCTCAAATTTCTGAATTCCATTAAATATGGCGAGGGTTTCTTTTTCTGCAGGAAAATATCCTTTCTGATGGATATTAAATTCTCCTGAAGAATAAGCACATAATACTTCTTCTTCATTACCTTGCTCATCTCTCCTTTTTTCAAAAAGTGTAGCTGCCCAAAAATGATCAGAAGCATCAGTTTGTAGAATTAAAAATCCATTACCAGGAGGCTTAAGAATAGGTAATGTTTGGCATTCTTGTTTCAAAAGCTGGACTGCTTTTGTTGCTTCGATTGACCAACCACCATTAATAAAATCTCTAATAGGAGCCGTCTTTGCTGAAAGATTGGGAATATATTTATGTACATAATTGAGGATTCCCAAAAATCTTTGAATCATTGGCTTATCTACTAATTCATCAGGAAATTCAGAAAGCTTTTGTAACACATGAGGTTGCATCTGAATTTTACCTTGTCGGACTGTGATTCCAAGAAAATCAATACTGTCTTGAAACAACACCATTTTCTTCTCGGATAAGACTAAGCCATGTTTTTTAGCTTCTTCAAGAAAAGCTTGTAAGTGCTGCAAATGAGTAGAGAGATCTGGACTAAATACAAGAATGTCGTCAATATATACAACAATGAAATCGTATGAACCAAAAATATGATCCATCCGACGTTGGAAGAATGCAGGGGCATTCTTAAGACCAAATGGCACAACACGCCATTGATAGAACCCAGCTGGACATGTGAATGCAGTCTTATGACGATCTTCTTCTGCAATTTGTATTTGATAATAACCAGATTTCATATCAAACTTGCTAAAGATCTTGCTATCATGAATTTTCTGCATTATTGTCTCTTGGCGAGGCATGGGATAATTAAAGCTCTTAGTAATAGCATTTAAAGGCTTATAATTTATCACCATCCTATCTTTACCTCGAACAATCTCAGAATGATTGCGAACTAGAAATGCAGAACATGAATAATGAGATTCACTTACTTCAATCAAATTAAGATCAAGTAATTCTTGAATTTGTTTCCGCATCTCTTTCTCTTCATCTGGAGTGCAAGGTATTAATTTGCCAGTTACTCCATTATCATGTAGAGTAATAATTTCCTGCTTAGGGCTCTGAGCTGTCCAAAAAGCTTGAGGATTGTTAGAACAACATTTAAGCAATTCCTCAAATATCTGAACTTGTTCTTAAGACCAATTAGGATCTCTAATGGCCTTTTGAGTAGGTTGGGCTTTGGCTTCATATATCTGTAAAACTTCTTCCCAATCATGAGATTCTTTTCTCTGTTGGGGTTGCCTTTTAAGACCTACCTTTTTCTGACTCTGATCTCTTCTGGCTTCAGAATTAGCCAATGTTAACCTGGGGACTGAGACTGCTTTCTTCTTGATATTACAAATAATTTTATCATTGCTAATTGTAACAGGCATAACTGAATTAATGAAAGGCATTCCCAGAAAAAGACTTGCAGAATTATCATAGTGTTGAATAGCAGAAATCTTTATAATATTCCCCCCAAGTTTCATTGAAACATTATCAACATAATGAGTCAGATTTACTGAACCACCAATGGTTTCAGATCGAAGGATATTCTGTAAGGGTTTCCATAATCCCTTAAAGAGAGATGGTCTAGCCAGATTATTAGAACCACCAGTATCTATGAATGCATCAACAGAAATCCATTCTCCACGAACTTGTACTTCGACCGGTATATACAACATATCACTAGTTCTGACAATCTTTTTCATAAATGCTTGTTCAGCAACAGAACTAGTAATAGCAGAAGATGATGCAACTGTTTTTGGATATGGACATAAAGAATTCTGAACAGGCTGAGATTTGACAGATAACAAATTGGGTACAGAATTCTCAGTAGCAACAGTTGTAGTAGTAGTAACAGAAGTATCTGAATACTCTTCTGTTTCATCTTCATCAAAATCAACAGAATTATCATCATCACTTAGATAATCCTCATATAATACAGATTCATCATCAGAATCTTGATAGGCAAGATTCATCTTATTACTATAATCCTGTACAGACTCAGTGTCTGACAAAGAAGCATCAGTCAGAATATATACATCTGAGACTTCATCATCAGAATCAACAACAGACCAATTGTCAGCAAAATCTTCAAGATCAAAACAGGCTTTGAGTTTACTAGAGCAACTCTTTGGGCACTTTTTTGCAAAATGTCCTTCTTGCTTACATATGAAGCAAGCATTATCTTTTCTTGGCTGTTTCCTCTTTTTGAGATACCTAAACTTTCTGAATGGTCTCTTTGGATTAACAACTCTTTTAGCTCTGTATTTACCATACCTCTTAGATTTCCTTTTCTTAAAAGGAGTCCATGGTAAAACAGTTCTGCAAACATTCAGATTAGGTGAAATATCATGTACCTGTTTTTGCCAACACAAATATTTAACTTTCTCTTGACAACGAAATAGGAGATCAATCCAATAGATTTGATCAATTTTCTTTCCTTGGATTTCAAGATCTTTTATAATCATATCCCCTATATTTCCCGGTAATTTAGAAAGAAAAGCAATCTTTTGAGTGTGGTCATTAACCAGATTTGCTTTATAGATTTTACCCATGTATTCAGATCCAAATTGATCTAAATCTTTTAAATCAGTCAATTGCATGCGGGTTAAATCTGTAATGATTGTTTTCTTTTCATCCTGTGGCTCGGGAACAAATTGTGTTAACAAGAGAACTTCTAAAGTAGCCAAGCCTAAAGCTGCTACATTATTTCTTTCTTCCTGAGAAGCGCCCATCCACCAATCCCAAACAATGCCTGCCATTCTTTTCTCCGCCAACAAGAAAATAGAATAATTATCTAATTTGGAGACAACTTGCATTTGATAAAGTGCACCTATCCAAATTCTGATAGATTCTGCAGGATTAGATGACTTATCAAGATCTAAAACATATCCAGAGGAATTTGTATGAAATAAATCTTCTTCCACTCGAGGATATTTTGGATCTTTATGCAAATTAGCTTTCTGCAATGATGGCATAATAAATGAAGGAAACAAAGTTGCAGCATTTTCTATAGTAGCCAAATCTCCTTTGTTCTTATATAAACTGGAAAATTTAGGAGGTACTGATTTAGTACTCAACTGGCTATTACTAGATTCAGCAAAATGTTCTGCATCATCAGGAGACTCACTAGTTTCCCATTTAGGTGGAATTTCCATAGATTTAACAAATTTAGGAGGCTGCTCTTCTCTTTTCTTCCGTTGTCTTCTTCTCTTCTCTTTCTCATCTCTACGCTGCTGATCAGCGGATTGTTCATCATGCAGAAGTTTTAGATTGGCTAATATCAAATCACTTTGAGAACCCAAATCGTCTAAAACATCTTCGGCATGTGCACACCATGTAGTTAAATAATTCCCAATTTGATATGTCTGATCTAAATCAGATGTATTCTGAGAATTATGCTCGATGAGAGGAGCACAATCAGCTCTAGTAGAGGGCTGTCTAGAAGAGGAGGAAGTAGTACAAAACTTTGTTTTTGGAGGCCATTTGCCACCTTTGACAAATCTCCGATTGGCATATTGCCATTCTTCCATGGGAGCAAAAGTATTACGGATTCTATTCATCTTATTTACAGAATGTAAAAATGGTTTATATTCAGGTATGTACAATTCATGAGGTGACACAGAGGGTTCACCGATAGCTTCAGCTTCTTCTTCTGGTATACTTTCAGAAACTTGATTTCTAGAAGAAACTTCATCAGGAATCATCGGAAACACATATCTCTTTGGCTTAGAGACAGGTTTAGGGATGACTGGTCTTTTAGGAATAATCTTGACTTGGCCATTGTCAATAGTGACTCTTTTCAATTTAGATTGAGGCTGCTTAGTATCTACTATTGACTTGTATTGGAAATACCAATTATTAGGTAACTCAGTGGGATCATAGAGAACACCTTCAACTTGAGCATTTGACAAACCGACTGTAACACAATCCTTTAAAACAGGCTGCTTTAATTTAGGATGTGCTGTATTGGTTAATTGAAATGAGGCTTGTCCTATTACAGACAGGTATTCACTTTCTTCAGCCATTGTTAAACCTTGGACACCAGAGAGTAATTTCCAACAATCTTTTAAATGGGCATCATTTAAACTAATGGCATAGTCAGGGTATATGGTTCCATATTGACAACCAGACGCAAGGTTTCCTTGGATGGTTCCAATTCTAGCATGGTCATAACTTTGATGACGGGTGTCAAATAGTTCAGCAATGCAGGGAGTATTTATTCCATGTCGAAACAGTGGAGCTAATCCAATCCTTATCCCCCCAAAATGTAAATAGAAATATTTTCCATCTTTTACATATTGCCGAAATTTCTTGATTTCATCATCAGAAAATAAATTCAAAGCCAGAATTTGTACAGAAGGGCCAGATATCTTAATAGTAATTTCTACCTCTTTCAGAAAATTTTTCTTCTTGAACAGGAAAGTCATGGGTAGTTTATAAATATCAGTAGAATTGAGAATAGGAGGAGTCCAATGTTCAGGGTCTTCAACTAATTCATGATTTTCATGTTCAACAGACTCGGACTCAGACGACCGTGAGGAGACTTCAGTAATGACTTTTCTATCAATGGATGAGAATGAACGCAACAGATTGGCCATACTTGATCTATATCAAAAATAGGCTACTGAAAGTTTTTATCTACTTAGTCCAATGATCAACAGAGTGACCTTTCGAAGGCTAGCTGGCTTTCAATAGAATTCTGTCTATAGAGTAGTGAGATAGGATCTAGAACAGGGCTCTGATACCAAAATTAAATGGATGGTCTAGGAACTTACTTGTGAACAACTGAATACGAACTTACTTGTGAACAACTGAATGCGAACGCCTTCGGCAAATTTCTTCAACACATCAACCCAGAGACTGCGTGGACAACTGCGCCCCTTGCGACTTACTTCAAACACGCCTTACGATCTCACTCAATGGCATTACGATGCTCTTAAAAGAAACAGTCCTCAGACTGGCGGCCCAGCAGGCTTCAATATTATTCAAAGTAAAATTACACTATCACAGAAACTCGTAGATATGAGCTCTGAATATACACACACACTCACACTCGAAGACTCACGATGAAAGCTCACAAGAACTCTCGATAACTCACGATGATTTACAATGAGAGTATTCACTCTTTAAATAACCTATTATCGAATCTAGATGACCTAATGCATGACATAAAAGTAGAAATAATTGAGGGTCCTGTCAGTATCTTTATCCACTGACGGTGTCTACTCAACTTTTTCTTTTGTACAAAGATTCGTCACAACATGTGACCAACAGTGTCACATTGCTGACAAAGAGATTCTTTACCAAGAACCTTTCGGACTTCTATCGCTGTCGTATCCAAACTCAGAATCTGATGGAGTGTGGACCTTATCCCAATCGTACGATAAAGTTGCTGTGGAATCTTTCCATGTTGTTGTAAGCCATGATAAATAGTCTTTTTCCCAAGTTGGGTCATTTTGTCCTTGAGCATCTTGAAATACGTCCACATATACAGTATCTTTTTCACTATCCACTTTAGCTTTTCCTTTTGGATCGTGGATGATAATAGAGGAATCATCTTTTTGTGGAGCCTGTGAACTCTGACCTGTGTCATAATTGAGACGAATAGTATCTGCCGACTTCTTTAAGCTTTTGGATGGAAATAAGAAATCATCTTTATTCCACCGGTTCACATATGCAAAAGGATCAATTTCTATTCCTAAGAATCGATCCTTTTTACTAGTTCTGAAAGCTGGTAATGACTGTACAGCCAGCTCAACACCATCTAATAAATCCCACTTAAAAATCTGAAACATACTTACAGATTGTTCAATACTTGATTGAACCCATAATTTACACTGATGGCTTAGATTGCCTTGTTCTTGCCATCCTAATTCGAAAACCATAGAGGAACAGACGCGATTAGAAAGGAGTAGATTTATCAGACATACTGCATCTTCAGACCATGAACATGAATATATATTAATAGTGATGACAGCTTTCTGATTTATGATTAGGCGCAAAACCTTTGTATTTCCTTGCAACAATTCAAGGGTTTTTATCATTGATATCTTCTCGGGTAGTTTCAAAGAATGAAAATCCTGGAGCCATAAAGAAATCTTTTTGATTTGTTCGGGATTGTCTGCCAAATCAGATTTGGAAATAGTTTCTTTACCAAATAATTGTGAAAACGGATTTGGCTCAATAGCATTTCTGAAATCCATACTTTGATAGTCCCATGGTTCTGTGAATGTTTCTAAGTATTGTAGCGTCCTTAAAACACACTGAGAAGCTCTTTCTTGAATTTTCTTTTGACACTTTCCTGCCCTTATCTCCCAGTCAGCAAAAGGCTGAAACATTTCAAATTATCGAAATGAATCTGTAGATACAAAATGTTCAGTATTTTGTTGAAGATATGCAGATTCAATCTCTTCAAATAAATCCGGGATTTTAAGAGATTTGAGAAATCTTTCTACCAGACCATTCATATTGACTTCAATTAGATCGAGCATTTTAGCAGTGCTATACATTGAAGTAGAGAAATCAATTGCTCCAATTATCTGATAATAATTCAGAGTCTTTAAAGTTTTGATCATGTCTGGAGTATAATGACTGAGCCAAGTGTCATCAAGCTGAATGAAATAGAGCTTTACTTGTAGATTTGGTAGAGGATATACCTTTACCAGTTCCTCATTGAGATTCAGAAAGATGCCAACATTTTTATGTTGCCAGGCTTGACATCTTTGGATCCACTGATTTCTTCTCATTCTGAGACCAATTAACTTTTTAATCTGATCAGTGATATCAGATAATAAATATTCTAGAATATGAAAACGCTGTACAAACGTATCAAAAGAATCATCTGCAGCACTGGTTCCAGCAATTGTGAACAGGCTTTCTTTGTAGACATGAACTTTATTCATTTCTCTGGTAAGAGCATCAGGTAAATAGTTAGAATTCCCTGGAATCCATTCAACATCAAAATCATACATTTGAAACCACATCTGCCATGCTAATAATCTTCCCCGAGCTAATTGCTGAGATATTTTAGCATTCAAGAAATATTTGAAATTCATTGAATCTGTTCTAATCAAAAACTTTGAGGGAGCCAGATATATCTCAAATTTCTGAATTCCATTAAATATGGCGAGGGTTTCTTTTTCTGCAGGAAAATATCCTTTCTGATGGATATTAAATTCTCCTGAAGAATAAGCACATAATACTTCTTCTTCATTACCTTGCTCATCTCTCCTTTTTTCAAAAAGTGTAGCTGCCCAAAAATGATCAGAAGCATCAGTTTGTAGAATTAGAAATCCATTACCAGGACGCTTAAGAATAGGTAATGTTTGGCATTCTTGTTTCAAAAGCTGGACTGCTTTTGTTGCTTCGATTGACCAACCACCATTAATAAAATCTCTAATAGGAGCCGTCTTTGCTGAAAGATTGGGAATATATTTATGTACATAATTGAGGATTCCCAAAAATCTTTGAATCATTGGCTTATCTACTAATTCATCAGGAAATTCAGAAAGCTTTTGTAACACATGAGGTTGCATCTGAATTTTACCTTGTCGGACTGTGATTCCAAGAAAATCAATACTGTCTTGGAATAAAACCATTTTCTTCTCGGATAAGACTAAGCCATGTTTTTTAGCTTCTTCAAGAAAAGCTTGTAAGTGCTGCAAATGAGTAGAGAGATCTGGACTAAATACAAGAATGTCGTCAATATATACAACAATGAAATCGTATGAACCAAATATATGATCCATCCGACGTTGGAAAAATGCAGGGGCATTCTTTAGCCCGAATGGCACAACACGCCATTGAAAGAACCCAGCTGGACATGTAAATGCAGTCTTTGAACGATCTTCTTCTGCAATTTGAATCTGATAATAACCAGATTTCATATCAAACTTGCTAAAGATCTTGCTGTCATGAATTTTCTGCATTATTGTCTCTTGGCGAGGCATGGGATAATTGAAGCTCTTAGTTATAGCATTTAAAGGCTTATAATTAATCACCATCCTATCTTTACCCCTAACAATCTCAGAATGATTGCGAACCAGAAATGCAGAACAGGAATAATGAGATTCACTTACTTCAATTAGATTGAGATCGAGTAATTCCTGAATTTGCTTTCTCATTTCTTTCTCTTCTTCTGGGGTGCAAGGTATTAATTTGCCAGTTACTCCATTATCATGTAGAGTAATAATTTCCTGCTTAGGGCTCTGAGCTGTCCAAAAAGCTTGAGGATTGTTAGAACAACATTTAAGCAATTCCTCAAATATCTGAACTTGTTCTTGAGACCAATTAGGATCTCTAATGGCCTTTTGAGTAGGTTGGGCTTTGGCTTCATATATCTGTAAAACTTCTTCCCAATCATGAGATTCTTTTCTCTGTTTAGTTTGCCTTTTAAGACCTACCTTTTTCTGACTCTGATTTCTACGGGCTTCAGAATTAGCCAAAGTTAACCTGGGGACTGAGACTGCTTTCTTTTTAAAATTACAAATAATTTTGTCATTGCTTATTGTCACAGGCAAGACTGAATTAATGAAAGGCATTCCCAGAAATAGACTTGCAGAATTATCATAGTGTTGAATAGCAGAAATCTTTATACTATTCCCCCCAAGTTTCATTGAAATATTATCAACATAATGAGTCAGATTTACTGAACCACCAATGGTTTCAGATCTAAGGATATTCTGTAAGGGTTTCCATAATCCCTTAAAGAGTGATGGTCTAGCCAGATTATTAGAACCACCAGTGTCGATAAATGCATCAACAGAAATCCATTCTCCACGAACTTGTACTTCAACCGGTATATACAACATATCACTAGTTCTGACAATCTTTTTCATAAAAGCTTGTTCAGCAACAGAACTCGAGATAGAGGAAGATGATGCAACTATTTTTGGATATGGACATAAAGAATTCCGAACAGGCTGAGGTTTGACAGATAACAGATTGGGTAGAGAATTCTCAGTAGCAACAGTTGTAGTAGTAGTAATAGAAGTATCTGAATACTCTTCTGTTTCATCTTCATCAGAAATAATAGAATCACTTTCATCACTTAAGTGATCCTCATAATATACAGATTCATCATCAGAATCTTGATAGGCAAGATTCATCTTATTACTAATATCCTGTACAGACTCAGTGTCTGACAAAGAAGCATCAGTCAGAATATATACATCTGAGACTTCATCATCAGAATCAACAACAGACCAATTGTCAGCAAAATCTTCAAGATCAAAACAGGCTTTGAGTTTACTAGAGGAACTCTTTGGGCACTTTTTTGCAAAATGTCCTTCTTGCTTACATATGAAGCAAGCATTATCTTTTCTTGGCTGTTTCCTCTTTTTGAGATACCTAAACTTTCTGAATGGTCTCTTTGGATTAACAACTTTTTTAGCTCTGTATTTACCATACCTCTTAGATTTCCTTTTCTTAAAAGGAGTCCATGGTAAAACAGTTCTGCAAACATTCAGATTAGGTGAAATATCATGTACCTGTTTTTGCCAACACAAATATTTAACTTTCTCTTGACAACGAAATAGGAGATCAATCCAATAGATTTGATCAATTTTCTTTCCTTGGATTTCAAGATCTTTCATAATCATATCCCCTATATTTCCCGGTAATTTAGAAAGAAAAGCAATTTTGATGTGAGCCATGCCAAGTAATCTTTTTCCCAAGTTGGGTCATTTTGTCCTTGAGCATCTTGAAATACGTCCACATATACAGTATCCTTTTCATTATCAACTTTAGCTTTACCTTTAGGGTCTTGGATGATAATGGAGGAATCATCTTTTTGTAAAGACTGTGAACTCTGACCTGTGTCATAATTGAGTCGAATAGTATCTGCCAACTTCTTTAAGCTTTTGGATGGAAATAAGAAATCATCTTTATTCCACCGGTTCACATATGCAAAAGGATCAATTTCTATTCCTAAGAAGCGGTCCTTTTTACTAGTTCTGAAAGCTGGTAATGACTGTACAGCCAGCTCAACACCATCTAATAAATCCCACTTAAAAATCTGAAACATACTTACAGATTGTTCAATACTTGATTGAACCCATAATTTACACTGATGGCTTAGATTGCCTTGTTCTTGCCATCCTAATTCGAAAACCATAGAGGAACAGACGCGATTAGAAAGGAGTAGATTTATCAGACATACTGCATCTTCAGACCATGAACATGAATATATATTAATAGTGATGAGAGCTTTCTGATTTATGATTAGGCGCAAAACCTTTGTATTTCCTTGCAACAATTCAAGGGTTTTTATCATTGATATCTTCTCCGGTAGTTTCAAAGAATGAAAATCCTGGAGCCATAAAGAAATCTTTTTGATTTGTTCGGGATTGTCTGCCAAATCAGATTTGGAAATAGTTTCTTTACCAAATAATTGTGAAAACGGATTTGGCTCAATAGCATTTCTGAAATCCATACTTTGATAGTCCCATGGTTCTGTGAATGTTGCTAAGTATTGTAGCGTCCTTAAAACACACTGAGAAGCTCATTCTTGAATTTTCTTTGGACACTTTCCTGCCCTTATCTCCCAGTCAGCAAAAGGCTGAAACATTTCAAATTGTGGAAATGAATCTGTAGATACAAAATGTTCAGTATTTTGTTGAAGATATGCAGATTCAATCTCTTCAAATAAATCCGGGATTTTAAGAGATTTGAGAAATATTTCTACCAGACCATTCATATTGACTTCAATTAGATCGAGCATTTTAGCAGTGCTATACATTGAAGTAGAGAAATCAATTGCTCCAATTATCTGATAATAATTCAGAGTCTTTAAAGTTTTGATCATGTCTGGAGTATAATGACTGAGCCAAGTGTCATCAAGCTGAATGAAATAGAGCTTTACTTGTAGATTTGGTAGAGGATATACCTTTACCAGTTCCTCATTGAGATTCAGAAAGATGCCAACATTTTTATGTTGCCAGGCTTGACATCTTTGGATCCACTGATTTCTTCTCATTCTGAGACCAATTAACTTTTTAATCTGATCAGTGATATCAGATAATAAATATTCTAGAATATGAAAACGCTGTACAAATGTATCAAAAGAATCATCTGCCGCACTGGTTCCGGCAATTGTAAACAGGCTTTCTTTGTACACATGAACTTTATTCATTTCTCTGGTAAGAGCATCAGGTAAATAGTTAGAATTCCCTGGAATCCATTCAACATCAAAATCATACATTTGAAACCACATCTGCCAGGCTAATAAACGACCTCTAGCTAACTGCTGAGATATTTTAGCATTCAAGAAATATTTGAAATTCATTGAATCAGTTCTAATCAAGAACTTTGTTGGTGCTAGATATATCTCAAATTTCTGAATTCCATTAAATATGGCGAGGGTTTCTTTTTCTGCAGGAAAATATCCTTTCTGATGGATATTAAATTCTCCTGAAGAATAAGCACATAATACTTCTTCTTCATTACCTTGCTCATCTCTCCTTTTTTCAAAAAGTGTAGCTGCCCAAAAATGATCAGAAGCATCAGTTTGTAGAATTAGAAATCCATTACCAGGAGGCTTAAGAATAGGTAATGTTTGGCATTCTTGTTTCAAAAGCTGGACTGCTTTTGTTGCTTCGATTGACCAACCACCATTAATAAAATCTCTAATAGGAGTTGTCTTTGCTGAAAGATTGGGAATATATTTATGTAAATAATTGAGGATTCCCAAAAATCTTTGAATCATTGGCTTATCTACTAATTCATCTGGAAATTCAGAAAGCTTGTGTAAGACATGAGGTTGCATCTGAATTTTACCTTGTCGGACTGTGATTCCAAGAAAATCAATACTGTCTTGGAATAAGACCATTTTCTTCTCGGATAAGACTAAGCCATGTTTTTTAGCTTCTTCAAGAAAAACTTGTAAGTGCTGCAAATGAGTAGAGAGATCTGGACTAAATACAAGAATGTCGTCAATATATACACCAATGAAATCGTATGAACCAAATATATGATCCATCCGACGTTGGAAAAATGCAGGGGCATTCTTTAGCCCGAATGGCACAACACGCCATTGAAAGAACCCAGCTGGACATGTAAATGCAGTTTTTGGACGATCTTCTTCTGCAATTTCAATCTGATAATATCCAGATTTCATGTCAAACTTGCTAAAGATCTTACTGTTATGAATTTTCTGCATTATTGTCTCTTGGCGAGGCATGGGATAATTAAAGCTCTTAGTTATAGCATTTAAAGGCTTATAATTAATCACCATCCTATCTTTACCCCTAACAATCTCAGAATGATTGCGAACCAGAAATGCAGAACAGGAATAATGAGATTCACTTACTTCAATTAGATTGAGATCGAGTAATTCCTGAATTTGCTTTCTCATTTCTTTCTCTTCTTCTGGGGTGCAGGGTATTAATTTGCCAGTTACTCCATTATCATGTAGAGTAATAATTTCCTGCTTAGGGCTCTGAGCTGTCCAAAAAGCTTGAGGATTGTTAGAACAACATTTAAGCAATTCCTCAAATATCTGAACTTGTTCTTGAGACCAATTAGGATCCCTAATGGCCTTTTGAGTAGGTTGGGCTTTGGCTTCATATATCTGTAAAACTTCTTCCCAATCATGAGATTCTTTTCTCTGTTTGGGTTGCCTTTTAAGACCTACCTTTTTCTGACTCTGATCTCTTCTGGCTTCAGAATTAGCCAGTGTTAACCTGGGGACTGAGACTGCTTTCTTCTTGTTGTTACAAATAATTTTATCAGAACTAATTGTAACAGGCATAACTGAATTAATGAAAGGCATTCCCAGAAATAAACTTGAAGCATTATCATAGTGTTGAATAGCAGAAATCTTTATAATAATTCCCCCAAGTTTCATTGAAATATTATCAACATAATGAGTCAGATTTACTGAACCACCAATGGTTTCAGATCTAAGGATATTCTGTAAGGGTTTCCATAATCCCTTAAAGAGTGATGGTCTAGCCAGATTATTAGAACCACCAGTGTCGATAAATGCATCAACAGAAATCCATTCGCCACGAACTTGTACTTCAACCGGTATATACAACATATCACTAGTTCTGACAATCTTTTTCATAAACGCTTGTTCAGCAACAGAACTCGAGATAGAGGAAGATGATGCAACTGTTTTTGGATATGGACATAAAGAATTCTGAACAGGCTGAGGTTCGACAGATAACAGATTGGGTAGAGAATTCTCAGTAGCAACAGTTGTAGTAGTAGTAACAGAAGTATCTGAATACTCTTATGTTTCATCTTCATCAGAAATAATAGAATCACTTTCATCACTTAAGTGATCCTCATAATATACAGATTCATCATCAGAATCTTGATAGGCAAGATTCATCTTATTACTAATATCCTGTACAGACTCAGTGTCTGACAAAGAAGCATCAGTCAGAATATATACATCTGAGACTTCATCATCAGAATCAACAACAGACCAATTGTCAGCAAAATCTTCAAGATCAAAACAGGCTTTGAGTTTACTAGAGGAACTCTTTAGGCACTTTTTTGCAAAATGTCCTTCTTGCTTACATATGAAGCAAGCATTATCTTTTCTTGGCTGTTTCCTCTTTTTGAGATACCTAAACTTTCTGAATGGTCTCTTTGGATTAACAACTTTTTTAGCTCTGTATTTACCATACCTCTTAGATTTCCTTTTCTTAAAAGGAGTCCATGGTAAAACAGTTCTGCAAACATTCAGATTAGGTGAAATATCATGTACCTGTTTTTGCCAACACAAATATTTAACTTTCTCTTGACAACGAAATAGGAGATCAATCCAATAGATTTGATCAATTTTCTTTCCTTGGATTTCAAGATCTTTCATAATCATATCCCCTATATTTCCCGGTAATTTAGAAAGAAAAGCAATCTTCTGAGTGTGGTCATTAACCAGATTTGCTTTATAGATTTTACCCATGTATTCAGATCCAAATTGATCTAAATCTTTTAAGTCAGTCAATTGCATGCGGGTTAAATCAGTAATGATTGTTTTCTTTTCATCCTGTGGCTCGGGAACAAATTGTGTTAACAAGAGAACTTCTAAAGTAGCTAAGCCTAAAGCTGCTACATTATTGCGTTCTTCCTGAGAAGCGCTCATCCACCAATCCCAAACAATTCCAGCCATTCTTTTCTCCGCCAACAAGAAAATAGAATAATTATCTAATTTGGAGACAACTTGCATTTGATAAAGTGCACCTATCCAAATTCTGATAGACTCTGCAGGATTAGATGACTTATCAAGATCTAAAACATATCCAGAGGAATTTGTATGAAATAAATCTTCTTCAACCCTGGGATATTTTGATTCTTTTTGCAAATTAGCTTTCTGTAAGGAAGGCATAATGAATGAGGGAAATAAACTTGCAGCATTTTCTATAGTAGCCAAATCTCCTTTGTTCTTATATAAACTGGAAAATTTAGGAGGTACTGATTTAGTACTCAACTGGCTATTACTAGATTCAGCAAAATGTTCTGCATCATCAGGAGACTCACTAGTTTCCCATTTAGGTGGAATTTCCATAGATTTAACAAATTTAGGAGGCTGCTCTTCTCTTTTCTTCCGTTGTCTTCTTCTCTTCTCTTTCTCATCTCTACGCTGCTGATCAGCGGATTGTTCATCATGCAGAAGTTTTAGATTTGCTAATATTTGCTCACTCTGAGCACCCAAATCATCTAAAACATCTTCTGCGTGTGCACACCATGTGGTTAAATAATTCCCGATTTGATAGGTCTGATCTAAATCAGATGTATTCTGAGAATTATGTTCTATAAGAGGAGCACAATCAGCTCTAGTAGAGGGCTGTCTAGAAGAGGAAGAAGTAGTACAAAACTTAGTTTTGGGAGGCCATTTGCCGCCTTTGACAAATCTCCGATTGGCATATTGCCATTCTTCCATAGGAGCAAAAGTATTACGGATTTTATGCATCTTATTTACAGAAGGTAAAAATGGTTTATATTCAGGTATGTACAATTCATGAGGTGACAGAGAGGGTTCACCTTCAGTTTCTTCTTCAGGTATACTTTCAGAAACTTGATTTCGAGAAGAAACTTCATGAGGTATCATCGGAAACACATATCTCTTAGGTTTAGAGATAGGCTTGGGAATGACTGGTCGTTTGGGCATGATCTTGACATGGCCATTGTCAATAGTAACTCTTTTCAATTTAGATTGAGGCTGCTTTGTATCTACTATTGACTTGTATTGGAAATACCAATTATTAGGTAACTCAGTTGGATCATAGAGAACACCTTCAACTTGAGCATTTGACAAACCGACTGTAACACAATCCTTTAAAACAGGCTGCTTTAATTTAGGATGTGCTGTATTGGTTAATTGAAATGAGGCTTGTCCTATTACAGACAGGTATTCACTTTCTTCAGCCATTGTTAAACCTTGGACACCAGAGAGTAATTTCCAACAATCTTTTAAATGGGCATCATTTAAACTAATGGCATAGTCAGGGTATATGGTTCCATATTGACAACCAGACGCAAGGTTTCCTTGGATGGTTCCAATTCTAGCATGGTCATAACTTTGATGACGGGTGTCAAATAGTTCAGCAATACAGGGAGTATTTATTCCATGTCGAAACAGTGGAGCTAATCCAATCCTTATCCCCCCAAAATGTAAATAGAAATATTTTCCATCTTTCACATATTGGCGAAATTTCTTGATTTCATCATCAGAAAATAAATTCAAAGCCAGAATTTGTACAGAAGGGCCAGATATCTTAATAGTAATTTCTACCTCTTTCAGAAAATTTTTCTTCTTGAACATGAAAATCAAAACAGGCTTTGAGTTTACTAGAGGAACTCTTTGGGCACTTTTTTGCAAAATGTCCTTCTTGCTTACATATGAAGCAAGCATTATCTTTTCTTGGCTGTTTCCTCTTTTTGAGATACCTAAACTTTCTGAATGGTCTCTTTGGATTAACAACTTTTTTAGCTCTGTATTTACCATACCTCTTAGATTTCCTTTTCTTAAAAGGAGTCCATGGTAAAACAGTTCTGCAAACATTCAGATTAGGTGAAATATCATGTACCTGTTTTTGCCAACACAAATATTTAACTTTCTCTTGACAACGAAATAGGAGATCAATCCAATAGATTTGATCAATTTTCTTTCCTTGGATTTCAAGATCTTTCATAATCATATCCCCTATATTTCCCGGTAATTTAGAAAGAAAAGCAATCTTCTGAGTGTGGTCATTAACCAGATTTGCTTTATAGATTTTACCCATGTATTCAGATCCAAATTGATCTAAATCTTTTAAATCAGTCAATTGCATGCGGGTTAAATCAGTAATGATTGTTTTCTTTTCATCCTGTGGCTCGGGAACAAATTGTGTTAACAAGAGAACTTCTAAAGTAGCCAAGCCTAAAGCTGCTACATTATTGCGTTCTTCCTGAGAAGCGCTCATCCACCAATCCCAAACAATTCCTGCCATTCTTTTCTCCGCCAACAAGAAAATAGAAAAATTATCTAATTTGGAGACAACTTGCATTTGATAAAGTGCACCTATCCAAATTCTGATTGACTCTGCAGGATTAGATGACTTATCAAGATCTAAAACATATCCAGAGGAATTTGTATGAAATAAATCTTCTTCAACCCTGGGATATTTTGATTCTTTTTGCAAATTAGCTTTCTGTAAGGAAGGCATAATGAATGAGGGAAATAAACTTGCAGCATTTTCTATAGTAGCCAAATCTCCTTTGTTCTTATATAAACTGGAAAATTTAGGAGGTACTGATTTAGTACTCAATTGGCTATTACTAGATTCAGCAAAATGTTCTGCATCATCAGGAGACTCACTAGTTTCCCATTTAGGTGGAATTTCCATAGATTTAACAAATTTAGGAGGCTGCTCTTCTCTTTTCTTCCGTTGTCTTCTTCTCTTCTCTTTCTCATCTCTACGCTGCTGATCAGCGGATTGTTCATCATGCAGAAGTTTTAGATTGGCTAATATCAAATCACTTTGAGAACCCAAATCGTCTAAAACATCTTCGGCATGTGCACACCATGTAGTTAAATAATTCCCAATTTGATATGTCTGATCTAAATCAGATGTATTCTGAGAATTATGCTCGATGAGAGGAGCACAATCAGCTCTAGTAGAGGGCTGTCTAGAAGAGGAGGAAGTAGTACAAAACTTTGTTTTTGGAGGCCATTTTCCACCTTTGACAAATCTCCGATTGGCATATTGCCATTCTTCCATGGGAGCAAAAGCATTACGTATCCTATGCATTTTATTTACAGAAGGTAAAAATGGTTTATGTTCAGGAATATACAATTCATGAGGTGACAGAGAGGGTTCACCTATGACTTCAGTTTCTTCTTCTTCAGGTATACTTTCAGAAACTTGATTTCGAGAAGAAACTTCATGAGGGACCATAGGAAACACATATCTCTTTGGCTTAGAGACAGGTTTAGAAACGACTGGTCGTTTAGGAATAATCTTGACATGGCCATTGTCAATAGTGACTCTTTTCAATTTAGATTGAGGCTGCTTGGTATCAACTATTGACTTGTATTGGAAATACCAATTAGAAGGGAGTTCAGTAGGATCATAGAGAACACCTTCGACTTGAGCATTAGACATGCCTACGGTAACACAATCCTTTAAGACAGGTTGCTTGAGCTTAGGATGTGCTGTATTAGTTAATTGAAATGAGGCTTGTCCTATAACAGAGAGGTATTCACTTTCTTCAGCCATTGTTAACCCTTGTACACCCGACAGTAATTTCCAACAATCTTTTAAATGAACATCATTTAAACTAATGGCATAGTCAGGATATATAGTGCCATACTGACAACCAGATGCAAGGTTTCCTTGGATGGTTCCAATCCTAGCATGTTCATAAGTCTGATGACGGGTGTCAAATAGTTCAGCAATACAGGGAGTATTTATTCCATGTCGAAACAGTGGAGCTAATCCAATCCTTATCCCCCCAAAATGTAAATAGAAATATTTTCCATCTTTCACATATTGCCGAAATTTCTTGATTTCATCATCATAAAATAAATTCAAAGCCAGAATTTGTACAGAAGGGCCAGATATCTTAATAGTAATTTCTACCTCTTTCAGAAAATTTTTCTTCTTGAACAGGAAAGTCATGGGTAGTTTATAGATATCAGTAGAATTGAGAATAGGAGGAGTCCAATGTTCAGGGTCTTCAACTAATTCATGATTTTCATGTTCAACAGACTCGGACTCAGACGACCGTGAGGAGACTTCAGTAATGACTTTTCTATCAATAGATGAGAATGAACGCAATAGATTGGCCATACTTGATCTATATCAGAAATAGGCTACTGAAAGCTTTTATCTACTTAGTCCAATGATCAACAGAGTGACCTTTCGAAGGCTAGCTGGCTTTCAATAGAATTCTGTCTATAGAGTAGTGAGATAGGATCTACAACAGGGCTCTGATACCAAAATTAAATGGATAGTCTAGGAACTTACTTGTGAACAACTGAATGCTTAGTCTTATCCGAGAAGAAAATGGTTTTATTCCAAGACAGTATTGATTTTCTTGGAATCACAGTCCGACAAGGTAAAATTCAGATGCAACCTCATGTGTTACAAAAGCTTTCTGAATTTCCTGATGAATTAGTAGATAAGCCAATGATTCAAAGATTTTTGGGAATCCTCAATTATGTACATAAATATATTCCCAATCTTTCAGCAAAGACGGCTCCTATTAGAGATTTTATTAATGGTGGTTGGTCAATCGAAGCAACAAAAGCAGTCCAGCTTTTGAAACAAGAATGCCAAACATTACCGATTCTTAAGCCTCCTGGTAATGGATTTTTAATTCTACAAACTGATGCTTCTGATCATTTTTGGGCAGCTACACTTTTTGAAAAAAGGAGAGATGAGCAAGGTAATGAAGAAGAAGTATTATGTGCTTATTCTTCAGGAGAATTTAATATCCATCAGAAAGGATATTTTCCTGCAGAAAAAGAAACCCTCGCCATATTTAATGGAATTCAGAAATTTGAGATATATCTGGCTCCCTCAAAGTTTTTGATTAGAACAGATTCAATGAATTTCAAATATTTCTTGAATGCTAAAATATCTCAGCAATTAGCTCGGGGAAGATTATTAGCATGGCAAATGTGGTTTCAAATGTATGATTTTGATGTTGAATGGATTCCAGGAAATTCTAACTATTTACCTGATGCTATTACCAGAGAAATGAATAAAGTTCATGTCTGCAAAGAAAGCTTGTTCACAATTGCTGGAACCAGTGCTGAAGATGATTCTTTTGATACGTTTGTACAGCGTTTTCATATTTTAGAATATTTATTATCTGATATCACTGATCAGATTAAAAAGTTAATTGGTCTCAGAATGAGAAGAAATCAGTGGATCCAAAGATGTCAAGCCTGGCAACATAAAAATGTTGGCATCTTTCTAAATCTCAATGAAGAACTGGTAAAGGTTTATCCTCTACCTAATCTACAAGTCAAGCTCTATTTCATTCAGCTTGATGACACTTGGCTTAGTCACTATACTCCAGATATGATCAAGACATTGAAAACTCTGAATTATTATCAGATCATTGGAGCAGTTGATTTCTCTACTTCTATGTATAGCACTGCTAAAATGCTTGATCTTATTGAAGTAAATATGAATGGTCTGGTTGAGCGATTTCTCAAATCCCTTAAAATCCCAGATCTATTTGATGAAATTGAAGCTGCTTATCTACAACAAAATACTGAACATTTTGTATCTACAGATTCTTTCCCTCAATTTGAGATGTTTCAGTCTTTTGCTGATTGGGAGATAAGGGCAGGAAAGTGTCAAAAGAAAATTCAAAAAGAGCTTCTCAATGTGTATTAAGGACATTACAATATTTAGCAACATTCACAGAGCCATGGGATTATCAAAGTATGGAATTCCGGAATTCTATTGAGCCTAATCCCTTTTCACAACTCTATGGCAAGGAATCTATTGTGCAATCTAATCTTGCAGCTAATCCAGAACAAATCAAAAAGATTTCCTTATGGCTACAAGAATTTCATTCTTTACAACTGGGGGAGAAAATATCGATGATCAAAACACTTGAAATGTTGCAAGGAGATCAAAAAGTATTTCGCTTAATAGTAAATCAGAAAGCTGTGATTACTATTAATGTATATTCTTGCTCATGGTCTGAAGACGCAGTTTGCCTGATTAATCTACTTCTTTCTAATCGCGTCTGTTCTTCAATGGTATTTGAATTAGGATGGCAAGAACAAGGCAATCTTAGCCATCAATGTAAATTATGGGTTCAATCTAGTATTGAACAATCTGTAAGTATGTTTCAGATCTTTAAGTGGGATTTATTAGATGGTGTTGAACTGGCTGTACAGTCTTTGCCAGTATTCAAGACTAGTAGAAAAGATCGTTTCTTAGGAATAGAAATTGATCCTTTTGCATATGTTAACAGATGGAATAAAGATGATTTCTTATTTCCATCTAAAAGCCTGAAAAAATCTTCAGATACGATAAGATTGAATTATGACACAGGACAAAGTTCACGGGCTCCACAAAAAGAGGATTCCTCTATTATCATCCACGATCCAAAAGGAAAAGCTAAAGTGGATACTGAAAAAGATACTGTATTTGTGGATGTATATCAAGATGCTCAAGGACAAAATGATCCAACTTGGGAAAAGGATTATTTATCATGGCTTACGACAACATGGAAAGATTCCACAGCAACTTTATCGTACAATTGGGATAAGGTCCATACTCCATCAGATTCTGAATTCGGATATGACAGCGATAGAAGTCCGAAAGGTTCTTGGTGAAGAATCTCTTTGTCAGCAATGTGACACTGTTGGTCACATGTTGTGACGAATCTTATAAAAAGAAAAGTTGAGTAGACACCGTCAGTGGATAAAGATACTGACAGGACCCTCAATTATTTCTACTTTTGATGTCATGCATTAGGTCAGTTAGATTCTTTTCTTAGGTTATTTAACGAGAGCTCTCTCTCATTGTAAATCATCGTGAGTTATCGAGAGTTCTTGTGAGCTTTCATCGTGAGTCTTCGAGTGTGAGTGTGTGTGTATATTCAGAGCTCATATCTACGAGTTTCTGTGGTGTGTAATTTTACTTTGAATAATATTGAAGCCTGCTGGGCCGTCAGTCTGAGGACTGTTTCTGTTAGATCATCGTGAAGCCAAGTAGTGAGATCGTAAGGCGTGTTGAAGTAAGTCGCAAGAGGCGCAGTTTGTCCACGCAGTCTCTGGGTTGATGTGTTGAAGAAATTTGCAGAAGGCGTTCGCATTCAGTTGTTCACAAGTAAGTTCCTAGACCATCCATTTAATTTTGGTATCAAAATTAAATGGATGGTCTAGGAACTTACTTGTGAACAACTGAATGCGAACGCCTTCGGCAAATTTCTTCAACACATCAACCAACAGACTGCGTGGACACTGCGCCTCTTGCGACTTACTTCAAACACGCCTTACCATCTGAACACGGGCATTACGATGCTCTTAAAAGAAACAGTCCTCAGACTGGCGGCCCAGCAGGCTTCAGTATTATTCACAGTAAAATTACACACCACAGAAACTCGTAGATATGAGCTCTGAATATACACACACACTCACACTCGAAGACTCACGATGAAAGCTCACAAGAACTCTCGATAACTCACGATGATTTACAATGAGAGTATTCACTCTTTAAATAACCTATTATCGAATCTAGATGACCTAATGCATGACATAAAAAGTAGAAATAATTGAGGGTCCTGTCAGTATCTTTATCCACTGACGGTGTCTACTCAACTTTTTCTTTTGTACAAAGATTCGTCACAACATGTGACCAACAGTGTCACATTGCTGACAAATAGATTCTTTACCAAGAACCTTTCGGACTTCTATCGCTGTCGTATCCAAACTCAGAATCTGATGGAGTGTTGGCCTTATCCCAATTATACGATAAAGTTGTTGTAGAATCTTTCCATGTTGATGTGAGCCATGCCAAGTAATCTTTTTCCCAAGTTGGGTCATTTTGTCCTTGAGCATCTTGAAATACGTCCACATATACAGTATCCTTTTCATTATCAACTTTAGCTTTACCTTTAGGGTCATGGATGATAATGGAGGAATCATCTTTTTGTAAAGACTGTGAACTCTGACCTGTGTCATAATTGAGTCGAATAGTATCTGCCGACTTCTTTAAGATTTTGGATGGAAATAAGAAATCATCTTTATTCCACCGGTTCACATATGCAAAAGGATCAATTTCTATTCCTAAGAAGCGGTCCTTTTTACTAGTTCTGAAAGCTGGTAATGACTGTACAGCCAGCTCAACACCATCTAATAAATCCCACTTAAAAATCTGAAACATACTTACAGATTGTTCAATACTTGATTGAACCCATAATTTACACTGATGGCTTAGATTGCCTTGTTCTTGCCATCCTAATTCGAAAACCATAGAGGAACAGACGCGATTAGAAAGGAGTAGATTTATCAGACATACTGCATCTTCAGACCATGAACATGAATATATATTAATAGTGATGACAGCTTTTTGATTTATGATTAGGCGCAAAACCTTTGTATTTCCTTGCAACAATTCAAGGGTTTTTATCATTGATATCTTCTCCGGTAGTTTCAAAGAATGAAAATCCTGGAGCCATAAAGAAATCTTTTTGATTTGTTCGGGATTGTCTGCCAAATCAGATTTGGAAATAGTTTCTTTACCAAATAATTGTGAAAACGGATTTGGCTCAATAGCATTTCTGAAATCCATACTTTGATAGTCCCATGGTTCTGTGAATGTTGCTAAGTATTGTAGCGTCCTTAAAACACACTGAGAAGCTCTTTCTTGAATTTTCTTTTGACACTTTCCTGCCCTTATCTCCCAGTCAGCAAAAGGCTGAAACATTTCAAATTGTGGAAATGAATCTGTAGATACAAAATGTTCAGTATTTTGTTGAAGATATGCAGATTCAATCTCTTCAAATAAATCCGGGATTTTAAGAGATTTGAGAAATCTTTCTACCAGACCATTCATATTGACTTCAATTAGATCAAGCATTTTAGCAGTGCTATACATTGAAGTAGAGAAATCAATTGCTCCAATTATCTGATAATAATTCAGAGTCTTTAAAGTTTTGATCATGTCTGGAGTATAATGACTGAGCCAAGTGTCATCAAGCTGAATGAAATAGAGCTTTACTTGTAGATTTGGTAGAGGATATACCTTTACCAGTTCCTCATTGAGATTCAGAAAGATGCCAACATTTTTATGTTGCCAGGCTTGACATCTTTGGATCCACTGATTTCTTCTCATTCTGAGACCAATTAACTTTTTAATCTGATCAGTGATATCAGATAATAAATATTCTAGAATATGAAAACGCTGTACAAACGTATCAAAAGAATCATCTTCAGCACTGGTTCCAGCAATTGTGAACAGGCTTTCTTTGTAGACATGAACTTTATTCATTTCTCTGGTAAGAGCATCAGGTAAATAGTTAGAATTTCCTGGAATCCATTCAACATCAAAATCATACATTTGAAACCACATTTGCCATGCTAATAATCTTCCCCGAGCTAATTGCTGAGATATTTTAGCATTCAAGAAATATTTGAAATTCATTGAATCTGTTCTAATCAAAAACTTTGAGGGAGCCAGATATATCTCAAATTTCTGAATTCCATTAAATATGGCGAGGGTTTCTTTTTCTGCAGGAAAATATCCTTTCTGATGGATATTAAATTCTCCTGAAGAATAAGTACATAATACTTCTTCTTCATTACCTTGCTCATCTCTCCTTTTTTCAAAAAGTGTAGCTGCCCAAAAATGATCAGAAGCATCAGTTTGTAGAATTAGAAATCCATTACCAGGAGGCTTAAGAATAGGTAATGTTTGGCATTCTTGTTTCAAAAGCTGGACTGCTTTTGTTGCTTCGATTGACCAACCACCATTAATAAAATCTCTAATAGGAGCTGTCTTTGCTGAAAGATTGGGAATATATTTATGTACATAATTGAGGATTCCCAAAAATCTTTGAATCATTGGCTTATCTACTAATTCATCTGGAAATTCAGAAAGCTTGTGTAAGACATGAGGTTGCATCTGAATTTTACCTTGTCGGACTGTGATTCCAAGAAAATCAATACTGTCTTGGAATAAGACCATTTTCTTCTCGGATAAGACTAAGCCATGTTTTTTAGCTTCTTCAAGAAAAACTTGTAAGTGCTGCAAATGAGTAGAGAGATCTGGACTAAATACAAGAATGTCGTCAATATATACAACAATGAAATCGTATGAACCAAATATATGATTCATCCGACGTTGGAAAAATGCAGGGGCATTCTTTAGCCCGAATGGCACAACACGCCATTGAAAGAACCCAGCTGGACATGTAAATGCAGTTTTTGGACGATCTTCTTCTGCAATTTGAATCTGATAATATCCAGATTTCATGTCAAACTTGCTAAAGATCTTACTGTTATGAATTTTCTGCATTATTGTCTCTTGGCGAGGCATGGGATAATTAAAGCTCTTAGTTATAGCATTTAAAGGCTTATAATTAATCACCATCCTATCTTTACCCCTAACAATCTCAGAATGATTGCGAACCAGAAATGCAGAACAGGAATAATGAGATTCACTTACTTCAATTAGATTGAGATCGAGTAATTCCTGAATTTGCTTTCTCATTTCTTTCTCTTCTTCTGGGGTGCAGGGTATTAATTTGCCAGTTACTCCATTATCATGTAGAGTAATAATTTCCTGCTTAGGGCTCTGAGCTATCCAAAAAGCTTGAGGATTGTTAGAACAACATTTAAGCAATTCCTCAAATATCTGAACTTGTTCTTGAGACCAATTAGGATCCCTAATGGCCTTTTGAGTAGGTTGGGCTTTGGCTTCATATATCTGTAAAACTTCTTCCCAATCATGAGATTCTTTTCTCTGTTTGGGTTGCCTTTTAAGACCTACCTTTTTCTGACTCTGATCTCTTCTGGCTTCAGAATTAGCCAGTGTTAACCTGGGGACTGAGACTGCTTTCTTCTTGATGTTACAAATAATTTTATCAGAACTAATTGTAACAGGCATAACTGAATTAATGAAAGGCATTCCCAGAAATAAACTTGAAGCATTATCATAGTGTTGAATAGCAGAAATCTTTATACTATTCCCCCCAAGTTTCATTGAAATATTATCAACATAATGAGTCAGATTTACTGAACCACCAATGGTTTCAGATCTAAGGATATTCTGTAAGGGTTTCCATAATCCCTTAAAGAGTGATGGTCTAGCCAGATTATTAGAACCACCAGTGTCGATAAATGCATCAACAGAAATCCATTCGCCACGAACTTGTACTTCAACCGGTATATACAACATATCACTAGTTCTGACAATCTTTTTCATAAACGCTTGTTCAGCAACAGAACTCGAGATAGAGGAAGATGATGCAACTGTTTTTGGATATGGACATAAAGAATTCTGAACAGGCTGAGGTTTGACAGATAACAGATTGGGTAGAGAATTCTCAGTAGCAACAGTTGTCGTAGTAGTAACAGAAGTATCTGAATACTCTTCTGTTTCATCTTCATCAGAAATAATAGAATCACTTTCATCACTTAAGTGATCCTCATAATATACAGATTCATCATCAGAATCTTGATAGGCAAGATTCATCTTATTACTAATATCCTGTACAGACTCAGTGTCTGACAAAGAAGCATCAGTCAGAATATATACATCTGAGACTTCATCATCAGAATCAACAACAGACCAATTGTCAGCAAAATCTTCAAGATCAAAACAGGCTTTGAGTTTACTAGAGGAACTCTTTGGGCACTTTTTTGCAAAATGTCCTTCTTGCTTACATATGAAGCAAGCATTATCTTTTCTTGGCTGTTTCCTCTTTTTGAGATACCTAAACTTTCTGAATGGTCTCTTTGGATTAACAACTTTTTTAGCTCTGTATTTACCATACCTCTTAGATTTCCTTTTCTTAAAAGGAGTCCATGGTAAAACAGTTCTGCAAACATTCAGATTAGGTGAAATATCATGTACCTGTTTTTGCCAACACAAATATTTTACTTTCTCTTGACAACGAAATAGGAGATCAATCCAATAGATTTGATCAATTTTCTTTCCTTGGATTTCAAGATCTTTCATAATCATATCCCCTATATTTCCCGGTAATTTAGAAAGAAAAGCAATCTTTTGAGTGTGGTCATTAACCAGATTTGCTTTATAGATTTTACCCATGTATTCAGATCCAAATTGATCTAAATCTTTTAAATCAGTCAATTGCAGGCGGGTTAAATCAGTAATGATTGTTTTCTTTTCATCCTGTGGCTCGGGAACAAATTGTGTTAACAAGAGAACTTCTAAAGTAGCTAAGCCTAAAGCTGCTACATTATTTCTTTCTTCCTGAGAAGCGCCCATCCACCAATCCCAAACAATGCCTGCCATTCTTTTCTCCGCCAACAAGAAAATAGAATAATTATCTAATTTGGAGACAACTTGCATTTGATAAAGTGCACCTATCCAAATTCTGATAGACTCTGCAGGATTAGATGACTTATCAAGATCTAAAACATATCCAGAGGAATTTGTATGAAACAAATCTTCTTCAACCCTGGGATATTTTGATTCTTTTTGCAAATTAGCTTTCTGTAAGGAAGGCATAATGAATGAGGGAAATAAACTTGCAGCATTTTCTATAGTAGCCAAATCTCCTTTGTTCTTATATAAACTGGAAAATTTAGGAGGTACTGATTTAGTACTCAACTGGCTATTACTAGATTCAGCAAAATGTTCTGCATCATCAGGAGACTCACTAGTTTCCCATTTAGGTGGAATTTCCATAGATTTAACAAATTTAGGAGGCTGCTCTTCTCTTTTCTTCCGTTGTCTTCTTCTCTTCTCTTTCTCATCTCTACGCTGCTGATCAGCGGATTGTTCATCATGCAGAAGTTTTAGATTGGCTAATATCAAATCACTTTGAGAACCCAAATCGTCTAAAACATCTTCGGCATGTGCACACCATGTAGTTAAATAATTCCCAATTTGATATGTCTGATCTAAATCAGATGTATTCTGAGAATTATGCTCGATGAGAGGAGCACAATCATCTCTAGTAGAGGGCTGTCTAGAAGAGGAGGAAGTAGTACAAAACTTTGTTTTTGGAGGCCATTTGCCACCTTTGACAAATCTCCGATTGGCATATTGCCATTCTTCCATGGGAGAAAAAGTATTACGGATTCTATTCATCTTATTTACAGAAGGTAAAAATGGTTTATATTCAGGTATGTACAATTCATGAGGTGACACAGAGGGTTCACCGATAGCTTCAGCTTCTTCTTCTGGTATACTTTCAGAAACTTGATTTCTAGAAGAAACTTCATCAGGAATCATCGGAAACACATATCTCTTTGGCTTAGAGACAGGTTTAGGGATGACTGGTCTTTTAGGAATAATCTTGACTTGGCCATTGTCAATAGTGACTCTTTTCAATTTAGATTGAGGCTGCTTAGTATCTACTATTGACTTGTATTGGAAATACCAATTATTAGGTAACTCAGTGGGATCATAGAGAACACCTTCAACTTGAGCATTTGACAAACCGACTGATACCAAAATTAAATGGATGGTCTAGGAACTTACTTGTGAACAACTGAATGCGAACGCCTTCGGCAAATTCTTCAACACATCAACCAACAGACTGCGTGGACAACTGCGCCTCTTGCGACTTACTTCAAACACGCCTTACCATCTACACGGGCTTTACGATGCTCTTAAAAGAAACAGTCCTCAGACTGGCGGCCCAGCAGGCTTCAGTATTAATTCACAGTAAAATTACACACCACAGAAACTCGTAGATATGAGCTCTGAATATACACACACTTCTTCCATGGGAGCAAAAGTATTACGGATTTTAATTTTGGTATCAGAGCCCTGTTCTAGATCCTATCTCACTACTCTATAGACAGAATTCTATTGAAAGCCAGCTAGCCTTCGAAAGGTCACTCTGTTGATCATTGGACTAAGTAGATAAAAGCTTTCAGTAGCCTATTTCTGTTATAGATCAAGTATGGCCAATCTGTTGCGATCATTCTCATCTATTGATAGAAAAGTCATAACTGAAGTCTCGTCACGATCGTCTGAGTCCGAGTCTGTCGAAAATGAAAATCATGAATTAGTTGAAGACCCTGAACATTGGACTCCTCCTACTCTCAATTCTACTGATATCTATAAGCTACCCATGACTTTCCTGTTTAAGAAGAAAAATTTTCTGAAAGAGGTAGAAATTACTATTAAGATATCTGGCCCTTCTGTTCAAATCCTTGCTTTGAATTTATTTTCGGATGATGAAATTAAGAAATTTCGGCAATATGTTAAAGATGGAAAATATTTCTATCTTCATTTTGGGGGGATAAGGATTGGATTAGCTCCACTGTTTCGACATGGAATCAATACTCCCTGTATTGCTGAATTGTTTGACACACGTCATCAAAATTATGAACATGCTAGGATTGGAACCATCCAAGGAAACCTTGCTTCTGGTTGTCAGTATGGAACCATATATCCTGACTATGCCATTAGTTTAAATGATGTTCATTTAAAAGATTGTTGGAAATTACTATCTGGTGTACAAGGGTTAACAATGGCTGAAGAAAGTGAATACCTTTCTGTTATAGGACAAGCCTCATTCCAATTAACTAATACAGCACATCCTAAGTTAAAGCAGCCTGTCTTAAAGGATTGTGTTACAGTCGGCATGTCTAATGCTCAAGTTGAAGGTGTTCTCTATGATCCAACTGAGTTACCTGATAATTGGTATTTCCAATACAAGTCAATAGTGGATCCAAAGCAGCCTCAATCCAAACTAAAAAGAGTCACTATTGATAATGGCCATGTCAAGATAATTCCTAAAAGACCAGTCATTCCTAAACCTGTCTCTAAGCCAAAGAGATATGTGTTTCCGATGGTCCCTCATGAAGTTTCTTCTCGAAGTCAAGTTTCTGACAGTATACCAGAAGAAGAAACTGAAGAAATAGGTGAACATTCTTTGTCACCTAATGAATTGTACATACCTGAATATAAACCATTTTTACCTTCTGTAAATAAGATGCATAGAATACGTAATGCTTTTCCTCCTATAGAAGAATGGCAATATGCCAATCGGAGATTTGTCAAAGGCGGCAAATGGCCACCCAAGACCAAGTTTTGTACTACTTCCTCTTCCTCTAGACAGCCACCTACTAGAGCTGATTGTGCTCCTCTCATTGAACATAATTCTCAGAATACAACTGATTTAGATCAGACATATCAAATTGGGAATTATTTGACTACATGGTGTGCACATGCTGAAGATGTTCTTGATGATTTGGGTTCTCAAAGTGAACAGATTTTAGCCAATCTAAAACTTCTGCATGATGAACAATCTGCTGAGCAGCAGCGTAGAGATGAGAAAGAGAAGAGAAGAAGACAACGGAAGAAAAGAGAAGAGCAGCCTCCTAAATTTGTTAAATCTATGGAAATTCCACCTAAATGGGAAACTAGTGAGTCTCCTGATGATGCAGAACATTTTGCTGAATCTAGTAATAGCCAATTGAGTACTAAATCAGTACCTCCTAAATTTTCTAGTTTATATAAGAACAAAGGAGATTTGGCTACTATAGAAAATGCTGCAAGTTTATTTCCCTCATTCATTATGCCTTCCTTACAGAAAGCTAATTTGCAAAAAGAATCAAAATATCCTAGGGTTGAAGAAGATTTATTTCATACAAATTCTTCTGGATATGTTTTAGATCTTGATAAGTCATCTAATCCTGCAGAATCTATCAGAATTTGGATAGGTGCACTTTATCAAATGCAAGTTGTCTCCAAATTAGATAATTATTCTATTTTCTTGTTGGCGGAGAAAAGAATGGCTGGAATTGTTTGGGATTGGTGGATGAGCGCTTCTCAGGAAGAACGCAATAATGTAGCAGCTTTAGGCTTAGCTACTTTAGAAGTTCTCTTGTTAACACAATTTGTTCCCGAGCCTCAGGATGAGAAGAAAACAATCATTACAGATTTAACCCGCATGCAATTGACTGATTTAAAAGATTTAGATCAATTTGGATCTGAATATATGGGTAAAATCTATAAAGCAAATCTGGTTAATGATCATACACAGAAGATTGCTTTTCTTTCTAAATTACCGGGAAATATAGGGGATATGATTATGAAAGATCTTGAAATCCAAGGTAAAAAGATAGACCAAATTTACTGGATTGATCTCCTATTTCGTTGTCAAGAGAAAGTTAAATATTTGTGTTGGCAAAAACAGGTACATGATATTTCACCTAATCTGAATGTTTGTAGATCTGTGTTACCATGGACTCCTTTTAAGAAAAGGAAATCTAAGAGGTATGGTAAATACAGAGCTAAAAAAGTTGTTAATCCAAAGAGACCATTCAGAAAGTTTAGGTATGTTAAAAAGAGGAAACAGCCAAGAAAAGATAATGCTTGCTTTATTTGTAAGCAAGAAGGACATTTTGCAAGAAACTGCAAAAAGAGTTCCTCTAGCAAACTCAAAGCCTGTTTTGATATTGAAGATTTTGCAGACGATTGGTCTGTTGTAGATACTGATGATGATGTGTCAGATGTATATATTTTAACTGATGCTTCTTTGTCAGACACTGAGTCTGTACAGGATATTAGTAATAAGATGAATCTTGCCTATCAAGATTCTGATGATGAATCTGTATATTATGAGGATCACTTAAGTGATGAAAGTGATTCTATTATTTCTGATGAAGATGAAACAGAAGAGTATTCAGATACTTCTGTTACTACTACTACAACTGTTGCTACTGAGAATTCTCTACCCAATCTGTTATCTGTCAAACCTCAGCCTGTTCAGAATTCTTTATGTCCATATCCAAAAATAGTTGCATCATCTTCCTCTATCTCGAGTTCTGTTGCTGAACAAGCGTTTATGAAAAAGATTGTCAGAACTAGTGATATGTTGTATATACCGGTTGAAGTACAAGTTCGTGGCGAATGGATTTCTGTTGATGCATTTATCGACACTGGTGGTTCTAATAATCTGGCTAGACCATCACTCTTTAAGGGATTATGGAAACCCTTACAGAATATCCTTAGATCTGAAACCATTGGTGGTTCAGTAAATCTGACTCATTATGTTGATAATGTTTCAATGAAACTTGGGGGGAATATTATAAAGATTTCTGCTATTCAACACTATGATAATGCTTCAAGTTTATTTCTGGGAATGCCTTTCATTAATTCAGTTATGCCTGTTACAATTAGTTCTGATAAAATTATTTGTAATATCAAGAAGAAAGCAGTCTCAGTCCCCAGGTTAACATTGGCTAATTCTGAAGCCAGGAAAGATCAGAGTCAGAAAAAGGTAGGTCTTAAAAGGCAATCCCAACAGAGAAAAGAATCTCATGATTGGGAAGAAGTTTTACAGATATATGAAGCCAAAGCTCAACCTACTCAAAAGGCCATTAGAGATCCTAATTGGTCTCCAGAACAAATTCAGATATTTGAGGAATTGCTAAAATGTTGTTCTAACAATCCTCAAGCTTTTTGGACAGCTCAGAGCCCTAAGCAGGAAATTATTACTCTACATGATAATGGAGTAACTGGCAAATTAATACCCTGCACTCCAGATGAAGAGAAAGAGATGCGGAAACAAATTCAAGAATTACTCGATCTTAATCTAATTGAAGTAAGTGAATCTCATTATTCCTGTTCTGCATTTCTGGTTCGCAATCATTCTGAGATTGTTCGTGGTAAAGATAGGATGGTGATTAATTATAAGCCTTTAAATGCTATAACTAAGAGCTTTAATTATCCCATGCCTCGCCAAGAGACAATAATGCAGAAAATTCATGACAGTAAGATCTTTAGCAAATTTGACATGAAATCTGGATATTATCAGATTCAAATTGCAGAAGAAGATCGTCATAAAACTGCATTCACATGTCCAGCTGGGTTCTATCAATGGCGTGTTGTGCCATTTGGTCTTAAGAATGCCCCTGCATTCTTCCAACGAAGAATGGACCATATTTTTGGTTCATATGATTTCATTGTTGTATATATTGACGATATTCTTGTATTTAGTCCTGATCTCTCTACTCATTTGCAGCACTTACAAGTTTTTCTTGAAGAAGCTAAGAAACATGGCTTAGTCTTATCAGAGAAGAAAATGGTCTTATTTCAAGACAGTATTGATTTTCTTGGTATCACAGTCCGACAAGGTAAAATTCAGATGCAACCTCATGTCTTACACAAGCTTTCTGAATTTCCAGATGAATTAGTAGATAAGCCAATGATTCAAAGATTTTTGGGAATCTTGAATTATGTACATAAATACATTCCCAATCTCTCTGAGAAGACAGCCCCTATTAGAGAATTTATTAATGGTGGTTGGTCAGTTGATGCAACTCATGCAGTCAAACGGTTAAAACAGGAATGCCAAACATTGCCTATTCTTAAACCTCCTGGTACTGGTTTTCTAATTTTACAAACTGATGCTTCTGATCATTTTTGGGCAGCTACCCTTTTTGAAAAAAGGAGAGATGAGAAAGGTAATGAAGAAGAAGTATTATGTGCTTATGCTTCAGGAGAATTTACTATTCATCAGAAAGGATATTTCCCTGCAGAAAAAGAAACCTTGGCAATCTTTAATGGAATTCAGAAATTTGAAATATATCTAGCACCTTCAAAGTTTTTGATTAGAACTGATTCAATGAATTTCAAATATTTCTTGAATGCTAAAATATCTCAGCAGTTAGCTCGAGGAAGATTATTAGCATGGCAGATGTGGTTTCAAATGTATGATTTTGATGTTGAATGGATTCCAGGGAATTCTAACTATTTACCTGATGCTCTTACCAGAGAAATGAATAAAGTTCATGTGTACAGTGAAAGCCTGTTTACAATTGCCGGAACCAGTGCGGCAGATGATTCTTTTGATACATTTGTACAGCGTTTTCATATTCTAGAATATTTATTATCAGATATCACTGATCAGATTAAAAAGGTAATTGGTCTGCGAATGCGAAGAAATCAGTGGATCCAGAGATGCCAAGCCTGGCAGCATAAAAATGTTGGCATCTTTCTAAACCTCAATGAAGAACTGGTAAAGGTATATCCTCTACCTAATTTACAAGTTAAGCTCTACTTCATTCAGCTTGATGACACTTGGTTAAGTCATTATACTCCAGACATGATCAAAACTTTGAAGACTCTGAATTATTATCAGATAATTGGAGCAATTGACTTTTCTACTTCTATGTATAGTACTGCTAAAATGTTAGATCTCATTGAAGTCAATATGAATGGTCTGGTTGAAAGATTTCTGAAATCTCTTAAAATCCCAGATTTATTTGAAGAAATTGAAGCTGCATATCTGCAACAAAATACTGAACATTTTGTTTCTACAGATTCATTCCCTCAATTTGAGATGTTTCAGTCTTTTGCTGACTGGGAGATAAGGTCAGGAAAGTGTCAAAAGAAAATTCAAGAAAGAGCTTCTCAATGTGTCTTAAGGACTTTACAGTACTTAGCAACATTCACAGAACCATGGGACTATCAAAGTATGGATTTCAGAAATGCTATTGAGCCAAATCCGTTTTCACAATTATTTGGTAAAGAAACTATTTCCAAATCTGATTTGGCAGACAATCCCGAACAAATCAAAAAGATTTCTTTATGGCTCCAGGATTTTCATTCTTTGAAACTACCGGAGAAGATATCAATGATAAAAACTCTTGAATTGTTGCAAGGAAATACAAAGGTTTTGCGCCTAATCATAAATCAGAAAGCTGTCATCACTATTAATATATATTCATGTTCATGGTCTGAAGATGCAGTATGTCTGATAAATCTACTCCTTTCTAATCGAGTCTGTTCCTCTATGGTGTTCGAATTAGGATGGCAAGAACAAGGCAATCTAAGCCATCAATGTAAATTATGGGTTCAATCAAGTATTGAACAATCTGTAAGTATGTTTCAGATATTTAAGTGGGATTTATTAGATGGTGTTGAACTGGCTGTACAGTCTTTGCCAGTATTCAGAACTAGTAAAAAGGATAGATTCTTAGGAATTGAAATTGATCCTTTTGCATATGTGAACAGATGGAATAAAGATGATTTCTTATTCCCATCAAAGAGCTTAAAGAAGTCGGCAGATACTATTCGGCTCAATTATGACACAGGTCAGTGTTCGCATGCTCCGCAAAAAGAAGATTCGTCCATTATCATCCACGACCCTAAAGGTAAAGCTAAAGTTGATAATGAAAAAGAAACTGTCTTTGTGGACGTATATCAAGATGCTCAAGGACAAAATGACCCAACTTGGGAAAAAGATTACTTGGCATGGCTCACATCAACATGGAAAGATTCTACAACAACTTTATCGTATAATTGGGATAAGGCCAACACTCCATCAGATTCTGAGTTTGGATACGACAGCGATAGAAGTCCGAAAGGTTCTTGGTAAAGAATCTATTTGTCAGCAATGTGACACTGTTGGTCACATGTTGTGACGAATCTTTGTACAAAAGAAAAAGTTGAGTAGACACCGTCAGTGGATAAAGATACTGACAGGACCCTCAATTATTTCTACTTTTTATGTCATGCATTAGGTCATCTAGATTCGATAATAGGTTATTTAAAGAGAGAATACTCTCATTGTAAATCATGGTGAGTTATCGAGAGTTCTTGTGAGCTTTCATCGTGAGTCTTCGAGTGTGAGTGTGTGTGTATATTCAGAGCTCATATCTACGAGTTTCTGTGGTGTGTAATTTTACTGTGAATTAATACTGAAGCCTGCTGGGCCGCCAGTCTGAGGACTGTTTCTTTTAAGAGCATCGTAAAGACCGTGTAGATGGTAAGGCGTGTTTGAAGTAAATCGCAAGAGGCGCAGTTGTCCACGCAGTCTGTTGGTTGATGTGTTGAAGAATTTGCCGAAGGCGTTCGCATTCAGTTGTTCACAAGTAAGTTCCTAGACCATCCATTGGGAATTATTTAACTACATGGTGTGCACATGCCGAAGATGTTTTAGACGATTTGGGTTCTCAAAGTGATTTGATATTAGCCAATCTAAAACTTCTGCATGATGAACAATCCGCTGATCAGCAGCGCAGAGATGAGAAAGAGAAGAGAAGAAGACAAAGGAAGAAAAGAGAAGAGCAGCCTCCTAAATTTGTTAAATCTATGGAAATTCCACCTAAATGGGAAACTAGTGAGTCTCCTGATGATGCAGAACATTTTGCTGAATCTAGTAATAGCCAGTTGAGTACTAAATCAGTACCTCCTAAATTTTCCAGTTTATATAAGAACAAAGGAGATTTGGCTACTATAGAAAATGCTGCAAGTTTATTTCCCTCATTCATTATGCCTTCCTTACAGAAAGATAATTTGCAAAAAGAATCAAAATATCCCAGGGTTGAAGAAGATTTGTTTCATACAAATTCCTCTGGATATGTTTTAGATCTTGATAAGTCATCTAATCCTGCAGAGTCTATCAGAATTTGGATAGGTGCACTTTATCAAATGCAAGTTGTCTCCAAATTAGATAATTATTCTATTTTCTTGTTGGCGGAGAAAAGAATGGCAGGCATTGTTTGGGATTGGTGGATGGGCGCTTCTCAGGAAGAAAGAAATAATGTAGCAGCTTTAGGCTTAGCTACTTTAGAAGTTCTCTTGCTCACACAATTTGTTCCCGAGCCACAGGATGAAAAGAAAACAATCATTACTGATTTAACCCGCATGCAATTGACTGATTTAAAAGATTTAGATCAATTTGGATCTGAATACATGGGTAAAATCTATAAAGCAAATCTGGTTAATGACCACACTCAAAAGATTGCTTTTCTTTCTAAATTACCGGGAAATATAGGGGATATGATTATGAAAGATCTTGAAATCCAAGGAAAGAAAATTGATCAAATCTATTGGATTGATCTCCTATTTCGTTGTCAAGAGAAAGTAAAATATTTGTGTTGGCAAAAACAGGTACATGATATTTCACCTAATCTGAATGTTTGCAGAACTGTTTTACCATGGACTCCTTTTAAGAAAAGGAAATCTAAGAGGTATGGTAAATACAGAGCTAAAAGAGTTGTTAATCCAAAGAGACCATTCAGAAAGTTTAGGTATCTCAAAAAGAGGAAACAGCCAAGAAAAGATAATGCTTGCTTCATATGTAAGCAAGAAGGACATTTTGCAAAAAAGTGCCCAAAGAGTTCCTCTAGTAAACTCAAAGCCTGTTTTGATCTTGAAGGTTTTGCTGACAATTGGTCTGTTGTTGATTCTGATGATGAAGTCTCAGATGTATATATTCTGACTGATGCTTCTTTGTCAGACACTGAGTCTGTACAGGATATTAGTAATAAGATGAATCTTGCCTATCAAGATTCTGATGATGAATCTGTATATTATGAGGATCACTTAAGTGATGAAAGTGATTCTATTATTTCTGATGAAGATGAAACAGAAGAGTATTCAGATACTTCTGTTACTACTACTACAACTGTTGCTACTGAGAATTCTCTACCCAATTTGTTATCTGTCAAACCTCAGCCTGTTCAGAATTCTTTATGTCCATATCCAAAAACAGTTGCATCATCTTCCTCTATTTCTAGTTCTGTTGCTGAACAAGCTTTTATGAAAAAGATTGTCAGAACTAGTGATATGTTGTATATACCAGTTGAAGTTCAAGTTCGTGGTGAATGGATTTCTGTTGATGCATTCATAGATACTGGTGGTTCTAACAATCTGGCTAGACCATCTTTATTTAAGGGATTATGGAAACCCTTACAGAATATCCTTCGATCTGAAACCATTGGTGGTTCAGTAAATCTGACTCATTATGTTGATAATATTTCAATGAAACTTGGGGGGAATAGTATAAAGATTTCTGCTATTCAACACTATGATAATGCTTCAAGTTTATTTCTGGGAATGCCTTTCATTAATTCAGTTATGCCTGTTACAATTAGTTCTGATAAAATTATTTGTAACATCAAGAAGAAAGCAGTCTCAGTCCCCAGGTTAACACTGGCTAATTCTGAAGCCAGAAGAGATCAGAGTCAGAAAAAGGTAGGTCTTAAAAGGCAACCCAAACAGAGAAAAGAATCTCATGATTGGGAAGAAGTTTTACAGATATATGAAGCCAAAGCCCAACCTACTCAAAAGGCCATTAGGGATCCTAATTGGTCTCAAGAACAAGTTCAGATATTTGAGGAATTGCTTAAATGTTGTTCTAACAATCCTCAAGCTTTTTGGACAGCTCAGATCCCTAAGCAGGAAATTATTACTCTACATGATAATGGAGTAACTGGCAAACTAATACCTTGCACCCCAGAAGAAGAGAAAGAAATGAGAAAGCAAATTCAGGAATTACTCGATCTCAATCTAATTGAAGTAAGTGAATCTCATTATTCCTGTTCTGCATTTCTGGTTTGCAATCATTCTGAGATTGTTAGGGGTAAAGATAGGATGGTGATTAATTATAAGCCTTTAAATGCTATAACTAAGAGCTTTAATTATCCCATGCCTCGCCAAGAGACAATAATGCAGAAAATTCATGACAGCAAGATCTTTAGCAAGTTTGATATGAAATCTGGTTATTATCAGATTCAAATTGCAGAAGAAGATCGTTCAAAGACTGCATTTACATGTCCAGCTGGGTTCTTTCAATGGCGTGTTGTGCCATTCGGGCTAAAGAATGCCCCTGCATTTTTCCAACGTCGGATGGATCATATATTTGGTTCATACGATTTCATTGTTGTATATATTGACGACATTCTTGTATTTAGTCCAGATCTCTCTACTCATTTGCAGCACTTACAAGCTTTTCTTGAAGAAGCTAAAAAACATGGCTTAGTCTTATCCGAGAAGAAAATGGTTTTATTCCAAGACAGTATTGATTTTCTTGGAATCACAGTCCGACAAGGTAAAATTCAGATGCAACCTCATGTGTTACAAAAGCTTTCTGAATTTCCTGATGAATTAGTAGATAAGCCAATGATTCAAATATTTTTGGGAATCCTCAATTATGTACATAAATATATTCCCAATCTTTCAGCAAAGACGGCTCCTATTAGAGATTTTATTAATGGTGGTTGGTCAATCGAAGCAACAAAAGCAGTCCAGCTTTTGAAACAAGAATGCCAAACATTACCGATTCTTAAGCCTCCTGGTAATGGATTTTTAATTCTACAAACTGATGCTTCTGATCATTTTTGGGCAGCTACACTTTTTGAAAAAAGGAGAGATGAGCAAGGTAAGGAAGAAGAAGTTTTGTGTGCTTATTCTTCTGGAGAATTCAATATTCATCAGAAAGGATACTTTCCTGCCGAGAAAGAAACCTTAGCTATTTTCAATGGTATTCAGAAATTTGAGATATATTTAGCACCTACAAAGTTCTTGATTAGAACTGACTCTATGAATTTCAAATATTTCTTGAATGCTAAGATATCACAGCAGTTAGCTAGAGGAAGATTATTAGCATGGCAAATGTGGTTTCAAATGTATGATTTTGATGTTGAATGGATTCCAGGAAATTCTAACTATTTACCTGATGCTCTTACCAGAGAAATGAATAAAGTTCATGTCTGCAAAGAAAGCCTGTTCACAATTGCTGGAACCAGTGCTGAAGATGATTCTTTTGATACGTTTGTACAGCGTTTTCATATTTTAGAATATTTATTATCTGATATCACTGATCAGATTAAAAAGTTAATTGGTCTCAGAATGAGAAGAAATCAGTGGATCCAAAGATGTCAAGCCTGGCAACATAAAAATGTTGGCATCTTTCTGAATCTCAATGAGGAACTGGTAAAGGTATATCCTCTACCAAATCTACAAGTAAAGCTCTATTTCATTCAGCTTGATGACACTTGGCTCAGTCATTATACTCCAGACATGATCAAGACTTTAAAGACTCTGAATTATTATCAGATAATTGGAGCAATTGATTTCTCTACTTCAATGTATAGCACTGCTAAAATGCTCAATCTAATTGAAGTCAATATGAATGGTCTGGTAGAAAGATTTCTCAAATCTCTTAAAATCCCAGATTTATTTGAAGAGATTGAATCTGCATATCTTCAACAAAATACTGAACATTTTGTATCTACAGATTCATTTCCACAATTTGAAATGTTTCAGCCTTTTGCTGACTGGGAGATAAGGGCAGGAAAGTGTCAAAAGAAAATTCAAGAAAGAGCTTCTCAGTGTGTTTTAAGAACACTACAATACTTAGCAACATTCACAGAACCATGGGATTATCAAAGCATGGAATTTCGGAATGCTATTGAGCCAAATCCTTTTTCACAGCTGTATGGAAAAGAAACTATTGTGAAATCTACTCTAGCCGATGATCCCGAGCAAATCAAAAAGATTTCCTTATGGCTCCAGGATTTTCATTCTTTGAAACTACCAGAGAAGATATCAATGATAAAAACACTTGAATTGTTGCAAGGAAATCAAAAGGTGTTTCGCTTAATAGTTAATCAGAAAGCTGTGATTACTATTAATGTATATTCCTGTTCATGGTCCGAAGACGCAGTATGTTTGATTAATTTACTTCTATCTAATCGCGTCTGTTCTTCAATGGTGTTTGAATTAGGGTGGCAAGAACAAGGCAATCTTAGCCATCAATGTAAATTATGGGTTCAATCAAGTATTGAACAGTCTGTAAGTATGTTTCAGATCTTTAAGTGGGATTTATTAGATGGTGTTGAACTGGCTGTACAGTCTTTGCCAGTATTCAAAACTAGTAGAAAAGATCGTTTCTTAGGAATAGAAATTGATCCTTTTGCATATGTGAACCGGTGGAATAAAGATGATTTCTTATTTCCATCCAAAAGCCTGAAAAAATCTTCAGATACGATAAGATTGAATTATGACACAGGACAAAGTTCACAGGCCCCGCAAAAAGATGATTCCTCTATTATCATCCACGATCCAAAAGGAAAAGCTAAAGTGGATAGTGAAAAAGATACTGTCTTTGTGGATGTATATCAAGATGCTCAAGGACAAAATGATCCAACTTGGGAAAAGGACTATTTATCATGGCTTACGACAACATGGAAAGATTCCACAGCAACTTTATCGTACAATTGGGATAAGGTCCATACTCCATCAGATTCTGAGTTTGGATATGACAGCGATAGAAGTCCGAAAGGTTCTTGGTGAAGAATCTCTTTGTCAGCAATGTGACACTGTTGGTCACATGTTGTGACGAATCTTTGTATATAAAGAAAAGTTGAGTAGACACCGTCAGTGGATAAAGATACTGACAGGACCCTCAATTATTTCTACTTTTATGTCATGCATTAGGTCATCTAGATTCGTTTCTTAGGTTATTTAAAGAGAGCTATCTCTCATTGTAAATCATCGTGAGTTATCGAGAGTTCTTGTGAGCTTTCATCGTGAGTCTTCGAGTGTGAGTGTGTGTGTATATTCAGAGCTCATATCTACGAGTTTCTGTGGTGTGTAATTTTACTTTGAATAATATTGAAGCCTGCTGGGCCGCCAGTCTGAGGACTGTTTCTTTTAAGAGCATCGTAATGCCATTGAGTGAGATCGTAAGGCGTGTTTGAAGTAAGTCGCAAGGGGCGCAGTTGTCCACGCAGTCTCTGGGTTGATGTGTTGAAGAAATTTGCAGAAGGCGTTCGCATTCAGTTGTTCACAAGTAAGTTCCTAGACCATCCATTTAATTTTGGTATCAAAATTAAATGGATGGTCTAGGAACTTACTTGTGAACAACTGAATGCGAACGCCTTCGGCAAATTCTTCAACACATCAACCAACAGACTGCGTGGACAACTGCGCCTCTTGCGACTTACTTCAAACACGCCTTACCATCTACACGGGCTTTACGATGCTCTTAAAAGAAACAGTCCTCAGACTGGCGGCCCAGCAGGCTTCAGTATTAATTCACAGTAAAATTACACACCACAGAAACTCGTAGATATGAGCTCTGAATATACACACACACTCACACTCGAAGACTCACTATGAAAGCTCACAAGAACTCTCGATAACTCACGATGATTTACAATGAGAGTATTCACTCTTTAAATAACCTATTATCGAATCTAGATGACCTAATGCATGACATAAAAAGTAGAAATAATTGAGGGTCCTGTCAGTATCTTTATCCACTGACGGTGTCTACTCAACTTTTTCTTTTGTACAAAGATTCGTCACAACATGTGACCAACAGTGTCACATTGCTGACAAATAGATTCTTTACCAAGAACCTTTCGGACTTCTATCGCTGTCGTATCCAAACTCAGAATCTGATGGAGTGTTGGCCTTATCCCAATTATACGATAAAGTTGTTGTAGAATCTTTCCATGTTGATGTGAGCCATGCCAAGTAATCTTTTTCCCAAGTTGGGTCATTTTGTCCTTGAGCATCTTGAAATACGTCCCATATACAGTATCCTTTTCATTATCAACTTTAGCTTTACCTTTAGGGTCATGGATGATAATGGAGGAATCATCTTTTTGTAAAGACTGTGAACTCTGACCTGTGTCATAATTGAGTCGAATAGTATCTGCCGACTTCTTTAAGCTTTTGGATGGAAATAAGAAATCATCTTTATTCCACCGGTTCACATATGCAAAAGGATCAATTTCTATTCCTAAGAAGAGGTCCTTTTTACTAGTTCTGAAAGCTGGTAATGACTGTACAGCCAGCTCAACACCATCTAATAAATCCCACTTAAAAATCTGAAACATACTTACAGATTGTTCAATACTTGATTGAACCCATAATTTACACTGATGGCTTAGATTGCCTTGTTCTTGCCATCCTAATTCGAAAACCATAGAGGAACAGACGCGATTAGAAAGGAGTAGATTTATCAGACATACTGCATCTTCAGACCATGAACATGAATATATATTAATAGTGATGACAGCTTTCTGATTTATGATTAGGCGCAAAACCTTTGTATTTCCTTGCAACAATTCAAGGGTTTTTATCATTGATATCTTCTCCGGTAGTTTCAAAGAATGAAAATCCTGGAGCCATAAAGAAATCTTTTTGATTTGTTCGGGATTGTCTGCCAAATCAGATTTGGAAATAGTTTCTTTACCAAATAATTGTGAAAACGGATTTGGCTCAATAGCATTTCTGAAATCCATACTTTGATAGTCCCATGGTTCTGTGAATGTTGCTAAGTATTGTAGGGTCCTTAATACACACTGAGAAGCTCTTTCTTGAAGTTTCTTCTGACACTTACCTTGTCTTATCTCCCAGTCAGCAAAAGACTGAAACATTTCAAATTGAGGAAATGAATCTGTAGACACAAAATGTTCAGTATTTTGTTGCAGATATGCAGCTTCAATTTCTTCAAATAAATCTGGGATTTTAAGAGATTTGAGAAATCTTTCAACCAGACCATTCATATTGACTTCAATAAGATCTAGCATTTTAGCAGTGCTATACATTGAAGTAGAAAAGTCAATTGCTCCAATGATCTGATAATAATTCAGAGTCTTTAAAGTTTTGATCATGTCTGGAGTATAATGGCTTAACCAAGTGTCATCAAGCTGTATAAAGAAGAGCTTTACTTGCAAATTTGGTAAAGGATATACCTTAACCAATTCTTCATTGAGGTTGAGAAAGATCCCAACGTTCTTATGCTGCCAGGCTTGGCATCGCTGTATCCATTGATTTCTTCTCATTCTGAGACCAATTAACTTTTTAATCTGATCAGTGATATCTGATAATAAATATTCTAGAATATGAAAACGCTGTACAAACGTATCAAAAGAATCATCTGCAGCACTGGTTCCGGCAATTGTAAACAGGCTTTCTTTATACACATGAACTTTATTCATCTCTCTGGTAAGAGCATCAGGTAAATAGTTAGAATTCCCTGGAATCCATTCAACATCAAAATCATACATTTGAAACCACATCTGCCAAGCTAATAATCTTCCACGAGCTAACTGCTGAGATATCTTAGCATTCAAGAAATATTTGAAATTCATTGAATCAGTTCTAATCAAGAATTTTGTTGGGGCCAGATATATTTCAAATTTCTGAATACCATTAAATATTGCCAAGGTTTCTTTTTCTGCAGGGAAATATCCTTTCTGATAACTAGTAAATTCACCTGAAGCATATGCACATAATACTTCTTCATCATTACCTTTCTCATCTCTCCTTTTTTCAAAAAGGGTAGCTGCCCAAAAATGATCAGAAGCATCAGTTTGTAAAATTAGAAAACCAGTACCAGGAGGTTTTAAAATAGGTAAGGTTTGGCATTCCTGTTTTAACTGCTGGACTGCTTGTGTTGCTTCAACTGACCAACCACCATTAATAAAATCTCGAATAGGTGCGGTTTTGGCAGAAAGATTTGGAATATATTTATGTACATAATTAAGAATTCCCAAAAATCTTTGAATCATAGGCTTATCTTTTAATTCATCAGGAAATTCAGATAACTTGTGTAAGACATGAGGTTGCATCTGAATTTTACCATGTCGGACTGTGATACCAAGAAAATCAATACTGTCTTGGAATAAGACCATTTTCTTCTCTGATAAGACTAAGCCATGTTTCTTAGCTTCTTCAAGGAAAACTTGTAAATGCTGCAAATGGGAAGCTAGATCTGGACTAAATACAAGAATGTCGTCAATATATACAACAATGAAATCGTATGAACCAAAAATATGATCCATCCGACGTTGGAAGAATGCAGGAGCATTCTTAAGACCAAATGGCACGACTCGCCATTGATAGAACCCAGCTGGACATGTGAATGCAGTTTTATGACGATCTTCTTCTGCAATTTGAATCTGATAATATCCGGATTTCATGTCAAATTTGCTAAAGATCTTACTATCATGAATTTTCTGCATTATTGTCTCTTGGCGAGGCATGGGATAATTAAAGCTCTTAGTTATAGCATTTAAAGGCTTATAATTTATCACCATCCTATCTTTACCTCGAACAATCTCAGAATGATTTCGAACTAAAAATGCAGAACAGGAATAATGAGATTCACTTACTTCAATCAGGTTCAAATCAAGCAATTCTTGAATTTGCTTCCGCATTTCTTTCTCTTCATCTGGAGTGCAGGGTATTAATTTGCCAGTTACTCCATTATCATGTAGAGTAATAATTTCTTGCTTAGGGCTCTGAGCTGTCCAAAAAGCTTGAGGATTGTTAGAACAACATTTAAGCAATTCCTCAAATATCTGAACTTGTTCTTGAGACCAATTAGGATCCCTAATGGCCTTTTGAGTAGGTTGGGCTTTGGCTTCATATATCTGTAAAACTTCTTCCCAATCATGAGATTCTTTTCTCTGTTTGGGTTGCCTTTTAAGACCTACCTTTTTCTGACTCTGATCTCTTCTGGCTTCAGAATTAGCCAGTGTTAACCTGGGGACTGAGACTTCTTTCTTCTTGATGTTACAAATAATTTTATCAGAACTAATTGTAACAGGCATAACTGAATTAATGAAAGGCATTCCCAGAAATAAACTTGAAGCATTATCATAGTGTTGAATAGCAGAAATCTTTATACTATTCCCCCCAAGTTTCATTGAAATATTATCAACATAATGAGTCAGATTTACTGAACCACCAATGGTTTCAGATCTAAGGATATTCTGTAAGGGTTTCCATAATCCCTTAAAGAGTGATGGTCTAGCCAGATTATTAGAACCACCAGTGTCGATAAATGCATCAACAGAAATCCATTCGCCACGAACTTGTACTTCAACCGGTATATACAACATATCACTAGTTCTGACAATCTTTTTCAGAAAGGCTTGTTCAGCAACAGAACTCGAGATAGAGGAAGATGATGCAACTGTTTTTGGATATGGACATAAAGAATTCTGAATAGGCTGAGATTTAACAGATAACAAATTGGGTAGAGAATTCTCAGTAGCAACAGTTGTAGTAGTAGTAACAGAAGTATCTGAATACTCTTCTGTTTCATCTTCATCAAAAACAACAGAATTACCATCATCACTTAGGTAATCCTCATAATATACAGATTCTTCATCAGAATCTTGATAGGCAAGATTCATCTTATTATTATAATCCTGTACAGACTCAGTGTCTGACAAAGAAGCATCAGTCAGAATATATACATCTGAGACTTCATCATCAGAAGCAACAACAGACCAATCGTCTGCAAACTCTTCAATATCAAAACAGGCTTTGAGTTTACTAGAGGAACTCTTTTTGCAGTTTCTTGCAAAATGTCCTTCTTGCTTACAAATAAAGCAAGCATTATCTTTTCTTGGCTGTTTCCTCTTTTTGACATACCTAAACTTTCTGAATGGTCTCTTTGGATTAACAATTCTTTTAGGTCTGTATTTACCATACTTCTTTGATTTCCTTTTCTTAAAAGGAGTCCATGGTAACACAGATCTACAAACATTCAGATTAGGTGAAATATCATGTACCTGTTTTTGCCAACACAAATATTTAACTTTCTCTTGACAACGAAATAGGAGATCAATCCAGTAAATTTGGTCTATCTTTTTACCTTGGATTTCAAGATCTTTCATAATCATATCCCCTATATTTCCCGGTAATTTAGAAAGAAAAGCAATCTTCTGTGTATGATCATTAACCAGATTTGCTTTATAGATTTTACCCATATATTCAGATCCAAATTGATCTAAATCTTTTAAATCAGTCAATTGCATGCGGGTTAAATCTGTAATGATTGTTTTCTTTTCATCCTGTGGCTCGGGAACAAATTGTGTTAACAAGAGAACTTCTAAAGTAGCCAAGCCTAAAGCTGCTACATTATTGCGTTCTTCTTGAGAAGCGCTCATCCACCAATCCCAAACAATTCCAGCCATTCTTTTCTCCGCCAACAAGAAAATGGAATAATTATCTAATTTGGAGACAACTTGCATTTGATAAAGTGCACCTATCCAAATTCTGATAGACTCTGCAGGATTAGATGACTTATCAAGATCTAAAACATATCCAGAGGAATTTGTATGAAATAAATCTTCTTCAACCCTGGGATATTTTGATTCTTTTTGCAAATTAGCTTTCTGTAAGGAAGGCATAATGAATGAGGGAAATAAACTTGCAGCATTTTCTATAGTAGCCAAATCTCCTTTACTCTTGTATAAACTGGAAAATTTAGGAGGTACTGATTTAGTACTTAACTGGCTATTACTTGATTCAGCAAAATGTTCTGCATCATCAGGGGATTCACTAGTTTCCCATTTAGGTGGAATTTCCATAGATTTAACAAATTTAGGAGGCTGCTCTTCTCTTTTCTTCCGTTGTCTTCTTCTCTTCTCTTTCTCATCTCTACGCTGCTGATCAGCGGATTGTTCATCATGCAGAAGTTTTAGATTGGCTAATATCAAATCACTTTGAGAACCCAAATCATCTAAAACATCTTCGGCATGTGCACACCATGTAGTTAAATAATTCCCAATTTGATATGTCTGATCTAAATCAGTTGGATTCTGAGAATTATGTTCAATGAGAGGAGCACAATCAGCTCTAGTAGATGGCTGTCTAGAAGAGGAGGAAGTAGTACAAAACTTGGTCTTAGGAGGCCATTTGCCACCTTTTACAAATCTTCGATTGGCATATTGCCATTCTTCTATAGGAGGAAAAGCATTACGGATTCTATGCATCTTATTTACAGAAGGTAAAAATGGTTTATATTCAGGTATGTACAATTCATTAGGTGACAAAGAATGTTCACCTTCAGTTTCTTCTTCAGGAATACTGTCAGGAACTTGACTTCGAGAAGAAACTTCATTGGGGACCATAGGAAACACATATCTCTTTGGCTTAGAGACAGGTTTAGGAATGACTGGTCTTTTAGGAATTATCTTGACATGGCCATTATCAATAGTGACTCTTTTTAGTTTGGATTGAGGCTGCTTTGGATCCACTATTGACTTGTATTGGAAATACCAATTATCAGGTAACTCAGTTGGGTCATAGAGAACACCTTCGACTTGAGCATTAGACATGCCAACTGTAACACAATCCTTTAAGACAGGCTGTTTTAACTTAGGATGTGCTGTATTAGTTAATTGGAATGAGGCTTGTCCTATAACAGAAAGGTATTCACTTTCTTCAGCCATTGTTAACCCTTGAACACCAGACAGTAATTTCCAACAATCTTTTAAATGAACATCATTTAAACTTATGGCATAGTCAGGGTATATAGTGCCATACTGACAACCAGATGCAAGGTTTCCTTGGATGGTACCAATTCTAGCATGATCATAAGATTGATGACGTGTGTCGAACAATTCAGCAATGCAGGGAGTATTAATTCCATGTCGAAACAATGGAGCTAATCCAATCCTTATCCCCCCAAAATGAAGATAGAAATATTTTCCATCTTTCACATATTGCCGAAATTTCTTGATTTCATCATCAGAAAATAAATTCAAAGCCAGAATTTGTACAGAAGGGCCAGATATCTTAATAGTAATTTCTACCTCTTTCAGAAAATTTTTCTTCTTGAACAGGAAAGTCATGGGTAGTTTATAGATATCAGTAGAATTGAGAATAGGAGGAGTCCAATGTTTAGATTGGCTAATATCAAATCACTTTGAGAACCCAAATCGTCTAAAACATCTTCGGCATGTGCACACCATGTAGTTAAATAATTCCCAATTTGATATGTCTGATCTAAATCAGATGTATTCTGAGAATTATGCTCGATGAGAGGAGCACAATCAGCTCTAGTAGAGGGCTGTCTAGAAGAGGAGGAAGTAGTACAAAACTTTGTTTTTGGAGGCCATTTGCCACCTTTGACAAATCTCCGATTGGCATATTGCAATTCTTCCATGGGAGCAAAAGTATTACGGATTCTATTCATCTTATTTACAGAAGGTAAAAATGGTTTATATTCAGGTATGTACAATTCATGAGGTGACACAGAGGGTTCACCAATAGCTTCAGCTTCTTCTTCTGGTATACTTTCAGAAACTTTATTTCTAGAAGAAACTTCATCAGGAATCATCGGAAACACATATCTCTTTGGCTTAGAGACAGGTTTAGGGATGACTGGTCTTTTAGGAATAATCTTGACTTGGCCATTGTCAATAGTGACTCTTTTCAATTTAGATTGAGGCTGCTTAGTATCTACTATTGACTTGTATTGGAAATACCAATTATTAGGTAACTCAGTGGGATCATAGAGAACACCTTCAACTTGAGCATTTGACAAACCGACTGTAACACAATCCTTTAAAACAGGCTGCTTTAATTTAGGATGTGCTGTATTGGTTAATTGAAATGAGGCTTGTCCTATTACAGACAGGTATTCACTTTCTTCAGCCATTGTTAAACCTTGGACACCAGAGAGTAATTTCCAACAATCTTTTAAATGGGCATCATTTAAACTAATGGCATAGTCAGGGTATATGGTTCCATATTGACAACCAGACGCAAGGTTTCCTTGGATGGTTCCAATTCTAGCATGGTCATAACTTTGATGACGGGTGTCAAATAGTTCAGCAATGCAGGGAGTATTTATTCCATGTCAAAACAGTGGAGCTAATCCAATCCTTATCCCCCCAAAATGTAAATAGAAATATTTTCCATCTTTTACATATTGCCGAAATTTCTTGATTTCATCATCAGAAAATAAATTCAAAGCCAGAATTTGTACAAAAGGGCCAGATATCTTAATAGTAATTTCTACCTCTTTCAGAAAATTTTTCTTCTTGAACAGGAAAGTCATGGGTAGTTTATAGATATCAGTAGAATTGAGAATAGGAGGAGTCCAATGTTCAGGGTCTTCAACTAATTCATGATTTTCATGTTCAACAGACTCGGACTCAGACGATCGTGAGGAGACTTCAGTTATGACTTTTCTATCAATAGATGAGAATGATCGCAACAGATTGGCCATATTGAACTATAACAGAAATAGACTAATGAAAGCTTTTATCTACTTAGTCCAATGATCAACAGAGTGACCTTTCGAAGGCTAGCTGGCTTTCAATAGAATTCTGTCTATAGAGTAGTGAGTTAGGATCTAGAACAGGGCTCTGATACCAAAAATAGATGGATGACCTCGGTACTTACTTGGAACAATTGAAGCGAACGCCTTCTGCAAATTTCTTCAACACATCAACCCAGAGACTGCGTGGACAACTGCGCCCCTTGCGACTTACTTCAAACACGCCTTACGATCTCACTCATGGCATTACGATGCTCTTAAAAGAAACAGTCCTCAGACTGGCGGCCCAGCAGGCTTCAGTATTATTCACAGTAAAATTACACACCACAGAAACTCGTAGATATGAGCTCTGAATATACACACACACTCACACTCGAAGACTCACGATGAAAGCTCACAAGAACTCTCGATAACTCACGATGATTTACAATGAGAGAGTCCTCTCTTTAAATAACCTAAGAAACGAATCTAACTGACCTAATGCATGACATAAAAGTAGAAATAATTGAGGGTCCTGTCAGTATCTTTATCCACTGACGGTGTCTACTCAACTTTTTCTTTTGTACAAAGATTCGTCACAACATGTGACCAACATTGTCACATTGCTGACAAAGAGATTCTTCACCAAGAACCTTTCGGACTTCGATCGCTGTCATATCCAAACTTGGAATCTGATGGAGTATGGACCTTATCCCAATTGTATGATAAAGTTGTTGTAGAATCTTTCCATGTTGACGTCAGCCATGATAAATAATCCTTTTCCCAAGTAGGATCATTTTGTCCTTGAGCATCTTGATAGACATCCACAAAGACAGTATCTTTTTCAGTATCCACTTTTGCTTTTCCTTTTGAGTCATGGATTATAATGGAGGAATCTTCTTTTTGAGGGGTCTGTGAACTTTGTCCTGTGTCATAATTCAATCTTATCGTATCTGAAGATTTTTTCAGGCTTTTAGATGGAAATAAGAAATCATCTTTATTCCACCGGTTCACATATGCAAAAGGATCAATTTCTATTCCTAAGAAACGATCTTTTCTACTAGTTTTGAATACTGGCAAAGACTGTACAGCCAGTTCAACACCATCTAATAAATCCCACTTAAAGATCTGAAACATACTTACAGACTGTTCAATACTTGATTGAACCCATAATTTACATTGATGGCTAAGATTGCCTTGTTCTTGCCACCCTAATTCAAACACCATTGAAGAACAGACGCGATTAGAGAGAAGTAGATTAATCAGGCAAACTGCGTCTTCGGACCATGAACATGAATATACATTAATAGTAATCACAGCTTTCTGATTTACTATTAAGCGAAATACTTTTTGATTTCCTTGCAACAGTTCAAGGGTTTTGATCATTGATATCTTCTCCCCCAGTTTCAAAGAATGAAAATCTTGGAGCCATAATGAAATCTTTTTGATCTGCTCTGGATCATCAGCGAGAGTAGATTTCACTATACTTTCTTTACCATAGAGCTGAGAAAAGGGATTGGGCTCAATAGCATTTCGAAATTCCATACTTTGATAATCCCATGGCTCTGTAAATGTTGCTAGGTATTGTAGGGTCCTTAAAACACACTGAGAAGCTCTTTCTTGAATTTTCTTTTGACACTTTCCTGCCCTTATCTCCCAGTCAGCAAAAGGCTGAAACATTTCAAATTGTGGAAATGAATCTGTAGATACAAAATGTTCAATATTTTGTTGAAGATATGCAGATTCAATCTCTTCAAATAAATCTGGGATTTTAAGAGATTTGAGAAATCTTTCTACCAGACCATTCATATTGACTTCAATTAGATCTAGCATTTTAGCAGTGCTATACATTGAAGTAGAGAAATCAATTGCTCCAATTATCTGATAATAATTCAGAGTCTTTAAAGTCTTGATCATGTCTGGAGTATAATGACTGAGCCAAGTGTCATCAAGCTGAATGAAATAGAGCTTTACTTGTAGATTTGGTAGAGGATAGATCTTTACCAGTTCCTCGTTGAGATTCAGAAAGATGCCAACATTTTTATGTTGCCAGGCTTGACATCTTTGGATCCACTGATTTCTTCTCAGTCTGAGACCAATTAACTTTTTAATCTGATCAGTGATATCAGATAATAAATATTCTAAAATATGAAAACGCTGTACAAACGTATCAAAAGAATCATCTTCAGCACTGGTTCCAGCAATTGTGAACAGGCTTTCTTTGTAGACATGAACTTTATTCATTTCTCTGGTAAGAGCATCAGGTAAATAGTTAGAATTTCCTGGAATCCATTCAACATCAAAATCATACATTTGAAACCACATTTGCCATGCTAATAATCTTCCCCGAGCTAATTGCTGAGATATTTTAGCATTCAAGAAATATTTGAAATTCATTGAATCTGTTCTAATCAAAAACTTTGAGGGAGCCAGATATATCTCAAATTTCTGAATTCCATTAAATATGGCGAGGGTTTCTTTTTCTGCAGGAAAATATCCTTTCTGATGGATATTAAATTCTCCTGAAGAATAAGCACATAATAATTCTTCTTCATTACCTTGCTCATCTCTCCTTTTTTCAAAAAGTGTAGCTGCCCAAAAATGATCAGAAGCATCAGTTTGTAGAATTAAAAATCCATTACCAGGAGGCTTAAGAATCGGTAATGTTTGGCATTCTTGTTTCAAAAGCTAGACTGCTTTTGTTGCTTCGATTGACCAACCACCATTAATAAAATCTCGAATAGGAGCTGTTTTGGCAGATAGATTAGGAATATATTTATGTACATAATTCAGAATTCCCAAAAATCTTTGAATCATAGGCTTATCTTGTAATTCATCAGGAAATTCAGATAACTTTTGAAGAACATGAGGTTGCATCTGAATTTTACCTTGTCGGACTGTGATACCAAGAAAATCAATACTGTCTTGGAATAAGACCATTTTCTTCTCGGATAAGACTAAGCCATGTTTCTTAGCTTCTTCGAGAAAAACTTGTAAATGCTTCAAATGAGAAGCTAAATCTGAACTAAAAACAAGAATGTCGTCAATATATACAACAATGAAATCGTATGAACCAAAAATATGATCCATCCGACGTTGGAAGAATGCAGGGGCATTCTTAAGACCAAATGGCACAACACGCCATTGATAGAACCCAGCTGGACATGTGAATGCAGTCTTATGACGATCTTCTTCTGCAATTTGTATTTGATAATAACCAGATTTCATATCAAACTTGCTAAAGATCTTGCTATCATGAATTTTCTGCATTATTGTCTCTTGGCGAGGCATGGGATAATTAAAGCTCTTGGTTATAGCATTTAAAGGCTTATAATTTATCACCATCCTATCTTTACCTCGAACAATCTCAGAATGATTGCGAACTAGAAATGCAGAACAGGAATAATGAGATTCACTTACTTCAATTAGATTGAGATCGAGTAATTCCTGAATTTGCTTTCTCATTTCTTTCTCTTCTTCTGGGGTGCAGGGTATTAATTTGCCAGTTACTCCATTATCATGTAGAGTAATAATTTCCTGCTTAGGGCTCTGAGCTGTCCAAAAAGCTTGAGGATTGTTAGAACAACATTTAAGCAATTCCTCAAATATCTGAACTTGTTCTTGAGACCAATTAGGATCCCTAATGGCCTTTTGAGTAGGTTGGGCTTTGGCTTCATATATCTGTAAAACTTCTTCCCATTCATGAGATTCTATTCTCTGTTTGGGTTGCCTTTTAAGACCTACCTTTTTCTGACTCTGATCTCTTTTGGCTTCAGAATTAGCCAGTGTTAACCTGGGGACTGAGACTGCTTTCTTCTTGATGTTACAAATAATTTTATCAGAACTAATTGTAACAGGCATAACTGAATTAATGAAAGGCATTCCCAGAAATAAACTTGAAGCATTATCATAGTGTTGAATAGCAGAAATCTTTATACTATTCCCCCCAAGTTTCATTGAAATATTATCAACATAATGAGTCAGATTTACTGAACCACCAATGGTTTCAGATCTAAGGATATTCTGTAAGGGTTTCCATAATCCCTTAAAGAGTGATGGTCTAGCCAGATTATTAGAACCACCAGTGTCGATAAATGCATCAACAGAAATCCATTCTCCACGAACTTGTACTTCAACCGGTATATACAACATATCACTAGTTCTGACAATCTTTTTCATAAAAGCTTGTTCAGCAACAGAACTAGATATAGAGGAAGATGATGCAACTGTTTTTGGATATGGACATAAAGAATTCTGAACAGGCTGAGGTTTGACAGATAACAGGTTGGGTAGAGAATTCTCAGTAGCAACAGTTGTAGTAGTAGTAACAGAAGTATCTGAATACTCTTCTGTTTCAACTACTAGAGGTCTCTCCTTTAGTGGATGTCTCCACTTGGCCTCCTCTCTGCTTCTCCAATTGTGGTTGCTCCAAAAAAAATTGAGGCTTCTTCTGATGCTCCATTTTGAGAGGTAAATTATGCTCATTCTCAACCACCAAATCACTACACTCTGCCTTGCTCCTCAAGGCTTTGCATACATGAGGTAAATATGATCTACTACTAATACTACTACTACTCTGTTATTGTAACTACTGCAATAATGAGTCTGATCTCACTAGATCTTGAAGTACTAGCTTCCACAGGGCTGCTCCCTCTGAAACTAGACTCCCTCTGAGTCTCAATCTCCATATGGGAAATCTATCTGCTCCATAATCTACTAAATATCAATGATCACAACTCCCTTTTTTGTCACTAAACATTGCCTCATTGATCTGCCGACTGGCAGCCTTCTAGCTCCATTATGAAGTCTACACATAGGGTCTTCTGGATCTACCCTGAACTAGAGGTCCATCAATCTACAAGGAATACTTTGAATTCTTCTATTCTATTGTGATTTCAACTCTAATACCATGTAGAATTTCTACAAATCCAACTTCAATACCATGTAGAAATTTCTACAAATCTAGCTCTGATACCATGTAGAAATTCCTTGTAGATTCAAACTACAGATTTTAATATGCTAAAACAATTGACTTGAATATACATTACTCATCAATGAAAACATTAAATGATCAATGAAATTACGATGCATTAAATAGAAAGAATTCAATCACACATAACACAATAATTTTCAAGGGAAGGCCACAGCTAAAAACCCTTGCTTTCTGCATATTGTATTAATTAGAAAATATGAGAAGATCGTAATGATTTTCTCAAGCCCGAGAAACCTCTACACTATTGTTACACATAATTTTGTCGAATTAGGAATATGAATGTCATTTTGGATCTTTTGCTATCCACAAATGTGTCCCAGAGCATCCCCTGCAAAGTTTGAATCTAAATTATCCCCAAGAAAGTGAAATTCCTAGATTCCATGGTACAAAACCATTTTTCTGGTTACCTGTGTAGTTCCCTAGTTAATTTATGTGCATACACATAGAATACCATTAGGAATTGCACATAAGTACACGTTTTCTTACAATGTGACCTTTGAACATGACTTAACGCATGTAAAAATAAAAGGTAAAGTCTAGAGGCATTGTTGTTAGCATCTGGCCCAACCAACAAGCTTCAAATGGTTGCCTATTTATTCATGATCCCTTCCAAGATGGAGAAACTCACTCTTTTTGTCGAATTTGTATCCTGCCATTAGTGGATCTCATCCCTTAGAAATGGATCCCAAACTTCCCATTCTTGGCCTATAAAGCTAACCTAGGACTAAGCATTGAGGAGGACTGTTAGAAGTAGGCTTATGTTGCAGGATTAAGGTTGGAAAGTTATTCAAGGAGAGGGCTGGAGATTGTGGGAAAGGAATTGCAACATCAAGGCTACATGTTGGTAAGGCTATTCTCTACTTTACTAATATAAAGACAATTATTCTTTCTCAATTACATCTATTTTGATATAATTCGTAGGATTCCTTGATCGCCTACATAGATTGTGATTGCATATTGATCAGTTTATGATATATGATTGGTTAATTAGTACATTTATCTCTTATGATTATATATTGGATGGTTTGATCTCTTCTTTGTTTCTGTCAATGTAGATCTCCTTCAGGATGTCATGGAGAAGTTGTGGGGAGCAATAGGAGGATCTCTAAAGCATCAAGGAGTAGATGAATGAGAACTCGAAAAGGGAATTCATTAATCATTTCGTTTAAACAGTAAATGGCCTCTATCATCATATTGGTTTCATTCAATCATAGTTTAGAGAAAGGTCACAGTTCCTAATTTTTTTTTCTATGTTTCTTTGAAGTCTAGGGAGATCGCTCTTTTCCACAAGAGGTATAAGTCTACATAACAAATTGGTGACTCCACAGGGGAATTATCTCACTCTCCATTAGTTTTCTTATTTCACCTTTTGAACCTTCTATACAAGCCTTCCTTGAGTGTCTGGAAATCTTAAAAATTTGGACTTTGGGTTGGATTTGATTGGTTTTTTATTTTTTCCAAAATTCCCTATTGTGCACACTTTAGCTTTAGGCACATAGAACACTTATGTGCACTTTTATTTCTGCAGCAATGCGTATGTGCTCTAGTTTTCTCTATGACCTGCACAAATACCTGAAATTTTTCAAAAATTTCACTTGTATCCTCATCAAGTCAATAGCTTTTGATTTTTCATGTGCATTTACACTTGTCTGTGACTTCTTTAAATCTCTATCAAGTTTATTGGGTGTTTTGAATTTTATTTTTGGAGAAATTCTTAATTTTATTTCCTTTGGTCATTACTCAGAGGTTTGCCTCAGTTCCTTAACAATGTTTCATGTTTTTGCTTTCATTTTTGCAAAAAAAATTCCCCCTCAATCGGCTTTTATTGTCTTCACTTTTGATCTTCATAATTTTCACCCAATTTCCTTTACTTACACTCCATTGATTCTTTAGTTACATTAATGAAGGAAAATAGTCTTTTTGTTCTTTTTCTGATTTGGAATCATGTTGTGTTTGTTTTGAAGAATTCTCTTGCATAAATTACATTTGCATAGTTAGAATTATCATTTTCATAGCATGAATGGAAATTGTGCATATATTACATTTGCATAGTTTTCAAGAAAATTGTAGATAGATTACATTGCATGGTTTGGCATTTAGGGCTTTGAATTGCATTGGAAAATTAGAAATGGTGCATTTTGGAGTTAATATTTTAAAGAAACTCTCTCCTTACTTTAACTAGAATTCATCAAAATGAAAAGATCACAATATCATATTAGATTGCATTAAATTTTTGAGTCAGGTCATAAAACCATCAGTTTCACATTCATTTACCCTTTGAGTAAATAACAACTTTTAAAATAAAGACTAATAAAATCAAGCTACAGATATTTTATTTTTAGGGCTCTTTCCCACCTACAGTAGATCAAGTTGTAGGGCTTTGGAATAGGGAAGTGAGTTAAACTTCCAAAGCTGCAAACAAACATTAGCATATTTTGATAGGGAGAAAAAATCATTTACTACAATTTTTCTCTTAGAATCTCCCATTACAGAGTCAAGCACATGATCACATCAGACCTAGGTAAGTGATCGACCCCACTTCATTGGTTACATTAGAGTGATTTATACATACTAAAAATGGTGCTAAAAGTTACTTTGGAGTCACTTGGAAGTAGACCTTAGATTAACCATGTTGAGGAACTTTCATGGGGATTGAGCTTTGTTACTATGCCCTTATGTGTACGTCTGATATGTGACTATCCCCCCAAGATAAATCGTTTTACGTGGTAACCTTAGAGACTATAATATTAGGGATTTTACACGAGGTGATGGTGGAGGGGAAGTCTCACCTATACCCAAAACAAGCGTTGGATACACTCACTTGAAACTTTATGGAGGGGTTTGAATCCTTAGATTTACTAGCGTGTGTTAATTGTTTGTTTTTACTTTTTTACAAATCTTATGTGTGGATTGTTATTTTCAATTGTTAATATTGATACTAAATTTATCCAAGTTGAATCTAATGGCAACAATGTTGGAAGTTATCAATAAAGACCTCCCTTTTAATGGGAACCCTAATCCTCTCCCTAATTTTTCAAATGTCAATCTTCCTTATATGGCTACATTGTCATTTCTTGGATTCATAATAGGTTTACCGGTGTGGTTGTTTTCAACTTATTTGATCCAAAATACCCAAACTATTCCACCTCAAACGAGTGCATCATCTCAACGTCACCAACATTTATTGACTCTTTACCTTCTTCACCTAACATATCCTCGTCTCCTTCTTCTTCTTCGCTTGGTAAAAGCCTTGATGCTAGTAACCAGGTGACTAAGAAGAAGAAGAAGAAGCAAGATAAAAAATAAGTCAACCAACCAACCGTGGTTGTAGGTAATGGAAATGTTGAGGAAACATCCAGTATGGATCATACGCCCAGATACCCTTGCAATATTTGTAAGGGCGAAAAATTCCTTATTGATTTTCCTAGTATTCCTAGGTTCTTGGAAGTATGGTCAAAAAATTATTATCAACCTATTATTGATCCATCAATGAGTAATTGTGCGGTTCTCAGGAAAAAGGGTAAAGTTAGGTTTCCTTGTAGGTTATGCAAAGGCATTCATCATAGTCACATTTTCCCTCATATGGATGAAGCCTCAAAATTGTTGGAAAAAAATCACTTCGTCAACTAACGATAGGTTAGGGGAAAGTTTATGGTAACCAGTTGGAGAGTGAAACACATATCAATCAAGTTGATGAGCCATTGGTTGATCAATTGGTCGACTCAATTCTATATCCATTTGATCCCATCCTCCCTTTAGACAATGAACCTTATACCACTCAAGTTACTCTTGTTAATTCATATTATTCTATGCATGGGGGAATTTCACATGTTTCCATTAATCCCCCTTCAAGTTATGAGACTACTTACTTTGATTGGATTATAATGACAAGACCTCATCTTCCTTCTTCCACCCATTTCCAAATCATCGTGAAATCATATGTTAAGAATGTGCAATGCAAAAATGTAGATGAAGGTGCATCTGTCAATATTTTATCCTCATTTGCTTGGCAAGCTTTGGGTTCCCCCTCAGCTTATACCTGTTACACGAAATCTTTTGGCTTTTAACAAAACCATTAATGAGCCTTTAGGGATCCTTCGTAAGATACCCAAGAGGATAGTTGTTTTACCGTGTCAACCTCATTAAAAAATGAAACAACTTCTTATGAGCATAGCTATTTTTGTTTCAAGCTCACATAAACATGAAACTGCCCACGAGGATAGTTCTTTTACTACATCAACCAAGTTAAAAAATTAAACTCATTATGAGGATGGTACTTTTACTCTATCAACCTCGTTAAAAAATGAAATAGGTGTCCATAAGGATGGTTCTTTTACTGTGTCATCCTCGTTAAAAAATGAAATAGGTATCCATGAGGATATTTATTTTACTGTGTCAACCTCGTTAAAAAATGAAATACATACCCAAGAGGATAGTTCTTTTACCATGTCAATCTCATTAAAAATGAAACAGGGTCTTATGAGCATAGTTATTTTTGTTCCAAACTCGCATAAACATGAAACTACCCACGAGGATAGTTCTTTTACTGTGCCAACCTCCTTAAAAAATGGAACAAGTCGTTATGATGACGGTTCTTTTACTGTGTAAACCTCGTTAAAAAATGAAACAAATGCTTGTGAGGATGGTTCTTATATTGTGTCAAACTCGTTAAAAATGAGCATATTTCCTTTTCTTGTGTCAAGATCGTTAAAAAGTGAAAGAAGGTTCCAAAAGCATGGTTCTTTTCTGTGTCAAGTCGTTAAAAAATGAAACAAATCCTTCCCTAATTAAGTCGAGTCTTTCACATGATCACGTAAATGAACCTTCACTTCATCCTCTTATTAGCAACCAATAGTGTACTGAGGTGAATGAAAGGAATATTGGGGGGCATGTGCCTATGTCCTTATGCTGGGGCGTGAAAAAATCTCAAGCATAATTTTCCTTTTTCTCAAGCTTGTGTAAAAATGGAACCACTTTGAAGCATAGTTTTTCTCTGTTTCAACCTTGTATATAAATGAAACCTACTTCGAGCCCATTTTGGTTATTCTTTTCATGCTCATAAAACATATGAAAATTCCGAGTTCTTTCCATCTTTTCCTACTCGTTAATTAAATTGAAAGTCGATGATTTGAGTATATTTTTATCACTTTTTCAAACTCATTAAAAATTACAAAAAAGAGAAACCCTGGAGTTCTCTTTACGCCCTTTTCAGGCTCCTTAAAAAAAATTCACAAAGTACTTGATTATTCGAACTCGTAAAATTAAATGAACAACCATCTATTCAGTATAACTTTACCCCTTTTACAGGCTAAACTAGATACTTACAAATAAGTTATTGACTAATCGTGGTCAATAGAGTTCTCTCCTGCATTATTTTACCATTTTTTGGGCTTAAGGGACTGAATTTACAAAAAAATGACATTGTGGAGTTTACTTATGTTTTTTTCCCAACTCCCTAAAAAGGAAAAACACTAACCTTTACTTTCTCCAGGATTATTAAAATTTACGTTGAAAGAGTTGAATGAGTTTTATTTTCGTGTCTTTTCAAACAATTTAAATATGAAAATGACATCAAGTTACCCCTTCACTAGACTCGTAAAATTTAAACAGTGTAGGACTCATTAAGAATGACGAGACCGAACCACTCCTTAGGGTTCATTAAAAATACTTCGGAGGACTCATCCGAAGGATGATCTTACAGGACAAGTATATGTTATCCTCCTCAAGCTTGTAAAAAATAAATAGGTACTTTCCAATAAAGGTGGGGAAAAAGTGAGAAAGAACCGTTTTTTGTATTTGTAAAAGGTAGTGTGTCTCTCTTGAATATGACGCTCCTTAATTTTTGTGTCCGAGTTGGGAAATCCATTTGCTACTCAGTTGACCATATATACCTCATTAAAAGTCCTCAATTGGTTTGGGTTTTATTTTTTGAGTTAAATATTTCCAAGTCATCATGTTGTGTCTCCAATATATTCAAGAGGAGTTCAACCTCAGTTAAATTACTTTGTCAATCATAGCCTTTAGTTACATTGACCATCCCTAAGTCAGTCTTGGATTACTCCAAATTGTTGTTCTTAAAACCTTCACATATGTTTCGTGTTGTAGGCCCTCTTATGACGGGTCACTTCCTATCGACTTCAGCTCATTATCTAGGAAGTTGACCTAGAAACCTTCAGTATCTCAAAGCTTGCATGCCTTAATGGCAGGTTTCTCTCCTTCGATGATAAGTTATCCTCATTGACCTTCAATCGAGTGATTCTATGAGTGTTCTACATCAACGCACCTATTTTCACTTCATAGGTTGTACTGGAAGTGCCTTGAGAGCCATTTTCATTATTAGTGGTTTCTCTAGCACTTCCTAACGGTTCACATCATTAACTGGTAATCAAGTGGTTTCTACCATGGTTGACTATGAGACATTCATTCGCATGACTAGATTCATACTATAGATCAAGAGATGGAGATCAAGAACCTAAATCTAGTTTCATCCATCTAGGCTGCATGGAGTTATTAAATATTCATGATTGTAAAAATAGATCCATTGATGGTTGCATCCATACTATGTCGTCTATTGACATGGATCTTCGGATGTATTACGTGTTGTACTTTGAGACATTTATGTTCTGAGTATGGGAATTCCTACCTCAGCAACAATATTATATATTTCATTGTAACTTTTGTTTAATTGTTTCAGGTCCCTGACAGCGATCTCTAACCCAAACCTTGGCATGATAAATCACTTCAATCATCAAAATATATCTTTTGACTTTGCACTTTAGGGGTAATATGTTACACATCATTTTGTCGAATTAGGCAAATGATCATCATTTTGGATCTTTCGTTATCCATAAATGTGTCCCAGATCATTCCCCTACAAATTTTGAATCCAAATTATCCAAAAGAAAGTGTAATTCCTAGAACCCATGGTACAAAACCTTGTTTTTGGCTACCCACACAGTTTCCTAGTTCCTTTTTGTGCATATGTAGAGAAGACCATTAGGAGCTACACATAAGTACACATTATCTTACACTGTGAGTGTTGCACATGACTTAATGCATGTAAAAATAAAAAGTAAAGTCTAGAAGCTTGTTGGTAGCATTTATCCCAACCAAAAAGCTTCAAATGGTTTCCTATTCAGTCCTGATCCATCCCATCATAGAGAAACTCCCTCTCTTTGTGGAATACATATCCCACCATTAGTGGATCTCATCCCTTGGAAAATGTATCCTAAACTTCCCACTCTTGGCCTATAAAGCTAACCCAAGCCTAAGGATTGAGGAGGACTGTTGGAAGTAGGCTTATGCTGCATGATTAAGGTTGGAAGGTTATTCATTCAAGGAGAGGGTTGGATATTGTGGGAAGGGACTTGCAACATTAAGGCTACATGGTTGTAAGGCTATTCTCCATTTTACTAATTTAAAGGAAATTGGTTTTTCTCAATTACATCTCTGTTGATATAATTTGTAGGATTACTTGATCACCTACATAGATTGTGATTGTATATTGATCATTTTATGATATATGATTATTTAATTAGTCTATTATATCTTATGATTATATATTGGATGCTTTGACCTCTTGTTTGTTTCTGTCAATCAAGATCTCCTTTAGGATTTCATGGAGAAGCTGTGGGGAGCAATAGGAGGATATCTAAAGCATCAAAGAGCAGATCAACGAGAAATTTGAAAGGGACTTCATTAATCATTTCATTTAAATGGTAAGTGGACTCTATCATCATATTGGTTTCATTCACTCATAGTCTAGATAAAGGTAGCAGTTCTTGATTTGTTTTTTATTAGGTTTCTTTGAAGCGTAGGGAGATTGTTATTTTCTGTAAGAGGGATAAGTCCACATAACAACTATCTCTATCTAACTCATTGCTTCCCAAATAAGCCCAAGCCAATAATTGGGAAATTCCACAATTATGAATTGCGTAATCCTCATAGACCTTCCTTTGATTGGATGCACCATATGTACAATTCAGATAATTGTATAGTTGATAGTACATGGTCCCTCAACTCTAATCTCAACAGGGTAACTCTAAGATCTGACATGCATGAGTTATTTATGAGTGAATCATCAGTTAACTGGTTCAACACATGAAGCAACTCCCCACTATCTGACCTCCTACTAGTTCCTCCATCAACAAGAACTAGTTTAACTAGCTTTAACTTAGTTAAACTGAATTAATCAATTACAACTCAAAACAAACTCAACTGAGGCTCCTAATTGTAGGAGACACTCTACAAGACTCTAGTTAGATCATCAACTCGAATTAACTGAGCCGACTAAGTCAAATTAACTTAGTTAACTAATACAAGTTGTCATGGGATGTGGAATTACAATTTTATTCCCAATTTCGTCCAAGGAAGAATTAAATTAAGATCTTTCTTAATGCTATTTTTAACATTTCTTATTGTTATTTTCAACAGTTAGATACTTCCAATGGACCTAGTACACGAAAAATGAGAAATACAATAAAAAACATGATTTTTCTTATAATAGTGTCCATCATAAGTTTACAAAATGTGTACTCCTTGGATGAGGAATTAAACTCTGCATCCAATGAGTGCTCCCACTCAAAATTTCAGTAAAACTGTAGGGAGATAAGTTTAAAATACAAGTTGAAAAAGTCAATTTTTTTTCTTTTTCCCTCTAAAATTTGATGATGTTATCTAATATTATTTTATTATTTCCACTTTGTTTTATAATATTCCTTAGGAGGCCCATTTTAGACCTAAAAGATTCTCTAAATGGAAGCCCTTATGAGAGAAAAACCACTTTATTATTTATCCTCTTCTTGTTATTATTAATTCATTTACATCCTTCACTTGCCACCACCAGTGTGTAATCCCCAATTCACGATACATGAGAGCAAGCACTCACTTTAGAAATATACCTAACGAAAGTCGCCACTTCCATAGCTATGCAGGCCCCAACCTCCAATAGTTCTTAGGCCGCCATCTAAAGGAATCCACTACTCCCTACACTAGCAAACCACCACTTGCCACTAAAGGCCCCAACATTCAAACCCTTGCGGAACACCTTTCATACATTTTCAAGTTGAGCCCATGTAACTCAACTTAATCAATTATAGGCTACATTTCATCGATTTTCATACTAGACCCTGTTGGGATATATTTTTATCTCCTTTTTGACATCACATTTAACCATTTTATCTTTCCACCCTCCTTCATTTTTTCCTTTTGATACCCTAGAGTTGTCTCTATACTTGTCAAATGGTCGTAGTAAATGAATGGAGGTAAAAGTCATGAATTAGGCTCATTTTCATGATTCTTTGGTTGATATATATAGATGATTAAGCAAAATTTATATTCTATTGCTAATCATAAACATGGATACAACTTTTCTAGGACTCTTTACATGAGGATGAGGACTCATCAGCACTTCACTTGTTAATCTGGAAGTTTAGCACTTGGATTAGTAATTTAGTACCAAAGAGATATTCAATACTTTGTTTGCACATGATTTGGTACCTTTTCCCAAGAATTCGGTATTAGCCAGAAATCATATACTATATTTTTGCACTTTCTCCGGTAATAGTTACAGACATGTGGTACTTTCTCCGAGGAATTCAATACCATGCCAGATATTTTTGGGATGTGTTGGAATTTGCATGGAAAACACCTGAATGTAATTAAAGACAAATACCAATCCTCTTGGATGTTATTTCATAAGGATTGGAACGATGTTCCACAAAATCTAATCATGTCTTAATTTGAAATTAAAAACTTATCTTGTACTATTTATGTTTCATTTAGTTTTTAGAAATATATTTGGACAATGACCTCCTTAAAATGAGTCATAAGTGGTGTCACCAATTTAGGAAGAAGAGGAGGAGAAGAAAGAAAGTAATAGAATTCTTGGCATAACATCTGTGAACTTTATCAAAATCAAACAACTTCGAACTATGATATATATACTTCATTGACTATATTTAATATAATACTTAGACAACTATTTTCCTAATTATTGATTTGTTGATAAGTAGTTAAACATATTGTTAGTCCCGCTTGTCTAAGATTGTTGGCAAGGGCCCACCATCAGTCTCATTCAAGCCATGTAAGGTTAGTTTTAGCTAAGATCTTGTGTGCATAGTTAATTTTCATTTATTAAAGAATTATTACATTCTTTTCTTGCTAGAAATCCTCATCTTTTATTACTGAGGATTGAAAGTTTTATTTCCTATTAATTATTGCATGTTTGTACATTTATGGTTTGATTAGTAAAGCTAGAAATTTGTGAATCGAAGCCCATTAGTTGTGAATTAGATTTTTGTGAGCAATTTGATTAGATTACTGTAGATTGAGTTTACGCATAGACTCTATTTTGTAATTTAAACAATGGGGCTTTTCAATTAAAGTTTTGGTTGATCAAGATTGAGAAAACATTTAGATCTCTTCTATATAACCATTGTGGTTTTCAGGTTTATTTGATACTTCATTTCAATCTTTACCAAATTTTCATTTCACACAATATTTCGCTAGATTCATTATTTTGTTCTCATATTCGTTAGTATAGTAACTTGTGATAAAATTTGAATTGATTTTCTTAGGCTTAAAATTTAAACAAATTTTGAATTTGGTTTCTTGATATATTTCGATATGTAAGAGTATTATATTACTCACAATCTTGTGTTAATGTACATAGAAAAACTACCATTATATAGCAATGGAGGAGGCCCAATATTGGTTAAGGATAACTATGACAACTGAGTACATGCAAGTCCCTATGTGATCTTACAACTCACCATACTTAACTCATAGGCAAATGAAGTGTTGGAAAATACAAACTCAAACACCCCCCCTTAAGAGAAACATAGGGAGTAACTAAAGAAAAACAAAGAATGGGTCTCGGTAATGAGGCCTGATTAGGTACCCATATACAAACTCTCATAAGAGGAGAAAGAGAAAAAAACCCATAGGAACCCCCCTGAAAAGAGAGAAAGGTTTAAATGCTCAAATCATCATGGAGATGAAATTGTAGATCCCATAATGATCCACTGAATCGAAAGAACATAGACCTGCTTCAATGAAGAAGTATGGAATGTTGAAGTACCAAAACTTTGAAGATGAGAGTCGTGAAACCTCAATGAGGTTGGTCGATCTCTAAAGTAGGATTGTTACAGAGGCACAACTGTGGCAAACACTATCAACTTCTCCAAAAAATGCTTCAAAGAAACTAGTTGTCGATAAAGAACTAGGACAAAGTCTTCAAACAAAAGCAACACCATCAACCAACAAACAAATAATGAGGCTTGTAAGTGTAGAAAATGTTGTACAACAACACTTCTAAAGTTGTATGAACACTATAACCATCACAAAAAAATGACAATTGTTAATAAAGCAACAAAAATAATATTTTTCACCATCTAATTTCCTCCCTTAAAACACAACTGTGGAAGGAGAGCTTCAATGCATTTTGCAGCAAAAACAACTCATGCTCTAGAACCAAGCAATAGAGAAAGTTAATGTGCAGTGGAAGCACTTTGGGCCCCATGAATCTACATGGGAGATGGTTGATCAGATGTGGGTTTTATATCCTTTCTTTTTGTTGGTTGAGCAGATGTGTTTGGTATATGTGTTTTGCTTATATCTATATATATATATATATATATTTCTGAAGAAATAGAGCGCGAAATTTTCATTAATTTCAGAAAATTACATGTTGTTGATGCTGAAACGCATATGCAGTATTGTGGGTAAACCACTTACAATATCCAATACTTCAGGGAAGTATGCAAGAAAAGCCCTCAGGGGGCATCCAGAAACAGGGTATGTAAACCCCAACAGGAGTATACGCCTACCCAAAACTAGCTAATAAAAACAGTAAATAAAACAAAAGCTCAGAAACCGGGTATGTAAACCCCAAACAAGAGTATACCCTACCCTAACAAGCTGATAAAAACAGTAAATATCGATGGCTCCAGTGGGATGTGCAGGAAGATGCAACCAGAGGGAAGAGGCACGAAATGGAGGCCACACCCCCATCCCCTCAACTCTCCACCAAAAACCCGCAGAAATCCACACATCTGTCCAGTGAAACCAGAAAAGATACGAACCAAATACAGCCATAGAAGAGCGGCACGAATCGATGCAGATCCCTCGACACTCTCCAAAGCTGCAATGGTAGACTAGCAGAGGACCAAAAAAAGGACCCAGCAACAGCAATGGAGCCCGAACAGGTCCCAATATGGGCTGAGGCGGGTCGGTTCGGGGGCAGAGGCGGCTAGGGCAGCCACCTCGCCCCCATGAAGGATATCAGGCCCGAAGCCCCGGTTCCCACACAGCGGCGCAGCAAAAATGCACAGAGGCCAAAACCCCTTGCTAAAACCGCCAAGTCAGGGACAGAAGGTTGAAGAACGCCGCCGCCGCTCAGGTCAAAACCCGGGTCACGAAGTCTCACCGCAGTCGCAAAACCTCCAGATCCGGATCCGCAGAACCGACCAGATGCAGCAAGCCCCAGCGAGGAGCAGGTGATGATAGTCTGGAGGCCGACCAGATCCCCACCCGCATATGGCCCTTCGCCGCAGGCACAGGTAGCAGCCAAGCCCAGAAAACCCTAAGTCGCCGCGCGCCCCGCAAGTCTATATATATATATATATATATATATATATATATATATATATATATATATATATATATATATATATATATATATACTATATATATATATATATATATATATATATATATATATATATATATATATATATAGATAGCAGAAACAACTCATGCTCTAGAACCAAGCAATAGAGCAAGTTAAAGTGTAGTGGAGGCACTTTGCGCTCGATGAAGCTACAAGGGAGATGGTTGATCAGATGTGGGCTTTATATTTTTCTTTTTTTGTTGGTTGAGCATATGTGTTTGGTATATGTGTTAAAAGCTCCATGGGAAACATGTTTTGCTGGTTATAAGCATCATTGAACATTGAGGATAGTGTTCCCCCAACGGGGGGGAGTTGTAACAACCCCAGGTTGATTTTCCATGTAAATAAAATAAGACCAAGGTCATGGGACACGTATTCCAAGATGAATGATGGGAAAAACATTATATTTGGGATCACTTGTGATTTAATAATGGTTGTGGAAATTGGGAAAGGCATTCACAAAGGAAAAGAGGCAATAATTGGCATTTAATTATGAAAATAGGAGAAAAGGAATATGAAGAGACAGAAATTTGCATGCAAGGGAAAATGAAGGAAAATGAAGAAAAAGGAATCAAAGAAATAGTTCACAACTTTTGGTCAGTTGATAGCTTTTGTCAGTTTAGCTTTTTGACAGTTTTGAGTTTAGCTCTTGTTCATTCTCTCATACACTCTTGCAAAGTAAAGGAAAGTAAGGGCGAAAGTTGGATCAATAGCTACAATAGAGATACTTTGCAAATAACATGTTGCATGGGCGATTTCTTTGTTGGTTTTTGGATGCATGGTATATGCATGTGGTTCCTTGGTTTTGTGTTGTTATTGGAATGGATATTTTCTTGGATTAACAGTGGTTTCAGCCTTGCCTTGTCATTCCCTCGAGAGCCATGGTGTAGTGGGATCCCCATTTGGGTTTTCTGATTGGTTCTCAGGTTTCCTATGGTTGTGTGTTGGGAAAAAAATTTGGAGCCTTGAAACATCTTGGGTTCCCTAGAGGCTATAGGTTGATATGGGAGATATCTAGAGCCCTGTAATAGATTGGGTTCCCTGGAGGTTGTCGGTTGAGTTACTAGTTCTTGGAGACCTTTACAACTTAGGTAGAGACTAATTTGGGTTATGTTAGAGATTTTTGGATTCTATAGGTGATATTATTGTGCTTGAGAGTTGAGGTGGTTTGGCCTCTAGAAGCCTTGGTTGGTTTTATCTTGGTTTAACTCATATGATCCCACATTCATGCTTGGAATATGGTGTGGGGGTGATTGGTTGAAAGAGAGATTTGGTTCAACCCAATCTATGGTAGGGTGGTACGTGAAAGCCCATGACTTGGATAAAATTTTCTTATATTAATATGATTTATTTTCCTATTGTGATCTATGAGCACTTGTATTGATTATCATGTTGATCTTATGGTTGATTGATCATAGTTCCTATTCAAGTTATATCACGACTATATGCATGGCTTTATGATGTGCTCTAGCTGTGGCTCTTGTTCATGATTTGATAATTTATTGGATGGTCAATGGATGCATGGCCTAATAACTATTGTTGTAGCAAGCTTGAGAGGGTATGGAGCCTTCTTGGTCATTCTCAAATGAAGTTCAAAGTTTGATGATCAGATATGCATTCATGACTTATAACTTTCATGTTTACTATCTGTTTGAGGAAATGCCTATCTTGCATTTGGCATGTCTAGGTCAAGATCTTTTTCAAGTTTTGATTGTTTAGCATTGCTATCATAACTTTTATGATTCTAGAAAGTTACAAGTAGTTTTCGAAAGTGGTCTAGCTTGAAAAAGTGGCATAGATCCCGCGACCACATGCACTGAATAGGGGAACTTTGGTCATAACCACATGCAGACATGCTTATGGGTGTATTTGGAGCCTCATAACCGTATACATAGTGTGTCAAGGGTGTGGCTGGGGAGTAAACATAGTGAGAAAGGGTTCCAGCTCAGAGGTTGATGACCTGGGGTGGCTGGTAGACTCCTGAGTGATATGTAGTCTCTGAGATATGTCAGTTTACTTTCGGTCTATAGGCCCCACTTCCATATTAGGAACTTGGAATTTAGGTCATATCATAGTGACACACAACTCATGTTTGCCGTAGAGAGATTGTAAAATTGGGTAAATGTGGGAGGGGTAGTTACAAATATGTACAAGGAGCCATAAGTTTTCAGGAGTTCAATAGCATTAAGTACATGAATAGACCTAATGCACAACAAAATCATGATCTAATGCACAAGGTCAGGAATTTTTCCATTCCCTCTTTTGATGGGTCACCCAAGTGTTCAACATGGGCTTGGTTATAAAAATTAGACACCTGCTTCCAACTTAAACCAATGTTGGAAGAAAATGCTATCAAATTTGGTACCTTGCATCTGGAAGGGGAAGCACATGAATGGTGGTATCATGGATTGGTCATTTTGGGGGATGCTAGCATAACCTCTTACAAGGACATCATTCAAACATTGATATATAAATTCAATCAGAAAGATTTAGATATACACTTCAGAGAGCAAGAAAAACACAAGTAGAGGGACACTAGAGTCCTACATTTTAGAGTTCTAGTAGATAGCAGTCATGCTAATATATATATTTGTGTAGAGATTGGTCATGCTCCTCATAGAGGCTTTAGTTGAACCACTACATGGTTTGGTCAAGGATTTCAAACCCTCCACCTTACATGATGCCATCATGAACGCACAAGATATGGAAGATGTAGTACCAAAGGTGAAATTTCCATCCAAATCTCTCATGCCTCCAAAGCACAATGATAAGAAACCATTTCAGAAATATGGAACTAGAAAGGATAGGTTGATGAGGAGACTCATAGCGAATTGAGGAGGAAGAAACTCTACTTAAGTTACAAGAAACCATGGGAACCCAGTCGCAAATTTTTGGGAAAGGGGAAGATCCATTATATTGCAGTAGTGTCTAACAATAATGAAGATGATACAACACTAGCACCAAGAAAGGAGCCTATCAGTCCTAGAGAAGAATATTCCCTTTAGAAGGCTAAAGGAGATGATAAGCCCCATAAAAGAACAAAGGTGGTACTATTACCACTCTTTCAGTAGTTCCTAAATATTACACTTTTAGGATCAATGGGGTCATAGAGGGGTAACAAATCACAGCCTTGGTCGATGATGGAGCTATGCATAATTTCATCGATGTAGCTTTGGTGGCAAGGAGAGGTGTTCCCACAAAATAATTTGAGGGTTTTTACATGAGGGCAATCGATGGGTCCAACATGACATGCATGCAGGTGATCCCACATTTGAGTGTGAAATTGAGTAATTATACCTCACCATTTATTTTTATCTAGTAGAACTTGAAAATACCAATGTTGTGTTAGACATACAGTGGTTGTACTCAATAGGAAAATTCTTAATGGACTACCAGGTGATGGAAATGGAATTATGGGCCTCGAACAACAACAAGGTAGTGCTAAGAGGTATGTTCAATTGTGGTGCTCAAACTATATTAGCTAAGAAAATGGAAGCAATATATAGGCACAAAGATGTGGCTTGCATAACATAACATTGGGTTACAAGACCCAGGTGGTTAGGTAATAGCCTACAAGCCTATGTGATTGGTACAAAGTGACAAATAACGTTGTGTATGTTGTTAATAATAGTATAAAAATGGAGGATAGCCAACTTGAATAGGGGGGTCCACTTTGACTAGGACCATGACTTTGACCCCAATGTTACATTTTCCTACATTGATGCTAAACTACAAAATGTTCTAGGTCACTTTCAAAAGGAATTCGAGTGAGAACTCTCAGTTAAGAATTTGGGGTCAAAATTTGGAGGCTATGGTTCACTTTTGACAAACCATCAAGGATCTCAATTAGAATTTAATAAACCTAGAACTCTGGATATTGTACTAAATAACATTACTCAAAAATTACCAAACAAGGGGGCATTAGAGATTATGGCATCACATAAGATTCTTAAAGGTTCCTTACTCACACCCCTTCCATATATTCAACTACAATTGAAGGATATAGATGATAAGGTTTTTTCAAAAGACATTTAAAATTTGATAGTTAAGATAAAGTTTCAAAAAGATACTTCAACAAATAGAATTGAATTTGATTTGGTAAAGGAGCTTCGAGGAGTAAAGGAAAACAAAGAAATATTTAGTGGGAACAAAAGAAAACTACAAAAATAAAGGATACTTATAGTAAATTTGGAAGGAATGCTCCAAATAATTTGAAATGTCCAACAAGAACCTCTTTAAATGATACTTGTATGGATGGTTGGAAAGAGAAATCATAGGGGACTCAGGGAAATTAATTCTAAATAGATGTGATGCATATAGGAAAGTAACAAAATAAGCGCCAAAGGATGAGATCCGTCACTTTTTTATAAAAGACAATTGGATAATGTGTGATGCCTATGAGAAATGGCATTGTGAGGTGGAGCATTCATCACATTCAAAAAGTTGTTGTTATATAATTATTCATTGGCTTCCTAACATGAAACAGTGTGATGTTAGTGAAGATTCAATCATGCAAGTTGCTAATGGGATGTATGGAATACAACCAAGTCAAATTCAGGTGGATCTAAATAAAGAGTAGCTTCAACATCCAAGCTCAATGAACCATTCAAGCTCTCTTTCAAAGAAGAATAAACATACATTTGTTACGATAAATAGCTCAACTAATGTAGATCAAGAGCCTCTAGAAAAAATTCACGCAGACAAAGGCATATTACAACAAACAACTAAGGGAAATGGCGTTGTAATGGGAATTGATAAATTCAAACTATAAGAAAAATGGAAGTTGTAATAGTGAACAGTTACAAGTTCAAGAGTCACTTTCCTCTCCATAAACAATGCTTCAACAACCAGCAATAAAGTTTCTAAATATATAGCTAAACACATTGCAAAAAGTGGGATATGGATGACCATAGTGATTCTATGGGAACAAAAGCTCGAACATAAATAAGGTTTTGGCATAGAAGGGAAAAATTACAAAGGTTGAAGTACACTTTTAACTTTGTTGTTCATACCTCAATAAACAAATTATGTGTTGATAGAAACAATCAACCATGTTGGCAATATACACCATGTGACTTCCAAATCATGTGTGGAAAGTAATTTCCCTATTTGTGTAGTGGGACTTATTGTGAAAATTATGCTTACTGGAAGGGAGATAATTTGAAATTTTCAAATCATTCACCAACTCCAAATAGTTATGCAAAGGTGATCATGATCATTGTTGATTGTATAGTGGGATCAAAGAATATCATGCAACATCAAATTTCCAATTGCTTGAGGGCAAGCAATGTTAGGATGGGAGGACTATAATGTCCTTGACTGATTAAATTTCACAAGGGGGGAAAAATAGCCTATCCAACCTCATAGGCCATGGTAATTTATAAAGGGGGGAATCCATTCTTCAATGTTATTGGGGTAGCATTGGGTAAATTAGGGTAATTGGAGGAAAACTTGTGAAAGAAGAAAAATTTGGGGAAAAATGGAGGGAAACTTGTTAGCCCCTCAAATTAAAATTGGGAGAAGAAACCCCAAAGGGAATCTATAAATCGTAGAGAGGAGAATCATTTTTACCATCTTTCTTTCTGGATATTTTTGTTTTGTGACCTGAGGCTCTTAAAGGGTTTTAACACTTGTTTTTTATTAGTTTCGATTGTGAAATATTCCATCCTAGCCAATGCCTTCTCTCTATTTTGTTTGGCATAATTTTCTGAGGCATCTTTCATCTAATTTTGGAAATCAAGGTAAGACTTATGCAAATTGATTGGTCTAAGGAGCAATTATGTGGCACTAATGTCTATCTAAGACAGTTCTAGGGAAATGAAGACCTTATCAGGGCAACAGGAAACCCTTTATGTGGTAGTGTAAGCCTCTTAAGGAAATTACAAGGAAACAAGAGTATGTCAGCAATAAAACAACCCTAATCTAAGGCATGCGAAGGAGGTTCCCTATAGTAGCAAGGTTATTTGAGGGCTAGTTCTTTGGTTGCAGAATCCCTTGATACCCCAAGTTTGTGGTAGTGGCCCTATTAAAAGTGTTTTCTCTATGGAAAATGAGATTATTCAAGGTTGTGAAGCTTCCTACCTGATGCAATGAGGTTCTCTTAGGCCATTTACTATAATAGCATGGTCATCTGAAGTTTTTCTGGAAGCAAGGAACTCACCCTATAGTTGCCGGCCATATCTAGGGAATTTATAGGCAACAACATATCTTGGAACCTTCAACTAAGGAAATGTAGGTCTAGAACCATCTTTTCTACGATAGTGAGGGGTTGAAGGGTAAATTGCACCCTAAGAGTAAATTATGTAAGAGGGATATTACACATTATTGGGGCATAAGAGTTAAATGACTTGATCTAAAGGAGAGGGCGCAAATATTAAGAGAAAGATGATGGTGTATGATATTTGTCACAAAGAGAGATGAACCTTTAGCAAAAAGATAGCTAGAAAAGAAAGCAACGACCCTAAAGTTGGAACCTCTACAAGCACCATGTTAGGGTGACGACCATGGCACATTGATACTATCCATCCACAGAAGAGCCTAGAACTTAGCAATACTAATGAGGAGTGCCAACTAGTATCATACATAAACTTGAAATTCATACCTATAATAATGCAGGAGAAGTAGAAGAAAAAGAATGCTCTCATATCATGTAGCAAAACAAGGAGCACTAATACAAGATTGTGTAGGAGTGTATAACACCCAACAACCACAATGCAACAAAGGCAAAATCACTTCATTGCTTGAATTAAAAAAGAATTACAACTATTTAATTTATAAGTGCAATGAAAGCTTATAGCCATAGCTAGAAGATATGTCTTACAATGCAATAAATAAAAATGATAAGTAAGTTAACAAATTCAAAAATTTCTTTAAGAGAAATGTACCAAATCAAAATGATGAACAAAACAGAGTGTTAAATTTCCATAAGGAAATATATATTCGCATTAATCAAATAATGTTACAAATAAATAAATGAAGTGTTATCTCAAGATAGGGAAACTATCTTGGATGCACAATCTGTTGGTTGAGAGAATATCTCAACCACACACTGTTACACAGTATTTTGTCACCGACCCCGCATCCCCTAGTCCCGGGTAGAGTCAGTCCCTGAATGGCATCTGTTCTATGTCATACATCAACAAATGTGTCCACATCTTCCAAATCATTCAAGAATATTAACAATGCTCTTTAATCCTGAAGATTGACCCTTTTTACCCATGTTCCAAGATCATCGCAAGACAACCTCATTCTGCTTGCGATGATAACCTGAAGTGGACTAGAACGTTGCGACATCGTCGCAGGGGTACATCTGTTCTCTGCGACGGTCAGATTTTAGGGCTCGTTGCAAGTCCTCAATATCCTGCTTGCGACGATAGCTCTAAATACATTGTTGCCCCGCGACGTCATCTCTTAGTCCTAGTGTTTGACTCGCGACGACCCAGATATGGCGAATTAGTTCAAACAGAATGCTTCTGGGTGGTTCTGGAACTAGTTGTTAGGTCAAGGAAGTTCGCCTTTCCTCCTTTGAGATGGTGGTTCCGCCTTTTGAGAAACCTCCCTTGAAGATAAGCTCCCTCTCCCTCATTTATGGAGGCTCCTCCTCTTATAAAATCATTCCCCATTGCTATGATCAGCTAGTTTTTTGGTATTGAGCAAATTAGCTAGTTTTGGTGTGAGATTGATAGTTTGCAGTGTGAATTGATGATAGTCTAGCAATTGGTTGTGGATTTCTTTAGCCTTGTACTAGTGCTTTTAGGTGAGAGAGAGAGTTGTCAGCCTTTTGGGAGACCTTTTGAGAATGAATGCTTGAGGAGACACACTAACTGGACCCTTCAAGGAAGATTGCGACATCAAGGCTTGGTTGTAAGCTTTGCTTTTTCTCATGTTAATACAATCAATGGTTTTTTTCCTATGTCTTGTATGAAATATATTTGGTAGCTTATTGTTCCTTGACTTTGTAAGTAAATAGTTAATTTTTGTGCTCTATGATGTGTTCTGTTGTTCTCTTGTGTTGTTTTAGGTGAATCACTCATTGAGGAGAAGTAAACAATAGTTGAAGCAGCATAACGAAGGCTCCATCGAACACCGGCATAAAGTAGGGTCTTTAAACAATGACTGTTTAAGGAATTAGATGTTGTTTTGTCTTGCTATGACTAGACCAACTCTAGGGCTAGAGAGGTTTCCTCTGTCCGCAGAGGGAACATTGTCTACATCACACAAGCAAATCTAGGAAACAAAATAGGAACAAACTCCTCTAGATAGAAAGAATCACAACTGAGATAAGTAGGAATTACATATTCCAACACACCCCCTTAATGAGTATTTGTCTCGTTATCAATCTACAAAATCTAGTTGTGGTCAAACATAACAAAAGAATATGTTGATGTCCATATAAAGGAGCAATCATCCACCGGAATGCATGGGTGCTAACCGCTGCAACCGCTAGTATACCAGGATGTCCTTCGCATACATGGTTCTGTCAACCATTATAACTGCATAAATGTACATGTACCTATGAATCCCCCTCCAATATCATCATCATGGGTTTTATCGGATTACTCGTAACCATGTTCTCGATTTTATTGGATCACCCTCAACCATGCGACCAAGGGCTCTCAGCCACCATGGCTCAACTCAACCACCAAGGCTCAACACTGCCACCAAGGCTCTCTAGCCGATGTGGGCCACAAATCTGCCACTAAGGCACTCCAACCACTCTGGGCCACAAACTTGCCACTAGAGCACTCCAGCCACTTTGGGCTTCAAACCTGCCCCTAGGGCACTCCAACCACTAAGGCTCACCGAAGACCCGACTCAACTAGGCCGAGGGTCTTCGCGGCTAACCCTAAACCATGCCTATAGGAATCCATGTCCACTTCACTCTCACATGTGGTTTTCGGCTTACCACAAACTGACACTGCAAGTACACAGTGGTTTTAAGATTACCACGAACTTTATGGGGATACACATGCCTCATTAGGCTTACATTTCAAACTCCAACTCTTTGAGTTACCACGTACATACACTATAAATACCACTATAAAACATCCTAGACTTGCTTACAATTAATATGTATGACTCATAATACATCATGCTAGTGATTCTAATCCACAAACTCACACTAACTCACAAATTTTCACTTAGTTGTCCATCATCTTTTAATAGCTATTGCTACTTCTTTACCTCCTCCTTTAAAATTGTTCACATCTCGGGCATCTTTGCTTTCTCAATTAAGTCTTGGAATTCCATGCTGAATCTGTCATTTGTTAGAATAGCCAATTCTAACAAAATAACTTTATACTGAGGTGGCTAATCTCAAAATATATATATATATATATATTTATTTATTTATTTATTTATTTATTTATTTTAATTCCAAAATTACTTTCATCATAAAGAAAATTCATTTATTGAAAAACAATGGCTACGGAAGAAACGAGGAGTGGCCTATTGCCCAAAACACACTAAGCTCACACATAGTCAACAATTTGTTGAATCCAAAAACCTACAGACGACTCTCTCCTTCTTTCGATGAAAAAGTTCTACCAAACCTCATGAAAAGTTACAAACACGCTCGAGTGCTTTCCCATCACTTAACTACTCATAATCTCCGAAATGTAGCTTTTCAAAATTCCTGCTATCTTCACTGACTTTCATTTCTCTACTAATCAGCTTTCGGGTTCCGAGTAAGCACATTTGTGCATGTCTTTTACATGCTTTCTCAAAGAGGTCTGCAAGAGTTGACTCTCATTCCCATCCATGCTCTCGGCTCGACCCACATCACCTGCATACACCAGAGGAAACTGTCGTCTCGGGGCCAATCCCTTTCCGCTATACATTGACACACCCGTCTTGACACTCCCGTCACCCAGCACAATGTCAGCTGGAAAGCTACAATCCATAGTGTCGATGCCCATCGTGGTTATCCAGGGAGCAATGTTAGTCATCGTCCCATCTCTGGGGTCGTTGTTTCCCGTCGATGAAAAAACAAACACTCCCCTCTGCACAACACCAAAGGTGCCAATGGCAATGTTGTCCAGAAAATAAGGAACAACGCTTCCTCCGACAGACAATGAAATAACATCAAGATCGTCATTTAAAGCCTTATCGAGCACTGAGAGTATGTCGGAATCAAAGCAACCCGACAACCAGTAGACCTTGTAAACGGTAATACGGACCTTGCGCGCCATTCCTTCGGCGATTCCTTAGCGTAGCCCAGCATGCTCGCTTTGTAAACATATTTGCAAGCAGCCATGGAAGCAATATGCACCTTCCTTTGCTGATCCTTAGTAGATCGACACTGATCCAGGCTCATCCACGATTCTGCTTCATAGATCCCAATAGCACATGGCAATTAGCTCTCCATTGTTGGCTAATCCAGGTTGAAAAACACAACCACAGGCTCTAACAACAAACACCAACCCAATATTGGATTCATCATAGGCTCAATTCAAGAACGTTCGTTTCAACTTTCAAAGGTTCATGCAGGAAAATGAATCAACACTGTGGATCTCAACATCTGTTTTGCAGAGCCTCCAAACAACTGCAAACAGATTCTTCGCATGATTACATAACTTCTCTCACACACGCCATCCATAGGCCATCACTTCTCTGCTTTCACCCTCAAAACAGGTGAGATACTCAAAATGCCTAATGGTTGCATCCTCGATGCTTCACAACTCCTCTCATCACACATTTCATTAAAGAGTCTTTGTAATTAATTTTTTTTTTTTAATTTTGATAGTAGGGGTGTTTCAACCTTATTTTTTATGGTGGAAATAGATTCATCACCAGAAAAAACCCATGGAGAACTTAAAATATTAAATCTTAACATTTAACGTGGATTTCAAAAAAAAATCACCAAATTTTACTCTAACGTAATTTCCATTATTTTCCTGGCAAATTTGCAACCTCATTAAACTAATCATTTATTTTTACACTTCATTGTAAAATAGTCTTATATATTAAATATAGAGCATTTAAAATGATACTTTTCTAATTACTTGTGTTGAGTAAAAATGCTATTTTTTTTTTGGTTAAAAGTGGAAAATAACTATCAATTTAAATAATTGAACTTGATTCAAAAGTTTCAATTTCAAATTTAACAAAAATGTATAATTGGATTGGGTTCAAAACTTTCACTTTTAATTTTTAACAAAAATGTATTAATTTTAAAATCATAACATGCTAAAATATATTAACATTATCATTTGTTTTTATTTTAAAATCATATTTTTGTTTGTCAAGTTATCTGTGATCCTCGAGGCTTGACCTATGATTTGAGGAGTTGCCATCCAGGGGCATTTAAGGGGTCAAAGTCTCCAGGGATTGCACACCGACCCCTAGTTGACTCAATGTTTTTAGCATGTATCATTGGCCTAGCAGAGAGCACAACCAACCCCCCAAGGTTTGATAAGAAGTCCATCCTAAGGGGTCAAAGTCACCGAGGATTGCACACCAACCTTTGATTGACTCAATTTTTTTAGCATGTCTCATCCGCCTAGCAGAGAGCACAACCACCCCCCTGAGGTTTGATAAGAAGTCCAAAATTGTGCTAGTAAAACTTGACAAAATCACAACATGTTAATGTATATTAATATTATTATTTATTTTGTTTAAAACTGTGCAAATTTACCTATAGTGAAATATGATTGCAGAAAAATAGATTTATTGGTGAAATTGCAATGAGCAGTAGTTTGCTTTGTAGAAGAAGGCTTATTGGTGAAACTATTTATTTAAGCTTTTCATGTTTAAACCTATGACAAGTAATCTAAGTTATTGAATCTCAAATTTAAGGTTAACTTTTTGTACTTTTCACTTTTAGCCTTTCAGAATTTTTATTCACCCTCAAATACATTTCAAAATCTTAAAAAAAATCTATGCTAGGTCAAATTCAAAGGCTAAACCACTAAATTAAAAAAAAATTATTAACTAGCAATTGTCCTTAAAAGTGCAAAGATACATAGAAGGAATAGAAGGGGCATGTGGATTTGCTCTAATGTCATACAGGTGTACAAGAAGACACCCAAAGATTGAGTGCATAATCATAAAATTTCTACTAAGAGAGGAAATTGAAGAGATAAACTAATAAAATTTCTACTAAGAGAGAAAATTGAAGAGAAAAACTAAGTTCCTTTGTTGCTTAAAAAATGAACTATTATCTAATAATAGAATTTGTACTATAACCATTTTTCAAATATTTCTATTTTTTCAAGTAGTTGATTTCTTAAATTCATTTTAGTTCAGTGTCAAAAATAAATAAGAAATTTTAATTTTAGTGTCAAAATGTCAAACCAATATTAGTCAACTTCTGTATAAATTCATTTTAACTTGTAAAAAACCAATCATTTTTTAGACGTTTTTCCAAATAATTGCCTTTGTTTCAAAAAGGTGAATATATATATATATATATATATATATATATATATATATATATATATAAAGTCATCTTAATAAAAAAAACACAAACCTCTCTAAATAAAACACAACACAAATCAGAGAAATTCAGATCTGAAATAGATATGATAAACCATATAAATCCTTACCTATATTTATATTGGTTTATCATATCTATTTCAGATCAGAATTTCTCTTATTTGTGTTGTGTTTTATTTTGATGGTTTTTATAGAGAGATTTGTGTTATAGATAGATAGATAGATAGATATGAGTAATTGTCACAATATTTTATTCAGAATTAATTACATGACTTAATACCCACTCTAGAAATATGATACTAATAGCTCACTATGGGAAATGGTAAGGGTTTCAAAGTTTTTCTTTAACATGTATAAATTCATTTTAATTCAGTGTTAAAAATAAATAAGAAATTTTAATTTTAGTGTCAAAAAGTCAAACCAATATTTAGGCATGTTTTCATTTAGTTGACTTATGTATAAATTCATTTTAACTTGTACAAAACCAATTAGAAAATAAAGGTATTTTAACTTTAGTGTAAAAAATTCAAACCATTTTTAAAACATTTTTCTAAATAATTGCCTTTGTTTCAAATATATATATATATATATATATGTTTATTAGGTCATCTTAATCCAAACAAAACACAAATCTCTCTATAAAAACCATCAAAACAAAACACAACACAAATTAGAGAAATTCAGATCTGAAATAGTTATGATAAACCAATATAAATCCTTATATATATATATATATATATATATATATATATATATATATATATATATATGAGTAATTGTTACAATATTTTATTCAAAATTAATTACATGACTTAATATCTACTCTAGAAATATGGGATTAATAGCTCATTGTGGGAAATGGTAAGGGTTTCCAAGTTTACTAAAGCCTATGGGATCTGCTATAATGACAAACCCCAACATGGTATTTGAGCCTTAGCCAAGTTTGCACTTCTTGAGCTAATTCCCACCATGGGAACATAAAAATAATAAAAATTTAGAAATTTACTTAAACAAAAAAAATTGGTGGAAGAGAAAACATCTTCAATACAACAAGTATTGTTATGTTAGCTGTGGGTCCAAATCCCAAATAAATTGTGTGAATTGATCTCTCTACACATCAATTATAAGAGCCAATTTTTGTTTAATAGTTAACTCATACCTATCCCAATGTTGCCAATGCAAAAAACAAAATTCTTTTTTTTAAAGCCAGCTTAGCAGGAAAAGCGTGTCAATTCCATCCATTCTTCACCAACCAAAAGACAAGATCATGAAACAATTTAATATACACAATACAAGAGGGATACTTGGAAAGTTGAGAAACTGAAATTTAGTAAATTAATAAATAAAAATAATTTTTTTTTAAGAAATTTTATAAATTTTGTGTTATTTATTTTATTTAAATTCAATGAAATTTTAATATAACTGTTTTATAATTTTTAAATTATTTTAACATAATTTAAATGAAAAAAATGAAATTAGAAAATTATTTTAACATAATTTAAATGAAAAAAATGAATTAGAAGAAGATTTTTTTTACATATTTATTTGTTATATGATTTTCTTTATTATTTTTACTTAATAATAAAGAAGCAATTTATTAAATTTAATTAATATTATAATAAAGAATCTTTTCTCAATTATAAATTTAGTAGAAAATTAATATAATTTAAAAAAAAAATCTTTAATATTTTAAATTTTAAATATTTTTTAGAAAAATTATTGTCTAAAATTCTATCTTTTTAAATAAACATAAATTATCAAATATTCTACCAAATTTTCTAATTAATAATTTCAATTAAATAAAACACAAATCTAGCTATTAGGTTGACTTGTTGATCTATTTAACCCTCTTCCTAGATCTGTTGGTTGGAAAGGCATTGACCAAAATCTTCAATGTAATTTCTTCCGAAAAATTCTTATACATTAAAACACAAATCATTAAAAACTTTTATCAAAATCTCCAATTATCAAACAAAATTAATCACGGTTTAAATTAAATTTATATATAAAAAATGTTTAAAGTAAAATAATCTAGATTTGTTATTTCTCTTTCACTAGAATTTAACAATATTATTAAACTTTCGGGTTCCGAGTAAGCGCATTTGTGTATGTCTTTTGCTTGCTTGCTCAAAGAGGTCCGCAAGAGTTGAAACTCCTTCCCATCCATTCTCTCGGCTGGACCCGCATCACCTGCAAACACCAGAGGAAACTGTCGTCCCGGGGCCAATCCCTTTCCGCTATACATTGACACACCCGACTTGACACTCCCGTCGCCCAGCACAATGTCAGCAGGAAGGCTACGATCCATAGTGCCGGCGTCCACCGTGGTTATCCAGGGAGCAACGTTAGTCACCGTCCCATCCCCGGGGCCGTTGTTTCCCGCCGATGCAGAAACAAACACCCCCCTCTGCACAGCACCTAAGGTGCCAATGGCAATGCTGTCCAGAAAATAAGGAACAACGCTTCCTCCGACAGACAACGAAATAACATCAACACCGTCGAGCGCTGAGAGTATGTCGGAATGAAAGCAACCTGACGACCAGCAGACCTTGTAAAAGGCAATACGGGCCTTGGGCGCCAGTTTTTGGCGATTACCTTAGCCTAGCCCAGCATGCTCGCTTTGTAAACATATCTGCCAGCGGCCGTGGAAGCAGTATGCCCCTTCCTTTGCTGATCCTTGGTAGATCCGGGCTCATCCACGATTCTGCTTCATAGATCCCGGCAGCACGGACCAATCAGCTCTCCACCGTTGGCTGATCCAGGTTGCAAAACACAACCACAGGCTCTAACAACAAACACCAACCCAATATTGGATTCGTCATAGGCTCGATTCAAGAACGTTGGTTTAGCTTTCAAAGATTCATGCAGGAAAATGAATCAGCACTGTGGATCTCAACATCTGTTCTGCAGAGCCTCCAAACAACTGCGAACAGAGTCTTCCCAGGATTACATAGCTTCTCTCACACGCACCAACCACAGGCCACCGCTCCTCCTCTACTCTTACCCTCAAAACAGGTGAGATACTCAAAATGACTAGTGGCTGCATCCTCGACGCTTCACAGCTCCTATCGTCACACATTTCAACAAAGAGTCTTCTCCATATGGTCGTGTCTCTCCTCGATGCGCCCTGCAACTAGATCTAGATCACTGCAAAGGAAGGTAGAGCACTTCTCTATTTATTAATATTCTCAAAACAAATACATTCGGGGTAGTCTAACTAGTAAGAGGAATTGCCTAGAAATTTATGGAAATTTCAGTCATATTTAGAGAAAATCCTAGAAGGATTTTTGTAAATCCAAGGTATAGTTGTTAAACTTCAAAATTTTAGGTGTCCTAGATGTTTTTGATGGTGCTGAATCTATTTCCACCATCAAAAACACGGTTCAAATACCGTCGCTATAAGATTTTTTGAAATTTTTTTGCCCGGATTCCAGCCATTTTTAGCTGTGAGGGCAATTCCTCTCTTGTTTCCCTCATTTCAGGACAGTCCAAGCTTCCTCATCCCAGTACTGGGGTTAAATTTCCAAAAAAAATCTATATTTACATTAATCAAATAGTATTAAAAATAAATATATGCAAGATTTATTGTAAAAAACGCACAATTTATTTATTAGTTGAGAAAATATCTCAATCACACATAAATTTAAAAAACAAAATAAGAACAAACTCTTCTGAATAAAAAATTACAACTTTAACATGAAAAAATAACTTATTCACACAAAATTAAAATAAAAATAAATAATCAAAAACCAACAAACAAATAAAAAAATTCCAGATCTATTCTAGATTTATATGAATTGTATAATTGCATCAATAATGAAGATAGAGATGGACCTTGATAAAATCTGAAAGCCGCGATATGTAGTCAAAAAGGGCATCTAAATCGGCATCAACCCTTTCTTCATCAACTGCTTCAGCTGCTTCCCTTATCCTCTTAGCATAATCCGGTAGCTTTTGAGGGCTGGAAGTAGATGCGGTCGAATCAGGTTTTGCAGATCCAGAAAAGAGAGAAGAAATGCGGTTTTTTCTTCCAGTCATGGTTGATAAATTATTGACGACGCAGGAACGAGGGGCAACTGTGAAAGAGTGATGAAAAATGACTCCAGTCACGCACTTCAACTCGTTATACAGCCAGTCAGCGACTTGAGATTTTCAACATATAGTTCCAAGGGGCACTCCAGACTCCAATATAGCTTTAGCTGTATTCCTTGTTGAGAGGAGAGCTTCTAGAGAGGTTGTATTCCACTGAGTGAAGGAATATCACTTTACCGTCCACCGATAACGTTTCGTGGAGCTGTATTCACACAAGAGATTCTATATGTCACATCAACAAGCTGTATCCACGAAGTTTGATGATTAAAACAATAAACATAAAAGTTTTGTTTGTGTAATTTTTTAGGTTTGAAGTGTGGTTTGAGGAGTTTTGAGGAGTATTTAAGTGGTTAAAGTCACCAGGAAATTGCATATTAGCATTTAGCTTACTCGATTTTTTAGCATTTCTCCTCCCTTTAGCACAAGGCACAACCATTTCTTAAGATGTTTGTTAAGAGGTTCATCATCAATTGGTTGTGCTAGTGAGACTTGACAAAATCACAACATGTTAATGTATATTAATATTATTGCTTGTTTTGTTTAAAATTGTACAAATTTATAACATATAGTGAAATATGGTTGCAGAAAAATAAATTTTTTGGTGAAATTGCAATGAGTAGTAGTTTTTTTTGGTGAAATTGTAGAACAGTGGTTTGCTTTGTCAAAGAAGGTTTTCTCCCTAATAAGAAAACCAATAAACCAATTCTAATTATGAGTAAAATATAAGGATGCATATCTTCATGTTTTATATGTGAGATAGTGACCATTGCCTCACCCTGAAACTATTTATTTAAGCTTTTAAGTGTCTAAACATATGACAAGTAATTTAAATTATTGAATCTCAAATTTAAGGTTAATTTTTTTTTATTTGGAAATCTAAAAAAACTTTCTCTAGTAGGTCAAATTCCAAGGCTAAACCACTAAATTTTAAAAAGAACATTAACTAGTAATTGCTCCTAAAGATAGAAAGATACAATGTTCTAATAATAGAATTGTACTATAACCATTTTTCAAATGTTTCATTTTTTCAAGTAGTTGATTCACGTATAAATTTATTTTAATTTAGTGTCAAAATAAATAAGAAACTCTAATTTAGTGTCAAAAAGTCAAACTAATTTCTAGGCATGTTTCCAAGTAGTTGTCTTCATATAAATTCATTTCTCTTAGTGTAAAAAACCAACTAGAATTAGAGAGATTTTAACTTTAGTGTAAAAAAATCAAACCATTTTTTAGTAATGGCATTTGTCTCAAATAGGTGAAGAGTGTATATATATATATATATATATATATATATATATATATATATATATTCATTTTAAGTTTATTTGGTCATCTTAATCAAAACACAACACAAATATCTCTCTAAAAACCATCTAAACAAAACACACCAAATTACAATGCAAATCAAAAAGATTTTAAAGCATAGTAAGACATACCTAAAATAGATATGAATAGTGAAAACCAATGTAAATCCTTACCACAATGTGAATGTGTGTGTGCGTGCCTTGGAGTAATTGTCACACTATCTTATAATTACATGACCTAATTGCCACTCTAGAAATATGGGACTAATGGCTCATTGTGGGAAATGGTAAGGGTTTCTAACTTTACTAAAGCCTATGGGATCTAGTATAATGACCAAACCCAACATGGTATCTAAGCCTTGACCTAAGTTTGCACTTACTTCATTCGAATCAAATATGTGGGCATATCCCACATTGGTGTAGGATGAATAAGTGAAATAATGAAGAAAACAAGAAACTCAACAAAATAACCAAGATAAGAAACTGAATTAGAAACTGAATTTGTTATTCAACAATGATTCTCCGCATTACATTTCATGGGCATTTGATAGTTTTATATCACCAACTATCGTTACATAACTAATTATTCGGTATACAACTGTCTATTTACATTTTACCTAAAGTTACTAATTCGTTGTCAAACTAACAAACTCCACCTTGACAACAATTTTCCCATTCATCATCTTTCTTGCAAGCAAGAGAAGCTAAACACCACCGTAGCCCTCTACTGTAATTGGCTTTGTGAATATGTCTGCGCAATTTTCTCGTGTATGGACCTTTTTAAGAGCTACTTTTCTGCCATCGATCACATGTCTCAGAAAATGATACCTTACATCAATGTGCTTGGTTCTGCTGTGATAGGCAGGGTTTGTAGCCAAGTGAATAGCGCTTTGACTGTCACAAAGTACATTCACTTTCTCTTGCATCCTTCCAATCTCATCGAGCAGACCCTTTAACCAGATTGCTTCTTTACTGGCATCAGAAGCAGCTATATATTCAGCTTCGGTAGTGGACAACGCAACTGTTTCTTGAAGCTTTGACATCCAACTAATTGCTCCACCTGCAAGAGTAAAGACATAACCTGTAGTAGATCTTCTTTTGTCCAAATCACCTGCATAGTCAGCATCTACATATCTGCAGACTGATCCTTCACTACCATTAAAGACGATGCAATGGCCACTTGTGCCTCTTAGATATCGCAACACCCATTTCACTGCTTGCCAATGTTCTTTACCTGGATTTGCCATGAACCTGCTGACAACTCGAACTGCATATGAAATGCTAGGTCTTGTAGATACCATCGCATACATTAAGTTGCCTACAACGTTTGCATATGGTACATGAGACATATACTGCTTTTCTTCATCAACTCTAGGACTCAAAACCGAAGAAAGCTTAAAATGGGAAGCTAAAGGAACATTAACAGGTTTCACAGTATTCATAGAGAACTTTTCAAGTACCTTCTCCACATACTTCTGCTGTGACAACCAAAGCTTACCATTTTTCCTGTCTCTGTGTATCTCCATGCCCAAGATATGTTTTGCTGCTCCAAGATCCTTCATATCAAATGTCCTAGAGAGTTGAGCCTTTAACCTTTGATCTCTTCCATGTTTTTGCTTGCAATAAGCATATCGTCAACATACAAAGCTAAGATAATGAATATGCCATTGAAACGTTTGAAGTACACACAATGATCATACTCACTTCTTATAAAGTTCTGGCTCACCATGAAGGAATCAAACTTCTTGTACCATTGTCTGGGAGACTGCCTCAGACCATACAATGATTTCCTGAGTTTGCAACTAATCTTCTGCTGCGACCTCATACAAAACCTTTTGGTTATTCCATATATATCTCTTCGTTCAAATCACCATGTAGAAAAGTTGTTTTAACATCTAACTGTTCTAACTCAAGATTAAGCAACGCAGTTAGTGCCAACACAGTAGTATAGAAACAAGTTTTACAACTGGAGAAAAAATCTCATGAAAGTCTATACCTTCAACCTGAGAATACCCTTTTGCTACCAGTCGCGCCTTATACCTTTCAATACTACCATCAACTTTCCGTTTCAGCTTGAAGACCCATTTACATCCAACAACACTTCTCCCTTCAGGAAGCTCTACAAGATCCAGGTATTATTCTTGGCTAAGGAGTCCATTTCTTCTTCCATAGCCATTTTCCATTTCTCGCTATCTGTATCATCTACTACTTTCTGATAACAAGAAGGTTCCCCATCTTCAGTAATCAAAGCAAAAGATGAAGCAGAATTCATACCTTTTGGGAGTTTTCCTTTCCCTTGTAGACTTCTCAGAGCGACTGGGTTGCTGAACTGGTTCAGAACTTGCACTGGATCAGAAGCTTCAACGACTTCCTTTGTGTCTTCAAACACCTTTTTCTCCAGAAGTCTCTCCTTCCTTTTGACTGTCACCGAAAGGTCTAGCCTCCAATGAACTCGTTGACTCGG